>CM070770.1:336025154-337388725 GCA_036346955.1 Dipus sagitta
ACAAACACCCCAGGGTTGTCCTTTTCCCTCCGCACACACACCATGACACATGCCCACCCACGTACACAAAACACTAGGCCATGGGTGACCCCAGGTGACAATGTGTTGCTCAGTCAATACTCATCATGCACCCGAGGGTTAGGGTGATTCTCCTGACTCCACTGCCCTAGTGCTTCCTGACATTAAAGGATGCTTGCCGCCACACCCAACCTGTGGTGCTTTTCTTAAATTTTTAATTAATTTGTGAACAAAGAGTGAGTGACAGAAAGAGTGCATTGACACGCCAGAGCCTCTTGCCACTGCAAATGAACTACAGATATATGTACCGCTTCATGCATCTGGTTTTCATGGGCATTGGAGAACTGAACCCAGGCCAGCAGGCTTTCCAAACAAGTACCTTTAACCACCGAGC
Source organism: Dipus sagitta (assembly GCA_036346955.1). Classification (NCBI taxonomy): domain Eukaryota; kingdom Metazoa; phylum Chordata; class Mammalia; order Rodentia; family Dipodidae; genus Dipus; species Dipus sagitta. Next base: position 336,025,567 of record CM070770.1, read on the forward strand.
CATCTCCCCAGCCTTCCTGATGCTTTCTTTACTTATTTTAAGTTTTCGAGGTAGGGTTTCACTCTGGTCCAGGCTGACCTGCAATTCACTACACATACATAGTCTCATGGCCTCGAACTCATACGATCCTCCTACCTCTGCCTCCCAAGTGCTGGGAATAAAGGTGTGCACCACCACACCCAGCACATTTTCTTTCTTTCTTTTTTTTTAAAAAAAAATATTTTTATTTATTTATTTGAGAGAAAAAGAGAGAGAGAGTGGGCACCCAGGGCCTCCAGCCACTGCAAACCAACTCCAGACACGTGCACCTAGATGGCTAATGTGAGTCCCGGGGAATTGAATCAGGGTCCTTTGGCTTTGTAGGCCTTAACCGCTAAACCATCCCTCCAGCACCCTTCTTTTTGAGGTAGGGTCTCACTCTATCCCAGGCTGACCTGGAATTCATGATGTAGTCTCAGGGTGGCCTTGAACTCATGGTGATCCACCTACCTCTGCCTACTGAGTGTTGGGATTAAAGGTGTGTATCACCTCGCCCAGCTTCATGATTTTTTTTAAAAAATTATGTATTGGTCTGTTATGGTGGAAACCACCTGCCCTCTAATTGGACTGGAGGCCCGCTGCATGGGAGGGAATGCATCCCTGATACTGAAAACTTGAAACAGGGGTAGTCATGAGCCCTAGGGTTATAACATCTTCTGCTGTCTGGCTAAATGTATATACTATGCTTATCAAACTGCCCAGTAAGCACATCTCTTAATGTTCATACCTATACATTAATGCTACTCTCACTTTTGGTAGAAAACCTTCTCTTTTCAGATGGAAGTGACCTTGGGATGACTCAGAGGGCATCATGGTGCTGGGTAGAAGTGACAGGAGTGCTCAGCACTGCAATATCTCTATCACACCTCCCAAGGCTCAAAGTCCATTGTGGAAGAGGTGGTGGAAAGAATGTCAGAGCCAAAGGAAGGGTAGGACTCCTTACAACATGCTCCTCCAGACACAAAATGGCCTGGATATCCATGACCTCACAGTGCCTGACACTACCTACACAAGACCATCATAATAGGAGAAAAAGATCATGACATCAAAATAAAAGAGAGACTGATTGAGAGGAGGAGGGGATATGATGGAGAATGGAATTTCAAAGAGGAAAGTGGGGGGAGGGAGGGAATTACCATGGGATATTGTTTACAATCACAGAAGTTTTTAATTAAACAAAAATAGGCTATGGAGCTGAGAGAGTTCTCAAGAGAAGTGCAGACCACACATAAACATCTAAAAAATGTTCTACATCCTTAGCCATCATGGAAGTTGTTAATAAATAATAATAATAAATTTGGGCTGGAGAGATGGCTTAGTGGTTAAGCCTGTGAAGCCTAAGGACCCCGGTTCGAGGCTTGATTCCCCAGGACCCACGTTAGCCAGATGCACAAGGGGGCGCACGCGTCTGGAGTTCGTTTGCAGTGGCTGGAGGCCCTGGCATGCCCATTCTCTCTCGCTCTATCTGCCTCTTTCTCTCTCTGTCTGTCACTCTCAAATAAATAATAATAATAATAATATAAAATAATAATAATAATAAATTTTAAAAATAAAATAAAATATTTAAGAAATTCTTTATTGGCAATTTTTTTTCAAGGTAGGGTCTCACTCCAGCCTAGGCTGACCTGGAACTCACTCTGTAGCCAATGCTGGCGTTGAACTCACAGTGATCTCCTACCTCTGCCTCCCAGGTGCTGGGATTAAAGGAGTGTGCCAACATGTTTGGCTTATTGACAGTTTTGGCAAGTATTGTATTTCTTTTCCCCTTCTTCCCATAAGACCATTCTCTTAAGGTTGTAAAGCAGGATTTTCTCCTTATGACAAAAATTCTTCTTAGTCTTGTCCAGGCAAGAAAAGCTGCTTCTATCTACAGCAAAGTATATTAACAACCACTGACCAGGCCATTTGTACAAAGGGGTTTCCAAGGATTAACCATGGTATTTGGCCATACTTTTTTGTGAGATTCCCATGAATATATATGTAACTAAAATTGATTTTCTTGGCAGGTGTGGTAACACACACCTTTAATCCCAGTGCTCAGGAGGCAGAGGTAGGAGGATTTTACCATGTGTTCGAGGCCACCCTGAGACTCCATAGTGAATTCCAGGTCAGCCTAGGCTAGAGCAAGACCCTACTTCAAAAAAACAAAACAAGAAAAAGAAATCGTTTTTGTCCTGTTAGTCTACTGCTACAGGAGTTATTGAGGGTCAGAGTCTGGGCTGTAACAGCCCTAATAAACCCAGATAAGGCACCCATCATTTTTACATACTTTTTTGTTATTTAAGAGAGTATAGGTGCACCCGAGCCTTTTGCCACTGCAAAGAAACTGCAGATGCATGCATCACCTTGTGCATCTGGCTTTACATGGGTACTGGGGAATCGAACCCAGGCCAGCAGGTTTTGCAAACAAACCGTTTTTAACTGCTGAGCCACCTCCCCAGGCTCCACCCACCCTTAGTAAGCAATTAAACAAGTAGTAGTGGAAAGCAAAGAAAGGAGTTATATTCAAGGTGACTATATTGGGAAGAAGGACAGAGAGATCCAGTGAGCTCCAAAATCTGTCTTCTGGCTGGGCGTGGTGGAGCATGACTTTAATCCCAGCACTCAGGAGGCAGAGGTAGAAGGATCACCATGAGTTCGAGGCCACCCTGAGACTACATAGTTAATTCCAGGTAAGCCTGGGCCAGAGTGAGACCCTACCTCAGGGAAAAAAAAACAAAAACAAAAAAAACTGTCTTCCAGTTCCTGACAGGTTTGGGTTTAAGCAGTGGGCCAGAAGCACACATAGCTAAGCAGACCAGTCAAGGTGTGCTCGGGCCGTCATCATCTTAGCTCCAGTCTCCTGCAGGGTGGTCAGAAAAGTAGCACTGGATGAAATGTTTCCAGAAGACAAGTTCCCCCAGACTCCAGCCTTTTTCTTCCCCTAGTATGAGATTCCTGAGGGGAAATTCCATTTTCTTGGAGTGCCTTGTTTTAAGACGGGGCTCACGTGTCTCTGGAATATCTTCATGCCTGACAGGATTGTTATACTATTTTATTTATTTATTTATTTATTTATTTTTGGTTTTTCGAGGTAGGGTCTCACTCTAGCCCAGGCTGACCTGGAATTCACTATGTAGTCTCAGGGTGGCCTCGAACTCACAGCAGTCCTCCTACCTCTGCCTCCCAAGTGCTGGGATTAAAGGCGTGTGCCACCACGCCTGATTTTTCTGTTACACTATTTTAGAGCAGCCAGAGGACCCAGCAGGATACAAAAGGGGTTTTTATTTCCTCCCCGTACTTACTTGACTTATTCCAGTGTATCATATCTGGCTCATGTTAATGGTAAATGTTGCATGAGAAAACTGAAAGGTTAAGGAAGCAGTTAGATCCAAAATAAAACACTTTGCCGGGCGTGGTGGTGCACGCCTTTAATCCCAGCACTTGGGAGGCAGAGGTAGGAGGACTGCTGTGAGTTCAAGGCCACTCTGAGACTCCATAGTGAATTAATTCCAGGTCAGCCTGGGCTAGAGTGAAACCCTACCTCAATAATGTTATATACTCCCATCCTCAAGCCCCTGATCTGGCCACCCCCTCTTTCTTTCTTTCAGGACCCCCTCCCACTCTCCCAGAAGTCTGTTTCTATATTTCCTTAATAAAGTTTACTTTTGCCCATCCTCACCTCTCTTGTCTACATTCCTTAATTTCTCTATTTTTTTTTTAAAAAACTTTTTTGGTTTTTTGAGATTGGGTACCGCTCTAGTCCAGGCTGACCTGGAATTCACTAGGTAGTCTCAGGGTGGCCTCCAACTCACAGCGATTCACTTACCTCTGCCTCCCATGTGCTGGGACTAAAGGCATGTGCCACCACACCGGGCTCTATTTAAAATTTTTTATTAATTTGCATGTGGTATGTGTGTGTGTGCGCGTGCGCGCGCGCACACACACACACACACACACACACACACACACACACACGCAGGCTGGATCTCTTGCTGCAGCAAATAAATGCCTGTTCAGCTTTAAATAGGTGGCTTGGGCCAACAGACTTTGCAAGGAAGTGCTATTAACTGCTGAGCCATCTCCCCACCCCTTCCTTAATTCCTCCTTGGTATGCAGCAGGAACCGCAGAGTAGCTCTGGTAACGTTGAATTGCCCAGCACCATAGCTACCTGAGTTAAGCCCACCTGAGCTGAGAAAGGTGCCATCACTCTTAAACTCCTCATCAGGACTACAGGCAGGCTCCACCACACCTAGCTTCCGTCCTCTTTTTAAATAATAGGTATATACCCAAAAATAACGAACATTTTTTCATGTTTCTACATGTTCCCCACAATTATAATTTAATAGCTATATAATATTCCATTGGTCTTGGGGCTCTAACTTAACAATTTGCTTATTGTTGAGAATTTGGTTTCTTTCCAGCTTTTCTCCTCTTGGGAATCATGCTACAATGAGCATCTTTCACATATATATGCATATGACCTTTCCCTTTTGTTTAATTGTTTCTTTAGGGCTTATTCCCATGAGAGGGATTACTGGACTTCAGGGTGTGAACAATTTTATGACCACTGAAACATCCTGCTCTAATGTGCTCCAAAAAGGACCATAACCAGAGTCCACTAAACTACCTATTCCCCCAAAGCCTTGGTGGTAGAGAAATTTCATTGTTTGAATTGGAGGGGGTTGTCTTTTTCTTTCTTTTCTTTCCTTTCCTTTTCTTTTCTTTTTTTTTTTTTTTTTTTTTTAAGGTATGTTCTTGCTCTAACCCCAGGCTGACCTCTGTATCGTCTCAGGGTGGCCTAGAACTCACAGAGATCCTCCCAGCCCTGCCTCCTGAGTGCTGGGATTAAAGGTGTGCACCAGCTGAGTTTGTGGGGTTTGATTTGTTGTTGTTGTTGTTGTTTTGTTGTTTTTCTATAAATTAATAAATGTAAAATGGATCCTTGGGGCTGCAGAGATGGCTTAGCAATTAAGGCACTTGCCTAAGAAGCCTAAGGACCCAGGTTCAATTCCTAGTACCCAAGTTTGATTCCCCAGTACCCATGTAAAGCACAAGATGGCACATGACTACGGAGTTCATTTGCTATGGCTAGAGGCCCTGGCACGTCCATTCGCTCAAACAAATAAATAAATAAAATTTTTTTCAACATTTCTTTAAAATGGATCCTCAATTTAAATGCTGCTTGTAATCTTCTGCCTGATTTCTTTATTGACTAAACATAAATCTTAGTTCCGGTGCCTCTAACCAGGATGATGTTGAACTGCCACATTTGGGAGAATTCAAAGCACAGATATTTTTTAGCCGGAAGAAAAGAAGGAAGGAATACCTATACTTGTAGAGGAAAGTTTTTGGGTGCCAGGGAGGATCCGACTACAAAACAAGATCCAGAGATCTAAAGAGGGGCCAGAGGCGTGGTGAGATGGAGCACTGGATAAGGAGCCTGAAGCCCCCAGTTTGATTCCCCGGAGCTCCTGATCAAAGCCAGGCCCAAGACAATCAGAGAGAAGCTCTTTATAACTGCTTCCCGGAGAACATTGAGAGAGGTCACTCCTTCATCTCAGCGGCGTTTTCCACGACCCCCTTCCTCCCGCGTGGGTTCGGGACCTCTCCCCGAGCGCCCGGCACCTCGCGGCCTCTCGGGCGCAGCCCTCCACCACCCCGCCGCACAAAGGAGCGCAACCGGTCTGGCGGGCATCTGTCCGGGGCCGAGGAGTCACTACTGCGCCCTTGCACGCACGCACACGCACGCACACGCCCTCCGCCCCGTGCCCTCCGCCCCGTGCCCCCACCCCCCCAACCCCCCGCCTCTCTCGCTCCAGGAGACTTGGAGGCGCCGGGTCCACGAGGCGCGCGATTAACTCCCCAAGATTAGGTGCGCCACATCGAAGGAGGCAAGGAGGACCAGCGGCCACTAGGTGTCCCCCTCGACCACATCCAAAACGGTGTGGGGCGTGGCTAAGACCCCAGCGTTCATTCGTCTCCCAGGGCGACGCCAAGGTTTCTTGATTACAGTGGTCCCATGTATGGCCCCATTGACCCCGGTGGAGGCTAATTAGGGGATGCAGTCTCTAACCTGAAGCCTCAGGTAGCGAGGTGAGACGAGGGGCCAGGGACACCCAAAGGTGCCAACTGCAGAGACCTCACATCTGGATGCCCCATCTGGGAAAGGCCTGGGCTCAGGACCCCCGCCCCGTTCTCCCAGGTCCAAAGACACATCCCAGGAAAGGAGGGTGGGCTTCTGTTGCTCTAGACAAGCATTTGTATTTCAGTGTATTGTCCACAGCCTTCTGATAAGGGTTGTTAGGTACGGAGAAATGGAATTAAAAGTACAGCCAGCTGCTTGCCGGGCACCAGTTGGGACGCCGCATATCTCTGTCAGCTTCCTCTGGTACAGTGGCCGATGACATCCTTTCTGATTACAGACAATGAGTGCCTCCCAGGTCGGTGACCCGCTTTGAGACACATAAATCCCAACGTGGTGACACCCTCTTGACACAAATTGGTTGATGCGTAGTAACATGGCTTGGTCAGTGGTTGATAACAAACAGCCTTTGATGAAGACAACAGGAGCTTCTCTTGCCCAGACAAGATGGGAGACTTCCTGTGATAAGGAAAAATCCTGTTTTACAACCTCAAGAAAACATTCTGAAGCTAGAAAGGGATACATGCCTGTAATTCCAGCACTTGGAAGGCAGAAGGCAGGAGGATCAGGAGTTCCAGGATATCTTTGACTGCATATTAGGTGAGACCTATTCAGAAATCTTTACTATTAGAAATCATTATTATTTATTAGAAAGAAAGAGGCAGAGAGAGAGAAAGAAAATAGGCTCACCAGGGGCTCTAGCTACAGCAAACGAACTCCAGATGCATGTGCCACCTTGTGCATCTGGCTTACATGTGTTCTGGGGAATTGAACTGGGTCCCTAGGTTTCCCTGGCAAGTGCCTTAACTGCTAAGCCATCTCTCCAGCCCTTCTTTTTTAAAAATATATTTTTATTTTTATTTATTTATTTGAGAGAAAGAGGCAGATAGAGTGAGAAAGAGAGAGAGAGAGAGAGAATGGGAGTGCCAGGGCCTCCAGCTGCTGCAAACTCCAGACACATGTACCACCTGTGCATATGGCTTATGTGGGTACTGGGGAATCGAACTTGGGTCCTTTGGCTTTGCAGCCAAGCACCTTTAACCGCTAAACCATCTCTCCAGTCCGATATACTTTTTCTTTCTTAGGCTTCTTAGCTAGTTGGACATTCCACTGCACCACTGTTGTCATCTATGACATCATGCAGGTGGTGGCCATCCACATTGCACCCCACACACTGTGCGGTGCCCAGGATCTCTGATAGTTCCAGAAAATTCTTTTTTTTTTTTTTAAGTTTTGTTTATTTATTTGAGACGACAAAGAGGGGGAGAGAGAGAGAGAGAGAATGGGCACGCCAGGGCCTCCAGCCACTGCAAACGAACTCCAGATGCATGCGCCCCCTTGTGCATCTGGCTAACGTGGGTTCTGGGGAATCGAGCCTAGAACCGGGGTCCTTAGGCTTCACAGGCAAGCGCTTAACCACTAAGCCATCTCTCCAGCCCCAGAAAATTCTTTAGCCAAAGACCAGTGGCACATCTGTCAGGTAATGTTGACAATCTCATCAAAAAAAATATTGCCACTGTGTTTAAAAAATGATTTTTTGTTGTTGTTGTTTCTTTCTGTCTCTTGGTGGCTTCTTGAGGGTTTTGATGGTCAGGGCAGAAGCAGAAGGTACAACTTCAATCTGAGCCTGTTCTGAATGGTCAGTTTCACTGTAATCCTCAGACCCTCCCAATCATCTGTTGCCTTGGAGATGTGATCAGTAACCTATTTTGGAGGCAGACCCAGGGGACAGATCTTGGGGGCCAAGGCAGGTGTGGAGCCAACCTTCTCTCCGGTGCACTTCAGGTACATGAACGACTTTAATCTCATTGAGATCAGAACTTGGGCAGCATGGTGGAGGTGGCTGATGAGCCTGGATTTGGGACACAACCGAAGAAGGTTGCACCTTAGCCTCCTCCAAGACAAAAGTAAGCCTGCCCTCCTGGGTTCACTCTAAAGAAACATCCATACACTGGGAGCAACAGGCAGACTTCCAATGCTGAGCCTGTCCACTGTCGTGACCTTGAACTTAACTTTCCTCTCTCATATTCATCTCACTCCTGGGAGCTGTGGATCTCTAGCTTGTTTGCCCTGTTTTCTCTTTCAAACTCTAATAAAATTGTCCTTAGGGTTTGTTTTTTTTTTCCTATGTTTTTAAATTCTTGTATCTACTGCAAAAGGAATTCTGTGTTCCTCAGTGACAATTTTATCAGATTCTAGCACAAATTCTGTGGCTAATGTAAAAAAAAAAAAATTTTATTAGTTTGTGTGTACATGCCAGGGTTTCTTGCCACTGTAAATACCCATCCAGCTTTAACTTTTTAAAATGTATTTTAGATATATGGGCATACCAGGGTCTGCAATGGAACTCCAGATGCATGTACCACTTTGTGCATCTGGCTTTATGTGGGCACTGGGGAACTAAACACAGGTCATCAAGCTTTGTAGGCAAGTACCTCAATCACTAGGCCATCTCTCCAGTCCTGGCCTTTATTTTTAATATTTTAATATTTATTTTATTTACATATTTATTTACAAGCAGAGAGAGAGAGAGGAGACAGACAGAGAGAGAATGGGCACCCCAGGGCCTCCAGTCACTACAAACAAACTCCAGATGCATGTGGCCCCTTGTGCATCTGGCTTATGTGGGTGCTGGGGAATCGAACCTGGGCCCTTTGGCTTTGCAGGCAAACACCTTAACTGCTAAGCCATCTCCAACCCCAGCTTTATTTTTTAAATATTTTATTTAGATCTTGTGAAGAGACAAAGTCTGGATGGTTGTGTGTGTGTCTCCAGCCTGCGCAGTCTGCTTCACGTAGAAGCCCAGAGTGGGAGATTCATGGTCGAATCTCGACTCCTTCACTCTGGTTACAAATCACTTGAAATATTTGTTAGTCAACTTTGCTTGAGTGAGATATTTTTGCTGTTCAGATACAGTAGGGTCTCATCCAGGCTGACTTTGAATTTTGTAGTCCCAAGCTGGCCTTGAACTCACTGTGATCCTCCTACCTGTACCTCCCTAGGGCTGGGATTAAAGTTTTTCAGCTTTGCGAGGAACCTTGTCTTCAAAGAAAATGGCTAACAATGTTACCAACAAGACAGATCCTCGCTCTATGAATTCCTGTGTATTCATTGGGAATCTCAATAGTCTTGTGGTCAAGAAGTCTGATGTGGAGGCAGTCTTCTCAAAGTATGGCAAAACATCTGCAGGGGAGAAGTGCGGGTCAGTACCTGACCACCCTTCTCCGTCCCCTCTACTCGGCTCCTCCTTTGACTTGGACTGTGACTTTCAGCGTGATTATTAGGACAGGATGTACGATGTACAGTTACCAGCACGTGTTCCTCCTCCTCCTATTGCTCGTGCTGTGGCGCCCTCTAAACACCAGCCTGTACCCGGAAACACCTCACAAAGGGGCAAAAGTGGCTTTAATTCTAAGAGTGGACAGCGGGGGGCCTTCTCCTAACTCTGGAAAGTTAAAAGGAGATGACCTTCAAGCCATTAAAGGAACTTACCCAGATAAAACAAAAAGTGGATTGTGTGCTGGAAAGCTTGTTAAAAATAGAGAAGGAACAGAGCAAACAAGCAGACGTGTCCTTATCAACCCCAGTAGAGGTAAAGAATGAAAAGACCAAAGAGGAGCAGACTAGCGCCTCTGTGAAGATGAGACTAAAGGGAGGATGGAGTCTGAGGCAGGTGCAGATGGCTCTGCTGAGGAAAGACACCTTCTGGATGATGATAATGATCGAGGGGAAGGCCAGCTGGAACTGATCAAAGATGATGAAACAGAGGCTGAGGAAGGAGAGGATGTCAGACAGCGCCAATGGGGAGATCGACTGAAGCACCTAGCAGGTTTTAAGAATCTTAGCGATTGTTTCTTTACCTAGGCATTTATCCAAGATCAAAATTACACCAGATTCACTACCCTAGAATCTCCAGCACATTTTCACTGTTCTCCCTGTCCTTGTCCTACCCACATTCATTCATTCGTACTATACTGCCCAATGCCACGTTCCACTGTCACTTCCTTTGACACTCAAAGTAGTTGTGTTAAGTCTCACCCTGTAATTTTTGCTCCTAAATTCTATTGCTTCATCCACCAAAGGAAAACAAATAATTTGTTTTTTCAACTTAATTTGTATTTGGTTTCACCATTTGGTACATCTCTTTGTAATTTTGTTTTGCTTTGTTTTTCAAGGAAGAGTCTAGCCCAGGCTGACCTGGAACTCACTATGGAGTCTCAGGGTGGCCTCAAACTCACTGCGATCCTCCTACCTCTGCCTCCCCAGTGCTGGGATTAATGGCGTGTGCCACCACGCCTGACTTCTCTGTAATTTGTGTGTGTTTTCTATTCTCTTGCAGCCAGTTATGACACATATCTTGTTCTATCACATGAGTAAAATAAGGTCTCTAAACTGGGTTCACTTTCACAACTGCTTAAGGTTCCTTTTTTCTTTTTTTTTCAGATTATTCTTGTTTGTTTGTTTGTTTGTTTGTTTCTAAAGGTAGAGTCTCACTCTAGCCCAGGTTGACCTGGAGTGATGGGATTAAAGGTGTGCGCCACCACGCCTGACCAGATTATTTTTTAACATGGTTGGAACAGCCATTCCAATATTAATCTTAACATTCAGGGCCCTCCATGTCTTGTACCAATTTTGTATTTTTTTTTTTTTTAATAAGGAAACTCCTAGCACCTTCTAACAAGTTAAAGCATGTCCCTGGGCTGGCCCCATTTGCTTCCTTAAGTGCCTGGCTGAAAAAGCTCAAGGCTGCCAGGAAAATTTACTGTTTGTTCCAGTCAAAACTTGGTAATAGACATAGGCCCCTAAGCAACCTCATGGAGCAATTACTTGAGAAGGCTGACAGGCTGCAATAAAAACAATTTGGGCTGGGATATGAGTCAGTAGAACACCTGTGCACAGTGTTCTGCTTTGCTCCCTTTCTTCCTTTCTTTCTTTTAAATTTCCATATTTATTTATTTGAGAGAGAGAGGGAGAGAAAGAGGCAGATGGAGAGAGAGAATGGGCACGCCAGGGCCTCTAGTCACTGCAATGAACAAGCTCCACATGCATGCACCACCTTGTGCATCTGGCTTTATGTAAGTAGTGGTGAATGGAACCAGGGTCAGTCCCAAAAGAGATTTTATTTGGTTTTTTGCTTTGTTTTGTTTTGTTTTGTTTTGTTTTTCGAGGTTGGGCTTCACACTAGCCCAGGCTGACCTGGAATTCACCATGTAGTCTCGGGGTGGCCTCATTCTCATGGTTATCCTCCTACCTCTGCCTCTACAGTACACCCAGCTTCCTGGCTTTAATTTGTTTTGTTTGTTTCTGAGATAGGGTCTCATGCAGCCAAGGTTGTAGCTGAGGGGTGTCCTGGAGCTTCTGACCTTGCCTCCACCTCCCAACTACTGGTATTACAGGTATGTACCACGGCCTGGTTTATGTGGTGCCGGGGATACAACCCAAGGGCTTTGTGCATGGGTAGGCAAACACCATCAACTGAGCCTCAGTCCTGCTTAGCTGAGAAGAAATGAACACAGAGGAGTGTTCAGCACTGATACATCTCTATCACACCCTCCAAGGCTCAGGGACCATTGAGAAAGAGACAACAGAAAGAATGTGAGCGGTCTGGAGAGATGGCTTAGCAGTTAAGGTGCTTGCCAGCAAAGCTAAATGAGCCAGATTCAACTCCCCAGTACCCATGTAAAGTCAGATACACAAGGTGGTGCACGTGTTTGGAGTTCGTTTGCAGTGGCTGGAGGCATGCCCATTCTCTCTCTCTCTCTCTCTCTCTCTCTCTCCCTCTTTCCTTCATAAATAAATAAATAAATACTTTTAAAAAGAAGAATGTGAAAGCCAAAGGAAGGGGAGGCATGCTTTGGAGTGGTGGCCCAGCATAGTGGTACTCGCCTTTAATACCAGCACTTGGGAGGCAGAGGTAGGAGGATCACTGTGAGTTTGAGGCCACCTGAGACTACATAGTGAATTTCAAGTCAGCGTGGGCTACAGTGAGACCCTACCTCGAAAAACAATAAGGACTGGAGAGATGGCTTAGTGGTTAAGGTGTTTGGTGTGCCCATTCTCTCTCTCCTTCTCTATCTATCTATGTGCCTTTCCCTCTCCCTCTCTCTCACTCAAAAGTAAGTTAAAAATGTAACCCCCATCAAATGGCATTCTTCACGGAAATAGAAAAAACAACCCTAAAATTCATTTTGGAAGCACAAAAAACCTCGGATATCCAAAACCAGTTTGAGCAACAAAAACAAGGCTGGTGGTATCACCATACCTGATTTTAACCTGTATTATAGAGCCACAGTAACAAAAACAGCATGGTACTGGCACTAAAACAGACATGTAGATCAACGGAGCAGAATAGAGGACCCAGGTGTAAGTCTGGGCAGCTATAGCCACCTGATCTTTGACAAAAATACTCATTGGAGAAAAGACAGCCTCTTCAAAAATGGTGCAGGGAGAACTGATATCTATGTGTAGAAGGATGAAAATAGGTCCTTATCTGTCTCCATGCACAAGAATTAAGTCCAAATGGATCAAAGACTTTAATATCAGGCTTGAAACTCTGAAACTGCTAGAGGAAAAAGTAGGGTATAGGCAATGACTTTCTGAATATAACCCCAGTTGCTCAGGAAACAAAACCACTAATCAACCACTGGGACCTCATGAAATTACAGAGCTTTTGTATAGCAAAGGACACTGAATAGAGCAAAGACACAGCCTACATACAGAATGGGAGAAAATCTTTACCAGCTACACATCTGACAGAGGATTAATATCCAGGATATACAAAGAACTCAAAAACTAAATAATAAGAAATCAAACAACCAAATTAAAAAGTCTTTTTGGGGGGTGGAGTTTCGAGGTAGGGTCTCACTCTAGCCCAGACTGACCTGGAATTTACTATGTAGTCTCAGAGCTCTGCTGGGCATGGTGGCACATGCCTTTGATCCCAGCACTTGGGAGGCAGAGGTAGGAGGGCCGTCATGAATTTGAGGCTACCCTGAGACTACACAGTGAGTTCCAGGTCAGCCTGGGCTAGAGTGAGAGCCTACCTCGAAACACAAAACAACAAAAGAAAAAGAGCTATGGAACTAAATAGAAAGTTCTCAAAAGAAGAAATACAGATGGCGTAGGCGTATAAACAAACAAAAAAAAAGTTCTATATCCTTAGCCATCAGGGAAGTGCAAATTAAAACTACTTTGAGATTCCATCTCACTCTTGTCAGAATGGCTATCATCAAGAAAACAAATGACACTAAATGCCAGGAAGGGTGCAAAAAAGAGGAACCCTTCTACACTGTTGGTGGGAATGTAATCTAGTACAGTCATTGTGGAAATCAGTGTGGAGGTTCCTGAGACAGCCAAAATTAAATTTACCATATGTCCCAGCTACCCTAAGCATATATCCTGAGGACTTGCCACATTACCTTACAGACACTTGCACATAATGTTTATTATCACTCTATTCACAATAGCTGGGAAATGGAACCAGCCTAGATGTCCCTCAACTGATGAGTGGATAATGAAGATGTGGTACATTTACACAATGGACTTCTATTCATCAGTAAAGAAAAATGAAATTATGAAATTTACAGGGAAATGAATGGACCTGGAAAGGATTATACTTAGTGAGGTAACCCAGGCCCAGAAAGCCAAGCACTGCATGTTCTCTCTCATATGTGGATCCTAGCTACAAATGTTTGGACTTGTATGTGAGTTGGACTAAAACTCAGTAGTAGAGGCCAGTAAGTTAGAAAGGGAGTGAGGAGAGGGGGGCACTTAAGGGGATGGTATTGTATATAAGTGCTGTAGTCAGGTTCGCATTGCAGGTAGAAATCACCCAACCAAGAGCACCTGGTGGGAAAAAAAGAGGTTTATTTTGACTTACAGACTTGGGAGGGAAGCTCCATGATGGAGGGGAAAATGATGGTATGAGCAGGGTATAAACATCACGTCCTGGCCAACATAAGGTGGACAACAGGAACAGGAGAGTGTGCCAAACACTGGCATGGGGAAACTGGCTATAACACCCATAAGTCCACCCTCAACAATACACTGCCTCCAGGAGGCGTTAATTCCCAAATTTCTATCAGCTGGGAACCTAGCACTCAGAACACCTAAGTTTATGGAGGACACCTGAATCAAACCACCACATTCTGCACCTAGACCCCATAAACTGATAACCATCCATGATGTAAAATACAATGCATTCACCCAACTTTAAAAGTCCCCATAGTTTTTTTAATCAATTCTAATGATGTTCATACATCCCCATAGTCCAAGGTCTTTTAATTGAGCTATAATACCCAAAAACCCTCCCAAAACCCATAATGGCACAGAATAAACATTCACACTGCAAAAGATGGCATTGGGCATAGCAAACAAATATGCAACCAATACAAGATTTAAAACAATCAGGGCAAACATCAAATTCTTAGCTTCAAGTCCAACTCTAGCCAATGACAAATCTCTAAATCCAATAATTCTAACCAGCAACAAGTCTCTGGAGTTCCAATTCTGCCCCTCCAGCTAGGCTACTCACAGTCCTGGAAAACTTTATCAGGGCCGTCAGCTTTCCTTAGCAGCCATCTCCTGGTCCTGGCATCTCCACTGGGTCTCCACTGCAACCCATGGTTCATCCTCATGGACCCATGGGGTCTCCATGCAGGCATCCAGCAAACCTGCTTCACACTGCCCATGGCCATTTCCAGAACACAAGACCATGTTGCAAACTCAATAACCTCTCTTTCCTGCATTTCTTATACTCCACAATACCAGGTAGGGTACCAGTTTGTCAATCCAGGGGGGGAATAAAGCAGACTTTGAAGAACAGGACACTCCTTGAGCACTCAGGTCCCTTCAAAAGAGTCTACAGTCTTCCTGTTGCCCCAATGCATGTCAGCTGGCCCAATCTCAAAGGTTGTAATCTCTCAATTGCAGCTGAATGGGTAGCAGTACACCCAAATACTTCATTTTCTCTGTGCCATATCCCTCTGCTCACACCAGTCTGTTTCTATGCAAAGACCCTGCACAACTTCTCAGGACGCAGGCACAACAGTAAGCCTCTCACACAAACCGCCACTAGCCCAGTCCAAGCAAAGCTCTTTTCATCCTCATAACCCAAACCTCACAGTCCATAGTTCTTACTGCATTCAGGTCTGAGTTTGACCAGAATAGTCCACTAAGCTGTACTTACAGCACTGCAAGACATCTCTTACACCAAGGTTTCAAATCCTTCCACATTCCTCTTGAAAATCAGCTCCAAAAGGCCAAAGCCACATGGTCGAGTGTCTATCAGTAATTTCACTCCTTGGTACCACTTTACTGTTGTAGTCAGGTTCACATTTCTGGTAGAAATCACCCAGCCAAGAGCAGCTGGTGGGAAAAAAGAGGTTCATTTTGGCTTACAGACTCAAGAGGGAAGCTCCACAATGTCAGGGGAAAGCAATGGCATGAGCAGAGGGTGGACATCACCCCATGGCCAACATAAGGTGGACAACCAGAACAGGAGAGTATGCCAAACACTGGCATGGGGAAACTGGCTATAACATCCATAAGCCCTCCCCCAACAATATACTGCCTCCAGGAGGCGTTAGTTCCCAAATCTCTATCAGCTGAGAACCTAGCATTCAGAACAACTAAGTTTATGGGGGACATCTGAATCAAACCACCACAATAAGTAAGTAAAAGAACAGATTACTTGGGGGTGGACAGGCCTAAGAGAGGTCAGGGAAAGAGATTGAGAAAAGGAAAGGTCGGGGGAAGGTTAATCAAAATCTAAGAGGGTATGAATAAGTCATATGGAAACCTACTTTTTTTGGTTTTTTTTAATGTTTTTTTTTTGTTTTTTTTTTTTAGTTTTTATTTATTTATTTGACAGAGAAAGAGGAGGGAGAGAGAGAGAGAGAATGGGAGCACCAGAGCTTCCAGCCACTGCAAACAAACTCCAGACGCATGCGCCTCCTTGTGCATCTGGCTATCGTGGGTCCTGGGGAATCTAACCTGGGTCCTCTGGCTTTGGCCTTAATCGCTAAGCCATCCCCCCAGCCTGGAAAGCTACTTTTTTGGAAAGTGGTGCACCTAGAAGCCACAGGTTGTTTCTAGAAAATTTTCAGTGCCAGGGATGGATACCTTCCAGTGAGTTGTTGGACAGGGGAGGTCCCCCAAAACAATACAGGCCATTGCCATGGCCTCCAGCAGCTGTAAACAAACTCCAGATGCATGCACCACCTTGTGCATCTGGCTTACGTGGGTTCTGGAGAATTGAACTGAGGTCCTTTGGCTCCGTAGGAAAGCACCTTAACTGCTAAGCTATCTCTCCAGCCCTGACTTTGAACTCTTGATCCTCCTGCCTCCACTTCCCAAGTGAGGGGATTACAAGTATATGCCACCATACATAGGCTTTCCTTGTCAAAAACTTAAATGTAGGGCTGGAGAGATGGCTTAGCGGTTAAGGCACTTGCCTGTGAAATCTAAGAGCTCCTGTTTGAATCTCCAGGTCCCACATAGCCAGACACACAGTGATGCAAGTGCTCAATGTTGCACACGTGCCTCAAAGGGACACACATGTCTGGAGTTCCTTCGCAGTGGCTGAAAGCATGCCCATTCTCTCTCCCTCTCTCCCTCTTTCTCTCTTAAAATTCAAATGAATTTAAAAAGAAAAAAATTAAATATAGGGCTGGAAAGATGGCTTAGCAGTTAAGGCATTTGACCTGGTAAGCAAGTATTCGGCGTTGGGGTGGGAGGGAGGAAGGTATTGCGAAACAACAACTTGCCTTTTTTCTTTTCTCTCCCATTGTTGTAAATAACTTTTAATGGCCAAACCCCAGATTTGTACTTTTTTAGGATCTCACTCTAGCCCAGGTTGACCTGGCATTCACTATGTAATCTCAGGGTGGCCTCGAACTCTCGGCGATCCTCCTACCTCTGCCTCCCAAGTGCTGGGATTAAAGGCGTGCACCACCATGCCTGGCTTGTACTTTTTTCTTTGTTTCTAATTTCTAAAACCATTCTCTTCTACCTGGTTTTACTGTAACATTTGGAACAAATGTTGTCTCTTAAAAATAATAATTCCAGGGCTGAAGAGATGGCTTAGCCATTAAGGTATTTGCCTGAAAAGCCAAAGGACCCAGGTCCAACTCCCCAGGACCCATGTAAGCCAGATACTTAATGAGGTGCGTGTGTCTAGAGTTCATTTGTAGTGGCTGGAGGCCCTGAACACCCATTCTCTATCTGCCTCTTTCTTTCTCTCTCTCTCTCTCTTTCTCTCTCTCTCAAAGAAATAACTAAAATTAAAATTAAAAAATAAATTCCATTCACAAAGAAACAAATCCACTCCCATGAGACCAAACCCGCTCCTGAAGACTAGTATTTCCCTTCACAAGCAGAGTCAAGATGCAACCACCTCCTTCCTTCTTAAAGGATCTGTAATCCTCCAGCATCATTATAAACTTCAATGAGTTCAGCTGGGGCCAAACCATGTTAAAACATACTAGTCTTGGGATGGAGATATGGCTTAGCGGTTAAGGTGCTTGCCTGCAAAGCTGAAGGACCCAAGTTCAAGTCCCCAGGACCCACATAAGCCAGCTGCATGAAGTGGCACATTCATCTGGATTTCATTTGCAGCAGCCGAAGGCCCTAGTGCACCCATTCTCTCTCTCTATCTACCTCTTTCTCAAATAAATAAATAAACCAGGCATGGTGGTGCACGCCTTTAATCCCAGCATCAGTAGACAAAGGTAGGAGGATCACTGAGATTTTGAGGCCACCCGGAGACTACAGGTCAGTCTGGGCTAGAGCGAGACCCTACCTTGGAAAACCAAAAAAAAAAAAAAAAAAAAATTAAATGTTAACATAGGCTGGGGAGATGGCTCAGTGGTTAAAGGCATTTGTTAGCAAAGCCTGCCACCCTGGGTTCAATTCCAAGCACCCACATAAAGCCAGATGCAAAATGTGGTGCATGCATCTGAAGTTCATTTGAAGCATCAGAGACCCTGGAACACCCATATGTACATGTATATTCACTTATGCAAGTACATAAATATAGTTTGTTTGTTTGTTTGTTTGTTTGTTTGTTTGTTTGTTTGGTTTTGGTTTTTCGAGGTAGGGTCTCACTCTAGCCCAGGCTGACCTTGAATTCACTATGGAGTCTCAGGGTGGCCTCGAACTCACGGAAATTCTCCTACCTCTGCCTCCCGAGTGCTGGGATTAAAGGCGTGTGCCACCACACCCAGCTAAATATAGTTTTTAAATGCTAACATAGAGGCTGGGGAGATAGCTCAGCAGTTGAGTGCTTGCTGCTTATTATGAGGGTGTCTGGGCCAAGTTTGACTCCACAGAACCCATATAAAAAGCTGGGTGGGCTGGGCTTCGTGGCGCACGCCTTTAATCCCAGCACTCGGGAGGCAGAGGTAGGAGGATCGCCATGAGTTCAAGGCCACCCTGAGACTCCACAGTGAATTCCAGGTCAGCCTGGGCTAGAGTGAGACCCTACCTCGAAAAACCAAATTAAAAAAAAAAGCTGGGTGGAGCCAGGCTTGGTGGCACACACCTTTAATCCCAGCACTCAGGAGGCAGAGGTAGGAGGATCACCCTGAGTTTGAGGCCACCCTGAGACTACATAGTGAATTCCCGGTCATTCTGAGCTAGAGTGAGACCCTACCTCAAAAAAAAAATAAAAATAAAAATAAAAAGCTGAGTGGGCTGGAGACATGGCTTAGTGGTTAAGATATTTCCTTCGAAGTCTAAGGACCCATGTTCGACTCCCCAGATCCCATGTAAGCCAGACGCACAAGGTGACACACGCGCAAGGACACGCATGCGCACAAGTGCACACGTCTGGAGTTTGATTTCAGTGGCTGGACGTCCTGGCATGCCAGTTCTTTCTCTCTTCCTCTCTGTCTCTCTCTCAGAAAAAAAGCTGGGTGGGCTACACACATCTGTAATGCCAGTCTGCAGGAAGGAAGGCAGACTGGAGAACTGCTGGGACTTGCTGACAGCAGCTCTGAGCTGAGGAGAACCATCTCAAGGAAATACACGGCTGAGCCATGAGAGGACTTCCGACCTTCTCCTCAGGCCTCCACATGCATGTGCATGGAGTGCTCACATCTGCACACACATGCATACCCCACACACGTATTGTACAATGTCCACATGTGCAGGTATGCAAACCAGTTAACATAGTTCCAAAACCCAAAATTAGACAAAATAGGGGGGGCTAGAGAGGTGGCTTAGCAGTTAAGGCACTTGCCTATGAAGTCGAAGGTCCCAGGTTCTATTCCTCAGTACACACACACACACACACACACAGCCCACATACGTACACACGCCAAAACAAAGCTGCAATTACAAATGATGTTAAAGTCAAACAGCTTTCTGGATATGTATCTTCATGTTGTTAAAGGTTTATCTTCAGGATAAACACGTAGACATGGGGTGCCAGGTCAAATGTTGAATGAATGTGCACTTTTGCTACGATGTTGCCAAAGTATCCTCTACCAGTTATGTTTTTTGTATTCCCTCCAAAAATATGAGAGTGCTTGTTTCCTCACACTCTTACCAACAGACTCTATTGTCAGGCTTTTTGAATTCCTGCCAATCAGATAGGCAAGGTAATTTTAAACTCCTTACATTTAACTATTGCCAGCCAATCCTGCAGGTAGCTAAACATCATGTCTAGTGCCACCTGGTGGTAGAACATCCAGTTGCAGGAAAAGTACCTTTTCTTTTGTCTTTTGTCTTTGCACTGGACCTCTTCCCCACCCCCCGCCCCACCCCACCCCCACACACAGGTAAGGTCTCACTCAAGCCCAGGCTGACCTGGAATTCACTAATTTAATATAGTCTCAGGGTGGCCTCGAATTCACGGCGATCCTACCTCTGCCTCCCGAGCGCTGGGATTACAGGCATGTGCCGCCATGCCCACCTGGACTTGGGGTGTGTGTGTGTGTGTGTGTGTGTGTGTGTGTGCACGTGCGTGCACACGCGCTTTAGAAGCAGGTTTTATTCTAGCCCAGGCTGACATGGAACGCCCATTCAGTAGCCTAGGCTGGCCTTGAACTCTCAGTGATCCTCCAACCTCAGCTGGGATTTGACATGTGCCACCGCACCTGGATAGCACTGAACTTTTAGTTAACTACTGAGTTTTTTTGCCCCCTTTTCCCCAAAGGAATACCAAAAAAAAAAAAAAAAAAAAAAAAAAGCCCTATATCTTCCCATTGTGATGAATCATTCTAAACTTGATGAAATCATAAAGAGACATTTTCAAATTGTACTGGAGTACAGGGGCTGGAGATGTAGCTCAATTGTGCTTGCCTAGCATGCACATAACCCCAGGTTTGGCTCTCACAAAAAACAGCATGGTGGTACATGTTTGTTATTGCAGCATCAGCAGATGGAGACTGGAGGATCAGAAGTTCGAAGTCATTTTCAGCTACATAGTAAAATTGAGGCCATCCTGGGGCAAATTTGAGGTCATTCGGGGATACATGAAGTCTATCTCAAAAAAAAAAAAAATGTAATATCATATCAGACATGAAGAAACTTTCATACCAGTGATTATAGAGATAAAGACTGAGCCAGGCATGGTGGCGCACGCCTTTAATCTCAGTACTTGGGAGGCAAAAGTAGGAGGATTGCCATGAGTTTGAGGCCACCCTGAGACTACATAGCGAATTCCAGGTCAGTCTGGGCTAGAGCGAGACCCTATCTTGGAAAAAAAAAAAAGGAAAAAAGAGCTAGAGAGATGACTTAGAGGTTAAGACGTTTTCCTGCAAAGCCAAAGGACCTCAGTTCAATTCCCCAGGACCCACAT
The DNA here is from genome assembly GCA_036346955.1 of Dipus sagitta. NCBI lineage: Eukaryota > Metazoa > Chordata > Mammalia > Rodentia > Dipodidae > Dipus > Dipus sagitta. The sequence goes on from CM070770.1 coordinate 336,046,534, forward strand.
AAGCAAGATGCACAAAGTGGTACATGTATCTGAAGTTTGTTTGCAGTGGCTGCAGGCTCTGGTATGCCCAAGCTCACTCGCTCTCTCGCTCTCTCAAATAAATTAATTAAAAAAAAAAATAAAAGAAGCTGGGCATGATGGCACAAACCTTTCATCCCTCCAGAGGTAGAAGGATCGCTGTGAGTTCAAGGCCACCATGAGACTACATTGTGAATTCTAGGTCAGCCTGGGCTAGAGTGAGACTCTAACTAGAAAACCAAAAGAAAAAAAAAAACATGAAACATAAGACTGACAGAACCTGTATAGTGAGGCATACCTGTAATCCCAGGATTTGGGAAGTGGGGGCATTAGGATCAGAAGTTCAAAGCTATCCTCAGTTACATAGAAAATTGAGAGCAGGGGCTGGAGAGATGGCTTAGTGATTAAGGTGCTTGCCTGTGAAGCCTAAAGACCCAGGTTCAATTCCCCAGTACCCACATAAGCCAGATGCACAGGGTGGCGCATGCTCTAGAGTTTGTTTACAGTGGCAGGAGGCCCTGGTGCACCCATTCTCTCCCCCCTTTCTCCAATAAATAAATAAATAAATTAAAAAACAAAAAAGAAAGTTGAAGCAGGGTGTGGTGGCACACGCCTTTAATCCCAGCACTCAGGAGGCAGAGGTAGGAGGATTGCTGTGAGTTCAAGGCCACCCTGAGCCTACATAGTGAATTCCAGGTCAGCTTGTGCTAGAGTGAGACCCTACCTCGAAAAACCAAAAAAAAAAAAGTTGAGAACAGGGCTGGAGAGATTGCTCAGTGGTTAAGGCGCTTGCCTGCAAAGCCTAACAACCCAGGTTCAATTCCCTAATACCCAAATAAAGTTAGAGGCACAAAGTGGCATACGTATCTGGAGTTCATTTGCAGTGGCTAGAAGCCATGGCACACCCATTCTCTCTCCCTCTATCTCTGATTGCAAATAAATAAAATATTGAAAGAAAGAAAGAGAGAAAGAAAGAAAGCTGAGAGCAGCTTGGACTGGACTCTGTCTCAAACAAATAACTGAAACATAAGAGTACCAAGCTCCTGCAAACATTTTCAAGGGAAGAAAAAACATTCAAGGAAAATAGGCTGGGTCTTCCTCAGGCTACCCAATGAAAGAAAAGAATAGGTGGGGTTGGAGGGATGGCTTAGCAGTTAAGGTGCTTGCCTGCAAAGCCAAAGAACCTCAGTTCAATTCCCCAGGACCCTCGTAAGCCAGATACACAAGGGGGCTCATGCATCTGGAGTTCGTTTGCAGTGGCTGAAAGCCCTGGCGTGCCCTGTCTCTCTCTCCCTCTCTCTGCCTCTTTCTCTCTCAAATAAATAAATAATAAAGTTTAAAAACAACAAAAAGAATAGGTGTTTTATCAGTTTCCTGGAGTGGTCTGAAGTCTGGTAATTGTTAGTCATGAGGATGGTATTTTTTAAGAAATACCTAGCTGGGTGTGGTGGTGGCGCATGCCTGTAATCCCAGCACCCAGGAAGCTGGGAAGTTCCAGGCTAGTCTTGGCTACAGTGGGAGATCCTGCCTTGGGAGACGGGTGGCCGGGGGGAGTAAAAAATCTCTTATTTTATAGTTTAAGGAGATTTTCCCTTGTAAAATACAGGTCAGTGGTATCCTTGAAAACATCATGACGACATCCTTCTACACTTCTGCCCTTGGTATTTACTCCTTGTGATGATGGGGTAAGGAACCAGGTACATTCCACACATTGTTGACAAGGGAGAAACTCATGATAAGTAATGTGCTGGGTTTCAAATTAAGGGCAGATTAATTTAGTCTCTAGTATCCATGAGCCTCCCGGTTGCTTTACCAGATCTTAATCCTTTGGCTTTGCTGGCAAGTGCTTTAAGCTTTAACCGCAAAGCCATCTCTCCAGCCCCCACCCCACATTTTTTTTTTTCCAGGTAGGGTCTAGCTCTAGCCCAGGCTGACCTGGAATTCACTATATAGACATCCTCCTACCTCTGCTTCCTGAGTGCTGGGATTAAAGGAATGTGCCACCGTGCCCAGCTCCATCCCACGTTTTGCTTGTGTAGGAGTGAACACCAGGGGTCCAGCTCCATTGGTCTATCTGGTGGTCTTGTTTTTGAGTGAGAGTCTCCTTTTTCTGATTCCGGAGCTTGCAGGGACTCAGCTCTCTGTTCTGCTGTGGAACTAGGGTTTGACGCATGGATGGTCGCACGGAGCTGGCTTGTGGGATCTGAAAATGTGAACTCTTGGCAGTCCCAGACCCTCATGCAAGCACAGGAAGCAACTTAACCACTGAGCCATAGCCCCCTTATATTAATGCTACTCTCACTTGGGGTAGAGAGTGTTCTTAGCCCTTGAGGGTCAGGAGATTTTACAGCAAAAGAAATGGAGGGCTAGGTGTGTGGTATACACTATAATCCCAGCACTGCTTACTGAGGCAGAGGCAGATCACTGCAAGTTCAAGGCCAGCCTACATAGGAAGTTTCAAGCCTGCTAGAGTTACATAGTGAGACCCTATCTCAAAACAAATTAAAAAAAAAAAAAAATGGAGAGGAGGGAGAAGAAAAAGGGAAGGAAAATGAGAAAGCTAGGAACGGTGGCGCACCTATAATCCCAGTATTTAGGAGGTAACTGGCAGTAGGAGGATCAGTTCAAGGTCATATTCAGGTGAGTCCAAGCTCAGCTCAGGCTTGATTTTTTTTTTTTTTTTTTTTTTTTTTTTTTTTTTTTTTTTTTGTTTCTGAGGTAGGTTTCTCAGGACGACCTATGGCTTTTAAAATATATATACTTGTTTGGGAGTGGGAGATCAAGAGGCAGAGAGATAGAGAGAATGGGTGTACCAGGGCATCCAGCCACTACAAATGAACTCCAGACACGTATGCCTCCTTGTGCATCTGGCTTATGTGGGTTCTGGGGAATTGAACCTGGGTCCTTTGGCTTTGCAGGGAAGAGCCTTAATTGCTAAGCCATCTCTCCAGCCTGGCCTTTTTTTTTTTTTTTTTTTTTTTTTTTTTAATATTTATTTACAAAGAAAGAGAGAGAGAGAGAGAGAGGGAGACAGAGAGAATGGGTTTGCTAGGGCCTAGTGCCTCTACAGATAAACCCCAGAAACATACGCCACTTTGTGCATCTGGCTTTACATAGGTACTAGGAACTCAAATCAAAGCCATCTCCCCGGTACTGTGGCTTGTATTTTTAAAGACCTGGTCTCAGAGAAATAAAGCAATACACAAACAAACCAGAAATTCTAAAACAAAAAAGCAGGGGGTGGGGGCTAGGCTAAGAAAGGGAATATTCACGTTTTCTGAGAATGAGTGATTTATGCTGCTTTCTAGTCATTGCCATGACACTTATCAACTATTATGGTACTAGAGGGCAGGACACTTAACATATAGATCGAAGAATGACCTTAGATGCAGCCAGTGACTAGTGACATTCAGTTAGCCCACTAAAAGAGGAACTTCTGGTCTAGGAGACATCCTATCCTCAAAGGCAAATAGGATTAGGGTGGGGAAAATTCAGTTAGTCACCTAGGCAATACTTGATGTAACACTGGTCTTTAGAGGGCTGGAGGTATGGCTCAGTGATAGAGCATTTGCCTAACATGGGGGGGGGGTGGAGCTTGCCACATACATTACTTGCCTTGTTAGGTAAGGACACAGAAACAGAATAGGGAAATAGCCTGCTATCAGGATGGCCAAAGTGCTGCTGGCACTCGGGAGGCAGAGGCTAGGAGGATTGCTGTGAGTTCAAGGACAGCCTGGGACTCCATAATGAATTCCAGGTCAACCTGGGCTAGAGTGAGACTATACTTCAAAAAAAGGGGGCGGAGCTGGGCATGGTGGTGGACGCCTTTAATCCCACTGGGGAGGCAGAAGAGGATCGTCATGAGTTTGAGGCTACCCTGAGAATACAAGAGTGAATTCCAGGTCGGCCTGCACTAGAGTGAAACCCTACCCCCAAAAAAGAAGCTTATTATTAGGACCTTGGTGTGGCCTCCCCTCTGGTCCAAGATCCTGTCTGTGTTCACCATAGGATGAATTTAGAGAAGAGTGTACATGACAAGCCTGCGTGGGAATGACCAAAGCGGTCAATGTGGAGAAAAACACTTATAAAGAGCAGGCAATGGCCAAGGGTTACACCAGCCTTTACTCCTTTATGAGGTGAATATTTTTTTTGCTTATTTTTATTTATTTGAGAGCAACAGAGAGAGAAAGAGAGACAATGGGCACATCAGGGCCTCCAGCCACTGCAAACGAACTCCAGATGCATGTACCACCTTGTGCATCCGGCTTACATGGGTCCTGGGGAATCAAGCCTCGAACCAGGGTCCTTAGGCTTCACAGGCAAGTGCTTAACCACTAAGCCATGTCTCCAGCCCCCATGAATATTTTCTTCTTTTTTTTTTTTTTCCTTTTTTGAAATAGGGTCTTGCTCTAGCTCAGACTGACCTGAAACTCACTATGTAGTTTCAGGGTGGCCTCGAACTCACAGCCATCGTCCTACCTCTGCCTCCCAAGTGCTGGGATAAAAGGCGTGTGCCACCATTCCTGGTTTATTGTTTTTTTGTTTGTTTGTTTTTGTTTTTGAGACAAGATCTCATGTAGCCTACAGTAGAGATCCTCCTGCCTCTGTCTCCCAAATGCTACAATTACAGGCCTGACAGGGGTGGGCAGTACTGGAGATTGAACCCAGTGCAGGCAAGTGCTATAATACCTGTCCTTGATAAAGTCCCTAGAACTTTCCTGAGGGGAGGTTTCCTGCTCAGGTGATTGGCAGGCCCAACCGGATTACCTCCTAAAGGCAGGAACAATGGTAGTCTTTGTTCTTCACCAAAGAGCCTCCTGCTAGACAGTAATTTTATAATCTTCCTGGTGGTTCAGAAAGTCATGTCTCTACCCAGGGCCAGAGACACACCTCAGTGTGAACATGGGCAAGTTCCTTGGCATTTCTATGCATTTGAAAAAGGGTCAGTAATAATGTATAGTAACTAATGTTTACTTAGAAGAAAAATTTCACCTGACACAAGGCATGTGTCTGTAATCCCAGCACCCAGGAGGCAGAGGCAGTAGGATTGGCCTAAATTTCTTGAGGCCAGTTGGTTCTACACAGGAAGTTTCTGGCCAGCCAGAGCTATAAAATGAGATCCTGTATCAAAAACAAAAACAATAGGGCTGGAGGGATGGTTTAGCAGTTAAGGCATTTCCCTGAAAAACCAAAGGACCCAGGTTTGACTCCCCAGGACCTAGTTAGCCAGATACACAAGGTGGCACATGCATCTGGAGTGTGTTTTGCAGTGGCTGGAGGCCCTGGCGCACCCATTCCCTTTCTCTCTCAAATAAATAAAAATAAAATATTAGAAAGAGAGAGAGAGCAGAGCATGGTAACCTATGCTTTTCATCCCAAAACTCGGGGATTACTGAGGTAAGAGGATTGCCATGAGTTTGAGGCCAGCCTAGAGCTACAGAGTGAGGTTTAGGTCAGCCAGGGCTGGAGTGAGACTCTGCCTCAAAAAAAAAAGATGGCTTAGCAGCTCAGGTACTTGCCTACAAAGCCAAAGGACCCAGGTTCGATTCCTCAGGACCCATGTAAGTCAGATGCAAAAGGTGGTGCAGGTGTCTGGAGTTCATTTTACAGTGGCTAGAGGCTCTCGTGTGTCCATTCTTTCTCTCAAATAAATACAAATAAAGTATTAAAAAGAAATGTAGCTCTCTTAGCTTCCCAGCTGATGGAGATTTGGGAATTATCACCTCCAGGAGGCAGTGTATTGTTGGGGGCGAGCTTATGGGTATTATAGCCAGTTTCCCTGTGGTAGTGTTTGGCACAATCTCCTGTTGCTGTTGTCCACCTTATGTTAGCCAGGGGGTGATGTCCACCCTTTGCTCATGCCATCGTTTTTCCCTGCCATCATGGAGCTTCCCCTGGAACCTGTAAGCCAAAATAAACCTCTTTTTCCTAGAAAAAAAAAAAAAATGTAGCTCTCAGATTTATAGAAAGTCATCTCATGGGCTGGAGAGATGGCTCAGAAGTTAAGGTGCTTGCCTGCAAAGCCAAACAATCCAGGTTCAATTCCCCAGTATCCATGTAAAGCCAGATGCACAAGGTGGCACATGTGTCTGGAGTTCATTTGCAGTGGCTGGAGGCCCTCAAATGCCCATTCTCTCTCTGTTTTTCTTCTACCTCTTTCTGCTTTCAAATAACTTTAAAAAAAAATGAAAAAGAAAGGCCAGGTGTGATGGCGCACGCCTTTAATCCCAGCACTCGGGAGGCAAAGGTAGGAGGATCACCGTGAGTTCGAGGCCACCCTGAGACTACACAGTGAATTCCAGGTCAGCCTGAGCTTGAGTGAAACCCTACCTCAAAGAAGAAAAAAAAGAAAGAAAGAAAGAAAGAAAGAAAGAAAGAAAGAAAGAAAGAAAGAAAGGAAGGAAGGAAGGAAGAAAGAAAGAAAGAAAGGAAGAAAGAGAGAAAAGACTTCTCTAGCTATCAGGAAAATTTTGAATGTCCAAGTCACTTCTGTTGTCTCCAGTCTCTTGTTGCAGAACTTCAAGATTTTTTTTTTTGTTTTGTTTTTTTCTAGGTAGGGTCTCACTCTAGCCCAGGCTGACCTGGAATTCACTATGGAGTCTCAGGGTGGCCTTGAACTCACGGCGATCCTCCTACCTCTGCCCCCCCCCCCCCCAGTACTGGGATTAAAGGCGTGCACCACCACGCCCGATTTAGAACTTTGAGATTTAAACAAAATCAGTGTGAATAAACATTTCTTACAAAAATTAGTTTTAACATTGTAAAATGAAAGCAGACATGGTATTTCCCAAATCCAAAGGGTTGTTACAAGCTCAACTCCAGATGCATGCACCACCTTGTGCATCTGGCTTTACATGGATACTGGGGAATCAAACCAATGTCATTAGGCTTTGCAGACAAGCACCTTAACTACTAAGTCACCTCTCCAGCCTTTTTTTTTTTTTTCAAGGTAGAGTCTCACTTCAGGCCAGGCTGGCTTGGAATTCACTCTGTAGTCACAGGGTGGCCCCAAATTCATGGCAATCCTCCTACTTAAGCCTCCCAAGTGCTGGGATTAAAGGTGTGCACCACCACACCTGGTTTTGGAATGTTTTATTTTTACTGATGCATGATCATTAAGCGATTGCTTACTTTTCGGTTGCTTTTGTTTTTCCTTGACAGAAAACAGTTCTGCTAAGGGCTGCCCCCCCACCCCCAAGGTAGGGTCTCGCTCTAGTCCAGCCTGACCTGGAATTCACTATGTAGTCTTCAGGGTGGCCTTGAACTCACAGGGATCCTTCTACCTCTGCCACCCCAGTGCTGGGATTAAAAGTGTGCATCACCGCACCTGGCCTGCTGAGGGATTTTAGATAAGCAAACATAACATGGCAAAGTGGCATAGTATCACCAGAAAAAACGTGTAAAATCAAACATGGAGGATGCTATATTTGTCCTCTTGCTAGTTAATAGATTGGGGGACTGTGGTAGATGGCAAACAGAAATTTAAGGCAGAAAAATATCCAAATGGGAGCCGGATATTATGGTGGTGCACGTCTTTAATTCCAGCACTGGGGAGGCAGAGATAGGATTACTGTGAGTTCGAGCCCACCCTGAGACTACATAGTGAATTCCAGGTCAGCCTGGGCTAGAGTGAGACCCTACCTCAAAAAACCAAAAGAAAGAAGAAAGAAAGAATCCAAATGGGGAGGAAAAGAGCAATGACAAACACATCTATCCCGCTTCTTCCTGCTCCTGTCTCCAAGTAGCTTCTCCTGAACCTTGCTTTCTAACATCCTTTTTATTTATGAGATGGGGGTGGGTGGGTGTATGTGTCAGGACCTCTAGCCACTGCAGACAAACTCCAGACCTATGTACCATCTTATGCATCTGGCTTACGTGGGTACTGGGAAATTGAACCTGGGTCCTTAGGCTTCGCAGACAAGTGCCTTAACCACTAAGCCATCTCTCCAGATCCTAGAATCCTTCTTCGCAGCACCTGTGAAATCCCCCTTAATAGCACCTTTTCTTTTAGCCTTAAGGAAGTTCATTAATGTACCCACAGGCAGATGGGTGGGACTATCTCACTTGATTGACCAGTCAAACAGAACAGAGTACACCACCACTTCAACCTGCCCATGAGGGGCTGAAGTCTGGAAACGTTACCTTAAGACCCAAGAGTAACAAGGTAAGGCCCTGGGGACCAGCCACAGGTTGCTGGGAAGCAGGGTGTGATGGTTTGACTCAGGTGTCCCCCCCTAAACTTAGATGTTCTGGATGCTAGGTTCCCAGCTGATGGCAATTGGAAATTAAAGCCTCCTGGATGGAGGTGGCATATTGTTGGGGGTGGGCTTATGGGTGTTATAGCCAGTTTCCCCTTGCCAGCATTTGGCACACTCTCCTGTTGCTATTGTCCACCTTATGTTGCCCAGGGGGTGATGTGCACCCTCTGCTCATGCCATCGTTTTCCCTGCCATCATGGAGCTTCCCCCTCGAGTCTGTAAGCCAAAATAAACTTCTTTTTCCCCCCAAGCTGCTCTTGGTTGGGAGAGATCTACCAGCAATGCGAACCTGACTGCAACACAGGGCTTTAAGGCCTCTTCCAGGCTTTTGTTTTGGTTTTTCAAGGTAGAGTCTCACTCTAGCTCAGGCTGGCCTCGAACTCACAGTGATCCTCCTACCTCTGCCTCCCGAGTGCTGGGATTAAAGGCGCGCACCACCATGCCTGGCCCTCTTCCAGTTTTAACAAAAGAGCCCACACAGGGTCCCTTAAAGACCTTACTTCCCCCTACTCTCCACAAAAAGAAGCTTCGACAAATCAAGTTTTTTATTTCCGGCAACATCTGGTGAACACAAACACACAGAAACACAATTTCACCAAGGCTAAGAAGCCCTTCAACACAACACTCACTTTCAGCATACAGCTAAGCACACACACACACACACACACACACACGTGCATGCATACACTCACGCGCACACACACGCAGCCCAGCTAAGAGCCAAGATTAACACACATTCCCCACAGTCCTGCAGACATCTTAGGGTCTGTCCAGTTGTGCCAGCCAAGAGTGACAGCTACCAGCTCCGGCTTTCTTTTTTCTTTTTCTTTTTCTCTCCAGATCAGTGGTTTAAATCTTTTTCACTGCAAGTCTTCTGACAGTTGACTAAACTCTCTCACCTTCCCACCACGGCCACAGTGACAGTCTGCTTGTATCCAGGAGGACGGAGCAGGAGGATCCCGGGAGCACTTTTCATGGGGAAAGAGAACGAGAGCGGGCTCCAGAGACTGAAGGCCCTCACCGAACACTTCAGTCACACCTTTCTTTAGTCCCCACTCTAGGACAGCTGATAACCGGCTTTCATCAGAGGAGACAAGAGCTGAGGAGTGAAGGCTTGAAATCCTTATTCAAAAGCCACTAGAGCCAGGCAGTGGCCCTGGACTCCTGGGAGCCCTGGCATTCTTGCTGTCCACTTAGAAGAGATGTCAGCAGGCACACGCGGGGCTCCTACCCGATTCCTCAGAGCGACGGGGAGTGACAAAGTGAAGCAGTCTCAGGCCAGGCAGCAGTGGTAGGAAAGAGGCAGGTGCAGTCACTGATGTTATTAAAATCACGTCCTAGCTAAAAGAAAAGTGAGGGGTCCCGTGGGGTCTAGATGATCATTAAGACATCCTGTGAAACTACAGACAACAGGGGCTGGAGCCTGGTAGCACCTACAGAAGGCGAGCAGAGGCCAGGAGATGAGCCACAACAGGTCACACCAGGAACGATGAGGTCTGTTTGAATTCCCCCTGGGAAAGAAAATACGCAGTCACCTCTAGAGTCTTCTTTTACTAATAAACCCCCAAACACATAAACGTAGGCTAGAAAATCCTTCCACTGGAGCTGGAAGGCCTCGCCTCCAGGCCAGACATACTCACCTCACTTCGAGCACTGTGCTGGCTGTAAATCACCTTCTTACTAGGAGAAGTCCTATGGACAAGCCAAAAGACAGACGTGCTCAGTCCCTGGGCATTCATTAACCGCACCTTGCCAACTTTTGGGGCCAGGCCTGAGGACTTTGCACAAGCTTAAGAGTGCTCAGTAGGAAGGTGGGGACAGACAAGAGAAAGCCAGGGTGCACAGGAGTCATTCCCTCTAAGATGGTTGCTTCTATCTTCCAAGGCCAACACCCACCCCCACTTGGGGCCCGTCTCAGAGTCAAACCACACACATCCCTGTTCGTGTCCTTGAAGAACCCTGGATCAGCACCTCACTCACCCTTTCTTTGTTCCTAAAAGAGAAAGACAAGGAGACCATGGGTATTGGCACAACAGAACACAGCAAGGCCCAGAAGATAGAGGTCGTACGTGGTTACTTGGCTTTGTCGAGATCCAATCATCTGTGCTCCCTGGCAGGAGTGGCAGCACATGGGGCACAGTACCAGGGTCTGTCTGCAGATGATACCCACAACCCTTGCCCTGGACTGGGGATAACAGAAAAGAGCACCTAACCAGGTGTGGTGGGACATGTCTGTAATTTAGCATTTGGGAGGCTGAGGCAGAAGGATCACTTTAGTTCAAGGCCACCCTGGACTGCACAGTGTGACGGTCTCAGCAAACAAAACAACCAAAAAAAAAAAAACAACAACAAAAAAAAAAAACCCACAGCCGGGCGTGGTGGCTTGTATCCCAGCACTTGGGAGTCAGAGGTAGGAGGATCACCATGAGTTCGAGGCCACCCTGAGATTAGATAGTGAATTCCAGGTCAGTGTGGGCTAGAGTGAAACCCTACCTCAAAACAACAACAACAGAAAAAAAATAAAGCTTTCAAGGAAATACTTACTTTCAAAATATCCTCGGCTATAGGCAAACCAGATGCCAAAAATCAAGACTCCAAGAAGAATCAGTGTCACAAGGACAGCAGCCACAATACCCCCTACGTTCGGCTCCACTGCAAGACACAGACGAGAGGTCAGACACCCGGATGGTGGTACTGTCAATGCTGCTGACGGCGGGCCAGGAGGCAGACCCAGCTCGAAGCTCAGGCCCCTGCCACATTCTCACTCACCAGCCTCCATGCGGACATCATCTGACTTCATGGGTTTCCCAAACCCATTCTGTGCCTGACAAGAGTATTCTCCAGTATCAGAGGCTGTCACGGGATCAAAGATCTGAAGGGATGAAAATAAATGAGCTTACCGCGTAAAGAAGTTAAGGACCTATCTTTTTATATCCCCGCCCCTAATTCCTAATTCCAAGTTCACCTTGGTGTTCATTTGTCCTTCCCCACTCCTGGGGCTCTGTAACCATGCCCACTCGCCCATCCTTCACCCCATCCTGTTCCATACCAGCTCCCCTGACTTCTGATTGAGGGTGTAGGAAGAATTGCTGAAGGCACGGGTGTTCTTGGGATCCAAAGGCATTACTACCCCATCCTTGAACCACGAGTATTCAGAGGGTGGGGAACCATCTTGTTCTGAGCAGGTCAGCACTGCTCGGTTCCCAATGGTGGCAGAGGAGGGGACACTGATTGTAGGCTTGGATGGAGGCACTGGGGAGGGAGAGAAGGTGAACTCAAGGGCAAGGAGGGATGCAAGACTGTAGGGTAACAAACTAGGTCGTCACACCCCCCCCCCAATCAGCTCTAGGCACCCACCCTCATGCCCGTAGTTTCCACCTAACCAGGGGCTTAAGGCTGGGGTACTGTGACTCCGAATGCCTCTCTCCAAAGTTCAGCAGAGGCTGTTGCTGGGTTTAGAAAGGCAACGGATTGCAGGCCCACAGGAAGTCGCTGGCACATACCAAGCACAGTGAGCTGAACGTTGACCTCCCCGTACTTGTTGCCGCCCTGCTTGGAGACCATACACGTATACAGCCCGGTGTCTTTCCGGGTCACAGAACTGAAGGTGATGCCACTCGGTGAGAAGGTGACACGGTCCTCATAGGAAGCTATCAGGAGAAGGAGGCAGAGACAGTGAGCTGCAGGGCTAAGAGAGGGTGAAGGTAACCCCTGCTTTCTCCAGACAGTGGCCCGGAAAGGCCATGGAGCCTTGAGCTCCGGGGTGAGGCCCACCCCTGGGATCCAGGTGCACGGGAGGGGAGGGAGGCAACGGCTCCAACCTCAGCAATCAGGAAGGAGGGGGGCCATCTCACCTGTGATCTTGTTGTCATAGCAAACGAAACTAGTGGTGCCGCCGTGGACAAACTTCCACTCCACTCGGGGTGAGGAGAAGCCAGAGTAAGTGCAGGACAAGGTGACAGCTGCAAACAGGATCGAAATAAGAGGGAGGGCGCCGGGATAATGGCTCAACAGTTAAAGGTGCTTGCGTGCAAGATGGGAGGGCGGAGGAAGCAGCAGTAAGGAAAAGGCAGGGGATTGCCCCACACCACAGACTAGGCTACATGTCCTCCCAGGCCAAGGGTCTCATTCATGCGCAACGCCCACCCTGCCCACCCATAGCCCCACGCCACTCACGTTGATTCTCAGGAACTCTGACTTCAGGTTCGGAAGTGTACACTGAACCCTTGCCTTGCACCACAGAGCCTGAGGAGAAGGAAAGAGGAGCCTCATCAGATGGGGGACAGGCATCATGGAGTGGGAACAGAAAGACCCATTGGAGGAGGTCAAGATCCTAAGGTCGAACTGGGTGTGATGGTGCACGCCTTTAAAAATCCCATCACTTGGGCTAGAGAGATAGATAGCTTAGCGGTTAAGGCGTTTGCCTGCAAAGCCAAAGGACCTTGGTTCGATTCCCCAGGACCCACGTGCACAAGGTGTTGCATGCATCTGGAGTTCGTTTGCAGTGTCTGGAGGCCCATTTCTCTCTCTTTCTCTCTCTCTCTCTGCCTCTTTCCCTCTCTCGCTCTCATAAATAAATAAAATAAAATATCCCAGCACTTGGGAGGTAAAGGCAGGACGATTGCCAGGAGTTTGAGGCCACCCTGAGATTACATAGTGAATTCCAGGTCAGCCTGAGCTAAAGTGAGATCCTACCTCAAAAAAAAAAAAAAAAAAAAAAAAAAAAGCTCCCAATAGTATAATTAAATTCCTGCTTGTCTAAGGGCAGCTTCCAGATGACATTTCATGGTTCAGAGAGAGCTTCTCAACAAAAGATTGCAACCAAGGGAGGGAGGGGGGAAGATGGCAGCCACTTGTCCAGACAGTCCTGGAAGGAAGCCAGCAAGCTGGAGGCAAGGTAGGGAGGCGTGGCGAGGAGGATAATAATAATCCTTGACATTTGTAGAGCATTTGGTGCTTTTTAAAGTGTTTTCAGATACAATTACATTGTTTGATCCCTGAAATAAGCATGACATAGCAGCAGGACAAGTGTTATTATCCTAATTTAACACTAGGAACTGAGACTACGAGCAGAGAGACGTGTGTAGGATCACAGAAGCAGGTTGGGAGATGGGGCGAGGCCCAGAACTGGGCTCAGATCACCTCATCAGAATCTTCTACCTAGCAAATGGAGAAAAGTAAAAGGTGTGTGGGATGGAGGTGGAGGAATGGAGAACAAGGAGGCTGATTAAGTAACACAGGGGTGGAGAAAGGCCCAAACCTACCAAATTACACTGCAGACAGCATCACGACAGCGCTCTAAACCTACACTTACACAACTGCCCTCAGTCAGGTTTCCAAAGCTCAAATCCATAAGGATGTTTCTGTTGCAGCAGTGCAAACATGGCTGCTAAGTCCAAGTACGTTTCCCTTTATACATTCTCTTGGTCCCACCCCTCATCTGAAATGTGAAGGTGAGGGTAACGCTGAGTCATTGTTTTTGCAGTGCTGGGGATCAAACCCAGAGCCCTGTTCATTCTACACTCTACCACTAAGGCACAAGTCAGTCCTACAGAGTACTTCCCCCCACCTCGGGCTGATCTGAAACTCACTCAATAGCCCCAGGCTGGCCTCCTGCAATAACTGTGTGCCACCATACCTAGCTTGTTCTGTTTTTGTTTTTTTTTTTAAACTTTTTCTCTGTTTTTGATGATCAGCTTTTTGTTTTGGTTTTTGAGACAGTTTCACTATGTAGTCCTGGTGGGCTACATAGGAAGTTCCAGATCAGCCTGGGCTATAGAGTGAGACCCTATCTTGGGGGGGGGGGGGACCCATAAAATAAAAACAAAGAATACTGATAATAAAATACTTTGATTTTTTAAAGATTTTATTTTTACTTATTTTTTTAAAAGATTTTATTTTTATTTATTTATTAGAGATGGGGGGAGAAAGAAAGAGAGAGAGAGAGGAGGGGGGCATGCCAGCGCCTCTAGCCACTGCAAACAAACTCTACATGCATATGCCACCATGTGCATCTAGCTTACGTGAGACCTGGAGAATCAAACCTGGGTCCTTAGGCTGCACAGGCAAATGCCTTAACCACTAAGCCATCCCCCCAGGCCCAATACTTTAATTTTTGCTTGTCTCCTTGCTTGCTTGGTTGAATCATGATTCTTCAGTGTTGCAATTTGCCTATTGTGAGGTACACGGGGAAGCTGGAACCAGATGTCTCCTGAGGAATGAAGGACTCCAGTTGCTGGGAATGCTGCCAAAAGAAGGCTCTGAGCTACTGGTCCTCTTAGAGAACAGCCAGCACCTGCTTTCTACCAGGGATAGGGACAGCCAGAACCCACTGTTTGACCAATGAGTGAGAGAGAGAGAGTGAGTGTGTGTGTGTGTTTAAAGCTCCACAGCATTATTTCCCAACTCCCCAAAGGTGGGACACCTTAGAAGGGCCATTCTTGCTCCAAAGCTCCCTGTGTGGTCAGGAGGCCACATTAGGACTACGGGTCAATGTGACCCCTCCCTCTCTGCTCAATCTTGCAACCTTCCTCTCCTTTCCACAGTTGTGGAGCCTAAGAGCACTATCTAATAAATGTCTTCTGTGATAACTGACACCTCCAAATCAGCTTCCCAAGAGCCCAAACTGTGGCACCACCTAAATTATGAACAACATCTAATTAAACTGAAAACCGGCTGGGCATGGTGGCACACACCTTTAATCCCAGCACTCAGGAAGCAGAGGTAGTAGAACCGCTGTGAGTTTGAGGCCAGCCTGAGACTACAAAGTGAATTCGAGGTCAGCCCAGGCTAGAGCAAAATTCTACCTTAAACCCCACCCTCCAAAAAAAAAGCTAGGGTTAAACAAGTGTTCTGACCATTGTCTGACCAACAAGAGGCACCAAATATGCATCCATCTTATAAATATATATTTATTTGCAAGCAGGAAGAGAAAGGGGAAAGAGAGAGAATATGGACACACCAGGGCCTTTAGCCATAGCAAATGAACTCCAGACGCATGCGCCACTGTACATCTGGTTTTACGTGGCTATTACAGAATTGAACCCAGGTTGCCAGGCTTTGCAGGCAAGTGCCTTAACCACTGAGCCATCTATCCAGCCCTGAGCATCCATCCTATTATCACCACCTACCCATAAAGCCTTTTTGAATACACTTCTCTTTCTAACTTCAACATTATCTACAAGACATTTGAATAAGTAACAAGTAGTGCCCAAGGAACGCTTACACCCCAGCTGATCCAACCACCCGTGCTCCATCATTGTAACTGCGACCACCTGCTAGAGCCTTTCTAGATAGGCCTGTGGAGTTGAGGGCTCTCCTTCATGGACACCCGCCTACACCAGAGTGGGCAATGGATAGTCTCCCTGCCCATTTTCTCTATTTAGTATTGTCCCTGGCCTCGTCACAACTCCCTTCTGCACTGAATCGTATGTGTACACACACACACACACACACACACACACACACACACACGTCCTATAAGCACATGTGGCAAATCTAAACAGAAGGCTGGAAATGCCTTTAATCCCAGCGCCAGGGGGACAGAGATAGGAGGAGTACTGTGAGTTCAGTGCTAGGCCAGCCCAAACTACAGTGAGTGCCAGGTCAGCTGTTGGGCTAGAGTGAGAAGAAAACAAAACAAAGATAAGAAAATGACATTCTTTCCACTGGGGAGTTTCATTTACTTTTGTTTCAGTTGGCTTGGGTATGTGTGGAGGGGCCACACAGGCTCACTAAGGAGCCTAAGTGGCTTTGAATTCACAATCCTCCTGTCTCAGCTTCCTAAGTACTAGAATTATAGGTGTGTGCCCACAATGTACTCATTTACTCAAGCTCACAATACGAAAAGTAACAAAGTAGATTAGACCCGAACGCATGTCCAGTCTTCTGACTATGCACTCAGCTCATGACAGCTGTGAATGCAACCCAGCACAAAAGAAAAAACTTTCTAAATAATGAGGTGTGTGCGAGGATGCGAGTACAGGCTACAGGACAACCCTGGGTGTTGTTCCTCAGGAATGCTGTCCACCTTTGTGTATATGTGTGTGTGGGGGGAGGGGGTTCGAGGTAGGGTCTTGCTCTAGCCCAGGCTGATCTGGAATTCACTATGTAGTTTCAGGGTGGTCTTGAACCCATGGTGGTCCTCCTACCTCTGCCTCCCAAGTGCGGAGATTAAAGGTATGAGCCACCATGCCCAGCTTAAATTCTGCTTAAAAAAAAAATATATATATATACATACACACACACACATATTACACATATACATATTATACATATATATACACATAAATATATATATATAATTTTCATTCATGTGAGACAGAGAGAGGGAGCATATGGGTGAGCCACAGCCTCCAGCAGCTGCAAACGAACTCCAGATGCATGCACCACCTTGTGCATTTGGCTTATATGGGTCCTGGAGAATAGAACCTGGGTCCTTTGGTTTGGCAGGCAAGTGCCTTAGCCACTCAGCCGTCTCTCCCATTGTGTGGTTCTTGAGCATGAATATATTTGACAATGTCCTGTTACAATATCAAAAAGTTAAACATGTCAGTTTGGCCTGTTCAAGTTGTGGGCCAATGAATACAAAAATACACTCTCCATCTCACTGTCAGATGAAAAGCCAATAGTTATTGAGCACTTAGTATATGTCAGGCACTGTTACAATACATGATACAAGCCAGACGAGGTGGCGCACGCCTTTAATCCCAGCACTCGGGAGGCAGAGGTAGGAGGATCGCCGTGCATTCAAGGCCACCCTGAGACTCAATAGTGAATTCCAGGTCAGCCTGGGCTAAACTGAGACACTACCTCAAAAAAACAAAACAAAATACATGATACAATCATTTAATGGCTACAACAATCTTCATAGGTGGTCATATTAATATCACCCCAATTTTCTTTTTTTAAAAACAGGTACACATGAACTTATGTAAAAGAGAGAGAATGAATGCACCAGGGCCTCTAGCCACTGCAAACAAACTCCAGACACATGCACTACCTTGTGCATCTGGCTTACATGGGTATTGGGGAATTGAACCTGGGTCCTTAGGCTTCATAGGCAAGTGCCTTAACAGCTAAAAGCCATCTCTCCAGTCCTTCTTTCCTCCTCCTCCTCCTTTTTTTTTTTTTTTTTTTTTTAAAGAAAGTAGTAATATTTATTTATTTGAGAGAAAGAGGCAGAAAGACAGAACGGGCACGCTAGGGCCCCTAGCCACCACAAACGAACTCCAGATGCATGTGCCACCTTGTGCGTCTGGCTTACATGGGTCCTGGGGAATTAAACCTGGGTCCTAAGGCTTCGCAGGCAAGCACCTTAACCTCCAAGCCATCTCTCCAGCCCATCACCCCAATTTTCTACATAGGAAAGTAGTTAAGCAACTTGCCAAAGATCAAACTAGTGGTGACAGAGATGAGAAACCAATCACTGACCAACTGCAGAGGCTGAGCTGCATACAACAGCCTCCCCAAAACACAGAGAGATGATCTGGCATCAAGCTTTTGATGAGTCCACACTGACTATCCGGTACAAGGCAAATTTTCAGCAAGCTACGAACAATCCAGAGCTATCTGACCCTGTGATAAACTTACCATCTTCCTCACCCACCCTGTTGCAACTTCACCTCTGGCAACACAAAACTACTTAGACATCCCAGCAAAGACGAAGCTGTTTCACAATCTCCTGACTGCTTATTCGGTTCTCCCTCTTTATCTGGTTGGCACCTACCCATCCACATTATTTTCCGGGAAATGACCTGCCACACCCCATCCTCACAGAACCAGTTTAGGGTTTCTTTCCTAGGTTTTCATTATCCCATGCAAAACACTGTCTAATCACTTCCCACATTAGTGACATCATGTGTGAACACTTCTGTCTCCCCTATCAGACAGTAAACTCCCAGAGATCAGAGACCATGTGTTTTTTTGTTATTCTGAGTACTCAACCCTTAGCACAATGCCTGGTACAAGTTGACAGTCAGTACATGTTTGCTAATGACGCATTAACAAACTAGGTCATAACAGACCATTTACCCTCCAGTTGCTAAGGTTTATTTACAAAGATAAGCCAAGTTTTTAAACTGGCAACAGATAAGATATGACCAAATGAAAAAAGGAAAGGCTTGGGCTGGGCATGGTGGCACAAGCCTTTAATCCTAGCACTCGGGAGGCAGAGGTAGGAGGATCACACTGAGTTGAGACCACATAGTGAATTCCAGGTCAGCCTGAGCTAAAGTGAGACCCTGGGGTGGGGGTGGGGGATAATGAGCATGGCAGAGGCCTCCTCTAGCCACTGCAAACAAACTCCAGATACATGTGCCACCTTGTGCATCTGACTTTACATAGGTACTGGGAATCAAACCTAGGTCCTTTGGCTTTGCAGGTAAGTGTCTTAACTGTTAAAGCCATCTCACCAGCCATGTTTTAGTTTTAGTTTAGTTTGTTTTTGTTTTTTCCCCCCCAGGTCTCACTGTAGCTCAGGCTAACCTGGAATTTACTATGTAGTATCACAGCGATCCTCCTACCTCTGCCTCCAAGTGCTGGGATTAAAAGTGTGTGCCACCACGTCCGGCCCTGTTTTAGGTTTTTTTTTGTTTTGTTTTTTTTGGTTTTTCGAGGCAGGTTCTCACTCTGGCCCTGGCTAACCTGGAATTAACTATGCAGTCTCAGGGTGGCCTCAAACTCATGGACAGCCTCCTACCTCTGCCTCCCCAGTGCTGGGATTAAAGGCGTGCACAACCATGCCCAGCTTCCTGATTTAGTTTTTTTTTCAATATTTTATTTATTATTTATTTATTTGAGAGAGAGAGAGAGAGAGAGAGAGAGAGAATGAACACACTAGGGCCTCTAGCCACTGCCAAAGAAATTCAGGTGCATGTGCCACCTTGTGCACCTGGCTTACATGGGTACTGGGTCATTGAACCTGGGTAGTAGGCTTTGTAGGCAAGTGCCTTAACCGCTAAGCCATCTCTCCAGCCTTTTTGGTTTTTTTTTTTTTAGTGTGTTTTCTTGAGGTAGGGTTTGGCTCTAGCCCATGCTGACCTGGAATTCATTATGCAGTCTCAGGGTGGCCTGGAACCCATGGTGATCCTCCTACCTCTGCCTCCCAAGTGCTGAGATTAAAGGTGTGCGCCACCACGCCTGGCATCGTTTTATTTTTTTGTGAGACAGGGTCTTACTATTTAGTCCTGGAAGGTCTAGAACTGGCTCTGTAGAACAGGGTGGCCTCAAATTTGCAGCAAACCCTTTGCTTCTTTGACATGCCTGCTACAAAGTTTGCTTCTTTTTGAAACAAAATTTAAGTTCTCTGCTCAGAGTGGGGCAATTCCCACTTGCTAATTTTTTTTTTTTTTTTTTTTTTTTTTTTTTGGTTTTTTGAAGTAGGGTCTTACTTTGTTCCAGGCTGACCTGGAATTAACTATGTAATCTCAGGGTGGCCTCAAACTCACAGCGATCCTCCTACCTCTGGCTCCCCAGTGCTGGGATTAAAGGCACCACCACGGCCGGCTTTTAAATATTTTTATTTTTATGTATTTATTTATTTGACAGAGAAAGAGGGAGAGAGAGAATGGGCGCGCCAGGGCCTCCAGCCCCTGCAAACGAACTCCAGACGTGTATGCCCCCTTGTGCATCTGGCTAATGTGGGTCCTGGGGAATCGAACCTGGGTCCTTTGGCTTTGCAGGTAAACACCTTAACCGCTAAGCCATCCCTCCAGACCCCCACTTGCTACTTTATAAAGGAAACGGATTTCTACACGCAGGCTGAACATGTCTGCAGGTGCGGCAGACTTGATGGTGGAGGACTGGTTTCCTGCATCCAGGTTGGTTGTGCAAATGGCTTCATGGATCTTCAAGGAACGTGTGCAAAAGAAGAGCCAGAAAGTCTTCCAAGGCTATGTCAAAACAAGCAACAAAAAGCAGGAGAGCCAAGCTTAATGGCACACACCTTTAATCCCAACACTCAGGAAGCAGAGGTAGGAGGATGGCAGTGAGTTCAAGGCCACCCTGAGAATACATAGTGAATTCCAGGACAGCCTAGAAGAAGCCCCTGTGATTGCCAGAACCAAATCAATGGGAAAGGAGAGGGGGGGAAGGGTGAAAGCTAGGAGAGAGTGTTGCAGGACCTAATCAAGGTCTCAAAAAAGAGCCAGACAATGGCATTTGACCACTTAGGTAAAGCTAGTGCCCGTAATAACACTTTACCATGTTCACTGAAATTTGAAAACAGAGGCTGGGTGTGAGTTCCAGGTCAGCCAGGGATACAGGGAGAACCTACCTTGAAAAAAAAAAAAAAGGCTGGAGAGATGGCTAAGTGGTTAAGGCACTTGCCCGCAGAGCTTAAGGACCCATGTTTAACTCTCCAGGTACCATATAAGCCAGGTACACAAGGTGATACATCCGTCTGGAGTTCAACTGCAGTGGCTGATACCAAAACCAGGCAAAGATAGAACAAAAAAAGAAAATTACAGACCAATCTCCCTCATGAACATAGATGCAGAAATTCTCAACAAAATATTGGCAAACAGAATACAAGAATATATCAGAGTAGGACTCCTTACAACGTCCTCCCAGACATAAAATGGCCTGGATATCCATGACATCACAGTGCCTGACACTACCTAAACAAGACCATCATAAGAGGAGAAAAAGATCATGACATCAAAATGAAAGAGAGACTGATTGAGATGGGGAGGGGATATGATGGAGAATAGAATTTCAAAGGGGAAGGTGGGGGGAGGGAGGGGAGCACCATGGGATATTTTTTATAATCATAGAAAATGTTAATAAAAATTAAGAAAAAAAAAGAATATATCAGAAAGGAGCAACTGTTGAAGACAACTGGCATCAACATCTGGCCTCCACATGTGCACATGCACATGGAAAAAAATGAATTTATCAAAAAAAAAAAAATCTGGCAGGCATGGTGGTGTATGCCTTTAATCTCAGCACTCAAAAAGGGGCCAAGGATTGCTGTGAGTTTGAGACCAGCCTGGGACTACAGTGAGTTCCAGGTCAGTCTGTACTAGAGAGACCTTGCCAGGCGTGGTGGCGTGGTCCCAGCACTTGGGAGGCAGAGGTAGGAGGATTGCCATGAGTTCGAGGCCACCCGGAGACTCCATAGTGAATTCCAGGTCAGCGTGGGCTAGAGTGAGACCCTACCTCGAAAACCCCCCAAAAAAGAGAGAGACCTTAAAATAAATTTTTTTAAAAAAAGAATATATCAGAAAGATCATTCACCCTGACCGAGCAGGCTTTATCCTAGAGATGCAGGGATGGTTCAATATATGCAAATTGATAAATGTAATACATTATATAAATGGACTGAAGGACCAAAATCACATGATCATCTCATTAAATGCAGAAAAAGCATATGACAAAATCCAACATCCCTTCATGATAAAAGTCCTACAGATAGTCCTACCTCGAAAAACCAAAAAAATAAATAAATAAAAATAAAAAATAAAAAAAAAATTTGAAAAAAAAAAGTATAGGTTAAGGGCAGGAAAACCTATGTGTCTGATCCCCATATCTATTTCAATGCTATCCTTCCTCCGACTGTGCTGTATAAGCAGACTTGTCCTCTTGTAGTCACTCCTGCCTAGCATTTTATCACTTTGATTGATTTGTGTTCATTTAATGTACTCACAAGTGTATTTTTCCATTTGAAAAATAAATTGAATCTCTTTAAAAAAAAAAAAAAAGTACATTGGAATAAACCTAAATAATGAAGTGAAGGATCTCTACAATGAAAACTTTAAAACACTCAAGCGAGAAATTGCAGAAGAAATGGAAGACATCCCCTGCTCTTGGATCGGAAGAATCAATATTGTGAAATGGCAATCTTACTGAAAGCAAGCTACACTTTTTTTGAGGTAGGGTCTCACTAACTCAGGCTGACCTGGAATTCACTATGTAGTTTCAGGGTAGCCTTGAACTCATGGCGATCCTCCTACCTCTGCCTCACAAGTGCTGGGATTAAAGGCGTGTGCCACCACGCCCGGCTTCAATCTACACATTTAATGCAATCCCCATCAAAATTCCAAAGGCATTCTTCACGGAAACTGAAAACACAATCCAAAAATTCATTTGGAAGCACAAAAAAAAAAAAAAAAAAAAAAACCTCAAATATCTAAAGCAATTTTGAGCATCAAAAATAAGGCTGGTAGCCAGGGATGGTGGCTCACTATTCCAGCATTTGGGAGGCAGAAATAGGGGGATTGTAGTGAGTTCGAGGCCACCCTGAGATTACATAGTGAATTCCAGGTCAGCCTTGACTAGAGCAAGACCCTACCTCGAAAAACTAAAAAGTAAAAATAAATAAAAATAAGGCTGGTGGTATCACTATCCCTGATTTTAACCTATATTACAGAGCCATAGTAACAAAAGCAGCATGGTACTGGCACTAAAACAGACATGTTGATCAATGGAGCAGAATAGAAGACCCAGATGTAAGTCTGGGTAGCTACAGTCAGCTGGTAACAAAAATGCCAAAACTACTCCTTGGAGAAAAGACAGCCTCTTCAGCAAATGGTGCTGGGAAAACTGGGTATGTACCTATAGAAGGATGAAAATAGATCATTAGCTCTTTCCACGCACAAGAATTAAGTCCAAATGGATCAAAGACCTTAACATCAGATCTGAAACTCTGAAACTGCTAGAAGAAAAAGAAGGGGAAACCCTCCAACATATTGGTATTGGCAAAGACTTTCCGAATATAACCCAATTGCTCAGAAAATAAACCCACAGATCAACCACTGGGATCTCATGAAATTACAAAGCTTTTGTATGGCAAAAGACACTGTGAATAGAGCAAAGAGGCAAGTTACAGAATGGGAGAAAATCTTCACCAGCTATACATCTGATAAGAGAATTAATATCTTGGATACACAAAGAACTCAAAAAAATAATTAGAAATTAAATGATAAGAAATCAAACAACCCAGTAAAAATGGGCTATGCAACTAAATATCTAAACATCTAAAAAAAAATGTTCTATATCCCTAGTCATCAGGGAAATGCAGATTAAAACTACGTTGAGATTCCATCACACTCCTGTCAGATTGGCTACCATCAAGAAAACAAGTGACTAGGCTGGGGAAATGGCTTAGTGATTAAGGCGTTTGCCTGCGAAGCCAAAGGACCCTGGTTTGATTCCTCAGGACCCACGTAAGCTAGATGCACAAGGGGGCACATACATCTGGAGTTAGTTTGCAATGGCTAGAGGCCCTGGTGTGCCCATGCTCTCTCTCTCTAATAAATAAATTAATTAATTAAATATTTTTAAAAATGACTATAAATGCTGGCGAGGATGCGGAAAAAAAAAAGAATCCTTGTATACTATTTGTGGGAATGCAATTTGGTCCAGCCAATGTGGAAATCAGTGTGGAGGTTCCTGACACAGCTAAAAATAGATCTACAACATGACCCAGCTATACCACTCCTAGGCATATATCCTAAGGACTCATCTCACTACCTTAGAGATACTTGCTCAACCATGTTTATTGCAGCTCTATTCACAATAGCTGGGAAATGGAACCAGCCTAGATGTCCCTCAACTGATGAGTGGATAACAAAGATGTGGCACAGTTTTTTTAAATTTGTTTTGTTGTTTATTTTTATTTATTTATTTGAGAGAGACAGAGAGAGAAAGAGGCAGATAGGAAAAGAGGCAGAGAGAGAGAGAGAGAGGGGGCATGCCAGGGCCTCCAGCCACTGCAAATGAACTCCAGAGGCGTGCGCCCCTTGTGCATCTGGCTAACGTGGGTCCTGGGGAATCGAGCCTCGAACCGGGGTCCTTAGGCTTCACAGTCAAGCGCTTAACCAGTAAGCCATCTCTCCAGCCCAACTTCATTTTTCTTTACAGCCGAGTAGAACTTCATTGTGTAAATGTGCCACATCTGGGCTGCGTCTGGAGTTCATTTGCAGTGGCTGGAGGCCCTGGAACGCCCATTCTCTCTCTCTCTCTCTCTCTCTCTCTTTCTGCCTCTTTCTCTCTCTCTCTCTCTGCCTCTTTCTCTGTCTGTCACTCTCAAATAAATAAAATAAACAAAAAAAATTTTTTTAATGAAGTTATGAAATTTGCAGGAAAATGGATGGATCTGGTAAGTTTTATACTTAGTGAGGTAACCCAGGCTCAGAAAGGCAATTGTCACATGTTCTCTCTCATATATGGATCCTAACTACAAATGATTGGACTTCTATGTGAGTAGATAGAACTCAGTAGCAGAGGCCAGCAAGATAGAAAGGAGATATAAAGGGAATAGAAAGGGAGTGGGGGAGGGCCTAATAAGGATGGTATTGTATATGTAAGTAGAAGAACAGATTAAGGGAGGTGAAAAGGCCTAAGTGAGGTCAGGGGAAGAGATTGAGTAAAGGAAAGGTGGAGGGAAGGCTAATCAAAATGTAAGAGGACATAAATATTGTTACTAGAAATTTTTCAGTGAAAGGGATAGAATACCTTCCAGTTGAGTTGTTGCCCAGGGAGATCCTTGAAATCCCAAAACATTACAGGCCATTGCTAAGGCCCTTCGTTTCCCACCAGGAACAGATGATAAGACCCTATTGATGAAGACTCCACATACTTGGGCTGCAAGGTCACTGAGAAATCCTGCTGGAGCTAAGCTGAAAACCTCCTCCATGTAGACCAGCTGACAGAAAGCTGGAAGAAGCCATTCTGCATGCAGTTCAATGGGAGAGAGAAAAATCACCAATGAAGATACTCAACAGTGGACACTGCAAGCCTTAAATTTGGCCAGCTAGGCCAAATGAGCCAATGGGTGCAACAGTGGCATGTCTGTTACGGGGGAAACCAACCACCCTCTAATTTGACTGAAGGCCCGCTCCATGGGAGGGAATACATCCCTGATGCTGAAAACCTACAACACAGGTAGTCATGAGCCCTGGGGGTGTAATATCTGCCTAAATGTATATACTATGCTCACCAAACTGCCCAGTAAGCATTTCTCTTAATGTTCATACCCATATATTAATGCTACTCTAACTTCTGGTTAGAGAACCTTCTCTTTTCAGATGGCAGTGACCTTGGGATGACTCAGAAGGCACCATGGTGCTGAGAAGAAGTGACAGAGGAGTGCCCAGCACTGAAATATCTCTATCACATCTTCCAAGGCTAAGAGTCCATTGCAGAAGAGGTGGTGGAAAGAAGAGCCAAAGGAAGGATAGGACTCCTTACAACGTGCTCCTCCAGACACAAAATGGCCTGGATATCCATCACAGTGCCTGACACTACCTACACAAGACCATCACAATAGGGGGAAAAGATCATGACATCAAAATAAAAGAGAGGCTGATTGAGAGGGGGAGGGGATACGATGGAGGGAGGAGTTTCAAAGGGGAAAGTGGGAGGAGGGAGGGAATTATCACTGGATAATGTTTACAATTATGGAAGTTGTCAATTACGAAAACAAAAAAAATTGTTAAAAGGATTCAAAAACAAATGAAAAATGGTGGCACAAGCCTGCTATCCCAGCCACTGGGAAGTGGAGGAAGAAGTTCAAAGGCAGCCAGACACAGCAGGGCTGTGAATCCATTTCATACACCGCCACTGTCTTCACGAGCACAAGAGCAAAACCACTCCACATACACACAACTCAGTTACCTGAAGAGGAGACCTGCTGACCAGAACGTTGCCTCTTTATAGAGGTAAACTCCACAATCGTTTGTAGTTGTTCTTCTCATGTTTAAGCCCTAACTCCCAATACTCAGAATGTGACCATATGGAGGTAGGACCACTAAAAAGGTAAAGTTAAAATGAGGGTATTAACATATGTTTTACCTGACATGTCCAACTTGTGGGTTGCATTTGTCCCTGAATAAATCAGCCCAACCCATTTGCAATTGACAATGTCATGTCACAATGTCAAAGGCTGGACAACCCTGAGTCCACTGGTACCCTTACAAGAGAAAGAAGGGGCATTGTAAGCTAAGGAGAGATCTCCAATGAAACTAATCCAACTACTACATTTGAGGCAGGATAGGAAGACAGGACCGGGGGGGGGGGGGTGGCTGGAGAGATGGCTTACCCGTTAAGGCACCTGCCTACAAAGCCAAAGGACCTAGGTTTGATTTCCTAGTACCCATGTAAATCAGATGCACAAGGTGGCGCCCATTTCTGGAATTCGTTTGCAATGGCTAGAAGCCCTGGCACACCCATTCTCTTTCTCATTGGCCCCCCCAATAAATATTTAAAAAAAAAAAAAAAAGGCCAGGTGTGGTGGCGCATGCCTTTAATCCCAGCTCTCACAGGCAGA
Source organism: Dipus sagitta (assembly GCA_036346955.1). Taxonomy (NCBI): domain Eukaryota; kingdom Metazoa; phylum Chordata; class Mammalia; order Rodentia; family Dipodidae; genus Dipus; species Dipus sagitta. The sequence goes on from CM070770.1 coordinate 336,073,078, forward strand.
GAGGTAGGAGGATTGCCATGAATTCCATGATCTTACAGTACCTGACACTACCTACACAAAACCATCATAATAGGAGGAAAAGATCACGACATCAAAATAAAAGAAAGGCTGATTGAGAGGGGCAGGGGATACGACGGAAAGAGGAGTTTCAAAGGGGAAAGTGGGAGGAGGGAGGGAATTACCATGGGATAATGAGACTACATAGTGAAGTTCAGGTCAGCCTGGGCTAGAGCATACCCTACCTTGAAACCTTGAAAAACAAACAAACAAAACAAAGAAAGGAAGGAAGGAAGGAAGGAAGGAAGGAAGGAAGGAAGGAAGGAAGGAAGACAGGAGCCAGTTGTGGTGGTGCATGCTGGTAAGAAATTGCTGAAGAGGCAGAGGCAGGAGGACCAGGCGTTCGAGACCAGCCTGGGCTATACACTTTGGCCAGGTGTGGTAGCTCATACCTTTAATCCCAGCACTTGGGAGGTAGAAGGAGGATTGCTGTGAGTACAAGGCTAGCCTGAGACTACAGAGTGAATTCCAGGTCAGCCTGGCTACAGCAAGACCCTATCTCAAAAACATACAAACAAACAAAAACAGACAAAAACAAAAAACCAGACAGGAAAAGTTGGGGAGAGGAGAGCTGGGCATGGTAGTCAGGCCCAGCACTCAGAGCCGCTGAGGTGAGAGGAATGCTGTGAGTTAGAAGCCAACCTGGGCTAGAGTGAGACCCTGCCTCAGAAAACAGAAAAAGAGGAACCCTCACCCTAGAGACAGGTTGAAGGAAGGCCTTTCTCCCTTCCTAGCTGTAAACCAGGAATCTCCCCTAGAACCCTCAAATACAACCAAAGGACACATACTAAACCCTTCTGCAACCCTAGTGGCTCCTGGTTTTACCTTATCAGATTATAATTCCATCCAAGGCACTTGGGAGGCAGAGGTAGGAGGATCACCGTGAGTTAGAGGCCACCCTGAGACTACATAGTGAATTCCAGGTCAGCCTGGGCTAGAGCGAGAGCCTATCTGGAAAAAAAAAAAAAAAAAAAAGGTAAGTTACCAGTGACTGCAAAACTGACTTAAGAAGGCATGAAGATATTTCTGCCTAGCGAAAAAGTCAGCTTGAAGCCGGGCATGGTGGCGCACACCTTTAATCCCAGCACTTGGGAGGCAGAGGTAGGAGGATCACGTGAGTTCGAGGCCACCCTGAGACTCTATAGTGAATTCCAGGTCAGCCTGGGCTAGCGTGAGACCCTATCTCAAAACAAAACAACAAAAAAAGGTCATCTTACCCTATATCCAACACATCTGAATTATAAACACATTACAGAGCATGATCCAAAAATCTACTGAAAAAAAGTAAGAAGTAACTTTTTTAAAGAATTTTTACGGGTAATATTTTTTTCAATCTTCTTTATGTGCCAGATATTCCAAGCCCTTTAGTGATTGAATTCATTTAATCTCAGCACTAATGTTATAAGATAGATACAAGCACTACTTCCACCGTATGTGAGTAAATGGGGCACAGACATTACGTAATTTGCTCAAGGTTACAAAACTAGCAGGTGGCAGGGCTGAGACTGTACCACAAGTGACCTGGTTCTGCACATGACTCCATCAACTACCATAGCTATGTGAAGTATATACTGCCTTTATCTGTCTTTTGGGGTGTTTTTGTTTTGTTTGACACAGGGTCTCACTATGTAACCCTGGCTGGCCTTGAGCTTGCATTGATCTTCCTACCTCTTCTTCCCCAGTTCTGGGATTAGATATGTGCCACCATGTTGGGCCTGCCTTTTCCTTTTTTTTTTTTTTTTTTTTTTTTTTTAACAAGATAGGGTCTCACTCTAGTCCAGGCTGACCTGGAATTCACTATGTTGTCTCAGGGTGGCCTCAAATTCATGGTAATTCTACCTTAAGGCATGCGCCACCACACCCCGGCACCTTCTCCTTTTTATTTACTTATTTATTTTTATTTTATTATTTATTTGAGAGTGACAGAGAGAGAGAGAGAGAGAGAGAGAGAGAGAAAGAGGCAGATAGAGAGAGAGAATGGGCACGCCAGGGCTTCCAGCCACTACAAACGAACTCCAGGCACATGCGCCCCCTTGTGCATCTGGCTAACGTGGGTCCTGGGGAATCAAGCCTCGAACCGGGGTCCTTAGGCTTCACAGGCAAGCGCTTAACCGCTAACATGTTTGGGGGAAGAACATCCTTTTCAAATGGTTCCTTGCACCTGCCTTCTGGGGAGGTGGTCCTGAGGTGGTAAATCACACAACTGTTTGTGCATATGCCATCTACATGCACCCCCCGCCTTTGCCCTTGGTTTGTTGTACACTTTTACTGCGTTTCTACAGCTATCTTGATTTTACTTGAATGACCCATGTTAAGGGTAAAAAGATTACCTTTGAAAGAATTGAGAGGAGCCAGGTGGTGGCTCACACCTTTAATCCCAGCACTTGGGAGGCAGAGGTAGGAGGAAAACCTTGAGTTCAAGGCCACCCTGAGACTATAGAAATCCAGGTCAGCCTGAGCTAGAGTGAGACCTTACCTTGAAAAACAAAACAAAACAAACAAACAACAACAAAAAAAAAAAAAAAAACACGTACCTTGGGCTGGAGACATGGAACAGCAGCTAAGGCGCTTGCCTACAAAGCCTAAAGAATGGAGTTCAATTCCCCCATATCCATGTAAAGCCAGATGCACAAGATGGTGCAAGCATCTGGATACATGTGCAGTGGTGGGAGGACCTGGTGAATCCATTCTCTCTACCTGCCTCTTTCTCTGTCTCTTTCCCTCTTTAAATAAAAATAAAATATCTAGCCAGGCGTGGTGGTGCACACCTTTAATCCCAGCACTTGGGAGGCAGAGGTAGGAGGACTGCTGTGAGTTCAAGGCCACCCTAAGACTACATAGTGAATTCCAGGTCAGCCTGGAATAGAGAGTGAGACCCTACCTCAAAAAACCAAAAATAAATAAAATAAAAAAGGAAATATTTAAAACAATAAGGCCAGGTGTGGTGGTGCACGTCTTTAATCCCAGCACTTGGGAGGCAGAGGTAGGAGGATCACCGTGAGTTCGAGGCCACTCTGAGACTACAGGCTGAATTCCAGGTCAGCCTGAGCTAGAGTGGGACCCTACCTTGAAAAAAAACAAAACAAAAAAATAAAATATTTATTTATTTGCAAGCAGAGGGAGATAGAGAGGCAGACAGAATGAGCGCACCAGGGCCTCCAGCTGCTGCAAATGAACTCCAGATACATGCACCACTCTGTGCATCTGGCTTTACGTGAGTATTGGGGAATCAAATTTGTGTCATTAGGCTTTGCAGACAAGAGCCTTAACTGCTGAGCCATCTCTCCAGCCCACATTTTATGCTTTGATGACAGCCCCTGACACACTCTGCTGTGTTTTCTAGCTATGGATGAGTCTATAACTCTCAGGAAAAGAAAAGTCAGCTTGGAAGCTCTCCAGCCTCTAGCCCTGTGCTTAATGGAGATGGTTCCTGAAGAGCTTCTGGGATAAGAAGGTGATCACAAGAGGTTGGAGACCTCAGTCACTGTGCAGAACCCACCAACAGCCATGCCTTGGACATGAAGGGGCCAGTCCTTAACAGAAAAGCTACTTGTGTCCACAGCTTCCTAGGAAACCCTTTGTTTTCTCTATATCCTTTGTTAACTGTTAAAATTTTCCTTAAGTTATTTTTGGGCCATTAGTTTGTTTGATTTTTAAAAGGAAGGAAATGGAAGGAAGTCAGCCAGCCAGTCTTTAGTTTTCTCTAAGAATGCACTGACACATCCCATCTGAGCATATGAACTTCAGAGGACCCTCCAACTGGAAAGAAACTAGACCCTTCTAAGCTTAATATATGTTGTTAACAATATCTTCAGTCCCCTCGAGCTTTAAAAAAAAAAAAAAAAAAAAAAAAACAGCCAGGCATGGTGACCCACACTTTTAATTCCAGCACTCGGGAGGCAGAGGTAGGAGGATCGCCGTGAGTTCAAGGCCAGCCTAAGACTACATAGTGAATTCCAGGTCAGCCTGGACTAGAGTGAAACCCTACCTTGATTACAAAAAACAAAAAACAAAAAACAAAAAAAAACTTGCTTCTCAGGCAAGTGTCTTAACGGCTAAGCCCATCAGCATTTTTTGGGGGGAGGGGCACATGTATGGTGTGCATGCATGTCTGTATGTGGAAGTACAAGAACAGGTGGGTCTGGCAGTCAGATATTAGGTATCTTCCTCAACTGATCTCCACTTTTTTTTATTTATTGAGAGAGAGAATGGGTGTACCAGGGCCTCCAGCCACTGCAAACACACTCCAGATGCATGCACCACCATGTGCATCTGGCTTACGTGGGTCCTTAGGCTTTGCAAACAAGCGACCACTAAGCCTTCTCTCCAGCCCCATCTTATTTATTTATTATTTTTTATTTCTTTTTGGCTTTTCGAGGTAGGGTCTCACTCTGGTCCAGGCTGACCTGGAATTAACTATGGAGTCTCAGGGTGGCCTCGAACTCACGGGGATCCTCCTACCTCTGCCTCCCGAGTGCTGGGATTAAAGGCGTGTGCCACCACACCCAGCCCACCTTATTTTTTAATTCATCAATTAGGCTAAAGTAGCTGGCCAGCAAACTCCAGGAATCCTTTTGTGTACACCTTTTCAACACTAGGGTTACATGACCATGTCCCATGTACTGTAGATCTCAACTCGGATCCTCATGCTTGAGTGGCAAGCATGTTGGTGACTGAGGCACCTCCTTATCTGCCACGCACCCCCAAGCTTCTGGAGAGTGGCGTGTTCATTTGTTCCCCTAATCTCAAGCACAGTGCTCAGCACAGTAAACACCAATGTTTATCGGATTTACTAATGAATTTGACATTGTAACACATTAAAAAAATCCAGACCTAAGGCTTCCACCCATCCCGGCTTGCTCTTTCCTCCCCATCTCTTAACTTGAGAAAACTGAACTAACTGCTGTAAGGCTGGCCTTGGCAGAAAAACTATGGGACAAGATGAGATCCACAGCTGCGGGGGGGGGGGGGGGGTTGTGGAAAAGATCATGGACTCCCAGGAAAAGAGGAAGGCTTTGTGAGCCCAACAACAGTCAAGGCTATGTCTAAGCCAGCCCTCTGAAGATGGTCAGAAAGAGGCTCCCTCCTGCCCCCTCCGGGCTGACTTTTCAGCTCCACCTGTGCAGATGGAAAAGGATGGTAGAGAGATGGCTAAGCGGATCCCGGGTTGACTCTCCAGGACCCATGGAAGCCAGGTGCACAAGGAGGCGCATGCATCTGGAGTTCGTTTGCAGTGGCTGGAGGCCCTGGCATGCCCATTCTCTCTCTCTCTGTGTCTCTCTCGCAAATAAATAAATAAATTAAATATATTAAAAAGAAAAGGATGGTCATATATGCCTGCCCAGGACTCCCTCCAGGTACCTGGCATCAAACTTCCTGCCAGCCAGCTGATGCCTTCTGTCCCATCCCCACACAAATAACACAAGGTGGACTTTGAACACAAACTGTGTTTATCAGGGAGTCCCAAGTAGATGAACTCTGGGTTTTCAAGACCTGGAAAACTCCCAATCGACAACCGCTCCTTCCTCAGTTACATTTGTCTTGGTTATCCAGGTCTTTTCTGGGCCTCAGAAAAGGAAGCAGGTTTGAGTTCAGGGATCCCCAGAGTCTCCCCTCAAAGCTAACAGATGTGAAAAACAAGCCCCATTATTTCCTAACTGACCACATAAAATGTGTGGAGCGTTTCAATCTGTCTTCCAGGGGGAGGTGATGTCAACCATTTCTACGTCCCTGGAACAGCCACTCCCCCCCCTCAAACTCCAGCTGTGTGGAAGTTGGGTGGACTCTAGCAGTCAAGGCCACAACCCCTATAAAACTGGCACAAAGGACCTCCAGGACACATTAAGAAAAATAAACAAGACGCAATCTACTGTACACAGTATGATTCTTTTGTGTAAGGGGAGAGAGAGAACAAATACACATTTGTATCCACGTGGCTACAAAGTACTAGAAGGACACATAAAAAGAAATACTAGAAAGATCCCTAAGAAACTGGAGGGGGGGAGGCAAGAACAGAGTGAAAAGGTACCCACGCTCTTTGATGCCATTTTGAATCTCAAACCCTGCCATATAATAAACACTTTTGGAATCACAGCAGCTCTATGACAAACGAGGCCTGCTCACAAAGGGGCTAGAGAAAAACATCCCAGGTGAAAGCATTCGTAAGCCAAGATGAACCAGCTGGAATTCTACCATCACTCATTTCCTCCTTCCAGCTGCCACTGGTTTCTAGCTCCAAGGGGCAGTCCTTTCCTGGGAGTAGAGGGCGTAGCAGGCATGACTCACCAATCTCCAGTTTTGAGACAAGTCTGCCCCTGAACAGCAAGTTGAAAGTGTTTAAAAAGGCTTCAGTCAGAAACATCAGCAGGAAACACCAGGGCTCAGAAACTGACCCATGACCAGGGATGTGGGAACTCAACAGTTCGGGTTAAAGGGGGTGTGGGGGGAAGCAGGGGAAAAACTCAGCTTTCCAACCTGGGGTTATCTTCTCCCCCTCTGAGTACACCAAAAGTTGACCCATCCACGGGCCGCTGCCCTAAACAGACATTTCCTCTCCCCTGCCTGGGGGACGGCTGAACTTTTTGCAAGTTCAGGTTCTCTAGGGAAAGGGAGATGGGTCACCAGCTTCACTCTTCCCAAGGCCAGCTCTCGCAAGTCTTGGGATCCCTGCCCGCTAAGCTCCGCTGGCTGGTGTTGGCCCTTCCCTCGGCTTGTCTGTGCTATTTTGTTGCCCTTTCTTCTTCCTTCCTGATGGCAGAGTGCACAGTGAGGCCCAGCCCTGGAGTGAGAGAACCCAGGGGCAACCAGTGCCTCAGATCGAAAGAGCCCCGATGTTTCCACTCCTTTCATTTGGAATGTCCCTGCTTCCTTTGACCTACTCTACTGGGAACAGCATTCCTTCAACCTCACAAAATCCAAAGGGGAAATGGCTGCCCCACAATAATCCCTTCATGTATGTAAGGTAATCATTACCCCTATTGATCCTCACGATAAGGGTAGGACAAGTGTTATTACTCCTGTTTTATAGCTGAAAAGACTAGCCTCGGGTCACAATCCAGGCAGAGAAGGGAGGTAAAGGCAGAAGTCAGGGGGGATGGACTGCCTCCCATTTCCATCCTCATTTGCATTAACCAAATCACTCCCCTCCCCAGGTCAACTGATCTAAAACGTCACAGGGGGCTGGGGAGACTGCTCAGCGGTTAAGGGTGCCTGCTTGCAAAGTCTGCCAGCGGGGGACTGACTTCCCAGTACCCACATAAAGCCAGATGTGCAAAACTGGCACATGAATGAGTCCGGAGTTCACTTGCAGTAGCAAGAGGTCCTGGCACACTCATTCCTCTCGTACTCTCGCCTGGCAAATAAATAAAATAAAAGTATTTAAAAAAAAAAAGCAACAAGGTTCATTCCTGCATATCCTGAACTTGTTATATCCCAAAGCTCACTGCCTTGCCAAACAAATCCAATACTTTAGGCTTCCTCTGAGTCGTGGTTGCTTGCTCAAAATAATGCTATCACAACCCTTCCACTTCTTTTATTATTAAATACAGGAAATTAGAGGGAGGAGGGAAGGTGTTGGACAGAAACAACTCCAGGAAGCTTGTAAGCCTCACAACTACAGTCACTGACCCAGAAGAAACAATACAAGGGTTGACAAAACAAGACCAGGAGTCATCAGCATCTGTAAGATACCAACAGAAGTGAAATAAGTGAAGTGTAGGAAAAGAAAGGAAGTTGAAGAAAAAGGGAAATGGGTGAGTAGAATGAAACGCAGAGGGCTGGGGAGATGGCTTAGCGGTTAAGGCGCTTGTCTGCAAAGCCAAAGGACCCAGGTTCAATTTCCCAGGACCCACGTAAGCCAGATGCACAAGGTGGTGGTTCATGTGTCTGGAGTTCGTTTGTAGTAGCTAGAGGCCATGGCGTGCCCATTCTCACTCTCTATCTGCTTCTCTCTCCCTCTCTGAAACAAATAAATAAAAATTTTTAAAAATGTAAAAAGCTGAAGTGAGAAAAGGGAGAATGTAATGCGGGCTGAAGAGATGGCTTCGCGGTTAATGCGTTTCCCTACAAAACCAAAGGACCCTGGTTCAATTCCTTAGGACCCACGTAGGCCAGATGCACAAGGTGGTGCAGGCATCTGGAGTTTGTTTGCAGTGGCCAGAGGCTCTGGTGTACCCATTCTTTCGCGCTCGCGTGCTCTCTCTTTCTCTCTCAAATAAATACAATATATTTTTTAAAAGAAAGAACATGTAATGGGAGAGAAAAATTTTTAAATGATAAGACAATAGATCCTGAAGTAATAGCATGCTAAACAGTCCTCAGGCCGTGGGTGTCTGAGAAGCTAGATCCAGGAATGGAAAAAAGAAGAGTCAGGAGATTTTGGTTCCATTCCCAGGTTCCACCCTTTTGCCAACCTGCAGAAGTCATTTCCTCTCTCATTTCCTTATCTGTACAATAGGGAGAAACCAGTTGTTTAGCCCACCCCCAATGGTTGATAAGGGACAATGGAGTGATCTGTTCATCTTCGGTAAAGAATCTATTTTTGCCATTCAAAACCAGAGCAAAATGAATTGCCAATACTGGTTGACTGTACTGGTTTGTTTCTTTTATGTTCTCTAAGACGTAAACCTAGAAAGGAAACAAACTCATACAAAATACATTCTGACAAAACTACCCCGAACAAGTATGTGTACACACACTGAACATCCAGACAGCACACCCAAATGCCCTGGGTTAGGTCCTACCCTTCCCCGCCACACACACACACAAAAACATCAGACAGATAAATATACAGGTGCTGACATGGGTTGACCATGGCCAAACCAACCCACCCCACACTCGCCCCACGCAAACACACCTAGAGAGACAGGCATGCCCCAGCAAGCGAGCCTCATTGTTCCTCAGGAAAGGGAGTTTACAAAGGAAACAAAAACTCTCATACTCGGCCAGGGGAGAGGGCAGAGTTCTGGCTCCGAGAGGAGATCCAGCCTCCCCCAGGGGACAGGCAGCTCAGTCAACAACCTTTATGAAGGACTCCTCGTAGTTACTCAAGAAAGGAATTCGGAAGGCTATGCCCTGAGAAATGTTCCCGACTTTCATGCCATTTCCTCTTCAGACTCTGTACCCAGGCACTTTGCCCAGGACGACCACTGGCGACCCAAAGAATCGGAGGAGTAAGAGAGAGCCCCCCTTTTGTAGGAGCCAGGAGAGGGAGGGCTCTTCCACCGCACCCACCTCCATTACACAGCCTCCAGGACCCTTAAGGAGCCAAGGAGTCGGGGGGTGAGAGGCTCTAGGCTTCTCGGGGGGCATCTGGAGGCTGTAGGTGGGGGGGGGGGGCAGGCTGGTCCTTACAGGTGCATGTGGAGGGGAGTGTCTGGCTGGACAAATGCTTGTGGGAAGGGTCCTCGTGTCAGTGGGGAAGGCCCGGAGATGGTGGAACCAGCCCTCCCAGTTATTTCTGGAGCGCGGAAAGGGCAGCTCCCTCCCGCTGGAGAAGGGGAGGGGTCACGGCTCACCGGCGGGGGGGGGGAGGAGGGGAGCCACTCTCCAGGTGGGGGAGGGGAGAGCCCCGGGACCCGCCCGGGGTGCAGAAAGTGGACCGGGGAGGCGAGGCGGGCGGGCAGGCAGGTTTGTGGACTCCTCCCTTCCAGCGGGCGAGGCGCGTGGGGGGTGCGCCTTCTACCACCCTCGGACCCGACCCATCGAGTCCTCCCGAAAGCCCGGGAACTTACACAGGATCACAGCTGTGAAGAGAAGCAACTGTGTCCTCCCTGCTTTCAGCTTCGTGCCCATCACGATTCCTATCCCGACGCCACCAGGCTCCTGGGAACAGACGGCTTCGCCAGCCGCCGCGCGGGGACTAAACTTCGGCCGCCAGGTTGAGCCCGGCCCCGCCTTTCTCTCCACGCCCGATTGGCCAGCGCCCCGCCCCGGAGCGCTCTGATTGGTGGAGAGAGCCGAGGCTCCACTGAGTGAGTCACCGTGGGCAGGTGTGAGCCCGCCCACTACCTCTCCTGGGTGGGATCGGTGACTCATCTTGCCTGATTGGCCCGGGAGTCTGTCGCTTAAGGAAGCGGTCCTCACCTTGGGCAGGTAAGGGCGCCCTGATTGGGCGGGAGGCGTTCCAGAAATAGGGACTTTTGGAAGCTGGGGACTGAGTTATTTCTAAGGTGCAGGTAGGTGAGGCTTGGGGACCTGCGTGTTTGGGTTCGTTGGGTTTTTTGCTTGTTTTTGTTTTTCGAGGTAGGGTCTCGCTGTAGCCCAGGCTGACCTGGAATTCACTATGCAGTCCCAGGCTGGCCTCGAATTTACAGTGATCCGCCTATCTCTGCCTCCCAAGTGCTGGGATTAAAGGCGTGCGCCACCATGCCCGGCTTTTTTTTTTTTTTAATTGAATGTAAATTCCTTGGTAAATGAAAAACAAAATTAACATTGGGAGATGTAAGGAGAGGACTGTCAAAGATAGCCTGACCAAAGCCGGGCGTGGTGGCGCATGCACTTGGGAGGCAGAGGTAGGAGGATCTCCGAGAGTTCGAAGCCACCCTGAGACTACATAGTTAATTCCAGGTCAGCTTGGACCAGAGTGAGACCCTACCTCGAAAAACCAAAAAAATTAAAAAAAAAAAAAAAAAAAAAAAAAAGATAGCCTGACCAACCCTATACTGGGCTCCTCTGTCTACCCCACCAGCAGCAGCCTTCCCAGGTTTTAGGAGAAGAGATTCATGAGAGGGGGAAATGAGAAAGTGAAGGGGAGGGGAGCTGTCAAGTCCAGAGTGGGTAAAGCACAATTATATTATCCCAAGAAGCTTAAACACATGGACACAAAACACACTCACGTGTAGAAACTAACACAGGCCCTACAAGCTTCCCTGGATAACTGTGAGTTTATAATAATTAAATGTATATATTATCTGTCAGCAGGGCCTTACATATCAGGATTTGGGTTTGTTTTCCAAGACAAGATCTCACTATGTAGATCGGCCTGGCCTCAAACTTTGCACCCTCCTGTTTTAGCTCCAGCCTCCCCCACCACCCTCCACACCCCCATGCTGAGATTACTGGCAGAGTAGAAGATAAGGGTTACTTCAAAGTGTTTGGTTTTCTGTTGTTTATTTGTGGACACTGGGGGCCCAAGCATAGGGATTTATGGTTTTTAGACAAGTACTCTACCACTGAGCTGTGTCTCCAGCCCTCTTTTCGCTTATATTGAGACAAACTCAGGCAAGCCTTGAACTTGTGATCTTCTTGCCTCAGCTGCCGCAGTGCTGAGTTTACAGGCGTGAGTCATCACTTCTGACTGTGACTAGTAGTTGGATACTAAGCCTCTTCCTCAAAGATTATTTTGATATCCAAGCTTTCTGTTAATATTTACATTGTTTTATCATTTTATTTTTAAATATATTTTTTATTTTGAATTTTATTTATTCAAGAGGGGGATGGGAGGGAAAGAAGCAGATAGAGAGAATGTGTGGGGTTCTGGGGAATAGAACCTGGGTCCTTAGGCTTCACAGGCAAACGCCTTAACAGCTAAGCCATCTCTCCAGCCCTGTTATATCATTTTAAATTGAAATTCATGCCCAACATCTTTACTATTTGCAGTTCCTATTTCACAATGATTTAATTTTTTTGTTTGTTTCCAAACTGTACATTTGCTTTCATTTAAACAATGTTCTTGAACTAAGCATAGTGGCTCACACCTTTAATTACAGACAGCTCTTAGAAGCCTGAGGTAAGAGGATCAAGTTCAAGGCCAGCATGGGCTACAGAGTGAGTTCCAGGTCAGGCTGGGCTAGGGTGAAAACCTGCCAAAACAAAAGGGGAGGGGCTGGGGAGATGGCTTAGCCGTTAAGGCATCTGCCTGCAAAGCCAAATGACCCACGTTCAGCTCCACAGGACCCATGTAAGCCAGATGTACCAGATAGTGCATGTGTCTGGAGTTCCTTTGCAGTGGCTAGAGGACCTGGTGCACCCATTCTGTCTCTCTATCTCCATGTGCCTCTCTCTCAGTAAAAAATGAACATTCTCTAGAGTTCCAAAGAACATGTGCAGATAGACTTGTGAGTTAGTTTGTTAGTTGCTTACAAGTTGGCTTGTCAGAAAATGCAATATTGTTTCCTCACAGGGTGATGAACTCTTCACCAGTGTAGAGAGTGATTTAATGTTAACTGTGCTAAGGACATCCAAGTTGCATGTAGAAAACAAAAGAAGCAAGAGTCAGACATGGTGACACATGCCTATAATACCAACACTTGAATGGTAGATAGAAGAGAATCAGGAGTTCAAGGTCAGTTTGGGCTATATGGTGAGTGGTAAGTTCAAAGCCAGCCTGGACCATAAGAGATCCTATCTCAGAGAGAGAGAGATTATAATTCTGCAAGTAAAAAGTCCTCACTTTTTTCTCAAAGGATGGTATTTTTTAACTTACTGCCTCTTTTACCTTTCTCACATTCCCATTTCATGATATGAGCCAGAGTTTCCACTCATGGCTGTACACAATTTATATATATATATTTTATTATTATTTTGGTTTTTCTTTTTCTTTTTTGGTTTTTCAGGGAGGGTCTCACTCTAGCCCAGGCTGACCTAGAATTCACTTTGTAGTCTCAGGGTGGCCTCCAACTCACGGCAATCCTCCTACCTCTGTCTCCCAAGCATGTGGTACCACACCTGGCTCTTTTTTTGTCTTTTTAAAAAATATTTAGTTAATTTATTTGAGAGAGAGAATGACACAGACACAGAGAGAAAGAATGGGTGCACCAGGGCCTCCAGCCACTGCAAACAAACTCCAGACGCATGCACCACTTTGTGCATCTGGCTTACATGGGTCCTGGGGAATTGAAACTGGGTCCTTTGGCTTTACAGGAAAGCACCTTAACTGCTAAACCATCTCTCCAGCCCCTGGATTAGTTTTGTAATTAGTCTGAATTGTGATTTATAGCTATTTGTTTCCTTAGAGCACTCAGTGGGTGCTTGATATTATTTGAAATAAAGAAATTTATGTAGTTACTTATTCGCAATCAGAGAGAGAGAGAGAGAGAGAAACAAAGTGAAAATGGGTACACTAGGACCTGCCCATTCTCTCTCTCTCTCTTTCTCAAATAACTAAGTAAAATATTTAATTAAAAAAAAAAAAAACTAAACCAGTAAACACAACCCTGTAAACCAAAAAGAAGCTTTGTGTTACTAAATTGAAACAAATATTTGGGTGCCTGCCAAGTGCAAAGGTTTGTTTTTACTCTCAAAGGAATTAAGTCTTAAAGACAGATACACGCACAAAACCAAGAATGGCTTTGAATTCCTGATCTACATCACAAGTGCCACTATGCAAGTTGTATTCACAAAATTAACACTATGGGAAGCCTAGCCTGGTGGTACAGGCCTGTAATCCCAGGTATTTAGGAGATTGCAAATTCAAGGCCTTCTTGGGTTACAGAGTATAAATTCAAGGCCAGCCTGAGTCACTTAGTGAAGCTGTTGCAAATGAAAAAGAGAAAACAGAAAAAAAAAAAAAAAGAGAGAGAGAAGCCAGACTCAATGACTCATACTTTTAATCCTTGTACTTGGGAGGCTAAGGTAGAAAGGGCACTGTGAGTCTGAGGCCAACTTGGGCTATAGAGTGAGTTCCAGATCAGCCTGGGCTAGTGAGACCTTGCCTCAAAAAATTTAAAAAAAGGGGGAGGTGGGTTCAGTAGTTAAGGTTCCTGCCTGCAAAACCTAACAACCCAGATTCAATTCCCCACTACCCACATACAGCCAGATGCTCAAAATCATTTGCAGCAGCTAGAAGCCTGGTGCACCCATTCTGTCTCTAGCTCTATCTCTCTCTTTTTTTTTTTTTTTTTTTTTTTTTTTTTTTGTTGTTTTTCAAGGTAGGGTCTCGGTCTAGCCCAGGCTGACCTGGAATTCACTATGTAGTCTCAAGCTGGCCTCAAACTGACAGTGATCCTCCCACCTCTGCCTTCCGAGTGCTGGGATTAAAGGTGTGTGCCACCATGCCCAGCGCTCTCTCTCTTCTCTCTCTCTCTCTTTCTCTCTGCTTGTAAATAAATAAATAAGGGCCGGAGAGATGGCTCAGTGGTTAAGGTACATGCCTGCAAAGCCTAATAACTCAGGTTCAATTCCCCAAGTATGCATGTAAAGCCAGATGCACAAAGTAGCACGTCTGTCTGGAGTTTGCAGCGGCAGGAGGCTCTGGCTCACCCATCTCTCTATATACCTCTCTCTCTTTCAAATATATAAATAAATAAATTTTAAAATAAATAAAGGCTGGGGAGATGGCTTAGCGGTTAAGGAGCTTGCCTGCAAAGCCAAAGGACTCAGGTTCCATTCTCTAAGGACCCACGTAGGCGAGATGCACAAGGGGGCACATGCATCTGGAGTTCGTTTGCAGTGGCTGGAGGTCCTGGTGTGCCCAATCTTTCTCTCTCTACCTGTTTATTTCTGTATCTCACTCTCTCTCAAATAAATAAATAAAAATAAAATATGAAAAAAATAAAAAATAAAGCTGACATGGTGGCACATGCCTTTAATCCCAGCAGTGGGGAGGCAGTGATAGGAGGATCACCGTGAGTTTGAGGTCACCCTGAGACTACATAGTGAATTCCAGGTCAGCTTGAGCTAGAGTGAGACACTACCTCAAAAAAAAAAAAAAAAAAATTTGTTTTTAAGCAGAACGAGAAAGGAGACAGAGAGAATGAGTATGCTAGGGCTTCTAGCCATTGCAAACAAATTCCATTTGCATGCACCACTTGGTACATACATCTGGCTTTACATGGGAAAACCAAAAAAAAAAAAAAAAAAGAAGAAGAAGAAGAAGAAGAAGGAAGAAGGGAAGAAAGGGCACATCAGGTCCTCTAGCTGCTGCAGATGAACTCCAGATATTTTACATGAGCACTGGGCAACTGAACTCTGGCCATTAGACTTTGCAAGCAAATGCCTTTAACTGCGGAGTCATCTCTCCAGCCCTGCTTTCTCCTTTTTAGTAAGTCCTGGACTCCACATTCAGAGTGCATCTTCTCACTTTAATTAAACCTCTGTGAAAGCGCCTGAACAGACAAGCCCAAAGGTGTGTCCCCTAGATGATTCTAAATCAAGTCAACAATTAAGGTTAACCATCACATCTTTTCCCCCCCTTGTTTTTTTTTTAAATATTTTATTTATTTGAGAGAGAGAGAAAATGGGTGCACCAGGGCCTCTACCCACTACAAACTCAAGACACATGTACCCCCTTGGGCATCTGGCTTTCATGACTCCTGGGAAATTGAACCTGGGTCCTTTGGCTTTGCAGACAAATGCTTTACCTGCTAAGCCATCTCTCCAGCCCTTTTTTTCATATGTGTGTGTGTGTGTGTATATAGACAACTTCTATACTTACAGACAACAAAACATGGTTTTTCTCTCCCCTCCCCCACTTTCCCCTTCATAACTCGGCTCTCCATCATATCCCCTCCCTCTCTCCATTAGTGTCTCTTTAATTTGATGTCATCATCCTTTTCTCCTATTATGAGGGTCTTGTGTATTGCTAGGCACTGTGAGGTCTTGGATATCGAGGCCAAATTCTGTCCGGACAGTTGCAGGTAAGAAGTGGTATGCTGGGCTCCGCCAGCGGGGGACAGGTAGTGCCGAGGGAAGGACCAGGCCTGCTGCTTCCTCCCGAGGGGTTGAGGAGGAGATGAGCGTCCGATGACTCAGACCTCTCCTGGCCACCAGAGAAAAACCACACTGAGTCAGGAGTCTTGTCAAAGCAGGAACTTGCTTTATTGTTACAAGCAGTTGCCTATATAATGTTGAGGATGAAGGCGGGGATTCTAGGATGGGGGGGAGAGGTAAGGGCTAACAGTAAACTGTGACTATTGAAATGATAATTCTAACTCCCATGCAGAAGTAGCAGGCAAGAAGCCATTAGGCATCTTGCTGAGTCCTAGCTGGCCAGAGACAGGTTGCCAAACTTTAGCTAGGCTCAGGAAGTTCCACTAGGCCTCTTGCCTGGGCCTTTTAGGGCCCAACATCTCCCCCTTTTGTTTTTGTAAGAGCATTAGCCACCGTGGCCCCTGTCTTCGGTTGCCCCCCCTCTGGGGATCTTACCCGTCACTGGGTACCATGTATCCAGCTCGTTGAGAATCCACTCCATGACCTGTCTTAGGTTGTCCCAGCCTGTCTGAGATCTTACCCATCATTGGTCAGATGGAGGGCGGAGGAGGGACGCTCATATGAGGACAGCCAGTCATAAGAGGAGCTTGACTCCTGAGTAGCGAGCCTATAATATTTCAACCTGATGACGTTTTATTGCCTCTAGCCATTGGTGAATAAATTATGTAATCTTATTAATTACCCAAGGCCCGACAGTGACGATAAGGAGAAGGAGAAGGAGGGGCCCTAAATAGAGGGAGAAGGTGGGGTAAGAAGTCATGTAAGCCCATCCGCAGCAGGTTGTCCTGGAGGTCCCGCTGCCTCCTCTCCAAGTCTTCCTGGAGCCTCTTAATCTTGTCCTGGACAATTCCCAATTTATTGGCGTAAAAGCAGCATTTCTCCTGTAAAAACAAGCATATGCCTCCTTTTTCAGCCGTTAGTAGGTCTAGTCCTCTCCTGTTTTGTAGGACTACCTCAGCCAGGGAATCTAGCTGTTGTTGGAGATAGGTCTCCCTCCCATATAATCAAGAGAGGGCATAGGGAGAGCCTCATTTCCAGGAATGACATCTACATCTGGGATTAAGGTGGCTGGGGCACAAAGGCCCGTCCAATTGGTGGGCAGAAAGTCATAAGCCATCCTGCCTCCACAAACATGAACCATTCCAGAAGGCGGGCAGCGTTGAGCACTGGGCTCAGTTGTGTTAAAAGTACAGAAGGAAGGATGAATGTATCCCACATCTATACTGGAATTATTAGAGGAAGGCGGGGCCCAAATGCCCAGAGGAAACATTGAGAAAAGCTGGACACGGATGGGGAAGGTGGCTGAGCAATTTAAGGTCATATGGGCAACTGTACTGCAGATCGGAGGCAAGGGAGGGAATTGTTTGGTTTAGCAGGGTGAAGAACATTTTAGGAACAGTCCTCAGGGGTGGGACACTCCCTGGAGAAGTGATTGTCAGTGTCCCTTTGTTGGGACAAATATTTTAGGTCTCTCGCTGGTACCCAAATGGGTCTTTTTCTTCTTACAAAGTTTTTCCATGCACAAAAATTCATGAGCTTCACACAAGTTTCTATCAAAAAAACTCCTTTTTGTTACAGAGTTTTTGCACTTTAATCACTTCTCAGTACAAAAGACTATCAAGGCCAGCCAAATGGCTTCCGACACTGAATATTCATAATCTTGATTACATGTAGGTGCTATAGTCTTGCTGCCAAAGGGCTCAGAGTTATGGGTACAAGGCCAGCCAAATGGCTCCTGACAATTCCTCCTTTCTTATTTTTTATTTTATTTTATTTTATTTTATTTTATTTTATTTTATTTTTTATGAACCAGGCCCTTCTGGGCTTCGGTGCAGAAAGACTGTGTCTGTCTTAGGTTGTCCTCTATGATATTTAGGCCTTACCCATCATCGGTACATGAATTTCATCATGCATGTCCTGTCTTAGGTTGACCTAACTCTAGAGAATCTTACCTGTCTTTGACTACCAGCCTCTGCAGGGGCTTTAAGATAATGGCCAGGCGTGGTGGCGCACGCCTTTAATCCCAGCACTTGGGAGGCAGAGGTAGGAGGATCACCATGAGTTCGAGGCCACCCTGAGACTCCATAGTGAATTCCAGGTCAACCTGGGCTAGAGTGAGACGCTACCTCGAAAAAAAAAAAAAAAAAAAAAGATAATGTCTCAGGAAACCGGGGTCGGGTCTGTAGCTGTATCCCATGTACTTCTGTATGGATATCCATAATGGATTTCAAAAGACATTTAACGAGTATGGGCAGCAGACACAGAATGAGCAAAAGACAAACACCTGTAGCAGCAAAGCTTCCTATCCAAGAAGTGAGAGAATTCCATCCAGGCAAGGCAGACTTAAAAGCAGATAATAAGTCATCAGCAGCTTTAGCTACATCAAAAATAAGATGATTATTTTGCAAAGACAAAATCTCTGAATATAATTGAATCAGATCCAAGGAAATATTATCATTATGCCAAATACCTCTTAAATGTATTTTCCCAACGCTGTTGATTATCATTATATTTTTTAGAAGTAACACAAATCTATTGAAAATCTACATGACACAACAAACGAGTTTTAACTTTCAACCCTAGTCACCCAAATACGTAACCACATCATACAGAGCGTCTAACAGGTGAAACTGTATCTAGGGTAAGGATTGAGCCCAAGATCTTAAAGGGAGGCACAATTTGAACTTTCTCAGGAGCTACTTTAAAGCTATATGAAGGATAGTTAGACATTAAAAGTACAAGCCTAAAGCCAAATGGGTCTTTTTTTATCTTGAGGGAAGACACATCTAAGCCCTCTCCCTGCTGTGAGGAGTGGGTCTGGTCCTCTCCAGGCCCCAGTCAATGGGCCATTTCTAGAAAAATTTAAAATATTTAAAGTGAATAATGCTTTCTTTAGCTGACCATGGGGGGGGGGTAGTGATTCCCCCTTTTGTTTTTGTAATTGTGATTTAAGTGTTTGGTTAACAATAGCTTGGCCTCCAGGGTTGTAAGGGATGCCTGTGGAATATGAGATTTTCCAGGTCTGGAGAAAATCTATAAAGGCCTTGCTTATGAAGCAGGGGCCATTATCTGTTTAGTGGCAAAACATTGAAGCATATGACTAATGGCATGTTTAGATTTTTCCCCGTTATGTGCCAATGTCCAGCAGGTGCGGGAAAAGGTATTGACTTAAAGAAAAATATCAGTGAGCCCAGTCACCATGAGAGGGCAGATTTCTCCCCTGTCCCCACCTGGGTCAGTCCAAGGGAGCCATGTGGCAGTCTCCCAGGAGGGGGACTGCCCGCCAACTCCCAGTAGGGGAGGACCGGGCATAAGCTGCCAGGAGGGGGCCATCTATTTAAATTACCATACTTCGCCCCTGGCTCCCAATAGATTTATAACCATCACATATTATAAATTGTACTCAGTTCAATTTTAAAGGTCCCCACAGTCTTGACCAATTTAAGATATTAAGACCTGTAAAATCAAACAAGTTAAACACTTCTAATCTAAAGTCAGTCTCTGTGCCTGTAATTTTAACTTGTTTGAGGTTTTCCAGTTTACAATCTTAAAAAATCTCAGCCGGGCGTGGTGGTGCATGCCTTTAATTCCAGCACTTGGGAGGTGGAGGTAGGAGGATTACCATGAGTTTTAGGCCACCCTGAGACTCCATAGGGAATTCCAGGTCAGCCTGGGCTACAGTGAAACCCTACCTCGAAAAACTTAAAAAAAAAAAAAAAAAAAAATCTTAAATCTCTCAGTCCAATATCTCTAGCCAAGCACATCAGTCCATTACAAATTTAACCTTGATCAAACTCTCTGGGCCTGGGCAGCAGGACACAGCCAGCCCTTATGCCAGTAGCCCAGTTCTAACAAAGTCCCCTGCAGTCCTTTTCCTTAGAAAGCTCATAAGCCAAGCCTCGAAGTTTAATGTTATCTGCATTTAGCATTTTAAGATTCTTATTAGAATAGTCCATAAAATTTGGCTTACCACTCTAGAAGACACCTTCAGTTGCAAGCACCAAGTCCATGACTATTCCTCCAAAACAAAGGTTCCAAAAGGTCAACATCCACATGGTCAGGTTCATCCCAGTCCACTCCTTGGTCTGTATCAGACAGCTTTAGATTCACTGAGATAAACTTCCAGACCAGACACAGTTATGGAGGAAGGGAGATTTATTGAAGCTTACAGATCCAGGGGAAGTTCCATAATGGCAGAAAAAGTTGGCCTGCCTTCACAGGCCCAAGCAGAGAGAGAGAGAGAGAGAGAGAGAAGCACAAGCCTTCAGAAACACAAAAGTCGCAGATGCAGCTTGCCGGCAAATCGAGAGTGAAAGGAAAGAGAAAAGGAACGAAGAGATGTTGACAAACAAGTACAGGTTATAGAAGCAAAGTTTAGCACATTAAATATGAAGACTACCTCATAACTCACGAGGGTATGCTCACCTGCACATGTACATCGATTACCTCCTCAACGAATGCCTCTCACGGGGCACTACTCTGCCGGACTCTGAGAGCCCCACATAGGGCGCCAGATGCCGGGCTCCGCTGGCGGGGGCAAGTAGTGCCGAGGGAAGGACCAGGCCTGCTGGTTCCTCCCAAGAGGTTGAGGAGGAGATGAGCGTCCGATGACTCAGACCTCTCCTGGCCACTGGAGAAAAACCACACTGAGTCGGGAGTCTTGTCGAAGCAGGAACTCGCTTTATTGTTACAAGCAGTTGCCTATATAATGTTGAGGACGAAGGCGGGGATTCTAGGATGGGGGGAGAGGTAAGGGCCAATAGTAAACTGTGACTATTGAAATGATAATTCCAACTCCCATGCAGAAGTAGCAGGCAAGAAGCCATTAGGCATCTTGCTGTGTCCTAGCTGGCCAGAGACAGGTCGCCAAACTTTAGCTAGGCTCAGGAAGTTCCACTAGGCCTCACGCCTGGGCCTTTTAGGGCCCAACAGTGGTACCCTTCCTTTGCTCTTACATTCTTTCCGCCTTGGAGGGTGTGAGAGGTTTCAGTGCTGGACACTCCTTCATCCCTTCTCAGCACTATGTTGCCTTTTGGGTCATCCCAGTGGTCATCGCCATCTGAAAAGAGAAGCTTCTCTAAACCAGAAGTGAGAGTAGCATTAATATATGAGAATGAACATTAAGTGTAGTGCTTTCAGAGCAATTTGGTGAGAGTAATATATGCATTTATCCAGACAAGAGCAGGCTTTATACCTCTAAGGCTCATGAACCTCCCTTGCCATAGGATTTTGATTAGGTTTTCAGTACCAGGTATGTATTCCCTCCCATAGAGTCGGCCTTCAATCCAATTAGAAAGCAGTTGGTTTCCCCCAGAGCAGACATGCCACTATTGCACTCATTCAGTCATTTAGCCTGTCTGGCCAAACTTGAGGCTTCCAGTGTCCACTGTTTTCACTGCTGATAACTTCTGTCTCCCATAGGGCTGCATGCAGTGCAGCTTTTTCCAACTTTCAGTTGGCTGGGCTACAGTGACTGCCGCTCAGGCATGTGAAATATTCTGCAATAGGATCTTACCATCTCTTTCCACAGGAAACTAAGGGCCTTGGCAGTAGCCTATAATGTTTTGGAGGCAACGGGGACCTCCCTGGCCAACAACTCCCTGGAAGGTATCCCATATCTGGGACTGAAAATTTTCTAGTAACAATCTATGGCTTCTGGGTATGCCATTATTCAAGACAGTAGATTTTCATATGTCTTATTCAGAATATCTTGAATTTTGATTGACCCTCCCCCCACCTTTCTTTTATACAATTTCTTCCTCTGACCTTGATTAGGCCTTTCCTCTCCCTGTAATCTGTTCTTCTACTTACATATATGCAATACCATCTTAATACCTTTCCTCTCCTCCCTCCCTTATACCCTTTTTCTAGCTTATTGGCCTCTGCTACTGATTTTTGGTTCCAGATCACACACAAGTCTATACATTTGTAGCTAGGATCCACATGTAAGAGAGAAAATGCAACATTTGGCTTTCTGGTCCTCAGTTACCTTACTTAGTGCAATCCTTTGCAGATCCATCCACTTCCCTGAGAATTTCATAACTTCATTTTTCTTTACCACTAAGTAGAACTCCATTGTGTAGATGTACACATCTTTATTACCCATTCTTCTGTGGATGGACATCTAGGCTGGTTCCATTTCCTAGCTATTGTGAATAGAGCAGCAATAAACATGGTTGTGCAGCTATCTCTAAGGTAGTGAGAAGAGACATTAGGATATATGCCTAGGAGTGCTATAGCTGGATCATATGGCAAATCTATTTTTAGCTGTCTCAAGAACCTCCACACTGATTTCCACAATGGCTGTACCCGATTACATTCCCATCAACAATGTAGAAGGGTTCCCCTTCTACCACATCCTTGCCAACATTTATTGTCATTTGTTTTTTTAATGGTAGCCATTCTGACAGGAGAGAGATGGAATCTCAAAGTAGTTTTAATTTGCATTTCCCTGATGGCTAAGGATGTAGAACACTTTTTTAGATGTTTATATGCCATCTGTATTTCTTCTGATGAGAACTCTCTATTTAGTTCCATAGCCATTTTTTTGATTGGGCTCTTTGATTTCTTATTGTTCTGTTTTTTGAGTTCTTTGTATATTCTGGATATTAATCTTCTCTCAGATGTGTAGCTGGCAAAGATTTTCTCCCATTTTGTAGGTTGTCTCTTTGCACTATTCACAGTGTCCTTTGCTGTACAAAAGCTTTGTAATTTCATGAGATCCCAGTAGTTGATTTGTGATTTTATTTTCTGAGCAACTGGGGTTATATTCAAGAAGTCATTACCTATGCCAATATGTTGAAGGGTTTCCCCTACCTTTTTCTCTAGTAATTTCAGAGTTTCAGGTCTGATATTAAGATCCCTGATCCACTTGGATTTGATTCTTGTGCATGGAGAAAGTCAAGGATCTTTTTTCATCTTGCTACATATAGATATCCAGTTTTCCCAGCATCACTTGAAGAGGCTGTCTTTTCTCCAATGAATATTTTTGGCATTTTTGTCAAAAATCAAATGGCTGTAGCTGCCTAGATTAACATCTGGGTCTCCTATTCTGTTCTATTGATCTACATGTCTGTCTTTGTGCCCATACCATGCTGTTTTTGTTACTATGGCTTTATAATACAGCTTAAAATCAGGTATGGTGATACCACCAGCCTTATTTTTGTTGCTCAAAATTGTTTTGGCTATTCAAGGTTTTTTGTGCTTCCAAATGAATTTTAGAATTTTTTTTTCTGTTCCTGTGAAGAATGTCACTGGAATTTTAATGGGGATTGCATTAAATGTGTAGATTGCTTTTGGTAAGATTGACATTTTAACAATATTGATTCTTCCAATCCAAGAACATGGGATGTGTTTCCATTTCCTTATGTCTTCTGAAATTTATCGCTTGAGTGTTTTAAAGTTCTCATTGTAGAGGTCCTTCACTTCCTTGGCTAAGTTTATTCCAAGGTACATGTGGTAGTTTGAATAGAATAGATGGCCCCCAATATATTTCAGTTGTTTATTTGTTTGTAGTTTGCATCCTTAGCCACCTGGCTGGAGGCAGTGCCATTGTGTGGATCTTAAGGTGTGGTGGTGGGTTTCAGATTTCAATCTAAAGATATGCAAAGTGTGCCTAGCAGGAGTTCCTGAAGTGTGCTGTGGCTTTTTAGGCTTGTACTTCTCTCTTCTCTCTCTCTCTCTCTCTCTCTCTCTCTCTCTCTCTCTCTGTGTGTGTGTGTGTGTGTGCTTGGGCCTGTGAAGGCAGGCCATTATGGAACTTCCCCTGGATCTTTAAGCTTCAATAAATCCCTTCCTCCATAACTGTGCCTGGTCTGGAAGTTCATCTCAGCAAACCTGAAGCTGTCTGATACAGTACGTTTTATGTTTTTGTTTTTTGTTTGTTTAGTTAATTGTGAATGGGAAAGATTCCCTGATTTCATCCTCTGCATGTTTGTTTTTAGTATATAGGAAAGCTACTGATTTCTGTGTATTTATTTTGTATCCTGCTACATTGCTAAAAGTGTTTTTCAGATGGTAAAACCCTATTGCTGAAGACTCCACATACTTGGGCTTCAAGGCCACTGAGAAATCCTTCTGGAACTGAGCTGAGCCATTCTGCATGCAGTTCAATGGGAGAGAAAGAAATCACCAGTGAAGATACTCAACAGTGGACACTACAAGCCTTATATTTGGCCAGCCAGGACAAATGAGCCAATGGGTGCAATAGTGGCATGTCTGTCATGGTGGAAACCAATTGCCTTCTAATTGGACTGGAGGCCCGCTCCATGGGAGGGAACACATCCCTGATACTGAAAACTTAAAACAGGGGTAGTAATGAGCCCTCGGGGCTTAATGTCTGCTGCTGTCTGACTAAACGTATATACTATGCTTATCAAACTGCCCAGCTTGCACTTCTCTTAATGCTCATACCCTTATATTAGTGCTACTCTCACTTTTGGTAGAGAATCTTCTCTCTTCAGATGGCAGTGCTCTTGGGATGACTCAGAAGGTATCATGGTGCTGAGAAGTGACCAGAGTGCTCAGTACTGTAATATCTCTATCATACCTTCAAACAAGGCTCAGGGTCTAATGCAGAAGATGTAGCAGAAAGTACGTAAGAGCCAAAGGAAGGATAGGACTCCTTACAATGTGCTACCCCCAGATACAAAATGGCCTGGATATCTGTGACCTCACAGTGCCTGACACTACCTACACAAGACCATCATTAACAGAAGGAAAAGATCATGACATCAAAATAAAAGAGAGACTGATTGAGATGGGGAGGGGATATGATGGAGAATGGAGTTTCAAATACCGTTTTCCATCCTTTCACCCTAAGACAATGTCTATCTTTTATTGAGAGATGAGTTTCCTGGAGGCAACAAATGGCAAGATACTGCCTTTTAATCCAGTCTGCAAGCCTGTCTTTTGGTTGGTACATTGAGGCCATTGATATTAAGAGTTATTATTGAAAGGTATGCATTTATTCTTACCATTCTTCTTATTTTGTAGTGTTTCCTGTTTTCCCTTTACTCATTTGTTTTAACTGTTATTTGATTGTGGTTTATTTTTTCCTATTTCCTCCTATGTGTGTTTTGCTTTCCTTCAGCATGAAGAATTCCTTCAAGTATTTTCTGTAGAGCTGGTTTTGTTGTCATAAATTCCTTTAGCCTGTTTTTCTTGTGGAATGTCCTTATTTTTTCATCAATTTGGATAGATAGCTTTGCAGGATAAAGTAATCTTGGTTGACAGTTGTTATCTTTAGAACTTGGAATATATCATTCTAAGCCCTTCTGGTTTTTAAAGTTTGTATTGAGTTATCTGCTCTTATCCTGATGGGCTTGCCTTTATAAGTGACTTGCTTTTTCTCTCTAACTGCTTTCAATATATTTTCTTTGGTTTATGTGTTTAGTAGTTTAATTATAACATGGCAAGGAGAGGTTCTTTCCAGGTTTTGTCTGTTTGGTGTTCTAAAAGCTTCCTGTACCTGCATTGGCATTTCTTTCCCAATTTGGGAAATTTTTTCTTCTATGATTTTGTTGAGAATGCCTACTATGCCTTTGGAGTGAAATTCTTCTCCTTCTACTATACCCTGAATTCTTATGTTTGCTTTTTTCATAGTGTCTTAGATATCTTGACATTCCCACTCATACCTTGTTATTAGCTTGTCTTTCTCTGTGTTGGACTGTATTAGGTCTGCCACCTGGTTTTCTAGTTTAGATATTCTGTTCTCTCCTTCATCCATTCTTCTGGTGAGACTTTCCACAGAGTTTTTTATTTCACTGACTGTATTCTTCAGAGCTAGGATTTCAGCCTGGTTTTTCTTCAGTATTTCTATTTCCTTACTTATGTCTTGTTATCACCTCTTTATTTCATTAAGCTGGTTTCCTGTGTTTTCTTTCAGAAGTTTGTTTTCTTCTTTGGTTACCTTCATTTCTCTCTGATTTCTTTGAGCATAGATACCATCACTTTCTTGAAATCTTTGTCAGGCATTTCATCTAAAACAGTCTCATTGGTGATCATTTCTGATAGATTTATAGTTTGGGGTGGGACTGTATTGTCTTGATTCTTTGAGTTTCTTGTATTATATTGTGGCAACTTTTGCATCCTGAATTGATTTGATGCTTGGGTTTTCTACTTATCTGCAATGTTCCCAGACATGGCAAGCCACCTCTATATACCCTCAGAATATGAGTTCAAGGTGCCAGGTGTAGCTCTTGTCCCCCAATCAAGCCACAGAAGTAATCCTAGGTGTTGAGTTTGCTTGCTAAGCAAGTAATCTAGGGGACTGGGTGGAATAATTTAACGGCAAAATCTAAACTTCAACCTAGTAACATACATAATCAATAAAAACCAGCACAGTCTGGCTAAATGTATATACTATGCTTATCCAACTGGCCAGTAAGCACTTCTCTTGATGTTCATACCCATATATTAATGCTACTCTCACTTTTGGTAGAGAACCTTCTCTTTACCTATGGCAGTAACCTTGGGATGACTCAGAAGGCATCATGGTGCTAGGAAGAAGTGACAGAGGAGTGCTCAGCACTGAAGTATATCTATCACACCTTCCAAGGCTCAGGGCCCATTGTGGAACAGGTGGTGGAAAGAATGTAAGAGCCAAAGGAGAGGTAGGACCCCTTATAATGTGCTGCTCCAGACACAAAATGGCCTGGATATCCATGACCTCACAGTGCCTGGCACTACCTACACAAGACCATCGTAATAGGAGGAAAAAGATCATGACATCAAAATAAAAGAGAGTGATTAAAGCCAGGTGCACACCTTTAATCCCAGCACTTGGGAGGCAGAGGTAGGAGGATTGCCATGAGTTCGAGGCCACCCTGGGCTAGAGTGAGACCCCACCTCGTAAAGCCAAAAAAAAAATAAAATAAAATAAGAGAGAGAGAGAGACTGATTGAGATTGAGACAGGGAGGGGATATGATGGAGAGTTGAGTCTGAAAGGGGAAAGTGGGGGGATGGAGGGCATTACCATGGGGTATTGCTTACAATCATTGAAGTTGGTAATAAAAAAAATTAATTAATTTAAAAAATTAAAAATAAAATAAAAATCAGCCCAAAGCATGAAATTGTGGGGATTAAAACAAATATAATCTTATAAAGCCAAAATCCCTAAGGGTAAGTGTTGTTCTGCACCCTTAATCTTGTCAGCTGGGAGGTAGAAATTTCTGTTCTGAATTGGGTTCCAAGTCAATCTGGATCTGATCAGATGCTGCCCCCAATAATGACAGAACCAAAAGACAAAGGCCCTAAAAATATGAAAGCATCAAAAGCAACAATATTCAACCCCAAAATACAGGTTATTTGAAAATAGTAAAGCCAACCAAGAATATATGACCCATATCCTACCCTGACAAGGAAAATAGAGATTAGCTCTTCCAATGCAGGCCTATATACCTGTTTATTTGTTTTGTTTCGTTTTTTGTTAGTCGGCCTCGGTACCTTTTGGGGTGGCTTCTAATCTCACCAATGCTGAGTGCCCACCTCGATCCCTCAGTGTTGGGCTGTGGAGCTGGAGTTCTGATCAGCTCTGCTGGCTGCGCTGCCACTGGGGGTGAATGCTGGGGGTTCCCAGTTCTGATGGTGGGGGATGGGAGAGTTCACACTTCTGGGTTGCTTCAATAGCTCTTTAGTTGATCTCAGCTGTCTTTCCTTCAGATTTCCTAACTTTGCAAGAAGGCTGATGAAGTTGAAAAATCTGTTGTTTGGTCTCTGCTGCTGCTGCTGCCTGGTGCATCTGCCGGGCGTGTGCACAGAGCATGGATCACATGTGCGATCGCCTCAGTGGGACTCTGGCCATTTTCCTCCTTTCTGGTGGATCTTGGTCTCTCCGGCTTCTCTGCTGTGTCTAAGAATAGCACAGACTTCACTTTTCAGAAGAAGAGTGTATTTTGCTTAAATCCCTTTCTAGGCTGGTTTGGCGTGGCTCCTATGCCGGCATCTTATCCGGAAGTCTTTTTTTTTTTTTTTTTTTTTTTTTAAGGTAGACTGACCTGGAATTCACTATGTAGTCCGAGGGTGGCCTTGAACTCACAGCATTCTTCCTACCTCTAAGAGTGCTGGAATTAAAGGTGTGTATGTCTGGATCTCATTGAAGTCCCCTTCCCCCAAGCAGAGTTTTGCTCTAGCCCAGGCTGATGTGGAATTCACTATGTAGCCTCAGGGTGGCCTCAAACTCATTGTGATCCTCCTACCTCTGCCTCCCCTGTGCTGGGATTAAAGATGTGTGCCCCCACACCTGGCTACACTGAAGTATTTTTGAAATTTAATTTTATTTTATTTTATTATTGGTTTTTTGGTTTTTGGTTTTTTGGGGTTTTTTTTTTTTTTTTTGTTTTTTTCGTTTTTTCGTTTTTTTCAAGGTAGGGTCTTGCTCTAGCTCAGGCTGACCTGGAATTCACTATGAAGTCTCAGGGTGGCCTCAAACTCATGGTGATCCTCCTACCTCTGCCTCCCAAGTGCTGGGATTAAAAGCGTGTACCACCATGCCCGGCTATTTTTGGTTTTTTTGAGGTAGGGTCTCACTCTAACCCAGGCTGACCTAGAATTCACTCTGTAGTCTCAGGGTGTCTTCAAACTCAAGTCCATCCTCCTACCTCTGTCTTCCAAGTGCTGGGATTAAAGGCGTGGTCTATGGACACAGCAGGGCAGATGCATGTACTACTTTGTGCATCTGGCTTTATACTGGAATCAAACCCAAGCCAGCCAGCTTTGCAATCAACTGCCTTTAACCACCAAGCCATCTCTTCAGCCCCTCCCCCCATTGAACTGCCTTTAACCACTGAGCCATCTCTTCAGCCCCCCATTGAACTTTTTTTTTTTCTTCAAGGTAGGTTTTCACTGGAGCCCAGACTGACCTGGAATTCACTATGTATGTCTCAGGGTGGCCTCAAACTCACAGCAATCCTCCTACATCTGCCTCCCGAATGCTGGGATTAAAGGCATGCACCACCACGCCCAGCAAACTTTTTTTAAATTATTATTTTCAAGCAGAAAAAGAAGAGAGAGAGAATGCGTGCACCAGGGCCTGTAGCTGCTGCAAATGAACTCCAGGTGCATGGACCACTGTATACATCTGGGTTTACATGGGTTCTGGGAAATCAAACTCAGGTTGTTAGGCTTTGCTGGCTAGCACCTTTACCACTGAGCGAGCATTCTCGCCAGTCCCTCCAATGAACTTTTTGCTCTTCCTGCCTCAGTCTTTCTGCTGCTATATAAGTGTGTGCCTTTATACCTGGCAATACACCCTTTTCTTTTCTTTTTTAAATTTTTATTTATTTATTTATTTGAGAGAGAAAGAGGGAGAGAGGAGAGAGAGAATGAGTGGACGCACCAGGGCCTCCAGCCACTGCAAACGAACTCCAGATTGTGTGCTCCCCCTTGTGCATTTGGCTAACGTGGGTCCTGGGGAATTGAACTGGGTCCTTTGGCTTCACAGGCAAACGCCTTAACCACTAAGCCATCCCTCTAGCCCTACACCCTTTTCTTGTCATAGATTCATCATTAACAAAATTTAGCTACAAGCCAGCCGTGGTGGCACACACCTTTAATCCCAGAACTTGGGAGGCAGAGGTAGATGGATCGTTGTGAGTTCAAGGCCACCCTGAGACTACAGAGTGAATTCCAGATCAGCCTGGGCTAGAGCAAGACCCTACCTCTAAAACAAACAAACAAAAAAAATTAGCTACAATTTTAATTATTCAAATCATATAGCATAGTTTTCTGCCAGCCGCTGTTAATGAGTTCTTTATTGACAAGTACAAGTGCACCATGTGGTTATCTTGAGCTTTCACTATTTACTAAAACAATGCCTTAACTGCTGAAACATCTCTCCAGCCCTTTAAATTTTTATTTATTTATTTATTTATTTATTTATTTATTTATTTATTTATTTATTTATTTATTTGAGAGAGAGAGAGAGAGAGAGAATGAGTGGACGCACCAGGGCCTCCAGCTGCTGCAAATGAATTCCTGATATGTGCGCCCCCTTGTTCAGCTGGCTTTCATGGGTCCTGGGGAATTGAACCTGGGTCCTTTAGCTTTGCAGGCAAGTGCCTTAACTGCTGAAACATCTCTCCAGCCCTTTAAATTTTTATTTATTTATTTGAGAGAGAGAGAATGAGTGGACGCACCAGGGCCTCCAGCTGCTGCAAATGAATTCCTGATATGTGCGCCCCCTTGTTCAGCTGGCTTTCATGGGTCCTGGGGAATTGAACCTGGGTCCTTTAGCTTTGCAGGCAAGTGCCTTAACTGCTGAAACATCTCTCCAGCCCTTTAAATTTTTATTTATTTATTTATTTATTTATTTATTTATTTGAGAGAGAGAGAATGAGTGGACGCACCAGGGCCTCCAGCTGCTGCAAATGAATTCCTGATATGTGCGCCCCCTTGTTCAGCTGGCTTTCATGGGTCCTGGGGAATTGAACCTGGGTCCTTTAGCTTTGCAGGCAAGTGCCTTAACTGCTGAAACATCTCTCCAGCCCTTTAAATTTTTATTTATTTATTTGAGAGAGAGAGAATGAGTGGACGCACCAGGGCCTCCAGCTGCTGCAAATGAATTCCTGATATGTGCGCCCCCTTGTTCAGCTGGCTTTCATGGGTCCTGGGGAATTGAACCTGGGTCCTTTAGCTTTGCAGGCAAGTGCCTTAACTGCTGAAACATCTCTCCAGCCCTTTAAATTTTTATTTATTTATTTGAGAGAGAGAGAATGAGCATGCTAGGGCTTTTAGCCACTGCAAACAAACTCCAGATGCATGCACTCCCTTGTGCATCTGGCTTTATACTGGAATCAAACCCAAGCCAGCCAGCTTTTTTTTATTTTTATTTTTTTAGGTAGGGTTTCACTGCAGTCCAGGCTGACCTGGAATTCACTATGTAGTCTCGAACTTATGACAATCCTACTACCTCTGCCTCCACAGTGCTTTAGGTTTAAGGCACTTTAGCTTTAATCCATTGCAAATGATCTCCAGATGTAGGTGCCACTTTGTGTATCTGGCTTGATGTGCGTGCTGAGGAATCGAACCCAGACTATCAGTCTTTGCAAACAAGTGCCTTTGACCACTGAGCCCTCCAGCCCCTTCTTTTTTTTTTTTTTTTTTTTTTTTTTTTTGATTTTTGAGGTAGGGTCTCACTCCAGTCCAGGCTGACCTAGAATTCACTATGTAGTCTCAAGGTGGCCTTAAACTCACCGTGGTCTTCCTGCCTCTACCTCCCAAGTGCTAGAAGTAAAGGCATGCACCACCACACTAGACTAATCTTTTTTTTTAAGGGTATTCATGTATATTTATATATATATATATATATATATATATATAAATTTATTTGAGACGGAGAGAATGGGCGCTCCAGGGCCTCCAGCCACTGCAAACAAACTCCAGATGCATGCACTCCCTTGTGCATCTGGCTTATGTGGGTCCTGGAGAATCGAACCGGGATCCTTTGGCTTTACAGGCAAATGCCTTAGCTGCTAAGCCATCTCTCCAGCCCACCCCAAGGGTATTTTTTTAATATTTCATTTTTATTTGAGAGAGAGAGAAAGAGAATTGGCGCACCAGGGCCTCCAGCTGCTGCAAATGAATTCCTGATATGTGCGCCCCCTTGTTCAGCTGGCTTTCATGGGTCCTGGGGAATTGAACCTGGGTCCTTTAGCTTTGCAGGCAAGTGCCTTAACTGCTAAACCCTTTTGTTTGTTTGTTTTTTTGTTGTTGTTTTAATAATCTTAGGTTTTGCCCCCTCTGTTGAGGGTTTCTTATAGCCTTTCTTTCTTTCTTTCTTTTTTTTTTTTTTTTTTTGGTTTTTCAAAGTAGGATTTCACTCTAGCCCAGGCTGACCTGGAATTCACTATGTAGTATCAGGATGGCCTTGACTCACAGCAATCCTCCTACCTCAGCCTCCTGAGTGCTGGGATTAAAGTTGTGCATCACCACACCCTCCTCTCTTACAACCTTTCATAGGGAAAAAGTATATATGTTTTTATTTATTTTAAGTTTTGCCTGTATGTGTGTGTAATGCGGTATGTGTGTGGTTTGTACATTTGTACATTTCCTTGCACGCCCCATGTCCCAGCCTGCAGGAGGGCTTGTTTCATTGCTCCTCTGCCTGGTCTTGTTTTGGGCTGGAGTCTATTTTTACTGCTTGTGGAGATGATTCTCAGTCTCTGTTCCCCTGAGAAACTAAATTTACAGGATGTGTGGCCACACCTAGCTGTTTGCCTGGGATCTGGAGATTTGAACTCAAAGCCCCTTATACCCTCCCTCCTGCTTGCACAGAAAGCACACTTAGCCGCTGAGCATCTCTCTAGCATGGGTTAAATTTTATAACTATCATTTTACAGATGTAGTAAGAGTTGAACTAGGTGAAAGTACATTCTGATGATTACTAGCTGCAAAGCCAGAACTGGAACTTGGAACTTGCCACAATAATACACTATACTCGTAAGTACTATCTTCAAATTTCTCCTTTCCACTTTCCCTGGAAATGACTAATTTCAGTTACTGCATATATATCAGGTTCTAGTTTCGTGTTTAACCATATACTAATGACATAAGGGCTGGGAAATGGTTCTGTGGGTAAAGCGCTTACCTCTTAAGTATTAGGACCTGAGTTCAGCTCCCCAGTTGCCACATAAAATGCTAGATATGGTAGCATGCGCCTCTAAGCCCAGCACTGGAGAGGCAGAGGCAGGTGAATCCGCAGGGCTCACTGGCTGTGTAGTCTAGCTGAACTAGTCTAGGTTCAGTGAGAGACCCTGTCTCTACAAACAAGGTAGAGGCTGGGGAGATGGCTCAGTGGTTAAAGGTACTTGTTTGCAGAGCTTTCTGGCCTGGGTTTAATTTCCCAGCATCCACATAAAAGATATTCAAAGTGGGCTGGAGAGATGGCTCAAAGGTTAAGACATTTGACTGCACTGCCTAACAACCCTGGTTTGATTCCCCCAGTACCCATGTAAAGCCAAATGCACAAAGTGCCACATGTATCTGATGTTTGTTTTCAGCGGCTGGAGGCCCTGGCATGCCCCTTCTCTCTGTCTCTCTACTTGCAAATAAATAACTTTTTTTAAATAGATGCAGGTGGGCATGGTGGCACATGCCTTTAATCCCAGCATTCAGGAAGTGAGCTTGAGGCAGCCTAGGCTAGAGTGATACTACCTCGAAAAACAAAAAAATGCAAAAAGTGGCACAAACATCTGGTGGCAAAAGACCCTAGTGTAGGAGCGTGCGTACACACACACACACACACACACACACACACACACACAAATAAACAAGTTAAAGAAAAATTTTTTTTCAAGGTAGGGTTTCAGCCCAGGCTGACCTGGAATTCACTATGTAGTCTCAGGCTGGCCTCAAACTCACAGTGATCCTCCTACCTCTGCCTCCCAAGTGCTGGGATTAAAGGAGTGTGCCACCACGCCCAGCTCCCTTGCTCTCACTCTTGTTTGGAGAATCTGCCTTATTTTACAGATGGCAGAGAGAACAGAGGAGAACCAAGATCCATCAGTAAGATGTTAGCCAACTGCCCACCATGAGATATGCCACCTCTACCACATCTGCCACAGCCCAGAAGAAATTGTAGGGGAGGACTGGAGGGATGATTTAGCAATTAAGGCACTTACCTGCAAAACCAAAGGACCCAGGTTCAATTCCCCAGGACCCACATAAAAAGAAAGATGGCTGTGAGTTCAAGGCCACCCTGAGACTGCATAGTGAATTCCAAGTCACCCTGGGCTAGAGTAAGAACCTATCTTGAAATCCCCCCTCAGGGCTGGAGAGATTGCCTGGTGGTTAAGGCACTTGCCGTCAAAGCCAAAGGAACCAGGTTTAATTCCCCAGTACACATATAGAGCCAGATGTACAAAGTGGCACATGCATTTGGAGTTCGCAGTGGCTAGGGCTCCTGGTGCACCTATTCTTCTCTATATATCTGCCTTTTTATATCTCTCTTAAATATTTAAAAAAGAACCCCCCCCCAATTTGGGCATGGTGGTACATGCCTTTAATCTGAGCACTGGGAAGGCAGAGGTAGGATCACCATAAGTTCGAGGCCATCCTGAGACTACATAGTGAATTCCAGGTCAGCCTGGGTCAGAGTGAGACTCTACCTCGAAACCCCCCCCCAAAAAAAAAAAAAAATATATATATATATATATAAAACATGGAGCCCGGCGTGGTGGCACATACCTTTAATCCCAGCACTCGGGAGGCAGAGGTAGGAGGATTGCCATGAGTTCAATCCACCCTGAGACTACATAGTGAATTCCAGGTTAGCCTGGACTAGAGTGAAACCTTACTTCGGAAAAAAAAAAAAAATATATATATATATATATATATACACACACACACACATATATACATATATATGTATATATAAAACATGGAGAAACCTGACGTGGTGGTATATGCCTTTAATCCCAGCACTTAGGAGGCAGAGGTAAAAGGATCACCGTGAGTTCAGGATCACTGTAAATTCAGGGTCACCCTGAGACTCTGTAGTGTAGTGAATTCCAGGTCAGCCTGGGCTAGAATGAGACCCTACCTCAAACAAACAAACAAAGAAGAACCCACCTCAAACAAACAAAACAAACAAACAAAAAAAGGGGGGCTGCAGAGATGGCTTAGTGGTTAAGGCGTTTGCCTGCAAAACCAAAGGACCCAGGTTCAATTCCCTAGGACCCACATTAGCCAGATGCACATAGTGGCACATGTGTCTGGAATTCGTTTTCAGTGTCTGGAGGACCTGGCGCGCCCATTCTCTCCCCCCACCCCCCCGCCCTCTGACTCAAATAAATAAAAATTCAAAAAAACTAAAACAGCCGGGCGTGGTGGCGCATGCCTTTAATCCCAGCACTCAGAGGCAGAGGTAGGAGGATCGCCATGAATTCTAGGCCACCCTGAGACTACAGAGTTAATTCCAGGTCAGCCTGGACCAGAGTGAGACCCTACCTCGAAAAACCAAAAAAAAAAAAACCAAAAAACCTAAAACAATAGTAAAATAAAATAAAAATAATATGGATCGTCACTGAGGACACCCAGCATCAACCTCTGGATATGCACACATGTGCACCCCCACATATATGAGCATGTATGCACACATACCACACACATGCCAAAAGGAGAGAGAGAAATGCAAGTTACGATACAGTGTGATAAGGGCAACAATAGAGCTATGTGCCTGAGCCAGTTTTGCATCTTGTGTCCTTTATGGAATCCAGTTACATAATTTTATCTATTTTTGTTCTGAATTTTAAAAAAAAAAAAACCCTCTTGGGGAGAAGAACAAATCTGCCAACTACATTCTCTTAATTCTTACAAAATTCTTAGGGCACAAAGTGCTGGAAGCTTCCCAAGAAGAGGAAATGAGGGAAGGCCAAGGTCAGAAAGACGGAGCTGTAGTCTGCCTGGGACACTAAGGAATCTGCGGGATGGAAGATGCGGGGAGACAGGCGGGCGCTGGAAGGGAGGTCTGGAGAGTAGGGGGGATGCCCGAGGCTCAAAGGGCCGGGCTGGGCCTGAGCTCCAGCAACCGGGCAACAAAGAGCTACTGTAAATTATCAAGTCTGACTGATAAGATAAAAATGTTATTTTAAGATTGGCCAGGCAGTAATACTTCAGAAAGGCTGGAATTAGAAGATTCTGAAGGCCAGAGGGTAGTGAGACTCAACAAACACCTCCTGGGAACTCAAGTGCTAGGCACTGGAGGTTAGAACAGTTCCTGCCTCTTAAATCCCGCCCAGTCAGCTGCGAGAGACGAAGGAGCAAAAGTAGCATGACAGATATGACAACACAGGTACTGGTACACATCAACCTGGGATAACATAGAATGAAAGAGAGGGGTGTTCTTTTGTATAAAAAGGAAGGCAGAAGGTGGCAGGGAAGTACCCGCAGCTGGCAAGCCCTAGTGCTCAAGGCCCTTTTGTCAAAATAACCATGAGGAAAGAGAAATCTTTCAAGGGTGAGTGACAGATGGGATCAGCCTAACCGAGTTAGTACTTAATGAGGGAGAAAGGAATTTTCCTTCCACAGTGATCAGCACAGAGAGCAGGATCAGTGTACCGGGGCCACGTAGGTTTACTTCTAAGGGTTCTCTCCAACCCTTGGAAGATGAAAGAAGCAAAAGAAAGACATTACCAGAAAAAAAAAAAGACATTACCAGGCCAGGAAGGTGGCTAGAAAGCTAGCTAACTGATGGGGTTAGAAGATAGAAAGTGCGGGGTTGGGGATTTAACTAAGTGGATGAGCGCTTGCCTAGCAAGCGCAAGGCCCCAGGTTCGGTCCTCAGCACCGGACCAAAAAAAAAAAAAAGATAGAGAGTGCTTGCCTAGAAGCCAGGCATGGTGACAGAGGCCTGTAATCCCAGCATTTGGGAGGTGAAGGGGGAGAGTATGAGTTTGACTCTAGCCTGGATTATGTAGGGAGACTGTTAAATGCAAGATAGGCATGGTGGCACATGCCTTTAATCCTAGCACTCTGGAAGCCAAGGTAGAAGGACTGCCATGAGTTCAAGGCCACCCTGAGACTACAAAGTGAAGTCCAGGTTAGCCTGGGCTTGGGCAAGAACTATTTTTGAAAAAAAAAAAAAAAGTGCAAGCATGGTGGCACACACCTTTAATCCCAGCACTCAGGAGGCCAAGGTAGAAGGATCACCATGAGTCCAAGGCCACCCTGAGAATACATAGTGAATTCCAGGTCAGCTTGGACTAGAGTGAGATCCTACCTCAAATAAACAAAAACAAAACAAAACAAAAAAAGGGCTGGAGAGATGGCTTTTTTTTTTTTTTTAAGTATTTATTTGAAGGCCAGGCATATTGTCCCAGTACTCAGGAGGCAGAGGTAGGAGGATCACTGTGAGCTCGAGGCCACCCCAAGACTACCTAGTGAATTCCAGGTGTCATCCTGGGCTAGAGTGTGACCCTACCTCAAAAAGACAAAATATCTGAGAGAATGGGGGCACCAGGGCCTGTATCCACTGCAACTCCAGACACATGTGCCACTTCGTCCATCTGTCTTTATGTTGGTACTAGGGAATTGAACCAGGGTCCTTAGACTTGGCAGACAAGCACCTTAACTGCTGAACCATCTCTTCAGCCCATGTTTTATGTTTTATTGTAGGTAAATTATGTCTCAGTACCTAGTAAAGAAATGCTATAGTCAAGTGGGGTGATGCACACCTTTAATCCCAGCACTGAGGAGGCTGAAGTAGGAGGATCACTGTGAGCTCAAGGACAGCCTAAGACTACATGGTAAATTTTAAGTCAGCCTGGGCTAGAGCAAGACCCTACCTCAAAAAAAAAAAAAAAAAAAAGCTATAATCTATAATGAAGAACAAGACAAAAACTAAGAAAGTTCCCTATCTCTGTGAGAATCAGTGGGATTTGGTTATTTGGGGAAGAGTTAACTGACACCTGCTATTTACCAGACTATGCTAAGAGTTTGTCACTCATCCTTATCTCCAGACCCAGGATTTGGGGGTGTGGTTCAATTCCCAACACCAGGAAACTAAACACTAGATTTAACGAAGTCAGGCTAAACTCAGAAGGTGGACTAGCTCTGTAACAGAAGCTGGAGAGCCCAGATGAAAGGAAGAATTTAGAGTGTCAGCTGAGAGATAAGGGGTGTGTGGCTGGATATGTAGTCCAAGGAAAAAGGAAGAGGAAAAGGAGGTGAAAAAGAAGCCAGGGGGGGCTGGAGATATGGTTTAGCAATTAAGGTGCTTGCCTGCAAAGCCAAAGGACCCAGGTTCAATTCCCCAGAACCCACGTGCAACAGATGCACAAGGTGGAGTATATGTCTGGAGTTCGTTTGCAGTTTGCAGTCTCTGCCTCTTTCTCAAATAAATAAATAATGATAATGATAATGACAATAAAAAGAAACCAAGGAACACAGGAAATGTGGGAAAACTTTTTTTGGCTGGGTTAGCCCAAGCTAACCTCAAACTCATGGCGATCCTCCTACCTTAGCCTCCCAAGTGCTGGGATGATAGGTGTGAGCCGCCATACCCAACAAATAAGTTTTCTTTGGTTACTTGGGAAAATCATAAAATTGGTTCCTATCTGAGTTACCCTACTCTTTCATAGATAATGGAATAATTTTTGTCTGTTTTGTTTTGGAGACAGGGTCTCACTACATGGTTTAGACTGACTCAAATCTTGCCAGCCTCCTGAGTGCTGGGATTACACATGTGTACTATGCCTGGCAGGAATAAACACTTTTTTTAAAATGTGTGTTCAGGTCAGAAGGCAACCACAGGTGTTCCTCCTCAGGCACCGTCCGCCTTTTTTTTTTTTAAAGATAAGGGCTCTCACTGGGCTGGAACTCACTAATTGCCAGAGCCCCAAGGGTCCACCTGTCTCTGTCTTTCCAGTGCATGGCTAACAAGCATGTGCCACCATGCCCAGCTATTTTGTTTGTTTCTTAATTTTTATTGGCAACCTCTATACATATGCACACTGTACCATGATCCTAATCTCCTCCAACCCTCCTCCTCCACTGAATCCCTTCTTTCCTGGTCCCTGTATGTATGTATGTACACACACACCACACACGTTTGCATTTTTTGAGGGGGGGGTTTGAGGTAGGGTCTCATTCTAGCTCAGGCTGACCTGGAATTCACTATGTCGTCTCAGGGTGGCCTCAAACTCAAGGCAATTCTCCTACCTCTGCCTCCCAAGTGCTGGGATTAAAGGCGTGCGCCACCACACCCAGTTTTTTCTTAGGTTTTTCAAATTAGGGTCTCATTCTAGTCCAGGCTGACCTGAAATTCACTATGTAGTCTCAGGGTGGCCTTAAACTCACAGTGATCCTCCTACTTCTGCCTCCCAAATTCTGGGATTAAAGGCATATGCCACCATGCCTGGCTTCCCTGTTCCATGTATGTTTGTTTGCTTGTTTTCTGAGGTAGGGTCTCACTCTAGCCCAGGCTGACCTGGAATTCACTATGTAGTCTCAAGGTGGTCTCAAACTCAAGAGGATCCTCCTACCTCTGCCTCCCAAGTGCTGGGATTAAAGATGTCTGCCACCATAACCTGCTCCCTTTTCTTTTTTTTTTTTTTTTTTAATATATTATTTGAGAGACAGAGAGAATGGGTGCACCAGGGCCTCCAGCCACTGCAAATGAACTCCAGATACATGCACTTCCTTGTGTATCTGGCTTACATGGGTCCTGGGGAATTAAACCAGGGTCCTTTGGCTTTATAGGCAAACGCCTTAACCGCTAAGCCATCTCCTCCAGCCCTCCTGTTCTATTTTGATGTCATCACTTTTTCCTCTCCTTTTATGGTCTTGTGACAGGTAGCTTCAGCCTCTGTGAGGTCATGAAGGGCACCACCATCTGTGTCTGGAAGGTAGCATTGTAAGCACTCTTCTCTTTCCCTTGGCTCTTCCATTCTTTCCACTGAGGCAGTTAAAAATGACAGGGCCCCAACCCCAAACTAAAGGTAGGAATGACTTTAAATCTGCAATCCCTACTTTGCTAGAGATCAAAGGATGACCTGACTTCTTATCTCTTGCCTAAAGGAGTTCCGTAGATCTGTTTTTCCACAAACAACCTAAGTCCCTACTGGGAGGGAGGTGCCCTTTCCTAGAATTTAAATGTAATCCTGACATTGTGGTTGGCCAAGTTCAGCCCCCAGAATTTGGTGTCATAGCTGGCCTCTTCCTGAGCCAGCCCCCAGCCCAGACCAATCAGCTGCCGCTCAGGCTTACCTGAGCCTGAAGGCTGAAACTCACCGCAATAAGGCTGTAAGTATCTACCAGTATGTACCAGGAGACAAGCTTTCTGGGCTCCAGCTCAGCCTGGGCTGAGATGAAAGGAGACCCCCACCCTTATTCCCACATGGGCTCTCTACCCCTCCTGCCCTCCACATGGCAGGAGCTCACTTTCTTTTTTTTTTTTTTTTTTTTTTTTTTTTTTTGGTTTTTCGAGGTAGGGTTTCACTCTAGCCCAGGCTGACCTGGAATTCACTATGTAGTCTCAGGGTGGCCTCGAACTCACGGCGATCCTCCTACCTCTGCCTCCCGAGTGCTGGGATTAAAGGCGTGTGCCACCACGCCCGGCTTCTCTGCACTTTCTTCTCTGTCCTGAATCTAATCAAGTCTCTAGCTCAGTGAAGACAGTTCACCAGAGTTCTGCAAATTGACACAGCTACACTCACCTTGACCCTGTCGTCCGGCTCCTTTTCTGTTGCCTATCTATAGCATGGTCTTACTATGTAGCCAAAGCTGGACTAGAACTTCTCACCACCCTCCTGCCCTCAGTCCTTCCAGAATGCCTCTGCTGCCTGGGTGCTAGAATTACTTTATACAGGTGGGGACCACCACACCGGCTCTGTGCTGCTTCCTAAAGCTTACAGAGAAGGAAGAACTGGGGTAGCTCCATGGTAGAGCACTTGCCTAACATGCCCAAGATCCTCAGTTCCATCCCCAGCACTGAAAACAATAGAAATAATCAAAATCCAATGTGGGATAAAACAAGCTTTAATATTTTTTTTTGTTTGTTTATTTTTATTTGAGAGTGACAGAAAGATGCAGAGAGAGAGAGAATGGTCGCGCCAGGGCCTCCAGCCACTGCAGACTCCAGACGTGTGTGCCCCCTTGTGCATCTGGCTAACATGGGTCCTGGGGATTCAAGCCTTGAACCGGGTTCCTTAGGCTTTACAGGCAAGTGCTTAACCACTAAGCCATCCAGCCCTAAAGGACCACTAATTTGAACTTGCAGATTTTTGTTTGTTTTTGGTTTTTCGAGGTAGGGTCTCACTCTGGTCCAGGCTGACCCGGAATTCACTATGTAGTCTCAGGGTGGCCTTAATCCTCCTATCTCTGCCTCCTGAGGGCTAGGATTAAAGGGGTGCGCCACCACACCCGGCTAAAACAAGCTGGGAGGCAGAGGTAGGAGGATCACCATGAGTTAAAAGCCACCCTGAATACATAGTGAATTCCAGGTCAGCCTGGGCTAAAGTGAGACCCTGCCTCAAAAAACCAAAACAACAACAACAACAACAACAAAAGTAGAGCTGGGGAGATGGTCCAGCAGTTAAGGCGCTTGCCTACAAAGCCTAACAACTCATGTTTGATTCCCCAATACCGACCTAAATAAAGCCAGGTGCGTAAATTGGCCACTATCTTCTGTCTCTGCTTGCAAAAAATAAATAAAATGCTTAAAAAAAAATGAAAAGGGGGCTAGAGAGATGGCTTAGTGGTTAAAGCACTTGCCTGCAAAGTCTAAGGACCCAGGTTCAATTCACAAGCACCCACGTAAGCTAGATGCACAAGGTGGTGCATGCATGTGGAGGTCATTTGCATTCCCATTCTCTCTATCCACCTCCTTTCTAATAAATTTAAATAAAAAGGGAGAAAAGCTTCTTAAAAAAATTTAAAAAATAAAGACTCTCTAAACCTTACCCTCTGGTCTATGGATTTTAATTATTTAAATTCATAAGAATCCAGGGTACCCTAAATTTGTTGGTGCACTGGCATATTGGAGTATTGCCAACGAACCCCAAAATTCCTATTTCACTACCATCTCTTTTGCAATGGTTCCTGAGCCTTGAAGGGTGTGATAGAGATGTTTCTGTACTGAACACTCTGCTGTCTCTTCTTTTCAGTAACTTAATGAATTTTGAGTCTCTCTAGTCACCCAGTGCCATCTGAAAAGAGAAGCTCTTCAAGTTGAAAGCGAGAGGAAGCCGGGTGTGGTGGCACATGCCTTTAATCCCAGTATTTAGGAGCCAGAGGTAGGAAGATCGCTGTGAGTTTGAGGCCACCCTGAGAATTCTGGGTTAGTTTGGGCTAGAGTGAAACTCTACCTTGGGGGGAAAAATAGAGATAAGTGCTCTCGTTGGCAGTACATATATTAAAATTGGAACAATACAGAGATTAGCATGGCCTCTGCACGAGGATGACATACAAATTCACGAAGTGTTCCAGATTTTTAAAAAATATTTTATTTATTTGACAAAGAGGGAGAGAGAGAGAATGGGTGCGCCAGGGCCTCCAGCCACTGCAAATGAACTCCAGATGTGTCGCCCCCTTGTGTATCTGGCTAACGTGGGTCCTGGGGAATCAAACCTGGGTCCTTTGGGTTTGCTTTCCTTTCCAAGGTTGGTAGGGTCTCCTAGCCCAGGCTGACCTGGAATTCACTATGTAGTCTCAGGGTGGCCTCAGACTCATGGCCATCCTCCAATCTCTGCCTCCCAAGTGCTGGGATTGAAGGTGTGAGCCACCATGCCTGGCTCACTTTTTTTTTTTTTTTTTAAGTGAGAGTAGCATTAATATATGATATCCTGATCCTTTTTCCTCCATGGGTTCTAGGAATCTAATTCAGATTTTCGTGCTTTTCCAACAAGCACTTTGTCAACTGAGCTATCTGTCTTAGTCCTTGTTTTGGTGGCGAGGCAGGCTCTTGCTATGTAGCTTTTGCTGATCTTCCTACCTCAGCCTTCTGAGTGCTGGGATTATAAATTTGTGCCACTATACCCAGCCTATATCAAACAGTTGTTTTAAAAATATTTTTATTTATTTACAAGAAGAAAGAGAACGGGTGTATGAGATAATGGGCACACCAGGGCCTCTTGCCACTGCAAATGAACCCCAGATGCATCTGGCTTTACATGGGTACTGGGAAATCCAACCTGGTGTCAGGCTTTGCAAGCAAGCACCTTTAACCACTGAGCCACTCCAGCCCCCCAAAATACATTTATTTTTCAAGGTGGGGTCTCACTCTAGCCTAGGCTGACCTGGTATTCACTATGTAGTCTCAGGCTGGCCTCAAACTCATGGTGATCCTCCTACCTCTGCCTCCTGAGTGTTGGGATTAAAGTCGTGTGCCACCATGCAAAAAAAATGTTTTAGGGGCTGGAGAGATAGCTTAGCAGTTAAGCGCTTGCCTGTGAAGCCTAAGGATCCTGGTTCGAGGCTCGATTCCCCAGGACCCACGTTAGCCAGATGCACAAAGGGGCACACACATCTGGAGTTTGCAGTGGCTGGAGGCCCTGGCATGCCCCCTCTCTCTCTCTCTGCCTCTTTCTCTCTCTGTTGCTCTCAAATAAATAAATAAAAATAAACAAAAGAAAAATTTTTTAAATGTTTTAGGGCTGGAAAGAAGGTTTAGTGTCCTTTGAAGCCTAAGGACACAGGTTTGATACCCTAGGATCCGCATAAGCCAGATGCACAAGGTGGCACATGTGTCTGGAGTTCATTTGCAGTGGCTAGAGGCCCTGGCATGCCCATTCTCTCTCTTTTTCTCAAATAATTTTTTTTCGAATGTGAAAAAATATTTAGGGAATTGGCTTGGTAGTTAAAGACACTTGGTTGTAGCCACTCACATAAAGCTGGATTGGCATTTACTTGTAAATACTCAGGCATGCCCATATATATATATATACATACACATGCAAATAAATAAAAATTTAAGTTAAAAAGAAAATATGTAAAAGAATATTTAAAAAACTAAGTACTAGTTGCTGAAACTAGATTCACTATATAGTAGGTATATGACTTCACTGTAGCATGGTGCATTGATTGATGCATATCCTTTGAGATACAATTTAATGACAGAGTTTTCACTTTTTTGGCACTAGGAATTGAATTTAAAGCCTTGCATATGCTAGGCAAGTACTCTACCACTGAGTTGTGTCATCATTTATCATTGTAAATGAATACAAGGTGCATGTACCACTTTTTTTGTTTTTTCGAGGTAGGGTCTTACTGTAGCCCAGGATGACTAGGAATTCACTATGTAGTCTCAGGGTGGCCTTGAACTCATGGTGATCCTCCTACCTCTGCCTCCCGAGTGCTGGGATTAAAGGCGTGCGCCACCACGCCCAGCAACTTTTTTTTTTTTGTTTTTTTCAAGCAGAGAGAGAAGACAGAGAGAATGGGCATGCCTGGGCCTCCAACTGACGCTGCAAATGGACTCCGAGATGCATGTGCCACTTTGTGCATCTGGCTTTATGTGGGTACTAGGGATTCAAATTTGTGTTGTCAGGATCTTCAGGCAACCATCTTAACCACTGAGCCATTTCTCCAGCCTTTTGTTGTTGTTGTTGTTTTGAGGTAGGGTCCTGGGATTAAAGGCATGCGCCACCACGCCCAGCTTTTTTTTTTAGTTTTTCAAGGTAGAGTTTCACTCTGGTCCAGGCTGACCTGGAATTCACTCTGTAGTCTTGGGGTGGCCTCAAACTCAGAGCAATCCTCTGCCTCCCAAGTGCTGGGATTAAAGATACACACTACCGCACCTGTTTTTTCCTTTTTTTTTTTTTTTTTTTCGAGGTAGGGTCTCACTCTAGCTCAGGCTGACCTGGAATTCACTGGAATTCACTCTGTAGTGTAGTCTCAGGGTGGCCTCAAACTCATGGCGATCCTCCTACCTCTGCCTCCCAAGTGCTGGGATTAAAGGTTTGCGCCACCACGCCCGGCTTTTCCTCTTTCTTAAGGTCATTCTGATGTGTATCTTGGGTTGAAAAACCCAAGCAAACTTGTTGCTCCGCAAACTGCTATTTTGGGTGATGGTGAGAAGCA
This sequence comes from Dipus sagitta, assembly GCA_036346955.1. Classification (NCBI taxonomy): domain Eukaryota; kingdom Metazoa; phylum Chordata; class Mammalia; order Rodentia; family Dipodidae; genus Dipus; species Dipus sagitta. The sequence continues at coordinate 336,117,299 of CM070770.1, forward strand.
GAAGAATCTTGGAAGCCGGGTGTGGTAGCGCACGCCTTTAATCCCAGCCCTTGGGAGGCAGAGGTAGGAGGATTGCTGTGAGTTTGAAGCCACCCTGAGACTACAGAGTGAATTCCAGGTCAGCCTGAGCTAGAGTGAGACCCTATCTCGAAAAAACAAACAAACAAAAAAAAGAATGCTGGAAGGACAAATGATCCAGGGCCAAGTGGATGAATACTAGAAACATTTTTTGGTGTACAAATTAAGTGCTTTCAATACTATGATTAAATGTTGTTTATTTGAAGTTTTTATGTGCAGCGCACCATAAGAACTTGTTCAACACAGCTCCTTATTACCATCAGTAAAGGAGGGATGGGGATTAGGGACAATCCGTAAACCACTTTTTACCTAAATCTCTCGACCCATTCCTTATAAGCCCCAGCATAGTTTCGGGCCCTGTGGAGAAGGAGGGGTAAAGGAAGGATAGGTCCAGGAGGCAATCCCCAAGTCACTTCCCAGCTAGTACGCCTGTGCACCTTGCCATACCCTGTATATCCAAGGCTACGGGCTAGCTGGGTGGCCTGGTGGCCCCGCCTGCCAACCTGACAGAAGAAAATAAGGTTCTGGTCTTCCCGCTTTGGCTTCTCAGCAGAGTACAAAGCCTGGAAAACTGCCGGCTCCATCTTCAAGGCACTTTCCAGCTCAGCCACTAGGAGAGGACAAAACGAAAAGCCCGTGGCGCACCCACGTTCTGAATTTGGCCTGCAAGAGCTGGGTCCTGGTGGTAGGCCAAATCTGCAGAGGGCCTCAAAAACACCTCGCACCCCACCCCCACCTCCAGGACAAGAAACAGCCAACAACACAAGGTAGGGGGTCATCCAGTGCAAGCATTTCCTGAGTCCCGGGGAGGCACAGGAAGATCAGGGGAACTGGGGTATGCAGCCTCGGGGAGGTGAAGCCTTCTGCAGTTGGTCCGCCCCTCTCACAGCCTGCCCTCCCCAGACTGGATCGGCTGGTTCTGCTGCCAGGATTTGCCTCCATTCAGCCCTTTTCTTCGGGAAGCAGAGGGCTGGCTTGAGTGAATATATCACCCCCACCCCCATCACACACACACACACACACAGCTAAGATCCTCATGGCCTCTCCTCCCACGCGGGAATTCCTCTCTAGCCCATACCCGGGATGTTGACTGCCCCGGGGATGGTCCCAGCCGCGGCCTCCTCCCGAGTTCGCACATCGAAGAGCCGGGCTCGGCCTGAAGCTATCAGCGAACAGAGCTCAGGGTGCGAGACAGTGGGCACTGAGAAAGAGAGGCACGACAGCTTTCAGGGAAGGGTGAACACAAGGTATTAGCCATCACGGTGCCCCTTTGGCCTGGCAGTGCCCCAACCCGCTGGGGTTGCTCTTAAAGACCTCACTTAGACCCAGCCTTATGCTCCTCCCTCCACAGACACCTCCAGAAGGGGACCTGCAAGTCCCCACCCACCGGGGACCACGTCTCCCTCAGGTACCTCCAGTCATGACGTGTGCAGCCATTCTGGGTTGCAGAAATTCAGCTCCGGCCTGCCCCTTGGGGGACCGCAGCATCTCCCCCTCCCTCTCGGCCAAAATGGGAGACCGGAACCGGAAGCTAAGGCTCCGTCTTAGCACAAACCCCGCCATACCGGTTGGTGGTGCCTCCTAACACCCGGCCAGCGGAGAAATCCTTAACGATTGTCCAGCGTGGGCTGGACACACTACCCAGGTTTGGCACAGGCACCTGGATTCGAGGTAATGAGTACAGGAGCAGCACCCCACCCTAACGGTGACCCAACCCTTACTGGTCAAAGGGTAATATGCCCTCTCCCTTACCCAAGTGCCCCAACCCCCACACACACAAAGGAAAAGTAGACAACTGTGGCTCTGAACAATTTTATCTTTAAAAAAAAAAAAAAAAAAAAGAAAGGAAATAAAAAGAACCACCCCTACACAGGGAAAGGCCCCAAGTGGGTCCCAGCCTATTGTTCTCCCTGGCTTCAGAGACTTCTGCATAGGGCTCAGCTGCTTGCTGGGCCATCTCCAGTTCACGGGCTTGCAGCCTGCTACGATCCTTCCCCCATGTGAGTAAGCCTGCTCCTCAGTCACCAGGAACACATGGGAGCCTGGGCTCCGGGAAAGGAAGAACCAGTGGAAGAGCCAGATGCCACCTGTCGGCAGACCCTCTGCTGGGCACTCTAAGCAAGCACAGGGCAAGCCCCCCATATAGTGTGTCCAGTGTCCATCACGGAGACAGCACATGCATTGTGCAAGAGAGGCACAAGGGCCCAGGGACTGCATGGTGGGGGAGGACAAGGCTGTCCACGTGCCACGCCGTGTTTAACACCACACACTCTGCAGGCTCCTATACCACAGGGCTTCAATTCAAAGACATGCCTTCCAAACGCCCCAGTCCCATGCCGGAAGTGGGCAGTGAAGGAAAGGGGCACGGGATTAGTCTGTTGCTCCTGGGCTATCTGCAATTCTCGGCTCCAAGCCCCTGAGTCCCCATAGTTAGTTGCTGTCGTTCTTGATGACGACCTCTAAGCCATGGTGCCGTAACTGAGCTCGAAGCAGCAGATTCTTGTTTTTAAGGTCTTCCACCTGACAAGGGAAGGAGACAGTTAAGCAGACTAGATAGAAAAAACTGGCAGCTGGGAGTGGTGGCACATGTTTTTAATCCCAGCCCTAGGGAGGCAGAGGTAGGAGGATCGCTGTGAGTGCAAGGCCACCCCTGAGACTACATAATGAATTGCAAGTCAGCCTGGGCTAGAGGGAGACCCTACCTGGGGGGCGGGGGGGGGGTGGAAGAAAAGAAAAAACTGGCAATGCCAAGCCACATATCCACTGGTAAAGAGGGAAATGTGTAGTGCTCCCAAACCAAGTCAGTGGCTTCAGGGCTGCCAAGGGGCCTATACTGGGGTGAGAAGTCTGACCTGCTGTCGAAGAACATCATTGTCCAGCTGCAGTTGGTCTAGCCCCTGCAGTTCTTCAGATAACCGGTGGTTACTCTGCCGAAGCTCCTGAATATAATCGCAGGCTTTGGATAGAATTCCACCTTTACTCTGCAAGACAAAGCCATTAAAATGAGGGCTAGGGTCTAAGACAGTTAGCTTGCTTTCCAAAAGCACGTTCATGCTTTGGACCTCAGTTTCCTCTCAGAATGGTGATGAAACATCTCCCATGGATATAAGCACCTCAGGAAGAGATATGAAAAAATTCCTGCCATCTGTGCCCCTCTCCACCACTTCTGGGAACAATACCAGGAGACAGAATTCAGGCCTCCTGCCCACTACCAGGGTCTTTTCATGACCTGGCCAGACTTGGTGCTCTCCATAGAGCAGTCTGGGATGATCTTAGACAGCTGCACGATCCAGTTGTTGATCTTGTCCCGACGGCGGCGCTCCACTGTGGGACAAAGTGGAGAACACAGTGACCAGAGAAAACTCACCGGTCTCTAGGGTCAAGGGACCAGCCCCCTTCCCCTCACACAGCACTGCTGCCCACTCCCACTAAGCAGCGCCTAGCTTCACACCTGGATCTTACCTACCTTCATTATGCTGAGCCCTGCGTTTCTCATCCCGAGTTGTCCGGGGAGCCTCTGACTTCCTGACAGCACAGCCAGGGTGGCCAGAGTGAGGAACGGACAAAAAGGTAAAATTGGAATTTAGGGTGAAGACTTACACAGGACTTAGCTGCCATTAAAATCACTCAGTAACCAAGAAGAGACAAGGGTCACTCACGGGGAGTAAGGGTGGGTCCTGGGGGCAATTGAGCGCTGGCTCCCTCCCTGCAATACTTCTTGTGGTGACATCATCACAAAGAACTGACCTGTGAAGATGTGGGGTGGTTTCTGTCAGGACTTGGGAGGAGGAACCTCACCAAGGCCCATGGAACCTTCTCTGAGAAAGTGTTCCCTCATGCTGGTGGGGTAGCCCCAAATTTACTGTGATCTTAGAGGTCAGTTAAAGCCATGAGTTAAATAAGGCCACTCCCCCCAGCCATATTCCACAGACCAGCCCCTCCAGCCAGCATCTCTATGCATTATCTCACCGGTGCTGGGAGGAGTTGCCTGCCCCAGCAATGCCTCTGAGCCCTGAGTGGTAACGACAGCAGCTGTGCTCCCAGATGTGGTGCCCCCTGCTCCGTCTCCCACGGCAGTGCTGGGGAAGTAAGCATAATGTGTCTCAGCAGCTGTCCCCTCTGTGTCAACTGCATCATCACTGCTGAAGGCACCCTGGATCACTGCCTGCAAGGGGGAACAAGAGAACAGAGTCCAGTCAGACGCCTCTTTCCGCTCTGCAGCTTCTATCATTTAGTGGAAGGAAGGAGAAACATCTAGAAAGACAGTGCCTGCCAGGCGTGGTGGCACATGTTTTTTTGTTTGTTTGTTTTGGTTTGGTTTTTCGAGGTAGGGACTCTAGCCCAGGCTGACCTGGATTTCACTATGGAGTCTCAGGGTGGCCTTGAACTCACTGCGATCCTCCTACCTCTGCCTCCCGAGTGCTGGGATTAAAGGCGTGCGCCACAACACCTGGCTTCATGTTTTTATTCCTAGCTCTTAGGAGGCAGAGGTAGGAGGATCAGAGGTAGTGTGAGTTTGAGGCCAGCCTGAGACTACACAGCAAATTCCAGGTCAGTGTGGATTAGTGAGGCCCTACTTTGAAAAACGAAAACAAAAAAAAAAAGCGCCTAGTGCCTTGGGTTAAAGCAGCCAGAGATGTTCCTAATTCCACCCTCTTATTGAGGCCAGAGGACAACCTAAGTATCATCCCCAGGGATGCCATCTACCTCCTCTGAGGCAGGGACAGGGACTCTTCACTTTAGCCCAGGCTGACCTGGAACTCACTCTGTAGTCCCAGGCTGGCCTTAAATTCACCGTGGTCCTCCTACCTCTGCCCCCCAAGTGCTGGAATTAAAGGTGTGTGCCACCATGCCCAGCTGAGACAGGGAATCTTCCTGACTTGGAGCTCACAAATTAGGTTAGACTGGCCAATAGTCTTAAGTATCCTTCTGTCTCCACCTCCCCAGCACTGGTATTACAGGTGTGCACCACAGTGGACATTTATGTGGGTGCTGGGTTTGAACTTGGGTTCTGACATTCATATAGCAGTACTTTATCAACTTATTTTCCCAGCCCTCTCTTTTTCCTCTTATTGCTCAGAGCTCTAGTCCCCTCCCCAGCTTATTCTCCCATACCTGGGTCATGGATTGAGTGGCAGGATAGCCACTGATGGCACCAGTACCCTCAGTCTGGCCATCTAGCTGCCCCTCAGACACCTGGATCACCCTGTACATCACCTAGAAGCAAAGAGGAAGGGGGAAGGAAAAACGAGAAAAGAGTAAGTACTGAGAACCCCAAGGCCTCTAAGAAGACATTTCTTGGATTGTGTCCCAAGAGCCCTTCAGAGACAGACTCAGCTGTTTTCCCTTCTTTCCCCATACTGATGCCCAGCCTGCCCTACCCTACACCAATCTTTCCTCCAAACCAGCTATCAGCCCCTCCCTCCAACAGTCCATAGTTTGATCTCATCCTCCCAGCCACAGCTCCCCAAGACATGTTCAGGTACCTCCCTTAATCCCAACCCCAGGTTAACACCTGCAGCCACCTGGCCCCCTCCCTTACCTGGCCCCCATTCTCAGTTCGGAAGACGTACTTGACGTTGGGATCAGGGAAGGTGGCAGCTGACTGGATACTGGCGATGGCCACACTAGTTGGGTCCTCCCCAGTAGCCACTGCACCTACATGAAAAGAGCCATGGAAAGGTCTGTGGACATACAGCTCTTTTTCTGGTCCACTAGCATGTCACGTACACGCACACTGTACAAGAGGTAGACCCATCCAAGGGGTGAGAGATCATGGAAGAACACTCACCTTCCTGAATCTGAACTGTCCCCTCTTCTGTTTCAGCTGTTTTCTGCTGCCTTGTTTGTGGTAAGAAGACAAAGTTATTAGTGAGGAGTGACTAGTTAAAAAGGAGTTCAAGGGAAGGGAGGAAGGGGGGAGGGACAAGACAAAAGAAGGTATTGGCAGAGGAATACGATAAAATTACATTATGTTCAAGTATGAAAATGGTCAACTAAGAAAAATGAAATTAGAGGCGGGTGTGGTGGCGCACACCTTTAATCCCAGCACTCAGGAGGCAGAGGTAGGAGGATCGCAGTGAGTTCAAGGCCACCCTGAAACTACAGAGTGAATTCCAGGTCAGCCTGGGCTAGAGTGAGACCCTACCTTGGAAATACAAAAAAAAAAAAAAAAAAAAAGAAAAGAAAAAAAGAAAAAGAAAGAAAAATAAAATTAGGGGCTAGAGAAATGGCTTAGTGGTTAAGGCACTTTCCTGCAAAGCCAAGACTCAGGTTTGATTCCCCAGGACCCAAGTAAGCCAGATGCACAAGGTTGCGTGCATGCCTCTGGATTTTGTCTGCAGAGGCTGGAGACTCTGGGGCGCCCATTCACCATCTGTCTCTTTCCCCTCTCCCCTTCTCAAATATATAAATAAAAATAAAAAAATAAACAAAGAAAAAAAAATTTCTCACCGGGCGTGGTGGCACACGCCTTTAATCCCAGCACTTGGGAGGCAGAGGTAGGAGGATCGCCATGAGTTCAAAGCCACCCTGAGACTACATAGTGAATTTCAGGTCAGCCTGGGCTAGAGTGAGACCCTACCTTGAAAAAAATTTTAAAAATCTATAAACCTTAAAAGAAAAAGAAAATTAGAGCCTGGACTAGAGCAAGACCCTACCTCAGAAAGAAAAAAAGAAAGAAAAGAAAAATTAAGATGTGAGTGAGAAGCTTTCTGGCCTAGCAACATATGGATTGAAAATTCATTGGCATTCCCAGCAGCTGCTGGAGTCAGGTTATTATCTATCATGGCAACTAGTATTTACTACTTACCATGTACATAGGCAACAGGCTGTTAGCACTTAACATGCACTACTGAATACTAATAACAGCACTCTGAAGTAGGTAGCACTACTTCCATTTTACAGACAGAGAAACCAAATCCCCTTGCTGGTTGTGACAGATCTGGGACCTGAATGCCAGACAAGTGCTCTTATTCACTTTACATTCTCCCAGGCCACCCCTCTTTCGTCTCAGACACCACTTCTTCACTCACCCCTTCATCTCTCTGTGAGGGGGCTCATCCGAGGAACGGGTCCTTTTTTTGGAGGTCTTCGTATCGTCTCTCCTGACTCACAGGCCTAGGTGCTAAGTCCTGGTGGAAATCATGGAGTTTGCAGTGAGTTTAGGAAACTGAACCACTTCCCTGGTTCTAGAACCAAAGCTCCATGAAGACATGGCCAGAAAATAGCACACAGGAGACAGCTTCAGCTTCCCCATTCTGATGCCAGACTGGCCTGCTGTGACTAAAAGAAGCAACTCTTAGGGGTGTGGTACATCACACCTGTAATTCCAGCACTTGGGAGGCTGAGGCAGGAAGATTTCTTTTGAGTATAAGTTTGAGGCTAGGGCTGGAGAGATGGCTTAGCAGTTAAGGCACATGCCTGTGAAACCTAACAACCTGGGTTTGATTCCTCAGAGCCTATGAGAAGCCAGGTGCACAAGGTGGCAGATGCATCTGGAGTTTGTTTGCAGTGGCTAGAGGCCCTGGAACATCCATTCTCTCTCAAAAAAAAAAAAAAAAAAAAAAACATACTTTATTTGAGAGAGAGGGAGGGAGAAAGAGGCAGAGAGAAAATGGGCACGTCAGGGCCTCAAGCCGCTGCAAACCAACTCCAGATGCATGTGCCACCTTGTGCATCTGATTACATGGTTCCTGGGGAGTTCAACTTGGGTCTTCTGGCTTTGTAGGCAAGCGCCTTAACCACTAAGCCATCTCTCCAGCCCTCAAATAAAATATTTTTAAAATAAAAATAGCCAGACTTGGTGGCATATGACTTTAATCCCAGCACTCAGGAGGCAGAGGCAGGAGGACTGCCGCGAGTTCAAGGCCACCCTGAGATTACATAGTGAATTCCAGGTCAGCTGGGTTAGTGCGAGACCCTACCTTGGAAAACCAAATAAATAAATAAATAAATAAATAAATAATATAAAAATCAGTTTGGGGCTAGTGAGGAGGAAGGAAGGGAGAGAGAGAACACTTTTCAAATAATGTTCTTCACCCCTTCATTATCGCTCTAACTCCCAGTGGGCAGGAGATAATTATACTGGAAGATTGAGAAACAATGTATTTTTGGATGGTTTGTTATTAAGGCTATTATGATCTGCTAAAATAACTTCATAGGAATTAGCAAGGGCAGTATTTAGACCACCACTATCAAAAAAGTATCATGCATTAACACTTCTTCAGCTTCTCAGACACAAACTATACAGGAAGAAATTCCAGTCCTCGAACCTGGAAAAGGAATACCCGAAGCCTTTAACCATTAGAAAATCTTCACTGCCCACAAAACCTAGATTTAGCCCTTGGGCCCTATTCTACTAAAAAGGCTCTTGTTTGGGGGTGTCTAGATTTATAACATCCGTTGTAGACACTACAGCCCAAGTGCATCATATTCAAATGCCTTCTCTATTTTATTCAAGACTTCCTGTAGAGCAACACAGTTGCTAAAATGTTGCCATGGCAACTCCAAATCAACGGAGCCCTTAGGAGGAAAGGGGTGGGGGGAAAGCTCCAGGATCGGTTCTGAAGAAGAAAAGACAATGGGGAGGAATCCATCTACTAGGTGCCTGTCTTAGGACCCTGACACCCTGCCAGAGAACAGGAAAAACAAAGAACTGAGCGCAAAGACGTACCCAAAGAGAAACAGCTACACAATACTGACAAAGCCAAAGATAATCCCAACACGAACAGAGACAAGACTTTGGTAAATTCCTCCAAGCCTTTCCTAGCCAACAGACATCTTTAAGCTTTGGAAAGGCCTGTGTCCGAGGATAACTGATCACAACAACGAAAAGGAACTGAAAGTAAAACTGCGTGTAGGAAGTAGCGCTGCGGGGAGATCCACTCTCGAAGAGGAAGTAGCGCCAGTGTTTTGGGACCACTTAGGTCTCCATCCTCAAAGGAGAGGAGGAAATGTCCATTGGAGGTTCGTAGAGCTGCCGGCAGGAGGCAATGAAAGAGGGAAGGAGGCACTCTATAGCCCACAGCTGTCAGCTAGAGACAGCCCCTCGGGGCGGGTTGGGGGGTGAAGAAGACATCAGACACCGAGGTTAGGGTACTTGCTCAAATGTTGGTTGCACATCCGGAAGCATTTCCTGAGCATTAAGGAGATGTGACACAGAAACGAGGACGGGGTGTATCCGATTTGCACGGTCAGAAAAGAGGGCCCAGCAAACGCCCGTGCTAAGCACGGACACAAAAGCGAGAAGAAAAACGACCAAGTCCCCAAAGAACCCCGACGCCTTAGACCTAAGCCCGAGAACGCGGCGCCTCGCTGCAGGCCCACCAAACCAAGCAGGCGCTTCGAGAGCCAGGCGTCCCCCGGAGCCCGCGTGGGGAGCCCGGCTGCGCTCGGCCCGCGCCCCGGCGGCTCCGCGGAGGAGGCGGGGAAGGACGCCGGGGGGCTCCGGGCGGCGGGACAGCGCCGGAGGGTGAGGACGCGCGCACCGCGGGGCGGGAGATCGGCCCAGCAAGCACGGCAGCAGCTCAGGAAGCGCACACGGCCCCCTCCCCACAAAACAAAGGCGTCCTGCCCCACGAGTTCCCTGACCTGAGAAACAAGGAACACCCGAGCCGCCGCGCCTCGCTGCTCCACCCCGGCTCCAGGCTCCCACCGGGTCCTGCACACTCACTGGCCCGAGCCGCTGCGGTCGTCAACTCCCCCCAGACAGGGTTCTCACTCTCTCTCTCCGGACCCAGGTATCGCCATAGACAGCTGCTCATGCGCAATCCCAGCCGGCGGCCATGTTGGTAAGGGGCGGAAGTGGCTCCTCGACCTGCCCAGCCTACTCATCGCCGCTGAGCCGCCCCACTTCCGGTCGCTCCATCTTGGTGAGGGGCGTTAAGGTGCTTGGGTGTGCGGGGTGTAACTGGCGTCCAAGAGCTTGGTGGAAGATGCCGCTGGGATCTTAGAGACTTAACAACCATAACAAGAGAGAAACGACTGATTTGTACTTCCATTCCTGTGCTAGGTGGAGCCTTAGTTACAGAAGAAAAAAAAAAGGAGAAATGGAGCGCTGAGGCGCCATCTTTAACAAGGGCAAATTAGGAAGCCATCTTGGATTAGGGCATCGTTTTGAAGGATTTCCAAGCGGAGATCCAGATATTTCAGGGCATTGGTCGATTTGGGGTATATTCCATTGTATTTAGTCACAACAGATACTAACCCCCAAACCCCAGCGCTTCCAATTTTCTGAGGCTAAGTACTTATGACAACAATCTTGATTCCCAGTCTTCTCATTCAGGATGTACCTTTATGGATTTAAGCAGTGATAATAGTAGGAATATAGATCCAGGAGCCATTTAAACCCTAATCTTAAATTCACCTTTGAGATCTTTGGTAATCTTTTATTTTTTATTTTTGATACAGAGAGACAGGGAGAAAGAGGAGAGAGAATTGGCTTGTCAAGGCCTCTAGCCACTGCAAACTAACTCCAGAGGCATGCGCCACCTTGTGCATCTGGCTTTGTGGGACCTGGAAAATAGAACTTGGGTACTTAGGCACGCACCTTAACCACTAAGCCATCTCTCCAGCCCCTTGGCAATCATTTTGACTCAACTGACCCTTAGTTTCCTCATTTGTAAAGCAGAAACACTGAGTACCAGTCTGCCTCTGTTAGAGGATCACTGTGAGTTCGAAGCCAGTCTGGGACTACACAGTGAGTTCCAGATCAACCTGGCCTAGACCCTACCTCGAAAAAGAGAGAGAGAATAAATACTGAGTACCAACTTTACAGAATTGTTTGTGGGATAAATAAAATCAATTGTAAAGCTTTCTTTCTTTGGTTTTTCTTTTTTTTTTTTAGAGTAAATAGTGCTACTTAGACTTTAGTTTTTATTTATTTTTAATTTTTTTGTTCATTTTTATTTATTTATTTGAGAGTGACAGACACAGAGAGAAACAGGCAGATAGAGAGAGAATGGGTGCGCCAGGGCCTCCAGCCACTGCAAACGAACTCCAGACGCATGTGCCCCCTTGTGCATCTGGCTAACGTGGGTCCTGGGGAGTCGAGCCTCGAACCCAGGTCCTTAGGCTTCACAGGCAAGCACTTAACCGCTAAGCCATCTCTCCAGGCCTTATTTGGTTTTTCAAGGTAGGGTTTCACTACGGTCCAGGCTGACCTAACCTGGAATTCACTATGTAGTCTCAAGGTCGCCTGGAATTCAAGGCGATCCTCCTACCTCTGCCTCCCAAGTGCTGGAATTAGAGGCGTGCCCCACCACACCTGGCCTAAGGGTAAAGTTTTTGTTTTGTTTTGGGGCTTTTTGGTTTTTTTGTTGTTGTTTGGTTTTTTGTTTTTGTTTTTGTTTTTGTTTTTTTGAGATAGGGTCTCACTCTGGTCCAGGCTGACCTGGAATTAACTCTGTCATCTCAGGGTGGCCTTGAACTCAGGGTGATCCTCTTGCTTCTGCCTCCCGAGTGCTGGGATTAAAGGCGTGCACCACCACCCCCAATTAAGGGTAAAGTTTTTATGCACACACAGAAACCTAGTCCAGTTCCTGGCATAAGATGGAACATTATGTAAATCAAGTTTCTCTTCCTCATTTCTAGATCACTGTGAACCCCAGTTCTAGTTTCTAGCCACAGGTTTCCTTGACAACTGAGGAAGCATACCCAAACAAGAAAAAAAATGAGATAGAGCCAGTGTGATGGTGTATGCCTTTAATTCTGGTACTTGGTAGGCAGATGTACGAGGATCACTGTGAGTTTGAGACCACTACATAGTGAATTTCAGCTCAGCCTGGACTACAGCGAGACACTACCTCAAAAAAAAGAGAGATGCATCATATATTCATTTGACCAAACGCATAAAAATATGTTTTCTCTCACCTAAGACTTTAATAAGAGTCATGAGTCCCAACACTATTTAAATGTAAAAATAAAACTTTTATTCTGAGCCATCTACCACTACTACAGTGGGGCCTGTGGCCCCCATCTGTATGGAGAAGCAGTGCTAGAATCAGAGTAACACCATTCTGGAACTTTTCTTAAAATGGGAGGAAGTCATTCTAATGGACAAAGGAAGAGCCAGAGGGATCTCTACTGGACCTTTCTTCTGCAAGGTAATTGAAGGCAGACAATGTTATCCATTTCCTTCAGCCAACACTGGAGGACATCAAAGAGTTTCTTGGACATTTTTCTCCTAATCTGGAGCTAAGAGGGTCAGGAGATATCCAAGGATCTTAGGAACAAAACACAGATACCTGGTATTTCTAGATGTGTGGGCATTTCTATCTAACCTGGCTGGGTTCAGTTCTTTTACTCGGCTTCCATGAAGTCCGCAGCTTCAGAGGAGGACAGGAGCTTGGTTGGAAATCCCCAGCGTGTACTTCACTTTGTGAAACCCCTTAAACTTTCTACCCACCCGGTGTTCCCTTTGGTCAATGACCACATTGCATAGGGACAATATTTTACAGTATTCCAACTAAGAAATCACTTAAGTGCTTTGTGTCTGAGACAAGCTCAAGTAAATCCAAGGCAGTGCCTTCCATGGTCAAAAAGAATGGCCGGGAGGCCAAAGCCCATGGAATGCACTACAGCTGCTCAGACGGGAAAGACAGCCGTAGTGCTCAGACTGAAAAGACAGCTAGTAGGGGACTCCAGAAATTCAAGATAATTTACTGGTCCCCTTTGCCTAGAACTTCAATCCTCATTACAGCCCTTCATCTTTCTCAAGGTTAGCCTGTGTTTCAAATGCGTATGTTCTGCGCTGGGGGGACATAAGGGAGATAGGGGGGTGGGGTTCTCTAGGGGGCAAACTAAGCCGACTCCGGGGCTCAGACATTTCTCTGCCTTCAGGTGGGAGTTCCAGGTAGCTAAGGGGCCGGAGAGAATGGGCAGGGATCATGCTACAGGCAGAGGTTCTGGGGTTGAGGTTATATTCTCCAGGCCCAGTACAGGTCTGGGCCCGCTGAAGTCCCTGAGCCTCAGTCCTGTGGCGTTCCCGGGCCAGGGCCACAGCAGCATCAAAGGAAAGACTGCCTCCATTTCTCCAAGAAGCTCTGGAAGCGCGAGACCCCAAAGCCCTTTCCGTAGGAATCCCGTCGAGCCGACCAGGCTTTGGACATGGGCTGGCAGGTGCAACATGGATCTTGCTACACATTACACTGGGCATCTTAGCAAACTGTGGTTTCGGAGGCACTACAGGCACAGAGCGGACCTGTTGTACCTGAACCAGCGTGGAAGCCAGGCGCATGCCCACACCACCAGCAAAGCCAAAGGAACTGGACCACAGGTCACATCCGTCAGGGCTGAACTGTCCCTCCGGCTCAGGTGGCAGTGGGGAAGGCTGTTCTGTCTCAGAAGCCTGCGCAGTGGACTCTTCAATACTGTCAGCTCTCAGGGACATGCCACGTGGCCCTTCAGAGAGAGCTGTCTCCTCACAATGGCCACTTGCAGCCCTCCAGTCCTCAGCTTCTGCATCGTCATTCCCTTGTGCTTTGCTTTCTCCCCCCTCTTCAGCTGCTGCTCCTGGCCTCCCACTGTCTTCACCGTCTCCTTGGTCTTTTCTTGCCTTATGGTCCTTATTAGCTCTGTGCCCTTGGCCCTCATCCTCTTGCTTGGGCACAACTTCCCAGCTCTCCTCGGCAACCAGTTGTTCCTGGGCCCAGTGCTCGAGGTCCTTTCCAGCTGTCACTGGGACTTTCTCTCCTTTCTCGAGCTCTTCTCTCTCAATCACTCCTTCCTCGTCCTCATCTTTATCGCATCCTTCCTTTGGCCCTTCCACACATTTTGTCTCCTCTGTACTTATGGCCTCTGGGCCTTTGGATTTCTCGCCCTTGGCCTCTGTCTCTTCGCTCCTTCCTCCTTCAGAATCCGCCATCGCCTCTTGGCTGCCCCTGGCCTCCCTTTCTTTCTCACTAGCCTTTTCCACCTCTGTTTCGGTCCCTGGTCTAGTCCCAGCTTCTTCCTTGAGGTCTGATGCGCTCTCGGGCTCATCCTCGGGGTTTTCCTCAGCTGCCCAGCATGTCCCATCTTCCTCAGTCTGTAGCGGGGGTTGTTTCCCAGCCCCTGTTGCCTCTTCTTTCAGATTCCCTACACCTTCCAAGCTCCTGGGTTTAGGTTCCAGAAGGGGACTCAGGTCATCATAGGCACTCAAAAAGACTTCCTCCCCATTTTCTTCCTCTGCTTCAGGCGTGAGACCAGCAGTGTCCAGGGAACAGCAGCTGGGGGCCAGGACATACGGTGCCTCATCCAGAGACAGGTCATCCAGGGGTGGCTCCACAGAGAACTCTTCCACCTGTAGGCCGCAGCATTGTGGGTCAGGATCAGGTCGCCCTGGCCACCCCCTGGATTCCATACCACCCCCAAGCCCAGTATGCTCCTCCTTACCTGAGGCCCAACTCCCAGGAGCTCCTCCAGGTAGCCCATCCCAGGGTCGTCCTCCCCAAGGGAGAAGGCTGCTCCTGCTGCTCTTGCCTGGGCCACTTCCCCATCCTCCGCCCCCACCCACTCAGGCTCTGAGCTGCTCGAATCCTCTAGGAAGGAGAAGGAATCCTGCACCTCTTGGGACAGGGAATCCTCCAGGGAAAGAGTCATGTCTGCCGGGTCTGAGTCAGCCAGGGGACCTGGGACTGGTCCTTCCTCCGACTTCTCATCTGTTAAGAAAAAGGTACCCTGGGAATACAGAAGTGAAGGCCAGTCCTGACCCTTTCTGAAACAGGTCTTCCTGGCATGGACGTGACAGGGGCCTAAGTACTTCCAACACAGATACTCCACATGTGCGTCCTCCCAGACCAGAACTAGTACCCGCGCCATTATTTTGTAGCTGTTTCTCTTAAGCCCCTACCAGGGCCATGCATTGTGCTTCCTATTTTATAATACATTTCCTTATTTTTTTTCTGAAAAATAAATTATGTAGGAAATTGTCCCTATTTGTTTGTTTATCTACTTGCTTTTATTTATGTAGTTTTTTTTTTTTTTTTTTTTGAGGTAGGGTCTGGCTGACCTGGAATTCACTATGTAGTCTCAGGGTGGCCTCGAACTCAGGCGATTCTCGTACAGCTACCTCCCGAGTGCTGGGATTAAAGGCATGCGCCACCACGCCTGGCTTATGTAGTTTTTTTTTTTTTTTTTTTTTTTTTTAAATGGTCTCACAATGTATCCCTGGCTAGCCTGGAACGTGCTATGCAGACTTGCTATGTTAGCCTCAAATTACCTGTGATCCTCCTCTCTCTGCCTTCCAAGTGCTGGTATATAGTGCCAATGTCTTACTTTGTTGTTGTGATTTTTGTTGAGGTATAGTCTTCTGTATCTAAGGCTGGCCTCAAACTCAGGAATGTAGTCAAGGATAACCTTGAACTTCTGATTCTGCCTTGACCTCCTAAGTGCTGAGATTACAGGTGCACACACCCACACCGAGTTACTACAGTGCTAGGGGTAGGCAGACTCTACCAACTGAGCTATGTATTCTCAGCCTCCACATTAAACAATTTGTCTAAGGTCACACAGCCAATTAGTGGCACAGCCAAATTTTGAACCCAAGTCTACTTAATCCTATGGCCCATATCCCTACCCTCTATCCTATGCTGCCTCATAGCTTTTTATCAGGGACACTTTTAGGAACAGGAATCAGAGCAAGGATTTGCCTCTTCCTATCTAAATCTGTGATAAATTGCTTAACCTAAGTCGTGGACTCCACTGCTGTAACAGAAGGACAGCAATGTCTACGTCAGCAGATGATGAGGAAATGAAATGAGCGAATACCTGCAGAGCGCCTGACACAGCCTTTGACACACAGTAATAAGTGGAGCTGTCAGATGGTTACAGTGATACAAAGTCATCTATCATATCACTTACTAAATCCCTGCTATATGTGTCTTACACAGACCCCTATTTTTGGGATGTTATCATGGTCATATAACGGATTCCCCAACCTCAAATCCAAGGAAGCCAATGAGGGTAATTCCTCCAACCCCTAAGAGCTGAGGCCTCTGGCTTTCCCAGGCTACATCCTCAACAACAAGTTCTAGGCCCCTCTCCAGTCCTGAGAAATCTCTGGGTCCTCACCTGGGGGTCCAGGACCAAGGCCAGAGCCCGGGCCAGGACCAGAAGCAAGGCTTGGCCGGGGCTGTAGAGCGGGACACTCAAGACCACGAGTAAGCCGGGCCAAGGAGACGTTGGAGATGATGTTCGGAGGCACATTGAGGATAGAGGTTATGTGTGCTGGCAGGTTGACGTTGTAGGGGTCTGAGATGTGGACCCCAGCACAGCGCTCTGCGCGGCTGCTGCCCACAGCCCGGGTGGCTAACCGGCTAGCCTGTGGAGTCCCTGGCTCGGAGTTCACACCACCCAGTGCCTCTGCCTCAGGATCCTGTTCACCTTCTGCTATTTCCACAGAATTGTTCTCCAGGCTCTCAGGCGTCAGTGAACTTGACTGGAGACTGCTAGGTCCTACGAGCCCCTCTGGCTCTATAAGGAGAGAAAGGACCAAATAGTCAATAGCCTGAGCTCCAAAGGGCCTCACAACTCAGGAAGACTCTGGGAGAATGCTCTCTGCTTTTCAGTTCCTTGGGCCCAGGAAAACCTGAAAGGTACCAGGCCCAGCTTCCTTTGGCCACTACTATAAACCCTTCCTCTAGCCGGTAGGTCTAAAACCACACCAATGGGCCTCTTCCCTCCCTGCAGATAGAGTCACTGGCTGCCATCACTGCCTCCTCCCCCACAGAGTCCTGTTCATGTACAAATACTTGTGAACACATTCATGGATTAGAAAATAAGTTCATGCTATAAATTTGGCATCAATCACAGGAGCTGGTGTATAACAGGCACTCATTAAGTATTTTTGGAGGGCTGGAGAGATAGCTTAGTGGTTAAGATGCTTGCCTGCGAAGCCAAAGGACCCAGTTTCAATTCCCCAAGACCCAAATAAGCCAGATGCATAAGGTGGTGCATAAGTCTGGAGGGCATTTACAGTAGCTAGAGGCCTTGGTGCATCCATATTCTCTCTCTCTCTCTTTCAAATAAATAAATGAAAATAAATTATCAAAAAATATTTTTGGCCGGGCGTGGTGGCGCATGTCTTTAATCCCAGCACTCAGGAGGCAGAGGTAGGAGGATCGAAGTGAGTTCGAGGCCGCCCTGAGACTACATAGTGAATTCCAGGTCAACCTGGACTAGAGTGAGACTGTACCTCCAAAAACCAAATATATGTATATGCATATTGGAATCACTGAATGCAGAATACAGTTGGCCACATTTATAAATGCCCATGCCCATGCCCATGCTGTCGCTCTCACAGAACACACACACAGCGCACTGCACACCTATACTCACCATCACTGGCCCCAGCTGCAGCACTCAGTGAGTCCATGCTCCTGGCTGGCCGCAGTGACCCCTTACTGGATTTGTCCTCTGCAAGACAAGCTGGGTGGCATCAGGGCCTTGCATGACCTCAGCAGAAGCCCATCTCCTACCATCCCATACTCACCCCTGTCCTCAGCCCCTCGTGGAAGTTTACGTTTTGTCTCATGGCCAGAGCGACCCAAATTAAAGATAGATCTCCACTTCCTGACCTTCAAAGAACCCTTCCTCCTGCGGGTTGTGAAGAAATAGTGAGGGGTGGACTCTGACGATTGGTGCAGGCAGGGGAGGAGGGGCTGTGGAAGGAGGCCTTACTTGTGCTCTGCAATCTCAATGATAGTATGGTAGGGCCGGATCTGTGGGGGTCCATCACCAGCCTGCAAGATGCTAGGCAGGTGGTAGGGGAGAGACCTGGGCATGAGGTCCTCAGAGCTGCCCGATGCCCGGGTCCCTGGAAGTGACCGCCATCTATTCTCCACTTCCGCACCGGCTAAAAAGAAAATGAATTTGGCCAGCCAAGAACAAAGCCAAGGGAGGGACCTCAGGTTCCCAGCCCCAATATCTCCCCTCACCAACTAACAGGATATATTTAGAGACACCTGGAGACAGCCCCCTCCCATGTCCAAGAGGTGTCCTCATGAACAAAGAGGGCCAGGAGATCTCAGGACAGTGGCCTTAAGATTCAGGATCTTGCTGGGTGTGGTGGTGCACGCCTTTAATCCCAGCACTCAGGAGGCAGAGGTAGGAGGATTGCTGTGAGTTCGAGGCCACCCTGAGACTCCATAGTGAAGTCCAGGTCAGCCTGGGCAAGAGTGAGACCCTACCTCAAAAAACAAAACAAAAGACTCAGAGCCAGGCATGGTGGTGCATGCCTTTAATCCTAGCACTTGGGAGGTAGAGGTAGGTGGATCTCCATGAGTTCGAGGCCACCCTGAGACTACATAGTTAATTCCAGGTCAGCCTGGACCAGAGAGAGACCCTACCTCGAAAAACCACAAAAAAAAAAAAAAAAAAAAGACTCAGGATCTATACTGCACTATCTCTCCAGGGTCCTATCCATGTGACCACCACCACCATATCTCTGTAAGACTCAGTTTTCCTATCTGAAAAATGGGGAGACAGAACTAAGTGGCCTTCTGGTTCTCTGTAACATGATTCCCTAGACAAAGAGTAGTGGTATGTCGTGGGCAGGAAGGACACTGACCAGAGAGAGTAGCACCCCCAAAGAGCTGGTCCACATGGGTGAGGATGAACTCGACGACAATGGACTGCACACGCACCTCCATGAAGGCCGCTGTCCCATTGAAGCCTGAGGCCTCTATGTCCTTAGACCTGTGGGGATATGGAGTTATGCTTCCCCATGTCCTAATGCACTTTCCCATCTAAATTCTTCCCTCCTTGTCCTTAACCCCATTTTCACCTCGTAAGCCATATGTATGATTCAAGTTTCAAATACTACTTCCTTCGGGAAACCTCCTTGGTCACCCTCAGGGTTAATCTCTGCTTTCCTTACATACTTCCTTGCACTGTGGTACAAAGCAGGCCATGAGAGTTGCTGTAATTCACCATGCCTCGTGCAACACGAATGTGGGAGGGTATGGAGCCCAGTTCTCAACTACACTGTAAGACATTTGCTCAAATGTTTGGCAAGGACCTAGAGTGTTCTCTCTAGTCCCTGAGCCCAACAACACCGTGTAGAAAAACACAAAGGCCTTGCTTTTCAGGGCTTGGCTTCTAGAAGGTTCAAATGGGTGGGGCTCATACCACTCAATCGCTACATTTATTTATTTATTTATTTACTCCGTTATTTATTTATTTTTGGTTTTTCGAAGTAGGGTCTCACTCTAGCCCAGCCTGACCTGGAATTCAATGTGTAGTCTCAGGGTGGCCTCGAAGTCACGGCGATCCTCCTACCTCTGCCTCCCCAGTGCTGGGATTAAAGGCGTGCGCCACCACGCCCAGCTTTTGACTTGTTTTGAGGCAGGTTTTCATTGTGGACCAGGTTGACCTAGAAGTCAAGGCCATCCTACTACCTCAGCCTCTGACTGCAGCAATGATGAACGTGAGCCCTCTCTCTCTTTCTCCCTCTCTCTCTCTCTCTCTCTCTCTCTCACACACACACACACACACACACACACGGCTCCACATGACCGCTAAGGTCTTGTTTTTTTGTCTTGTTGAGCTTTGTGAGACCCCACACTCCTTTCAGAGGCTAATCTCTCCAGCATCCCCTCACACTGCTCACACATACACCCACCTCAGCAGGTTGGGAGCCCATACAATGGCCAAATTGCGAGCGTGCATGTTGGTCTGGGCACGGAATGAGGCCATGTGCACCAAATGCCGCATGAGAAACTCCAGCGTCCTGTAAAAGCGAGGCAAGGATCATGTAGGAAACACGACTGCAGGGGTTGGCTTGGAGCTGGAATAGACAAGCAAGCCTCTAGGGGAGAAACCAATTGGGCAATAGGTGAGGCCGGGATACAAGGGATGGAACCCCACACACCTGTAGTTTGGGACAGGGAGTTCTCGAAGCACCTCTAGGATCTTGACCAAGCGATCCGGCTCTAATTGCACTGCCACTGCCTCCTGATTGGTGACAAGGGTACAAGAAGGAGAAACTGACTCAGCAGTCACCTCCTTCTCCAAGCTCCGCATCAAACTCTAGGGAATAATCGGCTGTAGTCCACAGCGCCCCCACCTGGATCTTCGAGGCACCATACATAGTAAAAAGAGCCCCACATGAGAAGAGTGGGGCGTGCGTGTAATCCCAGCATTCTGGAGGGAGAAGAGGCCTCAGAAAACAAAAATAAAATAATAAAATAAACCAAGGGCTGAGGTGTAGTTCTGTGGTACAGTGAGTGTCTAGCATTCATGAAGCCAACTCCTAGAACCATAAAAGGAAAGCTTGGAAGGTAGGGCCCACACAGGACAGCAACTGAACCGCACTTATGCCACTTGCAAGTTGTGTGATCTTGGGCGACTTAGTGCCAGTCCCTGCCTCAGTATCCTCACTGGTGCAGCTCTGGCCTTGGCTGCATCAATGGTCCCACTCTGTGCTTGTCCCAGGGACTGCAGAGTTGTCTCAAGGTGTCCAGGGAGGCTTAACCCACCCAGGCTAGTCTGTGTAGACTAAACAGGGGACGCTGTGACCCACGATCCCTCAGGGCTGTGGTGCTCAACAAAATACACCTTCCTCCTTTTTTATTTTTGGTGGTGGGGAGCTGGGACACTGGGTTTTGTTATAATTCCCAGGCTGGTCTTGAACTCTGGGCTCCAGCAATCCTTTTGCCTCAGTCTCCTAAGTAGCTGGAACTTTATTTCAAAAGCATCACTCAGTTCAGGACAGCGTTCTTTTCGTTGTGTGTTTTCTCACGCAAAAGCTGGTCAACACATAATCAACAGTTAGTGGAAATAGCCCTGAAAAGGTTTCGATTTCTAGAGAAGTGTTTTGTTTTCTAACTGTAGGGAAACTCTGGTGTGGGTGCTTTCCAAGGCCTTCCAGCTTGGACAATCTGGCCTTTACTTCCCCTAAGCCTTAGGGGAGAGACACTGTGGAGGGAAAATGAAGACAAGAGGGCTTGGCAGAGGCTGGGAAGGGGGGTGCTGGGAAGTTTCCAGAGGAGGGGTCTCCCCAGGGATGCTTTACTGTCATTCAAGACCACTATGATGCTGGCTGACATGTAACACACCTGGAGATGTCAAAATTGCAACGCACTGCCCCTGAACCCTGTCTTCCACCCATCTGCCTCTCAACTCACAGCAAATTTGTCATAGAGCCGGTAAGTGAGCAGCGGATCTGGCAGTTCTCTGAAATAAGCCTTGCACAGGGAGGAGACGCAGTGAATGTCCTGGAGGTAAACATCCCGCCGAAGGTCTGGCTTCCGCTCTGCCTCAAACTCCTGCCTGGGGGGGCGGGGGGCAGTGGTGCAGAGTGGTCAGGAGTGGTAGGGATCAGAGAGGACAAATATGGGGAGAGGTAGAAGCTGTGAGGTAAGCTGTGAGCTCCAGGCAGGGTCATGGGTCAACACGTGTGGGACTTGTAAGAACATACACACATACATGCACACACGCATGCGCGCACGCCGCACACTCATGTTGGCATGTCTGTATGTATTTGCCATATATGTGTCAACAAATATAAAGGATTTATGTTCTTTTCTGTTTGGGTTTTTTTGTTTTTGTTTCTTTTCCAGGTGAGGTCTCACTCTAGCCCAGGCTGACCTGGAACGCAATCTGTAGTCCCAGGCTAACCTCAAGCTCCTCCTAGTTCTGCCTCCCAAGTGCTGGGATTATAGGCATGAGACATCACACCAGGTGGGGTAGCTTGAATTTGTGGCCCCTAATAGAGTCAGCTGTTACTAAAATTGAGTTTGAGGCTTCTGCTCCTGCTGGGGTGAGGGGTGCCGCACGTGACTGGGGCAGATGATTTAGCCCGAAGGTATGCAGAGTGATTGAGCTCTGCCTGGGGGTCCCCGAGTGTGCTTGCTTTTGGGTGGTGCTTGCTTTTCTCTGCTTGGATCTGTGTAAAGGGGGGCCAGCTTCTTCCGCCATTATGGAACTTCCTCTGGATCTGTAAGCTTCAATAAATCCCTTCCTCCTAGAAACTGGGTCTGCTTTGGAAGTTCATTCCAGCAACGTAAAGCTGTCTACTATACCAGGTTAAGGCATTATATGTTGATGTCTAGATTTGGATATGAAAATGGGTATGTGGTTAGGCAAGTGGAGTTTTGCATGACCAAAGATATGCCAGGGACGCCACTGGTGGTGTGAGCAGCAGTGAAGGAGTTCACAGGAGCTGGCAGAACTGGGAAATGGAGCGAAGTAAGCGCCTTTGGGTTAACGTAACACTGGATCGATGTAGCGCTTGCGGAGAAACACAGGTGTGAGGCCTCATGGCCTTGCTGGGATTGGGCACAGGCAAACACAGAGAAAAACGCGGATAAGCTGACATCGCAGGAGCTATTGCCGGAGCTCGGGTGTGGTGGTTTACACCTGCAGTCCCAGCACTCGGGAGGCCCATGCAGGAATGTCCCGGTAATTTCAACGCCAGCTTCACCTACTTAGCAAGTTCCAAGCTACCCAGGGCTAATAGAAAGACTATGTCTCAAACCTTCCACCACCCCTTCAAAGTAAATAACTTAGTCTAGATACGATGGCTCATACGTGTAATCTCACTGCTCAGGAGGCTGAGGCAGGAGGATCACCATGAGTTCAAGGTCAGCCTGGGCTACAACAGTAAGTTCCAGGCTTGCGTGGGCTACAGAGCGAGACTTTGTCTCAAAAAAAAGAGAAAAAAGAAAGAAAGAGAACCTTTTGGGCTGGAGAGATAATTTAATGGTTAAGGTGCTTGCCTGCAAAGCCTAAGGACCCAGGTTTGATTCCCCACAACCCACATAAGCCAGATGAACATAGTGACACATGTGTCTGGAGTTCGTTTGCAGTGGCTAGAGGCCCTGGTGTATCCATTTTCTCTCTCTCTAATAAATAAATAAATGTATATTGTAAAAAAAAAAAGAATCTTTGGGCCGGAGAGATGGCTTAGCAGTTAAGCGCTTGCCTGTGAAGCCTAAGGACCCGGGTTCGAGGCTCGATTCCCCAGGACCCACATTAGCCAGATGCACAAGGGGGCGCACACATCTAGAGTTCATTTTCAGTGGCTGGAGGCCCTGGCACGCCCATTCTCTCTCTCTGTATCTGCCTCTTTCTCTCTCTGTCTGTCGCTCTTAAATAAATAAATAAAAATAAACAAAAAATTAAAAAAAAAAGAACCTTTGAGGGGTGGAGGGATGGCTTAGCAGTTAAGGCATTTGCCTGTAAAGCCAAAGGACCCAGGTTCAATTCCCCAGGACCCATGTTAGCCAGCTGTACAGTGGCTGGAGGCCCCAGCATGCCCACTTTTTTCTCCCACTCCCTCTTTCTCTGTCAAATAAATAAAAATAAAATATTTTTTAAAAAGAACCTTTGAGCCAGGTTTGGTGGCACACACCTTTAATCCCAGAACTTGGGAGGCAGAGGTAGGAGGATCGCCAAGAGCTCGAGGCCACCCTGAGACTACATAGTGAATTCCAGGTCAGCCTGGGCTAGAGCAAGACCCTACCTTGGAAAACAAAACAAAACAAAAAAAGAACCTTTGAGTGTCAAAAGACAGTATCAATAAAGTGAATCCTAGGTTGAACCCCAGCACCATGGTGGGTGGAGGGGGGCGGTGAGAAGAAAAGTGAAGATAACCCACAGACTGGGAGAAGATATTTACAAAGTATTCATCTAGTATTCAAAATATATAAAGAGCTCTTTTTACAAATCAATGACTTTTTAATGGAGTTTTAAAATTTGTTTTATTAATTTATTTGAGAGCAACAGACAGCGAGAGAAAGAGGCAGGGAAAGAGAGAGAGAGAGAGAGAGAGAATGGGTGCGCCAGGGCTTCCAGCCACTGTAATCAAACTCTAGACATGTGCACCCTCTTGTGCATCTGGCTAATGTGGGTCCTGGGGGATCGAGCCTCAAACCGGGGTCCTTAGGCTTCACAGGCAAGCACTTAAGCACTGAGCCATCTCTCCAGCCCCACAAGTCAATGATTTTTAAAAAAATATTTATTTATTTATTTGAGAGAGAGAAAGAGAATAGACATGTCAGGACCTCTAGCCACTGCAAATGATTCCAGACACATGTGCCACCTTGGGCATCTGGCTTATGTGGGTCCTGGGGAATCAAACCTGAGTTCTCTGGCTTTGCAGACAAGCACCTTAACTGCTAAGCCATCTCTCCAGCCCACAGATCAATGATTTAAACAGTCATTTCTCAAAAGAAGTACACAAATGTGTGATAAGCACATGAAAAGACATTGAGCATTGCTTGCTGCTAGGAAAGAACATGTATAAATCACAGTGACATGGCAGCCCCACCCACCAGTATGGTTACAATTAAAAAGACAGTCAGAGATGTTGGCAGGGGTGTGGAGAGATTGAACTGTCCTTGGCAGGGATGTAAACAGGCACAGCTGTTACGGAAAAGAGTTTGACAGTTACCTGGAAAGTTCAACACAGAGTTTCATAAGACCCGCTACTCTGCAGAATGTGCTTAAAAGGACTGAAAATACATGTTCACGAAAACGTGTACATGTTTATAAAAGAATCTGTTCATAACAGCCAAAAGGTGGAAACAAACCAGATCACTATCAAGTGACAAATGAGTAAGAAAATGTGACATAGCCAGAAAGGAATAAAATGCTGGTGCGTGCCACAACATGCGTGAACCTTGAAAGCATTCTAAGTGAAGAGCTAGACATACACACACATATTGTGTCATTCCATATAGACAGATCCCTACAGACAGAAAGTTGAGAGGCTAGGTGAAGGGGAACAGTTTCTTTGGGAGATGCCAAAGTGTTCTGGAGTTAGTGGTGATGGTTGCAGGTTATGCAATGTTTATTTATTTATTTATTTATTTTTATTTATTAATTTGAGAGTGGCAGAGAGATAAAGAGGCAGAGAAAGAGAGAGAGAGAGAGAATGGGCACGCCAGGGCCTCCAGCCAGTGCAAACGAACTCCAGACGCGTGTGCCACCTTGTGCATCTGGCTAACGTGGGTCCTGGGGAATCAAGCCTCAAAACGGGGTCCTTAGGCTTCACAGGCAAGTGCTTAACCACTAAGCCATCTCTCCAGCCCCAATGTTTGTTTTTTTTAAATTTTTATTTATTTATTTGAGAGCGACAGACAGAGAGAGAAAGAGACAGATAGAGAGAGAATGGGCGTGCCAGGGCCTCCAGCCACTGCAAGCGAACTCAAGATGCATGCGCCCCCTTGTGCATCTGGCTAACATGGGTCCTGGGGAATCAAGCTGCGAACCGGGGTCCTTACGCTTCATAGACAAGCGCTTAACCGCTAAGCCATCTCTCCAGCCCCAGCCCCAATGTTTTGAATGTACTAAAACCCACTTACTTATACATGTGCAAATGGTAAATTTTATGATATGCAAATTATATCTAATTTTTGAAAAAGGTGACTGAGTATATGTGGGAGGGAAAATGTGGAGATGTGTGTGTGTGTGTGTGTGTGTGTGTGTGTGCAGTGTGTTGGGGCAGGAGGGCCCATGACCGTGCCTGAAGAGACGACACAGCTCCTCCCTAGACAATACTAGCACTGTGCTTCCTTCTCCCACTGCCTCTGCCCTCCGCTGCTCTGCATAGCAGTTCTCACCAGAGGCCCCTGACCTCCTGGCCACAGAGGCCTCCCACTCTGTCTGACTCACCGGAGCTTCTGTATGTTGGAGGAGACCCCTGAGAGGCGATAGATCCCGTCCACCACTCCATACTCCTCCACGAACTCTGCACAGCTCCTTAGCACCTGGGGCACTGACAGACGGGCAGAGAAAGAATTAGAAAGGCTGAGAGGCCCGAGACTGGCCAGGGCTCTGAGAAACAGAAGCGTCATGGGAGGGGGCTCCCTGGGATGGAGGACAAAGTCTATGGGATAAACAAAACTGGGCAGATTTTTACAGGTTAACAGCTCCATCCTCTCTGCAACATCTCTACCCTTGGTCTTGGAGCCTTGGCATAAACCCCTGCAGTGAGGGGTGGGCTGCTACATGTGCCCACTGTGCTGACCACTCCTTTCAGTAGTACCCCCCTTTTATTTTTTAAGTTTTTTTGAGGTAGGGTCTCACTGTACCCCAGGTTGACCTGGATATTCACTATGTAGTCTCAGGATGGCCTCAAACTCACAGTGATCCACCTACGTCTGCCTTCCAAGTGCTGGAATTAAAGGCGTGCACCACCATGCCTGGCTCTACCCTTTTTAATTTTTTGTTTTTTTTTGTTTTTCACCACACTTGGCTTGTACCCTTTTATTGACCACCAAGTATATTCTATTTATTGTTTATGATTTACACAGAATATTATCAGCTGTGGTTGTAAAACAATAAACCTTTATAAGTGGGCTTTTAAAAAACTTGCATTCTATTTTAACAGTCCATATATATTTAACACCTTATATGTAAATCCAGATCACAAATAAATCTTAAGAAGTTTGCTTAGAGATAAACAAATCAGAAACACACAAAGACCCAACATGAATGTAACCTTTTTTTAAAGTTTTTATTTGTAATATTTATTTATTTATTGATTGATTGATTGATTTGAGAGAGGGAAGCAGAGGCAGAGAGAGAGAGAATAGGCACACCAGGGCCTCTTAGCCATGGCAAAAGAACTCCAGATGCTTGCACCACCTTGTGCATCTAGCTTACGTGGGTACTAGAGAATGAAACCTGGGTTCTTAGGTTTCACAGGCAAGTATCTTAACTGCTTAGCCATCTTTCCAGCCCTATTTCTGTATTATTAATGCTGACATTTAAAGTTAGGTTTGGGCCAGGCAGGGTGGCGCGTGCCTTTAATCCCAGCATTTGGGAGGCAAAGATAAGAGGATTGCTGTGAGTTCAAAGCCACCCTGAGACAACCGAGTGAATTCTAGGTCAGCCTGGGTTAGTGTGAGACCCTACCTTGAAAAACCAAATTAATAAAAAAGTAAAATAAAATAAATGAAGTTAGGTTTGGGCTGTGGAGACAGCTTAGTGGTTAAAAGTGCTTGTTGTGTAAGCATGATGATCAGAGTTCAGTTCTTCAGAACCCTCAACCTGGGCTAGTGAGACCCTACCTCAAAAAAAATAGAGAGAGGGAAAGAGAGAGAGAGTCAAAGAGAGTATGGGCACAACAGGGCCTCCTTCCACTGCAAACAAACTCCAAATGCATTTTGCCACTTTGGGCATCTGGCTTTACTGGGGAATTGAACCCAGGCTATTAGGTTTAGCAAGCAGGTACCTTTAACAGCTGGGCCACCTCTTCAGCACTATTTTCTTATTCCTATATTATTTTTATTTTATTTATTTAGTTATTTGGGAAAGAGAGAGAGTGTGTGGGTGCACCAGGGCCTCTAGCCACTGTAAACAAATTCTAGACACATGTGCCACCTTGTGCATGGGGTTTACATGGGTCCTGGGGAATCAAACCTGCATTCTTTGGCTTTGCAGGCAAACACCTTAACCATTAAGCCATCTCTCCAGCCCTATTGTGGAATTTTTTTTTCAGTTATTTATTTGCAAGCAGAGACAGAGAAACAGGGGTGGGGGGAGAATGGGCATACCAGGATATAGTGTCACTACAAACGAACTCCAGATGCATGTACCAATTTGTGCATCTGGCTTTATGTGGGTATTGGGGAATTGAACCTTGGTCCTTAGGCTTTGTAGGCAAGTGCCTTAACCAATGAGCAATCTCTCCAGCCCTAGAATTCTTATTTTTTATTTATTTTTGAGGTAGGGACTTACTGTAGCCCAGTCTGACCTGAATTCACTATGTATTATTCTCAGAGTGGCCTTGAACTCACAGTGATCCTCCTACCTCTGCCACCTGAGTGTTGGGATTAAAGGCATGTGCCACCATGCCTGGCTCTGTTGAATTTTTTTTTTTTTTTTTTTTTTAATTTTGGTTTTTCGAGGTAGCGTCTCACTCTAGCCCAGGCTGACTTTGAATTCACTATGTAGTCTCAGGGTGGCCTCAAACTCATGGTGATCCTCCTGAACTTCTGCCTCCCGAGTGCTGGGACTAAAGGTGTGCATCACCATGTCTGGCTCTGCAGAATCTTTTTTTTTTAATTTATTTAAATTTTTATTTATTTAAATTTATTTATCTATTTGACAGAGAAAGGGGGAGAGAGAGAGAGAGAAAGAGAGAGAATGGGTGCGCCAGGGCCTCCAGCCACTGCAAATGAACTCCAGATGCATGCGCCCCATTGTGCATCTGGCTAACGTGGATCCTGGGAAATTGAGCCTGGAACTGGGGTCCTTAGGCTTCACAGGCAAGCACTTAACTGCTAAGCCATCTCTCCAGCCTGCATCTGCAGAATTTTTAAAAAACTTTTAAAATATATTTTTATTTGAGACAGAGAGAGAGGGAGAAAGAGAGAGAATAGGCGCACCAGGGCCTCTAGCCACTGCAAACAAACTCCAGACACATGTGCCACCTGGTGCATCTGGCTTACATGGGACCTAGAGAATCGAACCTGGGTCCTTAAGCTTCCTAGGCAAGCACCTTAACTGCTAAATCATCTCCCCAGCCCTCTGCATAATTTAAAATTTTTTATTTATTTATTTTTGAGTCAGAGAGAGAGAGGGAGGGAGGGAGAGAGAGGGAGAGAGAGGGAGAGAGAATGGGCATGCCAGGGTCTCTACCCACTGCAAACAAACTCCAGACACATGCACCACCTTGTGCATTTGGCTTACATGGGACCTGGACAATTGAACCTGGATCCTTAGGCTTCATAGACAAGCACCTTAATCATTAGGCCATCTCTCCAGCCTCCTCTTTAGAATTTTTTTAAAATTTTTGTTTATTTATTTATTTGAGAGTGATAGACAGACAGAGGAAGAGGCGGGGGGTGGGGGGAGAATGGGTGGACCAGGGCCTCAGCCACTGCAAACTCCAGATGCATGCGCCACCTCATGCATCTGGCTTACGTGGGTCCTGGGGGATTGAGCCTAGAACCGAGGTTCTTAGGCTTCACAGGCAAGTGCTTAACTGCTAAGCCATCTCTCCAGCCTTCTCTGTAGAATTTTTAAAGGGAGCAGCAGTCTTGTGGGCAGGAGAGGCAAAGCAAAGGACCAATTTTGAGAGAGATAGAGGACAGACAGACTAAGAGAGAGAATGGGCATGCCAGAGCCTCCAAACCCTGCAAATGACCTCCATATGCATATGCCATTCTGTGCATCTGGCTTTATGTGGGCAGTAGAGAATCAAACCCTGATCTTTAGGTTTTGCAGGCACGCACCTTAACCACTGAGCTATCTCTCCAGCCCAAGGTATATTATCTTGAGGCACTTTCTCTGGTAAGAAAGCTGAAGGCTATTCATTCTGACATTGGAAAGTACACAAAAAAGTTGCTGACCTTCAAATGGGTCATTTCAGGAGAGAAGTAGCTATGTGCCCAGCTGTGTATTAACTTCCAGTTCCCATTTAATTCACAATCAGAGAGAGATAGAAGACAGAACAAGAGAATGGGCACACCAGGGCCACCAGCCATTGCAAAGGAACCCCAGATGCATGCGCCATTTGGGCATCTAGTTTTACATGGGTACTGGGGAATCGAACTTGGGCTGTTAGGCTATGCAGGTAAGTGCCTTAACAACTGAGCCATCTCTCCAGCCACTAGTTCTCATTTAACAAAGTATCAAAGAATAATGAGTGCCCAGATGTAACCAGCTAGAGCTAGGATTAAAATCCAAAAGTGCACAAAATTGTTTTATCTCTCCTGACCCTTGGCCCCCTCCCTGTCACTGGACTGTAAGCTTAGGGACAAGATCTAATGTGATCCAGCTATGTTTTCTGACAGCAATATAGCCTCGAAACAATGTATCGAATCCTAACTCAATTGCCAACTGTAAATCTTTTTTTTTTTTTTCTTTTCCCAAGGTAGGGTCTCACTCTGGTCCAGGCTGACCTGGAACTCACTATGTAGTCTCAGGGTGGCCTTGAACTCATGGCGATCCTCCTACCTCTGCCTCTGAAGTGCTGTTATTAAAGGCATATGCCACCATGCCCAGCTGAGATGTATTTTTATTTTTATTTGTGCTGGGATTAAAGGCGTGCACCACCACACCCGGCCCAGCTGTAAATCGTTTGCTACACACACATCCAGCCCCATACCATCCAAACATTCATTGCTTACTTTAGAAATGCAGATTAGTGGCTGCAGAGGTGACTCAGCAGTTAAGGTACTTGTCTGCCAAGCCTAATGACCCCAGTTCAATTCCCTAGTACCCACATAAAGCCAGAGGCACAATGTGGCACACACATCTGAAATTTGTTTGCAGCTGCTAGAGGCCCTGGTATGCCCATTCTGTCTGTCTCTCTATCTCTTTCTATTGGTAAACTATGTATACATATATATGTATATATATGAAATACAGAATAGCAGGGAGTGGTGGCACACATCTTGGAAGGCTGAGGTAGAATAGAAGGATTGCTATGAGTTCAAGGCCACTCTGAGACTACACAGTGAATTCCAGGTCAGCCTGGGCTAAAGCAAGACCCTACATTGAAAAATCAAAGACAGAAATACAGAATAGAATATAAACACCTCAGTGTGGTATATACAACCTCCACAAACCAAGTCCAGTGTGGTAATGTTGAGATGGTGGAACATTTGAGGAGGGATTTAAGTTGATAGTAATTAGGTGATAGGGTTCTGTCTGTCTGTCTTTCTTTCTTTCTTTCTTTCTTTCTTTTTTTTTTTTTTTTTTTTTTTTTTGAGGTAGGGTCTCACTCTAGCCCAGGCCAACCTGGAATTCACTATGTAGTCTCAGGGTGGCCTTGAAATCATGGCAATCCTCCTATCTCCGCCTCCCGAGTGCTGGGATTAAAGGTCTATACCACCACACCAGGCTTCTATCTTTATGAATGAATTAATAACATCTCTTGGATTTTGTTTTGTTATATTACGTTGGTGAGCACATGTTTTGTTATAATTTGAGGAAGAGTCGTTATATCTATCTCAGGCTGGCCTCAAATTCAAGTACCGGGATTATAGATGTGTGCCACCAAGCCTTGAAATACTCTCTTGGATATAGGTTAGATTTCATGTGACTAAATCAGGTCTCACAAGAGAAGGTACATAAAGGCCACCCCATGCTCTTGGTCCCTTTCCACTTCTTCACCATATCATTATACAGCAGGGGGGCCCTTGCCAGGATGCCAGATGCATAAAGTGGTGCATGCATTTGAAGCTCTTTTGCAGTGGAAGAGGCTCTGGAATACCCATACTTTCTCTCTTTCTTTCTCTCTGTGCTTGCAAATTACTAAATAAAAATATCTTTTAGGAGCCAGGCGTGGTGGCACATGCCATTAATCCCAGCACTCGGGAAGCAGAGGTAGGAGGATCGTCGTGAGTTCAAGGCCACCCTGAGAGTACATGGTGAATTCCAAGTCAGCCTGGGCTGGAGTGAGACCCTATCTCGAAAAACCAGATATATATATCTTTTAAGCTCAGAGACTTCATAGTAAATTCCAGTCAGCCTGGGCTAAAGCAAAATCCTACCTCAAGAAAACTAGAAAAAAAAATCTTATAAAAATACATCTCAGGGCTGGAGAGATAGTTTAGCCGTTAAACACTTGCCTGTGAAGCCTAAGGACCCTGGTTCAAGGCTCGATTCCCCAGGACCCACGTTAGCCAGATGCACAAGGGGGCGCACGCATCTGGAGTTCATTTGCAGTGGCTGGAGGCCCTGGCATACCCAACCTCTCTCTCTCTCTATCTGACTCTTTCTGTCTGTCACTCTCAAATAAATAAATAAAAATGAACAAAAAATTAAATAAATAAAATAAAATAAAATAAAATAAAAATACATCTCAGCTGGGCATGGTGGCACATGCCTCTAATAACAGCACTTCAGAGGCAGAGATGGAAGGATCACTGTGAGGTCAAGGCCAGCCTGAGACCATATAGGGAATTCCAGCTCAGCCTGAGCTAGAGTGAGACCCAACCTCAAAACCCACCCCCCCAAAAAAAAACATACATCTAAAACACCATTTCCCTGCAGGGCCCAATGGCACATGCCTATAGTTCAGCTCCTGGGGAGATTGAGACAGAGGATTACTTGAGCCCAAGCACTCAGGGCTAGCCTGCAACATATGAGACTTCATCTTAATATTTGAAGCAAGCTGGGCATGGTGGCGCACGCCTTTAATCCAGCACTCAGGAGGCAGAGGTAGGAGGAACGCCATGAGTTCTAGGCCACCCTGAGACTACATAGTGAATTCCAGGTCAGCCTGGACTAGAACAACACCCTACCTCAAAAAACCACACACAAAAAAATTGATACAAGTCCAGCCTGATGGTACACACCATTAATCCCAGCACTCAGAAGGCAGAGGCATGAGGATCGAGGTCAATCTGGAACTACAGAGTGAGTTCCAGGTCAGCCTGGACTAGAGTGAGACCCTACCTTGAAAAATAAGTAAATAAAAAATAAAATTGAAACGGTCTGGAGAGATGGCTCAGTGGTTAAGGTGCTGGCCTGTAAATCCTAAGGACCGAGGTTTGATTCTTCAGTATCCAACATAAAGCCAGATTCACAAGGTAGCACATGTATCTGGAGTTCATTTGTAGTAACTAAAGGCCCAGGTGAGCCCATTTTCTCTCTCTCTCCCTCTCTCTCATAAATAAATAAATAATAGGAACAAAATACCATCTTCACTTCTGAACCCTTTGCTCAGTTCTCACAGTCATCTCTATTTATTATATATTATTACAGTATTATAGTACTTATTACACAAATGGAAGTCTTGTCTTGGTATCTAGCACAGCAGTGAAAGAGAAGGTACTCAATGTTTATTAAATGATGCAGCGAATTAATCGGTCAGCTGAAAGAATTGCTGACATCTCTTGGAGATTTAGTAAAGGATATGCTCATGACACAACTGGGTCTCGGGCTGGAGAGATGGCTTAATGGTTAAGACGCTTGCTGGGAAAGCCTAAGGACCCACGTGACTCTCCAGATCCTACGTAAGCCAGACGCACAGGGTGATGCAAGTGCGCAAGGTCACACATGGGTACAAGATGGCACACATGTCTGGAGTTTGAATGCAGTGGCTGGAGGCCCAGCAGTGCCAGTTCTCTCTCTCTCTCTCTCTCTCTCTCTCTCTCTCTCTCTTTCTCTCTCTCTCTCATTAAAAAAAGAAAAAAAATATATAAAAACAAACTGGGTCTCACCAGAGAAATTCCTCCCATACATCAGTGTGTTTCTTCCAGACCCCCCATTTTACTCTCTGTAGGCCTTCTGAGTCTGAAATGGCCACCACTAGGGAGCTCAAAACCCACCTCTAAGAACCACAGTGCTAACAACAGTGTGTGTGCAGAATCCTGAGAGTGCGTACCTCTTTAAAAATGAGGGACCTAGGGCTGGCTAGTTAGGTGGCTCAGTGGTCAATGGTGCTTACTTGCCAAGCCTGAGGGCCCTGGATTCAATTCGCCCATGCCCATGTAAAGCTAGATGCACAAAGTACTGCATGTGTCTGGAGTTCTGCACAGCAGCAGGAGGCCATGGTGTACCCATTCTCTCTGTCTCTCTTCTTTCTCTCTCAAACAAATAAGTAATTTAAAAAAGAAGAACCAGGGACACAGGACTCTCGCATGATCTATTAGTGAATGGGTCCTCGAGCTTTGGGCCCTTGTCACCTTTAATTAACTGTAGTCCCAGGTCTGTGGACTACCCATATCTTCAGGAACTGTTCCCGTTTGCTAGAGCCCCTCCTCCCCAATCCTGTCCTCAGGTTCACAGCTCCGAATGTTCCTCATCGGAGCCACTGCTCTATCCTTGGAGGCCTAATGCTACACCAACTCTTTTGGCCACCACACTGCTCTGGTCACTCCCGGTCTGCTGGCTGGACTTGCTGGTGTACACCAGTCATCCCAGCACTCAGAAGGCTAAGGCAGGAGGACAAGCCAGCCTGGGCAAAGTAGTAAGATTTTTTTTTTGTCCCCCCAAATCAAATAATAGTCTGCTGCTGTCATCTAAAATCCTAGGTCCTTGTCACACAGACAGCTAGCAAACCAGATCTTCCCATTTTAATCTCTCAGCTGACTTTGAACTTCCAGAGTAGGTCCTCAGAGAAAGCATGCAAGGGCTGAAGGAGTCAGAGCTGTGGAGGAAATGAGTCAAGAAATGTTGTGGGGGGAGGGACAGGATCAGAGAGATGGGAGGGGGGTTGGAAAGATAGCCATCACAATCAGAGAGATGAGGTCAGAGATACATCTTAGAGACAAGGTTGGGGTGACGAAGTTAAAATGATGAACACATGAAGGGCATGGGCAGTCAAGGAGAAATACCTAAAGCAAGCCTGAAACCTAACCGAGATATCAAAGTATGTGCAGGACTTAAGAAAGAGAGATCCTGGGCTGGAGAGATGGCTTAGAGGTTAAGGTGCTTGCCTACAAAGCCTAAGGACCTAGGTTCAACTCTCCATAACCCATGTAAGCCAGATGTGCATGGTGATACATGCATTTGGAGTTGATTTGCAATGGTTAAAGGCTCTGGTATGCTCATTCTCTCTCTCTCTCTCTCTCAATAAATAAATAGATAGATAAATAATAAAATATTTTTTAAAGAAAGAAAGAGATCCATTTGGGGACAAAGAATTTGTCTAAGGTGGAGCAAGGTTCTAAGGATAGTGACATCCAAGATGATCAGGAATTATCAGTTAACCAGAGACACACCTCACTGGTGTGGGCTTTCATTTTTTTGCTGGGTCTTGGGTTAGAGAGAGAATCATCACCACCAACCTCTCTCAGTCCTATCACTTTCCATCTTTTTGAGCCAGGAAGGGTTGCATGCAGGGAGGGATTCTCACTTCTGCTCTGCTACCCTTACATCCAACTCTCCACTCTTGGGTTCGGGTGAAGTTCTGAAGACAGGAAGAGGGTACTTCCCACCTGCTCCGGGATTCACCTGGAATCAGGATCCAGCCATCACATGCTTATCCCTCTGGAGAGAATGCCCTCGCCTGTTGGGAACACAGACGGTAGCATGGAGGGCCACAGAAGAAGGACCTGGACTGTTTGGGGGACCAGGGTTTCAAGAATAGGGTTGATGAGGGGAACCCCAGGAAAGGACAAGGAGGCTGAACTGGGAGGCTTGCAGAGAGCTAGAACATTGTCCCTAATTAAGTACTGAGGTTCTCAGACAAGAATCATCTAGAGAACAACGCTTGTAAAGGAGTAAGGCCTATGCCACATCCACCTAACCCAGCAAGAAAAGGAAGGGAAGGCCCAGAGAAGTCTGCCTCAGCTGTTTAACACTCTTTCTTGGGGCCCAGCCTTTCCCTTAATGGAGGCCCATAGGGATGGGGGCCCTCTTGGGGAGGAGAAAAGGGGAAGGAGGTATCTGGGGACACAAGGGCGGGGCCAAGAGCAGGAAATGAGTTGGGAACCACCAACACCCTCCCTTCGCTGCAGGCACCACAGCCAGAGAAGAGGACAAAGAGGAAATGACAGATTGGGGTGGGGTAGAGTGGGGGGGTGGAGAATCGTGCCCTTCTCTGTAAGGCACTCAGCGTGTGGAAAACAAGATTGGCCATACAGTCAGGATACCTTCAAATCACATTAAGAAATGGCTTTGAGGGCTGGAGAGATGGCTTGGCACTTAAAGCATTTTGCCTACAAAGCTAAAGGACCTAGGTTCAATTCCCCAGTACCCACATAAAGCCAGATGCACAAGGTGGCATAAGTGTCTGGAGCTTGTTTGCAATGGCTAGAGGCCCTGGGACACCCATTCTCTCTCTCTGTCTCTCTATCTGCCTTTCTCTCTGAAATAAATTTTATATATATATATTTTTTTGGGGGGGGGTTCGAGGTAGGGTCTCACTATGGCCCAAGCTGACCTGGAATTCACTATGTAGTCCCAGGGTGCCCTTCAACTCACAGCAATCCTCCTGTCTCTGCCTCCCAAGTGCTGAGATTAAAGGCGTGCGCCACCACGCTTGGCCTAATAAATAAAATATTTTTTTAAAAAAGAAATGGCTTTGAGTGGCTAGTATAGGCCAGGCATAGTCATGAGTCTGTTGTTGCCCCTGGTCCTGCTGGCTTCCAAATCCACTTCACTCCAAAGTACCTTGGAGAAAGAACTGAGGGAGCTGCAGACAGTCCCAACACCCACCATCCTTTGAAACTTCCACTCTCAGCTTTAAACTAGGACTGAAGCCATCCCCTTCACTCTTCCGGTGTTCCCCCTACCAGCAGCTTCTCCCCTTGAACTCCACTTTGAACCTGTTCCACCTTTGCACAGCATCTGTAGAAGGAGGCCACCCCATCCCATCCTCTCCAGTGGCCCAGCAAGACTGCACAAGGACCCGCTCCTTGCTGTTAAGTGCTGCTCTCCAGCTAGGATGCCTGCTTCCTCCCTCCCCAAGTGGCATCCTCAGAACCGCTGGGGGCCCTTCTGACTCCTTGCATTCAGACCCAGGACGATCTACTGTTCCTTTAGCCACTCTTCTGACTTTTTCACCCCCACCCTCTGTGTTCTCAGGCACTGTTCCTTTACCTGTATGTCCAACCTCTCCCCTCCCTGCTCCCTCGGTGAGTGCATCCTTGTGCCCTCAACCACCCATCCATGCCTCCAAAACGACTCAAGGGAGCGTCTCTTGAGCCACGTTTCTTGTCTTGTGTGCTCATAGGCCTCTTGGGTAATGACCCCAGGCCACTGCCATTTCCTCAGAAGCACCAGAAGCGGCTTGTACCCCTTAGACCAGATCAGGCTGGAGACACTTGGAGCCTGCCCACCAGCCCGCCCCAGCTCCCCGTCGGCCTCCTTACCCTCCTGGCCTGAATGCTGCAGGTGGTCCTGCAAGTCACACCCAAACACTCGCTCCTTGGGGTTTCCCTTCTTCTTTCCTTTCTGCCGAGACTTCATGGCAGGAGTCCCAAGCCCGGCCACCTCTGTCACCCAAGACCTTTGCCCCTACTAGTCTCCCATGGGATCCCAGCCAGTTGCTGGGATTTGCCCAGCTTCAGGGTGAGGGGGGGCAGGACTCTGAACTAGGGGTGGAGGGTGGCCCGGGTAACGGGCAGCAGCTCTTGCCTCTGGGGCCTTGGCCACACGGAAGTGGATATGGAAGAGGAAGCTACCAGGACCCAGGCATGAAGCTGTGTCTCGTGGCCCAGCAGAGCACTTGCCCTTCTCGCCCTGCGCAGCTCTTGTTGGGGGGGGGGGGGGGGGAGAACGCCAGGAAGCCGTGCAGCTCCTCAAACCCACTTCCTGTTAGAGCATCTTTCAACCACAGGCCCTGGGGTGGGGGAGGTAGCCAACACATCCTCACCCATTGCTGGGACTTTACCTATTGGTCAAAGGGATCGTGATGTCAGAGCCCTGGGGTGGAGTGATGGCGCCTAGGGCGTGAGCAGGTGACTGACATCCCTAGAGACCCAAATTCTTGGGTGGGACAGAGAGACCTGAGGTTTGCCTGGGAGCAAGGCAGCGCAGGACTGTGCGGGGCATGCCCAGGAGGGAGCAGGCTTCTGATGGGCCTGTCCCTTTGGTCAAGCCTCATTTCTTCACAGAGCCTCACTTTCCATGCATTTGACAATGAAAGGCACACGCTAGACGACTTTTAAATTCTTCCGGCTCTCATAGTCTGTGGAACTCATTTAACTTGTGTTTCGGTTTCTTTATCTGTAAGAAAGGTACGTGGTTCTCTGCCTCCAACAGCTATTTTAAGTTTCCATACAAGATTCAAAACACTTTGCAGATTAAGAAATCGCCTATCCCAGAGGAGGTTTGTAGCTCCTACCGGAAGACTCTCAGAGATAGCTGAAGACCTTGTAAAATCCCATTCTTTGCCCTTTTCCTCCTGGCTGCTGGCATGGGGCCCTTGCCCTGCCCGGGAGCACATGGCACTCGGGCCTTACACACTTCGAGGGACAAGACAGGAGCCACGCAGAAAGGTTTTATCTGTTTATTTAAAAACAGAATATCATTTTATGTACAAATATGCACATATTTACACAAAATGTACACAGCAGGATCCCAGGTGGTTGGGTTCCATTCAGTTCTGGGCTGGCTGGGACCTGGACGGGAGCCTCTCCTTTAGTAAGTCCAGCAGATTTCCTACTACATGGAGTTTGGATACTAAACCTCGGTATTCTGGTTGAGTATGTGTGGCTGGGCCAAAGAAACAATAAACTTCTAACCCCAACCCCCATCCAGAAGAACCCTGAATTAATGACCCAGAAATATCTGGGGAAAGATGTTCTCACCCCAGCACCTCCTTCCCCTCACCTGAACTCCCACCTTTCCTCAATCTGTCCCCCGCTATCTCTGTCCCCTACATAACCAAACCAAGAACCCTTGAACACCAAGTCCCAGAAACTTCTCAAGGGACCACAAGCAACTATGGAGACAACTAAAAAAGAGGTGAGGCTAGGGGAAGAACAGCAGGGCCCCGAGGGCTTAGCATCCCCTACGCCTTCCTCTCTTAGCTATTGCTCACTCCTCCGGTTCCAGACGCCACCAGGTGTTGGTCCCCTCCCAAGGTGCTCCACAGATGTAGATGCTTTAAAATAGTACCTTTCCCAATCTCAGGAATGAACCCCTGGGGTGGGGTCTGCATGAGGTCCAGCTTTGTTGAACGCCTGTGTTGAATGGCTTCATTTAAGCAAGCCCAGTAACAAGCATGCAGATAAATCAAAAAGAGGTTTGTTTTCCTCTTATGAAGGGGGTCTGAGCAAAACTCTGAAAGGTTCCCTGAAGGTTAATTTACAGAAAGTATGTACATCCAACAGGCCTACCCACAGGCCACCAGAGAGCAGAGGGCAGAGGGCTTCTGTAACAGTTCAAGCCTCTGGCAGACCCCCTGGGTGGCCGCTTCACACTTGCCCAGGGCTCCCAAGTGGTGGGAGTGCACCTCCCCAACTTTAGAGGCCAGAGTCCACTTCCAGCTATGCCCGCACACCTGGATCTGGCCCACAGTCTCCACCTCTTACCTCCAATCTCTGCATCACTAATACTGCTCTGGGGTCTGAGGAAAATATCTGCATCTGCAGGCAGAGGTCACACACAGCCACATGACTCACAAACCAAATCGTAACAGTGTTCCACACGCAGACACAAATCCTGGAGCACACATACCACCATTCACTTGGACATAACATGACAATATAATATACACTATGACAGTCACTCTTACATGTACATATCATCAGTGAACACTTACACACACACACACACACACACACACACACACACACATGCACACACACACACACACAGTGACCTACATATATGGTGGGAGGAACTCAACCAGTGGGGCCCTCCCGATGAACAGAAGGGTTGGAGGTAAAGGTTGGAGCAGTCAGTGGAGTGGGGCGCGTCTTCCTAAAGAAGCGTAGACATTTAAGGAGGTCCCCTAAGATGAACTGAAGTCCCCCATGTCAGAGGAAGGAGCCAGGCCTAGGGGAGAGAGGCAGGCCTGGGTCAGACCAGATGCCCCCGCCCATTGATGTATATGCCATTGCCCGTGGGCTTGGCCCTCAGGGTCCCATTCTCCTGTACAAAATGGTTCATGGCCTGTTTGATGCCTTCATCCTGATCTTCCTCTTCCTCCGCCCGCCCAGAGCTTGGAGACAGGAGCTCGGTCTGTGTTTCAATCTCCCTCACTGTGGTCAGCGTGGAGTAACTGCGGCCCTCGGGCTCTTCACTCTAAAGACCAAGGGCAGAGGACAAGTCGGGAAGCGAGGCGAGGCAGGCAGACGCTGCGGGCTATCGGTTGGGTTGTGTTGGCACAGCAGGGGTGATGGCATAGGGGTTGGAGATGGGGAGGGGGTCCGGAACAGTTGCTAGGCATGGGGAAAAGAACCCAGAGAACAAAGGCATAGCAGAGAAGCGGGACATGGGGCGTGTGAGCCAGGGCTCAGGCATGGGGGCTGTTAAGGAGGCTGCTGACACACCCCATTTGGGGCCAGGAGAGGGGCCTGAGGAGAATGGTAGGGGCACCGGTGGGGCCGGGGGGCCTCACCATCACAGAGCAGCTACTGTTGTCCTTGAGACTATCAGGGTGGCCCTCGGCTCTCAGCCCTACACTCTCCTCCGGCTGTTGGGGGGAGGGCCCAGACAGGGAGGGGGAAGGAGTTAGAACGGAGCTCCCTCTC
This sequence comes from Dipus sagitta, assembly GCA_036346955.1. NCBI lineage: Eukaryota > Metazoa > Chordata > Mammalia > Rodentia > Dipodidae > Dipus > Dipus sagitta. The sequence continues at coordinate 336,157,408 of CM070770.1, forward strand.
CTCCCCTCAGCCTCTTCACCTCTCATCCTCCACCAGCCTCCTCCCACAGGTCCATACTTTGCCTGACAAAGACATCCCCATCCCCTACTGCCACCCGAAAGCCACCCTAGACCCAGTGCTGACGGTGGATTCCTAGAGCAGCCCCCAGGCCGGTACTGGGGAACCTTTGCAAGGCATCTTAGCAGACCCAAAGAAGCTACAACCCACAATCCCAGCCCCGGCTAGGAGCCAGTGGGGAGGTGTGCAGAGGACCCAGGTCCAAGCACACCTGTGTGGCCGCACCCCGCACATGCAGCCGACCTTGGCACACACCTGGCTCCTGGGGTCCGTGTGATGGGAATGCAGCCTCCGGATGGAGTTCTCCCTGGTCAGGGTCAGCTCCTCCTCACTGGGAAAGACAAGAGCTGTCACGAGCTGAAGGCTGAGGCAGCCTCCCAAAGTGAGTCTAGCCTGGGAGAACCCAGGAGAGACAGCTGAAGGGCATGGATGCCATGCTAGTCCCGCAACTGTTAGTGTGTGGCTGTAGGTGGCAGTGTGGCTGAAGACGGGTGTGCCACAAGTGTGCACCTATAGTAGGTGGCACCTGAACTGATGCATCTGAGCTTCCCTCGTCCATCTGTGGTCCAGATCCCAACACCTGTCACCTCCCCAAAGACTCCACCCTCCTCTGGTCCATCAACTCCCTGATTATACAAGCCGTGCATGGTGGTGTACACCTTTAATCCCAACATTCAGGGAGCTGAGGTAGGTGGATCGCTGTGAGTCTGGGGCTTCAGAATGAATTTCAAGTCAACCTGCGCTACAGTGAGTCCCTACCTCAAACAAACAAACAAAAGCCCCCCCCCCGATTATTAGGCTACCCAGTCCCCTCTCTCTCCTCTGCTCTGCACCACCTTCTGCTTGCTTCCTCTTTGTTTTCAGCTCAGCTCGGCACACTCAGGAGCAGCCAGTACTCACTATTTCTGGGTCATCTGCTGGGCCTTGCGTCGGTGATACCGGGACATGAGCACTACCACCACCACCAGAAGGCAGAACAGGAGCGCCGCAATCACGCCTACCACCACCACTGAGGCTGACACTAGGTCCACCTGCTTGCCTGGGTCCTGAGGGTCTGCTGGAGACAGGCCAGTGTCTGAGGTGCATGCCCAGATCCCTCCCTGATCTACCCCCGCCCCCACTGCTGCTCACACATGGTCTTCACAGGGCACATCTACAACCACCCGCTCAGCCTGGCCTGCTACACCAGACACCACCCACCACTCCCCAGGAAATACTTCCCCACGTCCTTCTCTCGGTCTTGCTCCCTGTCGCCCACCCACTCCAGGCCCTGGGCCCAGGGACCCTTGTCTTTGTCTCCCCAACCACTGTGCTTACCAAGAACATCCACAGTGACTTGAGAATCTCTCGAGGAAAGTTCATTGCTCACGTGGCAGACGTAGATGCCGCTGTGCTCAGTGGTCAGTGGGGGAAAGCCCAGAGTGTCCCCTTCCACTTGCACGCCACTAGGCAGAGGTGCATCGAGCCTGCAGGACAGGTAAGCTGAAGGGTGCCGGCTGGGGCAGGCTGAGGCTGCCACCTCCCAACGTGCCCAGGCAGCTCTTCACAACCCCCTCCTCCATGACGTCACCCAGAGCCTCCGGCTGTTCCCACGGTGCCCCACCCTCCCCTAGGCAGGTCTAGGCAGAGGCCCCTTCTCTCTGCCACCCAGCCTGACCCGGGCACCCCCGCACACACTCAGGGAAGATCCACACGCATGCCATCCTACATGCTCCCACAGGGATCACGTCATCCAGCGCTAGGTACCAGGTACACATGCTATAAAATCCACACAACAGGACGCTCCACTCCTAGCTGAACCGGGCTCAGAGGCACTTGGAAAGTGTGACTGCATGCTCCAACACCCATGATGTTGCATGGCAGAGCACACAAACCTAGCCCCAGGCATAAGGCCGTATGCATCACTCATGTCCACATGTGAGAACATGCCTGTCATAGGCTTGCATACATGTATACCCTACCCTGCCCACCCCCCAATTCTCTAGACATTTAGGCTCTGGAAGACAGCCAAGAGCTCTTGAGGGAACTGGTTGGATGTGGGTGGGTGTTCTGAGGTGCTGGCAACATTGTGGTAGTTATGGGAATATTAACGCAACAAGAGTTACAGTCAGCTGTCTTTTTGTCTCATGCATTTTAAGGGCTTATAAATACATAATAGCAATATTCAATACTCAGTTATATTTCATAATTCAAAAGTTAAGAAAAAAGCCAAAAATGTATCCTTATGAGTAACCATATACCCTAGGTTCTCTGGAATAAGTCTGTAATATTTGGTGATTATGCATATATATTTTTTCAAAGATAGGGTCTTACTCTAGCCCAGGTTGACCAGAAATTCACTCTGTAGCCCCAGGCTGGCCTTGAACCCACAGCGATCCCACTATCTCAGCCTCCCAAGTGCTGGGAAGTTTATGTGTGTGTGTGTGTGTGTGTGTGTGTGTGTGTGTATGGGCACTTCCAGGTAGGTATAGGTCTCACTCTAGCCCTGGCTGACCTAGAAGTCACTATGTAGTCTCAGGGTGGCCTAGAACTCATGGTGATCCTCCTACCTCTGCTTCCCAAGTGCTGGGAAGAAAGGCGTGCATCACCGTGCCCAGCATATTTTTGTGTTGTCTTGACATGTGGCCCAATTTATCTAGAGTCCCCAGCTCATATTGACTACATGCTGGCACTGAGAGAGAAGGACCCTAGTCCCGAACTAAGGCCAGACCCTTACCGCGTCCAATTGTACGTAGGAGGAGGCTGCCCTTCGCTCAAGCACTTGAGTGTAGCTCCTTCTCTGCCAACATGCCATAGCTTTTGGTCCTCAAGGCCCCGTACAGAGGCCTCAGCAAGGACTGGGATGGGAGGTTGGAGGAGAAAAGAGAATGATACCTTTCAGCATATGCTTCCTCGAAGACCCCACCCCTGGCACACCCTCCTGGCATAGTCTCCCCCTGCCCTTCGCCATCCCGCACACGTGTTGCCAAACCTCACCAAGGCTCCACCTCTCTGACAGCTCCTGGTCACATGGCTCTCTCTCCTCTCTAACCTCAGCCTATATTGGTTTACCTTTGCCATAAGCCCACAAGTCCCTCAGGGTAATGATGTGTCACTTTTTTCTGGATCTCCTGTGGTGTCCAGCCTAGCGCTAATCAGAGACCAAGTGCTGGGTAATTGCTGGCCAATCCTTCAAGGGCGGAACAATCCCACTGGTTCATTTGTTTCTCTAACAAACATTTGTTGATTACCTACTGTGGTGGTTTGTATTTCAAACGTCCCTCACAGCCTCATGTGTTTGTGATTAAGTCTTATGCTTGATGCCCAGCTGGTGAAGCCTTTGGGTGGTGGAACGTTGGAGGAAATGTGTCACTCGGGGCAGACCTTGAGGTTTATTAGGCCAGCTCCACTGGGTGCTCCTGGCCTGCTCATTCTCTTTCTTTCCTTCCTGCTCTGGAGATGGGATGCCTGGCTTCCTACTATTGCTGTGTACAATGAGGAATCTACCCCTCTGTTGTATAGCAATCTCTTTTAAAGTTTTCATTTATTTATTTATTTATTTTTGGTTTTTTGAGGTAGAGTCTCACTCTGGTCCAGGCTGACCTGGAATTAACTATGTAGTCTCAGGGTGGCCTTGAACTCATGGCGATCCTCCTACCTCTGCCTGTGCTGGCATTAAAGGCATGCGCCACCACGCCCAGCTTAAAGTTTTTATTTTTATTTATTTGTTAGAGATAGAGAGCAGGAGGCGGGGGGAGAATGGGCATGCCAGGGCTTCTAGCCACTGCAAACGAACTCCAGACATAGGCGCCACCCTGTGCAGCTGGCTTACGTGAGACCTGGAGAATCGAAGCTGGCTCCTTAGCCTTAACAGCTAAGCCATCTCTCCATCCAGCAATTTCTTTTGAATTTAAACATCCCCACCCTAACAAAGCTCAGGAGACTCAGGAGGGAAACAAGTCTGTGAAAGCTAAAACTTTAAAGGTCACAAGACCCCTTCCCAAGGTTATAGAAAGAGTAAACAGCTGCTAACTCTCCCACCAACTGAGTGCTGAGCTGTCTGAAATCCTGCAGTGAACTCCACAGATGCAGTTTCTGTCAGATTTTGGGGGGGACGAAGGAGTGGAGGGGTTAGGAGGTAGGGTCTTGCTTTAGTCCAGGGCGACCTGGAATCCACTATGTAGTCTCAGGCTGGCCTCAAACTCACAACGATCCTCCTGCCTCAGCCTCCTGAGTGCTGGGATTGAAGGCGTGCGCCTCCACGCCCGGCAGGGCTGTCCTCTGTGCTGGAGTGAGCTTTTCTGGCCTCAGTCACTCAAGCTCCGCTAAGTAACCTCTCACCTGTGCTCTGTCAGCAACCTCAGTAAATTCACCAGATTTCGATTTTGGTTCAATTCCCGTCGCTGATGCTTTATCTGAGGTGATTAGATATGTGTTCCCATCTCCCCAGAGAAAAAAGTTTCATGCAACGCCTTAGAAATTATAAACTGAGTTGGGCGTGGTGGCACACGCCTTTAATCCCAGCACTCGGGAGGCAGAGGTAGGAGGATCACGGAGAGTTCGAGGCCCCCGTGAGATTACATAGTGAATTCCAGGTCAGCCTGGGCTAGAATGAGAATGAGACCCTACCTCACAAAAAAAAAAAAAAAAAAGAAAAGAAAAAGAAAAGAAAAAAAGAAAGAAAGAAAAGAAATTATAAACGGAAATAAACCTTTTCCTTCCATAAGCTGCTTCTGGTTGTGTGTTTTGTCCCAGCAATAAGAAGGTAATTGCTGAACCTTCATGGCAAATGCTTGAAGTCTAATGCGGGAAGCGGCCACCTGCAGTTTACTGAGCGCTCCCCATGGTTTATGACCGGGGTGAGATGCTTTGCACTCACGGCTGCTAATCCTCCTCAAAATCCTGTAAAGTTGGTATAATTACACTCATTTTGCTGATGAAGAAAATGAAGCCTAACAAGATTAAATACCAGTTGGTAAATAGCAGAATGAGAGCTTATCCCAAGTCTGTCTCCAAACCCTAAACTGTATATTTTGCAAGATGCATTCAATTCCTTGTTTGTACCTGATTCTCCTAGTGAAACAAGGCAATCTTTTTTATAAAGATGGGGACCGGGGCTGGAGAGATGGCTCAGCTGTTAAAGGCGTTTGCCTGCAAAACCTGATGACCTGGTTTGATTTCCCAGTACCCACGTAAAGTCGGAGGCACAAAGTGGTGCATGTGTCTGGAGTTCATTTGCAGTGGCATACTCATTCTCTCTCTCTCTCTCTCTCTCTCTCTCTCTCTGCACTTGCAAATAAATAAATAAATAAATAAATTTTTTAAAAAAGGACAGGGAGGCTGGAGAGATGGCCTAGCAGTTAAGCGCTTACCTGTGAAGCCTAAGGACCCCGTTGGAGGCTCCAATCCCCAGGACCCACGTTAGCCAGATGCACAAGGGGGCGCACGCGTCTGGAGTTCATTCGCAGTGGCTGGAGGCCCTGGAGCGCCCATTCTCAATCTATCTATCTGCCTCTTCCTCTCTCTGTCTGTCACTCTCAAATAAATAAATAAAAATAACAAAAAGTTAAAAAAAAAAAAAAAAAAGGACAGGGACCCTGCAAGTCCGAGAGGTCTCAGTGATTTGCTAAAGTTGTCTGGATTGGGCTCCAGGTCTTCTGCTGGGCTAGTGCTCTCTCATACACTGTGGCCTCCTGAACCCTGGGTGGACAGCCTGGCATGGCTCAGGGTCAATGTCTCACGAATCCTTTCAGAACCCATGAAGTCTCCCTACTCACAAATCCAAGTACTCACAGGCCACTTGGAGGGTGTGGGTGATTCTTTGGTCTTGGAGCAGGCCAGGGTGGGACACCACACAGGTAAGTGGCTGTCCGTTCATGCTTCGGCTAGGCACCAGGTGAAACTCTGAAGTGACAGCAGCCGAGCGTGAGTGCGTGAACGAGCGGCTGGACGCCGTGCCTTTGACCTCCGTGTCCCAAGTCACACTGGGCGCAGGGCTGCCCTCAGCAGTGCAGGAGGCTGCCAGTGTCAGGCCTTGGCCTTCCTCAAGTGGTGGACCAGGATTCAGGGAGGGCAGGGGAGGCACTGTGGATAGGAGGGGAAGGAGGTCACAGATCTGCACAACCCGAGTGCATTCCACTTCAGTCTTACCCACTGCAAACCTTAGGTGGCCTTCCCTTCTCTTAATTCACTAATAAAGGTACCAGATAGGTGGTAGAATTTCAGGTGATTTTGCGTCTTCTCTATGGTTAGAAGTTTTTTTTTTTTCAACAATGTGCATGGGTCATTTAAAAAATAAAAACAACAAAGTAATTTAAAAACTAATTAGATACTATCTACATAATAATAATAGCCACCGCTTACTGTGCCAACTATTATGTTAAGCACTTTAACCAATGTTATCTCATTTTATTCTGCTAACAAACTAGTGAGGTAGGTATTATTATGCCTATTTTTCAGGTAAGAAAACTAAAGCTCAGGGAGGTTAAATGATTTGTTCCAGGTCATCAGCTTTTAGATGACAAAGCCTAGAGTCACAGATTCATACTCAGGATGTTTTCTTATGCGCGTGTGCTTTTTGATTTTCGAGACAAGGTCTCACTAAGTAGAACAGGTTGGCTTCAAAGCCTCTATCCTTTTGCCTCATCTTCCTGTTGGGATTATAGAGTGTACCACCATGTTCGGATTTTTTTTACACTCATTTCTTCTTCCATGTGGACAAGGAGAAACTACAAAAGCTTTAAATCCAGCTTCAAAATATTAATAGCCCAAGCACATAATAGAAAAGACAACTTGAAATTTGACCACAGGTCCAAGTTGAGGACAAAGTGTTCATGGTGCAAAGTGGTGATTTTAAAGGTGTCTATGATCTCAGACCATATTCACCAAAAGCCCAGGGACCAAAGAAAATATTAGCCCCACTAGACACCTTAAGGCCACCCCATAGCTGGGCTTCATGTCCACATTAAAAACCCAGGAGCCCAGGATGGGGAAGGGAGGCTTTGAATTGGCGTCTTTGGTGAAACTGTGGCAGGAACCAGTAAGTGCAGCTTGGAAAAGAGTAGATTTGAGTGGAGCATGACAGAGCTCTTCAGCTCTTTAAAAGGCTGTGGGGCAGAAGAGAGAATAAGCTCATGCTGTCTTGTTCCGGAGGAGACCTCAAGTCAACAGAAAGGAAGAACTTTCTAGTATATGGATTGGGGTTATTTGGAGAGAACTTTTGGATTGCGTGGGAGGAGGAGTTGAATAGTCCTCCCTTCATCCCTATAAGGACCCCATCTTTTTGTTTGCTTGTTTTTCGAGGTAGGGTCTTGCTCTAGCCCAGGCTGACCTGGAACTCACCAAGTAGTCTCAGGCTGGCCTGGAACTCACTGCGATCCTCCTGCCTCTGCCTCCGGAGTGCTGGGATTAAAGGCGTACGCCAGCCAGCACGCCCGGGCAAAGGAGGCCATCTTTTATGCCTGTTCTGTCTCTCACCTGTGCTCCCACCTGCCTCCAGCTGCTCCCCTCTCGGGCTCTGAGCCTGGATGTCTGCTCGCTGTGCGCACACACCCAACAGCCCTACACTTACCCAGCACGCGGAGCCGCATCCGCGCTTGGAAGCTGCCGGCTGGGAAGGTACTGACTCTGCACTCGTACTCGCCCTCGTCCGCTTGCACCGCGTTGCGCAGGAGCACAGAGCCGTCCAGAGGGTCCCTGGGGGGTGGCGGCTGCTCCACGCGGTCCTCATAGGCAGAGCTCACGTGAAGCCCGTATTTGGAGTGCAACAGGGCCAGTTCCCGGGTACCCTCGTTCGCGTCCACTCGGGCCCATGCCACCTGCCCCACCTGCTCGTCGGGATCCCCTCGGTAGAAGCAGGGCAGCTTGGCATCCTGGCCCAGCACCACTGTCACCAAGTCCGAAGTCTCCAGCTCACCCGCGGGGCATCGGCCTGCAGGGGGCAGAGAGGGGCACCCAGGATTAGGGGCACAGCCAGAGCCCGGGAATCCACTCCGGATAAGGACAGCAAACAGCCAGAACTCTTGGAGCGTTTTGTGCTTGCAAAGCGCATTCAATTCATTACCTCATTAGATCCACAAAACATTGCCAAGAGGTAGGCGTTATTATCGCCATTTAACAGATGAGGAAACTGAGACCCGGAGAAAGGAAGTGGCCTGCCTAAGGCCACACAGGTGATTTCTGGAAGACTCACCCCTCTTGCAGCCTCGGATCCTATCACAGCAATTCCAAGATGGGATAACAGAGCCAGAGACCCAGCCCCTCCCCTCAGGGAGATCACAGCCATCAGGCAGACGGAATTTCCATACATAGAAATAGGAAAGCAGCACTCGGGAGGCAGAGGTAGGAGGATCACCCTTAGTTCAAGGCCACCCTGAGACTACATAGTGAATTCCAGGTCAGCCTGGGCTAGAGTGGAAAAACCAAAAAAAAGAAAAAGAAAAAGAAACAGGGAAAGCCATGGACAAATTTCACAAGAGGTTCAACCTACTGAAGGGTTTTGTGAAAGTGAATGGTTTCCGAAGGCATGACCAGGAGCCACAGGAAGGGCCCAGCCCTGCTGGTGTCTGGGATGGAGGAGGTAGGGAAGGACCAGCAGCCCTTCAGGACATTCTTTTCATAACTGGAAGGTTAGAGACCTGGATTCCCAGAGAGAAGGACATATTCCATGTGGGAGGAATGGCATGAACGGAGGTTTAGAGGCAGGAATGAATGAAAGGGCCCTGGTCAGAGGCCTGGAGAAATGAGGTCAGGGCAGACACACAACAAAAGGGTCAGAATGTTGAGGCAGAATCAGAGGAGCAGGGACAAAGGGACAGGTGTCTTACTCTTTGATGTGGAGCAGTATGAAGCTCTCAAGGATTTGGGAATCAGATATATCCATTGTGCAATTTGATCTGCAAGTAAGAATCCTCTCCTGCCTCATGGAACCTGAGGTCTTTTAAGAGGAAGAGAAATATATGAAGTAATAGATATATAAATATAGATATGGTATAATGCAATGACGATTGCTTTTCCTCCTTCCTTCTTTCATTTTCTTCTCTTTCTCTCTCTCTTTCTTTCTTTCTATTTCTTCTTTGAGACACAGTCTCACTTTATAGCCTCCAGGCTGGCCTCTAACTCACTATCCTCCTGCCTCAGCCTTCCGAGCACTGGATTTACAGGATGAGCCATCAAGCCTGGCTTGCAATGATGGTTTCTGATTTAATGTTTACTAGTGTGTTGTAGGTTAGTTGTGGGATGGGATAGTCACTGGGGGAGTCATGAGGGATCACTTCCTGCACGAGTTGGGTAAGATCAAGAGGCAGGGAAGACCTGAAAGGCATTCTAGGCAAAGGATCAAGGTAAGCAAACACCCAAGAGGTGGAGAGGCTGGCTCGGTCAGGAATCAGAGAAGAGAGGACCCAACCTAAGACAGGGTGTGTGTGTGGAGCAGGAGTGGAAAATATAGCTGGGGTAGGGTGGGGCTAAATAAGCCAGAACCTTCCATGCCAGGCAAAGAAATTCAGATTTGGTCAAGAGGAAAAAGAGTCACTAAAGTTCCCTTAGCCAGGAACTTGACAATGTTCAGTGTGACCAGAAAACCAACAGATTGAAGATCCGATGCTCACCAGGAGGCTGCAGCTGCAGCCCTAGCATGGGGGTGGCAGGCAGAGAGATGGGGACCATTCCTAGGGGAACTTTGACGAAGGGGATGGATTTGATCACTGGCTAGAAAGAGAGATGAGGGAGAGGGAAGACCCAAAGACAACTGGATGTCAGGGGCTGGAGCAATGGCTCCATCGTTAGAGTACTTGCCATGCAAGCCTGAGGGCCTGAGCTTGGACCTTCAACATCTACATAAATGCTGGGAATGAGTGGCAGCCCACTGTGCCCTCAGCATGCTGAGGCAAGCTGGCTAAGAACACTAGCTGAGTCCTTGAGTGCTGTTTTCAAGTGAGAGACCCTGTCTTTTTTAAAAATTACTTTTAAAAATTATTTTATTTATTTCAGAGAAAGAAAGAAAGAGGCAGATAAAGAGAGAGAGAGAATGGGCTTGCCAGGGCCTTCAGCCTCTGCAAGCGAACTCCAGATGCATGTTCCACCTTGTGCATCTGGCTTATGTGGGTCCTGGGGAATCGAACCTGGGTCCTTTGGCTTTGTAGGCAAGCACCTTAACCACTAAGCCATCTCTCCAGTCTGAGAGAGCCTATCTTTTGTTGTTGTTGTTGTTGTTGTTTTCGAGGTAGGGTCTCACTCTAGCTCAGGCAAATCTGGAATTCACTATGTAGCCTCAGGGTGGCCTCAAACTCGTGATGATCCTCCTACCTCTACCTCCCGAGTGCTGGGATTAAATGCGTGCGCCACCACGCCCAGCTGAGAGAGCCTACCTTAATAAATAAGGTGGATGGACTGGGGAAATGGCTTAGCAGTTAAGGCATTTACCTGCAAAGCCTAAGGACTCCGGTTCAATTCCCCAGGACCTACAAAAGTCAGATGCACAAAGGGGTGCATGTGTCTGGAATTCGTTTGCAGTGGCTGGAGGCCCTGGCATGCCCATTCTCCCTTTCTCTCTGCCTCTTTTTCTCTCTTTCAAATACATAAAGAAATAAAATATTTAAAAAAATAAATAAGGTAGAAAGTGATGGAGGAAGACACCCAACACCAACTTCTTGCCTCTACACATATGCTTATGCATGCATACCCACACACACACATGTGCCTACAGACATATGAACATGCATACACACAGACACATACCAAAAAAAAAGATATCTGGATTTCCAGGATGAGTAGCTTCTTAAGGAGACAGGGCATGGAGAAGCTCATGGTTATTAAAAAAAAAAAAAAAACAACCAGGGCTGGAGAGATGGCTTAGCGGTTAAGCGCTTGCCTATCAAGCCTAAGGACCCCGGTTCGAGGCTCGATTCCCCAGGACCCACGTTAGCCAGATGCACAAGGGGCACACGCATCTGGAGGTCCTTTGCAGTGGCTAGAGGCCCTGGCGTGCCCATTCTCTATCTATCTATCAGCCTCTTTCTCTCTCTGTCTGTCACTCTCAAATATTAAAAAAAAAAAAAAAAACTGTAAGCCAGACATGGTGGTGCACACCTTTAATACCAGCACTTGGGAGGCAGAGGTAGGAGGATCACCATGAGTTCAAGGCTACCCTGAGGCTACGTAGTGAATTTCAGGTCAGTCTGGGCTAGGGTGAGACCAAGAAAAACCAAAAAAAAAAAAAAAAAAGTGTAATGGGCTGAGAGATGGCTCAGTGGTTAAGGCACTTGCCTGCAAAACCTAATACCCCCAGTTCAATTCCCCAGGACCCACAAAGCCAGATGCACAAGGTGGCGCATGTGTCTGGAGTTCATTTGCAGTGGCTGGAGGCCCTGGCATGCCCATACTCTTTCTCTGTGTATGTCTGTATCTCTCTGATTGCAAATAAGTAAAATAAAAAACTAAACAAATAAACAAACAAAAAAAAAATCCCAAGAAAATAAATATAAAACTCCAGGGCAGGGGCAGAGCAGAGGAGAGCTCTGGAGTGGTAAGATCTGTCTTAGACTGTACGCCACAGCAACTGCCAACAGGTTACAGTCCCTGCCTCTACCCAGCACCCCACACACCCTGTTGTCCTTCACCTCTGCTCACACTGTACCCCTGCCTGGAATGCCCTCCTCCCTATGTCTGGTTGCTCCTACTCATCATTGTCTGGCAAACTCCTACTCATGCCTTAAGACTCTGCTTAGGCATCATTTCCTCCTGGATTCCTCCCTCCCCGCCCCCACCTCAGGCAGCCCTGAGTGCTTTTCTCTTGCGTTCCCCTGGCACCCTGTTTTCACCCCAGTTATATCATTTTAACCCACAGATTGTACTTGCTATTTTCTTCTTTGCCTCCTACACCATATTGAGTAGATACAGGGTCATACATTACTTATGGAAACTTGGTTTCTGATTTCATGTTCAGTAGTATGTGGTCTCCTCTCTCCTACTTGAATGTGTATTGACTGATGGAATAAATGAATGAAGCCAAGCACGTTGGCCCATACTGTAATCCCAACACTAAGGAGGCTCAGGGAAGAGGATCTTAAGTTATGGGCAGCACAGAAAGATACCATCTCAATACCCAAACCCACCACAAATGAGTGAGTGAATTAATGGGCAAATCGACGAGTGAGCGAGATATGCAGAAAATAACAATTCTTCCTTGGTTGGGCTGGGCAGGGCAGTGTTGGCATGATAACCTTGGGGGAGGCAAGTTAGCCTGGCTATCTGGGTTCACTGCCAAAGGAGGAACTCTGGACTAAACTGTGGAAGAAAGGAGGGATAAAGACAGGCAGACATCGGGAAGGATGGCTTAGTGGTTAAGGCGTTTGCCTGCAAAGCCAAAGGACCCAGGTTCAATTCCCCAGGACCCATGTTAGCCAGATGCACAGGGGGGCACATGCGTCTGGAGTTCGTTTGCAGTGGCTGGAGGCCTTTGCGCGCCCATTCTCTCTCTCTCTCTCCCCCCCCCACCTCTTTCTCTGTCAAATAAATAATATTAAAAAATAATAAGAGAGGCAGACATAAGGAGGAAGTAAAGCACAGAGTAGACTCGAGGGCTCCAGTGAGGCACGGCAATGGGTTCTTGTGGCCCCGCTGGCAGAGTGGAAGGAGGGAGGATGATGCTGGGAGCTGGGAGGGTCTAGGCTGGACGGGACAGACCTGCAGGGCCAGATACCAGGGCCCTGACCTGCCTAAGCTGATGTTGGTCCCACCCAGCCCAGCCTAGGAGTCCAGCTAGTCACCTGTACCCCTCCCAGGCACCCCCTCCTGGCACTGAAAGGAACAGGAAGTCCCCCCCCCAAAAAAAAAAAAACAGCTAGGGTGGACTTAGGATAAGAGGTCCCCCACACACAGTCCTTGGGATACTGGTGTGGATGCAGGTCGCAGTGATGAGGGTGCAGATCACTGGGATCCTAAGCCCTGCCCCATGGGAAGAATCAAATCCTTCTAAAGACTACTTCTTTTATTTATTTATTTATTTATTTGCAAGCAGAAGGAGTTAGAGAGGAGAGAGAGAGAGAGAGAGAATGGGTGCACCAGGGCCTCCAGCCGCTGCAAACAAACTCCAGATGCGTGCTCCATGTGGCACCTCTGGCTTTACATGGGTACTAGGGAATTGAACTCCAGTTGTTAGGCTTTGCAGGCAAGTGCTTTAACCGCTAAGCCATCTCTCCAGCCCGTGACTATTTCCAAGACAATGTCAGAGACATATTTTCCATCTCTATCCCCATACTTGCCAAGCACCTGTCCCTTCCTTACCATAAATCACCCATATCCTCCCCCTCCCAAAATAACACCCCTTTAGGACACAGCAGGAATTGGACACCTAGCACATGCCTGAACCCCAATCCTCCATGTCCCTACCTGCAAATCCAAGATCCTCACCCCCAGGGACGAGCCCAAGTGTTGCAGAATAAGAAACCCAGTACAATGGGGAATTTCCTTTTGCATCTCTCCTAGGCTCCTCTCTGTCCAAAGGTCACTATTCAGTGAGAACATCTCCAGCAATGGCAACACACTCCTCTTTCTGACCTTCCCCTTCTGCCCATCCCCTAAACTGTAAGAGATGACCAACAGAACTCAGACCCTTATGTCCTTGTCCTGATCTAAACAGACTCAGGAGCCCCGGCTTCCAGGCCAGGACAGGCCAGAACTGCCTCCTCCTCTCCTCCACCCAGTGCCTGGCGTCAGCACGATGATGTCATCAGACTGAAGGAGACACACCGCCTGCCTGATGAGGTCACCCTCTGGGCATGTGGTGGCCAGGCCAGGCCAAGCCCACGGACCCTTTTGCTGCAAATTGTTTGCTGAGGCTGATGGCCTCTAGCTTGCTGGGCACTCCCCTTGACTCTCCTCACCCCTAGTCTCAAGGAGCACCAGGACGCTGGTCAGGAGTCTTGGTGACTCAGAAGCTGCCACACAGCAGCAGGCCTAGCCACAGCCGCCACCACCTTGCGCAAGGGAGAGAACAGGCCCAACTGGCCAGACGGGATCCCTGCCCTCAGCCTCCTCCACCCCTGGCCAGGCCCCCTCAGGCCTCTTTGGGGCCCTGCCCTTTGTGTACCCCGCCCGCTCCCAGACAGGCCCTCCATTCCTACCTTGGGCTGGTTGGCTACACCCCACCCTGTGCCTGGGTCCCAACTTTCCTTTCTGTGTAAGGTTTGGCCTCTGATCTCAAAAGGGGAAACTGAGGCTGGCATTTACATGGCAACATCTTTGGAGTTTTTTTTTTTGTTTTTTTTTTTTTGAGACAGGGTCTTTCTCTAGCCCAGGCTGAACTGGAATTCACCATGTAGTCTCAGGCTGGCCTCAAACTCACGGCGATCCTCCTACCTCTGCCTCCCAAGTGCTGGGATTAAAGGTGTGCGCCACCATGCCTCGCAAAATCTTTTGTTTTGAGAGCCTTTGTATCCATCAGAATTCTCTATGGATATATAGACATGTGAGGGTTATATACATGTAAACGTCCTAGACAAAAGTCTGTGTGTAGAAGGAATGAAATAAGTGTGTCTTTTGCTTGTGAATATATGGGTATCTTTTTAAAAAATCTGTTTGTTATTTTTATTTATTTGAGAGAAAGAGGCAGGGAGGGAGAGAATCGGTGAGCCAGGGCCTCCAGCCACTGCAAACATACCAGACGCATGTGCCACCTTGTGCATCTAGTTTATGTGGGTCCTGGGGAATCGAACCAGGGTCCTTTGGCTTTGCAGGCAAACGCCTTAAACCACTAGACCATTTCTCCAGCCCTGTATGGATAACTTTGGATGAAGGTCTGGTCAGTCTTTCTAGTTCACATGCATGGGAGGCCATCTTCTTGCATGAACTTGGAAGTGGTTCACACATACATGTATTTATGTCTTCTCTTCAGAGGAGTATATGTCTTACTTTTCTATGCCCAGAGGGAGGAGCTATGTATTAGCTTGTGTGTGAGCATTGGTGCATGCACCATTCCATGTACACCTCACACCCTCTGAAAGCATGGGGTGCATTCCTGTCCTGCAGGGCTCTGCACACATAGTAAATATTTTGATGTCGTTTATCTTGGCTTCTGCTTGTCTGTCTCAGCTGCCCTTGGTCAGTTATACATGGCTCTGAGCTTCCGCCTGTGCAAACTGTCTGAAGTGTTGCCCCTGGCCTCCCTCCTCACTTCACCCCAAGACTTGAGGGCAAATTCATCTCAGACTCACGGTGGTGAAGGTACCCAGAGATGAGGTCACTGTCCCTCAGGTGATGGGAAATTGCCACCAAGGCTCCTCAACAGAACAAAACAACAAAAGCTCTCTCTCCCCTGTTCCTTAGGTTGCTACAAATAAACATCCATCCTTCTTACCCACGCCCCTGGGCCCCCCAGCACTTCTGGCCCCCCAAGTAGGCCTCTCCCTGGGAATCTCCGTCAGGGCTCCGCCGCTTGCCACCACCAGAAAAACCAGCTCTGGCTCCAGGCCTGGGGTTAGAGCTGTCTAGTGTGGGTTTGGTGGGAAGGGGGGAATCTGTCTGGGGCTAGGGGGAGGGCTCTAAGCCACCTAGGGTCTCATTCTCCTTTGTTAACTCTTGCCTCCCTTCACTACAGCACCTGCTCCACCAGAGAAGCCTGGAGCTGGTTTGGGGTAAGAAAAGACTTGAGAGGAACCTACCACCCCCCAATCCAGGACAGGTGACATCAACAATGCAAATCCCTTTGGGTGTCCCCACCTCCACCCCTGCCCATAACCTTGGCCTTGGAGCTGGGGAACTTTGGGAACCAGAACACTCTCTCTCTGCCTTCACCCACCTCCCTCATTTACCACCCTACCATTGTCCTAAGCCCCCAGCTTAGCGAGAGCTTCCCAATCCGGGCAAAGCGCCCACCCACAGATTAATGTCTGGGGAGTGGGGGGGGGGCGCACCGATCATAGATGGAGAGGAGAACAATGGGGGAGGACGGTTCTTAAGGCAGCCAGGCTCTGGCCCAGACACAGCTCCCAGCACAGATAAGTCTCCTAAACCCCCAGGAGCCAGAGTCTGAGCCCCGCTGAGTCACCACAACAGCCACACTGTGGGTGGGAGACCCAGAATTTGACTTCTCTCAAACTCCTGAGATCCTAGCCCCCACCTGACCAATTTTACCTGTCCCCCCCCCCCCCCGCACTGACTGCTGGCCAGGTCTGCCTCACCGCACAGGAGAGCCTCAATCTCAGCTCTTAGGGTACATCAATTTTAGAGGAAAAGAGGGAGGGTGGGGGGCAGAAAACTGTGGGAACAGCTCAGGCCAGAAGCTCCCTGTTGGCTCTGTTGTGCTGTTATGCCCTCTTTCAGCAGGCAGGTGAATGACTTCCGGTGCCGAACTGCTTGGTTTAGATTCCGTGCTCAGATCTAGACCACCAAGCCTCCTCTGTTCTCTTCACTCCTGACTCAGTTTGCTTCATCACCATCCTTTCTCTTAGCCTAATCTTTGTGGTCAGTGTAAATTTTGGAGGCCAGAAAATCCAGGCATTCTCCCCTTACAGGGCTTGTTCCCCACAGTGGCTAACACCCTTTCACTTTGCCTGAGGAGCCCAGGATTCTGAGGCTATGGTTCAAAAGTTAGAACAGTGCACAGTGAGCTCCTCATTACCATCCCTGCTGCTGGGGTCTCTTGATTCCCAGCCCCAGAAACATTTAGGACAGAACCAGGGTCACTGGGGCCAAGGGATTCCCTGGGGTGCTCCTAGTTCTTCACACTTGGGTGGGGAAACCACATCTCCCCTTCTGGCTTCTTTGGGCTTGAGTAGGTCCCACAGGAAAGGGCCTGCTCGCCTCTGTAAACAGGAGTAGAAAAGCAGAGACGGGGCACCTCCCTTTCTAGGAAACTAATCTGGAACCGAAAGCTGATTCTCACCCTTAGAAGACAAAACTCAAAATCCAAAGAACCACTCACCCCCCCCCCCCCAACCCTGTCCTTCAAGGCCTGCTGGGTGCCCACAGAGAGCGAGGAACTAGGATCCTATGGAAGAATGGTTCTCAGATTTGGGCCCCTCAGCCCTAGGGCAGGAGATGATGGAGGGGGGAGGGGGGATGGGACCTCACCCGGAAACTCATCCCATTAAGGACAGACAAAGAGCTGTGGTGTCAGGCGCCTCCCAAGCCTGGGCTCCTCTCCCTGTCAGGGGTGGGGCAGGGCCCTAAGGCTCAGAGCTCTAATAACCCAGGAGTTGGGTGGGTGGGTGGGTGTGTGTGGGGGGGGGCTCAGTTTTCAGTAGGGCCAGGAAGACAGTATTCTGGGGAAGGGTCTTCTCAGCCACTGTGAGACTGGTCAGCACCCCACTTCAGCCAGGAGTTGGACAATCACAGGGCCGTGGTAAGTCAGAGCTGGAAGGTGTGCAGAGACCAGTTTGACCTCCCTCTTGGTCTAGTGAAGTTGAATTTCTTAATTGCTCAAGGCCACTTAGCAAATTAATAGCAGAAATGGGATCAGAACTCAGGGCTCTTGATTTCCAGTCAAGGATTGTTCACAGACAAGAAAATGCTTCAGCCTCCTGATGCCACTAAAGAGATGCCTACATGCAGAGCAGTCGGAATGAGGGTGGGAGTGGAAAAGGACTTGGGGTCTGAGTTCTCAGGGATCCCCAAGCGCAGCCTTCAGCTCTGCGAAGTCTATGGCAGCAGTAGAATGGAACTGGACTAGGTACCAACTTCCCAGGCAAACCTGGAGCCAGCCTTTCTTCCTAGCTTCTCAGACACTGGGTGAAGTCAGGGGCACTTTAACAAGGAGCCTCCTTTCTCCTTCCCTGGGCTTCTCTTAGAAAGAACAGTTTTACATTATGGAGAAGGAGGTAGGAATCGCGTTTGAGTCACAGTGCATCTCTAGCATCTAGCATCCTGGCCGTACCCAGTGCATACTTGTTCTTTAATGAAACCAAGGCACTAACTCTGCTTACGTTTCTTACACTGGGTAATCTGGCAGATTTCACCTGCCTATCTGTTTCTGTCAGTTTTACCATCTGTAAAATGAAGGCGTTGGAATGGCGATCTCTTTGATCCCTGCCAAGTCCTAAGACAGCATGACTCCATTCTTCAGGTGCGGGTAGATCCTCCGGGAAAGCGCCTGCTGGGTTCCCTGGCCCAGTAGGAGGCCCCACCCTCTTGGCCTAAGCAAGTGAGCAGGGCTGTCTGGAAGATGGGAATTAAGAGACAGGGGTGTTGGGGAAGGTGGCAGAGGTTGGAGCTCAGTATCCTAGGTTGGGGGCTGGGCAGCGACCCTCCCGTTACAAGACCAGAGGGAGACAGCCCCCAGCCTTGCCAGCCCAGTCACCTAGGCCTTGTTCTCCTCCTGAGCTTCAGCTGAGAATGGGGGTGGGGAATCATAGTGAGGTGCTGCTGGACAAATGGCACTCCCCGGTTATTTCTCTTGGGCCTGAGTATCCTACTGCCCTCTCCAGACAGGGCCTCATCTTTCTAAGGAGAAAGATTTCTCATTACGCTGGGAACACTCTATGGCATCCCTCTGTGGTCTCATTATGCACACATTCTCTCCCCTTGTCTGACAATGATGGGCGCCTATAACATCTGCTCCACATACCTTAAGCTGGCAAGAAAGGAGGAGAAGTATAAGGAATTCAGCAGAGAAAATAGGGAGATGAGAGACAAAAAGGATGGCCCGCTACCATAGATGCCCAGGCACCTGAGCAACCCATATTGCCACCCTACCCCTTCTAGCTTGTGTGCTCATGGAAAGACAGCGGTCAGACTGAGAGGAGACCTCAGCTTCCCTGTAGTTCCCCAACAGGCGCTGGAGTCCTGGTGCCCTGGACTATCATGGAGAGGAGGAGACAGAGATGCCCATTCACTCCCTGGACATCAGGTTTCCTGCACCTGGTGACTGCTGAGGCCAGCTCAGCCCTGAGTCAGTCTCAGCTTAAAGCAGCAGTCTGGGAGCTCAGTGGATAGGCAGGCCATGAAGCCACCAGGAAGTCCCCCGGGTGAGCAGGGTCCTCAGGTCCCACCTCTCTGACCATCGGAACCAGATTATTAAGATCTGTTTGCCCAGAGACAGCTCATGCCTAGGCAAAGCTTTGGCAGAGGTAGTTAGGGACCCCAGACATTAGTATCCTTGCCTGGGGGCTGAAAGGGGACTTGACAGGAAGAGCTACATTAGTCTTTCTGGGGGCACTGCTGCCAGTGGAGACGGGAGATACTGGCTCCTCCGTCAAGAGTATAAGGGAAGAATACGTGTGCGTGCGTGCGTGCATGCATGCGTGCGGGTGTGTTTATGCATTCGTGTGTGCGTATCTGTGCCAGGCTGGGCTCAGAAGCAAGGGTCCTGATGGCTCAGGCGAGTCCTACCTGTCAACGATACCAGGATCAGCAGCAGCAGCCAGGCTTCAGGGCCCCACATCTGGGCTCCCAGGGACAGGGGCATTGGTTCAAAGGCAGACCTGCCCAGTGATTCTGAAGTTCCACGGAGTTCTCCCTGGGAGCCGCTCTGGAGCCGAGAAGGAAGTCACCGAGTGCCCCTTGGCACTGACGCCCCTGCCTATTCCACTCGGGTCTCCACTAGGGGACCCAGCCCCCGGCTTACCCACCCAGCCGTGGCTACCCCCAAGAAGCCGTGACGGGAGCGCTGAGCTCCCCCAGAGCTGCTTCCCACGCCGTGGCCAACAACGAAGGCAGAAACCTGGGAACCTGCTAAGCAGGTCAGAACAGGTGCGTCTCCGGGGGCTGGGCCTGGCACGGAGAGGAGACTCCGCAGCCACCGCCCCCACGGCCCGGGCTAGCTAATGGGCGCCAGGGAGGGAGGGGAGTTGGGAAGAACCTGGGTGCGGGCAGTGAGAGCCCATCCTCAACTTTGGGCTTTACTTGTGGAAGGGGCTGTGTAGGGAGAGGCAAGGGCATGGAGAAGGGGGGGGGGCAGGGAGTTCTGGGGTGTCTCGAAGAGGGAGGCCCTGGGCCTGGCCATGATGAACAGAGCCCTGCTAGGTGGCACGGAATCCAAGCATCTCACACCCCAGCCAGGCTTGCTGCCTCCGGGGGGGGGGGGGGATTCCTTGACAAGTTCCCTAAACTCGCGGAGGGGCTCAGCTTTGGAATCGGAGAAAGCCGGGACTGTGGAGGATTGTGGCCCATCCGCTCCATTCACTGAAGAGAAAACACGCTCAAACTGTGGAAGGGACTTGCCGGAGGACACATAGCTTAGTATGGTAGCTTGCTCGGACAGCTCTATCCTGGAGGCGGACAACTAGCTCAAATACCCTTCTTTAAAAAAAAATTATTTATTTGAAAGGCAAAGAATCAGATACAGAAAGAGAGAGAGAGGCCGGGTGTTGGGTGTCCCGAGCCTCCAGCCTCCACAAAAGAACTCCAGACGCATGGGCCACCTTGTGTATCTGGCTTACATGGGTCCTGGGGAATTGAACCTGGGTCCTTAGGCTTTGCAGGCAAGCACCTTAGCTGCTAATCTATCTCTCTAGCCCCTCAAATACCCCTTTCTCTTTGGCCTCTCACTAAATAGAAGCCAAAGACTGCACAGGAATTAGTCAGATGGAGTGTGGATTCCCAGCTTCGCTCTCAGAGCCCTCTAACAACTTGATATCTGTCCGGGAATCCCAAAAGTGCATTAGCACAACCTTAGGGGAAGGGCTTTTCCAGCGCTTTCTAGGGCCATTTACCCCACAGTCATGGGGAGGACTACATGTCTGGACCTTGCAAGGACTATCTTGATTTCAAGCACTCTGTTCCTGTACTCCAAAAAGTAGACCTCATTTGCCCATGGTGACAGCCAGCTTTAGTGGTGCACACCTGTAATCCCAGTACTACACAGGAGGTAAAGGCAGGAGGAGCAGGAGCTCAAGGCTGGCCTTGCCTACAGGCACACCAGGCCCTCTAACCACTGCAAACGAACTCCAGATGCATGTGCCACCTTGTACATCTGGCTTCATGTGGGTACTGGGGAATTGAACCTGGGTCCTTTGGCTTTTCCAGCAAGCACCTTTAACCACTAAACCATCTCTCCAACCCAACTAATTCTTTTTTTTTTAATTTTTTTTTAATTTTTATTTAGTTATTTGAGAGCAACAGACAGAAGGAGGGACAGAGAGAGAGAAAGAATGGGCACGCCAGGGCTTCCAGCCACTGCAAACGAACTCCAGATGCATGTGCCCCCTTGTGCATCTGGCTAACGTGGGTCCTGGGGAATCGAGCCTCGAACCGGGGTCCTTAGGCTTCACTGGCAAGTGCTTAACCACTAAGCCATCTCTCCAGCCCTCTTTTTTTTTTTTAATATTGTAGTTTTATTTATTTGAAAGAGAGAGGGAGAGGGAGAAGCAGATCTACATATGGCAGAAGGGGTAAGGGAGAAAATAGGTGTACCAAGGCCTCTAGCTGCTGCAAATAAACTCCAGATGCACACGCCACCTTGTGCATCTGACTTTACGTGGGTCCTGGGGAGTCGAACCTGAGTCCTTTAGCTTGGCAGGCAAGCATCTTAACCAATAAGCCATCTCTCCAGTCCTATGAGACTAATTCTTAAAATAAAAAAAAAAAATCCCAATAAGGCTGGGGAGATGGCTCAACAATGAAAGGCACTTGCTTGCAAAGCCTGCTTTCCTGGGTTTGATTCCCCAGTACTCATGTAAAGCCAGATACACAAAGTGGAGCACGCATCTGGAGTTCATTTGCAGTGGCAGGAGGTCCAGGCACACCCATTCTCTATTGCCTCTCTATCATAAATAAACAAAGATAAATAAAGAATAAATAAAGTAGGGCTGGAGAGATGGCTTAGTGGTTAAGGAACTTGCCTGTGAAGCTTAAGGACCCATGTTCGACTCTCCAGATCCTATGTAAGTCAGACGCACAAAGGTGAGGCAAGTGCAAGGTTGCACATGCCCACTAGGTGATGCAAGTATCTGGAGTTCAATTTCAATGGCTGAGGCCCTGGTATGCCAATTCTCTTTCCGTCTGTCTGTCTGTATCTCTCTCACTCTGTAAACAAACAAACAAACAACAACAACAAAAGAATAAAAGAATAAATTTTTTCTTTTTTAAAAGAAAAGAGAGCCGGGCGTGGTGGCACACGCCTTTAACCTCAGCACTCGGGAGGCAGAGGTAGGAGGATCGCTGTGAGTTCCAGGCCACCCTGAGACTCCATAGCGAATTCCAGGTCAGCCTGGGCTAGAGTGAGACCCTACCTCGAAAAACAAAAAAATAAATAAAGAAAAGAAAAGAGCCAGGTGTGGTAGCCCACGTCTTTAATCCCAGCACTCAGAGGTAGGAGGATCACCATTAGTTCAAGGCTACCCTGAGATTACATAGTGAATTCCAGGTCAGCCTGCACTAGAGTAAGACCCTATCTCAAAAATAAATAAAGAAAAGAAATAGGATCTGGTTGTGGTGGTGCAGATCTTTAGTCCCAGCACTGGGAGGCTGAGGTAGGAGGATCACCAGGAATTTGAGCCAGCCTGGGGGCTACAGAGTGAGCTCCAGGTCATCCCAGGCTACAGTGAGATCCTGCCTCAAAAAACATCCCAATAGCAAAAGTAACAATAGCAATACATTTTTTTTTGTTTGTTTCTTGAGGCAGGGTCAATCTCTAATCTAGGCTGACCTGGAATTTACTCTAGTGTAGGCTGGCCTTGATCATGGTGATTCTCCTACCTTAGCCTCTCAAGTGCTGGGTTTATAGATGTGAGCCACTGTGCTGTTTTAACAAATTTTTTTTTCTTTTTGGTTTTTCAAGGTAGTGTCTTACTCTAGCCCAGCTGACCTGGAATTCACTATGTAGTCTCAGGGTGGCCTTGAACTCATAGTGATCCTCCTACCTCTGCCTCCCAAGTGCGGGGATTAAAGGCGTGCACCACCACACCCAGATAACAATAATAATTTTTTAAAATATATTTTATTTATTTATTTGAGAGAGAGAGATAATATGTGTTCCAGGGCCTCTAGCCACTGCAAACAAACTCCAGATGCATGTGCCCCCTTGTGCATCTGGCTTACGTGGGTCCTGGAGAATTGCAGGCAAGCGCCTTAATCACTAAGCCATCTCTCCAGCCTGATAATAATAATTTTTAAAGACAGGTAAATATAGAGTCATATCTTGGAGAAGAAAATGTATAGTATTTTTGTTTTTTGTTTTTCGAGGTAGGGTCTCACTCTAGCCCAGGCTGACCTGGAATTTACTCTGTAGTCTCAGGGTGGCCTCAAACTCTCTGCGATCCTCCTACCTCTGCCTCCTGAGTGCTGGGATTAAAGGCGTACGCCACCACGCCCAGCTAGTCTTTTTTATCATTTGAGAGAGAGAGAGAGAATGGGTGGGCCAGGGCCTCCAGCCACTGCAAATGTACTCCAGACGCATGTGCCACCTTGTGCATCTGGCTTATGTGGGTCCTGGGGAATCGAACCTGGGTTCTTTGGCTTTGCAGGCAAATGCCTTAACTGCTAAACCATCTCTCCACCCTGAAAATGTATAGTGTAAAAGCTTGCAGCACTGTGCTCCTGTCTGGACAGGGACAGCAGGGAAGAATGAAGCAGCAGATTGGGGAGAGGTCAGAAACATGGATATTTTGTGCCACAACCCCACCAACTGGCATTTATTTATTTATCTGGGTGGAAGGATAGAACTAGAGCCTTGTGCTTGCAAGCTTTCTACCACTAAGCCACATCACCAGACCCCATACCTGTCAAATCTTACTCATCTCTCAAAACTGACCTCAAATGCCACATCTCCCATGAAGCCTTCTCAGCTTCTCCCACTCAAAATTAATCTTTCTCTCTTCTATTCTTCTTCAGTCTTTGCTAATCCCTTTATTACAGCTTATGTACTCATAATTTGTGCACATCTTATCTCTTTAACTAAATTGTAAGCTTTAATTCAAGAAACATTGATTGAGGCCTGCTGTATGCCAAGGAGTTGGTACATGTGGTAAACTGAGGGATGGAATGAGAGTTATCCTCTGCGAAGTCCTTGGAAGTGGGCTTGTTTCATAATCTTGTCTCAGTCATCCATGCTAGGAATGCAGCTTGCTGAAGGTATGCATTTCTTTTTAATAAATGTCAGGAGAGAGACGGTGGTAAGGTAGGGTCAACAGGCACAGATCCCAGCTGATCATGAGTTACCATCCTGAGCCCGGGCTCTATCTTGACTTGAACCCTGCCTCTAGGCTATGACCCCCATCTCTAGATACATACCACCTCTCAGCAATGAACATGATGGAAACCTTGTTCTCAAGGGCTATTTCCTACAGGTCAGAGGCAAACTCAAGAGCCAGGCTGGATGCCAAAACTTCCTAGTTTCTCTCCACCTCCACTTTGGCAAACCCCTTCCCCTCTTCAGGACTCAGGTCCCCACCTATGCCAGGGGAACAGCCCCACCCCGATGCTGCTTTGAGATTCAGTGTGGCAGGGGTGGGGTAAGGCCAGGGGGGATGGGAGGGGGAGCATCCTGTATTATAATTATAATTATCACACCTTGGATCCTATCACATGCTTTTAGAGGAGCTCCTTTCCTTCCCACGGATTTAGCCCTCCAGGTACAGGAAACCACAGGATAAACTGAGGCACGGGGGTGGGAAAGCAGTTAGATCACAAGTTGGGTATCCAGTTTGCTCCAGCCTTTCCAATCACATATACGCCTCCTTCCAAAGCGCTGCTAGTCAGGATGCATCTCTGAGGCCCTGATTGGGACACAAAAGCACTCACTCCCACTCTGCCCATGTGGAGCCCTAAAGGGAGACAGAAGGAACTTTCAAGAGGTACTGTTAAGGTGATGACTGTACCCATGTCTTCATAGGTATGTTCAGATCTCAGTAAACGCCAGAGGCAGGCTTCAGTTTGGGACTGAGGGTGTACGGAGCCTGGGAGTGTTCCAGGCAGCCACTCAGGCCTTTCATTGAAGTAGGGGTCTCTCTCTCCTCATCTGACACATACGTATCTGCCACTGCTTTTCGTCCCTTCAGTCCCGTAAGAGTGAATGACTCACAAGGGCCATGCTCTGAGGGACTATGCCTCATACCTTAGGCCTCTCCTATCTCATTCTGGGATGCAGCCTGGGTGAGACACATTTCAGGTTAGGGAGGGAACAGGCCTTTTTTAAGACCGATGCCTATGTTCTGGACTCATTGCTTTCTTCTACATTGAATTCCCATTCCCTACATACCTTTCTACCTACCCTCTTCCCACCCACATTCTGAGCCTTAAGAATGGGAACAATTCAAGCCATGGTGACATCCTTAGCATGTGTATTTGACTGTGTGACATCACTGTGTGCATGCCTGGAAGTGTGCATTCATTCAATAGACATTTAGTGAATATCACTTTGTGTCAGGCTCAAGGGAGGTGACCGAGGCATATTACACACGATCCCTGCCCTCAAGGATCCCTCCATCAGAAGACAGACACATACGTAAACAGCTATAATACACAGTCTTTACACCCTGCGTTTCCCTCGTGTCTGTGTACGTGTCATGCACATAATGGGACTGCCTCTCAGCTGAGGATATTATCTGCATGTGTCCAAGCATCCGCTTAAACCCTTCTCTGTCCTCACGACAGGCTGCACACCTAAGCCAAACCGGTTGGAGAGGGTTGTGCTGAAAGTTTTGTTTGTGACAATGGGACTTCAAGTGAGTCAAGGAAGGACAAGAATGGGTGGGGTGGGGTGGGGGAGAGGAAGAGTGAGAGTGAGGGTCAGATTGAGTGAGCAGGGGAGGGAGTGGGTCAAAGTGGGAAGGGCTTGGGGTGGGGTATCAGGAGGATGGGTCTGGGGTAGGAGTATATGAATTCTTAGTGAATGATATCCTGTTTATTTGTGGTTTGATTCCAGGTCAGAGAAGGGTCAGAGATTGGGGGTGGGGGAGACTCTTGGGCTTTGGGAAAGAGGAGGGTGAAGAATCAATCAGAATGCAACTAGGTAGAATCATGGGTGTGGAGGACATGTTTGTGATCCATTTCTGTACAGCTCTGTCTCTCAGTGTGATAAGCTCTTGCTGATTTACTCAATGCCTGGGTTCCTGCACAGTCTGTAAAGAAAGACAGGGATGCTGGCTGATGTGGTAGAAGATTACTCACAACTGGACTTGACACCATTTCCAGAACCGAGGCTGTTGCAGGAAGCATTAGATTCACTTCTCCTTCCTCCTCCTTAGAGTGCCTCTTAGCCATGGAGGTGTAGAGAGAGACCCCTATGCTGAATATAGGCTCCAGGAGCTTCCCCCACTGAGAAATAAATGCCTTCACTCTAAGCTTTTGGAGCTTCACTGGCTCTACACTGGGATGATGGCATCTTGTTTTCCAAGAGATTTTTTTTTTTTTTTTTTTTTTTTTTTTTTTGAAGTAGGGTCTCGCTCTAGCCCAGGGCTGATCTGGAATTCACTATGAAGTCTCAGAGTAGCCTTGAACTCAAGGCGCTCCTCTGCTTCCTAAGTGCTGGGATTAAAGGTGTGCACCATCGTGTCTGCCGAAGATATTCTTTTATTATTATTAGCAGAGAGACAGAGTGAGAATGGGCACACTAGGGCCTCTCCAGACTTATGTGCCACCTGGCTTTATGTGTGCTCTGGGGAATCAAACCTGGATTGTTAGGCTTTGCAGGCAAGCGCCTTAACCACCGAACCATCTCTCCAGCCCTTGTTTTCCAAGATAGTGTATCTAAATGTTGCTGTGAGCTGTGTTGTTTTATCTGCCAGTCCCACAGGCTTACTGGTTCCTCAATACCCAGTCCCATCCTTTAATGACAACCGCATTTCCTGGTCGCCCAACAACGTCCCTTTGAGCTCAGGGGGCTGGGTTTGTTTGTTCCTCAAGAGCACTAAAGCTGGAGTGAGCTTCCCAGGAACAGAGATGGCTAAACACAAGGTACATTTGGGTTCTGTTTCTCATCATGCCCAGTTGTATGCAGAGCCTCTCTTCTTTGCTCTTACAAGCTTTTATAAACCCTGCCACAAAATTAGGGACCAAAATATGGGGTGAGTCTTTGTTATTGTCCCTGTGTCCATGGATGGACTGTCCCTTTTAGAAGCTCTTGGAATAGGTCCTAGAGGGTACTTGATGAGAATAGGCATTGTCATGGAACCAGTCTTCCACATAAGAATGGCAGCAGAAGATGCAGCAGGGAGAAGGGGGTAAGAGGAACGGTAAGGGGGATCCTGGGGGCTTGGTGAGAGAATGGATTCTAGGGAGGACCTTGGGCTATGCTCTGGGCCTGTATGCTCCTAGTCCCCATGTCCAACCGCACAAAGAGTGAGGCCACGGAAGATTGTTCAGTGGTTAAGGTGCTTGCCTGCAAAGTCTGACTGCTCAGGTTCGATTCCCCAGTACTCACATAAAGCTAGATGCACAAAGTGGTGCATTTGTCTGGCGTTGGTTTGCAAATGGTCTGGCGCACCCATACTCACTCTTTGTCACTCTCTCTGTCTGCCTCTTTCTTTGTGAGACTCTCTCTCATATATATATATATATATATATATATATTTTTTTTTTTTTTTTTTTTTTTAAGTGTGGTTGCTCCAGGAAGACTACCAGTCAGGTGATGAAGGCAGACCTCAGTCTGGCTTGATGCCTCCCCAAACCTCAATTTCTTCTTCACTTTCAGAAGTGGCGTAAAAGAAAAGGGGTAGGTATCAAGAAACACAGCAACTGAGGTGGAGGAATGGAGGAGTGTCATGAGGGCCCACCACTCACTGAGGAGCTATTGGCAGTTAATGGTTGCTAGTGGGTACAGAGATTTGCTTCAGTGGCATAGCCATTGGTGAGTTACACACGCTCTACTAAATCACCCCTTGCCCATACTCATGTAAGCAACCCTTATTGAACTCACTGGGTCAGCAAAAAGAAGGTAGGAGAAAGAGGAGGAGAAGGGAAAGAAAAAAGGAGAAAAGAAAGAAAGAAAAAGGGAAGAAAATGAAAGTAAAGGACTAGTTGGGAAGATTAAGGAGTTCATTCGGCAGGAATGGAAGGGGGGCAAAAGATGGTATTGAGAGAAGAATATGATCAAAATATATTATAGGGCTGGAGAGATGGCTCAGAGGTTAAGGTGATTGTCTGCAAAGCCTAATGACTTGGGTTTGATTCCCCAGTATCCACATAAAACTAGATGCACAAAGTGGCACATACACCTAGAATTCGTTTGCAGTGGCTAGAGGTCCTGGTGTGCCCATTTTCTCTCTCTCCCTCTCTCCTTCCAAATAAATTAAAAAAAAAAATTTAATTGTCAAAAGAATTAAAATAAGGAGCCAGGCATTATGGTGCACACTTGTAATCCCAGCACTTGGGAGCCAGAGGCAGGAAGATCATCATGAGTTCGAGGCCACCCTGAGATTACATAGTGAATTCCAGGTCAGCCTGGGCTAGGGTGAAACCCTACTTCAAAGAAAACAAAAATAAATTTAAAAAAAGAAAGAGAGGGAGAGAAAAAGGGCGAGTTGTCTGTTAGTGATATCAGCAAGGTCAGAAGCCTTGGTCTGCGAGCTAAAAGGAAAGAGTAGAGGAACAAAGATTGGCATCTAAACTCCCTTGCCAGCCTGCTTCCCTCTCTGGCCCAGGCTTCCACATACTCAGGTCTTCTATGGGGAAATCCTACTCTTTGAAAGAATCCTACCTGCAGCTCACTTATGACTTTATCAATATTAAGGTCTTAAAACTGTGGCAAGGGGACCTAAACTGCTACTACAATTCTAGAATGCAGTTAAAGAGAAGAGGTCTGGCCATTCCTGGAAAGCTGCAAAACTCTTTGAAGGAGAGTCAGACGGCTGGCTCTGTGGGACAGAGATAAAATGGCAGCAACCCAGAGAGAGCAACAGGAGGTTAGCAACAATGAGAGGCAGACGGAGACTTAGAGACAGAGAAATACACTAGGATAGAGAACAGCTAGGCATTAGGGTGCATGCTGTGATCCCAGTTTCTTGGGATGCTCAGACAGAAGTGTATCAAATTTGAAGCAGCCTGGATAACTTGTCTCAAATAATTTTTTTAAGGGCTAGCCCAGGCTGGTTATGGTAGTACATGCCTGTAATCTCAGCACTTTGAGAACACTGACAGGCAGATTAACATAAATTTGAGGTCAGCCTGGTCTATATGGTGAGACCCTGTCTCAAAAAAAAAAAAAGAGTAGGAGGGCTGCAGAGATGGCTCAGCAGTTTAGGTACCTGCCTGCAAAGCCTAAGGACCCAAGTTTAATTCCCCAGTACATATGTAAAACCAGATGGATAAGGTAGCACATGCGTCTGGAGTTTGTTTACAGTGGCTACAGGCCCTGGCACACCGATTCTCTCTTTCTCTCTGCCTCTTCTATCACTCTCTCTCAAATAAATTAAAAACAATTTAATTTGAAATAGGAGTAGGGGGTTGTAATGTAGCTCAAGTGGCAGGATGCTTCCATAGGTCTTGGGCTCAATCCCTAGTACATGGAAAAAGAAGTTTTTAAAAGATATACCAAAGACTGGGCTGGGGAGATGGCTCAGTAGTTAAAGGTGTTTGCTTGCAAGTGGCCAAGTTTTGATTCCCCATTACCCACATAAAGCCACATGCACAAGTTCCTTTGTAGTGTCAAGAGGCCCTGGTGTGCCCATATAATCTGTCTCTCTCCCTGTGCTTGCAAATAAAAATATTTTTAGAAAGATATTTCAAAAAATATCTTGACAGAGACAATTATGAAAAAGGAAAATTAAAAGAGACAAGGTGACTGAGACTAAATTTGAATGAGAAAGACCTTAGGAGAAATTTCTGGATGCTTACTTTCCCATTGCTACAATTCTTTAGACACTCCCCCAGTCTCCATATTTTTAGGCAGGGTCTTACTCTAGCCCAGGCTGACCTTGAACTCACAGAAATTTTCCTACCTCACTCTCCCAAGTGTTGGGATTAAAGGTGCCACTATGTTGGGCACCATGGCACCCTCTTTTGCCCTGAGTTCTCACACTCAACAATGACCCAACAACACTATTCTATCCAACATTGCCAAATTCTTCAACAACACTGGTTCCTCCCAGTTTTTTTTCAAGTCTTTTCTTCCTTCCTTCCTTCCTTTCTTCCTTCCTTCCTTCCTTTCTTTCTTCCTTCCTTTCTTTCTTTTTTTAAAGAGACGAAAGCATTTTAATGGTTGGCAGGGGTCCCAGTGAGAATGGAGAATAACTGTAAATGGGTGTGAAGGTTCCTTTTGGGGTGACAGATCTAGGATCTAAAGATGATATCGTGGGCTGGAGAGAGAGCTAAGCAGTTAAGGTGCTTGCCTACAAAGCCTAAGGACTCATGTTCGAATCTCCAGGTCCCACGTAAGCCAGACACACAGTGACACAAGCACACAAGGTCGCACGTGTGCACAAGATATGTGCATCTGGAGTATGACTGTACTGGCTAGAGGCCCTGGCATGCCAATTCTCTCTCTCTTTTGCATTAAAAAAAGGCAGTCCAGGGCTGGAGAGACGGCTTAGCAATTAAGGCATTTGCCTACAAAGCCAAAGGATCCCAGTTCGATTCTCCAGGACCCATGTAAGCCAGATACATAAGGGGGCACATACATCTGGAGTTTGTTTACAGTGGCTGGAAGCCCTGGCGCACCCATTCTCTCTCTCCCTTTTTCTCTCTCAAATAAATAAAATGTACTAAAAAAAAAAAGGCATCAAAAAAATAAAATAAATATAAATGATATTGTGGGGCTGGAGAGATGACTTAGCAGTTAAGGCATATGCCTGTGAAGGTTAAGGACCCAGGTTTGATTCTCCAGGTCCCACATAAGTCAGATGCACATGGTGGCGCATGCATCTGGAGTTCATTTGCAGTGGCTGGAGGACCATTTTCACTGTATTTCTCACTCTCTGTCTCAAAAAAAAAAAAAGTTTAAAAAAAAACCACAAAGAATAATGACAACAATAAAAAAATAATAATATTATGAGCTGGGTGTGGTGGTCCACGCCTGTAATCCCAACACTTACTCAGGAGGCAGAGGTAGGAAGATCACCTTGAGTTTGAGGCCAACCTGAGACTACATACTGAATTCCAGGTCATCCTCAACTAGAGTGAAACTCTACCTCAAAAAAAAAAAAAAAAAAAAAAAAAATATATATATATATATATATTGTGGCAATGGTTACACAACCCCACACACACTGAAAGTCACTGAGTTATATAGTTAGTGGGTGAAATTTATAGTATGTAAGTTGCTTGAATAAAGCTGTCAAAAGAAGGAAAAAGATAAACCTGAGATAATTATCATATTTGTTTACAGTGGACTTTTCTTCTGGTAAGTACTAAGGGAGTTCACTTCCTAGAGAAGAAATGGAAGACAAGATGATGCCTCACTGGACACAGCCTCCAGCTGCTTAGTGAGAGCATGCATGATGACGTCATTTTCTACAATATAGCCCATGTCATCTAAATTATCCTTATCGAACATTATCAAGGCCTCTGAGCAGGCATCCCACACCTGCATTCGGCAGAAGGCTCTGTATCTCATGTTGCAGATACCCAGGCACCAAAACTGCTGAGCACGGTTGCAGAACCAGGGGAAATGGAGCTGACTCTGTTGCTGTAAGTTTCTGACAATTTCTCCAGTAATTTCTTTGGAGCTGCTTCGAGTAACAGGATATTTTTATCATGAAAGTGAATATCATGTCCCAAGGCACAAGCCATGGCAGCGCCCACCAGGCCTCCGCCCGACACCACCACATCGTATACAGTGTCTGCCGAGGCACCAACCCACCTCCGGCAGGCGAGCAGCGGGCCTCCCCGGGCAGCCGGGCGAGCACCCAGCAACCTGCTCCTTTTCTTCCTTTTTTAAATTTATTATTTTTTAAATTTATTTGAGAGCAACAGACAGAGAAAGAGGGGGAGAGAGAGAAGGAGGGAGAGAGAATGGGTGTGCCAGGGCCTCCAGCCACTGCAAATGAACTCCAGATGTGTGCTCCCCCTGCGCATCTGGCTAATGTGTGGGTCCTGGGGAATCAAGCCTCGAGCCGGGGTCCATAGGCTTTTACAGGCAAGCGCTTAACCACTTAGCCATCTCTCCAGCCCCCAGTTCTTTTTTATAAATTATTTATTTGCACACACACAGAGAGACAGAAAGGGGGGGGGAGAGAGAGAGAGAGAGAGAGAATGAGAATGGGCACACCAGGGCCTCTAGCCACTGTAAACAAACTCCAGATGCATGCTTCATTTTGTGCATCTGGCTTTATGTGCGTACTGGGGAATCAAACCTGGGTTATTAGGCTTTGCAGGCAAGCGCCTAAACCACTGAGCCACCTCTCCAGCCCTTCTCCCAGTTCTTATCTCCCTCTCCATCAGTCTCAGATTTACCCAATCCCTACCTACTTCCCTCCATCCCAAGTCTATCTACAGTTCTACCCTTCATTCAGATTCCTTCTAGTTCGTGTCCAGTCAAACAAGTACTCAAGACGTAACCTCTTGCAATCTCTTTCCCTGGCCATGCCTCTGTCCTGTCTGAGCTAAGAGCATAGAGGCAGAATTAGGCTCAGGATGGCATGGGCTTAAGGAAGTCAGGTGGAGAAGATCTGAAGAACTGGGCAGCCTGGGAGATACAGGGAGAAGCGAACTCTTGAGAGTGTGACTAAGACTCCTTGAAATGTTGACAATTAAAGATGATCCCAGGGTTCAAAACACAGAAGGTTGAGAGCTGAGCGTGGTGACACATGCCTGCAACCCCAACAATCAGGGGCTGAGCCAAGAGAATGGCTGCGAGGATGAGGCCAGCCTGGGCTGCATAGCAAGACTGTCAAAAAAAAGGGGGGCGGTGGAGAGATGGTTCAGAGGTTAAGGTGCTTGCCTGCAAAGCCTAATGATCCAAGTTCGATTCCCCAGTACCCACATAAAGCCAGAGATGGCACATGCATCTGGAGTTTGCTTCCAGCAGCTAGAGGCCTTGGCATGCCCATATTTCCTGTCTCTCTTCTCTCTCTGCTTGCAAATAGAAGGGAAAAAAAAAAGATTGAAAAGAAATGAGAAGATGGAGTAAGAGGTTTGTGAGGATTTAAAGCAAGGAGGCATGGATTTGAGGCTGGGACAGATATCTCGGTCTGGGAAACACAGACCACTTCAGATGCCATCCAGAAGTATAAAGTAGGTGTCCTGCAAATGCAGATCGACAGGCTCATACTCCCCTCCTGCTTCCTGTTTTCTTTGCTGCCTTCCTCAAAGCAGTGGCTGCTGCACCTGCTGCTATGAGGTGGAGCAGAACTGGAGCGGGTACAGGCAGAGAGTGAGGCGAGATGCCTACTTCAAAGCACCCTGAGCTAGTGAAAGCTGAGGGGGAAAGGTACACAAAGCTGAGAGAGAGAAGCTGGGAAGGGCCCTGGGGTGGGGAGGCCCTATTTCTCATAAGGAGAGCAGAAAATAAGACTGGCAGAACAGCCAAAGACTGGCAAAAGCAAGAGTCTAAAATGGGTATGCTGGCCAATAAGGTTTAAGCAAAATGACCCCACCCCCTCCAGGCAGCACCTTGCCTAATCCAAGGAGTGTGTCAGATCTGGGTCCAGCTGTTGGGAAGTGAGCCAGTGAGAAGCCTTAGGGAGAAGACTGCCTTCAGATTCCAACTAAGGATGTTAAAAGTTAGGTAGTTTTGGTGTGTGTGTGTTTAAAACAAGGTCTTCTTATGTAGCCTAGGGTGGCCTGGAATTTGTGGCAATTCTCCTGCCTCAGCTTCTCTGGTGCTGGGACCAAAGAGCTTTGTAGTTGTTTAAAATATATACATATATATACATACATCTATGTATACACACACATATATATGCATATATATAAATGTTTTTCAAGGTAGTATCTCTAGGGGCCAGGCTGACCTGGAATTCACTATGTTGTCTCAGGGTGGCCTCAAACTCATGGTGATCCTCCTACCTCTGCCTCCTGAGTGCTGGGATTAAAGGCATGTACGACCACACTCGGCTCCTGGGGTTACTTTTAAAGACATTTTTTATTTTAGTTTATTTTTATTTATGAGAGAGAGAGAGAATGGGCATGCCAGGGGCTTCAGCCACTGTAAACAAACTCCAGACACATGTGCAACCTTATACATCTGGCTTACGTGGGTCCTGGGGACTTGAACCTGGGTCCTTTGGCTTCACAGGCAAATAAATGCCTTAACTGGTAAGCCATCTCTCCAGCCCTTAAAGACATTTTATATTGGCAAAGTGAAAATCCTGCCTGCCAGAAAGAAATAGGGAAAGCTGTAGGTAAATGGTCAAAGACAGAAAGCCATTGTTGAATCTCAGGTTAAGTTACAGGTCGGCTCAGCCCTGGTCAGTCACTCAGGAGGCTGAAGCAGGAGGGTATAAAGTTTAAGATCTGCTTGGGCTACAGAGTGAGTTTAAGGCCAATCTGGGTAATTTAGTGAGGTCCTATCTCAAAATTAAAAAAGGGGGGCTGGAGAGATGGCTTAGAGGTTAAGCCATCTCTCCTGCCCTTAGGTGAAACCTAAGGACCTGAGTTCAAGGCTCGATTCCCCAGGACTCATGTAAGCCAGATGCACAAGGTGGCACATGCGTCTGGAGTTCGTTTGCAGTGGCTAGAGGCCCTGGCGTGCCCATTGTCTTTCTATTTGCCTCTTTCTGTTTGTCGCTTTCAGATAAATAAAAATAAACAAAAAATAAAAATAAAAAAATAAGCTGGGTGTGATAACACAAGCTTTAATGGGGAGGCTATAGGTAGGAGGATCATGGTGAGTTCAAAGCCAGCCTGGGCTACAGAGTGAATTCCAGGTCAGCCTTGCCTGAGACCCTGTTTCAAAAATAATAAATAAATAAAGAGCTGGGGATATAGTATATGTGGGAATATGTGGAAGAGTGTTGCTTAGCATGTGTGAGACCCTAGGTAACAAATGGGACGGGGCAAACATGTAGTTTCTTTGACTGTGCCTTCTTCCCACAGCCTCCCCAGGCTGTCTTCTCTGAAGACCAAGTGTTGGGATCAGGGACTGGAGAGATGGCTCAGCAATTAAAGGCGCCTGCTAGCAAAGCCTGATGGCCCTGGTTTGATTCCCCAGTACCCACGTAAAGCCAGATGCACAAAGCGGCACATGTGTCTAGAGTTTGCTGCAACAGGAGGCACTGGCGGTGCCCGTTCTGTCTCTGTCAAATGAATGAATGGATGAAACAAAAGAGCTGGGAACCAGAGGGGGAAAGCCCTGCAATGTTGTCAGTCCCCTGAGCCACGGGCCCATTTCCACGGAGGTCCTTTTCCACTCTCTTTGGTTTCAACTTCTCAGGCTAATGGGGAGCAAGGTCACGTGAAGAAACTAAAGGCAAAAGTAGCAGCCATACATCCCACTGGGAGACACAGACCCTGTTTCCACCCTACCCCAGCTGAACTGGTAGAAATCTTTCTTAGTTTCTTCCTGCAGCTGAAACCAGTCAGCCTGGATCTGAGTCTGTTCACTCTTCAGTGGGCCCTGGAGAGGCAGAGTTAGGAAGCTCAACAGCCTGGCTTGAATAAAAGGGAAATGTCAGGGAGAGGCAGAAGTCTCTTTTTCTCACTCCTCCCTCCTTTCACTCCCACCCACCTTCTAAGGCTGGGCAGCTTCTGCCCCGGATCTTATCAGGAGAAACTCCCTGCCCTTAATCCTCGCTCCAGATGCCACAGTGCCTGTTTCCATGTGTTCTATGAATCTAATGAGGCAAGATGAAATAATGATTATTCTTATATGACTTAATAGTGAAAAGACATACATATCTCAAGTATGTGTCTCTTTTCTCCCTCCTCTTCCTCCTCCACAGCTCCCCTCCCCCCCATGCGTGTGCTCTCTCTGAGACTGGACTGTACTACCCTCTAGTGGCCAGAACGGAAAGGCCACTCAATCAGTACCTTGAAGGACTTACCAGACATCTCAAGGCTAAACCAAAGGACATTTTATAAGCGAGAAAGCTGAGGAGGCCTAGAGTTAGAATAGTTGGAACTAGAGGCCAAACCTCCTGGCTCCCAGGTCACTTCTCAGTTCAGTTTCATTTCCCCCAGCTCTGACAAGTTTTCGCTTCCTGATCTCATCCCAGGAAAGTCAGTCCGAGTTAAATACCCTGAAGCCAACACAGGACACTGCAACACCCGCGCCTCTACGACCTAATCACAAGCTAGCTGGCGGATGCCAGGGGTTATTCTGAGGGACTGTGTCCGGTCCACCTTCCTGAGGTTACTACGTCTTTCTGCACACAGCCCGCGAGCCGCCGCCACCCAATTCCCGTAGCTCTCCAGGTCTCCACGGTTACCAGCGCTTTGCGGCCTCGGGTTTGCAGCCGTCGCGCTGGAGCAGTGGTTGCTGGGTAACGGAGAGGATGGGGTGGCTTGAGGTAGGGACCTGGTGTCTGGGAAGAGGACGTTCCTAGAGAAGCCCATGCTTCGAAGAAGTGCCTGGGTCCGCGTGAAGGGCTGCGACCCCAGGCGCCGAGCCCGCTGCCCGGCCCCATGGCGGGGGCTGTGTCCCCGGGTCGCACAGGGGGCTCGGCCTGGGCGTGGCGGCCGGTGGCGCAGGACGCGCTTCTGGCTCGGGCCTTCCATTCGTGCACCGAGTTGCGCGGACGGTTCTATCTGGTCGGGGGTCTCCTGGCGGGTGGAGCGAGAGAGCCCAGCGGCGACACTGTGGTCTTTGATCCAGCTCGGGGCCAAGCCGTGCAACTGGTAGCCCCGGGCGGCCCCCGGCGCAGTCACCACGACGCAGCGCCCGTGGGGGGACGTTGGCTGTGCGTGGTGGGGGGCTGGGACGGCTCACGCCGCCTGACCACCGTGGTCGTGCTGGACACCGAGCATGGCACGTGGGAGACGTGGACTGCAAGCCCCGGTAACTGCCCCCCGGCTGGCCTCAGTAGTCATACGTGCACTTGCCTCTCGGACCGAGAGCTGCGGGTGTCGGGCAGAGAGGGGGGGATCCGCACCCAGCGGCGTTATGGAAGCATATACACGTTGAAGTTGGACCCAGGCACCCGCACCTATAGGTAAGGTAACCCCAACCTTTCACACGCACACCCTTCTACATTCAGCAAAAACAAAAGCAAAACAAACTTCCCAGGCAATTTCTCGCCTTCATTACCCCAGTACCCTCCTTCCTGGAATCTCCCAGGAAGATTGGGAATCTGACCCAGGCATGCATTTCTATCTCTGACAAGGGCAGCCCTGTAAAGGACAGTACACTTACATTTTTCTTTCTTCTTCTTTTTTTATTTTTATTTTTCAGAAAACCCCACTCAAGTCCGAATTTCTGTGTATCAACAGCTATAAGGAAGATGGCTGTCATACGACCTCGCGTTCAGGTCACTGTGCTGCCCTGATGCAAACTCCAGGCCCCCACCCACGTCATCAGCTATTGCTCTTTGGGGGTTGCAACTCAGCTGAACCAGAAATAGCAGGACAATGGAGCCATGGGAAAATTAAGGTATTATCTATTCACGTTTTGCTTTGGGTGGGACTAAAATTGCAACCCCAAAACCCTTCACACCCTCCCTTCTTTCTCCCCGAAGGAGGAGCCACCCAGTGCCCCTCAACTGACGGAACAGCTTGCAAGGCTTGTGAGCAGTGGGCAGGGGTCCCAGCGGGGGCCCCAAGGACTGCGGCATCATTCCTGTTCTGTCGTGGGGCCCTTTGCCGTACTGTTTGGTGGAGAATCTGTGACCAGAGCTAGAGACACCATCTGCAATGACCTCTACATCTATGATACCCGTGAGAGCATGTCCGAAGGGGGAGAGGGGAAAACCTAGACTCCAGAAGGTAGCTGTAGTGATAGGGTAGAGAGGAAGAATTAGTTGAAGTAAATACATAGTGCAGGACATGAGGGCGCACACTTTTCATCCCAGCACTTAGGAGACTGAGGTAGGAGGAACATTGAGAGTTCTAGGCCAGCCTGGGACTACAAAGTGAGTTCCAGGTCTGCCTGGGCTACACTGAGACCCTACCTCAAAAACAAAACAAACCACTCCCCCCCCCCCCAGATTATTAAACATTTGAAGAGCCTACAAATCAAATGAGAAAAATGAGCAAGCATTTGAAGGTGTTGAGGCAGGGTAATGAAGGGTTCATGTTGTAATAACTATCCTCTGCCACTACCCAACAGGCAGTTCTCCACCTCTGTGGTTCCACTTCCCATGTGCAGACCGTGGGCTGAGACGCGTGGGTCATCGCACTTGCCTTTGGAATGATAAGCTGTACCTGGTTGGGGGTTTTGGTGAGGATGGCAGGACAGCTAGTACACAGGTTTGTATCTTGGACCTCTTCATCTAAGTAGTGCCAAGACACACAGCCAAGCCTGTTTTGTTCAAATCCGTACAGCATTATCACTAGAGCTATTGCTCATTTCAAATGCTTATTAAACTTCAATCTGAAAGTGAACACTTTGCCTCGTGAGTTTTTGGAAGGGTAATAAATGAGGAGACACATCTTTATTTGCAAGGGAAAGGACAAAGTATGGGTCCTTTCTGATAGTGTGTGCCATTAGCCTGTTGGAAATAAAAACCAGGGCTGGAGAGATGGCTTAGCGGTTAAGGCATTTGCCTACAAAGCCAAAAGATCCCAGTTTGATTCTCCAGGACCCACGTAAGCCAGATGCACAAGGGGCACATGTATCTGGAGTTCATTTGCAGTGGCTGGAGGTCCTGGCGCACCCATTCTCTCCCTCCCTCTAATAAATAAAAAATAAGTAAAATATACTTAAAAAAAAAAAAAGAAATAAAAACCAGAAATCAAGGCTGAAGAGATAGCTTAGTGGATAAGGCACTTGCCTGTGAAGCCTAAGGACCCAGGTTCAATTCTCTGGGACCCATGTAAACCAGATGCACAAAGTGACACATACATCTGGAGTTTGTCTGCAGTGGCTAGAAGCCCTGGCATGCCTACTCTCTCTCCGTTTGCCACTTTCTCTCTGTCTCTCTCAAATAAATAATTTTAAAAAGAACACACAAGGGCTGGAGAAGATCGCTTAGCACTTATGGCGTTTGCCTGCAAAACCAAAGGATCCCCGTTTAATTTCCCAGGACCCATGTAAGCCAGATGCACAAGGAGATGCATGTATCTGGAGTTTGTCTGCAGTGGCTGGAGGCCCTGGCATGCCCATTCTCTCTCTCACTCTCTCTCTACCTCTTTCTCTCTCTCAAATAAATAAATAAAATATATTTTTTAAAAAACCAAATAATTTATCTTTTGCTCTTAAATAACTTCTACCCCTAATTGAGAGAAAGTTTCAGGCTACAGCTAAGCATTCTGACCAAAACATTTAATTAACAAAAACATATTACAATAGCAGATAAAATAATAATAATAATAATAATACAGAGAAATTAGAAGTGGGAATCAGGATAAAAAATGCAGAGGCCTTGGTTCCTAGGAGACCAACACTCCAGCTGAGCTGGCCTTAGCTCCAGCTCCTTCTGAGTTTTCCTTAGCAGCTGGCTTCTCGTCTTCCCCCATGAGACGAATGTTGTGCTTTTCCCGGAATTCATTGAGTTCTTTCCCCTTTGCCTGAAGCTGCTGTGACAATGTCTCAATGATCTTCTGTATCTAGAAGGCAAGGAATTATACGTAGATTGCAGGTCTCCCTTGGACTATGGTTAGGGGAAGTGAAACCAATGTGATACTTCTAACCTCTAGCCACGAATTAACAGTGGAACCCAGACACTCCAGTGATTCCTTTCTCAAACATGGAAGTTTATAAACTCTAATGCACAACAGGAACCATCTGGGCTGCCAGTATTTGTCTTATCAGTGAGGGTACATGTGTCACCATGCACATGTGGAGGTCACAGGACAGCCTGGGGTGTTGGGCCTTAACTTCCATCTTGTTTGAGACAGGGTCTCTGGTTTGCCACTTAGTGTACCAGGCTGGCTGACTGAAGATCTTCCAGAGATTCTTCTGTTTCTGCCTCCCACCTCACCTAAGTACAGGGATTATATGGAAGCCATCATGTTCAGCTTTATGTAGGTTCTGGGGATCCAAACTCAAGTCCTGACATCATACAGCAAGCACTTTACCCACTAAGACATCTTCCTATTTATTATTATTTATTTATTTATGGTTTTTTTTGAAGTAGGGTCTTGCTCTAGCCCAGCTGACCTGAATTCACTATGTAGTCTCAGGGTGGCCTTTAACTCATGGTGATCCTCCTACCTCTGCTTCCCAAATGCTGGGATTAAAAGCATGCACCACCACGCCCAGCTATTATTTATTTATTTTTAAGATTTTATTTTATTTATTTATTAGAGAGAGGGAGAGACA
Source organism: Dipus sagitta (assembly GCA_036346955.1). Classification (NCBI taxonomy): domain Eukaryota; kingdom Metazoa; phylum Chordata; class Mammalia; order Rodentia; family Dipodidae; genus Dipus; species Dipus sagitta. Next base: position 336,197,609 of record CM070770.1, read on the forward strand.
GAAAGTGAGGATGGGCACATCAGGACTTCTAGCCACTGCAAATGAACTCTAGACGCATGCACCACCATGCACATCTGGCTTACATGGGACCTGCAGAAATCAAACCTGGGTCCTTAGGCTTTGTAGGCATGCGCCTGAACCACCAAGCCATCTCTCCAGCCCCTATTATTTATTTATTAAAAATATTTTTTATATTTTACTTATTTGAGAGAAAGAGAAAGAGATAAGGAAGAGGCAGAGAGAAAGGGCACGCCAGGGCCTCTAGCCACTGCAAATGAACTCTAGACGCATGTGCTCCCTTGTGCATCTGGCTTACATGGGTCCTGGGAAACCAAACTGGGGTCCTTAGATTTCGCAGGCAAATGCCTTAACTGCTAAGCCATTTCCCCAGCCCCCTATTATTTATTTTTAAAATGTCACTTATAATACTCTAGTCATCTTGTGTCAATCTTATCTTTCCTATGTATTTATTTAGGTGTAATCCATGATGGCTTTCAGCCTAAAATGTCCCTGCCCCAATCTCTTCAGTAAATTGATTACCAACACACACCATAACTAGTACACTTCTGCTTTTTCAAGCATCACAGTATTTCTAAGGTTCTGGATCCTTGGGATACAGGAGAGAGCACAGTGAGTTGCATTTTAAACTAGTCCTTGGCTAGAGGTGTGGCTCAGTGGTAGAGAACTTAACCTAGCATGCACAAGGCCCTGGGTTTGATCCCATAAACTAGTTCTTTTTGTGATTCTGATAGTTATCCATGGACTATACTGTGAGAAATGCTGCTCTAATCCCCTGCCAACTCAACCACATCAAAGAGCCATGAAAAGGGCTCCTAGCCAGCAACTCCTTATGTAAGAGTAGGACTTAGTAATAGTGTTAAGTGGCATAGGCAAATGGGCTATTATAGCTTCAACATGGAATTGCTACCCAGACTTTGCTCCTCATATTCTCTAAATCCTTGGCCACACCTTCCTAGCTCCCTGGAAGCCCCAAGCTTCTACTCAAGGATTCATGCTCACCTGCTCTTTGTTATTCTCCAAGGCAGGTAGCACTTCTTTGACTGTCCGCTCTACCAGCACACCTCCAACCATGCGGTAGCACCTGCGGGTTTCATCCACCTCCTTCAGTGTATCAATCACTAGGCTGGGGAGAAGGACAAAGCAGGACTTTAGAATCCACTCCCACTCTACTGCAACCCTCCCTCACAAAGTGGTCCATCCAAGTATTCCTCACTTGTGCTCATTCAACTCCATCTCCAGCTCAGCTGCTTTGGAAGCCAGGCCCCGCTGTTCCTGCCGAAGGCGATTAAAGCCAGCAATAACCTAAGAAGGTGTGAGAGATGAGACATAGAAATGGCAGAAAGTAAAAATAGCACAAAGGGTATCAAGTTTCACAAAGGGGGAGTAGTGGCTACCTACCATGGAAAAGGAGTAGAACAAGTTTTTATTTATATATTTATTTATTTTTGTTTTTTGAGGTAGGGTCTCTAGCTCAGGCTGACCTAGAATTCACTATGTAGTCTCACGGTGGCCTTGAACTCATGGCAATCCTCCTACCTTTGCCTTCCAAGTGCTGGGATTAAAGGCATGCACCACCATGCCTAGCTTGAAATTTCTTACTTTAGTCTGTGTAGAATTTCATTCCACAGGAGGCAATTATTGAGTTGCCTGCATGTGTAAGACATCTGCTAAGTATCAGTGATGGACCTGGACTGCAGGTGGGAGAGGGGTGTGTATAGAGCTGCATTTCCTGGAATACTGCACCACTAGTTAATTCCTTTTCAGATCAGTGCCCCCCCCCTTTTGTTTATTTTATGGCCTCATGTAGTCTAGGTTGGCTTCAAACCTGATCTTGAACTCTGGAGCCTCCTGCCTTCATCTTCCAAGTGCCGAGGTTACTGGTATTAGTGTTCCCTTTTAATGGCAAATATAGTTAACTATCAAAGAAAACTTTAATCACTTCTTTTTTGTTTTATTTGGGGGGGGGGGCAGAGAGAGAATGGGCATGCCAGGGCCTCTAGCCACTGTAAACTCCAGACACATGCACCACTTTGTGTACCTATTTGGCTTATGTGGGTCCTGGGAAATCGAACCTGGGTCTTTAGGCTTTGCAGGTAAGGACCTTGATTGCTAAGGCATCTCTTCAGCCCAAAGAAAACTTTACTCACCCCTTTTCTTCATCAAACTTTTAGGGCTGATTGTATGCATACTCACTGCCTTTACTTCATTCCCAACCCATTTTAAACTGTCTTCTGTTGTATCAGTTATTAAGCTATTACTGGTTACTAAAGTATCCCTGCAAAGATCCTGAATGGCCACCTACATAACTGCACAGCCAGTGGGTTTTCTCAGTGCTCAATCTGTTTCTCAAGCCTCTTTTGCTTTAATAATCGACAAAGGACAGCAGAAAGAGCCCATCTTTAAGTATCCCCTGGGGCTCAAATCCTTGTATTGCCATTGACTTGTGGGTGACTATTTCTCTGTTCACTTATAAAATGTAACCAATATGTAGTAGGACAGTGTCAATACTGGTGCTACTGACATTATCAAGCAGGTAACACTTTGTTGTGGTGAAGTCTTGTGCATGGTGTTTAGCCATATCCCTGGACTCAACCAGCTGAAAGCCGGTAGCAACTCCTACTCTTAGTAACTATAAATGTCTCCTAGGGGAAAATTCTCACCAGGTTGAGAACTACAGCCATAAGGTTAACATAGAGACCTAAACTGAGATGTCCAATCACTGATTCAATGTAGGTCCTTCTATGCACCTTGATTTCTAGGACCCTTGCATTATCTGGTTCTCCTTTCTCTCAATCCTTTCCTTTTTTCTGAAAGTTTCATCCTCTCTCTTTCCTACAATGGATGCTTACTTTGGCAGCACATATACTAAAATTGGTTAAGGTGTTCGCCTGCAAAGCCAAAGGAACCAGGTTCGATTCCCCAGGACCCATGTAAGCCAGATGCATCAGGTAGTGCATGCATCTGGAGTTTGCAGTGGCTGAAGGCACTGGCATGTCCATTCTCTCTTCCTCTTTCAAATAAATAAATAACAAATAGCCGGACATGATGGCACATAGCTTTAATCCCAGCACCTGGGAGCAAAGGTAGGAGGATCACTGTTAAGTTTAAGGCCACCCTGAAACTACATAGTGAATTCCAGGTCAGCCTGGGCTAGAGTGAAACCCTACCTCAAAAAACCAAAAAAAAAAAAAAAAAAAGAAAAAAAGAAAAAAAGCCAGGTGTGGTATAATAAATGTATGTCAATAATCCCAGCACTTAGAAGGCCGAGGCAAGAGGATCACCTTGAAGATGAGGACAGCCTGGGCTACATGTGAGACCCTGTCTCAAAAATAGACAGATAAATAAATAAGTAAATAAATAAATAAATAAAATAAGCATGACTGCAACTTCCAAGGATTCTGACTATGACCAAGAGACCAAACTTAAGAATTCATAGGGTTGGAGAGATGGCTTAATAGTTAGGGCGCTTGCCTGTGAAGTCTAAGGACCCATGTCCTATCTCTCTCCAGATGCACAAAGGCAATGCAAGCATAAGGTTGCATATGTGCACTTGGTGGCACAAGTGTCTGGAATTCGATTGCAGTGGCTGAGGCCCTGACATGCCAATTCTCTCTCTCACCTTTTCTCTTTTTTGAGGTACGGTCTCAGTCTGGTCTAGGCTGACCTGGAACTACATAGTGAACTCCAGGCCAGAGCAAAATCCTACCTTGAAAAAACAAAATAAAGCTGGGCGTGGTGGTGCACACCTTTAATCCCAGCACCTGGATGGCAGAGGTAGGGGGATCACCATAAATTCGAGGCCACCCTGAGAATACAGAGTGAATTCTAGGTCAGCCTGGGCTACAGTGAGACCCTCCCTCAAAAAAAAAAAAAAAAAACCCACTAAAGTATAGAATCTATTCAATAGATTTATGTGGGGGTGAGTGAGGAGAGTGTGTCTTGCTACATTGTCGAGGCTGGCCTCTTAATGTGCAGCTATCTGTCTCAAGAGTGCTAGGATAGGATTGAATAGCTGGGCATGGTGACTCAAATACAAGACACAATTAGAACCCTTAGTAGACATGACTAGAAAGGAACCTCTCCAAAGCACACTACAGTTAATATGCCCAAACTACAAAACAAAGACACAATATAACAAGTTGTGAGAAACTTGTGTGGTAGCTCATGCCTGTAATCCCAGCACTGGGAGCCTGAGGCTGGAGGAGTACCCTAGTTCAAGGCCAACCTAAGTTAATAGTTGCAGGCCAGCCTGGGCTACAAATTGAGACCCTGTCTCAAACACCCTCCCCCCAAAACAAACAAAAAAGCTGTAAGAGCCAGGCATGGTGGCACACACCTTTAATCCCAGCACTTGGGAGGCAGAGGTAGGAGGATCGCTTTGAGTTCAAGGCCACCCTGAGACTACATAGTTAATTCCAGGTCAACCTGAGCCAGAGTGAGACCCTAACTCGAAAAAACAAAAAAGCTATAACAGATAAATGCTAATTCATTTACAAAGGCAAACAGAACATCAAACCTCTCCAAAGAAACCCTAAAAGCCAGGGATGCAGATTGGTATTATTTCAAGCCTTGAAAGTAAATAAATGCTAGCTAAAATTGCTACATCCAGGAAAGTCATTTTTTAAAATAGATAAAAGGAGCTAGAGAGAGGCTTAGCGGTTAGGGCACTTGCCTGCAAAGCTGAAGGACCTCAGTTCGATTCCCCAGTACCCATGTAAGCCAGATGCACAAGGCACATGCATCTGGAGTTTGTTTGCAATGGCTGGAAGCCCTGGCACGCCCATTTTCTCTCTCTCTCTCTCTGCCTCTTTCCCTCTCTCAAATAATAAAAATAAAATAGACATAAGGGCTGGAGAGATGGTTTAGGGGTTAAGGTGCTTGCCGGCAAAGCCAAAAAACCCAGGTTTGATTTCCTAGTACCCATGTAAAGCCAGATGCACAAAGTGGCATTTGCATCTGGAGTTTGTTTGCAGTGGCTAAAGGCCCAGTTGTGCTCATTCTCTCTCTTTCTCTAAATAAATATAAACATTTTTTAAAAGACAAAAAAAAAAATACATTTGAAGACAAGCACCAAACTAAAGCAATTTATGAACACCAAGCCAGCACTGCAAAAGACATTAGAGGACTAAACACAGAACACAGAGTCTTGAAAAAACTTTCAAGAGAAGACTAGAACAAAGGCGAACTAAGGCTCTATCATGTTCTTGAGCTGGGCAAGGTGACCTACACCTGCAATCCCAGTATTTGGGAGGTTGAAGTCAGAGAAGCAAGAGTTCAAAGGCAGCCTCAGTTACACACCAAGTTTGAGGGCAGCCTCAACTACACAAGACTGCCTTGAAAAAAAGAAAAGAAAAGAAAAAAAAACCCACAATGTCCAACACAGTAACCAGGAAACTCCTAATGTAACAAGGGAGAAAAGAACCATCAAAGCTGGAGAGAGGGCTCAGAAATTAAAGGCCCTTGCTTGCAAAGCCAGGTGGCCTGGGTTTGATTCCCCAGTACCCACATAAAGCCAAATGCACAAAGTGGCGCATGTATCTGGAGTTCATTTGCAGTGGCAGGAGGCCCTGGCATGCCCATATTCTCATATATTCTTTCTTTCATAAATAAAATATTTAAGAGAAAAAAATTACAAATCTCTTGTCTCCAGGAAATAGCTTAGTGACACTGCCCAGCTTAAAGGCAAATTTAATAATTAAAAGGAAAGCAAAGCCTAAAAATTTAGAAAATTCACAGCCCGGCTATGTATACAGTAAAGACATACTCAAGCAGGTGTTATTCACTGTACAATGGCAGAAAGGCCCTGCAGGCATTTTGGAGATCTTGGAGGTTGCCCCTCCCATCATAGGATCAGAAAGTTAGGGTCTTGAGGACAGAAAGAGCTCACAGCTCAGGGCTACCACCAGCCAGTGGTGCCCACATTCTGGCATGCTCCAATTATTCAGGTAGAGCTGTAATGCATCACCAGAGGTCACTAGCAGTTAAGCCTTAGCTACTACTGTTGGTGTTAATTCTGCAGGCATAAGGACAGCTGAGCAACCTAGGACTTCACTTGTCTTGAGCTATGTACACAACCCTCTCTAACAATGTACCTTAGCAACCTTGCCTGCAGAGAGCTGCATGTATACCCAGTTCTAGCAATGGTACTTCAAACAATGGAAGAAGTTTCTCTGCCCCAGCAACCTTTAGTAACTCCCTTTTGGATTAGTTTCCATTCAAGTATGCCCTGGAACATGTTCAGGAACTAATGGCAAGAGGCCAATCCAGCCTGAACCAGTTTTTGGTGCATGTGCAATAAGACAAACTGTGTCCTCTGAGTGAACTTTAAGGGAGAAAAATCCCCTATTTACCATCCTACGCCCATGCAGGAACTGAGCATATATATCATTCACGTCAGATGCATGGGAAATGACATGCACAGTAGAGTAATATTGACATAACCGAAGCTGTCAATCAAAACAAAGACCACCCAATAAACCAGCCCTAGCACTCACCTCCTCCTCCTTCTGGGCCCCATTAAAGGAAGCCTCAAACAATAATCCATGCTACTGAGCACTGTGACTCAAGAAGCCTGCTACTCTCTGTTATTATTATTTTTATTATTTTATTAATTTGAGAGGGAGAAAGAGGGAGAGAGGGAGAGAGAGAGAGAGAGAGAGAGAGAGGGAAAGAGAGAGAGAGAGAATGAGTGCTCTCCAGGGCCTCTAGCCACTGACAACAAACTCCAGACACATGTGCTACCTTGTGTATCTGGCTTTACGTGGGCTCTGAGGAACTGAACCTGAGTCCTTAGGCTTCACAGGCAAGCACCTTAAGCTCTAAGCCATCTCTCCAGCTCTATTCTCTGTTCTGCTTTTTTATTTCCTTTGAGCTTACTACTCTATTTTATTTATTTATCTGAGAAGAAAAGGGCAGAAAGAGAGAATGGACGCACCAGGGCCTCTAGCCACTGCAAACAAACTCCCAGATGCATGCACCACTTTATACATATGGCTTACATGGGTACTGGGGAGCTGAACCTGGGTCCTTAGGCTTTGCAGGCCAGCACCTTAGCCACTAAGCCATCTCTCCAGCCCCCCCCCTTTAAATATGATTTATTTATGAGAGTGAAAGAGGTAGAGAGAAAGACAGAATGAGCACACCAGGGCCTCCAGCCACTGCATATGAGCTCCAGACACATGTGTCCCTTGTGTATCTGGCTTACCTGGGTCCTTAGGCTTCGCAGGCAAATGCCATAACCGCTAAGCCATTTCACCAGTCCCACAGCCCCTTGTTTTGTTTGTTGAGCCTGCTACTCTTGTAGCATACACCTGACTTATACTTTTTTTTTTTTTTTTTTTTTTTTTTTTGTATTTTGTGGTAGGCTCAGGTAGCTCAGGCTGACCTGGAATTCACTATGTAGTATCAGGATGGCCTTGAACTCACAGCGATCCTCCTACCTCTGCCTTCCAAGAGCTGGGATTAAAGATGTGCACCACTACACCTGGCTACTTTAAAATTTTTTATTATTTATTTATGAGAGAGACAGAGTGGCAGATAGAATGGGAATGCCAGGGCCTCTAGCCACTGCAAATGAACTCTAGACACATGCACCATCTTGTGCACCTGGTTTTAAATGACTACTGGGGCTTTGCAGGCTAGCACCTTAACCACTGAGCCATCTCTCCCGCCTCTGACTTGTACTCTTGTTTTGCTCTCTCTAATAAAAATTTCTTGCTGGAAGCTACCAGACAGAGACTACCTGTTGAGAGGCATGGCTTGCTTGGCCTAAATTTCAAAGGATATGCTTAGTTATAGGGGAGATTCACACTGAGACCTCACAGAGAACCCTCCTGGGACAATGTCTAGTGAAGCCCAGGCAGCTACAAGGATCCCTAATAGTAGAGTTGCAGCAGTGTGCAACTCCAACCCAAGAGCAGAAAGCACAGACTGGGCCCAGCAAAGCCATAGAGGTAGAGCTGCCAACAATTTGGAGGCTCAACCCTTGTCCCAGTATTTCCAATAGGTGGTACATGGAGTGGAAAATCATGATGGAATTTTAAGACTTAATGCCTGCCCTCTTGAACTTCGGGTTTGTTTGTTTTTTGAAGTAGGGTTTTGCTCTAGCCCAGGCTGACCTGGAATTCACTATGTAGTCTTAGGGTGGCCTTGAACTCACTGGGATCCTCCCACCTCTACCTCCCAAGTGCTGGGATTAAAGGAGTGCGCCACCATGCCCGGTTCCTCTTTAACTTTGAACTTAAGGCCTTTGAGAATGTCTATCCCATGCCTGCCTTGACACTGTATTTTGGAAGATAGCTTGTTTTCACAGGCTCACAAATGTCACTGGACTTTCGAGTTGTGTTGCAATAAGTTAAAACCTTGGGAACTGCTGGGATAGAACAATTGTACTTTGCTCTGTAAGGATATGGAGTTTCATGGAGTCAGGGTGTAGAGCTAGGCAAGCAATGTTTGTTCACTCCAAACACAAGCTGAACTTTAGCTGTCACATGGCAGGGGTTTTTGTTTGCTTGTTTGTTTGAGACAGGCTCTCATGAAACCAGGCTGGCTTAGAACTTGATATGTAGTTGAAGATGGCCTTGAACTCCTGATCCTCCTGCTTCCACCTGCTCCCCAACCAAGTGCAAGAACTGTAAGGTGTAGATCACCAGGACCTGCTTTGTAACAGTTTTTAAAAGGTGACTGGGTCACAATGCCGGATTTCAGGACAGCTGGTTATGAAGTGAAGCTGCTCCTTATGCTTTCCCTTCTGCAAGTACTCAGTGCCTGCCCTTCTACCCTCTGCCATGTTACAATGTCCTTGCCAATGCCACCACTATGCCCATATTCTCAGCCTCCAGGACTTCCACTTAGAAACTACTCGGTCTCTATTATGTATTATAACATGCATAAAATAGACCAACACAGCTTTTTAATATACATACACAAACCCACCAACCCACCCATAAAGGAGGGCCTCTCAAAGAATATATTCCAAAATGGTAAGAATAGTTACCATTGTATAATAGGATTATAGGTAAATTTATTTTTCTTCATTTTCTACAATAAACGTATTGCTTTATGTAAGAAAATAAATAGTACAACATACCTCCTTCTGTAACTCCCTCACTTGTTACATTAAACAGTCCCAAATTTGGGGGATGGAAAGATGACTCAGCAGCTAAAGGAGCTTGCTTGCAAAGCCTGCCTGGGTTCAACTCCCAAGTGTGGTGGTGCACGCCTGGAATCCCAGTACTTGGGAGGCAGGAGCACTGGCACAAATTCAAGGCCAGTTTGATCTACATAGAGAAAGTCTGTCTCAACAAAACGAACTATATATAACAGAAGATAAGTGCCTACTAGCATAATGTGTTTCTTTTTCTTTTTCATCATCTTCTTTTTTTTTTTTTTTCAAGGTAGGTCTCACTCTAGCCCAGGCTGACCTGGAATTCACTATGTAGTCTCAGAGTGGCCTCAAACTTTCATGGCGATCCTCCTACCTCCCAAGTGCTGGGATTAAAGGCGTGCACCACCACACCTGGCCTCTTTTTTAAAAAAAATATTTTATTTTTCTTTATTTATTTGAGAGAGAGAAATAGGCAGAGAGAGAGAGAGGGAGAGAGGGAGAGAGAAAGACAGAATAGGAGTGCCGCTGCTAATAAATTCAAGATGTGTGCACCCCTTGTGCATCTGGCTTATGTGAGTACTGGGGAGTTGAACCTGGGTCCTTTGGCTTTGCGGACAAGCACCTTAACCACTAAGCCATCTCTCCAGCCCCTAATCTGTTTCTTTTCTACCAAAAAAAAAAATTATTTACAAGCAGATAGAGAGGAGGGAGGAAGGGTAGGAGGGAGAGAAAAGAGGGGAGGAAAAGGAGAGGGAGGGGAAAGAGAGGGAGAATGGATACACCAGGGCCTCCAGCCACTGCAAATGAACTCCAGATGCATGTGCCACTGCATCTAGCTTTACGTGGGTACTGGGGAATTACACCTGGGTCATTAGGCTTTGCAGGCAAGCACCTTAACTGCTAAATTATCTCTCCAGCCCAACTAATAAACTCCAGACACATACAGCCCCTTGTGCACATGTGCAATACTGCATGTTTGTGTCATTGTGCATCTGGTTTATGTGGAACCTGGAGAGTTGAACAGGAGTCCTTAGGCTTTACAGGCAAGCACCTTAACTACTAAAACCATCTCTCCAGCCCAATTTTCTAATTTTTCAAAAATCTTTCCTATGGAACCATTATCCACTAGAGACAGAAATCTGAGATATACTTATTGTCCTCTTTCTCTTCACATTTAAAATTTCCATTCATTTATTTGGTTTTTTGTTTGTTTGTTTGTTTGTTTTCTTTTTTGTTTTTCGAGGTAGGGTCTCACTCTGGCCCAGGCTGACTTGGAACTCACTATGTAGTCTCAGGGTGGCCTCAAACTCTTGGTGATCCTCCTACCTCTGCTCCCCAAGTGCTGGGATTGAAGGCATGCACTACCACGCCTGGCTTCTTTTCTTTTCTAAGGTAGGGTCTCCCTTTAGCCCAGGCTGACCTGGAATTCACTTTGTAGACTCAGGGTGGCTTTGAATTCACAGTGATCCTCCTACCACTGCCTCCCAAGTGCTGGGATTAAAGATGAGTGCCACCACACCTGGCTCATTCATTTGGAAGGAGAGAGAGATAGAAGGGAGACAAAGAGAATGGTGATCCAGGTCCTCCAGCCACTGCAAACAGACTCTAGATGCATGTGCCACTTTGTGCACCTGGCTTTATGTGGGTACTGAGGAAAGAAACTAGGTTGTCAGACTGCAGGCAAGCACTTTAACCTCTGAGTCATCTCTCTAGCTTCACATTTAAATCTTGCAATCCGTCTCAAATTTTAAATTCAGTGTCATTCCAATATCAAGCAGTTCAAGCCAAAGGGCCTTATTTATTTATTTTGGTTTATTGAGGTAGGGTTTCACTCAAGCCCAGGCTGACCTAGAATTCACTATGTAGTCTTAGAGTGGCCTTGAACTCACAATGATCCTCCTACCTCTGCTTCCCAAGTGCTGGGATTAAAGTCATGTACCACCATGCCTGACATTTTTTAAAAAAATATTTTATTTATTTATTTATTTTCTTTTTTTGAGATAGGGTCTCACTTTAGCCCAGGCTGACCTGGAATTCACTATGTAGTCTCAAGGTGGCCTTGAACTCACAGCGATCCTCCTACCTCTGCCAATCCTCCTTTCTCTGACGCCCAAGTGCTGGGATTAAAGAAAGGCATGTACCAGCCGGGCGTGGTGGAACACGCCTTTAATCCCAGCACTCGGGAGGCAGAGGTAGGAGGATTGCCATGAGTTCGAGGCCACCCTGAGACTCCATAGTGAATTCCAGGTCAGCCTGGGCTACAGTGAGACCCTACCTTGAAAAACCAAAAAAAAAAAAAGTGTGTACCACCACACCTGGCCTTAAAAAATATTTATTTATGAGAGAGATAGTATGGGTATGCCAGGGCCTCCTGCCACTGCAAACAAACTCCAAATGCATGACCACTTTGTGCATTTGACTTTTATAATAATCTTTTAAATATATTTATTTATTTGAAAGAGAGAGGAGGAGGAGAGAGAGAGAATGAAATGGGTGTGTAAGGGCCTCTAGCCACTGCAAACAAACTCCAGATACATGCACCACCATGTGTATCTGGCTTACGTGGGTACTGGGGAATTGAACATGGGTCCTTCATCTTCACAAACAACTGCTAAACCATCTCTTCAGACCAACCTCAGGGCTTTTGAACAGTTTACCTCTAACCAGGAAACCTTCCAGTTCTTTCTTTGATTGACTCTTCTGATCCTTTCGAATTAAGCTGAAGGATTTTCTCCTCCAGAAAGCACAGGCTAGCTTGCATTTATTAAACATATTCTGTATTCTAATCACTGTGCAAAAAACTTTGCATGAATTTTATACCTAATACTCTAAATATAATTATGAAGTAAGAACTATTGTTTTTACAGCTAGGGAAGAATAAGAAATAACTCATAGAAAATCTATAAATCTATAAATAGAATCCAAACACAGATTTAGCTGACTCCAGTGGGTAGGAATACTTTTGTAGCCATCCCACTATTCCTAGGCTTCCTTTTTCCACCCACCTGCCAAATCCTAAACCTCTTTTCACTAGGAGTCACTCCTCAAGCTGACATAAAGGGACTTCTTTACGTGTAGCTCAAAGTTTTACTGTTTGGAGACTGGGTCGTACTCTGTAGTACAGGTTAGCCTGAAACTCACTGAGTAGTCCAGACTGGCCTCAAACACACAGCAATTCTCTTGCCTAGCCTCCCAAGTGCTAGGTTTCAGATGTGAGCCACTGTGCCTGGCTTTTTATTCCCAAATGAGCCTGTGAACATCTTTAAGACAAGATCTGTTTTATTTACCTCTATTCCTGTGGCCAGCTGTCTAGTACATGGCACACCCTCAAAAAGTTAGGAGGATCCTTCTCCCCACTAGGTCAGAAGCTACCTCATACACCACCCCCAAATCTGTACTTTATACTTAAAATTTTTATGTATTTATTTGACAGAGGGGAGGGAATGGGCATGGCAGGACATCCAGCCACTGCAAACCAACTCCAGAAGCATGCACCACCTTGTGTATCTGGCTTACGTGGGTCCTGGGGAATCAAACCAGAGTCCTTAGACTGCGCAGGCAAGTGTCTTAACCACTAAGCCATATCTCCAGCCCTGTAATGTGTATTTCTTTAGAACACTCTTTTTTTTTCTGCCTCATACTAGCATTGTACAAGTCTTTTTTATTACTCCAGACTATGTTCTTTGACAGCAGAGGATAGGTTTCCAACTCACTTTGCAGATACTCTGGCGTGTACTAACTGTTCAATAAGTAACTAACAAATGTACTCATTAAAATAATCATTGTAGCCGGGCGTGGTGGCGCACGCCTTTAATCCCAGCACTCGGGAGGCAGAGGTAGTTCGAGGCCACCCTGAGACTCCATAGTGAATTCCAGGTCAGCCTGGGCTAGAGTGAGACCCTACCTCAAAAAAACAAAAAACAAATCATTGAAAAGCCTGGTGTGGTGGTGCACGCCTTTAAATCCCAGCACTACGGAAGCAGAGGTAGGAGAACTGCTATGAGTTCAAGGCCAGCCTGAGTGTACATAGTGAGTTCTAGGTCAGCCTGGGCTAGAGGGAAACCCTACTTTAAAAAAAAAAAAAACTGCTGTAGGGTGGGGTCGCATGCCATTAGTCCCAGGCTGAGGTAAAAGGATCTTGTGAGTTTGAGGTCAGCCTTGTTTCTGGTCAGTCTGGACAATAGTGAGTGCCTGCCTCAAACCTCTCCCCGCAAAAATATTCTTTAACTCCACCCCAGCTGAACTCAGGGCCTCCAGAATGCTAGACCCAACCCCAACTATTTTAATTTCTGTCGTGTGGTTTTCTCCTCGCATCGATCAAGCACTGGCCCCACGATTCCCAAACCACACAAGGTTTTCTGATCAATTTATCAAACGTCTGCCAACGTTATGAACAAGCGGGGGAAAAGCAAGCCCGGATCAGAAAAGGGTTTCTCCGAAGACTTCTCGAGGCATGCGGCCTGAGGCTCGAGGAGCCGAGCCCGCGAGCCAATCTAGCAGACTCCCGGAGCAACCGTAGTGTACGTAGAACGCGACCTCACGGGCTGAACGCGCCGCGTCACGTGGCTCTGCAGTGTCACGACTGTCAACGCGGGGTCGGGGTCACCTAACAGACTACAACCAACTCACTGGCCTAACCCTCGGGGACCGTCACCGTGAGCCACGGCCGGCCACATCCCCCGAAGCGTGCGACGAGGGGTGGGTACGCAAGCCGGCTGCCCTCGGATCCGGCGCCCTCCCCCGCCCGGGCCTCCAGACTCACCCAGCCCGCGGGGGGCGTGGCTCCCACCGACGCCCGCCCCCTCTCCCCCTGGGCGGGCTCGGCCGGCCTCTCCGCGGACCCTCCCTCTACGGTGGGGATGTAGGGCCGCAGTGAAGGCCGGCACGAGCCGCAGACCCCCGCCTCCCACGCAGACTCGAGGCCCCCCGGTGGCCCCCGCGTTCTGCGCTCCTCACCTGCTCGGCCGACACCGCCCCCTTCGCCGCGCCGCTCCCGCTGCTCTTGCCCACACGACCGCTGTTCTCCGCCATCTTCGCCGCCTGCTGGGCTTCCGGCCTGCGCAGTCCGGCCCTCTGCGTCACATCCGGTCCGAGGTCACCGCCCACTTGATCCTGGCGCTTGTAGCTCTCCGCAGCCCTTACGATCCGATCCCGCGAATGGTTTGGGCTGTGTCTTCGCTTAGGACTTACTCCCTATCTCGCCCGCTGGGGTGAATTCCACGTGTGGTGCTTTAACTTGTGCAGCGGAGATTCTCGTCCCAACGGGAGCGGGGAAGGAAGGACGAGCTAGCCGGAGGGTGGAGGCGCGGCCTGGGATCAGTCTTGGGCTCCCTGCCTGCCTTGAGGGGGTGGGGGGCGAGGGTAAGCTTCCCCTTGGCGATTATTCTGATGTCAGGGCGGGGGATATACGTTGAGCCAATAGCGTTGTGCAGGTGCACAGTCGAGAGGTTTGGGGAAACGAGGAAGGTTCCCCGAGATGACCGGAATTGCAGAAACGTTTGCCCGAGGGGGAAAAAAAGATTGTTTAATGTGAGATAACTGGAAGTTGAGGTATTCAGGCACCGAGCATAGACCCCTCCTCCATCCTCCCACTTTATGATCTTTTTCCACAGCGGTAACTTCTAAAAGTGTTTTTGACGCCCTGGGGGAGGGGATTATTGGCAGGATCCTGATTCAGTCTATGAAGGAAGACAGCAGAGAAGTCTAAAAACTTATTGCTTAACGTAGGGTTTGGTGTCCTAATTTCTCACCTTCCTCAGGCTGGGCTTCATCACGAGGCCTCCTCACCAATTCCTATCTCTTCTGTGTAATGGACTCCGGATACTTCGACTCTCAGAACTTTGCACTCAGCCCAGGTAAAACGTTTTGTTGTGCCCTTAGTACCTGAGACACATAGGTGTTCAATCAGTGTTAACTGAATGGTGGGAGACACAAAGGTCACCATCCTCACAACGTTTGATAATGAGTAAACCTAGCAGCTGTGAGTTAGTATGCCCTGTAAGAATGGAAATCGTTAGACACGGGGCAGCACACCTATAATCACAGCACTTGGGAGGTGGAGGCAGGAGGATCAGGAATACAAGGTCATTCTTGGCTATATAGCAAGGCCAGTCTGAACTACATGACCTCTCGCCTCAAAAACAAAAAAGAAAAGTAGAATGAGATGCCGTCTGTCATTACAACTTGGATTTCCCCATGCTAGGAAATCTGAGAATCCTGTCTGTGTCATTCCCAAACCTAGAGCCATGGCTACTTCTTCTTCTTCTTCCTGGGACCTGCCCCTCGTGGCCGTGTGCCAGGTAACCTCAACACCCAGCAAACAACAGAACTTTAAAATGTGTGCTGAGCTGATTCGAGAAGCTGCCAGACTGGGTGCTTGCCTAGCATTCCTGCCTGAAGCATTTGACTTCATTGCACGAGACCCTGCAGAGACCCTACGCCTGTCTGAGCCACTGAGTGGGAATCTTATGGGAGAATATAGCCAGCTTGCCAGGTACGGGTTTAGGAGGGACAGTGTTCCTGGATTGTCAGATATGAAGGTAACGTCTTGAGAAGAGTTGTCAGCATCCCCTCCCCCCCTCCCCCAGGGACTGTGGAATCTGGCTGTCCTTGGGTGGTTTCCATGAGCGTGGCCAAGACTGGGAGCAGACCCAGAAAATCTACAATTGTCATGTGCTTTTTAACAGCAAGGGTGAGAGTTCATAAGCCTTTAGCCTGCCTCTTCCCGAGCTTTTCTACCTTAAACTCAAATCCTTCAGGATTTTCTCATTTTGGGGGGGGGGGTTGTACTTCTGTTCTTAGTCTATAAACTATGTTCTCTTTGAGAGAAGTTAAGCTGGGCTTCTACCCTATTTCTTCTCCCTTACTCTAGGATCAGTAGTGGCCACTTACAGGAAGACACATTTGTGTGATGTAGAGATTCCAGGTCAGGGCCCTATGCGTGAAAGCAACTCTACCATACCTGGGCCCAGTCTGGGGTCACCTGTCGACACGCCAGCAGGAAAGGTGGGAGAAGAGGGGCATAGGAATACATTGAAGTGGTAACACCCCTCATGTGGTACTAATCAAACAGGACAAGGAGGTTAAGTAGGCTGTTTTCATTTCAGGTCGGTCTAGCTATCTGCTATGACATTCGGTTCCCTGAGCTCTCTCTAGTACTGGCTCAAGCTGGGGCAGAAATACTTACCTATCCTTCAGCTTTTGGAACTGTTACAGGCCCAGCCCACTGGGAGGTAAGAGGACATCTCTTCAAAACTTAAAAGGCCTCTTTTAACCTTATTCCCATAGCTACACTTGGTGTGTACTTTGATTCCAGGAGGCACAGGCAGGAGAACTGCTGCAAGTTCCAGGCCAGCCAGAGCTGTTTTTTGAGACAAAGTCTCATTAACAAAAACAAAAACAAAAAAACCTTATTTGCAGCGACTGAAGGTCCTGGCATGCCCATTCTCTCTCTCTCTCTTTTTAATCTGCCTTTCTCTCTCTCACTCAAATAAATAAAATAAATTTTAAAAATATTTAAAAAACAAAAGTGAAAAAACAAAACTTGGGCTGGAGAGAAGATGGCTTAGTGGCTAAGGTGCTTTGCCTGCAAAGTCTAAGGATCCAGATTTGATTCCCCAATACCCACATAAAGCCAGATGCACAAAGTGGTGCATGCATCTGGAGTCCCTTTGCAATGGCAAGAGGACCTGGCGTGCCCATTCTCTTTCATTCCTTGCAAACAAAAATTTCAAAACAGGGCTGGAGAGATGGCTTAGCGGTTAAGCGCTTGCCTGTGAAGCCTAAGGACCCCGGTTCAAGGCTCGATTCCCCAGGACCCATGTTAGCCAGATGCACAAGGGGGCGCACGTGTCTGGAGTTCATTAGCAGAGGCTGGAGGCCCTGGCGCACCCATTCTCTCTCTCTCTCTCTCTGCCTCTTTCTTTGTCTGTCACTTTCAAATAAATAAAAATAAACAAAAATATTTTTAAAAAAATTTCAAAACAAAACAAAGAAAAACCCTATTCTTCCTTGGCCTTAGCACTGAAAGAATTTTCTCCTTCTTTCCACCTGGTGGGAAAATTCATTCCCTAGGTAGTTGTTGCTCATATTCTAGTTAATGTAGTAGTAAGTCATTACTCCTAGGCAGTGATTAGAATGGTCACAATGGGTAGATTGCCCATAGTGCCTGTTTCTTATCACTTCCTTATTGCTACATGTAACTGAATGAACACAAATCTAATCCTCAGGTGTTGTTACGAGCCCGCGCCATTGAAACCCAGTGCTATGTAGTGGCAGCAGCACAGTGTGGACGCCATCACGAGACAAGAGCGAGTCATGGCCACAGCATGGTGGTAGACCCCTGGGGTACAGTTGTAGCCTGCTGCTCTGAGGGACCAGGCCTCTGCCTTGCCCGAATCGACCTCAACTTTCTGCATCAGATGCGCCAACACCTGCCTGTGTTGCAGCACCGCAGGCCTGACCTCTATGGAACTCTGGGTATGGGTCAGCTGCTCTCTTAAGGGTTTTAACTTCTGTGACTTGAGACCCCATTGTGAAATGACGCTGTTGCTGTAGCTTGTGAGCAAGATCAAGCACAGCCTCCTTATTTGCAGAACCTTAAATTCTCAATGACACACAAATTCAACTTGGGAAAGAAGCTGACCTGAGCTCAGATTGCACTTTCAGAAAAGTGGAATTTCATA
Organism: Dipus sagitta; assembly: GCA_036346955.1. NCBI lineage: Eukaryota > Metazoa > Chordata > Mammalia > Rodentia > Dipodidae > Dipus > Dipus sagitta. The sequence goes on from CM070770.1 coordinate 336,215,420, forward strand.
TAGTCACTGTTTATTTCATGAAAACTGAAGTTATGCTGAGGGCTGAGCAGCACTGGCATTGAAAAAAATATAATACTAATAATAACGTCTGTGTCTGGACATCTCCTTTGGGAGCTGGAAGGGGAGATGGCATTGTACCTGCTGGACTAGGCTCCAGTTCTAGGTCTCCTGGCTCATTCAACATACCTCCCTACCTAAAAAAAAGTGCAACACTCAGTGCATATCCTAGCCCCTTCCTCCCAGGCACAGGAGTAGGAGTAAAAGTAGAAAAGAAGGAAGGAAAAGGAGGAAGTGATACTGAATTACTTCACTTTCTCCCACGGTGCCCTTTGCCCAAGCCAGAAGAAAGCAAAGGGGAGAGAGCTGCCGTGTTTGTTATTTATTTCACATGAAAATGGAAGTGTCTCACTCCCCTTTATCAGGGGAGTGTACTTTAATCAGCAGCCTCTACCCCATTGACCCTGTGTATGGGTGTGCATACGCGCAAGCGCCCACACACACATCAGTTAGAGTTATTAGGCTGACCTTATCCTCCTATCTGTTGCTCCCTTGAAGAGGGTTTGACAAAGAGAAAAGGAAGGAGCCACACCAGGCAGCAGTTTCAAGCCATGGAATGGAGGAAAGAAGGCAGAGAGGAGCAGCACCAGAGGCCAGGAGAGAGCGGAGAGGGCCACAGCTTCTTTGTTTTTAAAAAAATTCTATAATTTGGAAGAAGGTGGTGATTAATTTCCAAAATACACTTCCGAGTCCCACCTTCCACACAGCTCCCTTACTCACAGCCCTTTGGTTTTTTTTTCAGACAAAATTTAAGAGCCCTCATAAAGCCAGAAGTATTGACAACCCCTCGATGCACCCAAAAGCAGTGTTCACTTCAATCCCTTACAAAGACTACGTTCTATAGACTTTATCCCTATACATTTGTCTTACGGCTCAGTGGTAAGGTGGCTGTAGAGACACACATTAGAGGGTAATTGGAAACAGGAAATGGGAAGCCCAGGCACATGGGTGCAGGGAGGGGTGGGGAATACCACTTCCACTTTCCTTTGTCTTTTCCTTTGGAAAAAAATGCGGTGTGATTGGTTGGAAGGGTAGAGAACAAACCCCAGAACAGTATGTAAGCTCCAGAGGTGGATGGTGGGAACAGCTCCCAGAGAGGTGAGGAGAGGAAAAGGTCAGGGCAATGCTTGCAGCATCAAGTTCCTCAGGAGTTTCTGTCGGCCCAGCTCATAGTCCTCCTCATCCACATTCACCAGCAGCTTGATGGCTTCATGGCCCACAGCTTGCTTGAGGGAGTCTGTGATGAAGACACCTTTAAGTGCCTCTAGTAATGAGCCATTGATGTAATCGCGCCAGAATGCGTCGAGGTAGGTGAGCTCAGAGAATTTGATGTCACAGATGATGGAGCCTAGGTCCCGGGACTTGAGAATGGTGTTGGCCTGGTTAAAGCGCTCAAACTGGCGCTCAAGTGGGTCCTGCTTGTTGGAGAAGACATTGCCTTGCAGAGCAGTCTCATGCTGGCAGTATTCAGCCCGAACCCGCAGTCTGATGTCTGGAAAAGAAGGTATGAGCAGAATAGTTCACAGTGAGACATGAACTCACAACCCAACTTTGAAAAGCTACAATGAGCAAAGTAGAGAAGATCCCCTCACACTATCCCTACCTCTTTCCAAGGACTAGTTCTTTTCTATGTATTTCTGAAATCTTTGTCTGAATGCAGAAGGTTCCCTTAAATAGGACAAGCTCTGATCAGTATTTCCATCACTCACATATGACATCTTTTTTTTTTTCTTGAGGCAAGCCAAACAGACTGACCTTTTTTATTTCATGCCAGAGAAAATTGGCACACCAGGGCCTCCAGTCACTGTAATTGAACTCCAGATGCGTGCACCACCTAGTTAGTGCTCATGTGTGACCTTCTGCATTTACGTCACCTTGTGTCTGGTTTATGTGGGACCTGGAGAATCCTTAGACTTTGCAGGCAAGCGCTTTAACCACTAAGCCATTTCTCCAGCCCTGGAATCTTTCTTACAGAAGTTACTTTCCTAATTAAGAAGGCACAGAAAGGGCTGGAAAGATGGCTTAGCATTTAAGACGTTTGCCTGCAAAGCGAAAGGATCCCAGTTTGATTCTCCAGGACCCATGCAAGCCAGATGCACAAGGGGGCACATTCGTCTGGAGTTCGTTTACAGTGGGTAGAGGCCCTGGCGCGACCATTCTATCTCACGTGCTCTCTTTTTCTCTGCCTCTTTCCCTCAAATAAATAAATAAAATATATTTTAAAAATATATTAAAAAAAAAGAATGGGCTGGAGGGATGGCTTAGTGGTTAAGGCGTTTGCCTACAAAGCCAAAGGACCCAGGTTTGATTCCCCAAGACCCACGTTAGCCAGATGCACAAGAGGGCGCAAGCGTCTGGAGTTTGTTATCAGTGGCTGGAAGCCCTGGCACGCCCATTCTCTCTCTCTCCCTCTTTCTCTGTCAAATAAATAAATAAAATATTTTTTTTTAAAAAAAGCCAGGCATGATGGCACACACCTTTAATCCCAGCACTTGGGAGGCAGAGGTAGGAGGATTGCCGTGAATTCAAGGCCACCCTGAGACTACATAGTGAATTCCAGGTCAGCCTGGGCCAGAGTGAGACACTACCTCAAAAAAAAAAAAAAAAAAAAGGCACAGAAAGACTCCTGGGTAAGATGGTGGTATAGGAGCCATGCCAAAGCAACCTGGGGGGAATTAAGCAGACAACAGTATGCTCGTTTTAAAAAACTGAAGGTGGGGCTATAGAGATGGCTTAGTGGTTAAGCACTTGCCTGTGAAGCCTAAAGACCCCAGTTCGAGGCACTATTCCCCAATACCCACGTAAACCACATGCACAAGGTGGCACATGCATCTGGAGTTCATTTGCAGTGGCTAGAGTACCCATTCTCTCTCTCTCTTTGCCTCTTTCTCTGTCACTCTCAAATAAATAAATAAAAATAAACCCAAAAAAAGTGAAGGTGTATAAGAAAGTATCAACCACAGCACAGAAGTAGGAGAGCTCCAGAGTCCAGAGACCACAGAAGCAGCTCCAGCAGTGGCATGGGTCCATGCAGCTACCACGCTCTGCCTGACTCACAGAAGAAATGAGGTGAAGGGATTTTCCACTTACACCAGCCTCCTCCTCACAAACGCAAGAAATTTGAAGGGGAAGACAGCAGGAACCGGCTGAGCAACTCGTGGGGAAGAGGATCCAGGGGACCAGCTTCACAGTTCTGGCACAACTTCAGGTACCCTCCACAGCTGCCCCCCACCCCAACTGCTATTGACAGCAACCACCAGAGACCTGGGTTAGGGAGATCAGCTACAGAGTGTCTAGCACCAGTAATCAGAGCAGTGACCCACCAACCCAGCCAGCCTACCTGAGCCCACAGCACATGAAAGAGGGACCAGGGCTTAGAGGTTAAATGCTTGTTTGTGAAGCCTAAGGACCCTAGTTCGAGGCTGAAACCCCCAGTACCCACATAAGCCAGACGCACAAGGTGGCACATACATCTGGAGTTTGTTTGCAGTGGTTTGCAGGCCCTGGTGTGCCCATTCTCTATCTCTCTGCCTCTTTCTCTTGCTGTCTGTCACTCTCAAATAAACAAAAATAAAAATAAAATAATTAATTAACTAAAAAAGAAAGAGGGAACCAGGTGTGGTGGTGCATGCCTTTAATCCCAGCACTCAGGAGGCAGAGGTAGGAGGATCGTTGTGAGTTCGAGGCCACCCTGAGACTACATAGTGAGTTCCAAGGTCATCCTGAGATAGAGTGAAACCCTACCTCGAAAAACCAAAAAAAAAAAAAAAAAAAAAAAAAAAAAAAACGAGAGAGAGAGAGAGAAAGAGGGACCAAAGCCACCCCAAAAGGTAACAGGGCATACTTAGACCAAGTCAGTACCTGCCAAAAAAAAAAAAAAAAAAAGACTGCAGATATATATAGATATAGACATAGGCCTGCATTTGAAGTGCTAATTGAACCTTCCATGTCAGGGCAAATTATGATGGGTGGTCGGATTTGCCATTCTTTTTTGTTTGTTTTTTCAAGATAGGGTCTCACTCTAGCCCAGGCTGACCTTGAATTTGCTATGTAGTCTCAGAGTGGCCTAGAACTCACAGTGACCCACCCACCTCTGCTTCCCAAGTACTGGGATTAAAGGCGTGCACCACGCCTGGCTTGAATTTGCCATTCTTTTTTTTTCTTTCAAATTTTTATTAACTTCCATGATTATAAAAAATATCCCATAGTAATACCCTCCCTGCCCCCCACTTTCCCCTTTGAAACTCCATTCTCCATCATATCCCCTCCCCATCTCAATCAGTCTCTCTTTTACTTTGATGTCATGATGAATTTGCCATTCTTAAATAAGCTATAGTTTGGGGTTGTCATTTGTTGCTTCCTGATTTATAGTCCTTTGTCTCTTCTGTTATTCGTGGGAGCAGGGTCTCACTCAGCCACAGGCTGACCTGGAACCCTTTACAGACCAGAAATCTCAGCCTCCCAGTTGACAGGATTAAGGGTGTGGGGGCAACACACATCCTTAGGGACTTTGACTTTGTTAGATGATCTATTTGTTTTAATACCTACTCTTACATAAATACTCTGTGCTGGTTTTCACTGAATGTGTACATTGTTCAGTTAAATTTTAGAATTTGCCTGTATTTTGCTTCACCCAGTGTACTATACTTGCACAGCAGGCAAACCCAATGCCTAGAGTCACTGTTGCTGTTACTCTGAGAGTCATTTAAGAGCCACACTTAGCATCATAAGTTTCTATCCAAAAGATATATAACATTATATTTACACATGTAACAATACTGCAGATAATTAGAAAACCCAAGCATCAAATTACCCAAGATGCAAAAATCTCTACATTATGATACAAGAAACACAAAAAATCAAGACAATGTAATTCCACCAAAAATTATAAATCCATCAGAAATGACCTTCGGTGATACTGATTTAGATGAAATGCCTGAGAAAGATTTTGAAAGAATGATCATAACTATGTTAGAAGAAATTAAAGGAATTAAAGAAGACACAGTAAACCAATTTAATGAAATAAGGAGGTCAATACAAGACATGAGTAAGGAAATAAAAATACTAATGAAAAACTAATCAGAAATATTAGAAAGGGATCTAGGTATGATGGCACATGCCTTCAATCTTAGCACTGGGGAGGTAGAGGTAGGATCACTGTGAGTTTGAGGCTACCCTGAGACTACATAGTGAATTCAAAGTCAGCCTGGGCTAGAGCAAAACCCTACCTCAAAAAGTCCCCTCCCCCTCCAAAAACAGAAAAAGAAATACTAGAAATAAGAAACAGTAAGGTCAAATAAAAAATGCTGTAGAAAGTTTCACCAATAGAATGGATAGCATGGTGGTGCATGCCTTTAATCCCAGCACTCAGAAGGCAGAGGTAGGAGGATTGCCATGAATTCAAAACCACCCTGAGACTACATAGTGAATTTCAGATCAGCCTGGGCTAGAGTGAGACCCTACCTCAAAAAACAAACAAAAAAGGTCACTTTATATTGATTAAAGGAACAACTCAACAGGAAGACATTACAATTCTAAACATATACGCACCTAACAAGGGTGCTCCCAATTTCAACAAACAAACACTATTAGACTTAAGGTCACAGATAACACCAAGCACAACTGTAGTGGGTGTCTTCAATACCCCACTCTCATCAACTGACAGGTGATCCCAACAAAAAATAAACAGACATCTTGACTAAATGAAGTCACAGAACAAATGGACGTAACATATCTACAGAACATTCCATCCAAATCTTACAGAATATACATTTTTCTCAGCAGCACATAGACCATTCTCTAAAATAGACCATATATTAGGAAACAAAGCAAATCTTAACAAATATAGGAAAACTGAAATAAACCCTTGAACTCTATCTGATCACAATGGGATTAAATTACAAATCAATAGCAAGAAAAACTACAGAGCATACACAAAATCATGGAAACTAAACAATACACTTCTAAATGATCAATGATGAAATAAAAAAATTCATAGAAGCAAGTGATAATGAGAACACAACATATCAAAACCTTTGGGACACAATGAAGGCAGTCTTAAGAGGGAAATTTACAGCTTTAAGAGCCTATATTAAGAAATTAGAGGGCTGGAGGGATTGCTTAGTGGTTAAGGCATTTGCCTGCAAAGCCAAGGAACCCTGGTTCAATTCCCCCACCCACATAAGCCAGATGCACAAGGTGGCACATGCATCTGGAGTTCGTTTGCTGTGGCTGGAGGTCCTGGTGCACCCATTCTCTCTGTCTCTCTTTCTCTCTCTGACTCTCTCAAATAAATACAAGAAAAAAGAAATTAGAAAGGTTGCAAGTAAACAATTTAATGCTTCACCTTAAGGCCTTGAAAAAAGAACAAGGCAAACCAAAAATCAGTCAACGGTAAGAAATAATAAAGATTAGAGCAGAAATTAATGAAATAGAAACCATAATAATAATAATAATAATACAAAGAATCAATGAAACAGAGTTGGTTCTTTTAAAGAACAACAAGATTGATAAATCCTTAGCAAATCTGATCAGAAGAAAGAAGAGACACAAATTAATAAAATTAGAGATAAGAAAGGCACCATTACAACAGATACCAAAGAAATTCAGAAAATCATAGGGACATACTTTAAGAACATATACTTCTCTAAGTTTGAAAACCTGAAAGAACTGGATGATTTCCTAGATTTATATGACCTACCAAAAAAAAATTAAATCAAGATGAGAGAAACCATTTAAATGACCTGTTTATAATAAGTACAGAGATCCAAGCAGTTAAAAAAAAAATTCCCAACTAAAAAAAAGTCCAGGCCCAGATGGATTCACTGGTGAATATTACCAGAACTTCACAGAAAAACTGACACCAATGCTTCTTAAACTTTTCCATAAAATAGAAAGGAAGGAATACTATCAAAATCCTATGAAGTCAGCATCACTCTGATACCCAAACCAGACAAAGACAGAACAACAACAACAAAAAATTACAGATCAATCTCCAAAATGAACATAGATGCAAAATTTTTAAACAAAATATTGACAAACAGAATACAAGAATATATCAAAAAGATCATAACTCTGATCAAGCAGGCTTTATCCCAGAGATGTAGGGAAATTGACAAATGTAATATACTATATAAATGAACTGAAGGACAAAAATCACATGATCATCTCAATAGATGCAGAAAAGGCATTTCACAAAATCCAACATCACTTCATGATAAAAGTCCTAGAGAACCTGGGAATAGAAGGAACATCTCAACAAAGGCTATTTATGATAAACCTACAGCCAACATAATACTAAATGGGGAAAAACTTGAAGCTTTTCCACTAAAATCAGGAACAAGACAAGGGTGTTCACTCTCCCCACTTTTATTTAGTATAGTACTAGAAGTCTTAGCTATAGCAATAAGACAAGAGACACTCATAAAAAGGACACAAATTGGAGCTGGAGAGATAGGTTAGAGGTTAAGCGCTTGCCTATGAAGCCTAAGGACCCCAGTTCAAGGCTTGATTCCCCAGGACCCACGTTAGCCAGATGCACAAGGGGGCGAATGTGTCTGGAGTTCATTTGCAGTGTCTGGAGACCCTGGCGCGCCCATTCTCCCCCCCCCTCTCTATCTGCCTCTTTCTCTTTCTCTCTGTCACTCTCAAATAAATAATTTTTAAAAAAAGGATACAAATTGGAAATGAAGAGATCTAATTTTCATTATCTGCATATGATATGATTCCATACATAAAGGACTCTAAAGACTCTACCAGCAACCTGTTAGAGCCGATAAACACTTTTAGCAATGTAGCAGGATACAAAATAAATACACAGAAATCAGTTGCTTTCTAATAATAAACATGCAGAGGAACTCAGGGAATCACTCCCATTCACAATTGCCTCAAAAAAAAAAAATAATAATAAAGTACCTTGGAATAAACCTAACCAAGGAAGTGAAGGATCTCTACAATAAAAACTTTAAAACACTCAAGTGAAAAATTGCAGAAGACACTAGGAAATGGAAAGACATCCATTGTTCTTGGATTGGAAGAACCAGTATTGTGAAAATGTCAATCTTACCAAAAGCAATCTACACATTTAATGCAATCCCCATTTAAAATTCCAGTGGCATTATTCATGGAAAGAGAAGAAACAATCCTAAAATTCATTTGGAAGCACAAAAAACCTTGAATAGCCAAAACAATTTTGAGCAACAAAAGCAAGGCTAGCAGTATCACCATACCTGATTTTAAGCTATACTACAAAGCCATGGTAACAAAAACAGCATGGTACTGACACAAAAACAGACATGTAGATCAATGGAACAGAAAAGAGGACTCAGATGTAAATCCAGGCAGCTACAGCCATCTAATTTTTGACAAAAATGCCAAAAATATGCATTGGAGAAAAGATAGCCTCTTTAACAAATGGTGCTGGGAACAATGTATAACTGTATGTAGAAGGATAAATAAATCCTTATCTCTTTCCATGCTCAAGAATCAAGTCCAAATGGATCAAAGCTGAAAAGATCAGACCTGAAACTTTGAAACTGGTAGAGAAGAAAGTAGGGGAAGCCCTTCAACATAATGGCATAGGCAACAACTTGTTGAAAATAACACCAGTTGCTCAAGAAACAAAACCACTAATCAACCACTGGGACAAAAATATCTATTGTATAGCACAGGACACTGTGAATAGAGCAAAGAGGCAACATAGAATGGGAGAAAAATATTGCCAACTATACATCTGACAGGATTAATATCTAGGATATACAGAAAACTCAAAACTAAATTTAAAAAAGTCAAACAACCCGATTGAAAATGGGATATGAAGCCGGGCGTGGTGGTCCACACCTTTAATCCCAACACTTGGGAGGCAGAGGTAGGATCGCCTCGAGTTTGAGGCAAGCCTGAGACTACATAATGAATTCCAGGTCAGCTTGGGCTATAGTAAGACCCTACCTCAAAAAAACGAAAAAAAAAAAAAAAGGCCTATGGGGGCTGGAGGGATGGATCAGTGGTTACGGCGTTATCCTGCAAAGCCAAAGGAACCCAGGTTCAATTCCCCAGGACCCAAGTAAGCCAGATGCACAAGGTGACGTATGAGTCTGGAGTTTGTTTGCAGTGGCTAGAGGCCCTGGTGCACCCATTCTCTGTCTAATAAAAAATTTTTAAAACTGGGCTAAGGGTGCTGGGTGTGGTAGTGCATGCCTTCAATCCCAGCACTCGGGAGGCAGAGGTAGGAGGATCACCATGAGTTTGAGGTCACCCTGAGACTATGTAGTGAATTCCAGGTCAGCCTGGGCTAGAGTGAGACCCTATCTTGAAGGAAAAAAGGGGGGGAGGTGCTATGGAACTAAAGAAGAAATACATATGGCATATAAATATCTACTAAAATGTTCTACATACTTAGCCATCAGGGAAATACTTTGAGATTCCATCCCATTCCTGTTACAGTGGCTATCATAGGAGCCGCGCGGAGCCCTCGGAGGGGCGCAGGAGGGGCATTGGGGCAGACAAAGCGGCTAATGAATGGGTGTGCCCACAGCATTGTAGCCCGTGGGACCACGATGTGCCCAGCCAACACCCCAGGAAGTGTAGAAGGATCACGAGTGGGCTGTCAGCATGGTGGGTCTCCTGTCTGAGACCAGAAGCAAATCTTTGCTCCACACACTGGTGTCCACACTGACAAGCGTTGAGTAGGAGCACCACTGAAGAGAATACTCTGTGCCCTGTGACAGGGTGCCCATGTGAATTGCACACCTTGTTTCCAGTACATTCGTGATCAGCCATATGAATACAAACACCTCAAAGATGGAATTATTATGAAAAAGTGAAGGAATCTGCATCTGGAGCACCAGTGAGCATTTGGGGCAATTTTATTATGGTATTGTATATATGTAAGTAGAAGAACAGATTAATAGGGGTGAAAAGACCCAAAGTGAGGTCAGGGGAAGAGATCGAGTAAAGGAAAGGTGGAGGGAGGGCTAATCAAAATCTAAGAGGATATAAATAAATCATATGGAATCCTACTTTTTTTGGACAATGGAACACTCAGGAGCCGTAGACTGTTGCTAGAAAATTTTCAGTGCCAGGGATGGGATACCTTCCAGTGAGCTGTTGGCCAGGGCGGTCCCTGATGCCCCCCACAAAATCATAGGCCATTGCTGAGGCCCTTGGTTTCCCACCAGGAATAGATGGTAAGACCCTATTGCTGAAGACTCCACATACTTGGGCTGCAAGGCCATTGAGAAATTCTGCTGGGACTGAGCTGATAACCTCCTCCATGTAGACCAGCTGACAGAAAGCTGGAAGAAGCCATTCTCATGCAGTTCAATGGGAGAAAGAGAAATCACCACTGAAGATACTCAACAGTAGACACTGCAAGCCTTATATTTGGCCAGCCAGGCCAAATGAGCCAACAGGTGCAATAGTGGTCCATCTGTCATGGTGGAAACCAACTGCCCTCTAATTGGATTGGAGGCCCGCTCCATGGGAGGGAATACATCCCTGATACTGAAAACTTAAAACAGGGATAGTCATGAGCCCTAGGGGTGTAACATCTGCTGCTGTCTGGCTAAACGTATATACTATGCTTATCAAACTTCCCAGTAAGCACTTCTCTTAATGTTCATACCCTTATATTAATGCTACTCTCACTTTTGGTAGAGAATCTTCTCTCTTCAGATGGCAGTGCTCTTGGGATGACTAAGAAGGTATCATGGTGCTGGAAAGAAGTGACAGAGGAGTGCTCAGTACTGCAATATCTCTATCACACCTTCCAAGGTTCAGGGTCTAATGCAGAAGAGGTGGCCGAAAGAACGTAAGAGCCAAAGGAAGGGTAGGACTCCTTACAACATGCTCCTCCAGACACAAAATGGCCTGGATATCCATGACTTTACAGTGCCTGACACTACCTATGCAAGACCATCATAAGAGGAGGAAAAGTTCATGACATCAAAATAAAAGAGAGACTGATTGAGATGGGGAGGGGATATGATGGAGAATGGAGTTTCAAAGGGGAAAGTGGGGGGAGGGAGGGTATTACCATGGAATATTTTTTATAATCATGGAAGTTGTTAATAAAAATTTGAAAAAAAAAAAGAAAGAAAGAATGGCTATCACCATCAAGAAAATAAATGACAATAAATGTTGGCGAAGGTCTGGATAAAGAGGAACCCTTCTACACTGTTGATGGGAATGTAATATGGTACAGCCATTGTAGAAATCAGTGTGGAGGTTCCTGGGACAGGTAAAAACAGATTTGCCATATGACTCAGCTATAGCACTCCTAGACATATATGCTAAGGACTCATTGAACTACCTTATAGATACTTGCTCAACCATGTTTTTTACTGCTCTATTCACAATAGCTAGGAAATGGAACCAGGCTAGATGTCCCTCAACTAATGAATGGATAATGAAGATGTAGTGTATTTATACAATGGAGTTCTATTCAGCAGTAAGGAAAAATGAAATTGGGCTACAGAGATGGCATAGTGGTTAAGTCGCATGCCTGTGAAGCCTAAGGACCCAGGTTTGATTCTCCAGGTCCCACGTAAACCAGATGGACAATGGTGGCACCAGTATCTGGAGTTCATTTGCAGGAGCCAGTGACCCTGGCATGCCTATTCTCCCCCCCCACCCCATCTCTAACTAACTAACTAAATAATAATAAAATCTTTAACAAAAGAAAATTATGAAATTTGCAGGGTAATAGATGGATCTGGAAAGGACTAAGTGAGTTAACCCAGGCCCAGAAAGCCAAATGTCACACAGCCTCTCTCATATGTGGACCCTAGCTACAGAATGTTCAGACTTGTGTATGAGTTGCAGTAAAAACAGTCAGTAGCAGAGGCCAGTAAGCTAGAAAAGGGCTATAAGGGAAGGGGGAGAGGAGAGGACTTAAGGGGATGGTACTGTATATATGTAAGTAGATAAACAGATTACTGGGGCTGGAATGGCCTAAGCAAGATCATGGGAAGAGATTGAGTAAAAGGGTTAATCAAAATTCAGGATATTGTGAATAAGTAATATGATAACCTACTTTTTTGGATAACAGCATACCCAGAAGCCATAGACTGTTGCTAGAAAAATTTCAGTACCAGGGATGGTATCCCATCCAGTGAGTTGTTGACCAGGGAGGTCCCTGATACCCCTAAAACATCACAGGCCATTGCGGAGGCTCTTGGTTTCCCACCAGGAATAGATGGTAAGACCCTATTGTTGAAGACTCCACATGCCTGGACTGCACGATCACTGAGAAATCAAGCTGGGGCTGAGCTGAAAATCTCCTCCCTGTAGACCAACTGACAGAAAGCTGGAAAAAGCTGCACAGCATGCAACCCTATGAGAGAGAGAAGTTATCAGTGGAGATAAACAACAATGGACACTGCAAGCCTTAAGTTTCGTCAGCTAGGCCAAATGAGCCAATGGGTGCAATAGTGGCATGTCTGTTATGGGGGAAACCAACTGCTCTGTAATTGGACTGGAGGCCTGCTCCAAGGGAGGGAATTGCATGCCTGGTACTGAAAACCTATGATGGGAAAGTCATGAGCCCTACTAGGGGTATAACACTTGCTGGTATCTGGCTATGTGTACATATTATGCTCACCAAATTGCCCTGTAAGCACTTTACTTAACGTTCATACCCATATATTAATGCTACTCTCACTTTTGGTTAGAGAGGTTTCTCTTTTCAGTGGGCACTGACCACTGGGATGACCCAAAAGGCAACATAGTGCTGAGAAGAACTGATGGAAGAGTGTTCAGCACTGAAATATCTCTATCACACCTTCCAAGGCTCAGGGTCCATTGCAGAAGAGGTGGCAGGAAGAATGTAAGAGCCAAAGGAAGGCAGGCCTCCTTACAATGCAATTGTTCAGACAGAAACTGGCCTCAATATCCATGACTTCACAGTGCCTAGCACTACCTTCACAAGACCCTCGTAATAGAAAGAAAAGATGATGACATCAAAATAAAAGAGAGACTAATGGAGAGAGGGAGGGGATATGATGGAGTGTGGATTTGTGAAGAAGAAAGTGGGGGAGGGGAGGGAGTTATCATGGTTTACTGTAAGTATGGAAGCTGTTAATAAAAATAAATAAATAAGGCATCCAATTAGGGGGAAAAAAGGCACAACAGAAATTCACTGAATACTTGGTTCATCCTATACTCTTAACATATGACCTCGTATTAATTAGAAAGTTATAAAATACTGTTTCCATAAAGGTAAGTCCTAGAGACTAATCCTGCCTTTGCAATAGCAATCAAAGAGCTTTGCACTAGGGCTGGAGAGGATGGCTCTTGCCCGCAAAGTGCACAGAATGGTGCATGCATATGGAATTCATTTGCAGTGGCTAGAAGCTCTGGCATGTCCTTTTTCTCTGTCTCTCTTTGATTGCAAAAATAAATAAATAAATAGCAATATTTACGGCTGGAGAGATGGCTTAGTGGTTAAGGTGCTTGCCTGTGAAGCCAAAGGACCCAGGTTCAATTCCCCAGTATCCACATAAGCCAGATGCACAAGGTGGTGCATGCATCTGGAGTTTGTTTGTAGTGGCTAGAAGCCCTTACATGTCCATTCTCTCTCTATCTGCCTCTTTTTCACTTTCTCTCTCAAAATATTTTAAAAAGTGGTAACTTCATCTTAAAATATATTTTTTAAAAGAGCTTTGCATTAATAGCACACAGTGCCAATCACCTAGAAGTTCTTTATATTTTTCCTCAAGTATACATCACTAGAATTCTTGAACTTCCTCACCACATGTCTGCTTTTCCTTGGGGTCTGGTGTCACTGACTTCCGGCGTTTACGCTGGCTCCCAAGTGTGGTTCTCCCTCGGGCTGGCCGCTTGCTACACATCTGGGGACCCGAAGTAGGGCAGCACACCACAGGATAATGGGGAGGCACTGATAAGAAGACAAAATGGGGAACACAGTAGGGTGAAAGCAGAACTATGAATACTTGTAATGTATAAATTATTTAGACATCACTAAAAGCAGTATCAAGAATATACATTAAGAGCTGAGGGTGTGGCACAGTGGTCAAGTGTTACCATAGCATTTATGAGGACCTGAATTGGGTCCCCAGCACTAAAAATTAAATACAGAAGCATTGGGTATGGTGGTACAACTCTGTTATCCCAGTACTCTGGAGGTAGGAGGGCAGCCTGGGTTACACTGAGAATTGTAGACTAGCCTAAGCTACATATCAATATCCTGTTTCAAAATACAAACAGAAAAACTAAGGTAATGTGACCTGAAAGAAACACATTATGTGAGGTCAATCACAGCATCCAAATAAAGCAATAACACATCCCTGACTTATTCATTTATTATTTTTTCGAGGTAGGGTCTCCCTTTAGTCTAGGCTGATCTAGAATTCACTAAGTAGTCTCAGTCTGACCTTGAACTCACAGCAATCGTCCTACCTCTGCTTCCTGAGTGCTGGGATTAAAGGCGTGCACCACCACGGCTGGCCCCTGATTTATTTTCATGGGAAGATGTGGGAGACACTGCATCCTTCAGTTGGTATTGGCAAAACCAGAAATATGAGATTATTGGTCTTTTACTTATGGAAATTAGGAAGAATTTCTTACCTGTTTTAGAGGGCTGGGGAGGCCTCGGGTCTGGATCACTGAGGGCTCTGGGGGTCACATAGCGAATTGATGTCTCCTCCAGATACTTGTCTACAAGATCAGGGCACACTGCAGGGGGAGAAGGAGTCACTCAAGCAACAACACCCCTACCTTCTCCCAATGGGCATCAGAATTTATTCTCCTAGGTATTCCCCAGGGTCAAGGCCTCCTCCCTCTTAAGACTCCTAGGCTGCTCACTCCTTGCCTCCCATGTTTCTTGTCTGATTCAAGTGTCCCCGGACCACAATAAGCCCTCACCAGCCCGTCTCCGCTTGAGGGTGACATAGGGCAGAAGGTCATGGCGAGTGATGATGCGCAGCAGCTGCAGCACCTGTCGAAAGTTACTCTCGTCACAGCGTCCCTGGCGCTCCAGTGCCAGTAAGAAGTCCCGTCCATTTCGGATGAGTCCACGTTCATGGTCATCAATAACATCAACAAAGAGGAAGGAAAGCACACGAACATCTCTGTGTGTCAGGTGGGTGCCCACGATGTCAAACATGCGGTGTAGGCTGTACAGCCCGTGCTCCTGCTCACCATGCTCTTCTGGCCACACCTGGCTTGCCCGCCGCTTTAGGCCCGCCATGCTGGGGCCTCAGGAACACAATGCTTTCCAGAATCTCTGCTCAGTAGCTGCAATCCCCAGGGTACTGTAAGACAGTACAAGAGCCCATGATTCACTCAAGGCAGGAGCCCTAGGGGAGTAACGCCTGCTCTTATCTGGCTAAATGCATATATTATATCCACAAAACTGCTTTGTAAGCACTTTTCTTAATGTTTATACCCATACATTAATGCTATTTTCACTTTTTCTTTTTTGGGGGGTTAGGGTCTCACTCTAGCCCAGGCTGACCTGGAATTCACTATGTAGTCTCAGGGTGGCCTCAAAATAAAGACAATCCTACCTCCACCTCGAAAGTGCTGGGATTAAAGGTGTGTACCACTGCACCCGGCAACTCTTAGAGAAGCTTCTCTTTTCAAACAGCTGTGACCACTGAGATGACTCAAAAGTCACCACAGCTGGGTGTGGTGGCACACGCCTTCAATCCCAGCACTCGGGAAACAGAGGTAGGAGGATCACCATGAGTTCCAGGCCACACTGAGACTACATAGAGAATCCCAGGTCAGCCTGGGCTAGAGTCAAACCCTACCTCAACAAACAAACAAAAGAAAATGAAAAAGTCACCATAGTGCTAAGAAGAAGTGACAGTGGAGTGTTCGGCACTGGGACATCTCTATCACATCTTCCAAAACTCAGGGTTCATTGTGGAAGAGGGGATGGAAAGAATATAAGAGCCAAAGGAAGGGTAGGACTTCTTACAATACCATCTTCCAGACACAAAATGGCCTGGATATCCATGACCTAGCAGTGCCTAGCACTACCTACAAAAGATCTTCAAAAGAGAAGGAAAGGAGAATGACATCAAAATAAAAGACACTAGGGCTGGAGGGATGGCTTAGCAGTTAAGGAGTTTGCCTGCAAATCCAAAGGACCCAGGTTCGATTCCCCAGGACCCACATTAGCCAAATGCACAAGGGGGTGCATGCATCTGGAGTTTGTTTGCAGTGGCTGGAGGTCATGGTATGCGCCTCTCCCACCCCCTTCTCTTTCTCTCTCTCTGTCAAATAAATAAATTAATTAAAAATTTAAAAAGAGACTAATTGAGAGGGGGAGGGAATATGATAGAGGGTGGATTTGTGAGGGGGGAGGGAATTATCATTAATTATGGAAGCTGTCAATAAGAAAAATTTTAAGGGGCTGGAGAGATTGCTTAGTGGTTAGGGCATTTGCCTGCAAAGCCAGAGGATCCCAGTTTGATTTTCCAGGACCCACTTAAGCCAGATGCACAAGGGAACACATGCATCTGGCGTGCGTTTGCAGTGGCTGGAGGCCCTAGTGCACCTCTCTCTCTCTCTCTCTCTTTCTCTTTCTCTCTGACTCTTTCTCTCTCTCAAATAAATAAAATAGTACTGGAAGTCTTAGCCATAGCAATAAGGTAAGAGACACACATAAAAGGGATACAAATTGGAAAGGCAGAGATCAAGTTATCATTATTAGCAGATGACTTGATTCTATACATAAAGGACCCTAAAGACTCTACCAGCAAACTATTAGAGCTGATAAATACCTATAGCCATGTAGCAGGATACAAAATAAACACACAGAAATCAATAGCCTTCCTATATGCTAACAACAAACACTCAGAGGATGAAATCAGAGAATAACTCCCATTCACAACTGCATTAAAAAAAATTTAGTACCTTGGAATAAACCTAACCAAGGAAGTGAAGGATCTCTACAATGAAAACTTCAAAACACTCAAGCGAGAAATTGCAGAAGACACTAAGAAATGGAAAGACATCCCCTTGTTCTTGGAACGAAGAATCAATATTGTGAAAATTGCATTCTTACCAAAAGCAATCTACACATTTAATGCAATCCCCATTAAAGTTCCAATGGCATTCTTCATGGAAATAGAAAAAAAAATCCAAAAATTCATTTGGAAGCACAAAACCTCAAATATCTAAAACAATTTTGAGCAACAAAAATAAGGCTGGTGGTATCACCATACCTGATTTTAACCTATACTACAGAGCCACAGTAACAAAAACAGCATGGTACTGGCATTAAAACAGACATGTAGATCAATGGAACAGAATAGAGAACTCAGATGTAAGTCCAGGTAGCTATAGCCACTTGATATTTGACAAAAATGCCAAAAATACTCATTGGAGAAAAGACAGACTCTTCAGCAAATGGTGCTCGGAAAACTGGATATGTATCTATAGAAGGATGAAAATAGATCTTTATCTCTCTCCATGCACAAGAATTAAGTTCAAATGGATCAAAGACCTTAATATCAGACCTGAAACTCTGAAACTGCTAGAAGAAAAAGTAGGCATTAGTCTTGGCAATGACTTTCTGAATATAACCCCAATTGCTCAGGCAATAAAACCATAGATTAACCACTGGAACCTCATGAAATTACAAAGATTTTGTACAGCAAAAGACACTGTGAACAGAGCAAAGAGAAAACCTACAAAATGGGAGAAAATCTTTGCCAGCTATACATCTGATAGAGGATTAATATCTAGGATATACAAAGAAGTCAAAGAATTCAATAATAAGAAATCAAACAACCCAATTAAAAAATGGGCTATGGAACTAAACAGAGAGTTCTCAAAAGAAGAAACATAGATGGCATAAAAACATCTAAAAATATGTTCTACATCCTTAGTCATCAGAGAAATGCAGATTAAAATTACGATGAGATTCCATCTCATTCCTGTCAGATTGGCTACCATCATGAAAACAAATGACCATAAATGCTGGTGAGGATGCAGAAAAAGAGGAACCCTTCTACATTGTTGGTGGACAATCTGGTCTAGCCATTGTGGAAATCACTGTGATGGTTCCTGAGACAGAAAAATAGATCTAACACTCCTAAGCATATAACCTAAGGACTTGTCTCACTACCTTAGAGATACATGCTCAACTATGTTTATAGCTGCTCTATTCACAATAGCTAGGAAATGGAACCAGCCTAGATGTCCCTCAACTGATGAGTGGATAATGAAGATGTGGCACATTTACACAACAGAGTTCTACTCAGTAGTAAGTAACAACAAAGTTATGAAATATGAAGCAAAATGGATGAATCTGGAAAGGATTATACTAAGTGAGGTAACCCAGGAACAGAAAGCCAAACGTTGCATGTTCTCTCTCATATGTGGATCCTAGCCACAAATGATTGGACTTCTGTGTGAGTAGGAAGAAAACTCAGTAGCAGAGGTCAGTAAACTAGAAAGGAGATATAAAGGGAATAGAAAGGTGGGGGGGGGGGACTTAATAGGATGGTATTGCATATATGTAAGTAGAAAAACAGATTAATGGGGGTGAAAAGGCCTAAGTAAGGTCAGGGGAAGAGATTCAGTAAAGGAAAGGTGGAGAGAGGGCTAATCAAAATCTAAGAGGATATAAATAAGTCATATGGAAACCAACTTTTTTGGACAATTGAATACACAGGAGCCATAGACTATTACTAAAAAATTTTCAGTGTCAGGGATGGGATACCTGTGTTGTTGGCCAGGGAGATCCCTGATGCCCCCAAAACATTACAGGCCATTGTTGAGGCCCTTGGTTTCCCACCAGGAATAGATGGTAAGACGCTATTGCTAAAGATTCTACATACTTGGGCTGCAAGGCCACTAAGAAATCCTGCTGGAATTGAGCTGATAACCTCCTCCATGTAGACCAGCTGACAGAAAGCTGGAAGAAGCCATTCTGCATGCATTTCAACGAGAGAAAGAGAAATCACCAGTGAAGACACTCAACAGTGGACACTGCAAGCCTTACTTTGGCCAGCTAGGCCAAATGAGCCAACAGGTACAATAGTGGCATGTCTGTTATAGAAGAAACCAACTGCCCTCTAATTTGACTGGAGGCCCACTCCATGGGAGGAAATACATGCCTGATACTGAAAGTCTACAACAGGGGTAGTCATGAGCCCTAGGGGTGTAATGTCTGCTGCTGTCTGGCTAAATGTATATACTATGTTCACCAAACTGCCCAGTAAGTACTTTCTTAATGTTCATACCCATATATTAATGCTACTCTCATTTTTGGTTAGAGAACCTTCTCTTTTCAGATGGCAGTGCTCTTGGGATGACTCAGAAGGCATCATGGTGCTGACAAAAAGTGACAGAGGAGTACTCAGCACCGCAATGTCTGTATCACACCTTCCAAGGCTCTGTGTCCATTGCAGAAGAGGTGGCGGAAACAATGTAAGAGCCAAAGAAAGGGTAGGACTACTTACAATGTGCTCCTCCAGACACAAAATGGCCTGGATATCCATGACCTCATAGTGCCTGACACTACGTACACAAGATCATCATAATAGGAGGAAAAGATCATGACATCAAAATAAAAGAGAGACTGAGAGGGGGAGGGGATATGATGGAGAGTGGAGTTTCAAAGGGGAAAGTGGGGGTAGGGAGGAAATTACCATGGGATAATGCTTACAATCATAGAAGTTAATAAAAAATAAAATTAAATTAAAATGAATAAAATTAAAAATTAAACAAATAAAAAAGCCAGGCATGGTGGCGCATGCCTTTTAAAAAAAAGTTTTTAAGGGTTGGGCTGGGCATGGTGGCACACGCCTTTAATCCCAGCACTTGGGAAGCAGAGGTAGGAGGATCGCCATGAGTTTGAGGCCACCCTGAAAATATGGAGTGAATTCCAGGTCAGCCTGTGCTAGAGTGAGACCCTACTTCAAAAAACCAAAAAGAAAAAGAAAAAGAAAAAAAAAAAGTTTTTAAGGGCTGTAGAGATGGCTGAGTGGTTAAGGTGCTTGCCTGCAAAGCCTAAGAACTCATATTTGACTCTCCACATCCCACATAAGCCAGACACACAAGGTGATGCACATGCACATAAGGTGGTGCACATGTCTGGAGTCCAACTGCAGTGGCTGAGGCCCCAGGGCGCCAATTCATTCATTACCTTTCTCTCTCTGATAAAAAAAATTAATAATAATAAAATGTTTTTAAAAGGGAGGTGGAAGCCAGGCATAGTGGCGCATGCCTTTAATTGGGAGGCACAGGTGGAAAGATTTCTGTGAGTTTGAGGCCACCCTAAGACGACATAGTGAATTCCAGGTCAGCCTGGGCTAGAGTGAGACCCTACCTCGAAAAACCAAAAAAAAAAAAAAAAAAAAAAAAAAAGGTGGGTGGGCTGAGGAGATAGCCACTAAAGCATGAAGGCCTGGGGGTTTACCCTGAGTTTGCTTCTGAGCACCTCTGAAAACAGCTGGGTATGGCCATGCACTCCTTTAACTCCAGCCCTGTGTGGGGAGCAGAGATCAGAGAATTGCTGAGCTCATTGGTCAGCCTGACTGAAAATGGAAGCTCCAGGTTCACAGACTCTGTCTCAAGGAAACACATAGATGAGAGATATCAGAGAACACCGAAAGTTCTCCACCCTCCGTGTGCACACAGGGCGTCCATCTGCACACACATGCCTACATACTATACATCCATACATACGCCATGCCCACGCAAGAAAAGAAAAAGGAGGACTGGAGAGACGTGTCAGCAGTTAAAGGTGCTTGCTTGCAAGCCTCCCAAAGTTCAATTATGCAGCACCTACATAAAGCTAAACTCAAAGTGGTGCATGCGTCTGTAATCCCAACACACTTAGGGCAGTGGGAGGTGGAGCATGGAGAATCTATAAATTCCCCAGCCAGACAGACTGGGCACAGGAAGTGGCAAAAACAAAACAAGGGAGACCCTCTCTCAAAATGAGAGGAGGGAACAACACCAAGGTTGTCTTTAGACTTCCACTCATGTCCCATAGTGTGAGTGCACACACGCATGTGCACACACACACTTACAAGAAAACCAGTCGGGTGTGGTGGCACACATTTTTAATCCCAGCATCTGAGAGGCCAAGGTTAGGAGGAACACTGTGACTTTGAGGCCACCCTGAGACTACATTGTGAATTCCAGGTCACCCTGGACTACAGCAAGACCCTACCTCAAAAAACCAAAAACACTTGGGAGGCAGAGGTAGGAGGATTGCCGTGAGTTCGAGGCCACCCTGAGACTACATAGTGAATTCCAGGTCAGCCTGGGCTAGAGTGAGACCCTACCTCGAAAAACCGAAAAACCAAAAAAAAAAAAAAAAAAAAAAAAGGAAAACAGGAGATGGAGAGATAGCTCAGTGGTTAAAGACACTTCCTTACAAAGCCTGACAGCCTGAGTTCAATTCCCCAGTACCCATATAAATCCAATGTATTCTCTCTCTCTCTGCCTTTCTGTCTCTTACTCTCGCTCAAATAATTAAGTCCCCGCCCCCCCAGGGTCTCGTTCTAGCCCAGGCTGACCTGAAATTCACTACGTAGGTGCTAGGATTAAAGAGTAAATAAAAATATTTTTACAAAGAAAAGAAAGGAAGCCGGGCATGGTGGAACACGCCTTTAATCCCAGTACTCAGAAGACAGAGGTAGGAGGATCACCATAGTTCGAGTCCACCCTGAGACTACATAATGAATTCCAGGTCAGCCTGAGCGAGAGTGAGACCCTACCTCGAAAAACCAAAAGAGAAAAAGAAAAGAAAAGAAAAGAAAGGCTTGAAGAGATGGTTTAGTGGTTAAGGCCCAGGTTCGATTCTTCACGATTCACCTAAGCAAGATAGCACATATGTCTGGAGTTCGTTTACAGTGGCTAAAGGTCCTGGCACACCCATTCTCTCTATCTACCTGCCTCTTTCCATTTCTCTCTCTCAAATAAATAAAATAAAATAAATTTTTAAAAAAGAAAGAAAGAAAAAGCCAGGCATGGTGATGCACGCCTTTAATCCAGCAATCAGGAGGCAGAGGTAGGAGGATCACCATGGGTTCAAGGCCACCCTGAGACTACATAGTGAATTCCAGGTCAGCCTGGGCAAGAGTGAGAACCTACTTAAAAAACCAAAACAAAAAAACAAAAAAACCAGACACTCTCTTGCAAAGCCTGATGGCCCAAGTTCAATTTCCCAGTACCCATATAAATCCAGATGTATGAGGCCCTGGTACATCCATTCTCATTCATTCTCGCCCCCTCCCTCCACCCTGTCACACCTTTCTGTCTCTTGCTCTCAAATAAATTTGAATATATATTTTTTTTTGGGGGGGAGGGTTTCGAAGTAGGGTCTTGCTCTAGCCCAGACTGACCTGAAATTCACTACATAGTATCAGGGTGGCCTTGAACTCATGGTTATCCTCCTACCTCTGCCTCACGAGTGCTGGGATCAAAGGCATGCACCACTATGCCCGGCAAATAAAAGTATTTTTAAAAAAGAAAAAGAGCTTGGGAGATTGCTCAGTGGTTACAGGCATTTGCTTGCAAAACCTACAATCCTGGGTTTGACTCCCAGCACCAATGTAAAGCTAGATGTAAATGCCATGTGTGCACATCCCCTCCAGCACCCCAGTAAATAAAGATTGTAAAAATAAAGTAACTGCTATTTTATGTCATCCAGATTATTGTTCTTGCTCCCAAGTACTGGTTCTGTTGCCCTAAAAACTCTGATTTTGCTAGGTCTAGAGTCACATGCATATAATCGCAGCAGTGAGGAAGCTGAGGCAGGAGGATCTCTAGTTCCAGACTAATCTGTAATAAGTGGTGAGATCTTGTCTTACAGAAACTACAAAAAAGAGAAACTTTGTTTCCCCCCTCCCACTAGATCATTTTTTGTGTGTGCTGTACGCATGTGATATATGCATGTGTGTGCAGATGTGTACTCTTGTGCACTCCTGTAGAAGCCAGAGAAGGACAACAGGTGTCCTATCGCTCTTTCACCCTGTTTCCTTCAGACAAGGTCTCTCAGTGAACCAGGAACTTGACATATATCTGGCTAGACTGGATAACTAGCGAGCCCCTATGAGTCTCCTGTCCCTGCCCCATTCAATTCTAGGGTTACAGGCATGCATGGCCACACCTTGCTTTCAATATGTGGGTGCTAGGGATCTGAACTCAGGTTCTCATGCTTCCACTGCAAGTGTTCCTACCCACTGGGCCATTTCAGTGCATTTCCTAAATACAGCCAAAATTGAGAAGTACAGAATTCACTTTATAATACGGGAGCTCTAGCAGAAGAACTTAAGGTTGTAACCGGGAAACTGAAAATGTTTAGACAGAGATAGTGGTGCACCCCTTTAATCCCAGCACTTGGGAGGCAGAGGTAGGAAAATTGCTGAGTTCGAGGCCAGCCTGAAACTACATAGTGAATTCCAGGTCAGCCTGGCCTACAGCAAGACCCTACCTTGAAAACAACAACAAAAACTGTTTGGTTAGAACTAGTTTAAAAAGATTGGGGGCTGGAGGGATGGCTTAGCGGTTAAGGCACTTACCTCTAAAGCCAAAGAACCCAGGTTCAATTCCCCAGGACTCAGGTAAGCCAGATGCACAAGGTGGCACATGTCTGGAGTTTGTTGGCAGTGGCTAAAGGCCCTGGCATGCCCATTCTCCCACTCGATCTGCCTCTTTCTCTCTCAAATAAATAACTTTAAAAATAAATAACTTTTTTTTAATTGGGCACACTCTCCTATTGCTATTTGTCCACCTAATGTTGGTCAGGAGGTAATATCCACCCTCTGCTTATGCTGTCATTTTCCCTGCCACTATGGGATTTCCCCTCGAGTCTGTAAGCCAAAATAAACCTTTTTCCCACAAGCTGCTCTTGGTTGGGTGATTTCTGCCAGCAATGTGAACCTGACTGCAACAGTAAAGTTGGTACTGAGGAGTGGTGTCATTTGCTGCTACACACCTGACTGTGTGGCTCTAGCCCTTTGGAGCTGATCTTCAAAAGGAATGTGGGAGGATTTGAAACTTTGGCCTGAAACACACCTTGCAGTGCTGTAAGTATAGCTTGATGGACTATTCTGGTCAGAGTTAAAAGACCTAAATTCAGTACGAACTATGGATTATGAGGTTTGGCTTATGAGGGTGAGAAACAGCTTTGCCTGGACTGGGCTAGAAGCAGTTTGTATAAAAAGCTTGCTGTTATGCCCATGTCCTGAGAATTTGTGCAGGGTTGCTTTGCGTAGAAAGGACTGATGTGATGGCAGTGACCTTGGGATGACTCAGAAGGCACCATGGCACTGAGAAGAAGTGACAGAGGAGTACTCAGCACTGAAATATCTCTATCACACCTTCCAAGGTTCAGGGTCCATTGCAGAAGAGGTGGCAGAAAGAATGTAAGAGCCACAGGAAGGGTAGGAATCCTTAGAATGTGCTCCTCCAAACACAAAATGGCCTGGATATCCATGACCTCACAGTGCCTGACTACCTACACAAGACCATCATAATAGGAGGAAAAGATCATTACATCAAAATAAGAGAGAGACTGATTGAGAGGGGGATATGATGGAGAGTAGGGGAAAGTGAGGGGAGGGAAGGAATTATCATGGGGTATTGTTCATAATCATGAAAGTTGTCAATAAAAAATTAAAATAAAAAAAATGAAATGGACTGATGTGAACAGAGGGATATGGCACAGATATGTAATCTTTGGGCTGATACTTCAGCACATTCAGCTACAATTATATGAGATTACAACCTTTGAAACTGGGCCAGCTGACCTGCACTGCAGCAACAGAAAGAATGTAGACTCTTTTGAAGGCGCCTGAGTGCTCAAGGAAATGTCCTGTTCTTCAAAGTCTGCTTTATTCCACCCCCCCCCCCCCCAGATTAACAAACTGGTACCCTACCTGGTATTGTGGAGTATAGGAAATTCAGGAAGACAGGGTCACTGAGTTTGCAACACAGTCTTGTGTTTTGGAAATAGCCATGGGCAGTGTGAAGCAGGTTTGCTGGATGCCTGCATGGAGACCCAATGAAGCTGTGAGGATGACCAGTGGATTGCAGTGGAGACCCAGTGGTGATGCCGGGACCACAAGATGGCTAAGGAGAGCTGTCAGCTCCAGATGAAGTTTTCCAGACTGTAAGTAGCCTACCTGGAAGGGCAGAATTGGAACTCCAGAGACTTGTTGCTGGTTAGAATTATCGGACTTGGAGACTTGTCACTGACTACAGTTGTTGGACTTGGAGCTATAGAGTTTGGTGTTTATCCTGTTTAAATCTTCTATTGTTCAATATTTCTTTGCTATGACCAATGCCATCTTTTGTACTGTGAATATTTATTCTGTGCCATTATGGGATTTGGGGGGATTTTTTTGGTATTATGGCTCAGTTAAAAGATAGTGGACACTAGGCGTGGTAGCACACGCCTTTAATCCCAGCACTCGGGAGGTAGAGGTAGGAGGATCGCCATGAGTTCGAGGCCACCCTGAGACTCCATAGTGAATTCCAGGTCAGCCTGAACTAGAATGAGACCCTACCTTGAAAAACCAAAAAAAAAAAAAAAGATCTTGGACTATGGGAATGTTTGAACATCATTAGGATTGGTCAAAACTATGAGGACTTTTAAAGATGGACTGAATGCATTGCATTTTACATCATGGATGGTTATAAGTTTATGGGGGCCAGGGGCGGAATGTGGTGGTTTGATTCAGGTATTTCCCATAAACTTAGGTGTTCTGAACACTAGGTTCTCAGCTAAAGGAGATTTGGGAATTAACACCTCCAGGAGGCAGTGTATTGTTGGGGGCGGGCTCATGGGTGTTATAGCCAGTTTCCCCATGCCAGTATTTGGCACACTCTCCTGTTGCTATTGTCCACTTTATGTTGGCCAGGGGGTGATGTGATTTTCCCCTGCCATTATGGGGCTTCCCCTCAAGTCTGTAGGCCAAAATAAACCTCCCCCCATACACACAAATTGTTTTTAGACAAAACAAAAAGAAAAAAAAAAACAAATTCTAATCAGCCAGGCATGATGGCTCACACCTATATTACCAGCACATTGGAGGATGAGATAGGAGGACTGCCATGAGTTCAAGGCCAGCCTGGGCTACAGAGTAAGTTCCATGTCAACCTGGGGTAGAGTGAGACTCTGCCTCAAAAAATGGGGGCTATTGGACTGGAGAGATGGCTTGGTAATTAAGTGCTTGCCTGTGAAGCCTAAGGATCCAGGCTCGAGGCTCAATTCCCCCATGTAAGCCAGATGCACAAGATGCCACATGTATCTGGAGTTCGTTTGCAGTGGCTGGAGGCCCTGGCGTGCCCATTCTCTCTCTTCCTCTTTCTCTGTCTGTTGCTCTCAAATAAATAAATAAAAATAAACAAAAAAGGGGGAGAGGCTGAAGAGATGGCTCAGCAGTTAAGGTGCTTGCTTGAAAAGCCAGACATCTCAGGTTTGATTCCCTAGTACCCACTTGACCTAGATGCACAAAATAGTGCACCCATCTGGTGTTCCTTTGCAGTGGCAACAGTCCCCAGTATGCCCATATTTTTATTATCTCCCTCTCTCTCTCCCCACTTCTCCCTCTGTCTTTCTCTCTGCTTACAAATAAATACTTTTTTAAAAACCCAAGAAAAAAAGCCAGACGTGGTGGTACACGCCTTTAATCCCAGCACTCAGGCAGAGGTAGTGGGATCACAGTGAGTTCGAGACCACCCTGAGACAACAGCCCTTCCTTATACATTCAAACTTCCTTATACATATCATTTAACAAACCCCTGTCAAGGACCAAGCACAGCCTTACATCATTACATACTTTGTCATTTGATTAATAAAGTTCCTCCATCATTCTGAGTAACTTCATTAACCAATCTTCTAGTTTAATGACTTTTAACTCCACTCCAGTCATTCAATTTACTGTCCTGAGTGTACCATTCAGTATTGTTCCATCCTCTGACTGCAACCTCCAATCACACAATCCATTTTAAATTCTTTCATGCTACTTCAAAATATTTATTAAGGCTGGGAATAGTGGTACATGCTTTAATCCCAGCACTCAGGAGACTGATTACCATGAGTTTAAAGCCAGACTGGACTATAGAGTGAGTTTCAGGTCAGCCTAGGGCTAGCATGAGACCTTACCTTGAAAAACCAAAAAGAAAAAGGTATTTATTAAATCTGCCCTACCTTTCACTTCTATAGCCACTGCTATGGTTCAGATTCTAACAATCTCTCACATGGACAACTACAACTGCTTCTTTTAAGAAATCTCTCTACCAGTAATATTTTTTTCTTTCTTTTTGATTTTCCCCCTCTTTTTATTTTTGTTTTTGTTTTTTTTCCCCCTCTTTTTAAAAATATTTTTATTTTTATTTTTTTGACAGAGAAAAGGAGAGAGAGAATGGGCATGCCAGGGCCTCCAGACACTGCAAATGAACTCCAGACGTGTGCGGCCCCTTGTGCATCTGGCTAATGTGGGTCCTGGGGAATTGAACCAGGGTCCTTTGGCTTTGCAGGCAAACACCTTAACCGCTAAGCCACCCTCCAGCCCCAGATTTAACATCTTTTTTTGAGATAGGGTTTTAATATGTAGCTGAGGTTGGACTTGGATTTTAAAAAATATTTTATTTATTTATGTAAGAGAGAGAGAGAGGAGTTAGAGAAAATGGGCACACCAAGGCCTCCTGCCACTGCAAACAAACTCCAGACGCATGTGTCACCTTGTGCATCTGGTTTATGTGGGTACTAGGGAATCGAACCTGGGTCCTTAGGTTTCACAGAGACAGGGAGATGGGGAGAGAGAGAGAGAATGGGTACACTAGGGCTTCCAACCACTGCAAACAAACTTCAGACGCTTGTGCCCCCTTGTGCATCTGACTAATGTGGGTGCTGGGGAATCGAACCTGGGTCCTTTGGCTTTGCAGGCAAACACCTTAACTGCCAAGCCATCCCTCCAGCCCAATGCACTGCCAATTTTAACCTACCTAAATCCATCCCCTATAGCTAGCTGTTAGCATCTAACATACATAACTAGGACTGGGGTTGCAGGAGAGGGTAAACACCCTGTGCTTTATACTGTTTACCAAGCCTTCTGAATCAGGCCTACTTCTCTAACTGCTTCTATCATATCCCAACTTTTATTCTTGAACATTATCAGTTTTCTAACACTGTTTACAGTTTACATGATCATGTAATTCATTTCTCTATACCATTTATTTTATTTTTTGTTTATGAAGAAAGAGAATAGGCACACTAGGGCCTCCAGTCATTGCAAATGAATTCCAAATGCATGTGCCACCATGTGTATCTAGCCTACATGAGTACTAGGGAATTGAATCTGGGTCCTTAGACTTGGCACGTAAGCACCTTAACTGCTAAGCCATCTCTCTAGCCCAGTTTGCTTTTTGTTTTTTCTTTAATTATTTATTTATTTGAGAGCGACAGACAGAGAAAGAAAGAGGCAGATACAGAGGGAGAATGGGCGTGCCAGGGCCTCCAGCCACTGCAAACGAACTCCAGATACAAACTCCAGATGTGTGCACCCCCTTGTGCATCTGGCTAACGTGGGTCCTGGGGAATGGAGCCTCGAACCAGGGTCCTTAGACTTCACAGGCAAGCCTTAACTGCTAAGTCATCTCTCTAGCCCCTTCTTTGGTTCTTTGAAGTAGGGTCTCACTCTAGCTCAGACTAACCTGGAATTCACTACATAGTCTCAGAGTGGCCTTGAACTCACACTGATCCTCCTACCTCTGCCTCCCCAGTGCTGGGATTAAAGGCGTGCGCCCAGCTTTTTTTTTTTTTTTTTTTTTTTTTTTTTTTTTTGAGGCAGGGTCTCACTGTAGCCAAGGCTGACCTAGAACTCATTCTGTAGCCCATCATGGCCTCAAACTCATGGTGCTCAGCCCCCTAAGTGCTGGAATTAAAGGTGTGCACCACCTCTACCATTTTTTTAATGTATTTGTTTATTTGAGAGAGATATAGAGGCAGATAGAGAGAAAGGGCATGCTGGGGTCTCCAGCCACTACAAACGAACTCCAGATGCACACGCCACTTGTGCATCTGGTGTACGTGAGTACTAAGGAATCGAACATGGGTCCTTTAGCTTTGCAGGAAAGTGCCTTAAATGCTAAGCCATCTCTCCAGCTCCCCATTTTTTAAATTTTGTTTTTCAAGGGAGGGTCTCACTCTAACCCAGGCTGACCTGGAATTCACTATGGAGTCTCAAGGTGGCCTTGAACTCATGGTGATCTTCCTACCTCTGCCTCCCGAGTGCTGGGATTAAAGGCGTGCACCACCATGCCCGGCTATCTCTATACCATTTTTTAGGCTATCCCTTTTGCCTGAATTTTCTTCTCGTTTCTCTATTCCACATTCCCATAACTACTTTTTCAGATGGCTAATTTCTAGTCATAAGAGTTAGCTCAAATGCTATCTTCAAACTGCATTTTCTACACCACAGCTAGTTAAATAATCCTCTTTCATGCTCTTAAACAACACTGCATATTTTCTTTATATTGGTGTACCAAAATGATTTGTGTGCTTAATATTCCATTAGGTCTTCCAATTCACAGAGAAGGACAGAAGCAGATCCATCTTTACTCTCTGAATGCACAGTAGCAGACAGCTGTAGAAGCAGCAATCAGTACAAATACTAAAGCTAAAAACCAAACTGCAAGCTGGGATGTAGCTCAGTTGGTACAAACTGAAGCCCTATGTTGATCTCTCAGCACCACATAAATGAGGCATGGTGGCACATGCCTATAAACCAGCACTTGGGGGACAGAAACAGGAAGATCAGAAGTTCAAGGTCATCCTTGGCTACATAATGAGGCCAGCCTGAGCTACATGAGACCCTGTTTTAATCTGAAAAAAAGGGGGGAGTTCCAGGTCAGTCTGGGCCAGAGCAAGACCCTATCTTGAAAAACCAAGAAAACAACAACAACAAAAACCCAGGACTGAGGAGTTTGCACAGTGGTTAACAGCACTTGCTTGCAAAGCCTGCCTGGTTGGGTTTGATTCTTCAGCAACCATGCAGAATCAGCCCCAAGTGATACATACGTCTGGTGTTCGGATGCAGCAACAGGAAGCCCTGGCATGTTAATACATGCAGGCGCACACACACACATGTGCAAGTGAATATTAGTATTAAAAACAAATTAGGGGGCTGGAGTGATGGCTTAACAGTTAAGGCATTTGCCTACAAAGCCAAAGGACCTCAGTTCGATTCCTCAGGACCCACATATGCCAGCTGCACAAGGGTGGCACATGCGTCTGGAGTTCATCTGTAGTAGGCTGGAGGCCCTGGCATGTCTGACTCTTCTCTCTCTCTCCTTGCAAATAAATTTTTAAAAAAAATATATTTTGAACAACAACAACAACAAAAAAAAAATGGAACCAGGTGTGGTGGCACACTCTATGAGTTCAAGGCCAGCCTGGGATTACAGAGTGAGTTCCAAGTCAGTGTAGGTTAGAGTAAGATCCTACCTTGAAAAAAACAAAACAAAAAACTGAATAACAACAAAAACAAAATGCATGAAAGTCCAAGAGTGAGAGGACTCCACTAAAAAGAGACACATACAGCCAGGCCTGGTGGAACATGCCTAAATCCCAGAACAAGGGAAGCTAAAGCAGATAATAAGTTTGAGGCCACCTGGGCCATATAGTGAGACCCCATCTCAGAGGGAAAGGAACTCAGTTACCATGGATATACTCTGGCTAGCCAGAGCTGTTTCTGTACCTTAAAGAATACTCACACCACACCACCCTACTCAGTAAGAAGTGATTCTGTCCATTTTATATACCAAGAATCTGAGGCTAAAATGAGAAGCTATAGATATAACTCATGCTAGAATGTATACTCAGCATGCATGAGGCCTTAGATTCTATCCCTAGCACCAAAAAGAAAGAAGGAAAAATAGAAGCCAGGAGTGGTGGTGCACACCTTTAATCCCAGCACTTGGGAGGCAAAGGCAGGAGGATTGTCATGAGCTCGAGGCTGACCTGAGACTACATAGTGAATTCCAGGTCAGCCTAGGCTAGAGCAAGACTCTATCTCGAAAAACTAAAAAAATATTTTTTTTTAAAAAAAGGAGCTGAACATGGTGGCACACACCTTTAATGCCAGCACTCAGGAGGCAGAGGTAGGAGGATCGTCATGAGTTCGAGGCCACCCTGCGACTACATAGTGCATTCCAGGTCAGCCTGGTCCAGAGTGAGCCTCTACCTCAAAAAAAAAAAAAAAAAAAAAAAAAAAAAATTTTAACAGTAAGGGGCCAGGCATAGTGACGCACGCCTTTAATCCCAGCACTCAGGAGGCAGAGGTAGGAGGCCACCCTGAGACTACATAGTGAATTCCATGTCAGCCTGGGCTAGAGTGAGACCCTACCTCAATCCCCCCCCCAAAAAGGAAGGGAAAATAGAGCAATAAGCTGCTTCATAGGAAGCACAGTGATGAGGGTTTGGAAAGGTAAAGATCCAGTACAGCCTGGTCCCCGTCCCTAACTCTCAAAAAGCCAAGGATGTGAAGACAAAGAGACTTACCCCTTAAAAAAAAAGGGAAAGGGGGGCTGGAGAGACGGATCCGCAGTTAGGGCACTTGCCTGCAAAGCCTAAACACCCAAATTTGATTCCTCAGTACCCACATGAAGCTAGATGTACAAAGCAACACATGTGTCTGGAGTTTGTTTGCAGCAACTGGAGCCCTGGGGCACCCATTCTCTCTATCTCTCTTCTATCTTTCTGCTTGTAAAGAATAAATAAATGGGGAATGCTCATCCTGGAATCTCAGGCTATGAGTTCTGAAATGTGAAAAGGAAATATAACCCATAGGCTTGAGAGCCCAGGTAATCCACCCAAAGCAGGGAAACAGCTGGGAAAGAGCTATTCAACTACAGACGAGTTCTCCTTGTTTCCTTCTCTCTGCTCACCTGATGTCACTGGCTACAGATCAAAGTGCTGAGAAAAACCAAGGTCTTCTTCACAGCAGGCAACAGAAGAAAACTGAAAACTCCTTAGAGCCCCTCACCTTTTCCATGTCCCTCTACCACCTGTTCCCTCTGGCTAGCTGTTGATTATGCAGAGAACAGAGAAAACAGAAGGGTAGGTTTCACATTAAACCAATGGGAAGAGCAGGGTATTCTAGGGTTGCCTAACTCAAAGTGCCCTTAAGCCTCAAGCAATTAAAAAATATCCCCTTATACTTTGCTCCTAATAAAATGAGGCAAAATACAGGTAAATACAATAGTCCTAATTATATACTGGTGTAATTCCACAACAGGACTTAATCCTCTAAGGGTTAACTCCCTTCATTTGAGAGGGGAAAGAGGCACCTTCAAGTCCTACATCCCAGGCAGAATCATCCAGGCACCAGGCATTAGCACAGCTTCTATGTCAGTGGTTCTCAACCAGGTGCAAATTTGCCCCCCAGGGAACACTTGGCAATGTCTGGACACAATTATGTTTGTTATGCCTGGGGAGAAAGGGTTATTACGAGCATGTGACAAGGCCAGCAATACTGTTAATTAACCTATAATGCACAGGACAGTTCTCCCCACAACAAAAATTTATCTGGTCCAGGGGTTGAAGAGATGGCTCAGTGGTTAAGGCACTTGCCTGGAAAACCTAATGACCTGAGTTTAATTCCCCAGGACCCATGTAAACCCAGATGCACAAAGTGGCACATGCATCTAAGAGTCCATTTACAGTGGCTGGAGGCCCTGGTGTGCCCATTCTCTCTGTCTCTCTTCTATCTTTCTCTGCTTGAAAATAAATAAGTAAAAGTACAATAAATTATCTGGTCCAAAATGTCAATAATGCTTAATTTAGGTGGAATGTGATGAGCCATCAAAAGAACACACACCACTTTCTATACTAACTGTACAGATGGAAGCATCAGGTCTCTCCAACCCAAACCCACTGAACTATATTCCAGAAGAAAAGAAAGGCCAGGGCTGGAGAGATGGTTTAGTGGTTAAGGCACCTACCTGGGAAGCGTAAGGACCCAGGTCCCTAGAATCCACATAATCCAGATGCACAAAGTGACACATGCACACAAGTTGTCTTTGCAGAATTCTCTCTCATAAATAATAAAAATAAATAAATAAACTTTAAAGAAAAAGAAAGGCCAGTCAGACTTATTTAACTCATAAGTCCCAACTAGCACAAAGGAGTTTTATCTCAGCCTAACCTGTCTCTTCCATCACCTGCTGTTACCATTCAGGTGAATAGCAGGTGGCAGAGATATACTTCCTTCTGGTCCATCCCAGGAGGTCTACTTTGACCTAGTTCAATCTGTAGTTCTGTGGGAATAAGAGAAATGGCATCCTCTTTAAGAAAGACAAAAAGGATATTGCTCAGAAGCCTCTCATTTATAAAGTCCTGAAACTAGATAATATAGCAGACCCTTCCTTGTTAGCTCACTAATCATACTTACATTACCTATTTAATGAAGCAAAACATAGCAGAAGTGAAAGTTTCCCAAGGACACATCCTCAGGAAAAATGTCAGGGGGATGGCATGCAGGTTAATAGGCAGGTCTCCCCACTTAATTATCATCTAGGACTGTAAGTTAACTCAGCAACCCAGTCAGGTGGTCTAGAAATCTAAGTTCAGGATTAAAAGAATGTCACCAACTTCCTCTTAAACCAAAATATACTCAGCTTTCTCTGTGCAGGAAGCAAAGAAGTTCAACTTGAAGATCTTCAATGAAAGATGTCAGAGTAGTAACAAGAATGGGCTGGAGCCGGCTGTGGTGGCGCAGGCCTTTAATCCCAGCACTCGGGAGGCAGAGGTAGGAGGATTGCCATGAGTTCGAGGCAACCCTGAGACTACAGAGTGAATTCCAGGTCAGCCTGAGTAAAACCCTACCTCGAAAAAAATAAAATAAAAAAACAATGGGCTGGAGAAAGGACTCCGTGGCAAGGCGCTTGCCTGAAAAACCTAACGACCAGGGTTCGTTTCCCCAATGCCCACATAAAGCCAGATGCACAAAGTGGCACATGCATCTGGAATTCATTTGCAGTGGCTAGCAGTCCATTCTATTCATAAATAAATAAAAATATTTTTTTAAAAAAGAGCCCGGTGTGGTGGCACAAGCCTTTTAGTCCCACCCCTCAGGAGGCAGATGTAGGAGGATAGCCATGAGTTTGAGGCCACCCTGAGACTACATAGTGAATTCCAGATCAGTCCTCAGGAGGTAGAGGTAGGACGATTACTGTGAGTGTGGGGCCAGCCTGGGACAGAGTGAGTGCCACGTTAGCCTGGGCTACAGTGACATCCTACCTCAAAAAAAAAGAAAGAAAGAAAGAAAGAGCTCAACTGCCAAAAACTGAGAAAAACACTCTTGATCCCAATGGCTGGGGTGAGTTTGAGATAATAACATGAGGTGCTTAAAAAAAAAACTTTAAAAAATATTTATTTATTTATTTATTTGAGGGGAGGGGCAGACAGAGAGAATTGGAACACCAGGGTCTCTAGCTACTGCAAACGAACTCCAGACACATGCGCTACCTTGTGCATCTGACTTATATGGTCTTGGGGAATTAAATCTGGGCTCTGGCTTTTCAAGCAAGCACCTTAACCACTAAGCCATTGCTCCAGCCCCTAAAAAATAATTTTAGAGCTGGGCATGGTGGCACATGCCTTTAATCCCAGCACTTGGGAGGCAGAGTTAAGAGGATCACTGTGAGTTCAAGGCTACCCTGAGACTACATAGTGAATCCCAGGTCAGACTGGGGTAGAGCGAGACCCTACCTTGAAAAGCTGCCCCCCCTAAAAAATTAAAAATTTACCCTGGCATAGTGGCACACACCTTTAATCCCAGCACTTGGTAAGCAGAGGTAGGAGGATGGCCATGAATTCAGGTGACCCTGAGACTACATAGTGAATTCCAGGTCAGCATGAGCTAGAGTGAGACCCTACCTTGAAAAACAAAACAAACAAACAAAAAGAACAACAAAACATAGTTTTATTGCAGGCATGGTGGCCCATGCCTTTAATCCCTGCACTAGGAAGGCAGAGGTAGGAAGATCACTGTGAGCTTGAGGCCACCCTGAGACTACACAGTAAATTTCAGGTCAGTCTGGGCTAGAGCAAGACCCTACCTCAAAAAAAAAAAAAAAAAATGTTATTTATTTTCAAGCAGAGAAGAGAGGAAGGGGGACAGGAAGAAAGGATGGGCACAATAGGGATTCAAGGCACAATAAACAAACTCCAGAAACATGTGCCACTCAGTGCATATGGCTTTACAAGGATACTGGGGAATCAAACCCAGGCCAACAGGTTTTGCAAGCAAGTGCCTTTAACTATTGAGTCGTCTCCCCAGTCCACGAGGTGGTTTGTTTCCTTTCCTTTGGTGCTTGCACAGAGTAGACAGGCACTCTTTCGCTACATCCCTGCCTAGAACAATTTTTGATTCTCACACTTTTCTGAATTTCCAGGAGTGCTAGTTTGTTTGTTTGTTTGTTTTCCTTATCGAGAGGTCCAAGTTAGCCAAGGGCTTGTATGCATGCATGTATGTATGTGTGTGTGTATATATATACAGAGAGAGAGAGAGAAAGAGAGAGGGGACTTCCTCCTTGATGGTCATTCTCCATGGGGTGCCCATGTCTAAGCACTCTAGTCTCATCCTGTGCAGGGATGACAACTCTAACTTTTTAGGTACTCTGACTTCTCTGAAGCAGAGGATGTGTCGAAGAAATAAGTAATGTTTTAAAATGAAAATGGTGGTTTAGTTTCTTCCTTACAGGAATGATATCTGTACTTCCACAAGATAACTAGAAATGTTAGACTTTCTCAGAAACGTTTAGAAGAGGGTCACATAAAAGAACAACAACAACAACAACAAAAAGACATGAGTGGAAGTGAAAACTATACAGGAAATCTTAACAATACTTAAAGAGGTTTCTTGCTGGTGGGACTAGGAAAATATATCTGAAAATCATAGTTACAGAGTATATTTTCAAGAGAAGATACCAGGAACTTTGCACAGTTAGGAGAGAAAGAGAAAGTAAACTAGAGGAAAAGCCTTCTCATGGAAATGTACCTTAGCAACCCTCTAATATCAACAATTTAGTAGACAATGTACAAGAGGACAACTTTCCATATGTTAAACATGGTTCTCTCAGAGCTGAGCAAGAAGGCTAGCCAGTAACAAACCAAACCTGGGAGAGCTTGTCCCAAGACACCTAATTTCCTCTTTTACTTCCTCCTATCTACCACCAGTTACTAGAAAAGAGTGAATGTAGCAAACCTTAATGAACTCAGATGAGTAACACTCACTAGCATCTACTTCATTAACTAGCTTCAACCCCAATACAGTTCCATTCCCTTCCATTGCTTAAAAACTATATATATATACACACACACATACATACATACATACATATATGTGTGTGTGTATATATATATGTATGTATATATATATATATGTATATATATAATTAAAAGTTCCAGACTTCAGACTTACCTCTGCAAGTGACTTAATTTCCCAGGTCTCTTCCTAGCACAAGTTTCAAAGCCAGCAGAAAAACAAAAACAAAAACAAAAACAAATAAGGTGGGGAAAGAGTCAAATTTCAAGCTTTATTTTGAAACTTCCAAGGCCCAGAGTTAGTCAGTCTCAGAGGCAAAAACTTAAGACACTAAAGCCATTTTATTGGACTGCTCCACTCCAAGCTAAGAAGAGAACTCACCCACAACATAATTCCCAAGCTCTGTTAGTCAATTCACAAAATAATAACTCCAAAAACTTCCAGTCTCAATGGCTCATGGCAAGAAAGGTCTCAATTCAACACCTTCTGGGGAAAACCCATCATCCTAGTACTGTCTCACCTTCCTCTTTAATTTCTTATCCCATCTATTTTGTTACAACATAGGTGTTAACAGCGAACTGGGAGGAAAGTGGTCACAGCTTTTAAAAAAAAAAAAAAAAAAAAAACTTTCTTATATCATTTATCAGACCGGAACCACCCTTCAGATTCCATCTTCACCCTTTCCTTTAGCACACCATGAGAACAAAATATTCACCAGAGCAACATCCACTCACATCTACATGTTGGTAAGGAATGTTTTATTGGCCCCCTCCTCACACTTAAAACAGGAAAAGAAGGCTGTGAAAGGAAGGCACATTTAATAAACCTGACTACCTAGATGCCGGCCTATCTATCACTCCTGCGTCCTCCTCTGACTACCAGAGCCTCCCACCTTGGCACATAAGGGTACAGTACATCTGTGTCTCTTCCTCCATTCTTATATTGTTAATTACTAAAAACTAGAAAAGTGCCTTACTCATCCATCCTGGACACCAGTTTTCCTATTCTCCCTTTTCGTAACCAGAAAAAAACAAGAGCAGTAAGCAAGAGTCTTTTGGAAAGCAAATCCAGTTGAACCTTCATTCAACCCCAGTTCTCCAAACACACATGACCATTCCCTTCTGCCCTTCCCACCCTATTAAAAGCCAAGGGCCTGGCAATTAAAACTGGCTGCAACTGATGCTATTTAACTCTGCTGTCTTTCTCTCCACTGGGGAAAGGAAAACCTCTAAACCTGTATCGCCCGAGCGGTCCCACTGCCCTAGCCCAGTCCCATCCCATTCCCCTTCCTTCCAAACTTTCCTCTCAGTCTCTCACTTTCTCCATGACCTCCTCACACCTACACTCTCCCCATTTCCCAAACCTTCCCTCTTTCCACCCAAATTCTCCCCTGGGCCCTTCCCCCTCCCACTTGCAATTTTAACACTTTCAAAACCTCCCGTGACAAAACGTCTTAAGCCCAATTCTCACTTTCTCCCACGTCCTCAACACAGCACTCACGGGAGTCCAGTCGTGCCTTCAACCACAAGCCACTAGCCGCCCCCCCTGTCCCCTTCACACCCTCAGCCTCTCCCGCCTGCCCCTACGCCTTTCAATCCGCGGGATCGCGGCCCCACTCCCCCACCTCGGCCTCCCCAACACCCCCGGCCGGGCCCAGCCTGGGCCCTTGTTTACGCCCCTCCCCACGCTCCCACTCCGGCGCCTCGACCCCTGCCCTCTCCCACAGTTGCCATCTCCCCTGCACGCCCCCCTCGGCCCTTCCCCTCCCCCACCTCGCAGCGTCCCGTCACCTCCCTCGCCGGAGGTTCTCAGGCTGGACGTCGCCGCCACCTCCCCCTCTACTTTCCTTCCCCAAGCCCTGAGCGGCCCCGCCCGGCCCCGCCCCGCCCCGTCCCACTCGACTCCCCCTCCCCACTCCGGCCTCCCCTCCGCCTCACTCTCGGCTCAGGTTCGGCGCCGCCATGTTGGATCCATCCGCGCTGCTCTCCCGGGCCTGTCTCACGGCGCCGCATCCGGGCTCCAGCCGCCGCCGCCGCCGCCGCCGCCGCCGCCGCCGCCGCGGGCGTGGGGGTGGGGAGAGGCGGGCGGGGGTGGCTGCATCCTGAACAGCGCCTCCCGGAACCTGGCCGGTTAGTGTCGGCTTCGAGACCATAGTGAGGCATGAGCCTGGGTAGCCATACTAGGTGAGGGCAGCCTGGCAGCGGCATTGGGCTGGGCATGGATAGCTTCACTTTGGGAAGAGAGAATGGAGATCGGCGGCCATCTTGCTTTGGGGCAAGCTGGCAACGCTGTTTTTTTTTTTTTTTTTTTTTTTCCTTGACGACTGCGGGGCGGTACTGAGGCGTGGGGAGGGTAACGTTCTTGAAGGTGGAAGCATTGGTGGCGCCCGAGCTGGCTGGTAGCGGACTTCAAGGCCTACTGGGAAGAGTGGGCCTGGCAGCCATGACGTAAAAGGGCGGAATAGCACCGGAGTCGGGTTGCCTGGTGAACTTGGGTGAAGGTTCAAGATCTCGGCTTAACCTCTGCCGTGAACTTCCGGTCACCCGGACGTTCTGTAAATCGGGATCCGGAGCGTAAAGCGCCGCTCAGATTCTCTCCGAATCCGTTCTTTCAGCCTTTGCCTTTTGCGCTCTCGCTTTCCGTAGGAAGTGCTCGCCTAAGCGGAATCGTGGAGGACTGTGGGGAAGCGGATTGGTAGGGCCCGGTGGGGGGACGCACGTACGCTCGGGAGCTGCCCACAGCCTGGTATGGCTAAAGAAAAAGGTAATACGTAAGGCCTGTGAGATAGGGAGGGGCCAGATGACGCCAGGTCTTGTAACTTGATTTTATCCTAAGGGCAACGAAGACGCTTTGAAGGGGCTATGCAGAGGTGTGAACAATTATATTTGCATTGTAGAAAGATCACTGCTTTGCCAGGCATGGGCATGTTGGTGCAACTCTGGATCCTAAGGCAGAAAGATGGCTGGAGCCCGAGAGATGGAGGCCCGTTTGGGCTTAAAATAAGCGGGGAAAGGGCCGAGGTACAGCTCAGTGATGAGTATGTGCTTAGCGTAGGTGAAGTCTCATGTTCAATTTCCAGAGCTCCTTCCCCCAAAAAAGAAATAAAGATTACCGCTTACGATGTGAAGGTTGGTTTGGAAGGGACAAAGTGTGTAAAGAACAATTGTGAAGCTCTTAACTAAGATAGAGATGGTGGTGTAGTGTGGGTAAGGAGATAGATTGAGTAACAAGATACGATTATTTTCACTTGGACAACTGGGTAATAGTGATTTCGTTTTGTTTTAGTTTTGGGGGAGAGAATGATTCTTAGGTGTTTTTAGGGTATCTGTTAGGAATGTGAATATTAATGTGGGTCGGATATCCAAAAGGTTTAAAGTGTGTTTCTCTGCACATATATAGCTGTTGAAATCATGGAATAAATGGATAGACCAGTGGATAAAATGGCCTAGAGAAGCTTGGCGTAGTGACAGAGGTAGGAGGATCGCTGTGACTTCTAGGCCAGCCTGGGACTACAGAAAGTTCCAGAACACCCTGGGCTAGAGTGAGACCCTACCTTGGGAAAAAGAAAAAAGAGTGTTAAATATAACAGAAATCTGGTGAGATGTGAACTAAAATGTGTCATTTGTGTTTTGGAACAAGAAAGTCACTTGGAAAATTTGGAGAAAGCAGTTTCATAAACACACCAGATTAGTGTCGGAAGGCACAATGTATGAAGACACTTCAGCCGGGCATGGTGGCATGCACTTGTAATCCCAGGAAGATTTCTGTGACTTTGAGGCCAGCCTCGACCAACATAGGGAGAAGCAGGCCAGCTGAGCTATGTATCCAGACCCTATCACAAAAGCCAAATAAATAATAATGATAATTTGGTTTGTATGATGTTGATTGTATATTAGTAAGATGTTGCACCTGCAAAAGGAGCTTAAGGTAACCTCACCTCCCAGGTGTTGGGCCACTTAGCAAAACCTTGCCTCAACATCTTACCCTGGTCGTCATCAATTTGATTGTCATTTAAAAAAAAAAGCATCGCCTCTACGTGGTGACACATCCCTTTAATCCTAGCACTTAGAAGGCTGTGAGTTCCAGGTAAGCCTGAACTAGAAGGAGACCCTACATTGAAAAAGCCAAAAAAAAAAAAAAAAAAAAAGAACATGCTGGTGAAACTTTTAAGAGTCATCACACAAAATGTTGGGTTTCTTATGACTCTGTCCTAAAGCATATCTTGTATTTTATTCATATTCACAGTTGGTTTCTTTTTAAAATTATTTATTTATTTAAAAATATTTATTTATTGGGGGAGAGAGGGAGAGGAGGAGACCTTTGTGCACTTGATGAGCATGTTAAATTGGTGCTCCCTTTATGGGAATCAGAGTAGAGATTCCTCAAAAAACTGAAAACAGGGCTGGAGCACTTGCCTGCAAAGCCCAAGGACCTGAGTTCACATGCATAACATGGTGGACATGATGGCACACGCCTTTAATCCCAGTACTTGGGAGGCAGAGGTAGGAACCTCACCATGAGTTTGAGACCAGCCTGGGATTACATAGTGAATTAGCCTGGGCTAGAGTGAGATTCTACCTCAAAATAAAAGGGTTGGAGAAATGGCTTAGCAGTTGGGGCACTTGCCTGCAAAGCCAAAGGACTCAGGTTTGATTCCCCAGTACCCACGTAAGCCAGATGCACAAGGTAGCACTTGTCTGGAGTTCATTTGCAGCGGCTGGAAGCCCTGGTGCACCCATTTTTTCTCTTCTCTCTCTGCCTCTTTCTTTTTCAAAATAAAAAATATAAAAATAAAAACAAGTGCAGGGGAGATGGATTAGGGGGGTTAAAGGCACTTGCTGGCAAAACCTGCCAGCCTGGGTCCAATTCCTCACTATCCATGTAAAGCGAAATGTACCAAGCTGCATGTGTCTAGAGTTCATCTGCAGTGGCAAGAGGCCCTGGCAAGCCAATGATTTCTCTTTTGCTCACAAATAAAAATTTGTTTTTGTTTTGTTTTTCCAGGTAGGGCTTTGCACTAGTGCAGTCTGACATGGAATTCATTATATAGTCTTAGGGTGGCCACAAAGTCACGGAGATCCTCCTGCCTTTGCCTCCCAAGTGTTGGGATTAAAGGCGTGCTCCACCATGCCCAGGTTAAAAAAAAAAAAAAAAAAAGACTGGCTGGAGAGATGATTTAGAAGGCACTTGCCTGCAAAGCCAAAAGACCCAGGTTTGATTTCCCAGTACCCACTTAAGCAATATGCACAAGGTAGCTCATGTGTCTGGAGTTCTTTTGCAGTGGGCTGGAAGCCCTGATGCACCCATTCTCTCTGCCTCTTCCCCTCTCCCTCTCTCCCCCAATAAATAAATATTTTTAAATAAATAACTAATTTCAAAGTGTGAATATGAATAAAATACAAGATATGCTTTAGGACAGAGTCATAAGAAACCCAACATTTTGTGTGATGACTCTTAAAAGTTTCACCAGACTTCAATAGACTTATCAGTGACTCTCTGCTGCCCCCATGGGGATGTTTTTTGTTCCAAACAAAAAACAGCCCTGTCTCAGCAACTCTTATCAGCTAATTAGAATTTAATGTTTTCTGTGATTGTTTGTTCATTTAAATAAAAATGTTCTTATATTCTATCCTATTCTCCATATTTCTTTTTTTGTTGTTTGTTTGTTTTTTGTTTTTCGAGGTAGGGTCTCACTCTAGCCCAGGCTGACCTGGAATTCACTATGTAGTCTCAGGGTGGCCTCGAACTCTCAGCAATCCTCCTACCTCTGCCTCCTGAGTGCTGGGATTAAAGGCATGCGCCACCACACCCGGCCTTATTCTCCATATTTCTTATATAGCATATCAATAAAATGAATTTTTCAGAAAAGATAAACTGCCTATGCGTGCCTTGTTGGTTTATACCTACATCTCAGCACTCACTCTGAGGCAGAAGGATCACAAGTTTAAGGCCAGTCTGGTCTACATAGTTTTAGGCCAGCAAGAGCTACAAAAAAAAAAAAAGAAAAAAAGAAAAAGAAAAAGGGGGACTAGAGAGATGGTTCAGCAGTTAAGACCTTTACCTGCCAAGCCTAAAGGACCTGGTTTAATGTCCCATTACCCACATAAAGCCAGATGCACAAAAGTGGCACATGCATCAGGAGTTTGTTTGCAGCGCTGGAGCCCTGGCATGCCCATTTCTCTCCCTGTCCTTACAAAGAAATAAAAATATATTTTAAAATACTGTAGGGCTGAGGTTGTGGCTCAGTAATAGAGCACTTGTCTTACACATAGGAGGCCTAAATTCAATCCCCAGTACCCCCCCAAAATTTTTTGTGAACAGTAAATTAAGCCCAAAGGAAGTAAATGAAGAAATATGCACATAAATATTGCTAGAAGCGGACTGAGAATGTACCTCAGTGGTAAAGCACTTGCCCAGCATACATGCAGCGCCATGTTCCCTGGGTTCCCCAGCACCTGGGGTGGGTGATGTAAATGTTTTGAAGCAGTTCCATGTCTTAAGTGTTTATTAAATGTGTGCAAGGTGGTGAGTGGACAAGGCTTTTGCTGCAGCATTATAGTAGCATCAGGAAGGGATGGTTGAATTGATTATAAGTCCATTCCAAGGGATACATGTACCAAAGAGGAGGAGGAAGAAAAGTTGGTAGATATGCATACATTCGCATGGAATAGTCTATAAACATTCAAGGAAGAAAAGGCATGGAAATTGTATAGTATGCTACCACTTACAAAAGTGTTCCTCGTCCCCCTCTGGTAGGGTCTCAGTCTAGCCCAGGCTGACCTGGAATTCACTATGTAGTCCCAGGCTGGCCTTAAACTCCTGGTGATTCTACCTCTGCCTCCTGAGTGCTGAGATTAAAGGTGTGGGCCACCACGCCCAGCTAATCCTACCCCATCACTCCACCCACTGCAAACATACTCCAGATGCGCATGTCACCCTATGCGTCTGCCTTTATATGGGTACTAGGAAACTGAACTCAGGTCCTTGGGCTTTTGTAGGCAGGTGCCGTAACCACTGAGCTATCTCTCCAGCCCCAGAAGAAGTTTTTTGTTTGTGTTTGTTTTGAAATAGTTTCATTTAGCCCAGGCTGGTCTTGAACTCCTCATCTTCTTGCCTCCATCTCCCAAATGCTGGTATTATAGGAGTGTGTGGCCACCTGGCCCAACAAGTAGTTTTAAAAGAATGTAAGTGTTATGCTGTGGAGATCCAAAAGTAATAATGTATACGTGTCTTAGTCATGTTCAACCAGTGGTTAATCACACTTTGTGACTTTTTCCCCATACTGTTTTCTTTTTTGGACCATTAATAAAAATTTAGGCCTTTTTTCCTGCTTAATATGTTTGTGTTTAGATCATTCCATCAGATCATCATCTGAAGATGTTTCGAAGGAAAATTTGCTTTACCCCTACAGTAACTATTGATGATTTCTAGGAACATCTCCCATTCTGTTATAAATAACCATCTGGAGTCGGGCGTGGTGGCGTACGCCTTTAATCCCAGCACTCGGGATGCAGAGGTAGGAGGATCGCTGAGAGTTCGAGGCCAACCTGAGACTACATAGTTAATTCCAGGTCAGCCTGGACCAGCGTGAGACCCTACCTTGAAAACAAACAAACAAACAAAAAAAAAAGGCTGGAGAGATGGCTTAGCGGTTAAGGCGTTTGCCTGCAAAGCCAAAGGATCCCAGTTCAATTCTCCAGGACCCACGTAAGCCAGATGCAAAAGGGGCACATGCATCTGGAGTTCCTTTGCAGTGGCTGGAGGCCCTGGTGCGCCCATTCTCTCTCTCTCTCTCTCTCTCTCTCTCAAATAAATAAATGAATAAAATATATTTTTAAAAAATCTGGCTATTTGCTGTTACTAACATAGCAGTATATTCCCTCATGCCCTCTTGTCTGTTTAGAATCACATACTTCCCAGGCTTCCTCCTTGCCTGCATATCTAATGTACTCTGATTCTTTCAGGTACAGTTACTTAGACAATATTTTAATTAATTTATTTGTTTTGGTTTTTCCAGAACCTCTGCCTCCTGAGTGCTGGGATTAAAGGCATGCACCACCACGCCCAGCTTATTTTTATTTATCTTGGGGGGGGTAGTGGTTAGAGGTAGGGTCTCGCTCTAGCCCAGGCTGACCTGGAATTCACTATATGTCTCAGGGTGGCCTCAAACTCACAGCGATCATCCTACCTCTGGCTCCCAGGTGCTGGAATTAAAGATGTGCGCCACTATGCCCAGCTAATAAAACATTTTTTTAATGAGTATCCTTAAAAGAGAACTGGGATGGCTTAGTGGTTAAGGCACTTGCCTGGGAAGCCTAAGGACCTAGGTTCCATTCCCCAGTACCCATATAAGCCAGATGCACAAGGTGGTATATGTATATATGGCATATGTTTGGAGTTCCTTTGCAGTGGCTGGAGGCCCTGACACTCTCCCTCCCTCCCTCCCCCCTTTCTATCTGCCTTTCCCCCTCTTTTAAATAGATAAATTAAAAAAATTTTTTTAAAGAATAACGGGGGGCTGGAGGCATGGCTTAGTGGTCAAGGCATTTGCCTGCAAAGCTAAAGGACCCTGGTTCAATTCCCCAGGACCCACATAAGCCAGATGCATAAAGTGGCACATCTGTCTGGAGTTCATTTGCAATGGCTGTAGGTC
This sequence comes from Dipus sagitta, assembly GCA_036346955.1. NCBI lineage: Eukaryota > Metazoa > Chordata > Mammalia > Rodentia > Dipodidae > Dipus > Dipus sagitta. Next base: position 336,260,396 of record CM070770.1, read on the forward strand.
CTGGCGCTCCCATTCTCTCTGTGTCTCTCTCTCACTCTCTCAAATAAATGAAACTTTAAAAAAGAAAGAAAGAAAGAAAGGCAGCCGGGTGTGGTGGCACATGACTTTAATCCCAGCACTCAGGAGGCAGAGGTAGGAGGATCAAAGTGAGTTTGAAGCCACCCGAGACTACAGCCTGGGCTAGAGTGAGACCCTACCTCGAAACATCAAAAAAAAAAAAAAAAGAAAAAAAGAAAGAAAGAAAGAAAAAGAAAGAATAACCAGGCTGGAGAGATGGCTTAGTGGTTAAAGCACTTGCCTGCAAAGCCAAAGGACCCAGGTTCGATTCCCCAGGACCCACATAAGCCAGATGCACAAGGTGGCACATATATCTGGAGTTCATTTGCAATGGCTGGATGCCCTGGCACTATTCTCTCTCTTTTCCTCTCTCTCTCTCTCAAAATATTAAAAAAAAAGGGGGGGTATGCTTTAGAATGCTCTTTTGCATGTAAAGCACAAACTGCATTTCAGTTTTAATGTACTTCTGCCTATTTTTATGGGGAAGAAAAACATTCTGTTGAAGGGAAGTCAAGTTGGTTGAAAGAGCACAGCCCAAGTCAAACAAGGACTGACTAGATGCAAAGAGATAACTGTATGATTTAAAAGAGTTGCTGCTTTGACAGTGCTTATTTTAAGAAAAATACTGCTGGAAAAGTTACAATTTCTACTACGTTCAGCATCTCTAGTGAGATCTGATGTGTTGAAGTTATGTTTTGATTTGGCGCACAGCATGTTCCAATGATGGTTACTCACCTCATACAAGACGTGGAAAAGAATCCTTTAGACACAGAGCAGATGACACCTCCTGTTTTGTAGTGTGTCCTGGTGTCATTTTCTGTGAATGTGGTCAGGTAGAGTTGTTTTTGTTGTTGTCATTGGGCTTTTTTGTTTGTTTGCTTGTTGAGGTAGGGTCTTACTATAGCTCCGGCTGACCTGGAATTAACTGTGTAGTCTCAGGCTGGCCTTGAACTCATGACGATCCTCCTACCTCTGCTTCCTGAGTGGTGGGATTAAAGGTGTACACCACCATGCCTGGCTCTTGTCATTGGGCTTTGGAAAAAAAATACATATATATATGTATGTATGTATGTATGTATGTCTCTTTTGGTGAGGTGGGGGTGGGCTAAAGGCATAGGAAGAAAAATGTGATGTGTGTGTCCAGTATGTACTATTTTGTTTTTGTTTTGCAAGAAGAGTTGAACTATTTTGGAAACAGGAGTAAATGGTGGAAAATGCTTCTTAGTTGTCTTTATTTGCTTACCAAGCTTTGAAATCTTATTTAATTCCCTTAAGTGTTACTCATGGTTTTTTTGTTTTTTTTTTTTTTTTTTTTTTGGTTTTTCGAGGTAGGGTCTCACTGTGGCTCAGGCTGACCTGAAATTCACTATGTAGTCTCAGGGTGGCCTCGAACTCTTGGCAATCCTCCTACCTCTGCCTCCCGAATGCTGGGATTAAAGGCATGCGCTACCACGCCCGGCTCATGTCTTAACGAAACATGTATTTGCCTAAAGTTTGTAACAGTTTGTGTTGAACCCAGATGCCCTGCTATACAAACTTGTAAATCTGTTTTTTATTCACTAATGATCACTGAAAAAAAAAATGACTAGAAATAAGATTGTACACAAGGATGACTAGGATATATTTTGCAAATATCCCAAGCTTTCCTAATACTATGATCTTAAGATTCATGGATTACTTCATTGCTTCCCAAATTTGATAATCTTACGTGTGTGTGTGTGTGTGTGTTTAATGCATGGGAGGTTGGCAATATAGACAGAAGTGAAAATCAGTATGTGAGGACCTGTGTTGTTATGTAATATTGCCAGTGATGAATTCAGGTTTTTTTTTAGCACAAGTTTCTCTTTTTTATGCTGGTATTCTCACTGCCACATTTTTGGAAACCTGTATTACACCTTAAATCTATCAATAAATGATAGTTTTCTAAAAAAATAAAAAATAAAAATAAAGGAATATCCTAGCTGGGCATGATGGTGCATGCCTTTAATCCCAGCATTTGGGAGGCAGAGGTAGGAGGATCTCTGTGAGTTCAAGGCCAGTTTGAGACTACATAGTGAATTCCAGGTCAGCCTGGGCTAGAGCAAAACCCTACCTCAGGGGGAAAAAAAAAAAGAAAGGAAATAACCTAAATTCATGTAGCAGAGCATATGGTACACATATATAGACTGAACATTTGGGAGGCAGAAAGCCCAGGTGAGAGGCCTGCCTGACCGGCATGTTGTCGAGTTTAAGGATTACAGCAGGGACTGGGGAGATTGCACAGCAGTTAAAGCTTACTTTGCACATGCTTGCAAAGCCTGTCAGTCTGGATTGATCCACGTTGGATTCCCCAGTACCTAGGTAAAGCGAGATGCACAAAGTGGTGCATGCATCTAGAGTTTGTATAAAGCAGTAAAAGGCCCTAGTACACCCATTTTCTCTCTCTCTCGTCTTTTTCTCTCCTTGCATAGTAAATTAAAAAGAAATACAGGCTGGAAAAATTGCTTAGTGGTTAAGGTGCTTGCCTGCGAAGCCTAAGAACGCAGGTTTGACTCCCCCGGAACCCATGTAAACCAGACACACAAGGTGATGCATGTGCACAAGGTGGCGCACGCATCTGGAGTTCAGTTGCAGTGGCTAGAGGCACTGGCACACCAATTCTCTCTTTTCCTCCATGAAATAAAATATTTTTTAAAAGATTAAAACTCCTGCCACTTACTATTTGAATTTCATTCTAAAATCCCATTATGTAAATTATGATATTACATGTTGCATTTACTTTTCTCATTGCTGTGACAATGCCTGATAGAAGCAGCATAAGAGGACAGGTTCATTTTGGCTCATGGTTCAAGAGACACAATCTGTTATAAAGGGAAGGCATGGCACCTGGGGGCGGCTCAGTTCGTGGTGGCAGGAGCTTGTGCCTTGTTCACATCATGCCCAACCAAGAAGCAGACAGCTACAACCTCAAGCAGGTATCACCTTCAAGACCTGCCCCTAAAGGCCTTAAATTCACCAGCTAGACTCTTATTTCCCAAAGGTTCCACAAACCCCCAAAGCAGCACCACCAGATGAGAACCAAGTCTTAAAACATATGAGGGCTGCTGCCCCTGGTTCAGTTGATGAAGTGCTTGCTGTACAGGCATGAAGACCTGAGTTTATATCCCTAGCACCCACACAAAAACCAGGCACAATGGCATTTGCCTGTAATCTCAACACTGGGGAGATTGAGGGAGGATCCTTGGGATTGACTGGCAAGCTAGTCTAGGACAATCAGTGACTATAGTTACAGTGTCAGACCCTGTCTCAAAAAGTAAGGTGAAGGTCATGCGTGGCGGTGCACACCTTTAATCCCAGCACTGGGGAGGCAGAGGTAGGAGGATCGCTCTGAGTTCGAGGCCACCCTGAGACTACATAGTGAGTACCAGGTCAGCCTGGACTAGAGGGGGACCCTACCTCAAAAAACCAAAATAAATAAATAAGGTGGAGTAAGGACAATGTCCAATATCAACCTCTGGCTTCCATAGGCATACCTCACACATAAACACACACAATTTTTTTAAAGGCCAGGGAGGTGGCTCAGTGTGTATGGGTAAGAGCATTTGCCACACACAGGCATAAGGGCCTGAGCGGGACTGATTCATCCTGAGTTTGATTCCCCAGCACCCACTTGAACAGCTGAGTATGGCCACATATACCTGCAACCCAGTGCTCTCTGGGCTTCACACGTGTGCATGTAAATATCTGCATCATACTTAAAAGCACTACTCATCAAATAAAAATGGGACTGGAGCTGGGTGTGGTGGTGCATGCATTTAATCCCAGTTCTCGGGAGGCAGAGGTAGGAGGATTGTCATGATTTCAAGGCCACCCTGAAACTACATAGTGAATTCCAGGTCAGCCTGGGCTAGAGTGAAACCCTACCTTGAAAAAAAAAAAGGGGGGCTGGATAGATGGCTTAGTGGTTTGTTAAGCACTTGCCTGCAAAGCCAAAGGACCCAGGTTTGATTCCCCAGGACCCACGTAAGCCAGATGCACAAGGGTCTCACACATCTGGAATTCGTTTGCAGTGGCTGGAGGTCCTGGTGTGCCCATTCTCTCTCTCTCTCCCTGCTTATTTCTGCATATCTCTCTCAAATAAATAAACTTTTTTTAATAATAAAAATGGAGCAAGGTGTGGTGGCACATGTCTTTAACCACAGCACTCAGTTGGTAGAGGTAGAAGGATCGCCGTGAGTTCAAGGCCACCCTGATACTACATAGTGAAATTCAGGTTAGCCTGGGCTACAGCAAGACCCTATCTCGGAAAACCAAAAAATAAAAATAAAACCAGATGCACAAAGTGGTACATGCATCTACGAGTTTGTTTGCAGTGGCTGGAGGCCCTGGTGCGCTTTCTCAATTGCTCGCTCGCTCTCTAATAAATAATTTTTTTTAAAAGAAAAGACCAAAGAGTCACAGAGGCTTGCTTCTTGGCCAGTCTGACTGAAAATGGCATCTTAATGAAAGAGAGACTGCATCTCAAGAAAAACAAAAGCAATAGAGGAGGACATTCAGTGTTCTCCTTTGGCCTCTGCACATGGGCACACACATCTGAACACATGTGCATACACTACACACCCCATACCACACATAGTACCCATAGATGCACATGGAAAATTCTTTTAAGCCTGAGGCCCCCAAACAATACAGGCTATTGACCAGTATAAGAGGAGGAAAAGATGCCGAGCATGGTGGCGCATGACTTTAATCACAGCACTTGGGAGGCTGAGGTAGGAGGATCGCCGTGGATTCGAGGCCACCCTGAGACTACATAGTGAATTCCTGATTAGCCTGGGCTAGAGTGAGGCCCTACCTCAAAAAAAAACAAAAGGAAAATAAATAAATAAAGAGCTGGAGAGAGATGGATAAGCAGTTAAGGCACTTGCCTGCAAAGCCAAAGGACCCAGGTTCAACTCCCCAGGACCCACTTAAGCCCGATGCACAAGGGGGCTCCCACATCAGGAGTTCGTTTTCAGTGGCTGGAAGCCCTGGCATGCCCATGCTCGCTCTCTCGCTCTCTCTCTCTCTCTCTCTCTGTCTCTCTGTCTCTTAAATAAATATAAATTAAATATTTTTAAAAAGAATCTATTGTTGAAGACACCACTTGCTTCAGTTACAGTTACTGAGAAATCAGGCAGAAACTGAGCTGGAAGCCTCCTCCTCACTAGGTAGCTGTGATAATGCTAGAAAGTGTTAGGCAGGCTGCTGAGGGAGGAAAACCATGAACAGTCTTACCCAGTGGTAGTCTTTGCATGCTACACAACCAATCAGCCAGGCAGGGTGTGCTCACTAGTGCAATGGTGGCATGGCTATTATGGGGGTGACCAATTGCTTTCTGATTGGATTTGAGATGTACCCCACAGGACAGAATTCATGCCTGGTACTATAAATCTGATCAAAAGACTAGCCGAGGATGACAAAATTCCTAGTGGGGGCTGGAGAGATGGCTTAACAGTTGACATTTGCCTGCAAAGCCTAAGAACTCATGTTCTTCAGGTCCCTCTAAGCCAGATGCAGTGATGCAAGCATGCAATGTTGCAGATGCACACAAGGGGCGCACACATCTGGAGTTCATTTACAGTGGCTAAAGGCCCTGGCACACCCATTCCCTCTCTCTTTCTCTGCCTCTTTTTTCTCTCAAAATTAAAAAAAAAAAAAATCCCTAATGGGGAAGCTGCTGTTTTTAATTGGTTGTTTTTGAGGTAGGGTCTCACTCTCTAGCCCTGGCTGACCTGGAATTCACTATAGAGTCTCAGGGTGGCCTTGAACTCATGGTAATCCACCTACCTCTGCCTCCTGACTGCTGGAATTGAAGGCATATGCCACCACACCCAGCTGTTTTTGTTAAATGAACATGTTATCTCTCAAACTGCTTCTAAGTATTTATGTTTATGCCCACAGATTAGTACTGTTCTCACTTTTGGTCAGAAAAGCTTTTTTTAAGCCGGGCGTGGTGACGCATGCCTTTAATCCCAGCACTTGGTAGAGGTAGGAGGATCACCATGAGTTCAAGGCCACCCTGAGATTAATTCCAGGTCAGCCTGGACTAGAGCGAAACTCTACCTCGAAAAACCAGAAAAAGAAAAGCTTGAGCTGGGCATGGTGGCGCATGCCTTTAACCCAGCACTTGGGAGGCAGAGGTAGGAGGTTCGCCGTGAGTTCAAGGGCAGCCTGAGACTACATAGTAAATTCCAGTTCAGCCTGGGCTACAGTGAGACCGTACCTTGAAAAAGCAAAAAAAAAAAAAAAAAAGCTTTTTTTTAGTGGGTTCTGGTTACTACCAAGATTCATAGCTGGTCAAAGTACGTAGAATAAGTGACAAGTGCTCAGCAATAAATGAGACATCTATATCATCCCCTCCAAGGACTGGTAAAGAGCCAGAGGTTGATGGTTGCAGGGGGAAAGGAAGACATTTTCCTCAGAGGTTATATATAGCCACTGGTAAGATGCCCATGCTCATGCAAGCAACTCTTATTAAACTTAATGGTCTCCCCACACCCCCATGGCCTTAGCCACTGCAAAGGAACTACAGACTAGTGTGCCGCCTTGTGTGCATGCACCACCTGTGCATATGTGTCACTTTGTGCATCTGGCTTACATGGGTTCTGGGGAGTTGAGCCTAGGTCTGTTTGGCTTTGCCCACAAGCGCTTTAACCACTAAGCCATCTCTCCAGTCCTGTATCCCATATTTTTATGAACGACATGTATAGAATGCTAACAGATAAGAAAGAAAAAAAAAAAAAAACAGCCATGAGCCAGGCATGGTGGAACACACCTTTAGTCCCTGAGTTCGAGTTCAAGGCCAGCCTGGGACTAAAAAGTGAGTTCCAGGTCAGCCTGGGCTAGAGTGAGACCTTACCTTGGAAAAAAAGAAAAAGGGCCAAATATGTATGGTAGTGTGCCTGTAATCAGAGAGGTGGAGGCAACAGGATAAGGAGTTCAAGACTAGCCTCAGGCTGGGCATGGTAGCCCAAGCCTTTAATCCCAGCACTCAGGAAACAGAGAGATAGGATTGCTGTGAGTTCAAGGCCACCCTGAAACTACATAGTGAATTCCAGGTCTGCCTGGGCCACAGTGAGACCCTACCTCAAAAAAAAAAAAAAAAAAAATCACTGCTGGGCGTAGTGGTGCATGCCTTTAATCCCAGTACTTAGGAGGCAGAGGTAGGAGGATTTCTGTAAGTTCGAGGCTATCCTGAGACTACAGAGTGAATTCCAGGTCAGCCTGGGCTACAGTGAAACCCTACCTCAAAAAAAAAAAAAAAAAAAAAAAAAAAAAAAAAAAACACATCAGCTACATGATGAGCTTGAAGCCAGCCTAGCCTATATGAGACCCTGTTTCAAAAAGCAGGAGGAAAGGAGTGGGGTGGAAAGGAGGAGAGAGAACACTGTCTCAAGTAACAGAAAAGAAGAAAAGCATTTGGGGAAAACAAAACCAATATCTACCTATTTAGAAACAGGTTCTCATGTAGCCCAGGCTATCCTCAAATGATATGTAGCTGAGGATCGCCTTCATATTTCCACCTCCAGAGTACTGGGATTACAAATTGCCTTGTTTTATTTGGTGCTGGGGAATTGAACCCAGAACTTGTGCATACAAGCATTCAAGCAAATGAGCTACATCACCAGCCCCCAACATTCTCTTCTGATTAGTAAATGAAGGGGCTAGGAAGATGGCTCAGCAGGTAAGAGTGAGTGCTGCACAGGAAAGAGGACCTGAGTTCAATCTCCAGCACCCGTGTACAAAAAAAAAGGGTGTGGCTGCACTAGCCTGTAACCCTGTGTACTCCTCTGGTCTCCACATGTGTGTACATGGGTGCACACATCTGCATACATACACACCAAATAAAAATATCCTTTAAAAAGCAAAATCTCACCTGGCATGGTGGCATATGCATTTAATCCCAGCACTGAGGAGGCAGAGGTATTAGGATTGTTGTGAGTTCAAGGCCACCCTGAGACTACTAGTGAATTCCAGACTGAGACTCTACCTCGAATAACAACAACAAAAAGTGTAGGGCTCAGCCATTGAATGTCTATTCCAGGCTAGCCTAACTCAAGTCTTCTAGTAACTTCTAAACTTCTTTGACAATAAGAATTCTCAGCTGGGGCTGGAGAGATGGCTTAGCAGTTACGGTATTTGCCTGTGAAGCCTAAGGACCAAGGTTCGATTCCCCAGTACCTATGTAAACCAGATGCAAAAGATGGCACATACATCTGAAGTTTGCTTGCAGTGGCTAGAGGCCCTGGCACGCCCATACTCTCTATCTGCCTCTTTCTCTCTCAAATAAATAAAAGAATTCTCAGCTGCCCTTGGTAGTGCACACGTATGATCCCAGCACTTGGGGATCTGAGGCTGGAGGATTGCCAAAACCCAGTCTCAAAAACGGGGGGGGGGGGGGCTATGCCTAAGGAAGCCTAAGGACTCCGGTTCGAGGCTCGATTTCCCAGGTCCCACGTAAGCCAGACGCACTAGGGGGGCATGCATCTGGAGTTCGTGGCTGGAGGCCCTGGCGCGTCCATTCTCTATCTGTCTGCCTCTTTCTGTGTCCCTCTCAAATAAATAAAATAAATAATAAGTTTAAAAAAAAACTTAAAAGGAATTCTCTAATCCATTTGTTTAAAAATTCTTCAAAGGTACTGGAGAGATGGCTTAGTAAAGGCACTGGCTTACGAAGCCGAAGGACTCAGGTTTGATTTCCCACGAGTCTGGAGTTCATTTGCAGTGGCTAGAAGCCCTGGCGCTCCCGTTCTCTTTTCTCCCCCCACCCCCCCATAAGTAAATAAAATATTTTAAGTAATTTCTTCAAGGTAGAGACTGTATAAGCGAAGGAGGCGTCCTTCAAACAGAAACACGTAAACTGAGCATCCTACGGAAACAGTCCTGAAACAACTGTCGAGATTTGAGAAAGGTGTTGGAGTTTTATGATACTGCTTCTGAGCATGAGCGGAAGTCACACTTTGAGCCCTCCGGTGGTTTAGTGACAGGTGCCATCTTCAGGAACGAGTAACCCGTCTTCATTCTGTTCTGGATGCACACACAAGTCGGTGACCAAGTGCAATTTCTGTCTCCGTTACAAGAAAATAAGGAGAGCGTCAGCGAGGTTTTGACACAACTCATCTTCCCGTAGTAAAGATGGCGGCGCCCTGAGCGTAAGTTACCGGCAACACCACTTCCGCATTTCTCTTGCGCCCTGGTCCAAGATGGCAGACGAGGCTACCCGGCGGGTTGTGTCTGAGATCCCAGTGCTGAAGACTAACGCCGGACCCCGAGATCGTGAACTGTGGGTGCAGCGACTAAAGGAGGAATACCAGTCCCTTATCCGGGTCAGTAGTACTCGTATGGTGGGCGGTGTCGCAGAGGGGTTGCGGCTAATTAGGTGTCCTCGGGAATTGGCTCCGTGTGGAAGCCGCTTCCGGTTTTTAAGTTTAGTCAAAAATTCATGGAAATATTATGATTTCGGGGCCGGGGGATTACAGATTGAAGGTGGGGAGAATGAAGAAAAGCTTTAAGTTAGGAGCACAGTAGTGCTGGGCTTTGAAACTAAAAGCAGCAGTATTTTAGAGTTACGTCTTCTGTAAGGTGACGTGTCTCTCAGGCTCCACATGGATGTAGGAAAAGGGGTCAAAGTATTTTTTTTTTTTTTTTTTTTTGGTTTTTCGAGGTAGCGTCTCACTCTAGTCCAGGCTGACCTGTAACTCAGTATGTAGTCTCAGGGTGGCCTCGAACTCACAGCGATCCACCTACCTCTGCCTCCCAAGTGCTGGGATTAAAGGCGTGCGCCACCACGCCCGGCTCCAAAGTACTTTTTAGGGTCCTAAATCCCAGACCACCTCTGCTCTCTTAATTTTTCCAATGTTAGGGATGTTGGAAGGCAAATTTAAGGTGTTAGATGTAAAGAGTTAGGGATCTGAGCTTTTAGTTAGAAACTTTACATCGCAGCTAATCTTTATCTTCGTTATAATGTAGTTTCAATCCACTTCAAAGGTCAGCAGATATCCTACCTCATGTATTCCTTCACTAAAAAACAAACATTTATTACGCTCCTAGGACCTAGTGAGGACATAAAAACCCAAATACGGAGGATCCTGCTGAGGTAAACAGAAACATATTTCCTACAGTGTTTATGTGCAGAAAGAGATAGAAAAATGACTAGTATGTTTTCCAAGGATAAAGGATACCTGGTCCATCTCAAGTTTGCTCAGGGAAGGTAATTCTTGAGCTGAAACTTAAAGAGTAAACATAGTGGCCTGATAAAACATAAAGGCAGGAGAAAGACATTTAAGGCATGAGAACATCATAAGCAAAGGCATGCAAACTAGAAACGGTATGATGTAAGCCAAGTGTGTTTTATATCTGCAATTCCAGCATTTGGGAAATTGCGGGAGCAAGATCGCAGGTTCAAAGCCAGCCTGGATTATATAGCGTTCCATGCAAGTCTGGGCTACATAACAAGACCCCGTTTCAAAATAAACACAAACCACAACCAGCAGGTGTATATGAAGAAACAAGTAGTTCTAGTAGTTGCCAGTGCATCACATGTGACGCAGGAAGTGGTAAACAGGCTGGGGAGATAGGTTTGAGCCTTTGAATTGTATGTTGGAACTTTCTTCAATGTTTTTATAGGATTTTAAACTAATGAGTTACATGGTTGGATTTGCGTTTAAAGTGACAGCTGAGAGAAAAATAAAATTGACAGTTGTAAGATTGAGAGTGGGAGTCAAGTTAAGAGGCTGTCATTCCCAGGTGTGGTGGTGCACACCTTTAATCCCAGCACTTGGGAGGGAGAGGTAGGAGGATTGCTATGAGTTCATGGTCACCTGAGACTACATAGTGAATTCCAGGTCAGCCTGGGCTAGAGTGAAACCCTACCTCAGGGAAAAAATAAAAAAATTAAAAGAGGCTGTCATTAATCCAATTGAAAGAAAGATGATGATCTAAAGTAGACAGCAATTCTAGGCCTTACGGTACAGGCCTTTGATCCCAGCTACTCAGGAAGCTGAGGCAAAATGATCACAGGTTCAAGGCTTTCCTGAGCTACAGAGTGGGTTCAAGGCCCAACCTGGGCAACTTAGTAAGACCTTTCTCAAAATGAAAAAGTGGGTTAGGTATGGTGGTATGTACCTGTAATCTCAGCACTCAGGTAGGGGCAGGAAGAATTCAGTGAGGCCAGCCAACCTGGGCTACAGAGTGTGACCCTGTCATAAATAGCAGAAGGTAAAATCAGTAGGACATCATGAAAGATTGGTGGCACAAAATGGGATAAAGGAAAGGGATGGTCAAGTATGATTGCCAAACATCTGGCTTAGGTGACTGCCACTGCCACTGCAATCTGAGATTGAGAACCCAAGAAGAAAACCAGCTCTAGGAAAAAGGACAATTCCCAAGTGGAAGTGCTAAGTTTTCAATTTTATGATAAATCAGGTAGAAATTGAAAAATATGGTTGGATACTAGTCTGAAATTCTGATAAAAGGTCTGAAAGGGCTGGAGAGATGGCTCAGCAGTTAAGGCACTTGCATACAAAGCCTAACAACCCTAGTTCAATTCCCCAGTACCCACATAAAGCCAGATGCACAAAGTGGTGCATGCATCTGGGGTTCGTTTGTAGTAGCAGGAGGCCCTGGCATGCCCAGTCTCTCTGTCTCTCTGCTATCTTTCCCTGCTTGCTAATAAGTAAATAAAATATTTTTAAAATTTTTAAATTTTTTTCTGATTTATTTATTTGAGACAGGTGGGGGGGGGATGGGCACACCAGGGCCTCTAGCCACTGCAAACAAACTCCAGGTGCATATGCCACCATGTGCATCTGGCTTATATGGGACCTGGAGAATTGAACCTGGTTCCTTAGGCTTCTCAGGCAAATGCCTTCACTGCTAAGCCATCTCTCCAGCCCTTAAAGAAAAAAAAATTTTAATTTATTTTTATTTTTATTTATTTATTTGAGAGAGAGAAACACAGAGAATGGTTGCTCCAGGGCCTCTAGCCACTGCAAATGAATTCTAGATGCACACGAATTCTAGATGTGTGTGGCCCTTTGTGCATCTGGCTTATGTGGATCCTGGGGAACTGAACTTGGGTCCTTTGGCTTTGCAGGCAAGTGCCTTAACCACTAAGCCATCTCTCCAGCCCCCTTAAAAATTTTTTTTTAAGGGGCTGGAGAGATGGCTTACCAGTTAAAGCGTTTGCCTATGAAACCCAAGGACCCAGATTCAATTCCCCAGTTACCCTCGTTAGCCAGATGAAAAAGGTGGCACGTGTCTGGAATTCATTTGCAGTGGCTAGAGACCCTGGCGCACCCATTCTCTCTGTCTGCCTCTCTCTTTCAAAAGGGCTGAAAGGTAAAGATTTGGGAGTCATTGGCTTGTGAGTGCTAGTGAAAGCTAGCAGGAAAGGAGGACTCCATAGAGTGAGTTTGTGGGCTGAGGGAAGACACTATCAGAAGTGAGGAAAAGGTGCAAATTCAGTCATGAATGTTACCTTCAAATATTTTGTGCCTGCTGAATTATAGGTAGCCCAAGTACTCTATTCTTTACTTCAGGAAAGCCTCCCACTTTCTTCCATTTTGCTTACATCAGAAAAACATACTGACTGGGGGGGGGCACTTTTGTTTTGCAAAGAGGGGCCTACTCTTGGCCCCAACTCCCTCCTCAAAGATTTCACTTTCTGGTTTTAGTATGTGGAGAACAACAAGAATGCGGACAATGATTGGTTCCGACTGGAGTCAAACAAAGAAGGGACCCGGTAGGTAGAGTCTTGGGACATGGGAGGGAGTCTCACCTGGCTTCAGCATTTGGTATCCCAATGTCCACCACCAGAGCTGCTGTGCATCATGTTAGCTGTCTCTACTTCCATAGCCCTAGAGTTCCCCAGTTCCTATCCCGTGAGTCTTCTAAGATGGTGGCCTAAGCCAAGGCGCCCTTTGAATATGATAAGAATGGGGAAATTGGCCAGCCATGGTGGTGCACATCTTTAATCCCAGCACTCGGGAGGTAGGATTACGGTGTGTTTGAGGCCAGCCTGAGACTACATAATGAATTCCAAGTCATCCTGGACTAAAGGGAGACCCTTCCTCTTGAGGGGCAGGGTGAGAATGGGAACATTGAACTGAAGTTTGGTCTTTATTACAGGTGGTTTGGAAAATGCTGGTACATCCATGACCTCCTCAAATATGAGTTTGACATTGAGTTTGACGTGAGTGTGATGGCGTGGGAAATATGAAGGCTAGTAGAAAAGAGTGATTAGCTGATTTATTAACAAGTTAACCCTTCTTGAAGGAGCCAAAGAAAGCTTTTAAAGTGGGAAAGCTAAGGTTTAAAGCAAAAATAAGTTACAGTAGTCCCCATGTCTAGAATCTTAGCATGTTTATGCTGCTTGGGGAGTTGACCGAACATTTCAGTTCAACCAAGAAACATATGTATTTGATTAATTAGTTCATTTCTATCTTGATTCTCTCTTGTTTTATTAAGGCTTTATAATTTCTCCAGATTCCTATCACATATCCCACTACTGCTCCAGAAATTGCAGTCCCTGAGCTGGATGGAAAGACAGCAAAGATGTACAGGTAGGACAAGTAGGACATGAGAAAAAACAAAGAAGGTCTTAGAGAAGAATTCAAGGGGCAGAAGATTTTTTTCTTGATAGCCTAAAGGGGCTCTAGGCCTACCTCTGCTAAGCCTGGGCAAAGTACTTAGCTGGCCTTGTTCTCAGTTTTGAGCACTAATTATCTTCCTGTGCTCCCAAAAGGCTTCTTTGTATTGTGGTCAATTTTGCGCATCAACATCTTCCTCTTGACCCTCTCATAGGGGTGGCAAAATATGTCTGACTGATCACTTCAAGCCTTTATGGGCCAGGAATGTGCCCAAGTTTGGACTAGCTCATCTTATGGCCCTGGGGGTAAGTGTGGTACATTTGGTATATGAAGGGGAGAGGGAGGGATGCAAGAAAAGTAGGTAAGAATAAACATGGGGTAACAGTGTTATACCTTGGGTTTGTTCTCCCAGAATCTCTTTCCAGGAAGGAGTTTCTGGTGGAACAAGAGACACTGACTGGGTAGTAGCAATCTCACAGGTCTCCCTTGTATTGCAGCTGGGTCCTTGGCTGGCCGTGGAAATCCCTGATCTGATTCAGAAGGGCGTGATCCAGCACAAAGAAAAATCCCACCAATGAAGGATCAAGCCACTGAGGCAGGAGAGGGAGACTTTGGATAGGGCTACTTTCCTGTGTGTCACTCTTGTCACTCATATGATGGCTTCTCCCTGCCTTCCTTCACCTCTGGCTATTACTAAATAGCTGCAGAAGGCAATGCTGGGGGAGGGGACCCACACAGTACTGCCATAGAGTTTCTAAGTTAAGCTATGCAGGGAGGGGGAAAGACTTGGGCCTTGAAAAACCAATAAGCAATTTATATCCCCACCCCAAGTAGAACAATGGAAGCCTCAATCTTGGAGGCATAGGGGATAACTGACGGTGAATGCATAGCTTTTTGTTTGTTTGTTTGTTTCTGGAAACAACCTCTCAATAAAAGCTGCTTCCTGTGGTAGCCTGTGGTTCTCATTGGTGGCTGAATGGGACGGCACCTGAACAGCTGTCGTAGGTTAGGAGGGAGGAGGAAATGGATGCTGTGTTCAGGACCTATGGAATGGAAGAAAATCTGCTTTCTCTGCTGCTGAAACTTGCCTTTGTCCTTTAGCAGTGAGCCATACTACTTGAATCGGGAAGGAGCCTGAGGAATGGCTTTGCAGGTCCAGCATTCTCTGCCCTCTAGGGATCTTCCCATTCCTAGGTGGAGCGCTAGATGCTTCTCCACTGGTCTGCGGGCTGGACGTGGGCCTGCAGCCTGCCACACTTGACAGCTCTCTTTCTGAAAAGAGTTTGTGCTGCAAGCCTCTTAGCCATTCTTAGAATTTCAGCTGTACATCCCTGTGGGCCACCGGACGGGGTGAGGAGCCCCTCCTGGGGAACTTGGAGCCGTGGTTTAAAGACCACCTTGGGCAACGCCGGGCAACTAGCGGTTCTAAAGTTGGCTGCGTTTCCATGGTGTCGGCGGTGGGTCCGTGGGGGCGGGCTCACGCAAGCGCCGAGGAGGCGGGTGGGAGGACTCCAAGTGTGGGCGCGCAGGCGCTTTAAGAGACTGTGAAGCCGGTGGCCCCTGGCCGGGTGGCATCAGAAAAGATGGCGGCGGCCCTTGCGGCGGGAGAGACCGGGGCTACGGCTGCGGCGGGGGCTGCGGCTGGGCTCGCGGGGGGACTGTTCGGGGGCAGTAGGGGGTGGCCCTGAGCTGGAGCCGGACCCCGGCTGGCCTCCCCCGCCGCCTCACCGGGGGACAGGTACGGGCCAGGACGTTATGGCGGGGTGGGTGGGGGAGCTGAGGGGGGACCGCTTCAGGCTCCAGAGGACGTTCTCCGCAAAGGCAGGGGCTCAGGGGCCTGGGAGGAGTGGGCCGGAGGGACGGCTGCATTCTCGGACCGCGGGGACTCTGCCGCCGGACCCCGCAGCCAATCAGCGGCCTCGGCCTTTCTGCCCTCGAGGGGGGCGGACCCGGGCGAAGCCCTGTGGTGATGGGAGAGATGCAGGAGATTAAGGGTCAAGGAGTCACTTGTCCTTCGTCCCTAACCATTGCCTCCAGAGCCCCATTACCATGTTGGAGCTCGGAGGTGGGGGAGGGAACGGATTGCAAATCACCCGTTTAATCTGCTTCGTTTGCAACCCCGAGGGGCTGGCAGGGGTTGAGGAAGAAATGCTGTCTCTTGGACTGTTAGGCTTGCATCCACACTTTCACTTGACCACAGGTCCAGGGCATATCCCACTAGCCAGGTATGAGGGCTCTTGTTTTATATTATAAGGACTGCTCAGATTGGGACTATCAATGGTGTTTTCAGAAAAACTGTACTCTGTAGGGAGGGGATGGGTCATAGAGAGGGTCAAAATGATGAGCTGCAACTATTCAGTCTTTCATTTACTTAAGGGATACTAAGTATTTTATTGGTGCCAAACACTGCCAAGTACTGGGGATGCAACAATTGATCTGATAGGTGTGATTCATGCTCTCACTGCATATAGAAGCCAGCACGCATGGTAGCCTACAATCTCATCTCCCTAACCCAAATGGTGACCTGTCTTTTCCTCAGGTCCAGCCTGCGGTGTCCACAATGCCCCAGGCCTCTGAGCACCGCCTGGGCCGCACTCGAGAGCCACCTGTCAATGTACAGCCCCGAGTGGGGTCCAAGTTACCATTTCCCCCTCGGGCCCGCAGCAAGGAGCGCCGAAACCCAGTTCCTGGGCCAAACCCCGTGTTACGACCTCTGCCTCCCCGGCCAGGTCCCCCTGATGAGAGGCTCAAGAAACTGGAGCTGGGACGGGGACGAACCTCAGGCCCTCGTCCTCGAGGCCCGCTTCGGGCAGATCATGGAGTTCCCCTGCCTGGCTCACCACCCCCAACTGTGGCTCTGCCTCTCCCATCCAGGACCAACTTAGCCCGTTCCAAGTCTGTGAGCAGTGGGGACTTGCGTCCAATGGGAATTGCCTTGGGAGGGCATCGTGGTGCTGGAGAGCTGGGGGCTGCTCTGAGCCGGTTGGCACTCCGGCCTGAGCCACCCACTTTGAGACGTAGCACTTCTCTTCGCCGTCTTGGGGGCTTTCCTGGACCCCCTACCCTGCTCAGCATACGGACAGAACCCCCTTCTTCCCATGGCTCATTCCATGTGATTTCTGCCCGGCCCTCTGAACCTTTCTACTCAGATGACAAGATGGTGAGGACTTGCCAGCACACGTGATCTTCCACACTCATGTGCCTCAGATGTGGCTTTCTGTCACCCTTTTCTTCAAGTGCTTTTCTCAACCCTTCATTACACCAGTGGACTCTTTCCTCCCGCTTTACTTCTGGAGTCTTCTAAGCCCTTTTTTGAGTTGTCTGTGATTCTCCAACTTGGTGTGCCATTCCAGTCCCCAAGGAGTTAACCAGACTATTTCAAATTCTTCTTCAAGTCCTTAGGCCCTTACTTTCTCTTACTGCACCTTCTCTCTGTGGACTTCTCCTAGGCCTAATTAATCCCTGGAGCTGAAGAGGGGCGGGCTCAGAACATCTGAGCTAATGTGGTTGCCCATTTCCCAAGCTAAGTGAGCTAGGCTTATTGCAGTTGGATACAGCAGGAGAGTGTTCAGGAAAGGGCCACGGGGGCAGGAGGGGGCTTTGGGGGCAATAAGGTGGGGGTGAGGAGCAGCTGGGCAGCCATGCCAGTGCTTGGGGAGTTGCCTCAGGAGCTGCAACGCAGGCTAGCTGGGCAGAGGAGTAAGTGGGGAATAGGTGTGACAGCCATGGCTGAATCTGTGGTACACTCAGCTGTGATGGGTCTACTGCTCATGACCAGTGAGGTAGGGAGAACCATGGGGGAAAGGGGTGGAGTTTGGGGCGTAGATGGGGTTGGGGAGGCTGTTGCTGTTGAAAGATTAAAGTGCCAGATAGAATATGTGGGAACCCACTGACTGTACTCTGACCTTCCAGGCTCATCACACACTGCTTCTGGGTTCTGGTCATATTGGCCTCCGAAATCTGGGAAACACAGTAAGAGCTATTTTCTTGTCCTTCTATAAAAGGAATGTGAAATGGTGCTGGGGGTGGAGAAGACCTGTGGACTTGGGGAAGGCATATGGAAGGAGAGTACTGAAGCTCTCTCAGGCTTCCTGAGCACCGGTCTGGAAAGGTAATGGCGGTGTCCCTGCTGCTCCCCAGTGCTTCCTGAATGCCGTGCTACAGTGTTTGAGCAGCACTCGGCCTCTTCGAGACTTTTGTCTGCGAAGGGACTTCCGGCAAGAGGTGCCTGGAGGAGGCCGGGCCCAAGAGCTCACTGAAGGTGGGGTAACAATTCTTTTGTTTGCTTCTCCCCTAGCCCCTTGCAGGCCCATCTGCCAACGCCCATGGCCCTCAACCTAGCAATTATCCCCGTGCCTACTTTCCTGGAGAATGTCTCCTACTGAGACTCCTCTTACCTGCCTCTTTCAGACATTAATTTCTGCTTTCCTTCCCCATTCCAACAGCCTTTGCTGATGTGATTGGTGCCCTATGGCACCCTGACTCCTGTGAAGCTGTGAATCCTACTCGATTTCGAGCTGTCTTCCAGAAATATGTTCCCTCCTTCTCTGGATACAGGTGGGAAAATGGGGGAATAGGATTTCTGTCTGGCCATGTCCAGGGATGGTGCCAAGTAGCTCCCTACTGGAGAGAGTAGGGGCAAACATCGTTCTGAGCCTTGACATAGTTTCCGTTTCAGGTAGTAGAGACCCATATCTGGTGGGGAATACTGTCTGTGGACTAGGAAATCAGTTGCCCATATTCTGTCTGACTGTAGCCAACAGGATGCCCAAGAGTTCCTGAAGCTCCTCATGGAGCGGTTGCATCTTGAAATCAACAGACGGGGCCGCAGGGCAGCACCAATCCTGACCAGTGGCCCAGCTCCCACTCCGCCTCGCCGAGGAACAGCTCTGCGTGAAGAACCTGAGCTAAGGTAAGAGTTACTCCTCCTTCCTCTTCTCCCCAGAAGTTTGTCAACAACATTTCTTCACAGAGAACTGAGCTAGTCAGGATTGGAGATGTAGGGTCTGAGAAAATGACTTGAGAAGCAGTATGGAAGTAGAAAGAAGAGGAGGAGGAGGGAGGTGAAGAGTGAAGATTGAGGCAGAAAAATAGTGCTAGAAATGTCACCAAGTTAAGGCAAGGGGCATAATTTACAACAAAGGACATGAAAAGGACTTGAAGCCAGTTGGAGGAAGATGACATGTTCTTCCTCATGTTCATTCTTATTTCTCAGAGTTCCTGGATTTCCCCAGAAAGTTCCCCAAAGTATTTCCATGAACTGGAAAGTTAGAGAAGGGTGTGGGTATGGAGCAGGGTTTGTGGATAATTTCAGTGGAGTTGAGGGTGCCCAGGGTTAGCTGTTATCTCACGGGTGCTCCCTACTTCCCTTGATCTGTGGTAGTGATGATGATCGAGCCAACTTAATGTGGAAGCGTTACCTGGAGCGAGAGGACAGCAAGATTGTGGGTATGGAATGGGGCACAGAAATGCGGGAACATGAGCATATGTGGATGGGGCCCTGCAGACCTGAGGGGAAGAAGGTGATCCTATCAAGGGCATGGGAATAAGACAAGAACAATAATGAGCATGTGCAATGGCATGGAGTTTGTCGACAGTGTTGGTGCTGAGAAAGGAGTGTCAAGCAAAGGGGTGGGAAGAGACAGCGTCTTGGGCATCCAACAATAACTTTTTCTCCTGCCCCTTTGCTTCTGTCTAGACCTGTTTGTGGGCCAGTTGAAAAGTTGCCTAAAGTGCCAGGCCTGTGGGTATCGCTCCACGACCTTCGAGGTTTTTTGTGACCTGTCCCTGCCCATCCCCAAGGTGGGATTCCAGAGGACTCCAGGGGTGGATGGAATATGGGTTCTGTAACCCAGCCCTGCCTACCCCTAGAGTGTGGGTGGGAGTCCTGTGAGTGTCTAACACAGAACTGAAGCCTGGGTTGATTCGGAAGAGTTGGAAGAGGAGGTTCAGAACATGCTGACCCTTACTTCCTCTCCCCCCCCCACCCAGAAAGGATTTGCTGGGGGCAAAGTGTCTCTGCGGGATTGTTTCAGCCTTTTCACCAAGGAAGAAGAGCTAGAATCGGAAAACGCCCCGGTATGTGGGGGCTCACAAGGGCTATAATAAAGGTGGAAGACCTGGGGGAACTGAATAAAGAGGCTGCATGCTTCCTTAATATGGGAAATAATAGTTACACGTCTGGATTTGTGTTGGAGTCTCAGATATGTCCTAGTGCTCTTAAGGCAAAGGAGGGTGACCCCCAAAGTAATGAAGAATAGACTATATACATGAATTGGGGTGTCAGAAAAGCCAGGTGAGTTGAGGACACGCTAACCTAACCCTATTTGATATTTATATTTAGGTGTGTGACCGATGCCGGCAGAAAACACGAAGTACCAAAAAGTTGACAGTACAAAGATTCCCCCGGATCCTCGTGCTCCATATCCTACTCTTCAAATTCTTATTTCTCTTTCCTTGTGTTCTCTTTCCTTACCCTCACTGAGTTTTCTTTAGGAAAATTCCTGGCACTTTCTCTACCACTTCCCAGGATGTGTTGGGGGAAGGGAGTATACAGAATTTAGGACTGAAGTTCCCCTTAGAGATCCTCTACCTCCCAAATGCTCCTTAACCAGGGCTTAGATCTGAATCGATTTTCCACCTCCCGAGGCTCCATCAAGAAAAGTTCAGTAGGTGTAGACTTCCCATTGCAGCGACTGAGCCTAGGGGACTTTGCCAGTGACAAAGCCGGTGAGTCTGGTGAAGATTGTCCCAAAGAGTCCGCAGGAGGTAGTTAGAATTTTGACTGTTGAACTTGATCATGTCTATACAGGGAGCCCTGTATACCAGCTGTATGCCCTTTGCAACCACTCTGGTAGCGTCCACTATGGCCACTACACAGCCCTGTGCCGGTGCCAAACTGGTTGGCATGTCTACAATGACTCTCGGTAAGAACAGCCTTTTATGCAACTGCTGCCCTGGCACCCTCCTCTTCTGTGAAGCCCCAGAAGACAGTGCCTGGTGGAGCCTCTCCTAAGCTCCACCTGAACCCTGTGAGACTCTTGTGGTGATGAGAGAATATACAGGAATAACTACAACCACTTCCCCATTTCCCTTCTTCCTAGTGTCTCCCCTGTCAGTGAAAATCAGGTGGCATCCAGTGAGGGCTACGTGCTGTTTTACCAACTGATGCAGGAACCACCCCGGTGCCTGTGACACCCCCTTGAAGCCCTGACAACCTGTGAAATCCTTTCAACACCCTTAAGACCCCAAGCTCCCCATTTACCTCAGAGACGTCTATTTTTGTGTCTTTTTAATCGGGGAGGGGGAGTGGTGGTTGTAGCTCCCATTATTTTTTTTATTAAGAAGTATCCCTCTACCTGGAAGCTCCCTTGTCTCCCTCCCCGTGTACAGAGCTTACCAGGCCCTTACCATGTACAGCCCCCAGAACCTCTGCAGTCTCACTTTTTGTGAATAAATTTATTAAGAAAAAATGACATTCTTATTTGTATTTGTGGGGAGGAAGGAGTTGGAGATGCAGAACTGGGTCCAATTGGGAGTCTTCTTGGAATCCAATTTTATTTCTGAACAGATAGGGGCGCTCTTAGAACCCTGGGGAAAGGGGCAGAGTGAAACCTGACCTAGACTTTTGCCCTGGCGCTGAACTCAAAGCAAACAATGAGTGTCATGAAGCTTCACGGAGGCCTGAAGCTACAGTGCAGGCATTGGGGCGCCGGACTTTACTGAGATGGGTACTGTCCCCAGAGGGCAAGGCACCCAAGAACCCCTGTTGACAAACAGTGGGTACGTTGCCCGGTGGCCCCAGCTCCCGTAGGCCCGGTCTGTTGCTAACATCAAGGAGCTGTTTATGGAGCCTCCTCCCCATGGACTGGCCTCCAGTGTCCCCATCTCCCATCAAAGCTCGTGGGGCCCCTCCCTCCAGGGTTCTCACCCTAGCTGGCCTGGGAAACTCAAGCTGGGGAATGCAAACTCCCGAACTCCAGCCTTCGGCTCTCGCTGGGGAGGGCAGCGGGGGCTAAGGAAACTTAACTCCCACTTGGCACTGAACGGGTTAACCTGCTCCCGAGAGCTGGCAAACTGCTGCGTGCAGCGTCACTGCAACTCCGGCGATTTTATTGGTGAATGTGATCGTGTGTCCTCCAATCCGGGACCCACCTTCCGAACCCTCCAATCCAGAGGCAGGGAAAGAGGCTTGGGCGCGTGCTGCTAGGGTAGTGAGGATGGGGCCTCTACGGGACCCCAGGAGTCGGGGGCGGGGGCCAGGCTTGGGGTGAAGCCCCTGCCAGCTTCGAGACCCTGGGGCCTCCGAGCCCCGCACAATTCTGGCCTCCAGCCGCTGGGTTCGAGCGCGCGGCCGGGCAGATAGCGTGGGCGTGGCCCTTATCTGCAGGCCAGAGGTCCAGGCCTCTATCTCCCCTGCACTCACTTCTCCTGTTCCTCCCCTGGCTCCTGGGCGAAGACCCCACTGTGCCACCCGCACTTACGCGCGCTCTGCCGTCCCCTTAAATCAGTAAGTGCCCGGGAGGAACGGGCGGGGCTTCGGGAATACACGCTACCTCCGGGTCTGCCGGTCCGTAACTGGGACCTTTTCCCAGGGGTCCCAATGGGCCGGACCGTGATCGTGCTCGGCGGAGGCATCAGCGGCTTGGCCGCCAGTTACCATCTGATCCGAGACCCCTGTCCCCCTAAGGTGAGTGGCCCACCGGTGCCAGAGAAAGCCTCATTTAATACTTAAGGTTTCTGGAATGCCCAGCGACGCCCAAAAGACGGTGTCTTTTGTCGCCAGGTGATCCTCCTGGAGGGCAGTGAGCGTGTGGGGGGCTGGATCCGCTCAGTCCGAGGATCAGATGGTGCGATCTTTGAACTTGGACCTCGAGGAATTAGACCAGCGGGAGCTCTGGGAGCCCGGACCCTACTTCTGGTGAGAGGCCAGGGGAATCGGAAGAGCGCTCTCTAGGTAGTTACCGGGAGAAAGGGTATTTGGTGGGTAGCTCAGATCTTTCCTTCGTTTCTCCTCTTACTGAGGACGTGTGGGAAGCAGGTTTCTGAACTTGGCCTGGACTCCGAAGTGTTGCCTGTGCGGGGAGACCACCCAGCTGCCCAGAACAGGTTCCTGTATGTAGGCGGTGCCCTGCACCCCTTACCCAGTGGACTCAGGTAACACCATCAGCTCCTTACTGCACATCCTTCACCTTGCCCCAGTCCTCACATTCCTTTACATGTCTTCATCTCCTGCTGTTCGCTGTCAACCTTCCCAGCAAAAGAGGCCCAAATGAATGGAAATGACAACCCCCCCCCCCCCCAGAGTTGGGAAGGTGAGCCCTGTGCTGTTTTCACTATGCCTTCCTCTACACAGGGGGCTACTCCGCCCTTCACCACCCTTCTCCAAACCTCTGTTTTGGGCCGGGCTGCGGGAGTTGATGAAACCCAGGGGCCAAGAGTCTGATGAAACTGTGCACAGTTTTGCCCAGCGCCGCCTTGGACCTGAGGTGACATTACTCAGAGATCTCAAAACTCTTCCCTTCCTAAACCAGCTGGCTCTTCAGACCTAACCCTAGCAGCTCTTTTTTATATCATTTTGTGGATACCTTCTTCATATTGCCTGAATCTCGAAACTCAGTGTTGGGAGTGAATGCTTTCCCTTCTTATTTTTAGAGTAGGACCATCTCTTTCTCAAACCCTCTCCACCCTCATTTCCTACCATGCAGGGCAATGGAAATTAGTCTGGGTAGCTTATTCCTTAGCCTGAGTCCCAGTCTCACCCTTAAGGTGGCGTCTCTAGCCATGGACAGTCTCTGCCGTGGAGTGTTTGCAGGCAACAGCCGTGAGCTCAGCATCCGGTCCTGCTTTCCCAGTCTCTTCCAAGCTGAGCAAACCCATCGGTCCATATTACTGGGGCTGCTGCTGGGGGCAGGTGAGAGGGGATTGGCTCAAAGGGTGAAGATACCAAGGTCTGCCAAAGTGAACTCCCCGGGACAAGGGGCACCATTTTGATCATCTTTTTTTGCTTCCTCCTCTTCAGGGAAGACCCCACAGCCAGACTCCAGACTTATTCGCCAGGCTAGGGCTGAGCGATGGAGCCAGTGGTCACTTCGCGGAGGGCTGGAGATGTTGCCCCAGGCCCTTCACACACATCTGACCAGTAAAGGGGTCAGTGTTCTCAAAGGTCAGCCAGTCTGTGGGCTCAGCCTCCAGCCAGAAGGGCGCTGGAAGGTGAGTTTCTGGGGTGTAATAAACCTCTGTTGTTTCCATCTTTAAGTGGTTTGGATAGCCCAGGGCTAAAGCTCTGGAGTTACTCATTCCCCTGCCTTAGAAGCCACTTAGATATTGGCTATCCCACACTCCTATGCTCTGTTTGTGGGCATCCCTCAAGGAACCCTTAGGTACAAGTCTGTGGGTAGAAGAGGTGCTTGTAAGTGGCTCAGGGATGGGGAAAGAACCACCCGCCTCCACTGAACATTTCAGAACAGCTGCCCTGGCCTGTCTGGCCCACCTCCTGGAGCAGACAGGGGAGTGATTTTTGTTCAGATGACAGTCATATTCTTCATCCAGTGTCAGCACCCAGTTCTTGCCATTTGGGAACCTGAAAATTGAGGTAGCAAATCTCATTTTACCCCAAAAGTGCTCACCACTGTGTCTTTCAAATGTTCTCATCTTCCAGGTGTCTCTAGGAGACGGCAGTCTGGAAGCTGATCACATTATTAGTGCCATTCCAGCTCCAGGTAATGGGACAGCCCCGTCCTTTCCCAACCATCATGAGACAATAGTTATTCCCTCCTGGGAAGCAGGAGCATACCATGTTACAGAAGTGGTTACCCCTGTGGGAGTCTACTCCTTAAGAGAACTGACCAAGTTGTAGTGTGACTGCCTTCTGAGTCGGGTCTCTGCCTTATCTCCTCCAGCACTCAGCAAGCTGCTCCCTGCCGAGGCTGCACCTCTGGCTCGTGTCCTGAGTACCATCACTGCTGTGTCTGTAGCTGTGGTGAACCTTCAGTACCGAGGAGTTCGTCTGCCTGTCCAGGTGTGACAGAGAAGGGAAGAGATAGGCTCAGCTGGAGCCCTTCCCTCCTTTCTGACCTATAGGTGTCTTCCTCTCCAGGGATTTGGACATTTGGTGCCATCCTCAGAAGATCCAATTGTCCTTGGCATCGTATATGATTCAGTTGCTTTCCCTGAGCAGGATGGGAACCCCCCAGGCCTTAGAGTGACTGTAAGAAGAGGAAAATTTGCTTAGTGGGGTTTCCAAAGGGCTCTTCTATGCCCCGGTATAGGCAAGGCAAGCTGGTCAGTGCTGAATTTCCGGTCTAGGTGATGTTGGGAGGTTCCTGGTTACAAACGCTAGAAGCTAGTGGCTGTGAACTGTCTGAGGAGCTGTTTCAACAACGGGCACAGAAAGCAGCTGCCACACAGTTAGGTCTGAAGGAGCAACCAAGTCACTGCTTGGTCCATTTTCACAAGGTGAGTTGGGGTAAATTCCCATCAGTTCCTTATTGTAGACCTTGAAGGTAGGCACTGGTATCTTGATCAATATATGTCAATCAAGACGGGAAATTAATCAATTCCTCCCCCCACCCCCCGTATCCTCTCTTTTCAGAACTGTATTCCCCAGTATACACTAGGCCACTGGCAAAAACTGGGTAAGTTGGGAAAGCAACTGGACTGAGGAATAAGCTAAAGAAGTGTGACCCCAACTACAACCTTCCTTTCACCCTTCCCTTCCAGAGTCAGCTGTGCAGTTCTTGGCTGATCAGAGGATGCCCCTGACTCTGGCTGGAGCCTCCTACGAGGGGGTCGCTGTCAATGACTGTATAGAGAGTGGACGCCAGGCAGCAGTCACTGTCCTGGGCACAGAATCTAATAGCTGATCCCCCCAACTCCTAGTTATGAAAATAAAAGTTGCTGGAGCTTAGCTTGGTCTTGCTGTTCTGACACCCTATGGACATGGGGGTGAGGGTCTGGTAAAAATGTACCTGGGAGGCAGAAAGCAGAGCAGATGTGAGACAAAGTCCTTTATTAGAAAAGATATCAAAATCCCACCCCCTGAGCCAAGACCAGAAGAGAGAACTACTCCAGCACTGGCAGAAAGGACCCAGGTAGGGGCTTCCTTCACCAGACAGCTTCCTGGGAACCATAAATAGAATAAATATTCACAGAGGTCCCAGGAGAAGCCAAATCACTCTTTGAAAAGAGTGATGTCCATGGATGAGGAAGGGGCTTGGGGTCCAGCCCTGCTCCTACCCCAGGGGACAAGGGACTCTCAGGAGTCATCACATAAAACCATGACATCAAGGATTCACAGTCGTAAGCCCTGGCAGGAGACCCCAAGAAAGAAGAACCCCCAGGTCTAGAGGAGCCCAGCTCCAGTCTAGCAATGAGGAGAGGTCCCTGCCCCCCAGCATAGCACTAGTTTAGTTACCCCACATCCCTCTGAGAGCAGTGAGGAGCTGAGGACGGGGAAAATACAACCCCTTTGATTCAGTTTCATGATTAAGGTGGGCAAGAAGGAGTCAGTGTGAGCCACGGGGTACTGTGTGGTTGGCAGTAGGCAGAGGACCAGGCCTAGCTGGGGGCCGGCGCTGCAGCATCTCTTGACGGAAGGCTTGGGAAGAACCAGGTGGGTATCTGGGACCAGAGGCAGACCGGGGACCCCGAGGGTCGGTCCCAATATCTGCAGTGATGTTGGTATAGAGAGGACCCAGCTCTCGAGCCAGCAATCGGTACGTCAGTGAGTTCATCCCATCTTGTGTCCAAGAGTTCTGAGTGCGGACCAGGAGGTCAAATCTGAGGGTTAGAGGTTTGAAACTAAGATCCAGAAAGGAACAGCCAGGAATCTAGGGGCCTTCAGAAGTTTCCAGGCTAGAGGAAACATGACACTCCAATGATTGTGGCAGGGAGTTCTCCCTACCTGTGGGGGTTTTCCTCGTTGCCCTTATCTCCTCGGTGCTTCACCATCTTATAATGCCCCACAGATGTGGGGGGCCGAGAGATCTTCATCCCTGCCAGACGTACCCTATGGGAAAAGTGAAGGGATCCTGGAGGCTCTGGAGTGGAAGAAAGCTGCTAACGGGTGAACAAGAAGAACAAAGCCAGCAAGGAAGGAATAACATATTTCTGTACACAAAAACCAATTATTAATAGTTTGCGGGAGGAGTGTAAGGTGGTAGAAAATCAAATCAAACAGAAAGAAGGAAATGGCTGAAGAGAATTGGAAAAGCTGTCCAGGTAGCCTAGTGGCAAGTACCCTGAGACCTTTAAAGAACTGCAGATGTAGGTTTGTACCTCCTGTATCTGCTACTAAATGGCTTCCTTGGAGTGGCAAGGAAAGGGAAAGAGGCCATTCTGTCCAAGGAATAGGAACTGCAAACCTAAATTGAGAATCTTGGTCCTTTTTTGGTCAGGGTGGTGGTGGTGGGTGAGGGGAACCAGAGATTGAATCCAGGACTTTGTATTGCCAAACTGCACCCCTAGCCCAGCAGCTCTTACTTAGAATAGTGTCCTAGTGAGTTGGAGAGATGGCTTAGCCATTAAGGTGCTTGCCTGCAGAGCCTAATGACCAGGGCTCATTCCCCCATACCCATGACTGCAACACCATGTAAAGCCAGATGCACAAAGTGGCACATGGATCTGGAGTTCATTTGCAGTGACAAGAGGCCCTGGCATATGTGCACATATTACCTCCCTCTTTTTCTCTCTGCTTGCAAGTAAATAAAATATATATATATATATTTTTTTAATTGGGCGTGGTGACGCATGCCTTTAGTCTCAGCACTCAGGAGGCAAAGGTAGGAGGATCACCACGAGTTTGAGGCCACCCTGAGACTACATAGTAAATTCCAGGTCAGCCTGGGCTAGAATGAGACCCTACCTCAAAAACAAAAACAAAAAAAAAGAATATTGTCCTAGTTACCTAACTCCTCTTCCCCTCCCGCCATGTGTGAAAAGAAATGAAGCAGGTAATTGGGACCTTATAAGAAACAAATTCTAATTCTGACAGAAGCCAGGAGTGAAGATGACATGGGAAAGAACTGAAAGGATATATGCATCTAGAATTTGCTAGTACACGCCCAGAACAGATGAGAATTCATAGAAAGATGTCATCCCAGCGGACAATGGGAAGGGAGCGACGGACCCAGCATATCAAGCCCAAATACTCATTTCATGCATAAAACTGGGACGACAGCAGAAGCTGAAGGTCGGAATGTTTCCCAGCTAAGAAATGACTGGCATCATGCCAATGGCACAGGCTGTTTTGTTTTCTTGTTTTTAAGTGCTTGTGGGCCCACATGGAGCATAATCTCTGTCCTGTATCCCAAGAAAAGGGGTCTGTTGGCAAGCATAGCAGAAGGCAGAACTAATCTGTCTTGAGGCCCAGAACTCCATGATAATGTTTTTTACTGCTCCTATCTCCTCCAGAAATACAACCAACCAGATCTAGGAAACTGAAAGATGACAGAATGGAAAGCCTGGGCTTGAGTAAACTAAAAAGACCAATGACCAAGGAGCTAAAGATCAGTGTTGAAAGATTTATAGCCAGGGTTAGGGTCAAGAGATGGGTGGCAGGAAATCTGACCTGGTAGCAATGTCGTCATCCTCACCACCCCAGCCCCAGTATTCATTGGGGAAGCCATTCATCTTCAGATACTGGTCGGGAGTGAGCGCTGAGACCCCTCCAAAGTACTGGGGGTACGGGAGGCTAGGGAGAAAAAGATCCTTGCATTCCACCAGTCTAGAGCTTCGTCCCTACCCACACCCCTCGGGCTTTCCTCTTTCCACTGCACAGCCGAATCTCCTGCTTCCCAGCACCTTGCCATGCCCTCTACCTGTATCCAAACTTGTTCATGGCAACAGCAACGTGGCGGGGTCCCCGGGGGTCACACACATAAAGATTATGGTCATTTTCTGGCAGGAGGTCCACATCATGCAAGAACAGGCAGTCCCATTCTTCATCACGCAGGGCTTCCCGTACCCCAACATTCAGTAGTTTTGCCCTGTTAAATGTTCCGTTTCCAGCCTGAAAAACAATGGAGGGGAACCAGGCTATGCATGGAGGAGGTAGGCAGCAGGGGAGAGAGGGGGCTAAGGAGAAAAGAGGGCAATCGAAGTGGGAGGTGGGACAAGGCGGATGAAGAGAAAGGCCCAAGCACAGTGGTACATGCCTGTAATCCTCTCAGAGGCTGAGGCCAGCCTGGACTACAGAGTACAATCTTCTCACAAACACACAATCGTTCTCATTCAATTTTTCTTTTCTTTCTTTTAAACTTTATTTATTTGAGAGAGAGAGAGAATGGATGCGCCAGGGCCTCCAGACACTGCAAACGAACTCCAGATACATGCACCTCCTTGTGCATCTGGCTTACGTGGGTTCTGGGGAACCGAACTGAGGTCCTTAGGCTTTGCAGGCAAATGCCTTACCAGAATGTGCCTGATATTTAGGTGCTGCTATTTAGAATTTCTTTCTGACAACCAATAACCATGGGGAACAAACAGTATATCAATTCTCTCTCTCTCTCTCTTATTTATTTATCTTTTTGCCTCATTTTAGAGGAGAAAGTTTCTTCCTCTTCCTCAATGTCACACATGTCACCAATGGCAGAACTACAATTTTAGCCCACACCTGCCCAATTTCAAGTTCAAATAAGCCACTCAACAAAGGGGAATACATGAAAGTGTAAGACAGTGAGAGTTCTGTAAAGAAAGTAAGAAGCATGGGATTAACATGGAAGAGCAGCTGAGCGCTTCTCCATATTCTACTGTTGGCCCTCTTATAATTATTCCACAGAGCCATTAGATGAGAGAGGTGTCCTGAGCTTCCTTACATGAAAGAAACCGGGGGGCGGGGGGAGGGAAGGACAGTAGGAGAAAGAAGGAAAAGAAGGAATAAAGCAGAGGTAGAGGGTACCTGGTGGATGACATAGATGCCATATGCAAGCTGCTGGCGCTGAAGGAAGGGGTGCAGGTGGTAGAGCAGAAGGCGCAGGTGGTGCTCCCGGGCACGATGGGGTACAATAATGGCTGTTCGGGAGCGAGGTTCGCACCCTGCAGGGCGGTACCGGCCCCCTGGTTCTACCCGGGGATTCCGCTCCACAATCTCTGCTATCGATGGCACTGGACTAAAGGACACTGATACGGGGCCCACTGTTGAGAGGAAATGGCAAACAGGTTGGAGGAGCAAGGAGAAAAGACTGAACATCAGAGCCTGGGAATACCTCTGGCCTAAGAGTTTGGTTCTAGGTTCAGTTCCCCGGGACCCACTCGAAAATCTAATAAGCCGTGGTTTCTCCTCACTGGGACGGCTCTACAAAGCCTGGAAGGTACAGTCTTCTTTTCTTTTTTTATATTCAATTTAATTTAATTGAGAGACAGTGAGAGAGAGAGAGAGAGAGAGAGGCAGATAGAGAGCGAGAGAAAATGGGCACACTAGGGCCTCCAGGCACATGTGCCACCTTGTGTATCTGGCTTTACGTGGGTACTGGGGAACTGAACTTGGGTCCTTAGGCTTTGCAAGCAAAAGTCTTAACCGCTGAGCCATCTCTCCAGCACAGGTACATATGGGCTTCTTACCTAGTCTACCTTAATTTAGGTTGGCATAGCTTACTCTTGCCCCACAGTAGTTGAGACTAGAGTTGAAAGAAGAGAACAGGGCATGCAATTAATTAAACCAGAGCTCTTCTACAAGGGCAATAATTCCTAGCCTGGAGCAGGAATAGCCCATAAATGTGCAGGCAGCGAAAAGCTGACCCAAGAGCCTAGTCTAGATTCTGAATTCACAGTCCACTGTAACTCAGCCTCAGCCACCTTCAGAGTACATTCATTTAAGTCCCACTCCTGCCCAGGACTCCCTGCGCCCACCTCTTGTCCTTGTCACCTTTCTCCTGTACTCACCTAGGAAAGGAGATCGTTCTGGACAGTAGGGCAGAGCTTGAGGAGCTGGAGGACCCCCTGCAGCTATAGGAGCCCCAGGCAGGCGGCTGAGGTTAGTATAGACGTCACGGGGATGAGAGTAGTCAAATGTTGGCCCCTGATCCCGACCAAACAGGGCACTAAGGCTCCGGAAGCCCCCTAGTGACAGGTACATCATGACAGCCAACTGGGAGCCCACTAGCAGGGCCAGTGTGCAGGGCCTTTCCAGCAACCTCCGCAACATCCTGACTTGAGGTCTGGGAGGGAGAATGGGAAGGTTCTGGGAACAGGCAGGAAAGATGCAAGCCATGGAGGAGAACAGCAGGTAGAGAGATGAAGGTAGCACAAGGGGCAGAAAGGAAATCCAGGAAGAGAACAAGGTCACAGAAAGAAGCACAGGTGAACAATTAGTCACGGCAGAACAGACAGTCACCATCATCAGCCCTATCAAGCCAGGTTTCACTTTCACCCACATCCTGGCAACCACTCCCACCGTCTATCTACTCTGTCTCCTCTCTCGGGTCCCAAATTCATTTCATAAGACTCTCTGAGGTCCCTTTGATCTTTTTTGTTGTTGTTTTGGTTTTTCGAGGTAGGGTCTCACTCTAGCTCAGGCTGACCTGGAATTCACTATGTAGTCACAGGGTGGCCTCAAACTCATGGCAGTCCTCCTACCTCTGCCTCCCAAGTGCTGGGATTAAAGGTGTGTACCACCATGCCCGGCTTTCTTTTTTTTTTTTTTTTTAACACATGTGTGTGTGCACAACAAAGTCTCTTGCCCACCTGGCTTTATGTGGGTAGCTGGGGAATTGCTTTCCAAGCAAGTACCTTTAACCACTGAGCCATCTCCTCAACCCCTCCTCCAATCTGGTTTTTTGTTTGTTTGTTTGTTTTGTTTTTTTCAAGGTAGGGTTTGGCTGTAGGCCAGGCTGACCCCTGGAATTCACTATGTAGTCTCCGGGTGGCCTTGTACTCACAGTTATCTTCCTACCTCTGCCTCTTTTGAGTGTTAGGATTGAAGGTGTGTGCCACCATACCCAGCCTCCTCCAATAATTTTTTTTAGTTACTTTAATTACTGTTTTTTTCAAAACTGAAACTCACTATATAGCTCAGGCTGGCTTTGAACTCTCAACAGCTAGCCCCTCCTATCTTAAAAGGGAAGAAACAGACTCACCTAGGTTCAAGCTGTCTTCTTTCGGATCATGGGGACTCCAGGGGGTCCCCGAGGGGCAGAGATGTAAGACATTATCTAAAATTGGAAATGCCACAGAGAACAGAGAAAGGCTCCATCGAGCATTCCCGCAGAGAATCTGGGACCAACAGTAGCGGTCAAGGAAAACCAGTCACCTGCATGGGCACAGATCAAGACCACAATGAAGCAGGTTTCCCATCGGGGGAGGTGAAGGAAAATGACTAGAAACAAGAGATGAGAGGCTACATAACGAGTTCGAGACCAGCCTTGGCTACACACGAGACGTAAGACCCTGTCTCCAAAAAATAAAAGGCTGTACTTAACCAACAGGAGTGGGGACAAGGGAAACAAGTAGAAGAAGCACCGCCAACACGTTCCAGAAGCAATATAGTCATGACAGGACCTAAGAGAACCCGGGGCAAAGGAGGAAACAGGTTCTTTCCGTTCCTCGCGTTCGGGGGGAGCTCCTCTTAAGGGCAGGAGCGGGACCACCTGGCAGCAGCACGCAAGCAGCCCCGGAGCGGAGCAGGGTGGAGTCTTCCCTCCACCTTTTCACCTTTCTCCGGCCATAATGGGGGTGGGGAGGAGGGTTACCGAAGTGAGTCGCCCGGGGAAGGCGCGGCAGAGACCACCGAGGGTACCTGGGCGGGCTCACCTGGAGGGGCGTGGCCAGCGCTCGGCCCGGGACTCAAGCCCCCGTTCTTTCGGAGCACGCCCATTCCACCCGCCGGCTCTGCTCGGGCTCGCGCTGGCGCCGCCGTACAGAGAGTGAAGCCAGCCTGCCCGCGTCCACACTTGCACTTGAGATCCCGTCCGTGCTCAGCCTTGTCTCTAGCTTTAACCCACAATTCCTCACCCTCTCGACCTCCCGAACCTTCTTCCGAGGCCTCGTTCCCCACGGTCCCCAGCCTACATACCTGGTCAGCTTTCCCGTCGTCACCGCCACCCAGACAGCCGGGCAGACATCGCCGCCGCCATCTTGGAAGCGGGCGCTGGGGGCGGGGCCTCGCGTCACGGGGCGGAGCCTCAGGGCCGAGCCTCCTCCGAGCCCGCGGAGCGCCCGGCTCTCCGCCCCGCGCATCCCCGAGGCTCCCGGGCCCTGGGCGGCTCCGGCTCCGCTGCGCTGTAAAGCGGATGATGCAGAGGGGCCTTACACTTCTGGCTCCCACCCCGCGGTCTCCTAACGGGATTCCGTTTCTCAGCATCTCAAGTCTTTTTCCCAAGAGACCAATGGGACCCGGCCCAGGGGCAGGCTGAGCCCTTGCAGCCCAGCATCAGGGATCGAAATTGTTTCTCGCTGAGGCTATTTTTGGGTTGCACACTGCTGTATGGCACATTTGTATCCCCTTGGTATCCCGCAGTCCTTGAAATGGAAACAATGAAAAAGAGAGTGTGGAGGGAAAGGCAGCCTGCTCTAATGTCAAAGCGTTTCTCTACGTATTAAAGTAAAATTTGACGTGCAAGATACTTCATGTTGTGGCTTCCGCTAACCTCTAGCGCACTGATTTTTAGATTTCAGTAGATATTCACGCTTGAGGAAACAATAGGACATTTGAATTAGTCACCGTGTCTGCTTCAAAAAAGCTCCCATTCTCCCCTGTGTGCCTGGGGAGAGGAAAGGATACAAATGATACCGTGTGATAAAGCGAGAGGAAAAGATACAAATGATACTGTGTGATAAAGCATGACCCAGAAATGACACCTCATTCACGTAGAGATTCCCGGAAGGTTTTCCAAAAGTGATTGCTAATGGGAAACCTGAAGAATTTGTCTATAACATATCCTACTTTGTTATTTTTAAAAATATTTTATTCATTTATTTGAAAGAGAGAGAGAGAAAGGTAGAGAGGAGACAGAATGGGCGAGCCAGGGCCTCCAGTCTCTGCAAATGAACTCCAGAAACATGAGCCACCTTTGTGCATCTGGCTTACGTGGGCCTTGGAGAATCAAACCTGGGTCCTTTGGCTTTGCAAGCAAGTGCCTTAACCGCTAAGCCATTTCTCCAACCCTGTTATTTTTTTAAAAAATACTTTACTTATATGAAAGAGACAGGGAGAGAATGGGTGCGCCAGGGCCTCTTGCCTCCGCACACCACTCTAGACACCTGTGCCACTTTGTGCGCCTGGCTTTCTGGCTTTCTGTGGGTGCTGGAGAACAGAACCAGTTAAGGCAGGCTTTGCAAGCAAGCGCCTTTAACTCCTAAACCACCTCTTCAGCCCCGCATATCCTACTTTATATAAAGTACTGTCTTCATGGGAATTGTTTTACAACTCAGCATAGATAAGTGACTGCATGCAGATTCTGCCTTGTCTAGTTACAGTCTAGTATTTCCACCGACTCCCCACTTGTAGGAAAAGAAGTCATTACCTCCATTTTCTTCTTCATGGCTGTGCTCCTGATCTATGTGTGTTCTCTGGATTTCCTCCTGTATCAGTTATAACTGCCAGTTCCTTCATGAGTTAAATGCAATAAACATGTGTTCCATTTTTATTCAGTTGTTCAAAGACTCCTTAGCCAAATGTTAAACAGGCTGTTCTGAGTCCTGTTCTTTACCTTTTTCTTTCTTTCTCTTTTTAGAGGCAGGGTCTCACTCTAGCTCAGGCTGACCTGAAACTCACAGCCATCCGCTTACCTCACTAGCATCTGGATAGAATTAAAGCCTTGAGCCACCATGCTAAACTGAGTCCTCTTTTTAAGTAGGTTTTATCTTTGGGCCCTATCTTGAGCCTGCCCAGACAATTTTAGCAAGGAAGAATCCTGCCAAACCAGATAAGCATGAGATCTGCCCTCTCCCTGCCCCCATCTTGATATCTCTCACTCTCACTTGCCTTCAGCAAGAATTCCATTAAGTCCTATTAAGAATCCCCCCACCTAGGAGCTGGGGAGATGGCTCAGTGGTTAAAGATGCTTGCTTGCAAAGTCTGCTAGCTCATGTTTGATTCCCCAGCACCCAAGTAAAACCATGCATCTGGAATTTGTTTGGAGTGACAGATGTCCTGGTGTTCTCTCTCTCACTTTCTCTTTTCCTCTCTCAAGTAAATAAATAAAAACATAAAAAATCCACTGACTCCCTCATTGTCACATCCCCACATATCCTTACTGTATTAGAATTGGATCAATCTCACTCACCCGTTTTCTTCTTACATTTGATCTGAATTAAGTTTTCCTTTTTATTTTAAGTGTCAGAATAACTTTTCCCTTTAATAAGTATAAAACATATTTTTACCTTTTTCTGAAAATTACCTTTTTAAAAAATATATTTATTTATTTATTTATTTATTTATTTATTTATTTATTTATTTGAGAGAGAGAGAAAGAGGCAGATAGAGAGAAAGAACGGGCGCGCCAGGGCCTCCAGCCTCTGCAAATGAACTCCAGAAGCATGCGCCACCTTGTGCATCTGGCTTAAGTGGGTACTGGGGAATCAAACCTGGGTCCTTTGGCTTTGCAGGCAAGCATTTTACCTGCTAAGCCATCTCTCTAGCCCTGAAAATTATTATTATTTTTTTCCTGAGGTAGGATCTTCCTCTAGCTCAGGCTGACCTGGAACTCACAGCAATCTTCCACACCCAGCAAAGTATATTTTAGTATTTTATTTATTTATTTGCAAGCATAGAGACAGAGAGAAGAGAGAGAAAGACAGAGAATGGGTTCACCAGGGCACCTACCCTCTAGCCACTTTGTGCATATGACTTTACATAGGTACTGGGGCGTTGAACCCAGGTGCAATGTTGAACTATCTCTCAAGCCCTCCTTTTTTTTTTTTTTTTTTTCCAAGGTAGGGTCTTGCTGTAGCCCAGGATGACCTGGAATTCACTATGTAGTCTCAGGGTGACCTTGAACTCACGGTGATCCTCCTGTCTCTGCCTCCCAAGAACTGGGATTAAAGGCTTGTGCCACGACATCCAGCTACCCCTCCCATTTTATTCTTTTAAAAAATATTTTATTTATTTTAAAATATATTTTATTGATTTATTTATTTGAGGGAGAGAAAGAGGCAGAGAGAGAATGGGCCTACCAGGGCCTCTAGACACTGCAAACTCCAGACCCGTGCGCCCCCTTGTGCATCTGGCTTACCTGGGTCCTGGGAATCAAACTGGGATCCTTTGGCTTTACAGGCAAATGCCTTAATGGCTAATCTGTCTCTCCAGCACTAATATTTTATTTTTGTTTATTTATTACAGAGAGAGATAGAGAGATTGGGCATGCCAAGACCTCTAGCCACTGCAAACAAACTCCAGAAACATGTGCATCTGGCTTGTGTGGGATCTGGGGAATCAAACCTGGGTCCTTAGGTTTCCAAGGCAAATGCCTTAACTGCTAAGCCATCTCTCCAGCTCCCCCTTTTATCTTTTTAATATATTTTATTTATTTATTTGAGAGAGAGAGAGAGAGAGAATGGGTGCACTAGGGCCTCTAGCCACTGCAAACAAACTCCAGATTCATGCACCACCTTGCATATCTGGTTTACATAAGTATTGGGGAATTGAAGCTGGGTCCTTAGGCATAGCAGGCAAGGACCTTAACCACTAAGCCATCACTCCAGCCCCTCCCCCCTTATCTGAGACAAGATCTCATTATGTATGCTGGGTTGGATCCTCTTGCCTCAGTTTCTGAGTTGCTTGGGTTTAAAATGTATTACCACTATGCATAGCTTGAAATTATCTTTTTTTTTTTTTTTTGGTTTTTCGAGGTAGGGTCTCACTCTAGCCCAGGCTGACCTGGAATTCACTATGGAGTCTCAAGGTGGCCTCGAACTCATGGCGATCCTCCTACCTCTGCCTCCCGAGTGCTGAAATTATCTTTTAACAGATACAGTGTTCCAAACAGAGGAAACCATAAATGCAAAAGTGTGGAAATGAGGAAGAAATTAAGGAGTGTGGGAAATTAGAAATAACTCAGTAAGGTTAGACAACAGGGTGAAGGGAATGTTGAGATTTGGGACTGGTGCAGTAAGCAGGTACCAGATAATGAAAGACTATGCACCACTTAAAAACAGTATGAGGCTAAGGGTGTAGGTCAGTGGTGCAATGTCCTGGACTCAATCTGCAACACCAAGAATAATAATGTGCCTCCCATAACCCTTGTTACATGACAGCATTACCCATCACCCATCTGATGTGAAAAAAATATATGTATTTTTTGGCTAGGCATGGTGGATCACACCTTTTATCCCAGCACTTGGGAGGCCAACATAAAAGGATTACTGTGAGTTCAAGGTTGCCCTGAATATAGAGTGAATTCCAGATTAGCCTGGGCTAGAGCAAAATCCTACCTCAAAAGGTGTGGTGTACTCCTTTAATCCCAGTACTTGGGAGGAAGAAGTAGGAGAATCACTGTGAATTCAAGGCCAGCCTGAGACTGCATAGTGAATTCCAGTATATTTGCATAGGTATTGGGGAATCAAACTGAGACTGTCAGGTTTTGCAAGCCAACACCTTAACCATTGAACCATCTCTTCAGCCCTAGCTGGCTTGAATGCAGTATGTAGCCCAGGCTGGCTATGAACTCACCACAGTCCTCCTGTCTCAGCTTCCTGAGTGCTGGAATGGTAGATGTGCACCACCACACCCAGAAGGATCTTTCTTAACTTTTTCTTTTTCTTATTTTTAAAGTTTATTTATTTATTTATTTATTTGAGAGTGAGAGAGGCAGAAAGAGAAAGAGAGAGAGAGAGAGAGAGAGAATGGGTGTCCCTGGGCCTCCAGCCACTGAAAATGAACTTGATGCATGTACCACCTTGTGCATCTGGTTTATATGGGTACTGGGGAATCAAACCTGGGTCCTTTTGGCTTTGCTAGCATGTGCCTTAACCACTAAGCCATCTCTCAAGACCATCTTTTTTAATGTATTTTATTTATTTTTGAGAGAGGCAGACATATAGAGAGAATGTCTATGTCAGGGCCTCTAACCACAGCAAATGAACTCCAGATGTATGGGTACTGGGGAATTGAACCTGGGTCCTTAGGCTTCACAGGTAAATGCCTTAACCACTAAGCCAGCTCTCCAGCCCTCTTACTATTTTTCCCCCCCAAGGTACTGTCTTGCTCTAGCACAGGCTGACCTGGAATTCACTAGGTAGTCTCAGGCTAGCCTCAAACTCATGGCAATCCTCCTATCTTTGCCCGCCACCACACCCAGAAAAACATCACCTCGCCATCCCACATGCCTCCCAAGTGCTGGAATTAAAGGCGTGCACCACCCCACCTGGCCTTCCAGTCCCGTTGTTTTCCTTTATTATTTATTTGCAAGGAGAAAGAGAAAGAGAGAATAGGGAGAGAGGGAGAATGGGAACTCCAAGGCCTCTTACTACTGCAAACTACAGATACATGTGCCATTTTGTGCATCTGGCTTTACTTGTGTACTGGGGAATTGAACCCAGGCAGTCAGGCTTTACAATGAAGAACGTGTAACCACTGAGTCATCTCTCTAGCCCTTACCTTTTTATTGAAACTCATTTTCAAGCCTTATTTGTTTATTTAGCTCTCTAGTGCTTATTTTCATGTACATTAATCAAGAAAGTATGTCCCACTCTGTGTTTTTGTTTTGGTTGGTTTTGTTTTTTGAGATAGCTCTAGCCCAGGCTGACCTGGAATTCATTCTGTAGTCTCAGGGTGGCCTTGAAGCGATTCTCCAACCTCTGCTGGTATTAAAGGCATGTGCCCCCACTCCCAGAGGGCCCAGTCAATTTTTCTTTTTCTTTCTTTCTTTCTTCTTTTTTTTTCAAGGTAGGGTCTCGCTCTAGCCCAGGCTGACCTGAAATTCACTATGTAGTCTCAGACTGGCCTCGAACTCATAGCAATCCTCCTACCTCTGCCTCCTGTGTGCTGGCATTAAAGGTGTGCACCACCACACCCGGCCCCAGTCTATCTTTCTATGAGGTTAAATGTGTGTAGGAAATGTGTATCAATGTTTGAGGGTTTATGGAGTCTGTTAGTCGACTATAAAGACTGTAATGGATGCTTAAATAGATGCCTCCTCTCCTTTTCCTTCCCAAGGCTAAGAACTCTGAGCCTGTCCCCATATACGGTCTTGTCTGGAGAAGTTGTTCAGTAATGTCGTTCCTCCACCTTCTCTGAACTCCCCTTCCCCCTTCTCTGCTTTCAGAGCATTTTTAGAACTGGTGGTTTCCTCCAGCTGTCAGCTGGTTGCTCTGGCTGCCAATGGCTTTGGCTCGCCCCCAGCAACAGTCAATGAGGAAGGTATTCAATTGGCTCAGAAGCATTCTCCTAGCCAATAAGATGTTAATGCACTGAAATCCATTTCTTTGCCCCTTCCTCCTGGACAAGCCCTGACCAATGAGATGCTGCTTTTGTCACTGTCAGGGTGGTATTTTAGAAAACAAAATACTGTAATCCTGCACGGAGAGTAAAGAAGTGGAGCTAGAGGCGGAGTAAGAGCCTAAGTGTCCATTCCACAGCACACTCCAGAAACCTTGGCTCTCCCATCACCACCAAGAAAACAGTGGTTGGACAAATGCCCACATTTCTCCTGCTGTAACTGCAGAAGCAGAGACTCTGAGGGGCGGGAGGAGCTTCAAGAAATGGTTCCAACTCACATAGCTTCGATCCTCTTCCCACCTCAAACACATCCTTATGCAACACACGTATCTCATAAAACTTAGTCCAAACTCTGCTTGAACGTTAGGGCCAGGTAGTTTTACTGCCTACTTTCTGCTTTTTTTTTTTTTTTTTTTTGGTAGGGTCTTGTTCTGCCCCAGGCTGATCTGGAATTCACTATGTAGTCTCAGGGTGTTCTACAACTCAAGGCGATCCTCTTACCTCTGCCTCCCAAGTGCTGGGATTAAAGGTGTGCGCCACCACACCCAGCTTTCAGTGCCTCCTTTCTTCCTGTTTCTGCTTCTGCTTGCATACCCACAGCTGAGACTGAGTTCATGTTGGCACTTATATCCCTAGCAAGAGCTTGTTGGACTTGACTTGGTGGTATAGGGAAGATCATTCTGGAAATACATCAGGCATTGCCAGAAATTCAGAGATGAGACATCCATCTCTTTGAAGAGTTAGCTTTCTCTCTACCTGCATTTCATTATATGTTCCCACTCACCCAGTCACACAAGTGACCTGAATTCAGTTCTCTCTCTCTCTCTCCTTCCTAAATATTTTATTTCATTTATTGATTAGAAAGAGAGGCAGCTGGGCGTGGTGGCGCACGCCTTTAATCCCAGCACTTGGGAGGCAGAGGTAGGAGGATAGCCGTGAGTTCAAGGCCACTCTGAGACTCCATAGTGAATTCCAGGTCAGCCTGGGCTAGAGTGAGACCCTACCTCCAAAAAACCAAAAAAAAAAAAAAAAAAAAAAAGAAAAAGAAAAAAGAAAGAAAGAAAGACAGACAGACAGAAAGAAAGAAAGAAAGAAAGAGAGGCAGATAGAGAGAATGGGCATGTCAGGGTCTCTAGCCACTGCAAAGGAACTCCAGATGCATGTGCCACCTTGTGCATCTGGCTTCCATGTGTACTGGGAATAGAACTTGAGTCCTTAGGCTTTGCAGGCAAGCACCTTAACCATATCTTAACCATATCTTCAGTCCCCTCCCTTTCTTTTGGCTTTTCCAGGCAGGGTCTCACTCTAGCCCAGGCTGACCTGGAATTCATTACGTAGTCTTAGGCTGGCCTCAAACTCACAATGATCCTTCACACCTGAATAAAAGTTTTATTTATTTATTTTATTTATTTATTTGCAAGCAGGGAGAGAGAAAGAAGAGAGAGAGAGAGAGAATGGGTACACCAGGGTGTCAGCCACTACAAATGAACTCCAGATACATGTACCACTTTGTGCATCTAGCTTTATGTGGGTACTGGGGAATCAAACCTGGGTTGTTAGGCTTTGCAGGCAAATGTCTTAACCACTAAGCCATCTCTCCAGCCCTCTTTCTTTCTTTTTATTTCTTTTTTTGTTTGTTTGTTTGTTTGTTTTGAGGTAGGGTCTCACTCTGGCCCAGGCTGACCTGGAATTAACTATGTAGTCTCAAGGTGGCCTCGAACTCACAGCGATCCTCCTACCTCTGCCTCCCAAGTGCTGGGATTAAAGGCGTGCGCCACCACGCCCAGCTTTTATTTCTTTTTGACAGGATCTCACGTAGCCCAGACTGGCCTTGAATTTGCTATGTAGCTGAGGCTGGCTTTGAACTCCTGATCCTCCTGCCTCTACCTCCAAGGGAAAAATTTATGTCAGTAAGAATCCTACCCAGTGAACAAAATGGCTCCTTTTTTAAAAGGTAGGGGTCTCACTCTGCCCCTCACTCTGAAGCCACAGGCTGGCCTCAAACTCACATCACAGTGAGTAATCTTCCTACCTTGGCTTCTGAGTGCTGGCATTAAAGGTGTTCACCACTATACCCTAAAGTTTTTCTTTCTTTCTTTTCCTTTTTTCTCCCTTCCTTCCTTCCTTTTTTTTTTTTTTTTTTTTTTTTTTAAGGTATGATCTCACTTTAGCCCAGGCTGACCTGGAATTCACTATGTAGTCTCAGACTGGCCTGAAACTAACAGCAATCCTCCTA
Source organism: Dipus sagitta (assembly GCA_036346955.1). NCBI lineage: Eukaryota > Metazoa > Chordata > Mammalia > Rodentia > Dipodidae > Dipus > Dipus sagitta. Next base: position 336,301,671 of record CM070770.1, read on the forward strand.
CCTCAGCCTCCAAATGATTCTTCTCAGAAATAACATATAGAGGCTGGAGAAATGGCTTAGCAGTTAAGTGTTTGCCTGTGAAGCCTAAGGACCCCGGTTCGAGGCTTGGTTCCCCACGACCCATGTTAGTCAGGTGCACAAGGGGGTGCACGTGTCTGGAGTTCATTTGCAGTAGTTGGAGGCCCCGGCACGCCCATTCTCTCTCTCTCTCTCTCTCTCTCTCTTTCTCTCTGTCTGTCGCTCTCAAATAAATAAAAATAAAAAAAACAAAAAATTTAAAAAATAACATATATACAGCTGGGCATGGTGGTACACACCTTTAATCTCCAGCACTTGGGAGGGAGAGGTAGGAGGATCACCATGAATTCGAGGCCACCCTGAAACTACATAGTGAATTCCCGGTCAGCCTGAGCCAGAGTGAGACCCTACCTTGAAAAACCAAATATAAATAAATAAATAAAATAATAAATAAAGAAATAAAGAAATAAAAATAAATTTAAAAAGTTGAGGCGCTTACCAGCAAAGCCAAAAGACCCAGGTTTAATTCCCCAGGACCCATGTAAGCCAGGTGCACAAGATGGCACATGCATCTGGATGGAGTTTGTTTGCAATAGCTGGAGATCTTGGCGTGCCCATTCTCTCTCTCGCTCTCTCTTTCCCCCTCTCTCTCTATCCCTCTCAAATAAATAAATAAACATTTTAAAAAGAAAGCAAGCACTTGGGAGGCGAGGTAGGAGGATCACCATGAGTTCGAGGCCACCCTGAGACTACATAGTGAATTCCAGGTCAGCCTGGACTAGAGTGAGACTCTACCTCGAAAAACAAACAAAAGAAAGAAAGAAAGAAAGAAGGAAAGAAGAAAGAAAGAAAGAAAGAGATTTACCAAGTGTGAATTGCCAAGAACAAGGTAAAAAGGGCTATCATAATTACCTTCTCCTTAGGGTCCAACCCAGGGCTCCCTCTCCTTAACCTTCATGATGCATTAAGTCCAGGCCTTAGTCTTTACACAATTCATTTATGCCCTTGTCTGACAGCTGTACTGTTGCTTTGTTTCTCTCCCTGACCATGTAATGCAAAACCTCTTCCTCAGCATGTAACATGACCTGCTTACAGACAGTCATTTACTGTCTTTGTTTGCCCTGAAACATAACTCTGCTCACTGTGAGTTAACAATATTAAGTTCCAAAAACATCATGTTCATAATACAACTTTTTTTTGTTTTTGTTTTTGTTTTGAGTTAGGATCTCACTCTAGTTCAGGCTGACCTGGAACTCACACTGGCGCTCCAGGCTGGCCTTGAACTCATGGCAATCCTCCTACATGTCTGCCTCCTGAGTGCTAGGATTAAAGCATGTGCCACCATGCCTAGTCAACTTTTTAAAAAATATTTTATTTATTTATTTTTATTTCAGAGAGAAAGAGGCAGATATATAATATATACATATATGCATATACATATATACATATATATATACATATATATACATATATATATATATATATATATATATATATATATATGTGTGTGTGTGTGTGTGTGTGTGTGTGTATGTATATATATGGAGAGAGAGAGAGAATGGGAGCACCAGGGCCTTCAGCCACTGTAAAGAAAATCCAGATGCATGTGCCACCTTGTGTACCTGGCTTATGTGGGTTATGGGGAATTGAACCTGGATCCTTTGGCTTCGCAGGCAAATACTTAACTCGAAGCCATCTCTCCAGCCCAACTTTTTTTTTTTCAAGGCAGGGTCTCACTCTAGCCCAGGCTGACCTGGAATTCACTATGTGGCCTTGAACTCACGGCGATCCTCCTACCTCTGCCTCCCGAGTGCTGGGATTAAAGGCTTGTGCCACCATGCCTAGCTCAACTTTTTTTTCAAAAATACTTATTTATTTGAAGGAGACATAGACAAAGGGAGAAAGGGGATGGGCACACGAGGGTCTCCTTCCTTTGCCTCTGCATACAAACTCCAGCAGCACATGACATTGGGGAATCAAACCCAGGGCATCAGGCTTTGCAAGCAAGCGCTTTAAACCACTGAGCCATCTCTTCAGCCCTGGTAGTCCAACTTTGCTAGCTAGGCAAACAATTGAAGATCACTCTGGCCTCATCCCGTTCTCTTTTGCTTGGTCATGAGGGAGACCACAGACACAGCAGGGAGCAAGCAGAGCAATGGGAGAGAAGTATGTGGGCTGCCCTTCTCTTACTGCCACAAAAGGAGCGGCCAGCCCAGTCTCTGCTGGGTGGTGTACAGTACAGGATGCTATGTAAGTCCCTGCCTGGTACAGAGGTTAGTGGAAAAGCCTAGCTCCAGCGAATATAGCACACATACTCCCACACCCTCCATGCCTGCTTTGCCACCCCATAGTTCCAGCTCCACTTCTTTAGCTGCGTTTGGCAGCCACACAGGGGTTGCTATGGCAGAGCAGGTGCTGTTGATTTTCCCATTCTCCCAAACTTCACTCTCACCTCCCTCACACCTCACATTCTGTCTCTAGCAACCCTGTTTCTGGCACTCAAAACTGCAAATTCTCACAGGTCCCACTGCAACCCTTGTCCATCCCTGCCCCATCCATAAGACATAAAACTGCCAGGCATGGTGGCGCACACCTTTAATCCCAGCACTTGGGAGGCAGAGGTAGGAGGATTGCCATGAGTTCGAGGCCACCCTGAGACTACGTAGTGAATTCCAGGTCAGCCTGAGCTACAGTGAGACCCTACCTCTAAAAACCAAAACAAACAAACAAGACATGAGACTGCTCAGGTTTTTCTCACGTGAAGTAGAACTAGTCCAGCACAAGCTGGGCGTGGTGGCACACGCCTTTAATCCCAGCACTTGGGAGGCAGAGGTAGGAGGATTGCCATGAGTTCGAGGCCACCCTGAGACTACGTAGTGAATTCCAGGTCAGCCTGAGCTACAGTGAGACCCTACCTCTAAAAACCAAAACAAACAAACAAACAAACAAGACATGAGACTGCTCAGGTTTTTTTCACGTGAAGTAGAACTAGTCCAGCACCCTCTTGATCCTCACGTATTCTGCCACCACTGAACAGCTGGCTCCCCTCCCCTCAGATCCTTCTTCATGCTGTTCTTTTTGCTTGACTATCAATTCCTGCCTGACCACATCCTGTTCCTCTTATTGAATCCCATTCTAGGAAATCTACTGCGTTTACATTGATTGATTCTGTGGTCACTGTCCCAGTCATTCAGTCAACATAAAGATCACTTATCATGTTACAATAGCCTTTGCTATTTGAAAGTAAGAAGGGCTGGGGAGATTGCTCAGTGGTTAAAGGTACTTACCTGCAAAGCCTGCTGGCCTGGGTTTGTTCCCCAGTGTGGCTTTCAGTAGTAAAGTGAAAGGCCCTGACTGATACTCGTTCACTCTCAAATATATAAATTTTGAGGCGGGTATGGTGGTGCACATCTTTAATCCCAGCACTTGGAAGGCAGAGGTAGGAGGATTGCCGTGAGTTCTAGGCCAGGCTGAGACTACATAGTGAATTCCAGGACAGCCAGGGCTACAGTGAAACCCTACCTCAAAAAACACACACATAAATACACACACACACACAATTTTTGAGGGGGGTTGAGGTAGGGTCTCACTGTAGTTCAGGCTGACCTGGAATTCACTATGTAGTCTTAGGGTTGACTCAAACTCACAGTGATCCTCCTACTTCTGCCTTCCAAGTGCTGGGATTAAAGGCGTGCGCCACCATACCCGGCTCAAATATATAAAATTTAAAGAGAAAACACTTAAACACTTATTCTCAGAGCAACGCTGTGGAAATAATTATTTCAGCACGCAATCTCAGGTTCTGCACCAGTGACTCCAACACCATCCATCTAATAAGAAGCCATACCCCAGTCAAATACAGATCCATTAGCTCCGGCTCCAGGATTCTACAACATTCCTCCTCAACTCTCACACCTACTACTAAGCACTTGTGTGTGTGTCATCTCTTTATTTATTTTGAGGGAGAGAAAAAGGAAGATAGAGAGTGGGTGTGGCAAGGCCTCTAGCCACTGCAAACTACCTTCTGCATCTGGCTTTATGTGGGTACTATGGAATCGAATCTGGGTCCCATGGCTTTGCTGGCAAGTGCCTTAGCCACTAAGACATCTCTTCAGCCCTACCTTCTTATGGACTACACAAACCAAGTGATTACTGGGCCTGCTTAATGTGATTGGGACTTGCAGAGGTGAGAGACAGAATGTCCTTTCTCTGAATCCCAGATAGAGTTCTGCCAACCAAAACTGAGCCTAGGGATGAGCGTAGGCATGGCTGGCATGTATTTGTGCCAACTCCAAGTGCTTTATGAACACTGCAGAGGGTGGATGTAGACAGACGGGGGTGACAACAATAACTAACAGCATCTACTATTTGTTGAGCATCTACTGAGTGCTACAGTTCTTTATTTACATTATTCAGTCCTTACAACACAAATTCCTAAGGGAGGTATTATTATTATTGGCAAATGAGAAAACTAATGCTCAAAGGTGTGGGGCCATCCACATTTGTCTGACTCCAAAAGGAGCATATAAATAGCAGAATTAAATTTATATTTTAAAAATGATAATTTCTAACTCCCTGAAGGTTCATCCTACCCTTGGTGTTTTCTTTCCCAGCAGATAAAATTCAGGGAGAAGAAAGCAGGGCAGGTGGTACCTCAAACATAAACACACACACACACACACACACACACACTCACATACACACACTCACACAACAACCACTTATACTTATCACTGCTTACCTGGATTTCCTAGCCAGGGTGGGGTCCTGTGAATATCCCCAGGTCCCTAATCTGAGCCCCCTTCCCCGATGCTAAATAAAAGTGAATAAATACTAAATAAATACAACTGGGACCCAGGGGCTATGCTGCCTCCCCCCTCCTCCTTCCTGTGACCCGCAGGGCAGAGGGAGCAGTTTAAGGTAGGGGGACTGTCTCTTAGCCCCTTCTTCTATTCACCACCTCCATTCATCACTGCCTCCCAGGGCAGGAAACCCGGGCAGGGCCAGCCTGCACCTTAAGGTCGAGAGGAGGGCCGGGTCTCACTCCCGTAGCCCCTCCCCATTGTGTCTTAGCTCGCGGCAGCTGCTGAAGCTCCCGGTTCTCCCAGCCGAGTCCGAGGCCCCGGTGCCCAGAAAGGGCATCCGGGACGGTGAGGTTATTTCCTGCCTGCCCAGGAACGCCGCCGAAGGATCTCCAGAATCTGTGCCCGGCGGTGTAGCCAGTCCTGGGGAGGAGGGCGTGGTGTGGAAGGAGCTGGCCGGGGAACGAAGAAGCTGTACCGGAGGCGTGCGTTCTGGGGGTTGCCAGCCACCAGGACTTGCAGGGTCAAGGGCTGGGCCAGCGGCCCGTGCCCCGACAGCGCCTCGGAGGCGGCCGTGGCTCCGCTGTAGCGCAAGCTGACCGCCCCGGGAAGCACCACGTCGGTGGGGGAGGGCGTCAGCGTGTATTCTCCATTGAGGGCGTACGAGCCATCCGGGAGCTTCAGGGCCAGGTAGATGCTCTTGAGGCTGGGACTGCCCTGCTGCCGGACAAGGATGTGGGTGGCTCCCGCGGGGATGGTGACCACATTGTTGTACCCGTACCTATTGGGCAGGAGTAGATGGGGCATTCAACATCTGAATTCTCCCGAGCCTTCTGTGCTGTCTGAGTGCATGCACGCGCGTCCGTGTTCCCTCCAGATCAGAGCTCCGAGCAAGTGTGGCCTCCCTCTCACCTCTAGACACGCACCCTACCTCTTATAGCAAGCGGTACCCTGCAGCCCCCACCTCCTTGGTGCCTCATTCTTACTTTTCCTCCGAGATTCAGCTGGGAGGTCACCTCCCAAGGTAACATCCCCGACCCCCCAAAGGCTGTCACAGCTCCTTGTACCCTTCTCGGCTGAACGCGTGGGGGCACTGTGCTGTAAACTGCCTACTCATCTGTCTCCCCAGAAGACTGTAGAAAGTGCTGAGTCACCTGTGTAGCCCCAGGACCCAGAACAGCAACAAGGAAAATAGTAGGGGGAAAAAAAATCAGTGGTGAAGAGACCTGAATTTTTTGAAGGAGCCTGACTGCTTGCTGCAGCCAGAGCCATCCCCACCGCACACCATGCACTTGTCGAACTTCTTTTTGGAACCAATGATGCGGTCACAGCCAGCGTGGATGCAACGGCCCTGGACACAGACTGAGGAGCTGTCTGGGGAACAGGGGGTCCCATCTACCACCTGGGAAGAATAGGAACAATGTCAAAAGTCTTTCTTAGTTCAGCAAGGGGTTCATAAACCAAACATCAGGGAAGGGGCATCATAAGAGTTAGGTGAGGTAGAGGGGTGCAGGGTGAGCCCCCAGCCTGTATGAGATTATAGTGAGAATAATACTGTTTTCAGAGCACTGTCTATGAATCAAGCAATGTGAAGCATGATTTATAAATGTAAATCTAGGTCCTGAAACTGCTATTAGAGGTTCAGAAAGATGTCAAACAGAGAAGACAAGAAGGGAATTTTAGGTCTGTCTGAATTCCAACACCGAACTCTAAACTTAATGGTACTGCCTCCAGATGGACACTAGAGGGCAGCCAACCTGCAAGAATTCTCTGCAGACTAGTGAGTAAGGGAGGGAGCCCAAAACTGCGAGGGCTTGTTTTCCCTTCTTAGGTCTTCAACCCTACCCCTATCCCAGGGGGAGTGCCCAGTAGTCTCCAGGAGGCCTGTCCTTTCAGAGACTGGTAGTATGGTGATTGGACAAAGGAACTCGTGGGAAAGGAGGAGCAAGGTTGCCCAAAAGGCCTCACTAGCCACGATCCAGGGTCTGGGGCTTGTTTTCACAATACCCCAACAATCACCGGCAGATAGTCTGAGTGGACCAGTGGCTGTGCTGGCAACTGCTGTGAGCATGCTAGCCGTTGTGGTTGTGCTATCTGAGAAGACTGTTGCCATTAGAAAGGAGGAACTGCTGGGTGTGGTACACGCCTTTTATCCCAGGCAGAGGTAGGAAGATTGCTGAGGCTGCCCTGAGACTACATAGTGAATTCCAGGTCAGCCTGAGCTAGAGTGAGACCCTACCTCAAAAAAAAAAAAAAAAAAAAAAAAAGGAGAAGAACCAAGAACCGCTTGGGAATCTGGGAGTACAGATGCAGCCTGGGGGCTTCTGGTCCTTACCCGGGGCTCTAGCACATAGTAGTAGCCCAGTGCCCGGGCCTGGCAGGTGAGTTTGCACTGGTCCCGGGCGGCTACACCCGTGTATCGAGGGACCCAGTCCATGGGCCCTGGGAAGCTCTTGAAGAGGTCCGTGCGGTGGTTGTAGGCAGCACACTGCTCCTCACGGAAGGTCAGTGCTGTTAGTGTGAAATGGACAGTCAGAGCCTCTCCCTCCTCACGTTGTCCCTCTACCTATGCCCTCAGAACTTTAGGCAGAAGGACATCTCTATTCCCCACAGAGTTTCAGGGACAGTTCTGGAAGGATATAATCACTGCCCCCTTCCCACCAGCAGCAGGAACAATTTGCACCTCCTGGTCCAGGACTCAGGGGAAATAGCCCTTCATGTTCCACCATCCCTTCCCAAGGTTCCCGTCCCCTGCCCAGCCCTCACCTGAGCCAGTTGGGCAGTTGTCAGTGTTGCAGGAGCGGAAGCGGGTACGCCGACCCTCACAGTACTTGCCACCATTCCGGGGGACAGGCCTTGTGCAGTCCCTGGAGGAGAACTGGACACCACCCCCACAACTCCGAGAGCAGTGGCCCCATGGTCCCCAAGGACCCCAGCCACCAGCCTGTGGAACCTGCAGACCCACAGAATAGAGGTAGGATAAGTGAACTGTCTCCTAGGCTTATCTCAAATCCCCATTCATTAAGCCTTATACCCTGCCCTGGGGTCTCACATTGAAGTCCTTGAGCTGGTCCACATGGAGACAGCGTCCACCCATGCAGGCCTGTGTAGGTCCACAGGGAGTGCCATCAGCCCAGGGTGAGTGCTTAGTTTGGCACATGGCGTGGCCATTGAGGTGGCCTGAGCACCAGAGGGCAGCACAGGGTGGTGGCAGCTGTGGACAATGATGTGAGTCAGGCCCAAAAGTCAGCTGGCACTGGCGATCAGCATCATAGTCCTTGCCAGGAAAAGTTGCAGGCAGATGCAGGGGAGCCTCTGGTTTGTCCAAGAGACAGTGTCCTGGGAAAGAGTTAAGCCACAAAGTTAGCAAGGGCCTGAGGGGAGTATTCAAGATTGCCAGCTGAGTCGGGCATGGTGACGCATGAGTTTGAGGCCAGCCTGAGACTACATACTGAATTCCAAGTCAACCTGGACTAGAGTGAAACCCTACTTCGAAAAAAAAAAAAAAACTGAAGAAGAAGAAGATTGCAGCTGAGGGTCTGGGGTATCCTCAGCTACACTATACTAGTTACTAATTGTGTGATAAATTCTTGACCAGCACACTTTCTTACAAATAAGGGTGACCATTACTTATCTATTTTACCTATTTACCTACTAGCTAGAAACACAGAGAGGGGAAGCAACTCACAATGCCATGTCTGTATACAGCTAAAGAGAGTAGAAGCCTATTCTTTTTTTTATTTTTAATATTTTATTTGGGCTAGACAGATAGCTTAGTGGTCAAGGCACTTGCCTGTGAAGCCTAGGGAGCCAGGTTCCGTTTCCCAGTACCCAGCCAGATGCACAAAGTGACACATATTTCTGGAATTCATTTGCAGTGGCTGAGAGTGACGTGTAACCCAGGCTGGTCTAAAACTCAATATTTAGCTGAGGATGATCTTGAACTCCAGATTCTCCTACCTCTCCCCCTCAGGTACTGGGATTATAGGTATATGCCACCATGCCAAGTTCTATCATAGAATTTCTGAGTCTTCTTCTCATCAACAACTCTGCCCCACGACAGCCATCCTGCTGTTCTGTGCACTTCATTGAAGGACACAGGCAGCCACCTCCTTTATAGCCAGCCCGTTCCAGTGCTGGACAGTTCTGGCTCAGCAAAGGTCAGCTCCAACTCTGTGGATCCAACATTTGCCTCCCCGACCTGTGTTACTGGTTTTGGTAGGAAATGAGAATTACACCAAGTTATCAGCGCTTCTCATCCCACCCCACACAGCAGATGAATCACATGTGGAAGAGTCAATGTGACCTCCCCAGGGAATGAGAATACAGTGGGCAGAAGGAATTGAGTCTTACACAGGGAAAAGGGAGTGCCATTTGCTCACCATAGCCATTGTCCAGGAACTCAGTGATGAAGTGGGCACTACAGGGGGACCAGGGCTCCTCGGGATCCACATGAGCCATGACGGGAGCCATGACGTGGCGGGAGGTGCTCCCTTGCCCATTCAGACTGCCACATGATTTGGAGTTGTCGTGGAGCATGTGAAAAACATGGCCTGAAAAACAAACAAAAAGAAAAACATGGCCTGTGAGAGAAGAGGCCCTGTTTGCATCCAAGGGTCCCAACCCTGTGCCCTCAAGAGTCTTCATCAGGAGTCAAGTGTAGTGGCACATGCCTTTAATCCCAACATTTAGGAGGCAGAGGTAGGAGAATTTCTGTGAGTTCAAGGCCAGCCTGAGACTACAGAATGAGTTTCAGGTCAATCTGGGCTAGAGTAAGGCCCTACCTTAGAAATACAAAAAAGAAGAAGGGTAGGACTCCTTACAACATGCTCCTCCAGACACAAAATGGCCTGGATATCCATGACCTCACAGTGCCTGACACTACCTACACAAGACCATCATAACAGGAAGAAAAGATCATGACATCAAAATAAAAGAGACTCTGATTGAGAGGGGGAGGGGATATGATGGACAGTGGAGTTTCAAAGGGGAAAGTGGAGGGAGGGAATTACCATGGGATATTGTTTATAATTATGGAAGTTGTCAATAAAAAACATTTAAAAAAAAAGAAATACAGAAAAAGGGCTGGGTGTGGTGGTTCACACCTTTAATCTCAGCACTTGGAAGGCAGAGATAGAAGGATCACTGTGAGTTTAAGACCACCCTGAGACTCCATAGATAGTGGATTCCAGGTCAGCCTGGGCTAGAGTGAGACCCTACCTCAAAAAAAAAAAAAAAAAAAAAGAGTAAGGCATAGTGGCACACACCTTTAATCCCAGCATTTAGTTGGCAGAGGTAGGAGGATCGTCATGAGTTCCAGGCCACCCTGAGACTACATAGTGAATTCCAGGTCAGCCTGGGCTAAAGCGATACCATACTTTGAAAAAAAAAAAAAAAGAGCTGGAGAGATGCCTTAGTGGTTAAAATGCTTGCCTGTGAAGCCTAAGGACCCAAGCAAACTTCCCCAAGACCAACATAAGCCAGATACACTAGGTGGTACATGCATTTGGAGTTCCTTTTTTTTCTTTCAATATAGGGTCTCACTCTAGCCTAGGCTGACCTGGAATTCACTATGTAGTCTCAGGGTGGCCTCAAACTCATAGTGATGTTCCTACCTCTGCCTCCTGAGTGCTGGGATTAAAGGCATGAGCCACCAGACCCGGCCCTTGGAATTCCTTTGTAGTGGCTGAAGGCCCTCATGCACATTAAGAAAGAAAAAAATACAAAAAAAAAAATTTCCCCACCACAAATAAATAAATTCTAAAAAATGGGATGGAGAGATGGCTTAATGGTTAAGGTGTTTGCCTGTGAAACCTAAAGACCCATGTTCAACTCTTCAGATCCCATGTAAGCCAGACACACAAGGTGGCAAACACGTCTGGAGTTCGATTATAGTGGCTGGATGCCCTGGCGTGCCAATTCTCTCACTCGCATAAAAAAAAAAAGGCCAGTCTACTGGGCTCACTTCAAAAAAAAAAAAAAATGGGATTGAGAGATGGCTTAGTGGTTAAGGCACTTGCCTACAAAGCTTAAGGACCCAGATTCAATTTCCCATTACCCACATAGGCCAGATGCACAAGGTGGCACATGCATTTGGAGTTAATTTGCAGTGGCTACAGGCCCTGGCACACCCATTCTCTCTCTCTCAAATAAATAAATAAATTTGAAAAAACAAAAAAGAGCCTCCATCATGAATTTGGTTGCAGCTGTGGATGATCAGCTCCATTCCCCCACCTCACTGAGTCACTAATTCCCTTAAAGCACTCGGAAGGGTTAAGATGGAGCCCTTACTGCTTTGTCTCCCATTCCCCAAAGGGAAGGCCTTTGTGTCCGTTCACTGTAGCCAATACTCTCAATTTATTCACTCACTGTCTTCTCTTCCAAACACACGCACACATACAGTTCACAAAAAGTTTCCAATTTTTTTTTTTTTTTCCTTGAGGTAGTGTCTCACTCTAGCTCAGGCTGACCTGGAACTCCCTCGATAGTCTCTGGCTAGCCTGGAACTCATAGTGATCCTCCTACTTCTACCTGCCGAGTGCTGGGATTATAAGGCGTGTGCCACCACACCTGGCATACTATTTGATTTAATAGGAAAATATATGTCTGCACCCAGAGCGGAACAGGGTTCTGGCCCTGGACCTAGGCCTAGGAAGGAGGAAGATACACCATGGGAGGCGGTCTTTCACCCTGTGAGCTCACACTCCATCCATCTTCAACATCTCTCTTATCCACTTGTCCCACGGCCATCTTACCCAGTTCATGAGCAGCCGTGAAAGCTGACTGGAGCCCATCATCCTCCACAATCGCACAGCTCCTAGCTGGGTCACACACCGTGCCCACGTCAGCCATACCTAGAGTGTCACAAGTGGAGACCCCACACAGGTCCTGTGAAGAGGAAGCATGGAAGATGCTTGGGGCTAAGATCCAGAGAGTACCCAGCACTGTCAGAGACCACCCAAGTTAGCCGTCCACAGTAGCGAGGCTGGGGCCAAGCACCATGTGGTACCCCTCCACCGAGGACACCCTTTCCAGCACCGTGTAAGGTGGTGGTGCTTCTCAGGGTCGCTCAGGGCCTGGCCTGCCGCGCTGACTCGGGCCTTACCTGACGGGTGAACAGAATGGCTGTGTCAAAGTGGTTGGGGTCCGAGTCCTCAGGCGTGTTCAGGCTTCGCTGCCAAGCACAGAAGCTGCGTAGCGTCTGGGCGGCGCTGGGCCCCACTTGGGGCCCCTCCTCGCCTGACCCCAGAATCACTAAGCGAGTCACCACCAAGCTGACTGGATTACGGATGCTTGGGTGCTTGAAGGCCTTGGCCGCTGCTGCCATAACGGTCAACAGGTAGCGCTTTAGCCCTGCGCCATGAAATGCCGCCATCTTGTCGTCTGCCACCACCAGGGTCTCCACAAATCTACTCAGGGAAGCAAAGCGCTGGAGAAGGGGGGTGGGGGAAAAAAAAAGAGAGAGAGAGAGGAGGATCCTGAAATAGCTTCCCAGACCCATGGATCATTTCTCCCCCCCTCCCTCTCTTCCTGGGTCTGGAACTCAGCACAGCCAGCTGGACCTCACATACCCCACAGAATTCCTGAAGGGACTGGGTTGGGCCCTCCCCCTAAACCCAAGTCCCAGGGCTTTTGTGGTAACGCTGAAGAATCAGCTGTTGATTCTGAGAAGAGTAGAAGGTTTGCCACGTCTCAGGGCTGAGTGGGCCCCAGAGGTGAAAAGCAGCTGGGACTGCCTGGGGGGGAGGGGCTTTGGGGTCCCCCAGGCCCCAGTGTGGCTGGGGCTGTGGGACTAGGACTAGAGGGCTGGGCTGCAACGTGTCTGCCCTGTGTGGTTGAAGGAACAATTCAGTCAGCAGCTAGGGCCGGGGCCAGATCTCAGCGTGGGGGTGTGGAAGGAGCGTCTGGTCTGGATTAAAGCTAGAGAGAGGGGGGAGGAAGGAAGGGAAGAGGGGGAGACCCATGAGTAGGAGGGAGGAAGGAATGGAGCCTTAGGCATCCCTGCAGTCAGCCCACAGTGTGGGAAGGGGATTGACCCGGAGGTATGGGATGCCTTTCCTCCCCTGCCCACTCCTGCCCTAGTTTGCAGTTTGCCAGAACAATTTTAAAGGCAGCATCAGAAGCCAGAAGTCATTCCCTCAGGCCTCAAACCTCACTATTTTAGCTGGGGGGGGGGGGGGGGAATTGGGGATGAAAATCAGTGGGGCAAAGAAAAGAACTTAGGCCAAACGGGCTGTTAAAAGAGCTTTATTGCTGGGAAGTGTGCCAGCAGGGGATGCCATGGAAAAGGTAGGATGGGGAAGGGGAGAGGTTATTGCAGCCAGGAACCTGACCCACCTTAGGCAACCCTCCGAGTGGGTCAGTGATCATAGCTAGGAAAAGCGCCAGGACGGGGATAGACCGGAGCCTTCCCAAGAAAGGAAAGAGGGAATGCAGAAACCATAGCCAGAAGTGGAAGTGGGTGGAGAGGCAGTGAATAGGGGTCAGTAGGACAGACATGGCGGGAGGACACAGACTCCAGGGCTGCCTACCTTGGCTCTGCGGGGACTGGGGCTGGGGCTTCCAGGAGGAGCCTTGACGTTGCACATGGGGCCTTGGCCGCTGGCAGGACTCTTCCGTCGTAGGATGTGAGCCCCAGGGCCCCCAGCAGAGTTAAGGGTTCCTCCCTCCAGAGGCTGGAGGTGAAGTTCAGCTCCCCGGTACTGCAACACCCCTAATAGGGCTCCCCCATCCCAGTGCAGAGATGCCACGGACTCCGGATCTCCATTGATGGTGCCAGTCAGGTAGGTACCTGGCTCTGCCCCACCCAGCAGCTCAGGTGACTGGCCTAGGTACTGCACTGTCAGCCCCTCCACCTGCACACCAGGGTCCTGCTCCAACTCTAGTAGCAGCGTCTCCCCAAAGGCTGGCAAGCGGTACAGCAGCCTGGCAGGAGCGCCTGAGCCAGGCAGGATGCTGCCATTGAGCCTCTCTGGAAACACGATCTCCTCCTCCCGGGGGAGGGGGCTGGCTGGCCAGGCCGAGGGCAGGAGGGAGGCCAGCAGCAACAGCAGCAGCCACTGTAGCTCGGATGGAGGCAGAGTGTGAAGCGACAGGCAGGGTTGGCCTCTCGGCAGCCAGCGCCCCGCCAAGCCCCTCCCGGGACGTGAGCTGGTCCGGGACATGGTACCGGTGCAGCAGCTGGGAGGGATTGAGGCCATCTGGGACACCAAGCCTTCCACACCCTAACTGTGGAAATCTCCTTTCTAAAGCCTGGGGGCTCGGACTAGTGCCAAAGTCTTAGGCAAAGTTTTCAGAGGGGTTGGGGACGGTTAGAGGAGATGAAGAAAATTTAGCCCTTAAGCTTATTAGAGAGGTCTGTCTCCTCCAAGCCCTCCTCCTGTGTCCTTCTCTCCTGGGTCTTTGTCTCTCCCTGCCTGTGTCTTCCTCAGCGTCTCTGGCCTCTCCCTCTGTAACTCTGTCTGGTTTCACCTGAATGCCTGCTCTGTCTCTGCCTCCCTCTGCTGTGCCTTTGTCTCTGTGTCTCTCCTCCTCTGTCTCTCCTGTGTCTGTGGGTCTGCCCCTGGTTTCTCCCCAGCCTCTCTCCCCGCCAGCTCTTTTAAGCATCCAGAGCCTCTGTGATTGGCTGTTCCATAAGCCACTCACTTCTGACCGTGGGACTCAGAAGATGCATCACTGCTTCCCAAAACCTTAGTTTTTGTCTTCCTTGAAAAAAAAAAAAAAAAAAAAAGATGGGACTTGCCCAGGGAAGGAGAATCCTAGCAGCCGGATGTAGTATAGGCACTGAGCCAGTTGATGACATAGACTTTCCTCAAACCCCACAATCAGCCCAAAGCTGTCTCTTACCCTTTTTGGTGGGACAGAACCCCAGGGGAGATAGAAACTGGGGGAAAGGGCCTGGGCAATATGCACAGACAGAATACTGTCCAGGGAAAATTCATTGCTTCTACTGTTAACTTGGCATGGCCTCCCTCTCTCAGTGCTTCCTCAACCTGCCCTCTGCCCTCAGAGGCTAACTTCCAAGGCTGAGCTGCCTGGGGAAAAGTGGGTGAAGAGCAGGTAAGGAAGCCTCAAGAGAGAGCAAAGACAGGAGGTCGTTTGACAAGGCTCAGGATGGGACCAAGCAGCCAGAGGCAAAAGAGAAGGCAGAGAGATAGGAAGGCAAGGAGTCAGTGGTTAGGAACTTTACTGTCCAAAGGTTTGGGATGATTCTGATAATGGGTATATGGAGGCAGACAAAAAGCAAGAAGGGAGCCAGGCATGGTGGTTCACGCCTTTAATCCCAGCACTTGGGAGGCAAAGATAGGATCCCCGTGGGCTTGAGGCCAGCCTGAGACTACATAGTGAAGTCCAGGTCAGCCTGGGCTAGAGCAAGAGCCCACCTTGGAAAAAAAAAAAAAAAAAAAAGCAAAAAGGGGGCTGGAGAGATGGCTTAGTGGTTAAGCGCTTGCCTGTGAAGCCTAAGGACCCCGGTTCAAGGCTCGATTCCCCAGGTTCCACGTTAGCCAGATGCACAAGGGGGCACATGCATCTGGAGTTTGTTTGCAGTGGCTGGAGGCCCTTGCACCCCCATTCTCTATTTGCCCCTTTCTCTCTCAAATAAATAAATAACAACAACAACAACAAAAAGCAAGAAGGGTTAATGACTCTCCCCAACCCCTGCTGAGGTAGGGTCTTGCTGTAGCCCAGGCTGACCTGGAATTCACTTGTAGTCTCAGGGTGGTCTTGAACTCATGGTGATCCTCCTACCTCTGCCTCCCGAGTGCTGGGATTAAAGGCGTGTGCCACCATGCCTGGCCCAACTTTTTAAAAAATATTTTATTTTTATTTATTTATTTGAGAGTGAAAGAGAGAGAGAGAGAGAGAGAGAGAGAGAGAGAGAGCAAGAATGAGCCACTGCAAACGAACTCCAGACACATGCACCACCTTGTGGCTCTGGCTTAAGTGGGTCCTGGGGAATCGAACCTGGGTGGTTTGGCTTTGCAGGCTAGTGTCTTAACCACTAAGCCATCTCTCTAGCCCCACCCCCTTCTTTTTAAATAGAGGAGGATCTGGGGTCATATCTCCTTTGCTCTACTATCCCTTCTGTCCCCCAGGTTCTCCTTTCTTGAGTTACCCCTTCAAAGCCTGGAAGAGCCATTCTACCCCAGGGCTCCTCCTCCCTACTTCCTGACTACCCATTCTCCTGGCTCAGCTCCCAGTAGCTTTCCCCAGGCTCTTGGCCCTGCTCCTACCCACTCTCAACTACCCTAAGCCCTCCCCTTTCTTCATGTCAGCCAGCCCCTAGCATAGGCAAGACTTGCTCTTTCAGGAACCCAGAACTTCCCAGGGCCGATCTCTGGCCCATACCTTGTCCTGAGAAACTAATAGTTCCTGGAATATCTAGTAATCTGTGACTTCTCATTCTCCATGGGTGGGGAAAAATTGGAGGCAGCATTGTAAGATACTGGGAAAAACAGAAGCCCAGTGCTTAGGGTGGGGAGAGTGACTGGGGAGAAGGGATGGGTTGGAGAAAGGAAGCAAATGATTCCTTCATTATGTATTGGAAAGAGACTCAGAGAATGAATCCTAGGGTAGACTCTCAAGGTAAGAAAGGACAAGGTTTAGAAGTGGGGACAATTTCTGTTCACCCCACCCTATGGTCACTTGTTTCCCCAGGAAATCCCCAGGAAGGAGAGTGCAGTCAGCACTCCCTTCCCTTTCCCAGAGGGGCACCACTTCCCCTTGCCCCTGTTCCCTTATTCATTCTCTGCCTTGTCACCTCCTGTCCCCTACATCATATCTGCCAGAATACTTCCTCTACTCCTCCTTTCCTGCTCAGGTCACCCATACCTGCCTTAGTGCCCACCATTTCCTGAATCACCCACCATGTTATTGTCAGTCCCACCTCTTTTTTTTTTCGAGGTAGCGTCTCACTCTAGCCCAGGCTGACCTGGAATTCACTATGTACTCTCAGGGTGGCCTTGAACTCACAGAGATCCTATCCTCCTACCTCTGCCTCCCAAGTACTGAGATTAAAGGCATGCGCTACCACACCTCTTGACCCACCACATGGCCCGATTATCCCTGGTCCTGAATGGAGGGAGCTGAGTCTGGAGGAGTCAGGCAAAAGATGAGAGACCAGAAAAGGCAGGGGCAAGAGGAGCTATCACCAGAGGACTCTGACTGCCCGCTTCCATCCCCCCATCTGAGTGAGGACAAAGGGGGTGAGTAAGCCGAGAAAGACAAAGGGCCTTAGAGTGGCAGTAACAGTGTGTGTGTGGGTGTTGGCAGCAGGAAGAAGGCACAAAAGATACAGTGTCTTAGGCAGCCCCCCAAGAGCCCTCACCCCAGTCTCAGCTCAAGCTGTCCCCGGGGCGACCAAACTGCCTAGACTTGACTTCTCCTAGGCTAGATTAAGATAAATATGTGCAGCCTCTACCCACAACATCATCCACACATTTACTGTGTTTGAACTGTATTGAGGGGAATGTAGAGGTAAGGGGACCAAGTTTCTGTCCTGGCTCTGTGGGGGTTGCCTATCCCAGATCTTGGTCAGTTCCCACAGCCAGGGATCTGGCCCCACCCTTTGGTATGGTTCCCATTAGGTCAATTTTCAGGCTAGAAGTCTGGCTTTCTCCTCTTTCTCTGCAGCTGAGCATTCTCTGTGCCACTCCCCTGGTTCTGTCTGCTCTGGTGGGCTGTGTCCCAGGGACCCTGTCTCCAGAAGATCTGGGGAAGGCCTTTTTCCAGAAGGAAAATTATAGAAATTCAATGGGTGGGTGGCCCAGCTGGAGCTGGGCTTGGAAACAGAATGAGAGACAGGAACTCGTCTCCAAGGCCGGGAAACTCTTTGTCCATGAGAATTAGAATTGGAGTCCTGGTGTTACTACATTTCTATGCAATTAGCCATTATTGTGCGGGACGTTGGCAGGGTTAAAAAACATGAGAGAAAAGAGAATGACCAGGATGGAAGTGGAATACAAGACATCTCCAAGGGTGCTTCTGTGATTGTGTAGGTACGGGAACCACAAGGATATCAGGGTCACCGACAGAGGATCTCCCCTTCCCATCTGTAATGAGGTGGCTCCTCCGTAACCCTGCAACCCCCATCCACCAGTGCTGGTGGCCCTGGCGCCCTACTCTTTTTTTTTTTTTTTTTTTGGCGGAGCTCTCAGACCCGCCCAAATGATTCGGGACATCTGGAAATTAACTCTTTTGGGTCCCATATAGGGAGTAATTAGCAAAGCCTTTGGCTACCCCAGAAGCGCAGGGTTCAGACACAATCGGAAAGCAAAGGTTGTACTACCACAGGAGGATAACCAAGACCGAGGGGCGTAGGGAAGGAGCCCTCGAGCAAAGTGTAGTAAGGGGACACTGAGGAAGGGCAGTTGCTAAGGCGTACGCGGTGAGAAGGTAGTATCTGTGAACAGCCACTCAGCGCAAAGTGCGAGGCTGCCCCAGGCAGGAGCGGCAAGTTTCTCCCGTTCACGCCTAGAAAAGCCAACCCAGAGCCGTGGGAGAAACGCCCTTAGTCAAGATGACGGCAGTCAACGTTATTTAACACGCAAGTGAAGCCGAATTCCAAAATCCGGATGTTGTCTGGCTCGTTGATTGACGGGCCTGCCAGTTTCCAAGATGGCGGCTCCGTTGTGCTAACGGATGAGAAGCCCACTTGGAGGCGCACAGGAGTCACTTCCGCCCGGTTCTCCTTGCCGCAGTCGGCCGCGGGAAAGATGGCGGCCCTGAGGGCTCTCTGCAGCCTCCGCGGCGGTGGGGCCCAGGTGCTGCGATCCGGGGCTGGGGTCCAACTGCCGATTCAACACATCAGGTGAGACGAGGGGAGCCTAAGGTGCGTTTTCCCCAAGGCTAGGGTTTCTCGAGTCCGAGGACACTCCAAGGGCTCTGTGACCCTCCTAGTAAAGAATGACCCAGGCCTGTGACCCTGCGCGCGCCGGCCTGATTTGTCACGCGTCTAGACGCTGTGTGCCCAGTGTGGTGGCCAGGGAAGGGAAAGGTCTCAAATTTGTTCAGTTAATGGGGTGGGACACCCTGCCTTCAGGTGTGTAATCTGTCTATACCTCCTGTCAGGAGGAGGCAGAGCTTTCTTTCTCTCCTAACCCCCTTTCTTTTCTCCCTCTTAATCTCTTTTCCCTTCTGCCCTTCTCTCTCTATTCTCTCTTCTCTCCTCTTTCACCTTAGGTTTACCGTGAAAAAATTCCTTTTCACATTCATAGGAATGTGAATTTGGAAATATAATGCAGCTTCGCATGCTCAAGGCTGTAGAAACTCTGTGTCAGTGACCTGGCATTGAAGAACACAAGCCATCCTTCCTTGTGCCCACTCGAGAGTGAATAGGAACACAGGGATCAAACACTTGTTCAGGCGCTTTGCTTAGGATCTACCTTTCACTCCTCAGAGGGGCCCGGCAATGGCAGCCAGATGCGGAATGGGCACAGCAGTTTGCAGGACCTGTCATGTACCCCACCAAAGAAACAGCCCACTGGAAACCTCCACCTTGGAATGGTGAGTGCTGGGAGCTGCTGTCTTCAGCCATCCCTGCCCCTAGCTGGTTTCTGAGTAATTTTCAGTCCTGTGTCTCAGGCAAATTTTAGGCCCTAATTTACTTACCTTTTCTCTTCCCAGTTAAATTCTACAAACATAATAAGAGCGATAATAGCAGGTATTTGTTAAATAGAGAAAAAGGCTGGGCATGGTGGAGCGCACCTTTAATCCCAGCACTTGGGAGACAGAGGTAGGACAGAGGTAGGTGGCCACCCCTGAGACTACATAGTGAATTCCAGGGCTAGAGTGAGACCCTATCTCAAAAAACAAAACAAAGAAACCTCAAAAAAAAAAAAAAAATAGGGAAGGAAGCATAGTCTCTAATACTCAGAGGTCCCTACTAAATTTAAGTAGTTAACATCACCTTTTTATAGAGTGAGTACATTCATCTCTTTAGACAAGATGGTTTTCCCAGTGGCTCTGAAATAGCTTAGTAGAGAAAATGCTTGCTGCTTAAGCATGAGTACCTGACGTTGGATCCTCAGAACCCATGTAAAGCTGGACGTGGTAGCACCCATCTGTGATCTCAGTGCTGCTAAAACAAAAGAGGAGGTGGAGATGGGAAAATCTCTGGAAGCTTGTGAACCATCTAGCCTGGCTCAAACAAGGTGGAGGGTGAGGACTGACACCCAAGGTTATCTGTGACATGCTGTGACATGCTGTGGCATGCACACGCCTGCCCCTGCAGCCACAACAACAAAAACTGAGGTACTTCCAGATACCTTTCAAGAACTTCAGTATCAATAGCTGTTTATCATGTGCTAAACATTTTTTTGTGTGTGCATTATTTTACCTAGTCATTACAACAACTCTGAAGGTATTATTCCAAGTGTGAGGCAACAGTAGTGCAAGGAGATTAAAACAGTTAAACCAGGTGTTGTGGCACATGCCTTTAATCCCAGCATTCAGGAGGCAGAGGTAGGAGGATTGCCGATTGCTGTGAGATTGAGGGCACCCTGAGACTACATAGTGAATTTCAGGTCAGCCTGGGCTAGAGTGAGACCCTACCTTGAAAAATCAAACAACAACAACAACAAAAACCAAAACTTTGATCAAGGGTACACAGCCATATTTATACTCAGATCTGTCTGATTGCAAAGCCCATAGTGAAGAATTCTGGTTGAAAGGTTTCAAGTCTCAGTTCTCCCTTTGTCAGTGAATAAAGTACCTACAGTATTTCATGGTATTTCAGTATTATAAGGATTAAGTGCCTAGCACATGTAAGTACTATTATTAATATTATTGATAATCAAACCACTAACCATCTTCACTGCTTTTCTGCCTCTTGAGAAGTTCTGCCAAGAGCTTCACAGACACTTGCTTCTAAGATTTGTCCTGTATTGACTCCAGAACCGGGATTGTCTCCTCTTCCCTCTACCTATCGGAATCACTTCATACGCTATACATACGTACATACACAGATATATACATATTTATTAAATTTTTACTTATTTACATGTGTGTGCACACCCTGACTGGCAGCTTTGCAAGCAAGCAAGCAAGCACCCTTAACCCTGAGCCATCTCTCCAGCCCCTTGTACCATTTTTTTTTTTTTTTGCATTCAGCTTTACTTGGGTGGTTATATAATTTTTATTTTTTAATTGTTTTTTGGGTTTTTCGAGATAGGGTCTCACTCTAGCCCAGGCTGATCTGGAATTCACTATGTAGTCTCAGGGTGGCCTCAAACTCATAGTGATGCTCCTACCTCTGCCTCCTGAATGCTGGGATTAGACGTGTGCACTACCATGCTTGATATTATTTTTATTGATTTATTTATATTTGAGAGAGAGGAATGGGTGCACCAGGGCCTCTAGCCACTGCAAACAAACTCCAGATGTCACCATGTGCATCTAGCTTACGTGGGTACTGGGGAATCAAACCTGGGTCCTTAGGCTTTGTTTTTGTTTTTGTTTTTTTTTTTTGTTTGTTTTTTGAGGTAGGGTTTTACTCTAGTCCAGGCTGAACTGAAATTCACTAAATTCACTCTGTAGTCTCAGGGTGGCCTCGAACTCACAGTGATCCTCCTACCCAAGTGCTAGGATTAAAGACATGCACCACCACACCCAGCCCAACTTACATTTTTAAGAACTAGTTCACACCCCACTGTCTACACAAAGTCTTCACAGTTATCTTTAAATACAGAATAGCCAAGCTGCTTACTTGGTAATATAAATTTAACCTGTGTTACTAGTCTTCCATATGTACTTAGTTCCCAAGGGAAAGTAAGTTTATACCATCTAGAGAGCTTCTAAAGGGATATAAGCTGTTATTTGGACTGCAGATGTAGTTCAGTTAGTAGAGTGCCTGCCTAGCATTCATGAAGCCCTGGGTTCCGTCCTTAGCACAGTATAAATGGTGGGATAATCCATGTCTCATTCTAGCATTTGGATTTTGGAGGCAGAAGGATTAAGAGTTCTAAGTCACCACCTTTGACTACGTAGTCAGAGTTGGAGGCCTGCCTCAAAACAAAAAAAGCCTTGTGTGGCGACCCACCTGTAACCCCAGCACTTAAGGTTTAAGGGTCAGATAGAAGGATCAATTCAAGTTCAAGGTCATGTGGCACATACCTTTAATCCCAGCACGCTGGGGAGGCAGAGGTAGGAGTATTGCTGTAAATTCAAGGCCACCCTGAGACTACATAGTGAATTTCAGGTCAGCTTGGGCTAGTGTAAGACCCTACCTAAAAAAAAATTAAAATTAATAAATAAAAATAAATTACGAGGGAGTGGAGGGGAATATCATGGTTGACTGTCTGTAAGTATAGAAGTTGTCAGTTAAAAAAAAAAAGAAGAAAAACAAATTCACAGCTGGGTGTGGTTGCACAGGCCTTTAATCCCAGCACTCAGGAGGCAGAAGGTAGGAGGATCACAGTGAGTTCGAGGCCACCCTGAGACTACATAGTGAATGCCAGGTCAGCCTGAACTAGAGTGAGACCCTACCTTGAAAACAAAAAACGAACAAACAACAAAAAAATACATTCACCAACTATGAAAAAAAATGAATAAGTAAATCACGTTCAAGGTCAGCTGGGATTCAGTATCTAAAAAACAAAAAAAGTCTTATATTTAGCAGTAAGCATTTATGAATTTGTTTCCTGATCAGTTGACTATTTACCAGCTACATTTGGAGTGAATTATATCATAGTAGTTAAGAATGTGTAAATCCAGATCCAGCCATGTGTGGTGGCACACGCCTTTAATCTCAGCACTCCGGAGGCAGAGGTAGGAGGATCACCGTGAGTTCAGTGCCACCCTGAGACTACATAGTAAATACCAGTTCAGCCTGGGCTAGAGCAAGACCCTACCTCAAAAAACAAACAAACAAACAAACAAACCAAAAAAGGTGTAAATCCTGGTGTGGAGAAATGGCTTAGCAGTTAAGGCACTTGCCTGCAAAGCCAAAGGACCCAAGTTTTATTCCTCAGAACCCATGTAAGACAGGTGCACAAGGTGGCACATGCATCTGGAGTTTGTTTCCAGCAGCTGGAGGCCCTGGTGCACCTATTCTCTCTCCCTCCCTCTCAGATAAATAATTAAAAATAAAATATTTAGAAAAAAGAATGTGTAAATCCTGAAGCTGCAGGCTGAGTTGAGATTGTATTCTGCACAGTAAGTCGCTCTGTGATTCTGGAAAAGTCATTTGAGCTCTCTGTCCTCAGCCTCGTTAATAAATTGGGGATAATAACCTACTGCTCATGGTTGTTGTGAGAATTAAACCAGTTAAAACTGGTAAAATGCTTGGTTGTAAACATGGCTTAGCAGTTAAGGTACTTGCCTGCTAAGCATAAGGACCCGGGTTCAATTCTCCAGTACCCACGTAAGTCAGATGCACATGTGGCACATGCGTCTGGCGTTCATTTGCAGTGGCTAGAGGCCCTTGAGTGCCCGTGTTCTCCCCACCTCCTTCTCTCTAAAAAATAAAAAAATAATAAAATACTTATAGCATAATAACTGGCACCTAATAAGGACTTAGCAAGTATTTTGTATTATAATTGTTATTTGCACAAAGCTAGTCCTAGTGGCAGTCTCAGATTGAGAGCTCAGTGCCAGACTGGGCTACAGAGTGAATTCAGGGCCAGCCAGCGCAACTTAGACCAACTTAGACCCTGTATCAAAGTAAAACAAGAAGCTGAGTGTGGTGGCACACACCTTTAATCCCAGCACTCAAGAGCCAGGGGTAGGAGGATTACAGTGAGTTCGAGGCCACCCTGAGACTACATAGTAAATTCCAGGTCAGCCTGGGCTAGAGCAAGACTGTGCCTTGAAACTGCCCCTCTCACCTCCCCAAAAAATAAAGCTGGGTATGGTGACATGGTAGAGTGAGACCCTACTTCGAAAAACCGAAAAATGAAATAAAATAAAGCAAAGAGAGAGGGAGAGGGAGAAGGAGAATGTGATAAAGCTCAGTGACAAAGCACTTGTCTAGCATGTGTGACCCCCATAGGTTCAACCTCCACCACCACATCACAACAAAACAGCAAAAGTTGCTCTATCTTCCCCTTTCCCACTTAGTGGTCATCTTCCTAGTTGTGTTGGAAATGGGCAAATTAACAAGGTGTGGATGCCTAGCTGGGAGATATACAGGGAGTAGCTAACTAACTCCTTGCTCCCAAAGAATTACCATTTAGGGCTGGAGAGAGGGCTTAGCGGTTAAGCGCTTGCCTGTGAAACCTAAGGGCCCCGGTTCGAGGCTCATCACGTTAGCCAGATGCACGCATCTGGGGTTCATTTGCAGTGGCTGGAGGCCCTGGTGCGCCCATTTTCTCTCTCTCTCTCTCTCTGCCTCTTTGTCTGTCTGTCTGCCGCTCAAATAAATAAGTAAAAATAAACAAAAATTAAAAAAAAAGAATTACCATTTAGCTGTGAACTATTTCCCACTTCTCAGATGTGGACCCTCCAAAGGACAAACAGGTGTCCAACCTGACCCTGAACTTTGGGCCCCAGCATCCGGCAGCCCATGGAGTCCTGAGACTAGTGATGGAATTGAGTGGAGAGATGGTGCGGAAGTGTGACCCTCACATCGGCCTCCTGCACCGAGGCACTGAAAAGCTTATTGAATACAAGACATATCTGCAGGTGTGGGAATAAACAGGGGCCCATTGATGGGATCTGAGTGCTAGCCTGGGACTTGGTGGGTTTGCTGTCCCCAGAACTTCCAGGGAGGAGGGGGTGAGGGGTTACCCCGTTTGTTATTAAGACTGTCTTGGTTGGAAGGGCTGGGGAAGGCTGCTAGGGTCATTGTTCATCAGCAGTGCTTAGGAGCTGGAGCCACAGTCCTAGCTTTTTTTTTTTGTCTACCTAACTTTATTTATTTGTTTGTTTATTATTTTTTGTTTATTGGAGGTAGGGATTCACTCTAGTCCAGGCTGCCCTGGAATTCACTGTGTAGTCTCAGGGTGGCCTCGAACTCATGGTGATCCTCCTACCTCTGCCTCATAAGTTCTGTAAAGGTGTGTGCCACTATACCCAGCCCTCTACCTGACTTTTAGCTGGGGAGTAGCTAACTAACTCGTTATCCGGGGGCCTCAGTTTCCCTCCTCTTACATAAGTATGTCAAAGCTAGTGTCCCTAAGGACAAAGAAAAAGGAAAGAGACGTCAACTCTCTAGGATTAATAACTGATTTTTGTATCTTCCCACTATCTTAAGTTTGTTTTTAAACACTCAGTGAGTCAGAGTGACCAGGAGGAGGTTTGTGACGGAGTTTTTTTTTGTTTGTTTGTTTTTGTTTTTTAAGGAGAACTGTGTGATCCAAATAGTTGAAGGTCAAGTTTGAATGAGTTGCATCTGGAATAGGATAGATTTTTAATTTTTCTTCTTACTGTCCTGAAAACAGGGTAGTAAAGTTAAGACTGAGACCCAGCCAAGTCCAATGACTATGATGGGTTTCTTTTGGGAGTCTGATCAGTGATGGATTCTGGTCCCAGTGTGTATGGGTTAACCCCTGTAGCATTATCCTACGTCACAAATGACATCAGAACAAGAACAGTCTGTCCCTGCAAGAGGCATCTTAGCTCCACCTCCTTCCTGGAAGTTGAAGCTGGTCACTTGGACTACTTAGATTTATTTTGGGAGAAGGACGATTCTATGTGGTTTTCTCTTTCCTCGCTCTCAGATACTCTCATGACTAAGAAAGATTACTTTTCTCCTTCAGTATCCTTACTTTTCAGAGAGAGACTTAGACGTCTAAGGTGCTTTTTTTTTTTTTTTTTTTTTTTTTCCAAAGGTAGGGTCTCACTCTAGCCCAGGCTGACCTGGAATTAACTATGTAGTCTCAGAGTGGCCTTGAGCTCATGGTGATCCACATTCCTGTGCTGTGCCTCCCAAGCCACCACGCTCCGCAAAGGTGCTTTTAAAGAGAGTAATCACTTGGACCAGAGACTACTGACAGTGACGGCTGCAGCTAGCTCATTCTGGCTTGCAAGAGCATGAAAGTTAATTTTTCAAGAATTTTGTGAACTGGTTGCTAAACAATCATTATTAAAAATGAGATTATAAAAAATGACATTAGTGCTCGCTTTGGCAGCACATATACTAAAATTGGAACGATACAAAGATTAGCATGGCCCCTGCGCAAAGATGACATGCAAATTTGTGAAGCGTTCCATATTTTTAAAATAAAAACCAAGCAGATGTCTTAAAAAATGAGATCATACAAGGTTATAATTTTTCTTCTTTATGATTTAATACATTATTAAGAACAAAGGTAAAAACTTAAAACTTTATTTATTGAACTATTAAATGGTACCATGTTGATAGGAATATTTTTTTTAAATATTTTTTATATTTTTATTTATATTTAAGAGAGAAAGGCAGGAGAGAGAGAGAAAGAGGTAGATAGAGAATGAGCATGCCAGGGCCTTTAGCCACTGCAAACGAATTCTAGAAGCATGCGCCATCTTGTGCATCTGGCTTATGTGGGTCCTGGGGAATCAAATCTGGGTCCTTTAGCTTTGCAGGCTAGTACCTTAACCACTAAGCTATCCCTCCAGCCCGATATGTATATCTTTTATAATTTTGTATGTAGTTAAAAAATAAATTTAAGCCAGGCACACACCTTTAATCCCAGCACTTGGAATTCCAAAGTAGGAGAATCACTGTGAGTTCGAGGCCAGCCTGAGACTGCATAGTAAATTACAGGTAGGCCTGGGCTATAGTGAGACCTTACATCAAAAAACAACAACAACAAAATAAATTAAAATAAAATAAAAAATACATTTAAGCTGAGTATGGTTACTTAAGCCTGTAACCTCAGTACTTGGGAGGATGAGGCAGAATTATTACATGTTTATGGTCAGCCAGGGATACATCGTGAGTTTGAGGCCAATGTGAATTATAGAGTGAGACTGTCTCAATTAAATAAACAAATATAAATTATCTAGGTATGGTGGCACATGCCTTTAATCCCAGAACTTGGGAGGCAGAGGTAGGAGAATCACTGTGAGTTCAAGGCCAGTGTAGGACTACAGAGTGAGTTCCAGGCAGCCTGGGCTAGAGAGTGAGACCTTACCTCGGGGAAAAAAAAATTGTGTGTATGTGTGTATCTTTGAGGTATTTCCCTTTATTGTATCTGCAAAGTGGAAATACTGTAAAATGATTTGCTGTGTTTTTCCTAGGGCGCATTTAGTATGTGTCATAGCTTAAAATTGGCCGTAGTGGGAATATTCATCCTGGGAATTGCAAGCATGACAAATCAGGGTCCCATCATCATTTTGGAGGGTCAGTTTTCAAATACTTGATGCTAGTTTTAAGCCAGTACACTAGTGCTATAGGGACATTTCATTCTGCTTTGCTAGGAAGGCTTATGCATCACTGACTTCCAAAGCCTGCGGGGAGGACAGTTTCTTATCCTGGGCCAGGAGGTATGAACTAGATAACTTCCTTTTCCTAGGCCCTTCCATATTTTGACCGGCTCGACTATGTATCCATGATGTGCAATGAACAGGCCTATTCACTAGCTGTGGAGAAATTGCTGAATATCCAGCCTCCTCCCCGGGCACAGTGGATCCGAGGTAGGTTCTGCTGCCCACGGTGAGACAGCACAGGGCCTGTCTCACCTCTTTCTCATCTTAAGAGCATTGAACTCAAGTTTAGTATTCAGACCCCCAGTCTGAATGGATCCTTGCCTCCTACATCTTTTCTTGTCTTTACCTCTCCGTAGTGCTGTTTGGGGAAATCACACGGATTTTGAACCACATCATGGCTGTGACCACACATGCGCTGGACATTGGTGCCATGACCCCTTTCTTTTGGATGTTTGAAGAAAGGGAGAAGGTATATGAGGGGGTCAAAGATAGGCGTAGAGAAGGAAGTACAAGAAGTAGAGTACGGGCTGGAGAGATGGCTTAGTGGTTAAGGCGCTTGCCTGCGAAGCCTAAGGACTCTGTTCAACTCCAGGTCTCATGCAAACTAGACACACAAAGTGACACAGGCATGCAAGGCTGCACATGTGCACAAGGGGGCACACGTGTCTGTAGTTGATTGCAGTGGATGAGGCTCTGTGCCCCAATTTTCTCTCTTGCTCTTTCACATACCAAAAGAAAAAAAAAAAGCAGTCTGTTGGGTTTGACCAAAAAAAAAGAGTATGAAGGAGACATTTGTCTGTGTGCTGTATCATGAGGAATTGGTTGGGCACAAGAAGGCAGAAGGTGGGGCTGTGGGTTACTATGATTTAGGGGTCCAGGACGCTGTCACTAATTCTCAGTGTGTTCTGTCAAGATGTTTGAGTTCTATGAGCGAGTGTCTGGAGCCCGAATGCATGCTGCTTACATTAGGCCAGGAGGCGTGCACCAGGTAAGCAAGCGCCTCTTCTGCCTCTTTCCTACGTGACCACTGGAGGGCAGTGTGGGCTGAGGGAAACTAACCGTGTATGACGCCTGTCTGTTGACCGGGTTCTGTTTAATGGAGACCTTACTTATTCAGTATCACGTCCATTTGGCTTCTAGGACCTACCCCTTGGGCTGATGGATGATATTTATGAGTTTTCTAAAAACTTCTCTCTTCGGATTGATGAAGTAGAGGAGGTAAGATACAAGTCAGTGGGGAAAATCTTTCTCCAAAAACCTTTTGTTTGTGTTCTTAGTTCCCAAATGTAAAGAAATACATAGATTTTTGAAAATTGTTCTGAGCATTTAACACACCAGTATTCACAATCAACAGATGCTGACCAACAATAGGATCTGGCGAAATAGGACAGTCGACATCGGGGTTGTAAAAGCAGAAGACGCACTTAATTATGGATTTAGGTGGGACAGTACACTTCTCTCCTTAGGGGGTGGAGTGGGAGTGGGGAGTTAGAGTTGGTTTTCAACACGTTTGACAAGAAGGATTAACCCTTCCCTACTACTTCCCTTCCTAGATTATCACAACCTTAAAAAAAAAAAAAAACAGACTGGTGCCCTCCTTGCCATGTCCTGAGATTATGCCTATATGGGTGGGAGGGGTCAAGGAAGCTTTTCTCTGTCTGGCAGTGTGGTCCTTATGCATGTTATACCTTACAGTGGGGTGATGCTGCGAGGCTCAGGTATCCAGTGGGATTTGCGGAAGACCCAGCCCTATGATGTTTATGACCAGGTTGAGTTTGATGTTCCCGTTGGTTCTCGAGGGGACTGCTATGACAGGTAAGGTCTAAATCCTCACTTAGCTCATTACCCCTGCCTGACTTTTAAACTTTTCTATTTATTCATTTATTTGTTTTTGTTTTTTTTTTTGAGATAGGGTTTCACCCTAGCTCAGGCTAACCTGGAATTCACTATGCAGTCTTAGGGTGGCCTCAATTCGCAGCCATCCTCCTACCTCTGCCTCCTGAGTGCTGGGATTAAAGGTGTGCACCACCATGCCCAGCTCAATTGTGGCTGTGCGCTGGGGCTCAATGGGGTCCTTGGAGTGAAGGAAAGAGGCGCGGTCACTGTGGGAGATGAGCTGTGAGAGGGACGTGAAGGGGGACGTGTCTGCGCCACATGGATGCTCACAGCCTAGTGGGGGGGGGGGGTCGGGGAAAAGGTTTACTAAAGACCAGTGAACAGATAAACTAAATCAAGGAATGGCATCTTGGCCCTTCATAAACAGGGGAATTCACATGGGCTTTACCCAGTGCGGTCTCATCTGTAAAGACTCTCAGAGCCCTGTCTCCATCCCCCCTGCCACTCTCCCCACCCCTCCCTCCATTCCCCCCTCCCGCCTCTCCCTCCATTTCCCCATCACCTCCCACTTCCCCCCTTTAGTTCTCTATCCCCCCACTCCCACTCTCCCCACCACTTTTCCCATTCCCCGCCACTCTCCCATTCTGCCCCCCCGACACTCCTCCTATTTCCCCCCACTCTCCCCATCCCCCATCCTTCCCCACTCCTCCTATTCCCCCCCCCACACACACACACTCTCCCCATCCCTCTACCATTCTGGCCATGTTAACCCAGCCACTCAGGAACTGCCTCCTGGGATAATAAGTGATTGTATCTCTGGGTTAAGACAAGGGAAGGTCACCTTCCCTACCTGTGTAGGACACCTCATAGAGCATTTCTCCCTTCCTCTGTAAAACCCACACTTTGGTCCACTCTTGCCCTGCTACAAGTATGGCATCCTCTTTTCTCCACTTCCCTCCTTCCTCTGGTGTACACACCCCCTTTCTTCTGCCTTCTGCCCTTTTTTTTTTTTTTTTTTTTTTTTTTTTTTAATTTGAGAGAGAAAGAGGCAGAGAGAGAAAGAGAGAATAAGAATGGGCCCATCAGGGCCTCTAGCCACTGCAGACTAACTGATGCAGCTGGCTTTTGTGGATCCTGGGGAATCAAACCTGGGTCCTTTGGTTTTGCAGGCAAGTGCCTTAACCTCCAAGACCTCTTTCCCTTCTTTGTCTCCCCCTCTTCTTCTTCCCCATTATAATAAAATCTTAGATCCAAGAGGCTGTCTATCTTGGTCTTCCATTGCGAACCCCAAAAATCTAACAATATCTTTTAATACCTAGAGTGAGTAGCCTGTAATAATTAAGGAGAAACAGGAAAAAGAAAGCTTTTCATAGGCAGTCAGCCAGGGACAAAGGCCCAAGGAGAACGATGGATGATGCCACCTTGCCTGCCCAGGCAAGACTAGAACCTACATCTGATCCCTCCAAGATGGCTGCAAGTAACATTCCCTGGCAGCAACTTCCTCCTCTTTACTCTCTCAACATACCTGGGTGGGCTGGCCCCTCCTGAGTCAACCCCTGGGTTCTACCAACCAACGAGGTCTCTCCCTTACATACCTGAGTCTAATGGCAAGGCTCATCCTAATTGGATGTCTGGCCCGTGTAAATGGGCTGTCAAAATCTCTTTCTTGATTATTCTCCTGGCACCATACTCTCCTGGCCCCTGCTTTGGTAAGCTCTTCCCCCTTCTCAGACTGACTGGGAAAAAGGTTCTGAGAGGATTTCTTGTCTGGGCACTTTGTCTTGTTTTGGGGTGTTTTTCTTTTTCACTACATGTGTGATTTTTTTCAGTAAGCTCTGAGTTCTTTACTGTCCAACCTCTTAGCTTTTTCTGGCCCCTTATGTGAAGATGAAGGTGAAGGGCT
This sequence comes from Dipus sagitta, assembly GCA_036346955.1. Lineage (NCBI taxonomy): Eukaryota > Metazoa > Chordata > Mammalia > Rodentia > Dipodidae > Dipus > Dipus sagitta. The sequence continues at coordinate 336,332,577 of CM070770.1, forward strand.
TGATATCTGCTTTGCTCTGAATGTGTGTGCGCGTGCCTGCGTCCTCTCCCGAGGCTTGTTCCCTGGAGGTTTCTCTATCTCGCCTTTCATATTGGAGCTGGGCGAGAATTCCCTCTGGCTAGTCTTTCAGCTACCCTTACGCTGTATCCTAAAATAAACCTTATAATTTACTTAAAAAAAAAAAAAAAGAATTAGAAAGAGACTTTTGTTTTTTGAGGTAGGGTCTCACTCTAGCTCTGGAACTCACTATATAGTCTCAGGGTGGCCTTGAACTCATGGCAATCTCCTACCTCTGCCTCCCAAGTGCTGGGATTAAAAGTGTGTGCCACCACGCCCCACTGCTGCTGCTGCTGCTTCTTTTAATTTATTTATTTGAAAGAGACTGGGGTGGGGGCCAGATAGAGAATGGGTGCGCCAGGAACTCCAGCTGCTGCATACGAACTCCAGACGCATCAGCCACCTTGTGCATCTGGCGTATGTGGGTCCTAGGCAAGCCAACCTAGGTGTTTTGGCTTTGCAGGCAAGCACCTTAACTGCTAAGCCATCTCTCCAGTCCTGCCTGACTTTTCTTTTGGCCAGTTTCTTTTTTGCCTCACTTTCTAGTATCTTTGTTTATTTGTTTGTTTTTCAAGGTAGGGTCTTGCTTTAGCCCAGGCTGACCTGGAATTCACCATGTAGTCTCAGGGTGGCCTTGAACTCATGGTGATCCTCCTACCTCTGCCTCCTGAATGCTGAGACTAAAGGTATGCGCCACCACACCTGGCACTTCCTAGTATTTGTAGGAGTCCATGCAATGTGTTACACTAGGTTTACTTGGGCTATGGCTCTAGTTCAGAGGTATAGCAGGAGTGTGTGGTATTCACAAGGCCCTGAGTTACATCCCCAGCACACATACCAAAAAAAAAAGTTTCACATATATGACATCTATTTTTAAAAATATTTTATTATTTAACAGAGAAAGAGGGAGAGAGAGAGAAAAAGAATGGGTGCGCCAGGGCCTCCAGCCACTGCAAACGAACTCCAGACGTGTGCGCCCCCTTGTGCATCTGGCTTACGTGGGTCCTGGGGAATCAGATCAGGGTCCTTTGGCTTTGCAGGCAAACGCCTTAATTGCTAAGCCATCCCTCCAGCCCATGATATCTATTTTTAATCTTATACCATCCCAATTTGGCTGTAACTAGTTTGGACTGCATTTATAGCTGAGGAAGCTAAAGCCTAAAAGTTAGAGATTAGTCTGTTAGTGGTTGACATTAGAGTCCTCTGGATCCAGTGCTTTTTCTACTAGATTCTAAGCTTCAAAATCCATCCCTGTTTACTGACCCTGGATGACGTTTGCTGCTGTTTTTGTTTGTCTTTCCACTTGACTCTCCTATAGTTCAAACGGTGCTTAAGAGGGTCAAAAAGGAAACAGGGCCGGGCATGGTGGTGCATGCCTTTAATCCCAGCACTCGGCAGGCAGAGGTAGGAGAACTGCCATGAGTTCAAGGCCACCCTGAGACTACATAGTGAATTCCAGGTCAGCCTGAGCTAGAGTAAAACCCTACCTCAGGAAAAAAAACAAAAACAAAACAAAAAAATACTGTACGGTTCCTTATCTTTTTTTTTCTTTTTCTTTTTCATCTTTTTTCTTCAAGACAGGGTCTCACTCTAGTGTGACCTGGATCTTACTCTGTAGCCCATGCTGGCCTCGAACTCACAGTGATCCTCCTATGCCAGTTTCCCAAGTGCTGGAACTAAAGGTGTGCACCGCCATGCCCAGCTCTGAGTCTATCTCATTAACTTCAGGTACCTGTGTCGAGTAGAGGAGATGCGCCAGTCCATTCGAATCATTGCACAGTGTTTGAACAAGATGCCTCCTGGAGAGATTAAGGTTGATGATGCCAAAGTGTCTCCACCTAAGCGAGCAGAGATGAAGGTTTGGCTGCAGGGCAGGGAAGGAAGATGGGGTGTTGGAAAGGGATCGGTAACCAGGGAACAATATCCTTGGATTGAATCCTTCCTTTCAGTTTTCCTTTTCCAAATATATTCATTGTGTAAGACCCTGAACCTTGCATAGCTCTCCTCTTTTTTTTTTTTTTTTGGTAAATATTTTTAATTAATTAATTTTTTTATTTGAGAGAGGGGGAGGCAGACAGAATGCCCACACCAAGGCCTTCAGCCACTGCAAATGAACTCCAGATGCATGTGCCCCCTTGTGCATCTGGCTTACATAGGTACTGGGGAATAGAACCTGGGTCCTTAGGCTTAGCAGGCATATTTCTTAACCTCTGAGCCATCTCTCCATCCCATATCTCCTCTTTTATTCTGTCTTCTCTGCTTCCTGGCTTACCTTGACAGGTAGAAGTTACTGTTTGTGCTGGGAGAAGGCTTAGGGACAGAGTTTGGGTCTGGTTTTCTGATGTTTCCTTTTTCCCCACCACAGACTTCCATGGAGTCACTAATTCATCACTTTAAGCTATACACTGAGGGCTACCAAGTTCCTCCAGGAGCCACATACACTGCCATCGAGGCTCCTAAGGTAAGGAGAGAAAGGGAAGGAAAAGACCATTTGTGGAGTGGGTGGCCGGAAGTAGACATTCACATTCAACAAAATGCTCACTCGTTGGTGACAGAGGACATGAGGATGAACAGATAGGTTTTGTTGGCAGAGAAGAATGTTCTTCCCATTAACTGGGCATCCAACCTTCTTTCTTGACAGGGAGAGTTTGGAGTGTACCTGGTGTCTGATGGCAGTAGCCGCCCATATCGATGTAAGATCAAGGCTCCTGGTTTTGCCCACCTGGTAAGATCCAGTTCCAGTGATTCTAACTGAGCACAAATAATTTATTGATCTATTGACTTTAGTTGAGATGTTTTGTTTTATTTTTGATTTTTTTCAAGGTAAGGGTCTCACTCTAGCCCAGGCTGCTCTGGAACTCTGTAGTCCCAACATTGACCTTGAACTCATGGTTATCCTCCTACCTCTGCCTCCTGAGTGCTGGGATTAAAGGCAGGTGCTATGCCATGCCTGTCTAGTTGAGGGTTTTTGTTTGCTTATTTGATTCTTTTTCTCTCTTTCTTTCTTTCTTTCTTTCTTTTTTTTTTTTTCGAGGTAGGGTCTCACTCTAGCCCAGGCTGACCTGGAATTCACTATGGAGTCTCAGGGTGGCCTCGAACTCACAGTGATCCTCCTACCTCTGCCTCCCGAGTGCTGGGATTAAAGGCGTGCGCCACCACGCCTGGCTTCTTTCTTTCTTTTTTTATGTTTTTTAAGGTTAGGTCTTGCTCTAGTCCAGGCTGACCTGGAATTCCTATGTAGTCTCATGGTGACCTTGAACTCACAGCAAGCCTCCTACTTCTGCCTCCCAAGTGCTGGGCTTAAAGGCATGCGCCACCATGCCCAGCCTATTCATTTATTTATTTGTTTTTGTTTTGTTTTGTTTTGTTTTTCAAGGTAGGATCTCAGGATGGCCTTGAACCTTTGGCAGTCCTCCTACCTCTGCCTCCTGAATGCTGGGATTAAAGGTGTCTGCTACTACACCTGGCTCTTTTGTTTTCTTAGTCTGGATTTTGCTGTGTAGCCCAGACTAGTCTAGAATTCCCTGTGTGGATCATACTGGCCTTGAACTCATGATTCTGTATACTCAGCATCCCAAATTTTGGAATTAGACACATGAGCCCATACTCAGCTTGGGTGAGATTATTTATGTATTTATTTATTTATTTATTTGAGAGCAACAGAGAGGAAGAGGCAGATAGAGAGAGAGAGGGAATGGACACGCCAGGGCCTTTAGTCACTGCAAACAAACTCCAGATGCATGTGCCCTTTGTGCATCTGGCTAACGTGGGTCCTGGGGAATTGAGCCTCGAACCAGGGTCCTTAGGCTTCACAGGCACTTAACCACTAAGCCATCTCTCCAGCCCATTGGGTGAGATTTTTATGAACTCTCCCCCCACCCTGCAATCTGTACTAACTTCTCTGTTGCCCTCCTTGTCTCTCCAGGCTGGTTTGGACAAGATGTCTAAGGGACACATGCTGGCCGATGTCGTTGCCATCATAGGTATGAGGCCCGTTATGTAGTAGAGGTGTGTAAGACAAGGGGTTTGAGATTCTGGCTGGGAGCAGAAACTAATACTCCTTGTTAAATAGAGGTTATGTCATAGCCTCACAGCCTGAACCTCATGGACACAGTATTGATTTCTGGAACTCCGGTAACACTATTTATCTATCCTCTGACCTTCTAGGTACTCAAGATATTGTGTTTGGAGAAATAGATCGGTGAGCAGGGTAGCAGCATTTCATCTCCCTGCCTATCAGCTTCCTCCGTGAAGCCCGTCTCGTCGGAGAGAAGGTTGTGTGTGTCTGTGTTCATACACACACATATACCTGTTGACTTAGCTGTACAGGCTTTCTGTGCATGTACTAGAAAAGAACAAATTATAATAAATTAGCCGCTTTGTGGCCCTTATGCTCAAGTTTCTGGTATGTTTTTCTTGGTGACTTACTGTCTTTCTTTCACTTTGTATTTCTCTATTCGACTTAAGTCTTGGCAGTTTTCCCTGCTCATGTCCACTCCCCCTCTGACTCGTGCCCTCTCCACTTCTCCATTTCCCATTTCCCCTTTCCCCTCAGTTCCACCCTCCCCAGTCTTCTTAGCATCTACACAAGCTGGTAAACTCCTCTAGTAAAGACTGGGTATACAGTTCCAGGTAGGAAGGAACGGGCCTAAGAGTCTACGGGACTCTCGAGTGACAGTTTATCGTTAATGCCAGGGGTCTTTATGAAATGTGGCCGAGGGAGACAGCCTTTCCCAAGCCTGAAAGGCTGCTCATTCCATGTTAACAGGTTGGTCACTGAAAGAGCTGAGGCTTAGAGGCCAGATCTCCCAGCTCCTCTAGTTGGCCCTTCCGGGAGCCGCCCCAGTCTATTGCAGGAAGGGGAAGGGGCCAAAATGTGGGGGAAGGCGTGGCAGGAAGGGGTAACTGTGTGGTCAGGGAACTGCTAGCTGGTGCGCAGCTGCGCAGTTCTGTGGGAGCTTCTGATCCCACCTCACAGCCCCTCCGTCCCCTGCCCAAGATGATGATCCCAGCAGTGATCTTGCTCTTGCTCCTCTTGGTTGAACAAGCAGGTAAGTGAGTGGGTTTGGTGAGGGTCACATAGCTGGACTCCAGAGTAGGAATCAAGAGCGAGAGGACTGGAAAGATGGCTTAGCAGTTAGTTAAGGCACTTACCTGCTAAGCCTAAGGATCCAGGTTTGATTCCCTAGAACCCACATAAGCCAGGTGCACATGGTGGCGCATGCGTCTGGAGTTCGTTTGCATGTGGCTAGAGGCCCTGGAGTGCCTATTCTCTTTCTCTTTCCCTTTCTCTGAATTGGGGACAGAAAGAAGGCTGATAGTGGGCAGGTGGGTTCAGGGCTGAGGCAGATGTAGAGACCCTGAATCTAGTCCCATTGGGTCCCCCATCTGGGCACTAGTCATTGTTCCACCTGTATGGCTCCTTTCTTCCCTTCTTCCATACTGAATTTTCAGGACTGATATGAAGTCAGTTTGTCAAGGGAAGAGGCTATTTGTAGGCCATGAAGAGTTGTTCTGGAACGTTCCACTTCTGATCAGTGTTATGCATGGGGATGCCCTGATCTCCAGTGAGTTATATACAAAGCCCCTCTAGGAAGAAAAGGAATTGGCTGTGTGTTTGAGAATGAGGCAGGGCAGACAGAGTAGATGTATTGCTGTTTCTGGGGTCCTCAGAGCCACACCATTCTGTCAACAACTGATAAGAGGAAGGGCAGCATAAAGTGCCCTGTTCTAGAGACTCAAGCTTTAGCTATAAGGTGCTAGTTTGCTTAAGAACTCCATTTAGGTTTTGCTTACTTCTTTGGGTTGTCTGTGCTGGAAGACTGTCTGTGTAAGGTGTGACTTTTTTTGTTAGCGAGCAGGGTGAGGGGTGAAGAGAGAGAATGGGCACACTAGGGCCTCTTGCCACTGCATACAAACCCCAGACACATGTGCCACTTTGTGCATCTGGCTTTACATGGGTACTGGGGAATTGAACTAGGCTGTGAGGCTCTGCAAGCAAGTACTTTTAACTGTTGAGCTCTCTTTCTAGCCCCTTAAAAAAAAATATTATTTATTTGAGAGCGACAGACAGAGAGAGAGAGGGCACACCAGGGCCTCCAGCCATTGCAAACAAACTCCAGATACATGCGCCACCTTGTGCATCTGGCTTACGTAGGTCCTGGAGAATCGAGCCTCGAACTGGGGTCCTTAGGCTTCATAGGCAAGCACTTAACTGCTAAGCCATCTCTCCAGCCCTAGCCCTTGTTTTTGTTTTTGAGATATGGTCGCATATAGTCCAGGCTACACAAGAACTTACTATGTAGCCTATAGCCATGGCTGGCCTTGTACATACTCCTGATCCTCCTGCTTCCTCCTCTACCATGCTTGGCAAGGAGTTTTGAAGGGGATTGGCTTGGTGTTTTGTTTTTTTTGTCTTATTGTTTATTTGAGAAAGAGGCAGATAGAGAGAATGGGCACACCAGGGGCTCTAGCCACTGCTTTGTGCATCTGGCTTACGTGGGTCGTGGGGAATTGAACCTGGGTCCTTAGGCTTCAAAGGCAAGCGCCTTCAACCACTAAGCCATCTCTCCAGCTCAACAACTGTTGTTTTTTTTTTTTTTTTTTTTTTTTGAAGTGGGGGTATTAATAAACTTAGGGAAACTGAAAGCGAATGCCTAGGGAGCAGTTTCATGAGCCCTGCTGAGAAGGTGGAAGAAAGGATTAAGTGAGCCACTGGCCTGTTGCCATGGATAAGGAAGGGGCCAAGGCTCTGGGTCATAAATGAAAGCACAGGCTTCGGAGGCAGAATACCTTGACTTGAGTCCCAGTTCTTGCTTAACTCTGGCCTGGAATGAGTTGTTTAGCTTTTCTGGGTGTCTGGGTTCCATCAACCATAAAATGACAGTGCTGATGTTTCTCTCACAAGGTGGTTTTGAATTGATACAATAGTGTGTATGTATGTTAGAATAAAAAGTACTGTGCTGATCTTAGTAACTTGACATGTGTTAGTAACATGCATCCTGTCCTCCAGTGAGTTATATACATCTCTGGAGCCCAGACTCTATGTGATCTTTTGAGGCAGGGCCTTACTATGTATACAGAATGATCTCAAATTTATGATCCTCCTGCCTCAGCTTCCCAAGTACTGAGATTATAGGTATATTCCACCATGCCCAGCTCCTATGAGATCGTTTTGTTGAGACAGGACCCCACGCTGTAACCCAGGCTGGCCTAGACTCATCAAGCAGCCCAGTGTGGCTTCACACTCAGGGAAGTTCTTTTGCCTCAATCTTCTCAGTGCTGAGATTATAGGCACAAGCCAGCACACACAGGTCCTATGTGATTTTTTTTTTTTTTTTTTTTTAGTTGCATAAAACTTCCCCTGGCAGAGATGGAGAGTGGGTAATAGGGCAGAATAGGGGGAGGAACCCATTTTTGTGGTCATTCCCTTGAGCTGCGGCTGTTGTCTTAGCTTCATGGGCAGTCAGTGGTATCTAAACAGCCTAGGAGAGCAGACCCCTTGTCCTTCGTGTGGTGTCTTGTGAGACAGAAAACTATGAAGCTGAGAAGATGACCAATAATAGAGTAATTGCCTTCCCTCCCTTCCCCGGCTCACATCCTTCCTGTCCAGCCCTCAGCCACAGGTCATACGACTCAGAAGAGACATTGTGGTTTCTTCTCTGAAATTTGCCACAGCCTCTCTTCCTCCTCCCCCTTTCTGCTGAGGTTTTTGTCTCAGCCCAGTGAACTCAGACGGGTCCTTGAGGTGGATGAAATGCCCAGTGGTCTGATGAACCACAAGGCTGAAAAGGGGAGATTTAAGACTGAGGGGGAAGTCTTCAATCCTTATTGTATGTAAGAACCCACCACATTTCCTACCCTACCCGAGGCTGTGAGAGAGAAGAGAGAGGTTAACAGAAACAAAGACTCCAGAGAGGGAGATAGAGTTTGTTTCCTTGGACGACTCCCTTCTAGGCGCTGTCCTATCTCCCGGAGCTCTTTCCCTTCTCTCTTCTGAGAAGTAACCATGGGCACCCTGTATCCCCCTAGCTGCCCTGGGGGAGCCTCAGCTCTGCTATATCCTGGATGCCATCCTGTTTTTGTACGGTATCGTCCTCACCCTGCTCTACTGTCGACTCAAGGTAAGGCAGGGTGGGGTGAGGGCTGGACTGAGAAGTGGGAAGGGGAATGAAAGGGGTTCTCCCATGGTTCATAAGGAAAGGGGGTAGGCCCCCAACTTCTCCCTTACTGGTTTCCTTTCCCTCACTCCAGATCCAAGTGCGAAAGGCCAGCAACGAGGTATGGACTCTTTTTCCCGCAGCTGGTTGTCAACGATTTTAAGCTCTCAACTCTTCTGGGTGTTAGCCTCTGGTCTGACGCCCGTGGGAGGGCATGTGTCTTGGGTGCTAATCTTCATTCAACCCAGAGGCCCCTCTCTCCCCTGAGGGTATGTAGCACCCTGCCAGCTCACCAAGGTACAAGTAAAATATTGGGGGCAGCAAAGAATCGCGAGGTGACAAGGAATACATGAGAGAGCTGTGTGTTGATGTATGTTTGCAGACATGAGGGCAAACGTATATTCCTATCTCAGAGTAACCATGTGAGTGCCCTCTAACCTAAGGTAGCTAACACTAACATTAACCCAGAAACTCCCCCGGGGAGAAAGGAGATGCTGAGCCCCTGAAGGAGGTGTGGGTCTCTAATGTCTTGCTCCTCCCGTTTCTGCAGAAATCAAATGCTGTTTACATGGTGAGTGACCCTGCGTTCTCTACAAAAGGGTCAAAAGAAGAGGGTGGGGTTTGGGGTGACCTCGGATAGGGTGAGGTGGGTGGGGCCTGGTTATGGGCTCAAGCTCAAGATCATCCTTTGACTCCCATCTGCAGGGCCTGAACACCCGGAACCAGGAGACTTATGCGACTCTGAAGCATGAGAAACCGCCCCAGTAGTTTTAGGACCGACGTCCTCCCTCATGTCCTTTGGCTTCTAATTCTCTTCCAAGCCCTCATGACTGGCATCATGTATGGCTTCATTCTGTTAGTGCCAAATGACCCTCCCCATGTAATGATGCTAGGCTCCAACTTAAAATCCACTAGTACCTTCTCCCTGTTAAAGATGTATGCTCAGATGCTGTCCACTGGTGTTTACTTTCTCAACTCATCCGTTTTCCTTTCCCCATCTCCAACTTCCACTCAGTAATGGAGAGGGAGTGCCCACAATAAAACTGTCATATATTCATTTGTTCATGTATCATATATTGGGTCAACTTCTAGGATTTGGCTAGATACTGAAGGTGCAGCTTTAAAACAAATTTGTGTGTGAGAGAGCGAGAGAGAGAAAAAGAGGTTTATTTTGGCTTACAGGCTTGAGGGGAAGCTCCATGACGGCAGGGAAAAATGATGGCATGAGCAGAGGGTGGACATCACTGCCCCACCAACATAAGGTAGACCATAGTAACAGGAGAGTGTCAAACACTGGCATGGGGAAACTGGCTATAACACCCATAATCCCACCCTCCAACAATACACTGCCTCCAGGAGGCGTTAATTCCCAAATCTCCATCAGCTGGGAACCTAACATTCAGAACACCTAAGTTTATGGGGGACACCTGAATCAAACCATTCCACCCCAGGTCCCCATAAACTGATACCCATACATGATATAAAATAAAGTGCATTGAGTCCAATTTTAAAAGTCCCCATAGTTTTTATCAATCCCAATGATGTTCAAATATCCCCATAGTCCACAGTCTTTTAACTGAGCCATAATTCCAAAAAAAGTCCCCCCAAAGCCATGATGGCACAGAATAAACATTCACAATGAAAAAGATGGCACTGGACATAGCAAAGAAATATTCAACCAATACAATATTTAAAACCACCAGGGCAAACTCAAATTCTGTAGCTTCAAGCCCAACAACTCTAGCCAGTGACAAATCTCCAAGTCTGATAATTCTAACCAGCAACAAGTCTCGGGTTCCAATTCTGCCCCTCAAGCTAGGCTACTCACAGTCCTGGAAAACTTCATCTGGGGCCAGCAGCTCCGCTCAGCAGCCATTCCATGGTCCTGGCATCTCCACTGCAGTCCACAGTTCATCCTCATGGGGCTCCATGGGGTCTCCATACAGGCATCCAGCAAACCTGCTTCACACTGCCCATGGCCATTTTGAAAACACAAGACCGCTTTGCAAACTCAATGACCCTCTCTTTCCTGCATTTCATATACTCCATAATACCAGGTAGGGTGCCAATTTGTTAATTCGGGGGTGGGGGTGGGGATAAAGCAGACTTTGAAGAACAGGACACTTCTTGAGCACACAGGCCCCTTCAAAAGAGTCTACATTCTTCCTGTTGCCCCAGTGCAGGTCAGCTGGCCCAATCTCTCAATTGCAGCTGAATGGGCAATAGTTCACATAAAAATTTCATTTTTTGTGTGTCATATCCCTCTGCTCACACCAGTTCATTTCTATGCAATGCAACCGTACACAAGTTCTCAAGACATGGCTATAACAGCAAGCCTCTCACACAAACTGTAGCCCAGTCCAGACAAAGCTCTTTCTTATCCTCATAAGCCAAACCGCACAGTCCATAGTTCTTACTGCATTCAGCTCTTTCAACTCTGACCAGAGTAGTCCATCAAGCTGTACTTACAGCACTGCAAGACATCTATTGGACCAAGGTTTCAAATTCTCCCACATTCCTCTTGAAAAATAGCTCCAAAAGGCCAAAGCCACACAGTCAGGTGTCTAGCAGCAATCCCACTCCTCAGTACCACTTTACTGTTGCAGTCAGGTTCACATTGCTGGTAGAAATCACCCAACCAAGAGCAGCTTGTGGGAAAAAAGAGGTTTATTTGGCTTATAGACTTGAGGGAGAAGCTCCATGATGGCAGGGGAAAACGATGGCATGAGCAGAGGGTGGACATCACCCCCTGGCCAACATAAGGTGGACCATAGCAACAGGAGAGTGTGCCCTAATTTTTTTTTTTTTATTTATTTGAGGGCTGAAGAGATGGCTTAGTGGTTAAGTGCTTGCCTGCAAAGCCTAAGGACCCATGTACAACTCTCCAGATCCTACTAAGCTGCACAAAGGTGAGGCAAGCACAAGGTTACACATGCCCACTAGGTGCCACAAACATCTGGAGTTCAATAGCAGTGGCTGAGGCCCTGGCACAACCATTCTCTGTCTCTCTTTCAAGACATGTTTTTATTTGAGAGAGACAGAGACAGAGAGAGAGAGAGAGAGAATGGGCGTGCCAGGGCCTCCAGCCACTGCAAATGAACTCCAGTCATGGCCCCTTGTGCACATGTGCGACATTGCGCACTTGCGTCACTGTGCGTCTGGGTCATGTGGGACCTGGAGATTCGAACATGAGTTCTTAGGTTTTGCAGGCAAGTGCTTTAACCACTAAGCCATCTCTCCAGCCCTGAAGGTGCAGTTTTTACTAAGGCGAATCCAGTTCCCGATGTCACAGGACTCGGTCCAGTGGACCTCAGAGCTACTCTGCTCAGTTGAAGCATTATGCTGACTGTACTCGGGGGGATGGGGGGATGGGACCCCTGGCTCCTAGGTGCTCTTGGATGGAACTGGAGCAAATAATATGTTCCCTGCCCTCCCACTCTGTGTTGGCAGCGTAGACATATTTGGAACCTTTAGAACCTAAGTAATGGCTTCTCTACCCAATGTGGCTTTCTGCAATCCAGGGTTGGTTTGTGGGAGAGCCTATCTATCCAATACCAAATAGTCACCACCAATCTAGTGCATACATACAGGAGTTAGCATGCAGGAGAGCCACGTGAATTCCCTGTGGAAGATTTTATGGTAACAGTAAGTTTCCAAGAGATTCAGGAGGAAGAAGAACAAAGGAGAGAAGCAGAAGAGAGAGAGTGTGTGTACTAGAAATCCAGATAGTGTTTGGGTGGGTTGGAAGTAGGTAGGGCAAAGGGCAACAAGTTAGGTCCAAATGGGAGGTCACTCCCCCCAAGCACACAGGTGAGTGGCCAAGAACAACCCTCGCCCCCATCAGTGCCTGTCCTGTTTCCACAGCTGCTAGGAAGCTTTGTGTGGAAGTATTTTAAACTAGTAAAATGCTGCCTGTTCCATCTATGACCCAGGCCTTCCTTCAGAATGTGTCTAGAGTCTCCAGCTTTCCCCTGGCAACCCCCTGTCCCAGGCAATGCTTTGTAATGCATAGTGAGGTTTCATATATGTATATATATATATATGAATTTTTTTTCAAGATAGGGTCTTATTCTAGCCCAGGCTGATCTGGAATTCACTAAGTAGTCTCAGAGTGGCCTCAAACTCACAGCAATCCTCCTACTTCTGCCTCCCAAGTGCTGGGATGGCGTGCGCCACCATGCCCGACTTTGCATAGTGATTTAAAAAAATATTTTATTTAAGAGAGAGAGAGAAGGGAGGGGGATGGACACACTAGCCATTGCAAATGAACTCCAGATGCATATGCCACCTTGCGCATCTGGCTTATGTGGGTCCTGGGGAATTGAACCTGGGTCTTTAGGCTTTGCAGGCAAGTGCCTTAACTGCTAAGCCATCTCTCCAGCCCATCATAGTGATTTTTAATTTTAAAATTATTTTTCAGCTTGTATTATGTGATCTGCTCATTAACTTGTATGGGAAATTCAGGCCCTCTGAAATTAACTTGTCCAAGATCACTTTGCAAGTAACAATTGAGAGCTCTATATCTACAGTTTTCTTTTCTTTTTTTAAATATTTTGTTTTAATTAATTAATTTATTTATTTGACAGAGAAAGAGGGAGAGAATGGGCATGCCATGGCCTCCAGCCACTGCAAACAAACTCCAGATGTGTTTGTCCCCTTGTGCATCTGACTAATGTGGGTCCTGGGGAATCTAACCTGGGTCCTTTGGCCTTGAAGGCACATGCCTTAACCGCTAAGCCATCCCTCTAGACCACCCCCCCCCTTTTCTTTTAAAAAATTTTGTGGCCAGGCGTGGTAGCACACACCTTTAATCCCAGCACTCGGGAAGCAGAGGTAGGAGGATCCCTGTGAGTTCGAGGCTATCCTGAGACTACATAGTGAATTCCAGGTCGGCCTGGGCTAGAGTGAGACCCTACCTCAAGAAAACAAAATTGTGTGTGAGAATGTATGTATGGACATACATGTGCCATGGTGAACATGTCTGGAAGTCTGAGGACAACCTTGCAATGTTTGTTCTCTCCTTCCTTCTTTGTGACAGAGTCTCTCTCTCTCTCTCTCTCTCTCTCTCTCTTTTTTCTTTTTTTCAGTGCATGTGTCAGTCTGGTGGGTCCATGAGCTTCTAGATTTTCCAAGCTCTGCCTCCCATTGCCATAGGCTGGTTGGAATTACAGACTGTTGCCCCACATTGCATCTGTCTTTACATGGGTTCTGGAGAATTTAACTCTGATTTCTGTTTGTTTATTTGTTTTGTGTTGTTTTTCAAAGTAGGGTCTCACTCTAGCTCAGGCTAACCTGGAATTCACTATGTCATCTCAGGGTGGCCTTGAACTCCTGGCTATCCTCCTACCTCTGCCTCCCAAGTGCTGGGATTAAAGGCGTGCGCCACCACACCCAGTTCTTAGAGAATTGAATTCTGACCAATAAGCAACCGCCTTTAGTGGCTTATCCATCTCCCCAATCCCACCTTTTTTATTTTGCTTTTTATTTCTGGACAGGGTCTCCATAAATTGTCCAGGAACACTTTGACCGAGAGATTGTCCTACTTTAGCTTCCTGAGTTGCTAGGATTATAGGCCTAAATCACCAGGTTCAGGGAAAAGTAGGTATTTGAAAAGAAAAGGGGAAGGGAAGGATCATGAATAGTGAAAACCTTCAAGACTAAACTGAAGAGGTTGATCAACATATTGATGAAACTGGAGCCATCTCCAGTCTATGCGTGGAAGGTGATTTCCCGGTGAGATATGTACCAGGGTAAGAAACTACCTTATTTTAAAGTGGGACCCTTCTCCCTTCAGGATAGTCTCACTATTCCTGTTCAGGCTGGTCTTGAATTCCTGAGCTCTAGTGGCTCTCCTGCTTCAGCTTCCCAAGTACTGAGACTATAAACATACACCATGCCTCTATAAATCCAGAAGGTTTTTTTTTTTTTTTGTTGTTGTTCTTATCTTTTTAAAAGGTATTTTAAGCCAGGTGTGGTGGCGCATGCCTTTGATCCCAGCACTTGGGAGGCAGAGGTAGGAGGATCGCCGTGAGTTCGAGGCCACCCTGAGACTACATAGTGAATTCCAGGTCAGCCTGGACTAGAGTGAAACCCTACCTCGAAAAACAAAAATAAAATAAAATAAAATAAGATAAAATAAAAGATATTTTATTCACTTATTTATGAGAATGTGTGCACACGAGACAGAAAGAGAGAGAGAGAATGGGAACCCCAGGGCCTATAGCCACTGTAAATGAACTCCAGACACAAGCACCACCTAGTGCATCTGGCTTCACGTGGGTACTGGGGAATTGAACCTGGGTCTTTAGGCTTTGCAGGCAAGAGACTTAACCACTGAGCCATCTCTCCAGCCCTTTTATATTTTCTTTTTGAGACAGGGTCCCATGTATCCCAAGCTTCCCTCAGCGAAGGAGGACCTTAAGTTCTGATCCTTCTGCCTCTGCTTCCCGAGTACTGGGATTACAGGAGTGTGCCAGTACCACCATGCCAGTTTTTTATGTGGTGCTGGGAATCAAAATCCAGGGCTTCATGCATGCTAGGCAAGTCCTCTACCAACTAAGCTGCATTCCCGTCTTGAGAGGTTTTGAATGAAGGAACTTTTGGGAAGAATGAGCCCAAGTTTCTCTTATTGTGGGATAGGGGAAGCACGGTGTCCCCTGGGTAAAAAGGAAAGAGAAGCTGGGCGTGGTGGCGCACGCCTTTAATCCCAGCACTCGGGAGGCAGAGGTAGGAGGATCACTGTGAGTTCGAGGCCACCCTGAGACTACATAGTGACTTCCAGGTCAGCCTGGGCTAGAGTGAGACCCTACCTCGAAAAATAAAAAATATAATAAAAATCAAAATAAAAAAAATTAAAAGGAAAAAGATCTTGGGTCACACCACTGGGCTTATTTTTGGAAGTTTTGTTTTTTAACTTATTTATTTGCAAGCAGAAGGGAGAGAAGGAAAGACAGAGAGAGAGAGCGCGCGCGAATGGGTGTGCCAGGGCCTCTTCCCACTGCAAACAAACTCCAGATGCATGCATCACTTTTTGTACATCTGGCTTTATGTGGGTACCTAGGACATCAAACTTTGTAAGCAAGTGCCCCCCCCCCCCTTTTTTGAGGTAGGGTCTCACTGTAACCCAGGCTGACCTGGAAATCTCCTACCTCTATCTCCCAAGTGCTGGGATTAAGGTGTGCACCATCACATCTGGCACAAGCAAGCACCTCAACCACTGAACCATCTGTCCAGCCTTGTGGATTTTTTTTTTTTCCTTTTCCCTCTTCATAGAATAATTAAGAAGAAATTCTGAGGGGTACCCTCATTTCCTATGACTGTTACACACCTAGAGTTGAGATGATGAAAATTTCATTTCTTTCATAGGTCTACGTTTAACAGTGAACTCTAGAGCCATTCATTCCAACACCCCAGCAGTCTGTGAGAGACTCCCCAGGCTTGGGGAAGAATCACGGGAACCCCACTGGGTCACTTCCACCACTAGTCTCTTCGGCCCTTTCTTCATTCTCAATAGCAAAACCCTTCACCTTCTCCTTTTAGAAGCAGATTTATCTTTTTCCTTCCTCCTACTCCTCCCCCACCTCCTCCGCTTCTCCCAAACACACGAGGCTCGCAGTTGGACTCCTTCTGCATTTATTGTAGAAAATGGGCAGTAGGTGGGGGGAGGGGCGTTAGGGCTGGCCGGTGGGTGTTCCAGGGTCCAGCTGGGGTTGAGGGGTGGTAGTCTGGGCACCTCACTTAGCAGCAGGCTCTGCTGCTGGTTTTTTGAGCTCTATGAAATTGCTGAAGAAGTTAAACAGGTCCGTCCCAGCCTTCTTGACCAGGGGTGTCAGCTGCTCCTGTGTCTTTTCAAGGTAAGCCCTGGGTAGGAGAGAGATCAGAGGTCAGTATGAAGGACCCTAGTCACTGGCAGGGACTTTGTTGGTGGGGTAAGGTCAGAGTAAATTGACCCAGGTCCCAAAATTGTAGACTGTAGGCCATCCTGGTATGGTAAAGCCCACGGAGGAGAAGCAGGCCCTCATGGGGCAGAGGAACAGACTAGAGATTGACATTCAAGGCCCACTTGCCACTGCCCGTTCTGTCCAAGATGTGCATGGAATCTTTGGGTGATGGTGGAATTTTTCTCTCCAATTTAAATCCAGTCCAGAGTCCTGTAAGAACTCCCATCTTCCCACTCCCCTGGGTCCCATAGCCCTAGACCCCTTTCCCTGAGACTTACTTAGCCTGGGCCTGAAGCTCGGAGCCCTTGGCCTTCTCCATCAAGTCCTTGCCATAGTCAGTCACGGTCTGTAAGTACTGAGTGACCAGGCCCTGCAGACTCTGCTCCTCTGCCTGTCTCCGAACCAAAGCCCCTGCACAGACACACATGCACACGCTTTTCAGCTGGCTTCCCAGAAACAGATCCTGGCTTCCTGTGAAATCAGTGGACACCCCCCCCCATGCCCACCCTAGCTTATGTCCCTTTCTCAAACAAGTATCCATCCAATGTTTGGATGGGGTTTCTGGACTCTTCAAATGATCTTCCGTTTAAGACCTCTTATTGGCAGACTTGAAACACAAGACAAAAAGGTAGGCAGGGCCCCCAGCACCTTCTCTTCCTTGGGTTCTCCCTTTCCCATATCATACCCACCGTCAAGGCTACAGATGGTGAGGAGCAGCGCCGTCACTGCAAGCAGCTTCATGGTGGGGACAGTGGAGATGTGGCCCGGAACAACACTGGTGGTGGGAAAGGACACTGAAGTCAAGTAGGCTTCCCCCTAGCCAAAGCCCGCTTCAACCTAGTGCCCTCCTGTTCCACAAGTAAAGCCTCATTCATCCCTTTTGCATGCTGCCCACCCTGCTTGCTCCCTCATCATACCTAGTCGGTGTCTCTGTCCTTGGCGTCTATTCCTGGGCAGACTGGAGGCAGGGGTTATATACCTGGCCACCTTCCCCCCACCCCACTGTCAGGTGATAGAGACTGTGGAGAGGTCCAGTGGGGCAGGAATCATGCTGGAGTAAACAAGCTGGAGAAATGGGGGAGGAAATCACAGCCGCTGGGATTCATGGTGATGGAATGAGAAGTAGGGGTGTAGACCTTAGTGGAAGCCAAGACGGTACACTGCAGATCAATTTAAAATTCATTCTCGGGCTGGAGAGATGGTTTTGTGGTTAAGGTGCATACCTAAGGACCCAGGTTCGATTCTCCAGGTCCCACATAAGACAGATACACATGGTGGCATACGTGTCTGGAGTTTGTTTGCAGTGGCTAGAGGCCCTAGCATGCCCATTCTCATGCTCTCTCTCTCTCCCTCTGTCTCTAATAAATAAATAAATAAAAATAAATCCTTTTTAAAAAATTAATTCTTTTGGCTGGGTGTGGTGATGCACTCTTTTAATCCCCACACTTGGGAGGCCGAGGTAGGAGGATCGCTGTGAGTTCGAGGCCATCCTGAGATTACAGAGTGAGTTCCAGGTCAGCCTGGGCTAGAGTGAGACTCTGTCTCAAAAAATCAAAAACAGAAACAAGCCAGGAATGGTGGTGAACACCTTTAATCCCAGCACTCAGGAGGTAGAGGTAGGAGGATCACTGTGAGTTCGAGGCCATCCTGAGACTACAGAGTGAATTCCAGGTCAGCCTGGGCTAGAGCCAGATTCTACCTTGAAAAAACAAAAACAACAACAAAAATTCATTCTTTTGGGATCTGGAGCTAGATTGTTGGGATTATATGCAGCAGGGAAGCAGGATTCCTAGTTATTTGTCTGGAAAGCTCTAACCCTTAGCCCTTACTGTCTTTCTCATTAGGGGTAGGTTTCATCTCCCCAACTGTACCCCATTCACAGCAACTTGACAGAAAACTATTTGGGAATAGAAAAACAGGGAAAAATGAGTTAAAAACTAGGGGTGGCAGTGAAGAGAATGGGGCTAGGGGACTGAGGATAAGGGTCAGAGAGCAGTTGCAACCAACTCTGTCCCTTTTTGAGTTAATGTGTAATGAGACAGGAGAAGAAAACACAAGAGACCAAAATGACCCTCCTGGGTGCTCACCAGTGAGCATGCCCTGCCCCCCAGTAAAACAAATTCAGAAAATCGCCTCTGCCCTTCTGCACCCACCCAAAGAGCTCTGGCAGGAAAAGAGGTAAGAGGCTCTGGTCAGGATAAAGGTTGAAGGTACCTGGTTGTTTGATCACCTTATCAGGCAATGGTATCCTGTGGCCAAGGTCCTGCCTCTTGTCTCAGCCCTATCTGTGAGGGAGGGTAGAGGGACACTTCCCAGGTCCAAAGCATTCGGGTGGAATCAGCTAAGTAAGTAGGTATCAGAAACATGTGTATCTTGTACCCTTTTGCACCCAAAATCTTATGTACAGAGCATTCCTGAGAGATGGGGAATGGAGGCGTTAAAGCTAGTGAGAGTGCTAAAAATCAAAGACTAAATTTTATTCAATTCCCAGTTATTCTGTGGAGCCTTAGGATCACTCTACTGTTTGCCCCTGGCCCTGGGGTAGAGTGTATTTACGGGCTGGAGTCATATTTCTAGATTTTATCTACTCAGTCTACCCAGAGACTTAAAGAAGAAAGGGCTAACTACCAAGGGCAGCTTGCTCCTCTACTCATTCCTATTCTTTATTTATTCTTGAGCCGGGTGGGGAGAGGAAGAAAGAAGCAGATAGAGAGAATAGGCCACCAGGGCCCCCAGCCTTTGCTAAGGAACTCCAGATGCATGCACGGCCTTGTGCGTCTGGTTTATGTGGGTACTGGGGAATCGAACCCGTGTCTTTGCAAACAAGCGCCTTAACTGCTAAGCCATCTCTCCAGCCCTACTCCTTCCTATTCTAAGAGGGCAAAACTCTGTGAACTGTGTGTGTGTGTTGAGGGGAGGGGAGGGCCTGTGTTCTAGGGGAAAGCTGTGCTTGCGAGTAGCAGTTATTTGGAGGTGTACTTTGGAGGGCTGTGAGCGTTTCCCAACAGCTTTCTGGGAGGTGAGGATTCATATGGATAGGGTCTTCATAGTGAAATTCCTATTTAAAAAAAAAAAAAAAAACTGCCCCCTGCTGCTCAGGGCTCTTCTACGGATCCACTGCGCTGGTGAAGTCGAGTCCGAGCTTAAGCCAGAAATAAAGCTCCTTGCCTTTGCATACGTGTTTGGTTCTCCTTGGTGGTCACTGGGGGCACCGAGAACTGAACATAACAGTCTGCTCAGTTTCTCTGCACAAAATGGGTCTTCAGACTCCTTTTACTTTTATTTTACCTTATTTTTTGGTTTTTGGGGTTTTCGAAGTAGGGTCTCACTCTGGCCCAGGTAGTCGCAGGGTGGCCTCGAACTCATGGCGATTGAAGGCGTGCCCTACCACGCCCGGCTTTAGTTTCACTTTTCTCATGGGCGCTGGAAGGCGCTTTGGTAGTCCAAGCCACGAGATGCTCCCTCTAGTGTCTAGTATGCTCACAAGTTTACCCCGCCCGACCTTGAAGAGGCTGGGCCATGCAAGCAAGGCTTTCTACTCAAGTCTGAGCCACCCCCAAATTCCTACTCGCCACTGCAGCGCGGGGTTGAAGCGCTCTAGGGGCAGTCAGGCCTGCCATTCTTTTGTTTCCTCCTCTCCCATTGGCCAGTGGGAGACCGAGGAGCCCTTCCCCCTCCCCACTGGTTAGGCGGAGCATAATGTAGAGAGGGTTGGGTCTTTGAGAGCTTCCTTTGCCCACTCTCAAGATGGCGTTTATGGCCACGCTTGGAATGCTGCGTGAAGCCGCAGTTCTGCCATCACTCAAGATGGCTGCCCCCATCAAGATGACCGGGGTGTGCCGAGGGGGAAAGGGGCAGCAGCGGGATGATCTGAGATGGTAAGGGTCATTGTTACATTGCAGGTCTGACTTTGGGACTTGGGAACGAAGAATAGAGAGACTAGGAAGTTAGGCTCAGCGGGTGGTGGGGGCTAGGATTAGATAACGGGAGAGAGCACAGGGGTGACAGGTGGGGGTGAAGGATCAAAGATGGGGCGAGAGTGTGCCTGGTATTCCACCTTCCCATCGGTTCTCTCTCCCCACACTCTTCCTGTTCCAGGTCTAGCATTGAATCATGTGGAAGCTTCTGAGACTGGGGAGCCTAATGGTGGGGGGTGAGGCCCGTGGGGGATAGAGGGAGCAATAGTGTGTCTCCCCAGGCTAACTCCAACCCCTCCCTGTCCTCTGGACTAAAATGGGGAATACACTGGGCCTGGCACCGATGGGGACTTTCCCCCGCCGGAGCCCCCGTCGAGAGGAACCTCTGCCGAACCCTGGGAGCTTCGACGAACTGCACCGGTTATGCAAAGGTGAGAACTTGGCATTTGGGTGGCTCAGGTTGAAGGGGCCCGAGGGAGAGTCTTGAATGCTGATGTCCAGTGATGGGCACAGAAAAGGGGTTGTCACAGCCGGAGCATCCAGCCTCAGGGAGGATCAGGTGCCCAAACCAAGTAGAACACTTTGTTGCAGTACTTGAAAGGAGGTCATTTCCTCCACTGCTTCGTGTGGGATTGAAAGGGGAGATTCTCTTTGGCTAGGGCTCCTTGCCTGTGCTTATTCCTTCCCTTCCCCTCACCCCCTTCAGATGTATTCCCAGCACAGATGGAGGGAGTGAAGCTCGTGGTCAACAAGGTTCTGAGCAGCCATTTCCAGGTGCTCCTGCTTCTCTGGCTCCTCCTCATTATTCCTCCCCGCCTGTCCCGGATCCTCTTCTCTTTCCTTTCCTCCAGCCTTAGCCAAGCTATGTGGGACAGATAAGGGAAGATGTATGGCTCTTTTTACCTCCTTTGCTTGTGGTACTTGTTGCTTTAAATCTGGTGACCCTCTCTGAATATGTTACAAGATTTGCGATTTTTCCAACCCCCCCCCCCCCCCACGGATGGGGAAGAGATGAAGGGTGGGATGAAGGACTGAGATGAAACAGGTGCTGTCTCCACCACTGACTCCTCTTTCCTCAGGTCGCTCACACGGTGCACATGAGTGCCTTGGGCTTACCGGGCTACCATCTTCATGCGGCTTATGCCGGGGACTGGCAACTTAGCCCTACTGAGGTGAGGACTCTGCAACACCTGGGTCAACTGCCTGAAAGTCCACATGGGCCCTTAGTCTTCAAGAAGGAAATGTGTGCTTTGCTGAGAAAATTGGGCAGCAACTGTATTCTCTGTCACTTCTGGATGGAAGAGTGTAGAGAAATAATTGCTGAGGTGCTAGAGCTTCCTTTAGGTGTCCACCAGGGGGCGCTGCTAATGTTATTAAAAATCCCATAGTGTTCAGGCTTAGGTCAATGATGCTACCTACCCAGCTCAGCCTTACTGTCTACACTTCTTAACAGGTTTTCCCCACTGTAGTTGGGGATATGGACAGCAGTGGCAGTCTCAACGCCCAGGTCTTGCTTCTGTTGGCAGAGCGGCTTCGAGCTAAGGCTGTCTTCCAGGTGACCCACAGTTCCTGCCTCCATCCACTGAGGCACTTCTCTTTCTCCTCCATGGATGGGTATCCTACCCCGAGACACCCAGCGGGAGGAGCGGAGGCAACAGTGATCAGTAAAAAGAGGGAAGGAAGTTTGACTTCTTGCTCTCCCTATGCAGACACAGCAAGCCAAGTTCCTGACATGGCAATTTGATGGCGAATACCGGGGAGATGACTACACGGCCACTCTGACCCTGGGAAATCCTGATCTGATTGGGGAATCAGGTGAAGAGTTGGGACCAGGTTCTTTTGAACTTGCTTGGCCACTTGTAAATGTTGGTCGTGCCTCTTCATCTTCAGTACAATTTGGGGATTAGAAAAGGAAGTTTTTGGGTTGGCTGGGGTGGGGAAAACCGGGAAGGAGGGAATAAACCTGACATTTGTTTCTATGACTGACTCCCCTTCACTCCTCCACAGTGATCATGGTCGCTCACTTCCTGCAGAGCCTCACTCATCGGCTGGTGCTGGGAGGAGAGCTAGTTTATCATCGGAGGCCGGGAGAAGAAGGGGCCATCTTGACTCTGGCTGGCAAGTACTCAGGTATGGTACAAAGTGAAGTTTAACTTCAGTTTCTGGAGCACTTCTGGTCTTTGCTAGGGTGCCTGGCCTGCATCCTTCTGCAGTGACAGAGTCTTGTCTTTTCAGCTGTGCACTGGGTAGCTACACTGAACGTGGGATCAGGCGGTGCTCATGCGAGTTATTACCACAGGGCAAATGAACAGGTGAGGCTGCCAGTCTCCTCTCCTATCCTAGGCAAGTCAGTCATAAACATTTTTTTTTGTTTTTTTGTTTTTTTTTTTGAGGTAGGGTCTCACTCTAGCTCAGGGTGACCTGGAATTCACTCTGTAGTCTCAGGGTGGTCTTGAACTCACGGCAATCCTCCTACCTCTGCCTCCCAAGTGCTGGGATTAAAGGCGTGCTCCACCACGCCCGGCCTAACATTTAAAAAAAATATTTTATTTTTATTTACTTGTTTATTTGACAGAGAAAGAGGGAGAGAGAGAGAGGGAGGAAGAGAGAGAATGGGTGCACCAGGGCCTCCAGCCACTGCAAATGAACTCCAGACACTTGCGCCCCCTTGTGCATCTGGCTAACGTGGGTCCTGGGGAATTGAACCTGGGTTCTTTGGCTTTGCAGGCAAACGCCTTAACCACTAAACCATTCCTCCAGCCCATGTTTTTTTTTTTTTTTTTTTTTGAGTAAGGGTCTTATTCTAGCCCAGGCTGACCTGGAATTCACTATGTAGTCTCAGGGTGGCCTCGAACTCATGGTGATCCTCCTACCTCTGCCTCCTGAGTGCTGGGATTGAAGTTGTGCACCACCACACCGGGCAAGTTATAAACTTTTGCCCCTCCAGGTCTCCCCAGGCTCTGCTGGCCTAATCTTCCTACTCCCACTAGGTGTACATTTCTGTGCAGGCCTTCATTTAGCTGATCCCAGTCAGGACCTCTCTAGCATTCACCCAGACTGATCTCCCTGCCATCCTTGTCCCTGTTTCTCAGGTGCAGGTTGGGGTAGAGTTTGAAGCAAACACAAGGCTACAAGATACAACCTTCTCCTTTGGTTACCACCTGACTCTGCCCCAGGCCAATATGGTGTTTAGAGGTGAGAGTTATTGTGACATTTTCAAGAGGTGAGGGATTTAGGGGATACAGAAGGAGGGAAGCTCTGTCTTACTTCTGTTGATTCCTTGCTCCAAGCCCTGTCAAATAACCTGGCCAACATCCTGTCTCCCCCGTGCCCGCAGGCTTGGTGGACAGTAACTGGTGTGTCGGTGCTGTGCTGGAGAAGAAGATGCCTCCCCTGCCCGTCACCCTGGCCCTTGGAGCCTTCCTCAATCACTGGCGCAACAGATTCCACTGTGGTTTCAGCATCACTGTGGGCTGAGCTTGTCCCGAGCCGGCCTCCACAGCAGCTGGAACCTCTCTGAGTCAGGTGCCCTAGAGCCAGAGACAAACTAGGCCCCTCTCCAGAGCCTGTCTTGCTCGATGACCTTTAGGTCCCAGGGCAGAGTGGAGGACAAGACCATACCCTCCTCAGAACTGGAGCTGCCACATGGTCAGCTGATGAGGCCGTGGTTTAAGGTCCCCACCTCTGTCATCAGTCCCACTGTCATTGTTCACATGCTGTACGGCTCTGGACTAAAGCAGAAAGATTAAGGGATATGTCTAGCTGCCCGCCCCGCTTCCATCTTTGTTTTCCATTTGATTCCTAACCCCTTCTTCAGAGCAGAAAAGTCTGCATGGGATTAGTTCCCCATCTCATTCCCCCCCCCCCATCTTGGTTTTCCATCCCAGATCCTTCCAAAACTGGGAAAGGAGGGCTTAAAATCTACATCTTTGGCCTCACATAGGCCAAAGAATGGACCCACCCATTTCCAGAAGGAGCTTTACCTCTTAGCCCTGAGGCTTCCTTCTCTCATTTTTTGTGCATCCAGAGAATAACTTTGTCTGCCTTTACCCCAACTCCTCTCCACCCACGACTGCATGAAGAGGCAACAGTTATGACTGCTTTAGACTTTCATTGCAATCACTGAGCTTCATTTCCATTGGTCCCAATCTCTCATCCCAGCAATTTCCCCAGTTCCAGTCCAGTGTGTCCCAGGTGGTCTAGGGAAAGAAGGAAGCCTGGCATCAGCTGCATATCTCTTCGAGCAGTGGCATCATAGCAGACAGTCCCTGGATGCGTTGGATCTGATACCAGTATGCATTGTTAATGCTCCGGAGCTCAGCCAGCAGACCCATCAGCTTTGCATACAGAAATCTGTGGAGGAAGTAGTAGGGTTACCAGGAAAATAAGGCAGCTGGGAGTCCTGTCCTGAGGTCCTGACCCCCTGAACTCTCCCTCAGTGAAGCTATGTCTGAACATTAGAGAAAATCATGCTCTGGTATAATGAATTTGTCAGGAATTTCAAAGGTCTCCAAGGTGGCTTCTATCTGACACTACCTTCCCTCATCATGCCCAGTTTTTCCTGAATCCAGAGCTCTGAGGCTAAGTGTTAAGAAAGCCCCTGACTTCAATAGTGTAGATTCTGATGCTTTCTAGAGCACGTTCTAGAAGGTGGGTGTGTTCTATGATATAAAACATTCCCTTTCTAGCAAACTCACTGAGGAATGGGTAAGAACAAAAGTGAAGAATACCTCAGAGCCTGCATAGACCATGGACTATTGACTCAGGCTTTGGCTGTGAAGCTACAAATGACCATAATTTCAAGGGAAATAAAAAAAAAAATTCAAGGAATTGGTCCAATGGAGAGGAAAGGATGGGCCAACAAGAGGAAACAAGTCTCCTAAAAATCTGCTTTCATCTGGAAAACTTGGAGAGGTGAGGTGATGGATGTCACCAATCTCAGGCATGCCTGTCACACAGAGCCTGTGAGCCACTACCTTGCATCTCTACTGAATAAATAATAATAAATCTGGGAAAAGTGAGATGAAACAGCAGTAGAAGCGATTTGGATACCGAAACCATGTATGGCAGGGGTGGCCTGAGGGAAGGGCTGGATCCCCAGGAGCCCTGGTTTACCAAAGGGAAAGACAGTACAAAGCATTATTCATCTTGAGCCCTGCTTCTCTAGTGCAACATTCTAGCCCATAGCCTCCCATCTACCGATTTTGGGGCCTTGGTTGATGTTCCTTGATGTAGTTGTCCAGAATCAGTGCCATCTCCTCTTGCAGCTGATCAATCTCTGCCCTCTGGGTGACCCCGGGCCTGTCTGTGAGAGAGAAGGGCAAGGTTGTTGGGGGGTGGGTGAGTGGAGGAGCTGCACGGTGCATGGGGGCAGGGGATGGATAGACCCACTCTGTAGGCTGGGATGCTCGATGTGCCGGGAGTTTGGGCAGAGTTGGTAGGACCAGAGTTTCTGGGCCTCGGATGACCCTCACCAGGAGAGAAGAGAGCCATGGCAGCCATTAGCACGTACTCGGGCTGCTGAAGCTGCAGTCGTCTCAGGGTCGCATGGAAGCGGAAGAGCAACTCCAGAAAGTCTTCCTGGAACCCTGCTGTGGGAGAGATTGGGTTAGGAGCCTCCAGCGCATCTCTCCACATCCCACACCACGACGACGCATACCCCATACTTCTAGCGTCGTCTCACCATAGGCAGCGTCTTCTATTGTGTAACAGAGAGGTCCACAGAGGAAGTTCTGTGTTTGGAGACAGAAAGTGGTATTGAGTGCGATGTGGCATATTTCCACAGCTGCTCCTTTGAGAAGGGAGATTTGGTCCTCCATGGGCAGGGAACTGCAGCGGGCAGGGAACAAGGGCACTTCAGACTGAAGCCTGAACTTCAGAATGGAAAGAAACTCGGGTTTGATTGACACACAAAGCTAAGAGGTGATGCTGCGGGGGGGGGGGGGGGGGTCGGGGGAGGGGACGAGGTTTAGATTGATGAAGGATTTACTTCTTGAGAGATGGCATCGCACTCACCGGAAAAGGGGCAGTTCCTTAGTGAACTTGATAATTTGCTGAACCATGAAGGTGTTGATATCTGCAAAGTGCACCAGCAGAGGCAGCACAGGGACCAGAGGGGGAAAGGGCCGGTGGTGGGTGAACAGGTAAGCCGGAGGCTGTAGAGATCAGAGCGTGAGCAAGAGCCTTGCCCTAGCTCTTCCTTCAGACCCACCAGCCTGATCTTGGAGGATTCTTCGCTGAGGAGCTTGTGCGGGCTGCGGCTCTGGACACCTGCCTCTGTCCATGCGTGGCACATGGCCCTCTCCCTTAGGCCACCTCCTTGGGCACCCTTTGGGTGATTTTTTTTCCAGCCCAAATCCTGTAAGTGCTCACCCTGAACTGCACAAAGTGGTCAAACATGGTGCCCATGTGGCGCGTGTGGGCCCCCAGCAGGACCTGGACCAGTTCTTTCTGCTGCTTACTCAGTTGCGTGGATGCCTGTTGCGCTCGCCGCTGTGCCTGTCTTGCCCGCCGCAGGGCCAGGGCTTCGGCCGACAGAATCACTGTGTCAGGCAAGAGAGAATGCAAAGCAGGGCACCTTCCTGCCAGTCCCTAGCCCGGGCCGGGGGACTCCTGCTCACTCTCACTAGCCTGGTAACACTGCATGCCCGGCAGCTGACAATGTACTATGGGAAAGAAGCAAGGGCAGACAGTACCGTGGGAAAGATGTAAGGAGAAGTGTGGCTTCTGGGGAACATTGAGAAAGGGTCTTAGGCCCGGCGTGGTGGCGCACGCCTTTAGTCCCAGCACTCGGGAGGCAGAGGTAGGAGGATCACCGTGAGTTCGAGGCTATCCTGAAACTCCATAGAGGATTACAGGTCAGCCTGAGCTAAAGTGAGACCCTACCTAGAAAAACAAACAAACAAACAAACAAACAAACAAAAAAAAAAAAAAAGAAAGAAAGAAAAGGGAGGGTCTTAGTCCTAAAAGCATCACCCTATATTTGCATAACACTAATTTCAAAGGTTCTGAGACTAGACTTCAATGGATCAAACAACCCTAAAGTAGACGGCCAAGACACTATTCACACTTTTCAGAAAGAATTTAGTGTCAGTTTCATGGGCATAAAATAAGGGATAGAAACAATTCAAATCAATATTTTTTGATCTCTATAGTGTCCTTTCCACTGGTCTGTACTGAAAAGTTGTGTGATATCATGAAAACCTCCAGGAGGTTGGAAGTCAGACTGACTATAACTTTTAGCTGCCTGAACTTTTAAGTTAATCTGGTAAGATCAATACATCATCTGAGAGTATAGAATAGTTACCTGGCACAGAGAAAACATTCAGCAATGACTGAGTTATTAGTAAGTGATGTATTCAAGATAGAAAAGGAAAAGTAGGGCTGGAGAGATGGCTCAGCGATTAAAGCCTGATGGCCCAGGTTTGATTTTCCAGTACCCACATAAAGCTGGATGCACAAAGTGGCACACGTGTCTGGAGTTGGTAGTGGCAGGAGGTCTTGGCATGCCCATACTCTCTCAAATAACACACACACACACACCCATACACATATATGAAAAGTCAAGTCATATGAATATCTAGGGGGAGGGCATTTCATAACAAATGTGAAGACCCAGGAGAATCGTGAGCTTGGAATGTTCAAGGATGACATAGAAGTCAGTGTGACTGGTGGCTGGAATGAGCTGGGGAGGGGTTAGGAAATAAAGTCTGAAAGGGGGTGTGCAGAAGCTAAACCATGAGATTATGTACTTTTATTTTATTTGAGAGAGAGAGAGAGCGAGAAAGAATGGGTGTGCCAGGGCTTCCAGCCACTGTGAACGAACTCTAGACGCATGAGCCACCTGGAGCATCTGGCTTACGTGGGTCCTGGGGAATTGAAGCGAGGTCCTTTGACTTTACAGGCAAATGCCTTAACCACTAAGCCATCTCTCCAGCCCTGAGATTAAGTACTTTAAGAGAGAGAGAGAGAGAGGGAGGGAGCCATTAGGAGTTTTGAGAATTGTGACATAATCTAATGAGCTTCAAAAGCTTACTCTACTTGCTCCATGGAAAATGCTCTTGGGAACAAAGCAAAAAGCCAGAGTCAATGAATTCTTGGGGTGATGGTAGGGGGCCAACTCACTGTCTTTCCTCATGCCAACATTTAGACATTTCTGCAACCTGCAGGCTGGGCAGTGGCGCCTCTGGGCCTTGCTGACCTCACAGCTTCCAGCAAAGGGGCAGATGGGACCAGTGCTCTTGCTGACTGTGCGTCTATGAGAGACAGAGACACTACCAGGGTCAGGGGCAGCCCTGAGCAGACAGGTGGGTGTGTGAAGGACCAAAAGGATATGGTCTAAAAACCTTGAGAATTTGATGGCAGGGCTAACCTGAGCTGTGCCCAAAGGTTTTCAGAGGCAGACTGGGTATGACATATCTCAAACATATTCATGGGGATGCAGAACCAGTCAGGAACCCTAGTTGGGTCATACTAGCTTGGTGCACATAATATGTACTGACTAATATGCTATGTCCATGGGATAAATGGTTGGCCCTCTCTCATTAATGCCACCAGGTTTATACAATGTTATGGTCAGCAAGATGGAGGGTGATGGATATGGGGTAGTTCAAGTCGGCTACAGGAAGAATACAGCTGGATAAGCCTGGACATGTCTCAGGGGTTTAAGGCTCCCTGGTAGGAGCTCGGAAAGTGTACTGGGGAGAAAGTACTCACCTAAAGAAACCCTTGCAGCCTTCACAAGTCAGGGCATGGAAATGATAGCCTGTGGCTCGGTCCCCACACACGACACAACTTCTTGGCTCACCTTCCCCGCTGGCCATTGTTTCGGATGTGGAGGTGGCAGTCACAGGTCCCTGAATGTGGACAGAGTGAGCAGCGCTGGACCACAGCTGACCCTCTTCCCTCTCCTCTGCAGAGCCTCTTCCCAAGCCTCCTTTGCACCTGAGCCCCAGCACTGGCTACCCAAAAAGCCAAAAAAAAAAAAAAAAAAAATTGCTTTTAGTCACTGGTCACCAACAAATTTCCTACCTGTTTCTCTTAGACATACAAGGCACAAAATCCAGTGTGGGATGCCTCTTCCCAAGTCCCCACACGGGCTCTGCTTTTCCCCTGACCTCAGGAGCTGCCAGGAATTGGGGACGGTGGTTCTCAATATCTGGAAAGCAAGGGTCGTCTGATGCATGTGACCTCTGGGTGCTCTCGGTGCCATACATAGGTAGGACACAGACTCTGGACCCAGGGCAAAGACCTGGGTGGGAGGTTTTCCCAGCATGCCCAAGGTGCTGGTTGGTGGCACACAGGGAGGGATCATGACTCATGGGAAGCTTCCACTTATCCGATTCATGGAGGCTTTTCCTGCTGCTGAGCTTCAGGCTAGATCTGCAGCTTCCTGTGTGCATGGATCCTGAGTAAACGGGGACGATGGACAGGGAGAGGCAGCAAGCTTTTTCACATGCAGCATGCCAACAGGAAAAGAATAGGGGCTGGAGTGATGGCTGGAGAGAGATTGCCTGCAAAGCCTAAGGACCCAGGTTTGGTTCCCCACTATCCACATAAGCCAGATGTACAAGGTGGCACATGTGTATGAAGTTTTTGCATGGGCTAGAGGCCCTGGCATGCCTATTCTCTCTCTCTCATAAATAAATAAAAAAGTAAAAGAATAGATATAATAAAATACCAGGCTCCCAAAGGAAGCTCTTTTTTCCCCCCTAGGCAGGATCGTACTCTAGTTTAGGCTAGCCTGGAACTCACAGTAATCCTCCTACCGCAGCCTCCCGAATGCTGAGATTAAAGGTATGAGACACCATACCCAGCTAGGAAGCTCTTTAAAACAGAGTTTAGGAGTCCTAGGGACATGGCTCAGTGGCTAAAGTCACTTGCTTGCAAAACCTGCTGACCTGGGTTTGATTCTCCAATATCCTCCCCCTTTTTTGGTTGTTTTTTTCGAGGTAGGGTCTCACTCTGGTCCAGGCTGACCTGGAATTCACTATGTAGTCTCAGGGTGGCCTTGAACTCATGGTGATCCTCCTACCTCTGCCTCCCTCCAATACCCACTTAAAGCCATACGTACAAAGTGGTACATGCATCTGGAGTATGTTTGCAATGGCAAGAGGTCCTGGTATGTCCCCTTCTCTCATGCAAATAAGTAAATAAATATTTAAGAGCTTAGGATATAATTATGAGTCTTCTCAGGAGTGGTGGCGCATCCCTTTAATCCCAGCACTTGTGAGGCAGAGGTAAGGAGAATCGTGAGTTCAAGGTCACCCTGAGACTACATAGTGTGAACTCCAGGTTAGCCTGGGCTAGAGTGAAATCCTACTTCAAAAAATAAAAATCCTACATAGTTTTCCCTTCAAGTCAAGCGTCTTATTTAAATAAACTTCTTGTTTTTTAAAAAAAAATTGGGCATGGTGGTGCACGCCTTTAATCCCAGTACTTGGGAGGCAGAGGTAGCAGGATCATCATGTGTTCAAGGCCATCCTGCGACTACATAGTGAATTCCAGGTCAGCCTGGGCTAAAGCGAGACCCTACTTCAAAAAACCAACCAAGCAAAAAAAGAGCCTATGCATGAGGTTAGAAAGGATCTTACTTCCTCACTAGAAATGGCCGAGAATTGAATAATAAAAGTGAGTTCTTTTTTTTTTTTTTTTAGAGAGAGAGAGAAATGGCCTGCCAGGGCCTTAGCCTCTACAATCGAACTCCAGATGCTTGCACCACCTAGTGGGCATGTGCAAACTTGCCTCACCTTTTGTGCACCTGGCTTACGTGGGGTCTGGAGAGCCCAACATGGGTCCTTAGGCTTCACCAGTAAGCCATCCCTCCAGCCCATAAATAGTTTACAAAATAACTACCAGAATGTCACATAGAAATCTTAGATTCAGGCTAGAGAGATGGCTTAGCTGTTAAGGCATTTGCCTGCAAAGCCAAAGGACCTTGGTTCGATTCTCTAGGACCCACGTAAGCCAGATGCACAAAGGGGCGCATGAGTCTGGAGTTCGTTTGCAGTGACTGGAGTCCCTGGCGTGCCCATTCTCTCTCTCCCTCTCTCTGCATCTTTATCTCTCAAATAAATAAATAAATAAATAGTAAAGTTAAAAAACAAAACAAAACAAAACACCGGCGTGGTGGTGCATGCCTTTAATCCCAGTACTCAGGAGGTAGAGGTAGGAGGATCACTATGAGTTGGAGGCCACCCTGAGACTAGACTATATAGTGAATTCCAGGTCAGCCTGGACTAAAAAAAAAAAAGAAAGAAAGAAAGAAAGAAATCTTAGATTCTATATGTCTAAAATGTAGCTTTCTGTCAATCCGCCACAAACAGACTTGTGTGTTACCTTCTTTGGTGGCTATCCCACTGTGAGAAAGAGGAATAGCATGGGTCTTGCAGTTACACACTTAAGTTCAAAGTTTGACTGTGGCTCTTGCTAGCTGAATTACTTTTGTTTTGCTGCTCTTTTCCTGCTGGTTTGACACCACTGAGATCCAGTTCCATGGGGCCCTGGGAATCAGATATCAAGCCCAGATCAGAGAAGGGATACTTCCTCTTTCTAGGTTAGCATTAAATGTTCAGAAGGCAGGGCAGGGTGGCGTTCGCCTTTAATCCCAGCACTCAATAGAGGCAGAGGTAGGAGGATCGCCGCGAGTTTGAGGCCGCCCTAAGACTATATAGTGAATTCCAGGTCACCTGAGCTAGAGCAAGACCCTACCTCAACCCCCAGCCCCGCAAAAAAAAGTTCAGGGAGAAGTCAGGTGGAAGAAAGATGTTTGAGTTCAAGGCTGTCTTGGCTTTATTTTTTATTTTTGGTTTTCCAAGGGTCTCTCATTCTAGCCCAGCTCAGACTGACCTGGAACTCATTATGTAGTCCCAGGCTGACTTCAAACTCATAGTGCAGTATACAGTCCCAGGCTGACTTCGAACTCACGGTGATTCTCCTACCTCTGCCATCCTAAGTGCTGGGATTTATTTATTTATTTGAGAGATGGAAAGAAGGAGAGAGAGAGAGAATGGGCGTGCCAGGGCTTCCAGCCACCTGGCTTACGTGGGTACTGAGGAATCAAACAGAGGTCCTTCGGCTTTGCAGGCAAGCGCCTTCACGGCTAAGCCATCTCTCCAGCCCTTCTTTTTGTTTTTGAGATGGGGCCTCATGCAGCCCAGGCTGACCTGGAGCTCCACTTTGCAACTAAGGAAGACCTCAGACTTCTGATCAGTCTCCTAGGTGTTGGGATAACAGATGTGTGTCGCCATGCCTTGGCGACAGACCTCTCTGAGCTTGCTCTTCTGTGCGTTAGAGTCTCTTGGGTGGAGACTGCTATCTGCTGCAATGAGCCCCTGGTATTCATAGTGACTAGGCTTTCACTTAACGGATATCATCCCCTCCCCCAACATGCCTACTCTAGGCTAGGGTCTGAAAAATACTTTTTTTTTTGAGGTAGAGTCTCTCTCTAGCCCAGGCTGGCCTGGAATTCACTATGTAGTCTTAGGCTAGCCTCAAACTCACAGCAATCCTCCAACACCAGCCTCGGCACTCAGGAGGCAGAGGTAGGAGGGTCACCATGAGTCTAAGGCCACCCTGAAGTTACATAGTGAATTCCAGGTCAGCCTGGTGTAGAGCAAAACCCTACTTCAAAAAACGAAAAAAAAAATCTTAGTATATAGGTTTATTGTAAATCTATGTAAGAGTCTCACATAGTGCTTAAAACCATCTTCCTTCCCTTCCCCTTCATGGCCTCCATCTCCCAAAGATGTGGTCACCTGGCCTCCTTTTTCTCTCTCGCTCCCTAAAAATGCCCAGAAGTCATAATTTGTCACTGCTGTCTCCCGACTTTTAAATGCCCACCCCACCTCTTAGCTGAGTTCAGGCCCTCATCATTTTTAAAATTTTATTTTTATTTTTATATTTGAAAGTGACAGAGAGAGAGAAAGAAGCAGAGAGAGAGAGATAGGGAATGGGCTCACCAGGGCTTCCAGCCACTGCAAACAAACTCCAGACGCGTGCACCCCCTTGTGCATCTGGCTAACGTGGGTTCTGGGGAATTGAGCCTTGAACCGGGGTCCTTAGGCTTCACAGGCAAGCGCTTAACCGCTAAGCCATCTCTCCAGCCCCCTCATCATTTTTCGCTCATCACTACAGTAGCCTACTAAATCATTCTCTCCCCGTCTCCTTTTAACCCATCCCCCATACTGTTGCTATTTCTAAAATGCAAACTTGATCATGTCTCTCCTCTGCTTAAAATTCTTCATTTGCTTTCCATCACCTTCAGAAAAAAAAAGGAGAATCCAATCTTTTTAACATGTACAGAAAGTTCTTTGTGATCCAACCCCTATTTATCATTCTGGCCTCTCCTATTCCATCCCCACTTCTCTGCCCTAACCTAGTGCATCACACTTGGCTCTGGATGTGCTTAAACACTGAGAGTTCCCTGAACAAGCTGTGCTCACTTACGTCTGGACATCTGCCCTTGTTGTTCCATCATGTTGGAATCACCTGGCTTACTTTGACCTCTAAACCCTCCTCCCCAGGCCTGCTCCTTCAGACCCTTCAGGCCCGAGTGTAACAGTATTCCTGGGAGTCTGTGGGCTAGTCCCACCTCTGCACTCAAATGCGTCACAACACTTATTGCAGAACAATTGTTTCTGACTCTTGTCAATCAACTGTGAGTTGCTAGAGTCAAGGCTGCTTTTTTGTTTGTTTGTTTGTTTTTTTAAAGTAGGGTCTACACTCTAGCTCAGGCTGACCTGAAATTCACTATGTAGTCTCAGGGTGGCCTTGAACTCATGGCGATCCTCCTACCTTTGCCTCTAGAGTGCTGGGATTAAAGGCCTGTGCCACCACGCCCCATTGTCCGGTTGTTCAAGGCTTTGTGTGTGTATATATATATATATATATAATTTAGTTTTTCATGGTAGGAGTAGGGTCTCACTCTAGCCTAGGCTAACCTGGAATTAACTATGTACTCTCAGGGTGGCCTCACACTCATGGCAATTTTCCTATCTTTGCTTCCTGAATGCTGGGATTTAAAGACGTGCACCACAATGCCTGGCTAAAAATATATTGTATTTTAAAAAATTATTTATTTGCAAGGAGAGAGAGAGAGAGGGAGAAAGAGAGAGAATGGGTGCACCAGGTCCTCCAGCCACTGCAAATGAGCTCCAGATGCATGCACCATTTTGTGCATCTGGCTTTATGTGGGTCCTGGGGAAGTGAACCTGGGTTGTTAGGCTTTGCAGGGTCTTAACCATGGAGCCATCTCTCTCTAGCCCTCTTAAAAATATTTATTCAAAAAAATATATTTATTTAGGGCCTGGAGAGATGGCTTAGCAGTTAAGCGCTTGCCTGTGAAGCCTAAGGACCCTGGTTTGAGGTTCGATTCCCCAGGACCCACGTAAACCAGATGCACAAGGTGGCGCGTGCATCTGGAGTTCCTTTGCAGTGGCTGGAGGCCCTGGTGGGCCCATTCTCTCTCTCTCTCTCTCTCTGCCTCTTTCTTTCTCTGTCGCTCTCAAATACAAATAAACAAAAAATTAAAAAATATATATATTTATTTAGACCATGCATGGTAGCACATGCTTTTAATCCCAGCACTCAGGAGGCAGAGGTAGAAGGGTCGCTCAAGTCCACCCTGAGACTACATAGTGAGTTCCAGCTCAGCCTGGGCTAGAGCGAGATCCTACCTCGAAATAAAAATATTTCTAAAAAAATATTGTTTATTTATTTATTTGAGAGACAGAAAGAGGCACAGAGAAAGAGAAAGAATGGGTGTGCCAGGGGCTCCAGCCACGGCAAAGAACTCCAGATGCATGTGCCCCCTTGTACATCTGGCTTAGGTGGATCCTGGAGAATTGAACCGGGATCCTTTGGCTTTGCAGGCAAACGCCTCAACTGCTAAGCCATCTCTCCAGCCCCGAAATAAAAGTGTTCATTTATTTGTGTGAATGCACATGCAAGTATGTGGAGGTGGAGGGCACCCTCAGGGTGCTTGTGCTCCACCTTCTGCAAGTGAACTGCTGGACTGTAGAAGGAAGGTCAGACTAGCTGGTCCACATGCTTCTTTTTTTTTTTTTTTATAGTTTTTTTCTTTTTTTTTTTTCTGGTATTTTTGAGGTAAGGTCTCACTGTAGCCCAGGCTGATCTAAAACTCACTATGTAGTCCCAGGCTGGCCTCAAGCCACAGCGATTCTCTACCTCTCAAGCACAGGGATTAAAGGTGTGTGCCACTATGCTGCCTAGCCTTATACATTTATTTATGTGTGTGTGTGTGTGTGTGAGAGAGAGAGAGAGAGAGAGAGAGCGAGCATGCCAGCCTCCTGCTGCTACAAATGAACTCTGGATGCATGCACCATTTTGTGCATCTGGCTTTAGGTAGGTACTGGGTAATCAAACTCTGGTCATCGGACTTTGCAAGCAAGTGCCTTTAGCCACTGAGCCATCTCTCCATCTCCATTCTGATTCACCTCCCATTGACATAGGCATGTTGGGATCACAGATGCATGTACAACTTTGCATCTGGCTTATGTGGGTACTGGGGAGTTGAAGCCAGGGTGGCAGGCTTTACAAACAAGTGCCTTAAACTTTGGAGGTATCTCCTCAGCCCTTGTGTTTTGTTTTGTTTCTGAAACAGGGTCCTACTATGGAGCCCAGGCTGGCCTCGAACTCACAATCTTCCTGCTTCACCCTTCT
Organism: Dipus sagitta; assembly: GCA_036346955.1. Taxonomy (NCBI): domain Eukaryota; kingdom Metazoa; phylum Chordata; class Mammalia; order Rodentia; family Dipodidae; genus Dipus; species Dipus sagitta. Next base: position 336,368,331 of record CM070770.1, read on the forward strand.
GAGCATGAGTTATCGTGGCTGGCTATGAGCTACGGCTTTTACTTTTGATTCTTTTCCCAGTTCTGTTTAGTTTATGGAGACACCATCTTTCTATCTAGACTGAGCTGGCTTCAAACTCACAGAAATCCTTATGCTTCAGCATCCCTAGTGCCAGGATTACAAGCACCAGCCAGGATCTTTAGAGTCTTAAATTCTGTAGGCACATATGACAAACGTTTATGGGATGAAAAAGCTAGGGCATGGAGAGATGGATTAGTGGTTAAGGTGCTTGCCTACAAAGCCAAAGGACCCAGGTCCCACTTACCAGGACCCACGTAAGCCAGATGCACAAGGTGGCACATGCATCTGGAGTTTGTTTGCAGTGGCTGGAGGCCCTGGTGTGTCCATTCCTTCTCCCTCTCTATCTGCCGCCTCTCTCTCTCTCTCTCATAAATAGATGAAACAAACAAAACAAACAAACAAACAAAAAAGCCAGGCTTGGTGGCACACACCTTTAATTCCAGCACTCGGGAGGCAGAGGTAGGAGGATTGCTGTGAGTTCGAGGCCAGCCTGAGCTAGAGTGAGACCGTACCTCAAAAAAACCAAAAAATAAAATAAAATAAAATAAAATAAAATAAAATAAAATAAAATAAAATAAAATAAGATAAAACAAACAAACTAGGATATGAGTTAAAGTCTCACTTCAAACTCACACCCTTTCCTGTGGCATCATGTGCTATTATTATTTATGGTGTTTGTTCATTCAGCATGAATGCATTCATTTGTTCCATAAACGTTTAATGACTATCTGTTTGTGTGAGGCATTTTGCTCGCACTGCAGGTTCCAAGGCGTCATCTGGACGCACTCCTAGTTTCCTCTTAGCCGCCGTCTCTCATGGCTGATTGTCCTTTGCTCTCCCGACTTTTTGGCCAAATGCCTATTAGTCTCCCAGGCTGATTCCTGATTCCTTTCTGACTTCTGAACTGTTGCTACATGCTGTTCCTATCTGCCTTGTTTGCATTTGATTTTGGCCGACCTCACACAGGTATCCATTGAGTCAAATTTCCAGTCTGGGCTTGCTCTATTTTGTTTGATCCTCAGGTGCTGGACAAACTTTTCTTTGAACAGGAAGGGTTCCTTTCATTTGAGCCTTGTAATCTGATTTTAATCTGTTTTTAAATTCACCAAACAGCTCCCGTGGCCTATTGAATTCAATGTACTTTCTCCTGTGTCACCCCAATTGACCTCCCTACTGCTTTTGAACCTCTGACAGTCCTATTGTATTCTTTGAAACTTTTTCTTCCTAACCTATATAGTTATCCATACAGCCTTCATTCTCCACCTATATTATTATTTTTTTCCAGTGCTGGGAATCACACTACATGCTAGGATGCACTCTACCACTGAGCTATACCTCCAGTTCTAATCTACCGGTATTCTAATAGCTTTCCTCTCTCTCTTTTTCCCTCCTTTCTTTCCTTCCTCCTTCCCTTCCCTCTCTCATTGTTTTTGTCTTTCTTTCTTTCCCTTCTTCCCTCTTTCCTTCCTTCCCTCTCTCCCTCCTTCCTTTCCTCCCTCCCTCTCTCCTTCCTGTTTTTTTCTTTTTGGTTTTTTGAGGTAGGGTCTTGCTCTAGCCCAGGTTGACTTGGAATTAGTCTTAGGCTGGCCTCGAACTCACAGCGATCTTCCTATCTCAACCTCCCAAGTGATAGGATTAAAGGTACCATGCCCAACTCTCTCTCTCTCTTTTTTTTTTTGGTTTTTCCGAGGTAAGATCTTACTCTAGCCCAGGCTGACCCGGAATTCACTATGTAGTCTCAGGGTGGCCTCAAACTAACTGCAATTCTTCTACATCTGCCTCCCAAATGCTGGCATTAAAGGTGTGTACCACTATGCCTGGCTTTTCGACTCTTTCTTTTTTTTAAATTTTGTTTATTTTTATTTATTTATTTATTTCAGAGCGACAGAGAGAGAAAGAGGCAGAGAGAGAGAGAGAAAGAGAGAGAGAGAGAGAGAGAGAGAGAGAATGGGTGCACCAGAGCCTCTAGCCACTGCCAACGAACTCCAGACGTGTGCGCCCCCTTGTGCATCAGGCTAATGTGGGTCCTGGGGAATCGAGCCTTGAACCGGGGTCCTTAGGTTTCACAGGCAAGCGCTTAACCGCTAAGCCATCTCACCAGCCCTCTTTTTTTTTTTAATATTTATTTATTTATTTATTTATTTATTTATTTATTTGGGGAGAGAGAGAGAGAATGGACATGCCAGGTCCTCTTGCCAGTGCAAACATATTCCAGATGCATGTGCCACTTTGTGCATCTGGCTTATGTGGGTACTGGGGAATCAAACCCAGGCTGTCAGTCCTTGTAATCAAGCACCTTAACTGCTGAGCCATCTCTCCAACCCTTCTTTCTTTCTTTCTTTCCTTCCTTCCTTCCTTCTATCTCCCTCCTTCCCTCCCTCACCCTCCTTCCCTCCCTCACCCTCCTTCCCTATTTTCTTCCCTCTCTCCCTCCCTCCTTCTCTTCTCTTCCCTTTTCCTTCCTTCCTGCCTTCTTTCCTTCCTACCCTCTTGAGAGACAGGGTCTCATGTAGTCCAGGTTGGTCTCACACTCATTGTGCAGCAAAGGCTGGTCTTAAATTCCTGATCTTTCTGTCCCTACCTCCCATGTGCTAGGATTATAGGATGCATCTTCAAGTCTAGTTTCATAGCTCTGTTTTCTTTTTCCTCCAGTGGAGTCTCCTTTTTCCTAAGTCTATAGGTTAGGAACAATTGTGGGTATCCCCTGCCCTAATTAACCCTTCCTTGCTGTTACTCTTTTTCTATGTTGTCCTCTAGTAATTCATCTATTTATAAGCCTCCAGTAAAAAATAGCTAACATCTTTTTGCTGGGCATGGTGGTGCACGCCTTTAATCTCAGCACTTGGGAGGCAGAAGTAGTAGGATTGCAGTGAGTTTGAGGCCACCCTGAGACTACATAGTGAACTCCAGGTCAGCCTGGACTACACTGAGACTCTACCTCAAAAAACAAAACAGGGCTGGAGAGATGGCTTAGCGGTTAAGCGCTTGCCTGTGAAGCCTAAGGATCCCGGTTCAAGGCTCGGGTCCACGTTGGCCAGATACACAAGGGGGCACATGCGTCTGGAGTTCATATGCAGTAGCTGGAAGCCCTGGCGCACCCATTCTCTCTCTCTATCTCTCTGCCTCTTTCTCTCTCTGTCGCTCTCAAATAAATAAATAAAAATGAACAAAAAAATTAAAAAAAAAACAAAATAAAACTTTTTGCTGTTGTTGTTGTTGTCTTGCTCTATCCCAGGCTGATCTGGAATTCCGTATGTAGTCTCAGGATGGCTTCAAACTCATGGTGATTCTCCTTCCTCAGCCTCTGGAGTGCTGGGATTAAAGGCATGCACAACCACTCCAGCTAACATCTTTTTTTTTTTTTAAATGTTTTTATTTATTTATTTGCAAGCAGAGAAAGAGATAGAAGAAAGACAGACAGAGAGAATGAACACAACAGGGCTTCCAGCTGCTGCAAATGGACTCCAAATGCATGTGCCACTCTGAGAAGCTGGCTTTACATGGGTACTGGGGACTCAAACTCGGGTCATTAGGCTCTGCAGACAAGTTCCTCAATTGCAGAGCCATTTCCCCAGCCCTATAAGGTCCATATTGTATTAGGATTTTACTTTTTTTTTTTTTTTGTGCTGCTGCTTTGGGAGGGGTTATTGGGGTAGGGTCTCACTGTAGCCCAGAGTGACCTAGAATTCACTCTGTAGCTCAGGCTGGCCTTGGATTTACAAAGACCCTCCTACCTCAGCCTCCTGAGTGCTGGGGTTAAAGGCCTGCACCACCACACCAGACTTTTGTTTGATTTATTTTTATCTTTCTTTCTTTCTTTTTTTTTTTTTTTTTTTTTTTCGAGGTAGGGTCTCACTCTAGCCTAGGCTGACCTGGAATTCACTATGGAGTCTCAGGGTGGCCTCGAACTCATGGCAATCCTCCTACCTCTGCCTCCTGAGTGCTGGGATTAAAGGCGTGTGCCACCAAGCCCGGCTTTTTTTTTTTTTTTTTTTTTTTTTTTTTTTTTTGAGGTAGGGTCTCATTCTAGCTCAGGTTGACCTGGAATTCACTATAGAGTCTCAGGGTGGCCTTGAACTCTAGGCGATCCTTCAACCTCTACCTTCCCATTGCTGGGATTAAAGGCGTTCACCACCACGCCCAGTTTATTTTTATTTCTTTATTTATTTGGAAGCAGAGAGAAACAGAGAGAAGAGAAACAGAAGAGAGACAGAGTATGGGCATGCTAGGACCTCTAGCCTCTGCAAACAAACTCCAGATACATGTACCACTTTGTGCATCTGGCTTTACATGGGTACTGGGGAATTGAACCTAGGTTGTTAGGCTTTGCAGGCAAGCGCCTTAACCACTAAGCAATCTCTCCAGCCCATGCCATATGATTTCTGATACTGTTGCTATTCTTCTGTTGCTATCATTACACTTACCCAGGCTCTTAAACTTTATACAACTGCATCATCTCCATCTTGGCCTTCCCACTATTAATCTTTTTCTTATGAAACAAGTCCTATTTCCCTTGTAAGAACAATCTAGAAGTGCTATTTGTATGAGGAATAAGTTAATATTCCTTATTCTATTACCCAGGGCTCTTCCATATCTCCTGTTCCTTCCCAGTCATAAACTCAATTCCTCTTTCATTTTTCAAAAAAAAATTTGAGAGGGAGAGGATGGGCATATCAGGGCCTCTTGCCACTGCAAACGAACTACAGATTCATGCATCTGGCTTTGCCTGGGTACTAGGGAATCGAACCTGGACCATCAGGCTTTGCAAGCAAGTACCTTTAACCTCTGAGCTATATCCCCAGCCCTAAAATGTTTTTATTCATTTATTTGTAAGACATAAAGCCACAGACAGAAAGAATGAGCATACCAGGGCCCCTTGTTGCTGCAAATAGACTCCAGATGCATGGACTGCTTTGTGCATCTGGCTTTACTTGGGTCCTGAGGTATCAAACTTGAGCCAGCAGGCTTTGCAAGCAAGAGCCTTGAACCACTGAGCCATTTCCCTAACCCTTCTTTTTTTTTTTTTTTCAGGGTAGGGTCTCACTAGCTCAGGCTGACCTGGAATTCACTCTGTAGTCCCAGGGTGATTTCAAACTCATGGCAATCCTCCTACCTCTGCCTCCGAGTGCTGGGATTAAAGGCAAGTGCCACCACACCCCTCTCTAACCCTTCATTAAAAAAAAATACTTTATCCAACAGAGAGAATGGTCTCACCAGGGCCTCCAACCACTGCAAACAATCTCCAGATGCAGGCACCACGTTGTGCATCTGGCTCCACGTGGGTACTGGGGGAGTGAACCTGGGTCGTTAGGCTTTGCAGGCAAGCGCCTTTATTGCTGAGCCATCTCTCTAGCCTGAACCCTTCATTTTTAAGAAAGTTATCACCTAGATGTCAGAGGGGCCCTTTAAGATCCAACTTAAATCTCACTTTTCCAGGAAGCTTTGTGCGTGTGTGCATGTATATGTGTGTGTGTGTGCGCGCGCGCGCACGTGTGTGTGTATTTCATATGTATGAGTGGTGGTTTATATGTATAGATGCCACCGTACAAACATGGCGACTTTCTGGTGTTGGTCCTTGCCTTCTACCTCCTTTGAGGCAGTGTCTCTCATTGGTCACCACTCCATTTTCCAGTCTAGCTGGCTTCTGGGCTTCTAGAACGTTCTCCTGTCTCTGCCTCGCCTCTTGTCATAGGCATGCTGGGATTCCAGATGCTAGCTAAAGAGCTACAGTGTCATTTTTTATGTGGGTCCAAACTTGGGTACTCACTCTTGCACAGCAAGCACTTTATCCACTGAGTCAGCTCCCCAGCGCTCCTACCCCCAGGAAGCTTTGATTCTTTTGGTCCTAGCTGATGTCTTTGTTCTTTGACATGTTAGTTTCTTTTGTTTCGAGGTAGGGTCTCACTCTAACCCAGGCTGACCTGGAATTTATTTTGTAATCTCAGGTTGACCTCAAACTCCCAGTGATTCAACTACCTCTATCCTCCCAAGTGCTGGGATTAAAGGCATGCACCACCACGATTGGCCAACCTATTACTATTTATGACTTACTATTGTGGAATATCTTGACACATTTAATCATCTATGTCAGGGATTGGCAATTAAGGCTTATGAGCCAAATATAGCCTACTGTGTATGAGATAAGAATGGTTTGCACAGCAACATCTTAAAGAGGAATGTTTTGTAACACGTGAAAACCATATGCAATTCAAACCTCAGTGCTCACAAATACATTTTTATTATAGCCATACCAATTCATTTGCATATTGTCTACAGTTATTTTAAAGTATAACAGGAGATAGAAAGTGCATATAGTCTACAAAGCCTAAAACATTCATCATTTGATTGTTAGGAAAAGCTTGCTGGTTCCTGATCTAGACCTTGAAAGCACTTTATAATCGTTTCATCTTTGGGGAGGTCTGTTTTATCAAAGACAATCTTTTTCATGCTAATTAGCTGTTCATTAGAAAGGTGGCAGAGAAGTAGGCTGCACAGAGAAAGTAGGAGCAAGCCTGAGTAGAATTTAGTATCTCAGGCAACCAGATTCCCATGGGAAAGAGGATCAAAGGGTCTCAAGTAGATGAGGGAAAAGAAGTAATCTTTTTTTTTTTTTTTCCTTTTTTGTGGTTTTTCAAGGTAGGGTCTAACTCTAGCCCAGGCTGACCTGGAATTCACTATGAAGTCTCAGGATGGCCTCGAATTCACAGCGATCCTCCTATCTCTGCCTCTCGAGTGCTGGGATTAAAGGCATGCACCATCATGCCCAGTTTGTAATCTTTTTTCCATCATCATTGTTTCTGATCTGGTCAAGAAAATGTAAAAGCACAGAGTCTAGCTAGAGAAAGGGCTTTTGAGGTCTTACCTGAATCTAGTTGTTGAGAAGAGATCAATAGTTCTGATCACTAAGAATCACTGACTGGCTGAGACAAGCTCAATTACTAATGACTGTTACTACTGGACATGGTAGGTACCATCAAAAAATGAGCTGGGGGGACTGAAGAGATGGCTTAGCAGTTAAGACACTTGCCTGCAAAACCAGAGGACCCAGGTTTGATTCCCCAGAACCCATGTAAGCCAAATGCACAGGGGTGCATGCATCTGGAGTTCGATTGCAATATCTGAGGCCCTGGTAAGCAAATTCTTTCTCTCTCCCTCTCTCTCTTTCTTTCTCTAAAATATTTAAAAAGTGGTGCAAGCAGCTGGCATTTGCAGCATACACACAGATGTGCAAGCAAATAAAAATTTCAAAAATATCTGTGAAAGCTGAATGTGTCTGACACTGGCTGACTGAAGCTACAAGAAGCTTCATAATGTCCAGAAGTAATATAGGCATAATTTTTTTTTAATTTAAGAAGAAAACTAAACAGGAATATGTCACTGAAATTATCAGGAAACTCACGCTTTTTACCTAGGTATTTTCTTCTTCCCTAATAATTTTTATTTGTTTATCTATTTTTTGAGGTAGGGTTTCACTCTAGCCTAGGCTAACCTGGAATTCGAGGCTGACCTGTAGTCTCAGGATGGCCTCAAACTCATGGTGATTCTCCTATTTGTGCCTCCCTAGTGCTGGGATTAAAGGCGTGCGCCACCACGCCTGGTTTACTTTTTATTTTTATTTTTATTTGTTTTTGTTTTTCGAGGTAGAGTGTCACTCTGTCCCAGGCTGACCTGGAATTCACTATGTAGTCTCAGGCTGGCCTCAAACTCATGGCGATCCTCCTACCTCTGCCTCCTGAGTGCTGGGATTAAAGGCGTGCACCACCACACCCGGTGCTTATTTTTAAAAATATTTATTCATTTATTTGAGAAAGAGAGGCATATGGGGGACAGGGGAAAGAGTGGGCACACCAGAGCCTCTAGTCACTGTAAATGAACTCCAGATACATGCTCCATTTTGTGCATCTGGCTTTACGTGGGTACTGTGGAATTGAACCTGGGTCCTAAGCTTTGCAAGCAAATGCCTTAACCGCTAAGCCATCTCTCCAGCCCCTAATAATTTTTTCCTTAAAATTTAGATGCTGGCTCAGTGAGTAAGGTGTCATGTAAGCATGAAGACCTGAGTTTGGATCCTCAGCAGCCACATGAAATCCTGACGTGATAGAGCATGCCTGTAATCCAGCATTGGGGAGGCAGAGATGGGAAGAGCCTCAAGATTTGCAGGCTATCTTGCCTAGCTGCTGGGGAAGATACTAATGAAGACCTCTGGCCTCCATATATGTATGTATACACATGAATGGGCACCCGTGCACACATGTGCACCCATACTCACACCAACATGCACACACACACACGTGCAAAAAACTATGGTAATCAGTAACATTCCATTTCACTGGCAAATAATGCATACAGAGTGAACTGTGAGCTTTATTTCTCCCATTTGTTTTTGTCATTCTGGAAGATCCCAGTGGGCTAGTTTCGGTCTTCAAACATGGATCACCAAGTGTGGTTTGCTATTTGAATTGCAGGAAGAGACAAGCTAGCATCTAGGAGACAGAGCTTGCACTTTTTTTGTTTGTTTGTTTTTTGAGGTAGGGTTTTACTCTAGCTCAGGCTGACCTGGAATTCACTATGTAGTCTCAGGGTGGCATCGAACTCACGGTAATCCTCCTATCTCTGCCTCCGAAGTGCTGGGATTAAAGGCATGTGCCATCACACCTGGCTAAAGCTTGCATATTTTTGTGTCAGCCCAAGGCATAAAGGGTGTCTTGTTTTTATAGCCTTGGCACAACATTAGACTGAAGGAAAATGCCAGTGTAGATTAATTTTTAAGAGGACTTACTGTCTATTGGGGAGGTTTGGGGTTTGTTTTGCCTTATGTGGGAGGTAGGGTGCGGTGAATCCTAAAACGTCTTCCAGTTCCTGAGATCCATGATTTAAGTCAAATAGGTACTTCAGGGCTGGAGAGATGGCTGAGAAGGTAAGACACTTGCCTGCAAAGCCTGACTACCTGGGTTCTGTTCCCCAGTACACACATAAAGCCAGATGCACAAAGCAGCACATGCATCTGGAGTTTGTTTGCAGTGGCTAGAGGCCCTGGTACCCCCATTCTCTAAGCCTCTCTTCTTTCTCTCTACTTGTAAGTAAATTAAAAAATAAACAAAAAAATATTTATTTAGCCAGGCGTGGTGGCATACGCTTTTAATCCCAGCACTGGGGAGGCAGAGGTAGGAGAATCGCTGTCAATTCGAGGCCATCCTGAGACTACATACTGAGTTACAGGTCAGCCTGAGCTAGAGCGAGACCCTACCTCAAAAAACCAAAAAAAAAAAAAAAAAAAAAAAAAGGTACTTCATCTTTCCAATTCTTTGCCACAAGTACCATCCATTTGCTCCAGTCTCTTCTCCCTTTCTGTCGCCTCCTTTTCTCCTTCTCTCCCTCCTTTTATTCTTCCGTTTCGCAGATGGTTGGTTCTCTATTCAGACTACCACACTACTAGTAAATCTTTTTTTTTTTTTTTTCGAGGTAGGGTCTCACTCTAGTCCAGGCTGACCTGGAATTCACTACTTAGTCTCAGGGTGGCCTCAAACTCACGGTGATCCTTCCACTTCTGCCTCTCAAGAGCTGGGGTTAAAGGCATGCGCCACCATGCCCAACCTTTTTAAAAAAAATTATTTAAATTTTTAAAATTTATTTATTAGAGACAGAGGGAAAGAGAAAGAGAGAGAGACAGAAGGAGAGAGAGAGGAGAGAATGGGCGCACCAGGGCCTCTAGCCACTGCAAGCAAACTCCAGACGCATGTGCCACCTTGTGCATCTGGCTTACATGGGACTTGGAGAATCGAACCAGGCTCCTTAGGCTTCGCAGGCAAGTGCTATCTCTTCAGCCCTACTGGTAAATGTTAATCGGCCTCGTTTAGATCCACGGGTTCCGCCAGCGTTCAATTCTCCTCCAGATTTCCAACCAGCTCTTCTTTCTCAAACACACAGTCCTTCCTTCCCTCTCCATCCTTCCCGCCTTCGTGCACTAGTACTTCTTTCACCCTCTCCGCTTCATTTTTCTGTGCTCTCCTTCCCCGACGGTCTCCCCCTCCTTCCCGCTCTCGGTCAGTCTTAGCCTAGTTTGGAAATGCAGCAGATCTGCGAGCCTGCCACCACTGGGTCCGGGGAGCCGTCACTCTGCGCTAGGGCGCGTTTCTATTGGTTGGCGCGGAGGCGGGATTACCGGAGCTCACTATAAAAGCCCGGGCGGCCGGGGCGCGCGGAACTGCTCTGGCAGGACGCGGTGGGAAGGCGACCCCTGGACGGGTGCTGACCTCGCGGAGCCCCGGGGCGGACCCAGAAGCCCGCGCCGCTAACTCTGCCGTCCGGGCCGCGGGCCGCGCATCCGCGAGGGTCCCTCGTCTTACCTGCGCCCGCCGCGCCCCGTCCGGCCGCCGCGATGAGCGAGGTGAGGGCGAGGGCTGCGGTGGGGAGGAGGCTGCGTGCACTTCGGGGGTCCCGGGAGAGGATGGGGAGAGCGCGGCACGGCACGGCAGGACGCCACCGCCCCTCTAGGAAAGCCCCCCATCTCGGGGCGCTGTGAGGCGATTGGAAAAGGGGGGATGCTTGCAGTCAGTCTCCCAACTGTGGATGGGCGCGTTGGGGGACGGCTGAGCTCTCAGGTGCTAAGCCAGCTGCGGGGGTGCTGCCCTCTGCACCTCCCCTAACTGCTCCGAGGCTACCCTGGCTTTCGTGGTTGCCCTCACTTCGCTGCGAGGACTGGATTGCTCTCGCGCTCCTTAGGAGGCCACCAACACGAACTCCGTCCTCGGTCCCCATGGCTTTTAGGTGGCACTTTTCACGCGTTCAGCCACGTATGTTGGAGGGACCAGTTCTGATATCCACAAGCCAAGTGGAGGTATGTCCAGCTCCTGGGGAGATGGCCACTTCCGGAGCAGACCTCGTGCTACATCAGTCTCCTGGCAGGCTCTGTGGTGCTCACCGGAGCCAAGCGCGCTCCTTTAACTGATGTCCTCGCCTCAGAGAACTCTGTCCATGGTGTGACTTTGGAGAGAACTCTCCTACTGTCTGACTATATTTGTAATCTCATACCCAGGCACATGCTCATATCCCGAATCAAGGATTGGCCTTCTCACATGATGCTGACAGTGGCCTTCAGGCTTGTCCTTTGCAACCCCTTTCCTAGCTCACAGGTCCTTGTGTTCAATCAAGTTTCTCAGAGGTATGCCAGATCCCAGCGCTACCACCTACTAGCTAGCTATGTACTGACATGTCAAAAAACTTTTTCATGCTTCAGATTTTTATCCGTAAACTGGGGTGATAGTATTGCTCTGATTAGTAAATAAGATTAAATGATACAAAGTACTTTAGACAGTACCTGGCATGAAGTAGGATTTTGTTGTTTTGTTTTGTTTTTGTTTTTCGAGGTAGTGTCTCACTCTAGCTCAGGCTGACCTGGAATTCACTATGTAGTCTCAAGGTGGCCTCGAACTCAAGGCGATCCTCCTACCTCTGCCTCCCAAGTGCTGGGATTAAAGACATGCGCCACCACGCTTGGCTGAAGTAGGAATTTAGTCTGTGTTATATTCTCTCTGTATGTGTGTGTTTTCAGTTAGTGGTTACAGAAAACTAGCACAAAAAGTCTCAAGGACAGCTTAGTAGCAGAGCACTCACCCAGCATGAGTGACTCCCTGAGTTCAATCCCCAATACTGAAAAACAAGAGAAAAAAAGAAAGAAAGAGAAGCGTGGTGGCGCACGCCTTTAATCCCAGCACTCGTGAGGCAGAGGTAGGAGGATTACCGTGAGTTTGAGGCTACCCTGAGACTGAATTCCAGATCAGCCTGAGCTAGAGTGAGACCCTACCTCAAAAAACAAAACAAAAAGAAGAGAGCGAGAGAATTCTCTGGCGTCTGGGTTTCAGATAGGAAAGAAGAAAAATTTCCAGTAGGAGTTCTGCTGACTCCTACCAAAAGTTGCCACCCAGGGAGTCAATTAGTACCAACTGCTATGTTGTCTCGGTTGCCATGTCCACTGAGTTTAAATGAAAATTCGGCTAGTTTGGTGGGCTGCAAAGAAAACAAAGAAGTTTTCAGTACCTCAGCTGGTTATTATTATCTGTGACCGTGGCAATCTTTCAGAAAGAAAAGAAATGGGGGGGGGGGGGGAGGATCAACTGTCTCTCTGGCTTTTTTCAGCTTTCATATGAGAAGAGAGACTAGTTTCACCCTTTTTTTTTTTTTCTTTCACTGAGGTCTAGGGTTCACACCACTTCTCCCCACCATAGCATTTCTGAGAGTTTTAATCTAAGCCATCCCCTGGGAGTTTATCCAAAGGCTTTGCCAACATGACTTGTGGTTAGCCTGTGCTTTGGGGAGAAGAGCATGGCCCCTGTGTAAGACACTCTAGCTGTTTCATGGCAAGGAGGAGCATTTGGTGCATACTGGGGGAAGTCAAGTCTTGGGGACATTCTAGATGGAGTTGAACTTGGCTGGCTTTAATTAGGGTCTCTGCAGAGCGGTGAGAATGGGACTAAACTCAGTGTACGCAAGACTGCCCAGCCTCCTAGACTGTCAGAGAAAACTGGTTCTAACTAGCAATTTAGCCATCCAAGATGCCTCCTAATACAGAACTGAGCCTGGCTTCAGGGATGAATATTTATAATATCCAGAAGCAGCCACCTGGGTGTACACAGAGACCAGCTGTTTCGAGTCAGATCACTCCGGGGGTCTCGGTTTCCCAGGAGGCCAAGAACCAGCCTGTTTTCTTCCTCTTGTAAAACCTATGATAAAAGCGGAAGTGTTGCACAGAGCTCTGGAGCTCTAGGGAGACTCCAAATTGGCTTCATTTCTCTCAGTCCCAACGGATGGAAGTCCTCTTTCAGGATGATATGCCCAGGCAAGGGAAGCCCTGTGTACCCTGAATCTTATGTAAGTTTCAGCACCCCTGCCTACTTAGTTTCTTGCTTCAAAGAAACTGCACACGATGAGATAATTTGGGATATCTGTAAGAGATTCCCATCTCAACTGAAGAACAAAAACTCGGGTGGGGGGCCTCCAGACCAAGAGCTGCTAAGTGGAAGGGTTCACTGCTAGGGAGGACCTCTAGCTCTGTTCTGCCTTGGTGGCTCCTTGCTGTCACTCAGTACTGCAGCAGAGCATTGCCCTGTGAGCGTCTGCACGCTCGTGCGCAGAGGAGCTGCAGGCGCTCGTCTCCAGCTCGTCTGCATTCACAGCTGCAGGCAAGACTTGATTGCTGTGAATCACAGTCGGCCTCCTGGAGTTTAATACCTTCCCCTGGTTTCAGTGAGGGCTGGGCATAGGAGATGTGTTCAGTCTCGGAGGGCACGTTCCTCTAATCCTTTTTCATGTATAACTGACTGCTTGAAGCAGACCTGCAAGTTTGCATAAGATTCTGTTGCATTTCTCATCTGTGAAGAACTTAGCTGGAGGAATCTTTTGGTCCAGCAGTCTTTCTGCTGAAATGGGAACCATACATTACTGGTGAAAGTCCCCAGGGTGTCTCTTCTGAGTTTTGGTTGATAGGGACTAGAACAAGGGATAGATCAGCTAGGTCATCAGAGGAGAGCTTAGACTGGTGTTCTCTCATTTATTATTCTGTTGAGGTCTTGTTACCTAATGGGAATGGAAAATCATTCTTTAAAGAATCTCATTTTTTAGCTGGGGGTGGTGGTGTACGCCTTTAATCCCAGCACTGGGGGAGGCAGAGGTAGGAGGATCGCCATGAGTTCAAGGCCACCCTGAGACTACATAGTGAATTCCAGGTCAGCCTGGACTAGAGCGAGACTTGACCTTGAAAAACAAAAACAAAACAAAAAAAGAATCTCATTTTTTTCTCCCTGAGCCCATTGTGTTTATAAGCAACTTTTCTCACAATGGAAGTTCATTCTCAGCTATCCAATTCTATTACGTCTTTTCTTTTTCTTTTGTTTGTTTTTTAGAGGTAGAGTCTCATTTTAGCCCAGGCTGACCTGGAACTCACTATGTAGTCTCAGGGTGGCCTCAAACTCACTGTGATCCTCCTACCTCTGCCTCCTGAATGCTGGGATTAAAGGCATGCACCACCACACCTGGCCTTCTTCCCTTCCTTCCTTCTTTCTTTTCTTTTCTTTTTTCTTTTTTTGGAGGTAGAGTCTCATTTTAACCCAGGATAACCTGGAACTCACTCAGTAGTCCCAGGCTGGCCTCAAAATCTAGGTGATTCTCCTACCTCTGCCTCCCGAGTGCTGGGATTAAAGGCGTGTGCCACCACGCCTGGCTTCTATTATGTCTTCTGGGAACCAATTGCTAGAGGACCTAATAAGGATTGACAGGAAATCCCAAGTTTCTCTTTCTCTGTCATTGATATTACTATTGTTGTTATATTGTATGTACAATGTAGAAGGGCTGTTACTTGTTAGAATGCCTTCTATCTCTAGGAACATCTATCTTCCAAAATAGGGAACCAGAAGAACTTGGTTTTCAAGTGTGCTCATCCCTTTCTTAGCCACCCATTTAGGTGGTTGGTTGCTTGAATGAGAACTTCTGGTTGTAGAAAATGGATGACCTTGTCATTCTGTGACCTGGAAATATAGATGACCCTCTCAAATGGCAGTCGTAATCAATTAGCTTATAGAATCTCAAGTCTCTAGGCAACCCTAAGTAAAGTAGCTGGAGTCTATATACACAAAGCTGATGCATCTTTCCTGTCTGCTTGTGGGAGATTTTACTGGCAAAAGTAATGAAGATTGTGTTGCCGGTCGAGGCAAAGAAAATATTTGTACAATATAGTCTCTTCAAGGTATTTTTTTAAAAATGTTTCCCCCTTTTTTCTTTTACTTATCTATATCACCAAAGAGTCGTCTATAAATCTATTTTATCAGGAAAGAAATAAACTTAATTTAGCCGGGTGTGATGGCAAACACCTTTAATTCCAGCATTTGAAAGGCAGAGGTAGGAGGATCACTGTGAGTTCGAGGCCAGCCAGAGACTATGAAGTGAGTCCAAGATCAGCCTGGGCTAGAGTGAGACCCTCCTTCAAAAAAAAAAAAAAAAAGAAGAAAAAGCCAGGCGTGGTGGCACACACCTTTAATTGCTGTGAGTTTGAGGTCACTCTGAGACTACCCAGTGAATCCCAGGTTAGCCTGGGCTAGAGTGAGACCCTCCTCGGAAAAACCAAAAAAAAAGAAAAAAAAAACCCAAAATATATAATATTCAAAATATTTTAGAGCCGGTCGTAGTGGCGCACACAATCCAGAGGCAGAGGTAGGAGGATTACGGTGAGTTCAAGGCCAGCCTGAGACTACATAGTGAATTCCAGGTTAGCCTTGGCTAGAGCAAGACACAATCTTGAAAAAAAAAAAAAAAAAAAACCAAAACCAAACAAAAAAGCATTTTGGTGATATAACTTTAGATTTGTTGAAGAGCCCTGAAAGAACATCTGGTCTGATTTTTATTTTATTTTTTTAATTTTTTTGAGCTAGAGTCTCGCTCTAGCCCAGGCTGACCTGGAATTCACCACACCTGGCTTTATTTATTTATTTTTAAATATTTTATTTATTTATTTGAGAGAGTGTGTGAGAAAGAGGCAGAGAGAGAGAGAGAGAGAGAGAGAGAATGGGTGTGTCAGGGCCTCTAGCCAATGCAAACAAATTCCAGATATATGACCACCATATGCATCTGGCTTTACATGGGTACTGGGGAATCAAACTTGGGGGGTCCTTAGGATTTGTAGGTAAGTACCTTAACCACTGGGATATCTCTCCAGCCCTATTTTATTTATTTATTAACATTTGTTAATTTATTTATTTTTATTTTTATCTTTTTTCTCAATTTTTATTAACATTTTCCATGATTATAAAAAATATCCCATGGTAATGCCCTCCCTCCCCCAGCTTTCCCCTTTGAAATTCCATTCTCTATCATATCCCCTCCCCATCTCAATCGGTCTCTCTTTTATTTTGACATGTTATTTTATTTATTTGAAAAAGAGAAAGAGAGAGAGGCAAATAGAAAGAATGGGTGCACCAAAGCCTCTAGCCACTGCAAATGAACTCCAGATGCATGTGCCACCTTGTGCATATAGCTTTATGTGGGTACTAGGGAACAGAACCTGGGTTCTTTGGCTTTGCTGGCAAGCAAGCACCTTAACCACTGAGCCATCTCTCCAGCCCTATTTTAATTTTCATTTTTTCAAGGTAGGGTTTCACTCTAGCCCAGGCTGACCTGGAACTCACTGTGTAGTCCCAGGTTGGCCTTGAACTCATGGTGATCCTCCTACCTCTGCCTCCCAAGTGCTAGGATTAAAGGCATGTGCCACCACACCTGGCCTCCTATTTTATCTTTAATTCCATTAATTAGTTAATTAATTAATTTTTGTTATTTTGAAACCAGTTCTCATGTAGCTCAGAATGGCCTTGAACTTCTGATCTTTTTGTGTCCACTTCCCAAATGCTGGGATTACAAGTGTTCATTAGGATTCCTAGTTCTCTTTTCTTCTTTCTTCCCTCCCTCCCTCCCTCCCTTCCTTCTTTTCTTATTTCTTCCCGCCCTCCCTCCTTCCCTATCCCCCCCTTTATTTTTTGTTAATTAATTAATTATTTATTTGAGAGTGATAGACAGAGAAAGAGGCAGATAGAGATAGATAGAGAATGGGCGTGCCAGGGTCTCCAGCCACTGCAAACGAACTCCAGACGCGTGCGCCCCCTTGTGCATCTGGCTAACGGGGTCCTGGGGAGTCGAGCCTCAAACCGGGTCCTTACACTTCACAGGCAAGTGCTTAACCGCTAAGCCATCTCTCCAGCCCTCTTTCCTTTCCTTTCCTTTCCTTTCCTTTCCTTTCCTTTCCTTTCCTTTCCTTTCCTTTCCTTTCCTTTTCTGTCTTTCTTTCTTTCTTTCTTTTGGTTTATCAGGGTAGGGTCTCACTCTATCCCAGACTGACCTACAATTCACTGTGTATCTCAGACTGGCCTCAAACTCACAGTGATTCTCCTACCTCTCCTGGTTCTTTTTTTTTTTTTTTTTTAAATCAAAATTTTATTTTGGGACAGCTTCTCACTAAGTTGCCTGAAACTTTCAGTTCTCCTGTGCTGGGACTATAGATGTGTGTCACCATGTCCAACCTCATGTAGCCTTTTTCCTCCCCTTGGTGTTTGAGACAGGGTGTCACTATTGTAGCTCAGGCTGGCCTTGCACTTTCTGTGCCTCCCCAGTGCTGGGTTTACAGATGTGCATCATCATGCCTGTGTGCAACTTCTAATGAATATATTACAGTGACTTCCTATGGCAAATATAAGCGGTGTAATTTCATAAATACTGAGAGCAGGGTAGAAAGAGAAAAGGGACCTATGTGGAATAATGTTTATGAATAGGGGGCTGGAGAGATGACTCAGTGGTGCAATGCCTAATGACCTGGGTTTGATTCCCCAGTACCCATGTAAAGCCAGATGCACAAAGTGGTGTATAAGTCTGAAGTTTGTTTGCAGTGGCTAGAGGCCCTGGTGCACCCATTCTCTCTCTCTCTCTCTCTCTGTCTGTCTGTCTGTCTGTCTTCTCTAAAAATAAAAAATAATAGATGTGTTGAATTTTCTGGGTATAGTGGAGTAGGACAGAGGGAAAAGACAATACTGAAGACCCTCTTTTCGTATGTTCTTAGTTTTCCATTGTAGAACATTGAGAATGAAGAGGGTTTTTCTTTTTTTCTTTGTTTTTGTTTTTTGAGGTAAGATCTCACTCTAGCTAAGGCTGACCTGGATTTCACTATGTATTCTCAGGGTGGCCTCAAACTCACAGCGATCCTCCTGCCTCTTCCTCCTAAATGCTGGGATTAAAGGTGTTTGCCACCATGCCCGGCTGAGATTTTCTTTTTTGAAAGCAATTCTCTTAACTCTTTTGGTGGTACTGGGGATTGGGCAGGGCTTTGTGTTTGCTAGGCAAACACTCTTCTTTACTGTGTAAAGGCTACATCCTCCTCAGTTGTATTTGGTTTGGAGGATCCAATGTGTGAAAGCAAGTACCTATGGAAAACTGGTATATCTGACAACCAAATGAACTCTAGATATTTAGTTTTTTTTTTTTTTTTTTTTTTTTTAGGTAGGATCTTACTCTAGCCCAGGCTCACCTGGAATTAACTACGTAGTCTCAGGGTGGCCTCAAACTCACGGTGGTCCTCCTACCTCTGCCTCCCACATTCTGGGATTAAAGGCACACACCATCATGCCTGGCTTATTTAGTTTTTATTTGGCCAATTGACTTCTGAGTAAGGAGCACCAAGGCTTTGGGAAGGGAAAAGATCAATGCAGTCACCTGGTGAACTGAGCGATGAATGCTTCTTGGGATTCCAGATCTTATGTGTAGGATTTTCTAAATCCATACTCTAGACCTGCTGCTCAAAATGGCTTGACTTGCCCTTAAATTATTTTATCTGTGAGAGTAAGCTAAGGGGCTGAGGGTAAAGTTTAGAGGCAGAATACTTAGCGTGGGCAAGCCCTTGGGTTCAATCTCTAGTACAGAAAACAAAAACACCAAAAAACACCTAAACCAGATTAAATAGGAAGCAGATTCAAAACCAGTTTTTAAAATATTTTATTTTGTTTGAGAGAGTGAGAAAGAGGCAGAGAGAGAGAGAGAGAGAGAGAGAAAGAGAGAATGGGTGGTGCTCCAGGGCCTCTAGCCATTGCAAATGAACTCCAGATGCCAAGCAAGAGCCTTAACCACTAAGCCATCTCCATAGCCCCCAAACCACTTTTTGCTTGGTGTGGTGGTACACCTGCAATCCCAGCACTCAAGAGATAAAGGAGGTAAGAAGATAGCTTAAGCCCACCTGAGTTACATAGCCAGTTCAAGACCACTCTCAGCTACATAGGGAGACGCTCTGTCAAATAAAATTAAACAGGGCTGGGGATGTATTTCAGTTTGTAGAGTGCTTGCTTAGTATGCACAAAGCCCAGAGTTCAATTTCCAGGCACCACATAAAACTGAGTGTAGTGGTGGCGTATGTTTGCAATTCTAGCACTCAGGAGTTAGAGGTAGGAGGATCAAGAAGTTCAGCCCAGTGTGGTGGCGCACGCCTTTAATCCCAGCACTTGGGAGGCAGAGGTAGGAGGATCGCCATGAGTTTGAGGCCACCCTGAGAATGCAGAGTGAATTCCAGGTCAGCCTGAGCTAGAGTGAGACCCTACCTCGAAAAACAAACAAACAAACAAACAAACAAAAAAAGAAGTTCAAGGCCATCCTTGATTACATAGTGAGTTCTAGCCCAGGCTGTGCCACACGAGACCCTGTCTCAAAAAAAAAAAAAAAAAAAAAAATCCATGAGCTGGAGAGATGGCTCATTAGTTAAGGCATTTGTCTGTAAAGCCTAATGACCTGAGCTCAATTCCCCAGTGCCCACGTAAAGCCAGATGCACAAAATGGCCCATGAATCTAAACAGCTAGAGGCCATGGTGCCCCTATTCTCTCTTCTCTCTTTCCTTCCTTCCCTCTCTCCCTCCCTTTCTTCCTTCCTTCTTCTTCTTCTTCTTTTTTTTCTTGAGGCAAACACAACAGACTGTCCCCTTTTTTCATGAGAGAGAGAGAGAGAGACAGAGAGGATTGGCATGCCAGGGCCTCAAGCCACCGTAATCGAACTCCACACATGTGCACCGCCTTGTGCACATGTGTGACCTTGTGCACTTGCATCACCTTTGGCTTACTGGGACCTGGAGAGTTGAACATGGGTCCTCAGGCTTCTCAGGCAAGCTCCTTAATGCTAAGCCATCTCTCCATCCCTCTCTTTTTCTCTCTCTTTTTTCTGTCTCTCTCTGCTTGCAAATAAATCAATTTTTAAAATCTAACAATAGGGGTTGGAGGGATGGCTTAGCAGTTAAGGTGTTTGCCTGCAAAGCCAAAGGACCCAGGTTCGATTCTCCAGGACCCATGTAAGCCAGATGCACAAGGGGGCACACACGTCTGGAGTTCATTTGCAGTGGCTGGAGGCCCTGGCATGATCATTCTCTCTCTTTCTCTGTCAAATAAATAAATAAATTTTTAAACCCAACAATAAACAAAAAATACCTTCCCACTTTTGCTGGAAATCTGTATCCCTTCAAGGTGCCTATAAATAACTGCCTAAAACCTAGGCTGGATATGGTGGTGCTTGCCTATAATCCCAGCAGCACTCAGGAGGTAAGGGCAAGAGGATCAGAAGTTCCATGCCAGCCTCAGGTACATTAGATTCATCTCAAATAGCCAAAACAAACAAATAAGAAACTTAGACTCTGATATTCTCCTAACTCTTATTTTTTGGGGGGGGGGGTTGGGGTTTGAGGTAGGGTCTCACTTTAGCCCAGGCTGACCTGGAATTCACTATAGTCTCAGGGTGGCCTTGAACTCAAGGTGATCCTCCTACCTCTGCCTCCTAAGTGTTGGGATTAAAGGCGTGTGCCACCAGGCCCAGCTTCCTTACCCTTCTTACTAGCCAGGGTTATGAAGCCCGCCCCTTCCTTCCTCCCTCTCTCCCTTCCTCTTTTCCTCCCTTGCTTCCTTCTTCTCTCTTGTCTTTTTTTTTTTTCTTTTGCCCTCGAGGTCTCACTCATCTGGCATTCACTATGTAGTCCAGGGTGGTATAAACTCACACAGCAATCCTCCTGCCTGTGCCTGGCATTAAAGGCATGCACCACCATGCTGGCTTTTTTTCTTCTTTATTTGCATGTGTGTGCACACCAGGGTCTCTTGCTGTTGCAAACAAACACCAAATGTGTGTGCTACTTTTCGTGTTCAGCTTTACATGGGTGCTGGGGGACTGAACCGGCTTTGCAGTCAAGCAGCTTTGACCACTAAGCCATCTCCCAGCCCTTGTTGTTTTAGTTTGAGACCTCTATAGTCCAGGCTGGCTCGGCACTGGCTCTGTAGCCCAGGCTGGCCTCAAATTCACAGAGATCCTCCTGTATCAGCCTCCCAGTGCTGACATTACATGCACGAACAACCACTGTGCCCAGCTCTGAAGCCTGATTTGTGGGGCCCCCCCCGCCCCCGCACTGGGCTGACTCCTGTAGGCCTACCCACCTAGGTTTCCAACCCCCTTGGGGGTGGGGAGGTGCCATTTACATTCTGTTGTCCTCACTGCCTTCCTCCCACACAAAGCCCTCCAGCTGAGTGTTTGCTCTGTGGGCTGTGGGGGGATTAATGCGTTTATTTTAGGACATTAACACCATGGGTGGGATGCGCGCTGAAGATTATAGTAATAAATGAGGCTTCTCTCCCCCACCCCTACTCCCAGCATAGTGTACAGCTCCAAGCTGTGCGCAGAACACCACAGCGAACTACTTATTAAATGGTGGCAGGCCATGCTGGGGTGGGGGAGAATGGGTCCTGGTTGTTGACTCACTGCATACCATGAGCTGGCATGGGCAAGGGATTCTGCCCCTGACTCCAATCGGGGCGGGGGTGTTATTGCTATTCCAAGAAACAGGGTGGGGTGACTTAAGGGGCCAGGGACAAATCCAGGGGGCTTGGGAATAGGACTGTTTAGGTTCTATTCTTGTCTTGAGAGGCCTCTAGGATGTAGGGCATCTGGATTGCAGTTTATTTATGTTATTAGGAGAGAAATGTGTGTACGGAGAGCCTAGAGTAAGGATTCCCAGTTCCTTTTCTGGTCTGATCTTGAGGGTGACCTTGAGCAAGTCTTTCTGAGCTGAGGACCGCAGCTGGCTGCTGCGTGGGAACAGTTCCAGCAGCGCTCACGGAGCAGCGGCCCAGGGTCGTCCGGGGGCACCGGCTGTCCCAGAGGCCTCCAGCAGCCACCTCCACTTAACGCTGGGGTGGGGAGATAGGTAGGCAGCCATGGAGAGACCTCTGGGTGGGGGTAGGGGCAAAGCCTCTTTGTCACCCCTTGGAAACCTGTCCACTAACTCTCACTCCCCTTCCTTCCTGAAAGCAGAGAGTTTATGAAGCCTAGGGTTTATGGCCATGCAAAGACTGAGAAAGGGGCCTGTTGAAGGCTCATATTTGGAATTTCTAGGATTCAAGCTCTTAATTTTTTTTTTTTTTTAGGTTTCTCTGCCCTCGTCTTTAGGACGTTCCGGGTACCTGTGCCTATTCTGGCAGCACTGGCACGGGTTCGTGGTTTTCATCTGCGTGGCATCCAAGTCATGTCATGCAGACGCAGGCTATAGTTGGCCCAGGCACAGGGAAGTGAACTCCGTTCCTGCTTATTGCTGCTATGAGCAGTCTGCGATTTCTCGCTAAAGAGCCAGTGGTGTGAGGAACATGGGGAAAGCTGAATAGTTGCTCCTTCTCAAAACTGATTTTAACTTGCTGCTTGGAACCGAGGGCGTGACACTATCTTCCCTCTTCTGGTGATGACGGTTGCTGTGGAAACACCATTAAAAGGGAAGGTGACAAAGGGAGAAAAACTCAGTGGGAAGAGGGGGCAGGGTGAGTTGGGCCCAATACAACCTCAGTCATAGCCTATTCCTGTTCCCCTACAGAGGCAACAGGGAAAACTCACCTAAGCTGCTACTACCACTACTTGGACTGTGTTTAGGCTCTTTGCCAAAACCTACTACCTGGGAGATCAGGAACAGACAAAAGAATTTTTGCATTTATGCATGTGTGTGCTGTTTTTTTTGTTGTTGTTTTGTTTTGTTTGTTTTGGTTTGGTTTTGTTTTTCTTTTTTTTTTTTTTTGGTTTTTCGAGGTAGGGTTTCACTCTAGCCCAGCCTGACCTGGAATTCACTATGGAGTCTCAGGGTGGCCTCAAACTCACGGCAATCCTCCTACCTCTGCCTCCCGAGTGCTGGGATTAAAGGTGTGTGCCACCACACCTGGCATGTGTGGTTTTTCTTAAAAATTTTTGTTCATTTTTATTTATTTATTTGAGAGTGACAGAGAGAGAGAGAGAGGCAGATAGAGAGAGAGAGAGAATGGGCGTGCCAGGGCTTCCAGCCACTGCAAACGAACTCCAGATGCGTGCGCCCCCTTGTGCATCTGGCTAACGTGGGTCCTGGGGAATCGAGCCTCGAACCAGGGTCCTTAGGCTTCACAGGCAAGCGCTTACCTGCTAAGCCATCTCTCCAGCCCTGTTTTTTTTTTTTTCTTTTAATGCAGGGTCTCATGTAGCCTAGGCTGACCTTGAACTCACGGTCCTCTTGCTTCAGCCTCCTGAGTGCTGGGATTCCAGGCATGAGCCACCATGCCTAGACACAATCATCTATGTCATACAACGAGAAGACAAAAGGATTGATCAAGGAAATATTATTTATTTGTTTCTTAGCACTAAGGTCCTATTTTCAGAGAGAGAGCCCAAAGATTCTCAAAGATTTAGTCATTCTGGGCATTTTGAAGGGCAGACATTAAGGAGACTTGAAGATTTCCAGAATTGGTTACAGTAAAGCAAAATCATGTACAAGGGCCTTTATGGTAGCAGAATAAGCCCAGAGAGCCCTGACAGCTCACAGGTATTTTCTTCCTTCTTCAGTTGTACTTAGTGAAAGTCTTCGCTCTGGTACCTTCATTCACTCTCTGATTCCAGTACTTTCACATCAGTACCCTAGTAACTTCAGTGACCTGACCTAGATCTGTTCTTTGTGTGTACAGGTGTGTATGCATACGTGGAGACCAAAAGAGGTGTCATTTCTCTCAAATGACATTCACTGTTTTTTGGTTTGATTATTTTTTTGAGGCAAGGTTTCTCACTGGCCTGGAGTTTCCCCATTAGGCTAGGCTGGTTGGCCAGTAAGCCACAGGAATCGGATTATAAGCATGTACTTTTTTTTTTTTTAATGTGAGTTCTGGGGATCAAACTAGATCTTCCTGCTTGCCAGACCAATACATTTTACTTTACAACTGAGTCATCTCTCCAGCCTCTGCCCTGCACCTATTCTTATATTCAACAGGGTTATAGTATTTCAAAATAACTTTGTTTTTTTATTTTTTAAAAAAATATTTATTTATTTGCAAGTGGGGGGAGAGAGAGAGAGAGAGGGAATGCACCAGGGCCTCCAGCTGCTGCAAATGAACTCAGACATATGTGCCACTTTGTGCATCTGGCTTTACATGGGTACTGGAGAATTGAACCCAGGTCATTAGGCTTTACAGGCATGCACCTTAACAGCTGAGGTCTCCAGTCCCTGTTTTTTTAATGTGTGTTAGGGCACCCATACTAC
The DNA here is from genome assembly GCA_036346955.1 of Dipus sagitta. Taxonomy (NCBI): domain Eukaryota; kingdom Metazoa; phylum Chordata; class Mammalia; order Rodentia; family Dipodidae; genus Dipus; species Dipus sagitta. The sequence continues at coordinate 336,392,471 of CM070770.1, forward strand.
TTATTTTTTTCTGTTGATCTGATCAATTACCTGACAAGAAGTAACTTTAAGGAAGAAGGATTTCCTTCAGTTTGTGGTTTGAAAGTTCATGGTATGGAAGGCTTGGCAGTGGGCGCAGCTCATACTAGGGGAGGCAAGAGCGTAAGGCTGGTTGCTTAAATCTCTGTGGAGCAGGACGCAGAAAGAGATGGTAGCAGGTAGTTAGCTGGACACCCCCCTTTTTTTGTTTTTGGTTTTTTTGAGGTAGGGTCTCGCTCTAGCCCAGGCTGACTTGGAATTCACTGTGTAATCTCAGGGTGACCTTGAACTCATGGCAATCCTTTTACCTCTGCCTCCCAAGTGCTGGGATTAAAGGTGTGTGCCACCACGCCTGGCTTCTTTTTCCCCTTCTTATTCAGTTCTGGACCTCAGCGCATGGGATTGGTGCTGCTCCCATTCGAGGCAGGCCCCTCCGCCTCTTCCATATGCATACACTAGTAATACTCTGACTCACTAATGCCTTAACCATTTATTAATTCACTCAAGTTGACAATCAAAATTAACCATCCCAGCCTTGAGAAAGAGAAAGAAAAGATTCTAGACACTATAAACCAGATGCATGTGCCGTCTTGTGCATCTGGCTTATGTGGGTTCGGAGGAATTGAACCTGGGGCCTTAGGCTTTGCAGGCAAGTGCCTTAACCACTAAGTCATCTCTCCAGCCCCAATTTACTACTTTAATATGTATTCTGTAGTTCTTTTCACCTTTTTTAAAAAATTATTTTATTTTTATTGGTTTATTTGACAGAGAAGAGGGTGGTAGAGAATGGGCATGCCAGGGCCTCTAGCCACTGCAAACAAACTCCAGATGCATGTGCCCCCTTGTGCCTCTGGTTAATGTGGGTTCTGGGGAATCGAACCTGGGTCCTTTGGCTTTGCAGGCAAGCACCCTAACTGCTAAGCCATCTCTCCAGCCCCTTTTTTCACCTTTCCTAATAGACGTGATTTCTCTTCTACAGGTGAGCAATTTGAGCATAGCAAGACTACATAATTTACCCACTGTCATACAAGTACAAGTAGGAATGGTTGAGCTGGGATTTGGGCACTTCGCCTATGCAGAGTCAGGGTATGAACCTTGATCTGTCTAACTCCCCTCAATAAACCACATTGCTATTCCTAGGAATTTGAATCCTGAGAAAATATTAATTCAGGGCTGGGGAGATGGCTCAGCAATTAAAGGCACTTGTTTGCAAAGCCTGCTGACCTGGGTTTGATTCCCCAGTACCTTCAAAAAGCCAGGCACAAAAAAATGGCACATCTCTCTGGCATTTATTTGCAAGGAGCAAGAAGGTCTTGTGCACCCACCCACAAATAAATAAGTAAACAAGCAAATATACAAATATATGTATACGTAAGAAAATAGTAAGTCATATAAACAAATATCTATTGAGTACCTGCCATGTGCAAGATATGAGTTGCAGTTTTTAGGCAGCACCAATCAATGGGATACATTTCAGGGAAATCAAATCTACATGAGTGGTGAGGGCTGAGCTGGAGCGATAAGACAAAGCCACAGTGGCTGTAGTACCGGCGATGTGAAATATCCTGTCATGAGGAGGCCTCCCTTTCATTCTCAGCTTGTTTCAGGCATATGTGCCAAAGGAAAGAAAAGAAAAGACCTGGCCCTTAATCATCTGAAAGAAATTTAGATAAGCTAACAAAGCAGAGTGGGAGCTCTTTTCATTCATTCAACAAATAGTGTGAATCATGTGTGAATGATGAGTAGAAATTAGATAGATAAAAAGAGGAGGCAAGGTGCTGGGCGTGGTGGCGTATGCCTTTAATCCCAGCACGTGGGAGGCAGAGGTAGGAGGATCACTGTGAGTTCGAGGCCACCCTGAGACTACATAGTGAATTCCAGGTCAGCCTGAGCTAGAGTGAGACCCTACCTCGGGAAAAAAAAAAAAAGAGGCAGGGATAAGAGAATTATGCCAAGGTCCTGATACTTAAGTAATCAGAGACTATATGATGTAGAGCCTTTTAGACTCTGCTGTTCTGTGTTCTAGGAGCACCAATAGGTACTTGGGCTATTACAGTGGTCCTTGTAAGAAAAACTATGTTAGGTATGCAGTGATCTGAATGTTTATATTACATTGCCAAACTTCACTTATTGAAATCTTAATCCTCAAGGTGATACTTTTAGAAGGCAATGATTAAAGCACAAAGCAGACCCTTCATGAACGGGATTAGTGCTCTTATAAAAGGGGCTCCAGAGAAATTACTCCCCACTTCTACCATGTGGGCATATAGCCAACAAACAACCATGAACAGAAAGTGGGCCATCATCAGACATCAAATCTGTTAGCATCTCAACCTTGGACTTCCCAGCCTGTAGATCTGAGAAATCAATTGCTAGCATTTATGTTGATGACATTAAATATTTTTTTTGTTTGTTTTTCAAGGTAGGGTCTTGCTTTAGCCCAGGCTGACCTGGAATTCACTCTTTAGTCTCAGGGTGGCTTTGAACTCATGGTGATCCTCCTACCTCTGCCTCTCAAGTGCTGGGATTAAAGGCGTGTCCCACCACATCCGGTTTAAAAGGTTTTTTTTGTTTGTTTGTTTTTGTTTTTTCGAGGTAGGGTTTTACTCTAGCTCAGGCTGACCTACAATTCACTATGGAGTCTCAGGGTGACCTCGAACTCACAGTGATCCTCCCCTACCTCTGCCTCCCGAGTGCTGGGATTAAAGTCATGCGCTACCATGCCCAGCTTAAAAGTTTATTTTTTTATGAGAGAGAGAGAGCGAGCAAAAGATAGTGTGTGTGTGTGTGTGTGTGTGTGTGTGTGTGAGAGAGAGAGAGAGAGAGAGAGAGAGAAAGAGACAGAGAGAGACTGAGAATTGGCATGCCAGGGCCTCTAGTCACTGCAGTTGAAGTCCAGAGGCATGCACCACCTTGTGCACATGCATGACCTTGTACACATGCATGGCTTTGTGCGTCTGGTTTATGTGGGTTCTGGGGAGTTGAGTTGCTAAGCCGTCTCTCCAGCCCTATTCATGTCATTTTTGATATAGCAGCCTGAATGGGCTAACACAGTGTAGTAGCAGTGGAGAGAAGAGAATGTATTATCAGATATTTAGGAGACAAATTAGCAGTATTTAATACCAAATTTGATATGCAATGTGAAGGAAATACGTATGTCAAGAATATTTTCTAATATGACATGGTGGCACACGCCTTTAATCCCAGCACTTGGGAGGCAGAGGTAGGAGGATCATCATGAGTTTGAGGCCACTCTGAGACTACGTAGTGAATTCCAGGTCAGCCTAGATTAGAGTGAGATCCTACTTTGAAAATTAAGTGTTTGCCTGTGAAGCTTAAGGACCCTGGCTTGAGGCTCGATTTCCCAGGACCCATGTAAGCCAGATGCACAAGGTGGCACATGCATCTGGAGTTCGTTTGCAGTGGCTGGAGGCCCTGGTGCGCCCATTCTCTCTCGCAATCTCTCTCTCTCTTTGCCTCTTTCTCTCTATGTCTATCTGTCGCTCTCAAATAAATAAATAAATAAAAATAAAAAAATTATTTAACAAAAAAGAATATTTTCTAGGGCTCTGGTTTGTACATATAGATAAGAGAAATGCTTGCCAGCTGGGCATGGTGGTACACACCTGTAATTCTAAGACATGAAAGACAGAGGCAGGAATATCAGGAGTTCAAGGCCAGCATTGGCTACATAGTGGGTTTGAAGCCAGCCTGGAGTACATGAGACTGTCACAAACCAAAACTAAAACTAAAATAAAAAGACTTGCAGAAGACTAGGTAGGATTATGAATTCAGTTAGAGATACATGGGAGCTTAAGGTGCTTATAAAACATCCAAATGAAGACATTTACAAGTTCAAAGTGGGGATTTGGGATTCACAGTGGCACTCTGTACTGTTCAATATGGGAACTACAAACCACATGTAGCTATTTAGATTTTAATTAATTAAAATGAAAATTATAACTCATATTCATCATTTGCACACAATAGCCACGTGTGTCTAATGGATACTATTGGCAGCACAGATATAAAACATTTCTATCATTCTAGAATGTAATAAAGGTAGGTAGCCTTTTTCCTATAATGGGCCAAGTAGTAAATATTTTTGGCTTTGTTGCCATATGGTCTCAACTCTGCTGTTGTAGTGTCAGAACAGGCATAGGTAATGTAAACAAGTGGGCTTATGTGTGTTCCAATAAAACTTTATTTATAAAAAATTGCTTCATTCAGGGCTGGAGAGATGGCTTAGCAATTAAGGCAGTTGCCTGCAAAGCCAAAGGACCCAGATTTGATTCCCCAGGACGCACATAATAGCTTCATTTACATAAACAGGTTTTAAAGCAGATTTAGGGACTGGAGAGATGGCTTAGTGGTTAAGGCGCTTGCCTGGGAAGCCTAAGGCCCAGGTTCGATTCCCCCGGACCCACATAAGCCAGATGCATAAGGTGGCACATGTGTCTGGAGTTCATTTGCTGTGGCTCATTCTCTGTCACACAAATAAATAAATAACTAGCAGATTTGACCTTTGAACTACAGTTTACCACCCCCTATTCTACTGAATAGTGCTAGTATAGATGATGATTAAAGTACTAGGGACAAATGAGGTCATAGAAGAAGAGAGATCAGCAGAGGCCTTGTCACAAATGTTGTGCCGAAGTATCCAGAGAGGTAGGAGAGAATCTAGGAAAAACCAGGTAGTTCCAGAAGCCAAGCTCAGTATATGTCAAGAAAGGGGAAGTGGGGCTGGGGAGATGGCTCAGCAATTAAAAGCACTTGCATGCAAAGCCTACTTGCTCAGGTTCAGTTCCCCAGTACTCATGTAAAGTCAGATGCACAAAAAGGCATATGTGGGCTGGGGAGATAGCTTAGCGGTTAAGGCGTTTGCCTGCGAAGCCTAAGGACCCAGGTTCGATTTTCCAGGTACCATGTAAGCCAGATGCACATGGTGGTGCATGTGTCTGGACTTTGCAGTGGCTAGAGGCCCTGGTGCGCCTGTTCTCTCTCTTAATCTCTCTCCCTCTTTCTCTCTGTCTCTAAAAAAAAAAAAAAAGGTAGCATATGCATCTGGAGTTTGCAGTAGCCCAGAGGCCTTGGTGTGCTTATTCTGTCTCTCTGAGACAGGATCTAATATAGCTGTAGCCCAGGCTGGCCCCCAAAAGATATGGCTGAGGATGACCTTGCACTTGAACTTCTGATCTTTTGATTTTTATTTATTTATTTATTTTTATTTATTATTTTAATTTTTTTATTTTAATTTTTTTGATTTATCGAAGTAGTTGTCTCACTCTAGCCCAGGCTGACCTGGGATTCACTATGTAGTCTCCGGGTGGCCTTGAACTCATGGTGATCCACCTACCTCTGCCTCCCAAGTGCTGGGATTAAAGGCATGTGCCACCACTCCTGGCTCCTTTTTATTTTTTAAAAATATTTTATTTTTATTCATTTATTATCTGATAGGGAGACAGAGAGAGAGAATGGGTGCCCCAGGGCCTCCAACCACTGCAAACGAACTCCAGACGCGTGCTCCCCCTTATGCATCTGGCTAACATGGGTCCTGGGGAATCAAACCAAGGTCTTTTGGTTTTACAGGCAAGTGCTTTAACTGCTAAGCCATCCGTCCAGCTCTGAACTTCTGATCTTTGATCTTCCTTCTGCAACCTCCTAAGTGAGGGATTACAGGTTTCAAGTTTAAATAATAAAATAAAAATATAATAATAAAATAAAGCCAATAATAAGTATTTTATTATTTATTTATTTGAAAGAGGCAGAGAGAGATGAAAAAGAGAGAGAGAATGGGCACATCAAGGCCTCCAGCCACTGGAAATGAACTCCAGACACACACACCACCTTGTGCATTTTACATGGGTCTTGGGGAATTGAACCTGCGTCCTTTGGCTTTGTAGGCAAGTGCCTTAACTGCCATCTCTTCAGCCTATAAATAAATTATCTTTTTTAAAAAGTTATAGAGGGCCTGGAGGGATGGCTTATCAGTTAAGGTGTTTGCCTGCAAAGCCAAAGGACCCAGGTTTGATTCCCCAGGACCCACAGTAGCCAGATACACAAGGGGGGGAATGCGTCTGGAGTTCATTTGCAGTGGCTGGAGGCTCTGGTACGCCCATTCTCTCTTCTCTCTCCCTCTTTCTCTGTCAAATAAATAACTAACTAAATAAAATATTTATTTAAGAAAGGTTATAGAGGGCTAGGGAACTAGCTCAGTTGGCAAAGGGGTTACTTTGAAAGCATGAGGCCCTGAGTTCCATCTCATAAAAAAAGCAATATGTGATGGCATGCGCTTGTAATTCCGGTGCTGGGGAGGCAGACACAAGTACATTTTGGGGACTTAGTGGTTGCCTGTTTTAGCCTATTTGGCAAGTTCTAAGCCAAGAGGCTGTCTCAAAAAAAAAAAAGGTGGGTGGAGAGATTGCTCAGTGGTTAAGACACTTGCCTGCAAAACCAAACAACCTGGGTTCGATTCCCCAGTACCCACATAAAACCATATGCACAAAGTGACACATGTGTCAGGAGTTCGTTTGCAGTGGTTAGAGACCCTACCATGCCCATTCTCTCTCCCTCTCTCTCTGCTTACAAGTAACATAAAAATAAATAAAATATTAAAAATTAAAGTCAGGCACGGTGGCACACACATTTTATCCCAGCACTCAGGAGGTGGAAGTAGGAGGATCGCCATGAGTTCAAGGCCAGCCTGAGACTACATAGTGAATTCCAGGTCAGACTGGGCTAGAGTGAGACCCTACTTCGAAAAACCAAAATAAATAAATAAACAGATAAATAAAAAAATTTTTAATGTGGGTGGCACCTGAGGAACACCACCAGACGTTGTCCTATGACTTCCATATGCATATGCATACATGCATACATATGCACACACAAGATATAGAGCAATTCTATCATTTAAAAATTATCCCGGGGCTGAGATATGGTTCAGTGGATCGGATGCTTGCCTGTAAAGCCTAAGGACCCAGGTTCAATTCCTCAGTACCCATGTAAAGGTAGATGCACAAAGTAGCACATGCATCTGGAGTTTATTTGCAGTGGCTAGAGGCCCTGGTGTGCTCATATTCTCTCTCTCTCTCTCTCATAAATAAATAAATAAATATTATCCCATTTTTTTCTTCTCATGACTCATCTGCCTGCTGCCTCTAAGGTTTTGCCTTACAAGAAATATCACATAGTTGGACTCACACAGTTTGTATGTAGTCTTTGAGTCTGGCTTCTTTTACTTAATCTAATGATGTTTTTTATTTATTTTGTTTTGCTTTTTTGAGACAGGGTCTCTCACACTATATCCCAGACTGGACTGGAGCTCACTGTGTAGCCCAGGCTGGCCTCAAAATTGTAATAATCCTGCCTCACACGGGGTTATAGGTATGATCCACCTTGCCTGGCTTTCATAACGCCTTTGAGGCTCATCATGTTGTGTGAATCAGGAGCCCATTCCTTCTTTTAGTTGACAGCAGTAGTAGATCATTTGGATCCATCACATGCATTGGGTCACTTAGGTTCCCCGGTGTCAGTGACTGCACGTAAAGCTGCTCCAAGTGTATGTGGTGTTGCAGTTACCTTCTTGTCGCTGGGACAAAAGGCCCCTGACCAGTTTATTTTAGCTTGCAGTCTTAAGGGGAAGTTTCATCATGGTGGAGAAAGTGTGGCATAGCAGACAACTGAGTGTCACATCTTGTCACAGCAGCAGGGGAAGGAAGTAGCCCACGTGAGCTAGCTATACCCAGTGCGGCTGGACTAATGAACCTCAAGGCCCATCCTCAGTGACGCACCACCTAGGGCAAGGCTGCACCTCCCAAACTCCACAACTTTTCTAAACTGTCACCAGCTGGGGACGAAGTATTCAAAACACATCAGGCTATCGGGAACATTTCACATTCGAATCACCACTTGTGGACATAAATTCTCATCTCACTTAGACATAAGATTGTTGGGTTGTGTGGTAAATATACACTTAAGGAATTGCCAAAGTAATCATACCATTTTTTCCCTCCATTCCAGCAATGTATGAGAGTCCAAGTTGCTCTATCTTTGCCAGCACATGATATTATCTCCCCCTGCCCCCCCAAAATCTTATTCTTAGGCTGGAGAGATGGCTCAACAGTTAAAGGTGCTTGCTTGCAAAACCTGATGGGATAATATGGGTTCAGTTCCCCAGCACCCATGTAAAACCAGATGCACAAAGGAGCACGTGTGTCTCGAATTTGTTTGCAACGTCAAGAGGCCCTGGTGTGCCTTTTCCCTCCCTCTCTCTGTCTTGTTTTCTCTTTCTGTCTCTGCTTACAAAGAAATAAAACTATTTTAAAATAAATAAAAACTATTCTCATTATAGAGATTAAAAGTTCTTTCAACACTTACTCTGGGCTGCTTCATTCCTATGATCTTAGTAATCAAAGGGCTGAGGCAGGAGAATTGTCATGACTTTGAGGCAAAACTGGACTATATAATGAGTTCCACACCGCTCTGGGCTACAGAGTGACATACTGTTTAAAATAAGAAAAGAAAGCTGGGCCTGGTGGCGCACGCCTTTAATCCCAGCACTCGGGAGGCAGAGGTAGGAAGATCACTGTGAGTTTAAGGCCAGTCTGAGACTACATAGTGAATTCTAGGTCAGCCTGGGCTAGCATGAGCCCCTATCTCAAAAAAAAAAAAAAAAAAAAAAATTAAAAAAAATAGAAAAGGAAAGAAGGGTTAGAGAGATGGTTTAGCAGCTAAAGGTACTTACTTACAAAGCCTGACAGTCTCCGTTTAATTCCCGGTACCCACATAAAGCCGATGCTCAAAGTGGCTCATGCATCTGGAGTTCATTTACAGTGGCAGGAGGCTCTGTTGTGCCCATCCCACCCCCTTTGCTTGCAAATAAATAAATAAATAAATAAAATATTTAAGAGAAAAGAAAAGAAAGATAGCACGGTGGTTCACATCTGTAACCCGAGCAGTGGGGGAGGAGGAGGTGGGAGTTTGCAATCAGCCTGGCCTGCAGAGTGAGTTCCGATCAGCCTGAACTAGAGTGAGAAATTGCCTAAAAAGAAAAATTGAAAAAAAAAAAGAAAGAGAAAGAAAGAAACAAAATCAGATATGTGATTTTCTTACTGTTTATAGCATGTCCATTCTCTTAGAAGTGTCTTTCAAAGGTAATTTTTTTTTTTTTTTTTTTTAGTTTTTCAGGGTAGAGTCTCACTCTAGCCCAGGCTGACCTGGAATTCACTATGGAGTCTCAGGGTGGCCTCGAACTCATGGCGATCCTCCTACCTCTGCCTCCCGAGTGCTGGGATTAAAGGTGTGCACCACCACGCCTGGCTCCAAAGGTAATTTTTCAACTAATAATTTTTAATTGGTTTTGTTTTGTTGTATTTAAGACAATTTTGCCTATCATGAGGTTGCAGAGACTTTTTCTTCCCTGTGTGTTATTTTAACATTTTAGGATTATTTTGTTTTTAATTAATTAAGTTAGTTAGCAGTCTGTTTATTTTTTGGGACAGGGTCTCTGTGTATCCCTGGCAGGCTTGAAACTAGATGTGTAGCTGGCCTAAAACGTGTGTTAGCCCTCCTGCCCTCTGCCTCTGGACGGTGTAGCTCTTTTTTCCTATCGAGTTAATTTTGTATAAGGTCCAAGGTATGGTTTGAGGTGGGCCTTCTTTTGTTCTGTTTTGCATATGACTATCCAATAGTTCCATTACTCCGTGACTTTTACTTTTCAAGTTAACATCAGTAGGTTTCGTTATAGTAGTTCCACAATACATGTCATTATATTTTGCTGGTATTCATTCCTCTTTCTCCCCACCTTCTCCATTCTCCTACCCTCTTCTTGCTGGTCTTCCTCCTCCAGTCTCCCTTTTTCTCACATGTACTCCATTACTCTTTCTTTCTCTCTTTTTTATATTTTATTTTTTAAATTTATTTATTAGACAGAGAGAGAGAGAGAGAGAGAGAGAGAGAGAGAGAGAACAGGCACACCAGGTCCTCCAGCCACTGCCAAGGAACTCCAGATGCATGTGACACCATGTGTATCTGGTGTACATGGGTTCTGGGCAATTGAACCTGGGTCCTTGGGCTTCACAGACAAGCGCCCTTAACCACTAAGTCATCTCTCCAGTCCTTTTTCTCTCTTTTTTGCATGTGTAGAGTGTGGTATGTATATGTGTGTTGTTTTGTTTTGTGTTTTTAAGGCAGGGTCTTGCTCTAGCCCAGGCTGACCTGGAATTCACTCGGAAGTCTCAGGGTGACCTTGAACTCTTGAACTCACTCAGTCCTCCTACCTCTGCTTCCCAAGTGCTGGGATTGAAGGCGTGCACCACCACGCCTGGCTTGTGTGTGGGTTTTCTTGAGATGGAGTCTCTTATTGAATGTGCAGCTGCCATGTTCAGTCAGACTGGCTGCCTTGCAAGCCCCAGCAATTCCTCAGTCTCTGCTCCTCACAAGACTGGGGTTACAGGTATACTTGGCCACACCTACCTGTTTACATGGGTGCTGGAGATCAAGCTCAGGGTGAATCAGGCCCCCATTCTTATATGGCAAGTGCTCTTAGCCACTGAGCCATCACCCCAGCTCCTCACCTCATCACTGTCTTTATCTCTCTCTCCTCCCTTAAGACATCTTCCTACTCTCTCATGGTCCCCATTTTATTTTCATATCACACACACACACACACACACACACACACACACACACACACGCAAATCCAGAGCCCACATACAAGAGAAAACATGTGGCATTTGTCTTTCTGAGTCTGGTTTATTTCTCTCAACACAATGATATTATTGTTCCTCAAAGTCTGATCCTAGACCTGCACTGCTTCTTTTCATTGTAATGGAACTTAGAAAAGGAATTCATATTGAGAAAGGAAGGAAGGGAGGAGAGGAAGGTGGGGGCGGGGGGAAGAGGAGAGATTTCCTATGTATGAGAGTGAAAGGGACTGATAGTCATGATTCCTAAAAAGGAGAAAGAAAATGAGATTGAGAGCTCAGATAGAAGGACAAGACCTCATCTGAATGCAGATGAATGTCTTGGGAGGAGGTGGACTGGGTAATATGGAAGTGGGGAGGAAATAAAAAGGGAAGGTACTAGGCAAAGAGAGGAAATTATTCAAAGCCTGAAGAAAGAAGTCCCCTAAGCCAGCAGGCCTCTCCTCACCTTCCCCGTGGGAAGAGAGTCCACAACTTTGAGCTGCAGAGGAAACAAAAGAATACTCATGGGGAATTGGCAACCACTGCCAAGATGATGGAATGGAACATTGGAGTGTATTGGGCCCAGAGGTGAGGAGGAAAGGGATGTGGGAAAGTAGGCAAGGAAAGAAACTAAGGCCCTCTAGGGAAAGGCAAGAGTTGATGGGCCTCACAGTTGCTAATTAGTGTTTGGTATGTACTGAGAAGAGAGAAACAATTGGTCTTGTGTGGGCAGTGATGCTGAGCTGAACTAAGCTCCAAGCTCACTAGCACTTGGAATAGTGGGCTGCAGGGTAAGCAAGGGAGTCATTTGCCATGGAAAACTGGGGGATGAACTTGCGCATGGAATTCTGGCTTTGAAGAACACACCCAAAGCAGATATGGCTTGTCCCTGGGGGGTCAGCCTGGCGGATCAGGAGGCCCCCAGAACAAGCGTCAGGAAGTAAGCCCCAGTCACAGTGGCGGGTAATCTAGCGCAGGGGATCTGAGTCAGCCTGCACGTTGTGGGATCCAGCCCTCACATAGCTGGTAATGGGAGGAAAGGACCTGAGTCCTGTGGAGCATACATTAAGAACATGGTCGGGCCAGGCGTGGTGGTGCATGCCTTTAATCCCAGCACTTGGGAGGCAGAGGTAGGAGGATCACTGTGAGTTCGAGGACACCCTGAGACTACAGAGTGAATTCCAGGTTAGCCTGGGCTAGAGTGAGACCCTACCTCGAAAAACTGGAAAAAAAAAAAACAAAAAACAGAGAAAAAAAAGTTGTTGGGACTGTGGATGGAGAGGCTGAACTTTGGATTCAGCTGCTTGACTGTGGGAATGGAATGAATTTTTTTTTGTTTTTTTGTTTTTTTGTTTTTCGAGGTAGGGTCTCACTCTGGCTCAGGTTGACCTGGAATTAACTATATAGTCTCAGGGTGGCCTCGAACTCACGGTGATCCTCCTACCTCTGCCTCCCAAGTGCTGGGATTAAAGGCGTGCGCCACCACGCCTGGCTAAATTATTCTATTTTTGAGAGAGAGAGAGATGGGTGCGCCAGGGCCTTTCAGCCGCTGAGAAGGAACTCCAGATGCGTGCGTCCCCTTGTGTGCATGTGCAACATTGCACGCTTGCGTCTGCGTCTGGCTATGTGGGACCTGAGATTTGAATGTGCATTCATAGGCTTCACAGGCAAGCTCATTAACCGCCAAGCTATCTCTCTAGCACTGGAACGAAATCTTGGGACCTTCCTCCCTATCTGGGGATTATTGCTGTGTGGAAGAATTTGTATCATCAAGTCATTTACATTGGAACCCTCCTCAAGTGCACACATAGGCTTTTTGGTGATGATTTTTAGTGTAGTGGAATATTCAAGAGCCTGGACTCTAGAGCCAGACTGCCTGCTTCAAATTCTGTATTTTATTTTTTGGGGGGGGGGGTTAGAGTCTTGCCCTAGCCCAGGCTGGCCTGGAATTCACTCTGTAGTCTCAGGGTAGCCTCAAACTCAACAGTGATCCTCCTACCTCAGCCTCCCAAGTGCTAGGAATAAAGGTATGTGCCACCATATCCAGCTGGTGTTTTCTTTCTTTCCTTCTTTCTTCCTTCCTTCCTTCCTTCCTTCCTTCTTTCTTTCTTTCTTTCTTTCTTTCTCTCTCTCTCTCTCTCTCTCTCTTCTTTGTTTTAAATATTTGAGTGAGAGAGAGAAAAGGATGGAGAGTGAGGGAAAGAGAGCACAAGCTCATGTGGAGCCCAGGGTGTCCTGTGCATGGGTCACTTTGTGCACCTGGCTTACATGGGTACTAGGAATTGGACCGGGCTATCTGGTTTTACAAGAACGTGCCTTTAGCTGTGGAAGTATCTCTCCAGCTACAAATTCTGGTTTTGTGACTCTTAGGGAAAAAAATATTAACCACTCTTGACCTCATTTTTTGTTTTTCTGAGGTAGGGTCTCACTGTAGCCCAAGATGACCTGGAATTCACTATGTAATCTCAGGGTGGTCTTGAACTCACAGCAATCCTCCTACCTCTGCCTCCCGCGTGCTGGGATTAAAGGCATGTGCCACCACGCCCGGCGACTTCAGTTTTTTAAAAATATTTTTTACCTATTTATTTGCAAGCAGAGAGAAAAAGAGAGGTAGAGAGAATGGAGGCACTAGGGCCTCTAGCCTCTGTAAACAAACTACAGATGCATGTGCCACTGTGCATCTGGCTTTACATGGGTACTGGGAATTAAACTGGACTGTCAGGTTTTACAAAAAAAATACTTTTAACTATGCAAGCATCCCTCCAGCCCTGACTTCAGTTTTTGATCTGTAAAATGATAATATTAACAATCTTATTGTAGGGATATTGCAATGATTCAATGTCTTAGTGTTTTTTTTAAATTTTTTATTTTTATTTAGTTATTAGAGATAGAGAGAGAGAGAGAGAGAGAGAGAGAGAATGGGTGCTCCAGGGCCTCTAGCCATTGCAAATAAATCAGATAAATGCGCCACCATGTGCATCTGGCTTATGTGGGACCTGGAGAATTGAACCTGGGTCCTTAGGCTTCGCAGGCAAATGCCTTTAACCACTAAGCCTTCTCTCCAGCCCCTGTCTTAGTGTTTTTAAAGGGCATAGAAAAGTGACTGGGACATAGTATTAATTATGTGATTATTAGTAACAGGGTAAGGTAGCATTTTCATATCATTGATTTCTTTCAGTTTCCATAGTTGGGTGCTGTAAGGAGGAGGATTTGCTAAACTATTTGACTGTTGTTACTTCTGGTCAGAAAAGCACAGTACTGAAGAAGCAGAATACCTGAGAGGTGTGTGATCCATGCCTGCCCAGAAGAAAGGGCCAAGAAGAGGCTGAGAACTATGGAAGTGTTATAGCTCTTGGGAGTTAGCATTGCTCCTCCAGAGACGCGAGAAGTTTTTGTTGTTATTGTTTGCTTTTTTTGGTTTTCGAGGTAGGGTTTCACTCTAGTCCAGGCTGACCTGGAATTACTATATAGTCTCAGGGTGGCCTTGAACTCACGATGACCCTACTACCTCTGCCTCCCGAGTGCTGGAATTAAAGGCGCGTGCTACCACACCCGGCTATTGTTTGCTTTTTGAAGCAGGGTCTCACTTTAGCCCAGGATGACCTGGAACTTACTCTGTAGCCCAGGCTGGCCTCAAACTCACACAAACCTCAGCCTCCAGAGATTTAAAAAATATTTTTGTTTAATTATTTGAGAGAGGGGAGAGAGAGAGAGAGAGGGAGAGAGAATGGGCACACCAGGGCCTTCAGCAATCCAGCTCCAGACACATGCACCCCCTTGTGTGCGTGTGCAATCTTGCATGCTTGTGTAACTGTGCATCTGGCTTATGTGAGAACTGGAGAGTCAAACATGAGTCCTTAGGCTTAGCAAGCAAGCATCTTAACAGCTAAGCCATCTCTTCAGCCCAGATACGATTTTTACACGTTTTTTAAAAATTTATTTATGTTCAAAAGAACAGAGAGGGGCTGGGGAAATGGCTTAGTGGTTAAGGCGTTTGCCTGCAAAGCCTAAGGACCCTGGTTCAGTTCCCCAGGAGCCACATAAGCCAGATGCACAAGGGGGAGCACATGTCTGGAGTTCATTTGCAGTGGCTGGAGGTCCTGGCGTACCCATTCTCTCTTTCTCTCTGCCTCTTCCTCTCTCTCTCAAATAAATAAAGAAATAATTTTTTTTTTAAAGAACAGAGAGCTAGAGAGAGAGAGAGAGAGGGAGAGAATGGGCACCCGGGTCTTCTTGGTGTGTAAACAACTCCAGACCCATGTGCCACTTTGTGTATATGGCTTTATGTGGGTCCTGGGGAATTGAACTGGGGCTGCAGACTTTGCAAGCAAGTACCACCCTTAATTGCTGAGCCATCTTACCAGCCCCAAGACATGAATTTTAAAAAATATTTATTTACTCTGTCTCTTCTTTCTCTCTGCTTGCAAATAAATAAATAAAGTTTATTTAAAAATTATTTATTTGAGAGAGAGAGAGAGGGAGAGGGAGAGAATGGGTGTGCCAGGGCCTTTAGCCACTGCAAATGAACTCCAGACACATGCAGTACCTTGTACTTTTAGCTTACATGGGTACTGGGGAATAGAATCTGGGTCCTTCGGCTTTGCAGGCAAGTGCCTTAACCACTAAGCCATCTCTCTAGCCCAAGATAGGAATTTTGTAAGAGGTGCTCTTACAGAGCATGCGGTTTCTGGTTCATCCAGAGTGGGTAAGCCATGTGTCCTTGGATAACCTGAAGTTTGGTTAGATTGATGGTTTGCTGAAATACATAGCAGAGGGCCTCTATTCGTTTAAAATTTCTGAGTTTCTAAGAAATAAACAGGAGCATTAAGGCAAAGGACAGGGACCAATGAACAATTGTGTACAATATAGAGGGTGGAAACTAAAGATTTGTCCTTATCTAACTGTCCCTACCCCCAGCTTCAGCAAGTCACAAACAGCTAAATCCAGAAATCCAGTGTCCACAGTGGCTATTTTGAGAACTGGCTAGAAAGAGTGGAGGGAGGAGGGGCAGGAGAAAAAAGCTGTAGCACATCACTTTTCAACAGAAGGGTGAGGGGGATGTCAAGAGGCCTGCTGGGGAATCAGGCTCTTCTCCATATAGCATGCCTTTCTGTTCTCCCCAGTGGAGAGGGAGGGTCTCACTCTAGCTCAGGCTGACCTGGAATTCACTATGTATTCTCAGGGTGGCCTCGAACTCACAGCAATCCTCCTACCTTCCAAGTGTTGGGATTAAAGGCGTGCACCACCATGCCCGGCTCCCCAGTGGAGACTTTTGATCTTAGGTTATGACCTTTCATAGTTTTATCCCAAATGGAGCTGGAAACCCCTGGGGAGCCGGATCCCAGCTGAGCCCCTGCACTCTTCCAGGGCCAGGGAAAGCTGTCAGGCAGAGGGAATGTGGCAGCCAGAGTGGTTCAAGACTCACGTATTCCTGCTTAGGGGAGTCTATTCAGGTCAGCTGATGGGAGAAGGGACATTGAGGAAACAGTACTCTGAGGAAAGATACTTCAAATAGGGCTCCAAATTTTCCTACAAAGGGGAGGAATTGGGATAGAGGAGGAGAGCTTATGGATTAAGGCAATAGGTTTAAAGTCAGAGGGCTAATGGTCAAAACAAGGATAAGAGGGATTTACTGGCAATAAAGTAAGATCTGAAGCCAGAGACCATGAAACTATAGAACCTGCCTCTTGATGAACCTCTTATCTGGACAACTGGTTGCTGTCCTTTGAGACAACAGTACATCACAGTGAAAGATCTTACCTCAAGCTACTGGGCCATTATATTGATCATTTGTTTGTTTTGTTTTTGAGAAAAGGCCTCACTCTAGCCCAGGGCTAACATAGTGGTCAAGGTAGCCCAGCCTGGCCCCAAACTCACAGTGTTTCTTCTACCTCAGTGCTTGCTGGGATTAAAGGCTTAAGTCACTACACCTGGCTTTTATGACCTAATTTTAAAGATATATTCCCATGTCAAGTATCACACTGAATCAGTATTTTTAAAAATTTATTTATTTGAAAGAGTGAGAGAGGGCTGGAGGGATGTCTTAGTGGTTAAGGTGTTTGCCTGTAAAGCCAAAGGACCCAGGTTCGATTCCCCAGGACCCACATAAGCCAGATGCAGGTTGCACATATGTCTGAAGTTTGTGTGCAGTGGCTGAAGGCCCTGCCATGCCCATTCTCTCTATCTGCCTCTTTCCCTCTCTCTCTCTCAAATAAATAAAATAAAAAAGCTGGGCGTGGTGGCACACACCTTTAATCCCAGCACTTGGGAGGCAGAGGTAGGAGGCTCACCAAGAGTTGGAGGTCACCCTGAGACTACATAGCGAATTCCAGGACAGCCTGGGCTGGAGTGAAACCCTACCTCGAAAAACCAAAAATAAAAATGAAAATAAAAATAAATAAAATAAAATAAAATGAGAGAAAGAGAGAGAGAGAGAGAGAAGAGAGAGAAAATGGGCACACCAGGGCCTCCAACCACTGCAAAAGAATTCCAGACACATGTGCCACCTTATGCATCTGGTTTATGTGGGTCCTGGGGAATCAAACCAAGACCTTTTGGCTTTGTAGACAAACACCTTAACCACTAAGCCATCTCCCCAGCCCCAGTACTTTCTTTCTTTCTTTCTTTCTTTTTTTTTTTTGAGGTAGGGTTTTACTGGAGCCCAGGCTGACCTGGAATTCACTATGTAGTCTCAGGGTGGCTTCAAATTCATGGTGATCCTCCTACCTCTGCCTCTCAAGTGCTGGGATTAAACGCGTGCGTCACCACGCCCAGCCTGAATCAGTATTTTTTATTTTAATATCATTATTTTCTCCCAACTTTCTTTTTTGTTTATTTGCTTTGTTGAGACAGGGTCTCATGTGGCCCAGGCTGGCCTCAACCTCACTATGTAGCCAAGACTAGCCTTGAACTCCTGACCCTCCTGCCTCCATCTTCTAGGTACTGGGATTATAGGTTTATGCCAACACACCCAACTCCTCCTAACTTAAAAAAATTATTTATTTATTTGCAAGTATGAGAGGGAGAAATTAAGAGAGAGAGAAAGAGAGAGAGAGAATGAGGGTGGTGGTGTCAGGGAAACGAACTCCAGATACATGTGCCACTTTGTGCATCTGGCTTTATGAGGGTGCTGGGATTTGAACCCTGGTAGACTTTGCAAATAAGCACCTTTAACCACTGAGCAATCTTTCCATCCCCTAACTTTTTTTGTTTTTTGGGGGCAGGGTCTCACTCCAGCCCAGGCTGACCTAGAACTCGCTCTTCAGCTCCAGGCTGGCTTTGAATTCACAGCAATCCTCCTATCTCAGCCTCCCGAGTGCTGGGATAAAAGGTGTGTGTCACCACCCCAGTTGCTCTAATTTTTTATTAGAAAAATTTACCAGAGTCAAAAGAATAGTTGAGTGTGGAGAGATGGCATAGCAGTTAAGGCACTTTCCTGCGAAGCCTAAGAACCCAGGTTTGATTCCCTAGGACCCACATAAGCCAGATGTACAAGGTGGCTCATGTGTCTGGAGTTTATTTGCAGTGGCTGCAGGTCCTGTTGTGTCCATTCTCTCTCTCTCTCTCTCAAATAAATAAAATATTTAAAATATTTTTTCACATTTTTTTTTTGAGGTAGGGTCTCACTCTAGCCCAGGCTGACCTAAAATTCACTATGTAGTCTCGGGGTGGCCTCGAACTCACAGTGATCCTCCTACATCTGCCTCCTGAGTGCTGGGATTAAAGGCATGTGCCACCACGCCTGGCTTAAAAGATATATTTTGGGCTGGAGAGATGGCTTAGCGGTTAAGCGCTTGCCTGTGAAGCCTAAGGACTCCGGTTCGAGGCTCAATTCCCCAGGACCCACGTTAGCCAGATGCACAAGGGGGCGCTCGCATCTGGAGTTTGTTTACAGAGGCTGGAAGCTCTGGCGCGCCCATTCTCTCTCTCTCTCTCTCTCTCTGCCTCCTTCTCTCTGTCGCTGTCAAATAAATAAATAAAAAAAAAAAGATATATTTAAAAAAAATAGTAAAAAAAAAAGAGTAGTTGAGTTCACATCTCATCTATATGTCTTCCACTTAGATTCAGTAACTATTAACATATTAACATACACAATTATGTTACAGTATTTTGTCAGCATGTGACAGTATTTTGGCCATGGAGACAATATAACCTGGTAGTTAAGCATGAAATGTCAATCTTCCTGTGTTTCAAAGCCAAAGCCAGGCCCACTATTTTCTGTTTGTGTGACTTGACATTGGGTTATATCCTGAACATTTCTCTAAGCCTGTTTCCTCAGCTAATAAAATAGGATGACATCTCAGAAATCTCAAGGATTAAGTAGGGTAATGTTTGGCACACACTACATGCTCAATACATATATTTGTTTTTTTTGTCTCCTCACTTGCCCTGGAAGATAGGAACAATATCGATGGGTTTCACTTTAAATCTGGAATCAGCCTCAAGAGGGCTCTTGTGCTGTCTGCCAACCCTGCCGTATCACAGCAGTTGTTCACTGTCTTAGTCTTAGATGACCACGTCACTTGTCCTCCTGTCCACTGGAACACTTCTTACCTTGCAACTGGCAACTGCCCTTCTTGCTTCACATTTCACTGAGGAAATAGAAACAGTCGGAAGACACTCATTCTTTCCCACTGTATTTGCCACCTTGTGTGCATCGACTGTCTTCATCCCTACACTGACGATGAGGTGTGCACATTCGTGTGCAAGGCCGACCTTCCACGTGTGCACTAGGACCGCCTCTTGCTAGTCAAAATGTCCCTCTGATAGCTATCCTTTCTCTGGTATCATCATTTTTTTTTCCTTCCGTACTAAACTATTCTCATCAGCATCTAAAAACACTACATTTCTCATCTTAATAAACACCTTCCTGCAACCCCATGTTCCCCAGTTACCATCCAGTTTTCCTGCAGTCCTTTAAAGACATTCTCTCTCTCTCTCTCTCTCTTTTTGGTTTTTCGAGGTAGGGTCTTGCTCCAGCCCAGGCTGACCTGGAATTCACTAACTATATAGTCTCAGGCTCAAACTCACAGCGATCCTCCTACCTCAGCATCCCAAGTGCTGGGACTAAAGACATGTGCCACCACACCCGGCTCAAGAAAACCTCTTTGATAGCGCCCATCTGCAAATCCAGCTTATTTTACTATGAAACTTCTTTGAAGTCTGAATACTTTCTCTTACCTCCATCCCTATGATCCTTAGTCTAACCCCTACCATCTTGCTTGTATCACTTTACAAGAGGAGAGTACAGTTAGGGTGACTGGACTCCTGGAAAACAAAAAAGGCAGGAAAGTCTGCACTCATCAGAAATCAAAGATGACTTTATCTCTTACCTCATTCCCTAGAGCTGTTTTGCTACAAATAACCTGGGCCCCTTCTGGGAGAGAGGTCTTTCATAGGATTTAAACATTGTGGTTGGTCAAGCTCAGTCCCTGGAACTTGGTATCAGGGCTAGCCTCTTCTTGAGACAGGCAAGAGCCCTACCCAACCAGCTGCCCCTCTGGTTCACCTGAGCCGGAAGACAGCCCACCACTGTAAGGGTATAAATACCTTTGCAAGGGGAGGGCAGAGTCTCTGACCACTTGGGAACCTCCAGGTATGGGTGAGTTTTTCCCTCGGCTGGGCCTGAGTCGAGTCCAGGACCAGCTGGGCTGAGCCATGGGGAAAGGCCCCCGTCCCTCACTCTCCACATGGCTCCTTCACCTCCTCTGGCCCCTCACGTGGCAGGGGCTCTTAGAACATTCTTTTCTGTCTCTTTTCTCCATGGTTTTCCCAGGCCCTCCATGTGAGATCTCTAGCCACCTGGGTGCCTTCCCTTGGCTTTGTACTTCCCTCAATAAATATAATAATTTAATAATTATCCTTCTCAGTCTTTTGTTATTCAATTCTTAAAAAATACTTTTTAGAGAGAGAGAGAGAGAGGGGCAGATTAGACAGAGAGAGAGAGAGAGAGAGAGAGAGAGAGAGAATTGGTGTGCCAGGGTCTCAGCCACTGAAATCAAACGTCAAATGTTTGTGCCACTTAGTGGGTACATGCATCTGGCTAACGTGGGTTCTGGAAAGTTGAACATGGGTCCTTAGGCTTTGTAGGCAAGCACCTTAAACTGCTAAGCCATCTCTCCAGCCTTATTCAATTCTTTGCTTAAAATTATAAATGAATTCCAGGTCAGCCTGGGCTAGAGTGAGACCCTACCTTGGAAAAAAATAATTAGAAACGAATCTAGGGCTTGGGGTTCAAGGACTTTCCTGGACCCGGAGCACCCTGTTAAACTAGCCCCCCCCACCACCCATTTCTTTCTTATTCCTCTAGAGTTTAATCTTATCTCTTAGCCAGAGCAATACTTTAGAAACGTGTTAGAGAACTGGGTGTGGTGGTACACACCTGTAATCCTAGCACTTGGGAGGTGGAGGCAGGAGGATGAAAGAGTTCAAGACCAGCTTGGGCTACATGAGGTCCTGTCTCAAAAAAATTAAAAGTTAGGCCTGGAGATATGGCTTAGAGGTTAAGGCGCTTGCTTGCAAGCCTGATGGCTCAAGTTTGAACACAAATGCTACTTTGCGGCTTTATGCAGCTGTTGGGGAAGATCAATCTTGGATGGGCAGGGGCTTTATAAGCAACCACCTTTAACTGCTGAGTCATCTCCCCTCCCATCTTTCTCTTTTGAGACAGTCTCACTCTGTAGCTCAGGCTGACTTGCAACCATGTTGCCTAGGCTGGCCTCCTGACCTTGTGAGCCATCTGCCAAAGCATCCTCCCTCCCCCAGGCGCTGAGATCACAGGTGTACCTAATCTCATTTATTTTATTTTATTTATTTGACAGAGAAGGAGGGGAGGGGGGAGAGGGAGAGAGACACACACACAATGGGCGCGCCAGGGCCTCCAGCCACTGCAAACAAACTCCAGACATGTGTGCCTCCTTGTGCATCTGGCTAACATGGGTCCTGGGGAATCAAACATGGGTCCTTTGGCTTTGCAGGCAAACGCCTTAACCACTAAGCCATCCCTCCAGCTCTCATTTATTTTATTTTTTTGGAGGTGGGGAGGGAAAGAGAGAGAGAATCGGCAGGCGCCAGGGTCTCAGGCCCTGCAATCGAACTCCAGATGCTTCTGCTACCTAGTGGGCATGTGTAACCATGCACTTTGCCAACCCTTTGTGTGTCTGGCTAATGTGGGATCTGGAGAGTCGAATATGGGTCCTTAGATTTTGCAGGCAAATGCCTTAACCGCTAAGCCATCTCTCCAGCCCTCTTTTTTTTTTCTTGGTTTTTCAAGTTAGGGTCTCACTCTAGCTCAGGCTGACCTGCAATTCACTATGTAGTCTAGGGTGGCCTCGAACTCACAGCGATCCTCCTACCTCTGCCTCCCAAGTGCTGGGATTAAAGGTGCGTGCGCCACCACACCCAGCTTCGGCCCTCATTTTTAAATACTCTTTTCCTTTCTTAGCACCAGCCATGATGGTTTTCTTTCATAAACCTAGTAAGCACAAACCTGCCTTAGGGATACCCTGTTGTTTTATCTGCCCTCAAGGCTCTTCCTACAAACATTTACACGGCTTCCTCTCTTTCATTTTTAACTTTTTATTGACAGGTTCCATAATTATAGACAATAAACCATGGTAATTCTCTTCCCACCCACTTCCTCCCCCGCTCAAGTCCACCCTCCACCAAATCCTCCCTCCCTTTCAATTAGTCTCTCTTTTATTTTGATGTCATCATCTTTTCCTCCCATTATGAAGGTCTTGCACAGGTAGTGTCAGGCACTGCGAGGTCATGGATATACAGGCCATTTTATGTCGGGAAGCTTGCATTGTAAGCAGTCCTACCCTTCCTTTAGTTCTTACATTCTTTCCGCCACCCCTTCTGCAATGGACCCTGAGCCTTGGAAGGTGCGATAGAGATGTTTCAGTGCTGAGCACTCCTCTGTCACTTCTTCTCAGCACTATGGTACCTTTAGGATCATTGCAGTGGTCACCACCACCTGAAAAGAGAAGCTTCTCTAACCAAAAGTGAGAGTAGCATTAATATATGGGTATAAACATAAAAAAGTGCTGAGAGGGCAGTTTTGTGGGAATAATATATGCATTTAGCCACACAACAGCAGGCATTACTCTCCTAGGGCTCATGACCTCCTCAGCCACAAGCTATTTTTAAAATAATTTTTTAATTTTATTTATTTATTAGAAACACAGAGAGAGAATGGGCATTCCAGGGCCTCTAGCCACTGCAAACGAACTCCAGACACATGTGCCACCATGTGCGCCTGGTAGGTTTTTTTTTTTTTTTTTTGGTTTTTTGAGGTAGAGTCTCACTTTAGCCCAGGCTGACCTGGAATTCATTGTGTAGTCCCAGGGTGGCCTCGAACTCACAGCGATCCTCCTACCTCTGCCTCCCAAGTGATGGGATTAAAGGTGTGCACCACCACACCCAGCTTGCACCTGGTTTTATGTGCAAAAATTTTGGGGAATTGGATCTGGGTCCTTTCGCTTTGTAGGCAAACACCTTAACCATTAAGCAATTTCTCCAGACCAGCCATAGTTTTTTTTTTTTTTTTTTTTTTTTTTGAGGTAGGGTTTTATTCTAGCTCAGGCCTGCCTGGAATTCACTATGTAGTCTCAGGGTGGCCTCAAATTTGTGGTGATCCTCCTACCTCTGCTTCCTGAGTACTGGGATTAAAGGCGTGTGCTACCATGCAGGGCTTCCAGCCACCGTTTTTGACTAGGTTTTCAGTACCTGGCATGTATTCCCTCCCATGGAGTGGGCCTCCGGTCCAATTAGAGAGTGGTTGGTTTCCTCCATAACAGACATGCCACTATTGCACCCATTGGTTCATTTGGCCTGCCTGGCCAGTCTTAAAGCTTTTGGGTTCTATTGCTGTTTAACAATGCTGATGACTTCTTTCTCCCACAGTGCTGCCTGCAACATAGCTTTTTCTAGCTCTCTGTTGGCTGGGCAATAGTGGGGAGGTTTCTAGATCAGTTCCAGCTTGATTTCTCAGTGACCTGTAGCCCAAGCTTGTGGACTCTTCAGCAAAACATGGCTCCCTCTTATAGGTCACCAAAGCCTCAACTCAGATGTCAATCTTCAGAAGGATATTTCTAGGCTATTCTACTTTGTTTCATGGCATTTGCTACTAACTGACATGTTTGTCCAGTGAGTGTAGGGACATTTTTTTTTCTCTTACTGTTATATTCTTGATGCCTAAAGAAATACTGTATATGTATTAGGCAGTGATATATTTGTTGAATATATCTTTTGCTAACTTGATAAATCATTGCCAAAGTGGTGTAGAAACAAGGGCTGGGGAAATAGTGGTTAGAGATGCTTGCTTGTAATGCCTGTTGGCTTAATTCCCTAGTACAAAGTCAGATGCACAAAGGGATGCATGCTTCTACAGTGTGCTTGAAACAGCAAGAGGACCTTGAGTGCCCATTTTCTCTCTCTTTCATATTTACATAAATAAAAAAACAAATAAATAAATACATAAATACATAAATAAAAGTGGTGTAAAAACAAGCATAATCTACACAATATAAAGTGAATTTCATCAGCTTCTTTCTTTATTAAACTTGATTTAAAAAAAATTTGCTTTATTCTTATTTATTTATTTGTGAGTGACAGAGAGAAAGAGGGAGAGAGAGAGAGAGAGAATGGGCGCATCAGGGCCTCCAGCACTGCAAACAACTCCAGACGCATGTGCCCCCTTGTGCATCTGGCTTACGTGGGTCCTGGGGAATCGAACCAGGGTCCTTAGGCTTTGCAGGCAAATGCCTTAACTACTAAGCCATTTCCCCAGCCCAGTTTCTTTTTTTTTTTAAACAAGTATTTCCTTTTCTTCTCCTTTTCCTCCTCCTCCTCCTTCTTCTTCTTTTTGTTTTGAGGTAAGGCCAACTGACTGGCCTTTTTTTTTTTTTTTTTTTTAATGTGTGTGTGAGAGAAATTTAGCATTCCAGGGCCTCCAGCCACCGTAATTGAACTCCAGACATGTATGCCACTTTGTGTGCATGTGCAACCTTGTGTACTTGCATCACCTTGTGCATCTGGCTTACATGGGACCAGGAGAGTTGAATATGGGTCCTTAGGCTTTGCAGACAAACACCTTAACCACTAAGCAATCTCTCCAGCTCCTTTTCATCTTAAAATTTTTTTATTTATTTATGAGAGAGAATGGGTGTGCTGGGCCTCTTGCCACTGCAAACTCCAGACACATATGCCAGTTTGTGCATCTGGCTTTATATGGGTACTGAGGAATGGATTCTAAGCTGACAGGCTTTACAATCAAGTGCCTTTAACTGCTGAGCCATCTTCCCAATTCCTCATTAGCTTGTTTTTTTTATTTGTTTGCTTGTTTTGTTTATTTTGTTGAAACAAGGTCTTACTCTACAGCCCAGACTAACTCTAACTTGGAGCAGTCTTCCTGCCTCAGCCTCCAGAGTGCTAAGATTATAACATGTGATAGCTATCATGTCCAGCCTCTATCAGCTTTCTTTTTTAAAAAAAATTTCATGGGGGCTGGAGAGATGGCTTAGCAGTTAAAGAGTCTGCCTGCAAAGCCTAAGGACCCGTGTTCTACTCTCCAGATCCCATATTAGCCAGATGCACAAAGGTGAGGCAAGTGCAACGTTGCACATGTCTACTAGGTGGCGCAAGCATCTGGAGTTCAACTTCAGTGGCTGAGGCCCTGTTGCACCAATTCTCTCTCTCTTTCTCTTTCTCTCCATTTCTCTCTCACACTCTCTCTAAAATAAAAAAAATGCAAAAAAAAAAAACCCACAGGCTGGAGAGATGGCTTAGATGGCTGTGAAGCTGAAGGACCCAGGTTTGATCCCCAGAACCCACATAAGCCAGACATAGAAGGTGACACATGCACACAAGGTCATGCACGAGCACAAGGTGGCACACATGTCTGGAATTCGGTTGCAGTGGCTAGAGGCCCTGGTGCACCCATTCTCTCTCATAAAATAAATTAAAAATGTATTTTATTTATTTATTTGTGAGGAGGGAGAAAGGGAGAGAGAAAGAGAGAATATGGTGTTCCAGAGCCTCTTGCCACTGCACACAAACTCCAGATGCACTTTGTGTATCTTGCTTTACATGGGTACTTAGGAATCAACCCAGGCCCGCAGGCTTTACAAACAAGCACTTTAACCACTGAGTCATCTGCCAGCCCCAGCAGATAAACTGATATGTTTATCAGCTTTCCTAAAGCAAACCCTTTACATCTGGTGGTCATTCAGAAAAAGGTTTGCATCTGTAAAGTAGGGGATCATACTATCTACTCGCAAGAGCTGTTCCAGGACTAGATGAGGAAATGTTGTCACTTCACTAATTTCCTATCCTTTGGCAAATATAAAGTACTCAAATAAACAAAGTCCAAGGGCACCAAGTAGCCTATGGGAATGGCTCTGTCTTAAGATGAATAGTTCCTTGAGAACGATAAGGCAGTGCTATTAATATGGTCGTGAGGAAAGGGAGGTATTTTTATGGTTATTCTAACCCTCCACGAGAGCAGGGAATCTGGAAGAAAGCGTGCATACCAGCTGCCTAGACTCACTCCAAATGCATTACCTCCTGTCTTATGGGGGCTTTAATGTCTCCCAGCAATCCTAGCACTATTCCCTAGACTATTCACACTCCTCAGTGAGGACTTGGTGCCTTTTTACCCCTTCCTTCCTTTAATACCTTTTCTTTCATCCTCTTGGATGAAGACCTGGTTATCTATTTTACTTTAGAAACAGAAGCAATTAGGAGAGATCTTTGTACTGTTCCCGTCTGCCTGCATCTGGATCTGTATGCTCTGCCTTTCTTCCAGCTACTGTGGATGATCTAGTCTAGCTTCAAGGTCACCCTCCTCTGCGTGTGTGGTAAACCTCACCATCTCTCTCCTGCTTCAGGTGTTTCTTCTTTTTTTTTTCTTTTCAAAATTTTTTTTTATTAACAACTTCCATGATTATAAAAAATATCCCATGGTAATATCCTCCCTCCCCCCACTTTCCCCTTTGAAACTCCATTCTCCATCATATCTTCTCCCCCTCTCAATCAGTCTCTTTTATTTTGATATCATGATACTTTCCTTCTATTATGATGGTTTTGTGTAGGTAGTGTCAGGCACTGTGAGGTCATGGATATCGAGGCCATTTTGTGTCTGGGAGGAGCATGTTGTAAGGAGTTCTACCCTTCCTTTGGCTCTTACATTCTTTCAGCCACCTCTTCCACAATGGACCCTGAGCCTTGAAAGGTGTGATAGAGATATTGCAGTGCTGAGCACTCTGGTCACTTCTTTCTTGCTTTCATGTGTTTACTCTCCTTTATTGTTTCCATAAAAACACAAACATTCTGTGATTTCTGCCATTTTATTTTATGTATTTATTTATATTTGTAAGCAGAGAAAGAGAGAGAGGAAGAGAGAGAGAAAGAGAGAGAGAGAAAGACAGAGAGAATGGGCATGCCAGGGCCTCTTGTTACTACAAATGAACTTCAGATACATGTAACACTTTGTGCATCTGGCTGTATGTGGGTATTGGGGAATCGAGCCCAGGTCAGGCTTTGCAGGCTAGTGCCTTAACCACTGAGTAATCTTTACAGCTCCCTACAAGACTTTCTACTTCATCACTAATGCTCCTTTTGTGTAAATCACAGGCCACCACTGGCTTTTACTACAGCAATAGGCAAATTCTTTAAGAAGACTCCCAAGGGCCCATGTAATCTGTCCCCACACCTTCTAAGCTCTGATTTCATCTCCATCCATCTTTTTTCTTTCTTCCCTGCACTCCACTCCCCTAGGATCTTGTTGTTCCTCAAAGAAACTGATCATATTTTCACCCCAGGGCTTTTGAAAGCTCTTGTCATTGAGAGGTATCATCTTTATTCTCTCATCTCCTACAGGTCCTTTCTCAAATGCCATCTCAGAGAGGCTTTTCCTGACCAAAAAGGATATTCCTCCACCTCACCTGTCACTCACCTACCCTTTCTCCATAGCACATTTCACCATCTAATACCATAGTACTTTGTCTAAAAGTGCATTGAAATGAACTCCATGAAGGCAAAGTTTCTTTTCTTTTCTTTCTCCCTCCTTCCCTCCTTCCTTCCTTCCTTTTTTTTTTTTTTTTTTTTTGAGATAGGGTCTTGCTCTAGCCCAGGCTGACCTAGAACTCACTATGCTGCCCAGCTTGGTCTGGAACTCATGGCAATACTCCTGCCTCAGCTTCCTGAGTTCTAGGATTACACATATACCACCATGCCCAATTTACTGAATTTTTGTTCTTCTCCTGATCGCAAGGTTTCTTTCTTTTTCTCTTATGTGTTTGTTTTGAGGTGGGATATCGCTCTAGCCCAGGGAATCCTGGAATTCACTATACAGTCTCAGGGTGGCCTTGAACTCATAGCTAACCTACTACCTCTACCTCCCAGTTGCTGGGGTTAAAGACGTGTGCTGCCGCAACTGGCAAGGTTTATTTCTTCCAAAGACTAAAGGCCTGGTCAAGGGAGAACATGAGTATACCTAAGAGGTCTAAGGGATGGTACCTTAAAACTTCCACAAATATCTAATATTTGATTTTTTTTTTTTCTTCAGCTTAACACCAAAACACCCTCAGCATCCAACCAGGCATCTGACCCTGAGGAAAAAGGTGAGTGGAGTTAGGCTAGGATAATGTGTAGATTTGATAAAAGTAAGGACATGGAGACAGGTAAAGTTGTCTGTCTTGAAGCTCATAATGTCAAATGTCACAGGAAAAAGAGCCTGGATAAGTAAAGCAAAGGATTACTGTATCTCTGGGCTTCTTTATGCTATTTCCCAAGAAGTAATCCTATTAGCATTTTCTGTTTGATTTTAGAAAGTGAGTCTGGGGTTGGAGAAATGCCTTAGTAGTTAAGGCATTTGCCTGCAAATGACCCAGGTTCAATTCCCCAGGACCCACATAAAACCAGATGCACACGGCGGCACATGCATCTGGAATTTATTTGCAGTCTCATCAATAAATACGTTGAATTAATTTTAAAAAATTTTAAAAAGAAAGTAAGTCTGTAGTGGTCACGAAAAGCTGGTACAATGATAAAAATATTCATCAGATAAGCCAAGGTACTGTCTCCATTAGGAATTGAGGGAAAGTTGGAGAAAGTGAGTGTGCATTTGGACTTGAGCTATAGGATTTAGAATCAGTGATAATAGCCAGGCATGGTGACACACACCTTTAATCCCAGCATTTGGGAGGCAGAGATAGGAGGATCGCCCTGAGTTTGAGGCCACCCTGAGACTACATAGTGAATTCAGTCAGCCTGGGCTAGAGTGAGACCCTACCTCAAAAAAAAAAAAAAAAAAAAAAGAATTAGTGATAATAGTTATAGAAGGCATTTGTCATTTAATCCAAGAAAAGCAAAGCTTCCTGAGATAACTATCGCTAATTCCCAGTCTAGTATCCTGGCTTCGAGAATTACCAGACATCTGTAGTCCTTACCAAGATTGGTGAACACTACAGAGCGTAGCATACAATGGACCCTAGCCATTGTACTTGGGGTCTGGAGGGAAGAACTGAAGTCAGCCAGGTTGAGTCATTAACATGTCTCCAACTGTCTTCAGGGAAGGCTGGCAGCACCAAGACAGCTGAGGAGGAGGAAGAGATTGACATTGACCTGACCGCACCAGAGACAGAGAGAGCTGCCCTTGCCATTCAGGGCAAGTTCCGAAAATTCCAGAAAAGGAAAAAGGATTCGAGCTCCTGAATGACCAGCCTTGCCCTCCACCCTTCTACCTTCTGTCCCCTTCTCCATGGCTCTGACTCCCGGGTATCTTGTCCCTTTGTCCCTGTAGTCTCTTGCTGAGGCAAGTTCAATCTTTATGATTTGTTTCTTTGGCCCTCCCGAACATCACAGTAGTTAGAGGCACAAGGAGCATGGCGAAGATGCGCACTTCAGTTGGTAGTCACTTGCCTAAGGCTGAGTCAAGTTTCTCTTGGGCTGAGGCTCTGCATCAGTAACCAATGCCTGTCTATGGAATTGGTGAATGAGCAGTTTTGAGGTTTAACTTCCCTCATCCCCCAGTGATGAGGGCGCAGGGGAAGCCTTCAGAGTAGAGTGCCTGAGGGCGGGACATCCGCACTGCTCTGCCAGTTACAGCGTCCACAAACCAGGTATCATTCTTTCCCTTCCCAGGTCCTTCTGCAGTGTCACCTTCAACTCCCTGTGACTGAAACCACAGTGGGGACTGGAGCTTCTCCCCCAGGCAGACCTAAGCCAAGCACCTTACCGCATTAGTGCATGCTGAGTAGATCAGTTCCAAGGAAGGGATACTGGGAGTGGTGGAAGCAAGGAAAAGTTACCTGCATCGTCCAGTCTAAGAGCATACGGACCAGAGGTGGCAGAGGTGCCCAGGGCCACAGGCACGGAAATGAGGACTAGGGTAGATTGAGGAAGGAAAGAGAAGTAGAGGAGGGCAAGATCGATGAAGCCACAAGTTACTGGTTAACGTGTACTGCATGAAGGAATCTTGGGTCTTTGCTAACCTGCCTACCTCTAACTCCCCCACCAACTATAGTCATCCCCAGAGGCCACATGAGCCAAGTGACCCCTGTAGTTCCCAGCTATCCGACTGTGGAGTCAGGGCAGAAATGAAATAGCCATTCTATGTGACTTTAGCATGTTTAAGAATTATAACAATAATAATAATTAAAAAAAGCCCTCAAATAGGGCCATTGAACCTCTACTGATGTCTTTTCTTGGGAGGAACATAAACATAAGCCTAAGCTGGCCTGGGTGGGGGGTGGGTAGAGAACCCCCTGGACTACACAGGCACAGGAAGCTAATACTCACTGCCTGAGCAAATTTCTGCTGAAGCCAATCCTTCCTCCTCCCGACCTTGCCCTCACCTCCATGTGCCGCCCACGCTGTGCCTCTCTGCGGCTGTCACCACCCCCACCGCGCACCTGCAAGGGTGACCGTCTCCTCACGTTCCTGCCAGCTACCAACTCACTTGGTATACACTCCTCAGAAAACGCCTAAGCTTGTTTCCTACCCACAAATGCTCTCGCCTGGGTTTCCCTCCTGCTTCTTCTTCCTCCTCCCATGATGCCACCTGAACTCCCCTCCCTGTGCTGATCAAATTCAAGGGAAGGAGGCAGTCGCTCTAAGTAGCCCTGTCACAGCTGAGGATTTGAACCACAAGTTAAATATACAATGATGGTTTTCACATGAGCTAATACTGCTGAGGAATTATTTCTACACGTTGCAATGACTGGAGAGTGAATAAAGGACGATCTACCCTTGCCACACTCCTCACTTTGAGGGTAGGGTTAACACACCCAGGCTGGCCTTGAATCAGAACCCTCCTGCCTCAACTTCCTAAGTGCTGGGATCAGAAGCATGCACCACCCTACCCAACCATTTTTTTAAATTAATTTATTTATTTGAGAGCGACAGACAGAGCGAGAAAGAGGCAGAGAGAGAGACACAGAGAGAATGGGCACGCCAGGGCCTCCAGCCACTGCGAACGAACTCCAGATGCGTGCACCCCCTTGTGCATCTGGCTAACGTGGGTCCTGGGGAGTTGAGCCTTGAACTGGGGTCCTTAGGCTTCACAGGCAAGCGCTTAACCGCTAAGCCATCTCTCCAGCCCCCCAACCATTTTTTTATAGTGGTGAAGTATACATAACATAAAATTTACAATTCTAGCTACGTTAAGCTATACAGTTCAGTTTTATTAAATATGTTTATTATTGTTGTTTTTCGAGGTAGGGTCTCTCTCTAGCACAGGCTGACCTGGAACTCACTCTGTAGTGTCAGGGTGGCCGCCTCCTATCTGTTTCCAACGTGCTGGGATTAAAGGCGTGCACCACCATGCCCAGCCTTAAATATATTTGTTTTTGCTTATTTATTTATTTGACAGAGAAAGAGGAAGAGAGAGAGAGAGAATGGGCATGCCAGGGCCCTGCAACGAAGCCCAGATTCGCCCTCTTATTCACTGGAACCGGTCCTGGCCAGATGATGAATCTGGGTCCTTGGCTTTAGCCGGATGTCTTAAGCCTAGAACTGGCGGCACTATAAAGGGACCCTATCGTCTACTTTCGATGCCAAGAAAGAATAAATAAAATTACACTGCAAAATAAAAATCTACCAGAAAAAAGTAGCAATGTAGCATCTGGCTTGTGGAGTATGGAGAATTATTACCTTGACCTTGGCTATCCCAGCAAGCACTACCGCTAAGCTCTACAAGAGCGTGGTTTTATCTAAAAGCTGTAAACTTTGTGCACGTTGTAAAATAATTCGTGCAATTAATTGTGATTTGGGAATAAAAACCCAAAAAACAAAAGATGATGAAGAAAGAAGCTTTTTTGATTTGGATTTTATTTGAGAGGAGCTCAGTTGATGGCAACGGAGGGACACATGGCATGCGCAGAGGGTGGACATCACCTCTGCCAAAGCAGGGGGAACATCAGCAGGAGAGTGAGCCGACTAACACTAGCAAGCTAGGGGCTGATAAACTTCAAGATCCACCCCCAACAACACACTTCCTCCAGCAAGTCTACACCCCCCCCTCAAATTCCACCAGCTAGGAAGCAAGCATTCAGAACACATAACTTTTTTTTTTTTTCTCAAATTTTTATTAACAACTTCCATGATTATAAAAAATATCCCATGGTAATACCCTCCCTCCCCCCACTTTCCCCTTTGAAACTCCATTCTCCATCATATCCCCATCCCCCTCTCAATCAGTCTCTCTTTTATTTTGATGTCATGATCTTTTCCTCCTCTTATGATGGTCTTGTGTAGGTAGTGTCGGGCACTGTGAGATCATGGATATCCAGGCCATTTTGTGTCTGGGAGGAGCACATTGTAAAGAGTCCCACCCTTCTTTGGCTCTTACATTCTTTCCGCTACCTCTTCCTCATTAGACCCTGAGCCTTGGAAGGTGTAATAGAGATATTGCAGTACTGAGCACTCCAGTCACTTCTTTCCAGCACCATGATGCCTTCTGA
The DNA here is from genome assembly GCA_036346955.1 of Dipus sagitta. Lineage (NCBI taxonomy): Eukaryota > Metazoa > Chordata > Mammalia > Rodentia > Dipodidae > Dipus > Dipus sagitta. The sequence goes on from CM070770.1 coordinate 336,425,142, forward strand.
GTCATCCCAAGGTCACTACCATCTGAAAAGAGAAGATTCTCTACCAAAAGTGAGAGTAGCATTAATATAAGAGTATGAACATTAACAGGAGTGCTTACTGGGCAGTTTGATAAGCATAGTAAATACATTTAGCCAGACAGCACCAGACATTGCACCCCTAGGGCTCATGACTACCCCTGTTTTAAGTTTTCAGTATCAGGGATGTATTCCCTCCCATGGTGCGGGCCTCCAGTCCAATTAAAGGGCAGTTGGTTTCCACCATGACAGACGTGCCACTATTATACCCGTTGGCTCATTTGGCCTGGCTGGTCAAATGTAAGGCTTGCAGTGTCCACTGTTGAGTATCTTCACTGGTGATTTCTCTTTCTCCTATTGAACTCCATGCAGAATGGCTTCTTCCAGCTTTCTGTCAGCTGGTCTACATGGAGGAGGTTATCAGCTTAGTTCCAGCAGGATTTCTCAGTGGCCTTGCAGCCCAAGTATGTGGAGTCTTCAGCAATAGGGTCTTATCATCTATTCCTGGTGGGAAACCAAGGGCCTCGGCAATGGCCCTTTATGTTTTGGGGGCATCAGGGACCTCCCTGGCCAACAACTCACTGGAAGGTATCCCATCCCTGGCACTGAGAATTTTCTAGCAACAATATGGCTCCTGAGTGCAGAACACATAACTTTATGGGGGACACCCGATTCAAACCACCACACTCCCTGCTGGGCATGGTGGCACACACCTTTGGTCCCAGCACTCAGGAGGCAAAGGTAGGTGGATCATTGTGAGTTCAAGATCAGCCAGGGATACACGGTGAATTCCAGGACAGCCTGGGCTAGAGCAAAACCCTACCTCAAAACAAATAAACAACAACAAATCCACCACATTCCCCATTCTGTCCTTCCTTGCCTCTGTAAACCATTGTTCTACTGCCTGTCTCTACAATTTCCCATTCTTGGTATTTGCTTATTTATTGATTCATTCCTTTATGTATTCATTTTGAGATAGGGTCTTACTATGTAGCTCAGGCTGGCCTGTAATTCAAAACCCTCCTACCTCAGCCTCCTGAGTGCTCAGATTATGGGCAAGCTCTCCTATGTCCAACTCTCTTCCATTTATTTATTTATTTATTTATTTATTTATTTATTTATTTATTTTTTCCCCTGAGGTAGGGTCTCACTCCAGCCCAGGCTGACCTGGAATTCACTATGTCATCTCAGGGTGGCCTCAAACTCATGGTGATCCTCCTACCTCTGCCTCCCAGGATTAGAGGCATGTGCCACCACACCTAGTTTTATTTTTAAAAAAATATTTTATTTATTCATTTATTAAAGAGAGAGAATGGGCGCACCAGGGCCTCTAGCCACTGTAAACAAACTCCAGACCCATGCACCACCATGTGCATCTGGGTTATGTGGGTCCTGGGGAATCGAGCCTGGGTCCTTTGGCTTCACAGGCAAGTACCTTAACCACTAAGCAATTTCTCCAGGCCTTTCCCTTTTTTCTTTTTTAAAAAAATGTTATTTATGGGCCAGGTGTGGTGGCACACACCTTTAACCCCAGCACTTGGAAGGCAGAGGTAGAAGGATACTGTGAGTTTGAGGCAAGCCTGGGCAAAAGTGAGATCCTACCTTGAAAAAACAAATATATGTATGTGTATATATATATATATTGTTTATTTATTTGCAAGGATTGAAAGAGAAAGAAAGAGAGAGAGAGAGAGAGAGAGAGAGAGAGAGAGAGAGAAGGAATGAGTACACTAGGACCTTCTGGCATTGTAAATGAACTCCAGATGTAGGTAGCACTTTGTGCATTTGGCTTTATGTGGTACTAGGGATTTGAATCCAGGCTCTCAGGCTTTACAAATAAGTGCCTTTAACCACTGAGCGATCTCCCCAGCTCTTCCCTTATTGCATTAAAGATATATAAATCACTGGGTATGGTGGCACATGCCTTTAATTCCAGCATTTGGGAGGCAGAGGTAGGAAGATCACCACAAGTTTGAGGTCACCCTGAGACTACATAGTGAATTCCAGGTCAGGGCTAGAGTGAAATCCTACCTTGAAGAAAAAAAAAGAAACAGAAAAAGAAAGAAAGAAGGAAGGAAGGAAGAAAGGAAAAGAGAAAAATAGAAAGAAACCATGGGACAAGATCTCTGGAGAGCAACCTATATCCCAATGTTTTTTGTGCATCTGGCTTTACATGGGTGCTGGGGAATCCAACCTGGATCGTTAGGCATTGCAGGCAAGCACCTTAAGCATTGATCCATTTCTCCAGGCTCTATTCTTGGATTTTCAAGAGCGTGTGTATGCTAGGGCCTCTTCCCACTGCAAATACCAGATAAATAGCTATCAGAGGCTTGTGCCATTTTTTGCATCTAGTTTACATGGTGACTTGAGAATTGAACCCAGGCTGATAGGCTTTGCAAGCAAGCACTTTTAACTGCTGAGCCATCTTTCTCCCCTCCTTTTTTTTTTTTTTTTTTTTTTTAAAGCATAGAACATGATTGAACACAGAGCCTGGTTCATGATAGACAGTGCTCTGCCACTGAGCTGCAGCCTCAGCCCTCTTACACGTATTTTTTAAAAAACATTTTATTGCTGGGTATTGTAGTCAGGTTCACATTGCTGGTAGAAATCACCCAACTAAGAGCAGCTTGTGGGAAAAAAGAGGTTTATTTTGGCTTACAGACTCAAGGAGAAGCTCCACGATGGCAGGGGAAAATGATGGCATGAGTAGAGGGTGGACATCACCCCCTGGCCAACATAAGGTGGATCATAGCAACAGGAGAGTATGCCAAACATTGGCAAGGGGCCACTGGCTATAACACCCATAAGCCTGTCCCCAGCAATAACACTGCCTCCTGGAGGTGTTAATTCCCAAATCTCCATCAGCTGGGAACCTAGCATCCAGAATACCTGAATCAAGATACCACACCGGGTGTGGTGGCGCACACCTTTAATCTCAGCACTTGAGAGACAGAGGTAGGAGGATCACCATGTGTTTGAGGCCATCCTGAGAATAATGAATTTCAAGTCAGCCTGAGCTAGAGTGAGACCCTACCTCAAAACAAAACAAAACCATTTTATTTATTTATTTGAGAGGGGGAGAGGGAGAGAAGGAGAAGGGTGTGCCAGGGCCTCTAGCCAATGCAAATGAATTCTACCTGCAGGTACCACTTTGTGTATCTGGCTTATGTGGGCTCTGGGGAATCAAACCTAGGTCCTTAAGCTTTGCAGGCAAGCACCTTGATTGCTAAGCTACCTCTCTAGCCCTTACATATATTTTATTTATTTTTTATTTGAGAGTGACAGAGAGAGAAAGAGGCAGATAGAGAGAGGGAGAGAGAATGGGTGCGCCAGGGCCTCCAGCCACTGCAAACGAATTCCAGACGCGTGCGCCCCCCTGTGCATCTGGCTAACGTGGGTCCTGGGGAGTCGAGCCTCGAACCGGGGTCCTTAGGCTTCACAGGCAAGCGCTTAACCGCTAAGCCATCTCTCTAGCCCTACATCAATTTTTGATAAAGGATATGGTAGCAAACACATATCCATTGCTTTGGGAAAGATAGTTTTGGTCAGAGAGATGTAAACATCTTTTGCTGACCCAGTGGTATTTCTCAACAAAGGCTCTAAAGGCTGATTTCCTTCTGCCAAGGTGCTGCTCCTAATGAGCACTTGAATGCAAGTGCCTCTCTGGCGTGCCAGTAGCTCTTTCCTGAAGCCCTGGGCTTTTGCTGGAATTTCCTTCTTGGGGCTCTAAAATCCTGCTTCTCTTTCCTGTCAATCTCATACCTACTGCTAAAGAAATCCTCCCTTAATAGTAATCATTGAGGGATTTTTCTTGAGTGCTCTGTTTTGTAGATCAAAAATTGCAAGTCTGTGGAGGAACAGGTGAATGCTGTTGCAGATGGCTCATCAGGAAAGACAGGCAGAAGAAACACGTCAAAAAAGAAAAGAAAAGAAAGAAAGAAAGAAAGAAGAAAGAAAGAAAGAAAGAAAGATGTCATGAAGACTGCTAAAAGGATGCCACATGTTTCAAATGTCTATTATCCCAGCACTTAGGAGATGGAGAGTTCAAGGTCATCCTTTGCTACATTACAAGTTTGAAGCCAGCCTGGGCTACATTAGACCCTGTCTTAAAAATAATGATAAAATATACAAATAAATAAAAAAGCTAAAAAGGAAATACCTTATGTCTAATACTTCTGACACCAAGTGTGTGAGTTTTCCTCTCACATAAGGCAACTCTTCAATTCTCCAGACACCTTATCCTACAAGTATAACACCAACAACCAAGACTTAATGCCAGGTGTGACCTGCACTTCTAACCAACCAGCATAGGTCAGAGCTTCCTCCTGCTAAATGACTTGCTAGAATGTTCACTGAAGTCAGGATAGTGTTTTTTTTTTTTTAAATTAATTTATTTATTTATTTGAGAGAGAGCAAGAGGAAGAGGCAGAGAGAATGGGTGCGCCAGGGTCTCCAGCCACTGCAAACAAACTCCAGATGCAATGTGACCCCTTGTGCATCTGGCTTATGTGGGCCCTTGGGAATCGAACCAGGGTCCTTAGGCTTTGCAGGCAAACACCTTAACCACTAAGTCATTTCCCCAGCCCTAGGATAGTGTTTAGTTATTGCTCTTCATTATAGAGGATACAGCTCAAAACCCAGTGTGATCCCAGCACTGGGGAGCTAGGCCAAGTAGAAGAAATATATATAGCAAGGGATGGGGTTGGGAGATGAAGCGCATGGAACTTCTATGTCATTGTCATTTTTGGGCATGCCACCCTCCCAGCACCTTGATGGATTCACCAACTTGGCAGCTTTCTGAACTCTGAATCCCATATTTAGTGTCTTAAAGGAAATATCATTATACAAGTGTGATTGATGAAGTCACTGGCCATTGGTGATTAAATCTATCTCAGCCCCTCTCTACTTCCTGGAGAGCTGAATGAGGTTAAAAGTTCTAATTCGGGCTGGAGAGATGGCTTAGCGGTTAAGCGCTTGCCTGTGAAGCCTAAAGACCCCGGTTGGAGGCTCGACTCCCCAGGACCCACGTTAGCCAGATGCACAAGGGGGCGCACATGTCTGGAGTTCTTTTGCAGTGGCTGGAGGCCCTGGCGCACCCATTCTCTCTCCCTCTCTCTATCTGCCTCTTTCTCTCTCTGTCTGTTGCTCTCAAATAAATAACTAAAAAAAAAATTAAAAAAAAAGTTCTAATTCTGCTGGGTGTGGTGGCTCATGCCTTTAGTCCCAGCATTTGGGAGGCAGAGGTAGGTGGATCACTGTGAGTTCGAGGCTACCCTGAGAAATTCCAGGTCAGCTTGGGCTAAAGTGAAACCCTACCTCAAAAAAGCAAAAAAAAAACAAAGTTTTATCTTTCAGGGCTGAGGAGATAGCTCAGTTGGTAAAGTGCTTGCCTGGCAAGAACCTGATTTCAATACCTAGTACCTACATAAAATGCTGGGCATGGTGATGCAGGCCTGTGACCACAGTCCTGGGGAGGCAGAGACAGGAAGATCCCTGGGACTCTCTGGCTACCCAATTGTTGAGCACCAGGGCAAGAAAAGAGCTACATGGGGTTGGAGAGGTGGTTCAAGGTGGTCATTAAAGGTGCTTGCTTGCAAAGCCTGACACCCCAAGTTTGAGTCTCTAGTTCCAAAGTAAAGCCAGATGCATAAAGTGGCACATGCATCTGGAATTTGTTTGCAGTGGCAAAAAGGCCCTAGCATGGCACCCATTCTCTCAATCTCTCTTTCTCTGTGCTTGCAAATAAATAATTGAAAATATTTTAAAAAATAAAAGAGGGAGAATGCATTCTGAGGATAACAGTGAGATTTTCCTCTGGTCTCTACACACATGCACACACACGTACTCATACATGTACAACACTCATACAAATATGCATGCAACACACACACACACAAAATCTTTTTAAAAGTTCTAGGGCTGGGGGCTGGAGGGATGGCTTAGTGGTTAAGGCATTTGCCTGCAAAGCCAAAGGACCCAGGTTCAATTCCCCAGGACCCACATTAGCCAGATTCACAAGGGGACGCACACATCTGGAGTTCGTTAGCAGTGGCTGGAAGCCCTGGCGCGCCCATTCTCTCTCTCTGTCAGCCTGAGTTCAATTCAATTCTCCAGCACCCACAGAAAGCTAGATGCAAAGTGGTGCCTGCATTTGTGATCCCAAGACACCTACAATGATGTAAAGTCAAGCCAGGAGAATCTGGAAGCTCATGGGCCAGCTAGACTACCGCATACAAAGTAGAAGAAATAAAACATCAAGGGCGACCCTGTCCCAGTCAAAAATGGTGACTGGAAGGAGAGTGTCAGGTGTGGTGGTGGTGCACACCTTTAATCCCAGCACTTGGTTGGAAGGCAGAGGTAGGAGGATTGCCACAAGTTCAAGACCACCATGAGACTACATAATGAACCCAGGTCTGTCTGGGCTAGAGTGAAACCCTACCTTGAAAAACCAAAAAAATGAAGAGAGACAACCCTGAAGCTGTCCTCAGACTGCCATACAGGCACCACGGCATACATGTGCCTACACACACATAGAGACACATCATACATACACACACACACACACACACACACACATTTTTTAAAAGTTCTAATCCTCTAATTTCAAGTCACGAGGTTGGTTTTTCAAGCATTCAGCCTCTCTTCCTCCAAGAGTCATTTTGAAGTCATCGCTAGCATAAACTCTAGAATGGTGGAAAGGGGTTTATAGGCTAGATATGGTGGTACAGTCCTGTAATTTTAGCCCTCAGGAGACTAAGATAAGAGGACTACCTCAGGTTCAAGGCCAGCCTGGGCCATACAGAGAGACACTGTCTTCAAAGGGAGTGTGAAGAAGATCCTCCTCTCTCATATCACTGGAGGAGCCCCTGTGCCAGGTCCTGAGGATGAAGACCAAACACTGATTCTCACTCCATCACAGTTTCACATGCAAGCCACGGATTTCTGTTGTGGTGCTTTCTCTACTGTGCAAGGATGGCAGAGCGGGGATCGTAATCCTGATAAAAGTGGAAGAAGTTTTAAGATCCCATACTTTATTTATCTACCTCTACCCCAGACTGACCTGGAAGTCACTCTGTAGTCTCAGGGTGGCCTTGAACTCACGGGGATCCTCCTACCTCTAACCTCCCAAGTGCTGGGATTAAAGGTGTGCGCCACCGTGCCCGGCCAAGATCCTATACTTTAAGCCATGCTCCCAGAGCCAGGGTATGATGACAAAGGCCTGATTGGGGTCCAGCTAATGGCAGCTAATGGGACAAGGATTCTGCTCTCTAGACAACCTTTCATTCCTGCTTTCAGAGACTGAATGAGGTTGCTGGGTGAGACCCTTGACCTCACATTGATCTTGCCCCAGTGTAGCGGCAGATTCTTCTACTTCCATCATTTCCCTTATAAGGAATCCTTGTCCAGCACCCTTTCAGGGAGCTGCGCTGCCTTCTCTCCCCTTCGCTTCTCTGTCCATCCACCCCCCTTGCCCTTGCTGGGTCTTCTTTTCTTAGTCTGGTATTGTTTGCAGAGGTAGTGGCAGAGGCCCTGTCCCTGGTGTACTTAGTGTTTGAGAACCAGTCCTCGTTGGAATTACTACTCTCTAATTAGCTGCTGTCATCCTGTTTGTCACAACCACTCTAAATGCAGTCCCTGTGCTGTCTGTGCCTCTGAAAACCCAGAGTTGGGGGGTTGGAAGTTTTGCTTCTTTTTTTTTTAATTTTTTTAAATTTTTTTTCAGTATTATTTATTTATTTGAGAGTGACAGAGAGAGGAAGAGGCAGATAGAGAGAAAGAGAGAGAATGGGCGCGCCAGGGCCTCCAGCCACTGCAAATGAACTCCAGACGTGTGTGCCCCCTTGTGCATCTGGCTAACGTGGGCCCTGGGGAATCGAGCCTCGAACTGGGGTCCTTAGGCTTCACAGGCAAGTGCTTAACCGCTAAGCCATCTCTCCAGCCCGGAAGTTTTGCTTCTTATATTAGTTGGATATCCTTGATGCCTTTCTTTCTTGTTTATTTATTTCTTTTTATTTAATTAATTTATTTATTTATTGGTTTTTAAAAAATTTTTTTGTTTATTTATTGATTTATTTATTTGAGAGTGACAGAGAGAGGCAGAGAGAGAGAGTGAGCGAGAATGGGCACGCCAGTGCCTCCAGCCACTGCAAAGGAACTCCAGACGCGTGCGCCCCCTGTACATCTGGCTAACGTGAGTCCTGGGGAATCGAGCCTTGAACCGGGGTCCTTAGGCTTCACAGGCAAGCGCTTAACCGCTAAGCCATCTCTCCAGCCCTTTTACGTTTTTTTTTTAGAGGTAGGGTCTCGCTATAGCCCAGGTTGACCTGGAATTCACTACGAAATCTCAAGGTGGCCTCGAATTTACCAGCGATCCTCCTACCTGTGCCTCCAGAGTGCTGGGATTAAAGGTGTGTGCCACCACGCCTGGCATCTTTTCTTTCTTGTTAAGTGGCAGGCCTGACTCTGGATCTACAAAGACAGAGATTCACAGTCCACATATAGGCAGAAAGCCCACCTGTTCATGAGACCACAAGAAATTCTTCCTCATTCCCTTCTTGGCTCCTTCCCTTCTGTACCATCAAATTAGGATAGTATTGATAACCTCTCGTTTTCTGTCGATGTTTTGATCTCCCTTCAATGCTCATTCATCATTACAAATGCTGATCTATTCAAGCTCTGATACTCTAAAAGTAAAGGAACTTTATTTGAAGTCTTAAGAAATACAATTAGGGGCCGGGCATGGTGGCGCACGCCTTTAATCCCAGCACTCAGGAGGCAGAGGTAGGAGGATCGCCATGAGTTCGAGGCCACCCTGAGACTACATAGTGAATTCCAGGTCAGCCTGAGCTAGAGTGAAACCCTACCTCGAAGAAAAAAAAAAAAAAAAAAAAAAAAGAAATACAATTAGGAAGTAAGGCATGGTGGTGCACACCTTTAATCCCAGCACTCTGGAAGGCAGAGGTAGGAGGACAGCCATGAGTTCGAGGCCACCTTGAGATTAGTTTGTGAATTCCAGGTTAGTCTGGGCTAGAGAGAGACTCTACCTTGAAACAACAACAACAACAAAAATACAACTAGGGAGACATTCAGATAGCATTGACTAGTGTTCTGAAAATGGCAGGGAAGAGCTTATATAGACAAGCAGTGCTGATTTAGTGCAAGGCAGTAAAAATTCCTTTGAGGGAAAATTCAGTTGAGTGTTGAGAAAAACACAGGATATGTGATCAAAGAAGATAAAGAATGTGTGTGTCTTTATGTATGTATATAAATAGTAAAAATGCCCATGAAGGGGGCTGGAGAGATGGCTTAGCAGTTAAGGTACTTGCTTGCGAAGCCTAAGGACCCAGGTTTGACTCCCCAGAACCCATATCAGCCAGATGCACAAGGTGGCACACGTGTCTGAAGCTCGTTTGTAGTGGTTAGAGGCCCTGGCACACCCATTCTTTCTCTCTCTTACAAATAAATAAAAATAAAATTTAAAAAATGCCAAGCCGGGCATGGGGGCTCAAGCTTTTAATCCCAGCCCTCGGGAGGCAGAGGTAGGAGGATCGCCATGTATTCAAGATGAGCCTGAGACAACATAGTGAATTCCAGGTCAGCCTGGGCTAGAGTAATACCCTACCTGAAACAGGAGAGAGAGAGAAACAGAGAGAGAGAGAAGCCATCTTTTTTTTGTTGTTGTTGTTAAATACTTTATTTATTTGTTTATTTGAGAGAGAGAGAGAGAGAATGTGCATGCCAGAGCTTTTAACCACTGCAAATAAACTCCAGATGCATGCGTCACCACGTGCATCTGGCTTATGTGAGTACTGGGGAATCAAACTTGGGTTCTTAGACTTCGCAGGCAAGTACCTCAACCGCTAATTCTTCTCTCCAGCACTGTTTTGTTTTATAGAGAACGAGTGAGAGAGAGAGAGAGAGAGAGAGAGAGAGAGAGACAGTGAATCAGCATGCCAGGGCCTCAGCCACTGCAATTGAACTCCAGAGGCTTATGTCACCTAGTGGGCATGTGTGACCTTGTACTTGCCTCACCTTTTTGTGTCTGGCTTATGTGGGATCTGGAGAGTCGAATATGGATCTTTAGGCTTCACAGGCAAGCACCTTAACTGCTAAGCCATCTCTCTAGCCCTGACCTGGGATTCACTATGTAGTCTCAAGCTGGCTTTGAGCTCACAGAGATCCTCCTACATCATTCCAGATAGGCCATCATCATCAGGTAACCTGAAAGTGCTCTTCCCTGAGCATAACTGTCTATAGACTTGGGTTTATTCATAATTAGGGTACTTGTTACTCAACTTGGGGTGGTTCTCCAGTCCTGTGCTACCTATAAGACATGCTTCCTGGGCTAGAGAGATGGCTTAGTGGTTAAGAAATTTGCCTGCAAAGCCAAAGGATCCCAGTTCGACTTTCCAGGACCCATATAAGCCAGATGCACAAGGGGGCGCATGCATCTGGAGTTCATTTGCAGGGGCTGGAGGCCCTGGCATGCCCGTTCTCTCTCTCTCTTCTCTCAAATAAATAAATAAATAAATAATATTATTTTAAAAAGTAAAGAGCCACCCTGAGACTACATAGTGAATTCCAGGTCAGCTTTGGCTAGACTGAGACCCTACCTCGGAAAAAAAAAAAAAAAAAAAAAAAAAAAAAAAGAGCACTTTCCTTTTCTCCATATGGGTAGGAAATTCCCATTGGTTAAAAAAAATTTTTTTTTTTAAAGACATGCTTCCTATACCATGTGAATGGTGATAATATAATGTCTGAGATTTGTAACATGCTGGGTGCCAGACTGTGTTCCAAGCACTTTCACATATATTAACTCATTTAATCCTCATAACTCTATGACATAGATACTACTAGTACCCCCATTTTACGATTGAAGGAACTGAGCCAGCCACAGAGATAACTTTCCTAAAGCACGTGAGTAGTTGGACTAGGACTAGAATTCAGGCAGCCTGACTTCAGAAGCTGTGCTTTTTATAACACCTTGATAAGGGCCTGAGTAATTGAAGGGCAGCCAAATTGGTTGTCAGGGATGTTGTCCAGGGCAGAGAAAACAGCTTTCCTTTGCTGGGCTCAGATATACCTCCTTTGTCCCTCATAGCCCAGACAGGTAAGATGTGAATCTTCTGTCATCCTCCCAGGCAAGGACCACATCTTGGCTTTACCAGACAATTTCCTAGACTCCTCCTCCCAGAATTCTAGCACTATCTCCACCCTGTCATCCAGCTGCCTCCCCTGTTGCTACAGGGAACATGTAGCCAGGCTCTCTGATGTTAAAAGTGGTTGAAAGGGAGATGGATATGAGAAATGGGACTAGACATGGTGGCTCCAGCCTTTCATCCCAGCGCTCAGGAGGCTGAGGTAGGAAGATTATAGTAAGTTCCAGGCCAGAGTAGGCTATAGAGTAAGTTCCAGATCAATTTAGACTAGCAAAACCAAACAAACAAGGAAGCAAACAGAAATGGTGCTCAGAAGAGCTGATATGCAGGCCTAGAGAGAAAGAAGCATCAAGGGGCTTACGTTACATTAGGTTTGACAGTGAGTAAGTATGGACATTCTGAAGTGGAGTTAATGCTCTAACCCTCAGGAGGGCCTCAGGGCCTCATTAACTCTGGTTAAAGCAGTTCACAAAGGAGGATGTACTGCCCTCTAGGGGAAGTTTAAAAAATCTTTACGACTATTTTTAAAAAATATTTTTATTATTTATTTATTTGAGAGAGAGAGACAGAGAGAGAGATTGAGCACAACAGGGCCTCTAGCCACTGCAAATGAACTCCAGATACATGTGCTACTTTGTGAATTTGGCTTTACCTGGGTACAGAGGAATTGAACCTTTGGCTTTGCCAGCAAGCACCTTAACCCTAAGCCATCTCTCCAGGAGAATCCCCAGCAGTTCATGGACCACCTAGGCTGGCGCATGCAGCAGAACAAGAGACCATGCCTCAAACAAGGCAAAAGGTGAGGACATACACCTGAGGTTGTTCCTGACCTTCACATTCATGTGTCACGACATGTGTGTGCCAGCAAACATCATACACACACACACACACACACACACACAATGGTAATAAAATTATTTTTTGAAATATTTTTATTTACTTGACAAGAGAAAGATTGAAAAAAAAGAAAGATTGAGTATGGGTATGTCAGGGCCTCTTGCTTCTGCAAACAAACTCCGAATACATGTGCTACTTTGTGCATCTGGCTTTATGTCACATGTGGAGAATTGAATCCAAGCCAGCAGGATTTGCAAGCAAGTACTTTTAACCACTGAGCCATCTCCCCAGCCCAAAATTCTTTTTAAAAAAATTATCACACATCTTCTATGATTTTTAAAAGCTCCACTAGATATTCATGTATTACTGTGTAAGAGAGACTAGAATTCAGCTCCATTTTCAGGTAAATACAAGGTATTTTCCATACCATATTAGACTTTAAATTTCCCAGAAAGGCATCTAATGTTTAGATTAAAGGAACATTATAATTTGCTTAGAACTTTACCTGGAATCAAGAGTTGTTTACCATTGCACAAACTCATGTCTTGAATGAAACATGCTTGTGGTATTTGAGTCACCAATATCTATGATCTTATCAATTTCTTTTTGCTGCTGTTGCATACAAAAGGATTCCATGATCTGTATCTCAGTGGTAGAATGCATGAGGCCCTGAATTTAATCCCCAACGAGGTAAATCAATCAAACAAACTTGGATGTGGTGTTGCAAGCCTGTAATCCCAGCATTTGGGAGGTAGAGGCAAGAGGATCAGGAGATTTATTTTTATTTTAGAGAGAGACAGGGAGAGAGAGAGAGAGAGAGAATTGGCATGCCAGGGCCTCAGTCACTGCAATCAACTCCAGATGCTTGCGCCACCTAGTGGACATTTGAAACCTTGCTCTTGCCTCACCTTTGTACATCTGGCTTACGTTGGATCTGAAGAGTTGAACATGGGCTTCGCAGGCAAGTGCCTTAACCACTAAGCATCTCTCTAGTCCTGAAGATCAAGAGTTTTGAAGCCAGCCTTTGCTACATGAGACTCTGTTTAAAAAAGAACCCGGAGGCTGAGTAGATAGCCCAGTGGTTAAAGGCTCCTGCTACAAGCCTGCCAACTTAAGTTCAATCCTCCTCAGAACCTACAAAAAGCTGGATACAAAGTGGTACATGCATCTATAATCCCAGCATGCTTACCACACAGGAGATGGAACCAGGAGAAGATAAGGCTTGCTAGTAAGCAACAGCAAAACAATGAGAGAAACCCTGTTTCAATAGAAGATGGAAGGAGAAGAGAGACACTGAGGTTGTCCCCTGACCTCCACACCTATGATGTGGCACACACATGCCCATATACATATTAAGAAAAAACTAAAACAACAATAAGTCCAAAGCAGTTCCATGTCTATGTTCAAGGCTCTGACTTCTACATTACACTCTTCTAGTACAGTTCTACTTAAACATTGCACATTCTGATTTTTGAGTTATTATTATTATTTGATTTTTCGAGGTAGTGTTTCACTCTAGCCCAGGTTAACTTGGAATTCACTATGTAGTTGCAGGGTAGCCTTGAACTCATAGAGATCCTCCTTCCTCCGCCCCCTGAGTGCTGGGATTAAAGGCATGTGCCACCACACCTGGCTTTGAATTATTTTATTTCACTTTTATAATCCAGTTAAAGAATTATATTTACTTTTTGAAAATATACAGACTATATTATGTATTAAATTCATTTCAGAGTAGTAAAGGCAGTGCTCGGTCTAGTTGTCCTAAGCCTTTAAGAAGCTATGCTCATAGGAATTGGTGGCAGGGAGATTCTAGTTCCAGTTGTCCTGCAAAAAAAGTAGAAAGAAAGGGCCGGGCGTGATGGCGCACACCTTTAATCCCAACACTCGGGAGGCAGAGGTAGGAGGATCGCCATGAGTTTGAGGCCACCCTGAGACTACATAGCAAATTCCAGGTCAGCCTGGGCTAGAGGGAGACCCCACCTCGAAAAACAAAAAAAAAAAAAAAAAAAAAGAAAGAAAGTAGAAAGAAAATCCACACCCAGCAGTTTACTGAAGATTTGGGAATCTTGTCATCTGCATTCAACCCTATCTTATAAAAAGCTCCCAGTGCGCAATGCCAAGCTGTCTTTGCCATGAGCTCAGGAAGCTTCTGGAGGATAGAAAGTGGGGGCTTGGCTGGGAGCCACATTTAATGCCTAGAAGGGAAAGCCTTCTGCTTATATCCCACGGTGGGAAGGAAGCCCAGGTCACTACATAGGCAAATACCACTAAGCTATACTCCCCAGCCCAAGGGAAGGCCTTGGCGGGACAAATGGGTTGTTCCTGAGTGTGGTGATGTCCGAATTGTGAGGCGGACTGATAGACTAAAACCCTGCATGATCATTTAGGCTTCAATGTGAAATGCCCATTCACAATTGGCATTCCCCAATGCACTGTGTCTAATCAAGGAACTTCACAGCCAAGGAAGCACCGTACTGGGCTCAGGCTCATGGAATTATGTGACTTCTTAGTTTTGTTTAGTGTTTTGAACAGGCTCTTGCTTCTGGGACTATCTTGGAGCTCATTATGTAGTCTAGACAAGTCTCCTGAATATAGGGATTATAAAAATACTTGCCAGCATGCCCAGCTTGGAATCACATGATCTTAACACATTCTGCATCATGTATCTATTTGAAACTTGCAATGACTTACTGAGGATGCAGAGCAACAGTCCAAAGGCAATACCCAAAAGAATGGGACTCTGTCTTGCAAGGTGCAGTATTGCTTTGAATGAGAGGCCAGTATAGAGTACTGCTTCTTCCATAGAGTATGTGAGTTCAGGACGTCAGAAGTGGCTCTTTTACAATTATTTAATAACTCACTCCTGAAAGTTTTGTTTCTTGGCAACCTTGAATTCTACTGGTTTGGAGGGCTTAGACATCAAAAGGATATTTCTTTAAAAAGATTTTTTTTTGCCTTCTTTTTTATTTTTTTATTTTTTATTTTTTGAGACAGAAAGGAAGAGAGAGAATGGGTACAGTAGGGCCTCCAGCCACTGCAAATGAACTCCAGATGCATGTGCCTCTTGTGCATCTGGCTTACATGGGTCCTGGGGAATCGAACCTGGGCCCTTAGGCTTCACAGTCAAGCACCTTAACTGCTAAGCCATCTCTCCAGCCCTAAAAAACTTTTAAAAATTTAATTTATTTTATTTGCAAGAAGAGAGATAGACAGAGAGACAGAGAGAATGGGTGGACCAGGGTGTCTAGCTACTGCAAATAAACTCTAGACCCATGTGCCACTTTGTGCATCTGGCTTTATCATGTGGACTAGGGAATTGAACCCAGGTTGTTAGGCTTTGCAGGCAAGTGCCTTAACCACTGAGCAATCGTTCCAACACACCAAAGGGATATTTCTTATTCCAGTGATAACAACAAAGGTTGTGTAATTAGGAAACTGGGGTTGCCACCTGGCCTTTTGGGGTTCTATATTTCCCTGAACTAAGAGGAAAAAATAAAAGCTTTCTCCACTGGCTGTTGTGATTGGTTCTGATTATTTGGGGTACAGCTACATAATCCCCAAGGAAAGCTTTTCGTTTCAGGGACCCAGCGATTCACTGGAGGTTCTACTTAGTGTTCTGTGCCTAATAATAAAGATTAATGAAAAAAAATGTTATAACCAAAAAAAAAAAAAAAATGTCAGAGTGAGAACTTGGACCTTGAGTCAAAAATGGAAGTTTTGCCAGGCATGGTGGTGCACACCTTTAGTTTCAGCCTTGGAAGGCAGAGGTAGGAGGATTGCCATGAGCTCAAGGCCACCCTGAGACTACATAATGAATTTCAGGTCAGCCTGGGCTAGAGTGAGACCCTACCTTGAAAGACAAAAAAAAAAAAAAAAAAAAAAAAAACCCAACAGGAAGTTTGTGGGCTGAGCATAGTGGTGCTTGCCTGTAGTCCCTGCACTTTGGAGACAGACACAGGAGGGTCAAGAGCTCCATGCCATCCTCAGCTGCATAGTAAGTTCAAGGTCAGCCTGGGGACCCTGTCTCAAACAAAGCTCCATCTAAAGAGGAAAATGAGGGCTGGAGAGATGGCTTAGTGGTTAAGGCATTTGCCTGCGAAGCCAAAGAACCCAGGTTCGATTCCCCAGGACCCACATATGCCAGATGTACAAGGGGGCAGACACAGTGGCTAGAGGCCATTCTTTTACTCTTTCTCAAGTAAACAAATAAAAATAAAAATAACCCGGGTGTGTTGGCGCACGCCTTTAATCCCAACACTTGAGAGGCAGAGGTAGGAGGATCACCATGAGTTCAAGGTCCCCCTGAGATTACATAGTGAATTCCAGGTTGGCCTGAGCTACAGTGAGACCCTACCTCGTAAAAACAAAATAAATAAATAATAAACAAAAATAAAAAGTAAAATAATACCCAGCTCCAGGTGACTGCAGCCTGGTGGTAACTTTGGCATTAAACTGAGTAAGCAAACTGTGTGTGGGACAAAACACAGTAGTATTCTGCTTTAAAGTTATATCACACATTTCTAGAACAGGTAGGAAAATGGGCTGGGGAGAAATCTCAGTGGTTAAAGACATTTGCTTGCAAGGCCTGCTGGTCCAGGTTCAATTCCCCAGTACCCACGTAAAGCCAGATGCACAAAATGGCACATGTATCTGGAGTTTGTTTGCAGTGGCTAGAGGCCCTGGCATGCCCGTCCTCTCTCTGCCAGGAAATAAATAAATTAAAATATTTTAGCTGGGGGCTGGACAGATTGCTTAGTGGCTAAGGCACTTACCTGCAAAGCCTAAGGACCTATGTTTGACTCTCCAGATCCCATGTTAGCCAGCTGCACAAAAGTGACGCAAGTGCAAGGTCACACATGTGCACTAGTTGGCACAAGTGCCTGGAGTTTGATTGCAGTGGCTAAGGCTCTGCCTGGCATGCCAGTTCTCTCTCTCTCTTGCTCTACAAAACTATGTGTATTTTAGGTGGGTGTGGTAGCACACTCCTTTAATCCCAGTACTCAGGAGGCAGAGATAGGAGAATCACTGTGAGTTCAAGGCCATCCTGAGACTACATAGTGAATTCCAGGTCAGCCTGGGCTAGAGTGAGACCCTACCTCAAAAAATTTAAAAAAAGAAAAAAATATATATATGTATATCAGGCTGGAGAGATGGCTTAGTGGTTAAGGTGCTTGCGTACAAAGCTGAAGGACCCAGGTTCAATTTGCCAGGACCCATGTAAGCCAGATGCACAAGGTGGCACATGTATCTGGAGTTCGTTTGCAATGGCTAGAGGCCCTGGTGCGTCCATTCTCTATCTGCCTCTCTCTCTCTCTCTCTCTGCCTCTTTCCCTCTCAAATAAATAATAAATAAATAAAAATAAGATATTTTTTAAAACTATCTTAAAAATATTTTAATTTGCCAGGTGTGGTGGGTCACGTCTTTAATTCCAGCATTTGGGAGGCAGAGGTAGGAGGATCGCCAAGAATTTGAGGCCACTCTGAGACTACATAGTTAATTCCAGGTCAGCCTGGGCTAGAGTGAGACCATCCCTTGCAAAACTAAAAAAACAAAAAAATAATTTAAATATATTTAAATAAATACAAAATTATTATCACATACACAAAATTGTATGTGAGAGGAGGAGAGAATGAACCTGTCAGGCCCTCTTGTCATTACAAACTCCAGATGCATGCGCCACTTTATACACCTGGCTTTTACTTGGTTACTGGGGAATCAAACCTGGGTCATTAGGCTTTGTAGGTAAATGCCTTAACTTTGAGCCATCTTTCCAGTCCTAAATAAAAATATTTAAAAATAAAAAAATAAGGGGCTGGCTGGGTGTAGTGGCACACAGCTTTAATCCCAGCACTTGGGAGGTGGAAATAGGAGGATCACCATGAGTTTGAGGTCACCCTGAGGCTCCAGAGTGAATTCTAGGTTAGTCTGGGCTAGAATGAGACTCTACCTCAAAAACCCAATAAATAATAATAAATAAATAAATAAATAAATAAGGGGCTTGAGAGATGGCTTAGTGGTTAAAGCACTTGCCTGCAAAGTCAAAGGACTCAGGTTCAACTCTTCAGGATCCAGGTAAGCCAGATGCACAAGGTGGTGCATGTGTCTGGAGTTTGTTTGCAGTGGCTGGAGGCCCTGGTGCGAACTCTGTCTCAAATAAATAAATAAAAATAAAATATTTTTAAAAAATAAATCAGCCAATCCCAGCACTCGGGAGGCAGAGGTAGGAGGATTGCCATGAGTTCAAGGCCACCCTGAGACTACATAGTGAATTCCAGGTCAGCCTGAGATAGAGTGAGACCCTACCTCGAAAACAACAACAACAACTAAATAAATAAAAATAAACAAAGCAGGTACGAGAAATAGCAGGATAGTGTGTTTCAAGGAAGCCAAGATGGTGATACCAGAGAAAGGAAACAGTTAATAATGTTGACTACTGGTGAGAAGATGAGACTCCAGAGTATCACTGAATCTGACAACATGGACATCATTACGGCCCTTTGGCGAGGGCTGTTTCTAGTGGAGTGACGGGGATGGAGGCATAATTGGAGACTGGGCAGTGTTGCAGACAGTACACTGCACATGGTCAAGAAGTTTTGCTGTACACAGAAGCTGCTGATAAATGGGCTGTAGCTGGAGATGGGAATGTGGGAGATATTAAAATATATACGTAGGGGGCTGGAGAGATGGCTTAGCAGTTAAGTGCTTGCCTGAAAAGCCTAAGGACCCCTGGTCGAGGCTTAACTCCCCAGGACCCACATAAGCCAGATGCACAAGGTGGCGCATGCATCTGGAGTTCGTTTGCAGTGGCTGGAGGCCCTGGTGCGCCCATTCTCTCTGTATCTATCTGCCTCTTTCTCTCTCTGTCTGTCACTCTCAAATAAATAAATTAAGCAAACAAAAACATTAAAATATGTGCATAGGAAATCAGATACATGATTTCACAATCACACTTGTGAGGTGGAGACAGGAGGATCAGAAGTACAAGGTCACGGGGGCTGAGGAGATGGCTCAGTGGATACATAATTTGTCATCGTGTCAGCACCTGAGTTTAGATCTCTGGGGGAAAAAAGTTGGCCACTGTAGCTGTGTGTGATACTTGTGGAAATACATAGTGAAAGGGTAGCAAAAAATGTTGTTCCCCAATGCCAGGAATCCTGATGGAATTGGAAATATTCAAAACAATTGGGCAAACTGAGCTGGTCAAATGCAGGTGCTGATGATTTTTAGAACAAAAGTGTAATTAAATGAGATGCTTTGGGCAATGCTATATTTCAGAGGCAACATAATGTCTCATTTGATGCTCATCAGAGCCTAGGAAGTTTAAACAGGGTTCCCAACTGCAAGTGTCTAATGAATAATGGATAGTTTAGTGTCTCAACTCATAAGGAATCTTTAGCTTAGATATTCCCAAGTTTTTCTAAGTTGTGACTAAATTTCCTCTTCTACACCCCATAGAGAGCTGTGATTTGTTTTGTTGTGTATTTGCTTTTTTGAGGTAGGGTCTCCCACTAGCCCAGGCTGACTTGGAATTCAATATGTAGTCTCAGGGTGGCCTTGAAATCATGGCCATCCTCCTACCTCTGCATCCTCCATGCTGGAATTAAAGGCATGTGTGTCACCACACAGGGTGAGAGCTATGTGCACCCTTGCTACCCCAGAACTCAGAGGGACAGGAAGATTGTGAGGCCAGTGTGTGCTACATAGCAAGACCTTTCCTTAAAAATAAGAGAAATAAGCCGGGTGTGGTGACGCACACCTTTAATCCCAGCACTTGGGAGGCAGAGGTAGGAGGATCACCGTGAGTTGGAGGCCACCCTGAGACTACATAGTGAATTTCAGGTCTGCCTGAGCTAGAGTGAGGCCCTACCTCAGAAAAAGAAGAAAAAGAAAGAAGGAAAGAAAGAAAGAAAATATGGCTGGCTAGGCCTGGTGCACATGCCTTTCGTGCCTTTCATCCCAGCACTTGGGAGGGAGGCCTAGGTAGGAGGGTTGTTGTGATGTTGTGAATCTGAGGCCACCCTGAAACTACAGAGTGAATTCCAGGTCAGCCTGGGCTAGAGCGAGACCCTACCTCAAAAAAACAAAACAAAACAAAAAAGACAAAAATAGGACTGGAGAGATGGCGTCAGTGTTTAAGGCACTTGCTTGCAAAGCCTGACAGCCACAGTTTGATTCCCCATAAGGCCAGATACACAAAATGGTGCGTGAGTCTAGAGTTTGTTTGCAGTGGCAAGAGGTCCTGGTGTGTCCATTCTCTCTCTCACCTTGCAAATAAAAACAAAACAAACAAAAATACCCAAGAATAATTAAAAAGGCAAGAATATTTTTTAAAAAACACTTTTTTTTTTTTTTGGTTTGTGTTAGTTTTTTTCTTTCAAGGCAGGTATCACTCTAACCCAGGCTGACCTGGAACTCACTCTGTATCCCCAGGCTGGCCTCAAACTCATTACAATCCTCCTACCTCAGCCTCCCAAGTGCTCGGACTAAATGCAGGTGCCTCTATGCCCAGCGACGCTCTTGAATAAACAGACACACTTTGGGTTTTGGAAGTACTGTATTATTCATATCTTCGACCTTTTAACTAGGAGAAGACTTGAATTGTGGGAGTCTTATTTTTTTGGTCACCAGTGACCCCAAAGGAAAATGTTACATATGTTTTCCCATAATCATTTAAGGATTCCAGAATATTAATGATGTACCTAAGTTGACATATAAACAAACTGGCTAGTGATGTATTAATAGTATATTTAAAATAGTGTACCAACAAAACAAAGTTTTTTTTTCTTCTTGGTTTGGTTTTTTGAGGTAGAGTCTCACTCTATCTAAGGCTGACCTGGAATTCACTATGTAGTCTCAGGGTAGCCTTGAAGTCATGGTGATCCTCCTACCTCTGCCTCCCAGAGTGCTGGGATTAAAGGCGTGTGCCACTACGCCCCCCTCCTTTTAAATTTCATTTATTTACTTGAGAGAGGGCAAGAGGCAGACACACACACACACACACACACACACACACACAGAATGGGCACATCAGGGCATGCCAGAGCCTCCAGCCACTGCAAATGAACTCCAGACACATGCACCACCTCATGCATCTGGCTTACGTGGGTCCTGGGGAATTGAACCGAGGTCCTCTGGCTTTGCAGGCAAACACCTTAACCGCTAAGCCATCTCTCCAGTCCAGAGCAAAGTTCTTTTTTTGTTTTGCGGTGGTTGTTTTGTTTTTGAGACAGGGTTTCATGTAGCCTGAGCTGGTCTTGAACTCCTGATCTTCCTACTTCCACCTCCCAAGTCCTGGAATTAGGCGTGCACCACAATGAAGTTGTATGTGTAGAGGTGAGTGAGATTGTTTTACTCCTTCAGGCAAAACTAGAAACATTTTTAAGGGCCTGGACCCTCCCCCTTTTAATTTTGAAGCTGCAGCATTTATGTATCTGTATGTATGTACGCATGCATGTATTTTAAAAGTAGCTTACAAGCCAGGCGTGGTGGCGCACACCTTTAATCCCAGCACTTGGGAGGCAGGCATAGGAGGATCACTGTGAGTTCGAGGCTACCCTGAGACTCCATAGTGAATTCCAGGTCAGCCTGGGCTAGAGTGAAACCCTACCTCAAAAAAAACAAAAAAACAAACAAACAAAAAAAAGTAGCTTACAAAGTAATAGGTTTCCATGTGGGGTTTTCTTTTTTGTTTTATCAAGGTAGGGTCTTGCTCTAGCCCAGGCTGACCTGTAGTTCACTATGTAGTCTCAGGGTGGGATTAAAGGCATGTGCCACCATGCCCAAACCATATGGGATTTTTATACATATATCATTTTGGTTGAGTTCTTCCTCTCTCCTATCTTCCTGTTGCCTCTTTCCCTGTTGTACCCTTTTGAAGGGCCTGCCCTTTAATATCTTAGTTGAATATTAACTTCCAGCTTCCAAAGATTTCTGTATACAAGATCTTAGTCAATTCCCACAAAGGCTCTAGGAATTGTACAAGGTGGTATTTACATAAAATGTAAAACAAGCTTACCAATGTTAAGCAATCATACTGGGTTATAGTTAGTGGCTGGATTGATTTGGAATTCAGATCTTGGTAGTGAAGGCTTCTGCTTCCACTCATGGAAAAGTAGAAGCTGAACATTTTAGCACATGGCACAAGCTCAGTGGCTAGGTTTTAACATAGGAGTGTGTCATGTGAGCCTACTTCAGAGTTTTTTCTAGGCCCATACTCAATAATTGAAACCAGCTGATGATGACAGGGAAGCATAAGGCCTGGGAATGGAATGGCAAGAGGGGTGAGGGATTCCCACAAAAACTAGGAAACACAAGATGGAGGCAGCAACTTCTGGAAATGTCAGTGTTTATTAACCATCAGGACATGTGTAGGTGGTAGAAGAAATGTACAGAATATAGAAAAACCCTAAGAATCCCCTGTGGCTGGGAGTGCAGCCTCTTCCTTCCCCTCAGTTTCCCATTTGTTTTTCCTGTTTCCTGTTTGATTGTTTAGAGCCATTCGTTCCTTAAGGTTCACTTGCCTCCTCCTCCACCCCTGACCTGTGAGGATCCATCCTCTCTATCTCCTTCCCCAAGATCTTGGGTCCCAGAACAGTGCTAAAGAGTGTCAGAGGGCATCAGTCAGGTAGCTGAGGTCCGAGGGTCAAGAGCTCCTCTGCTTGGGCTGGCTGGCTCTCTACTGAGGACTTAGTGGGGACAGGGCACTGCGAAAGCCACATGACGTCATAGATCCTCGGTCATGGGGGTAAGGGTACAACATGGGCTCAGGTAAAAAATAAAAAATAATCAACAGCCTAAATAAAACCGGGAGGAAGGAGAGTCTGATCTGGGTGACCTGGGTGTTAGCAGGAGGACAGAGTATGGAGCTGGGCCTCCCGAGGGAAGGAACGGGCAGAGATCAGCTCGGGGGGCAGGAGATGGGAAGGCCAAGTGGCCTGGAGTTGGGGCAGAGGCTATCAAGGTCCCTTTCTTCTCGGTGACAGACACCAAACACACAGCCTTTAGGGCAGGTGAGGGGTGGGATTAGCCCCTGGACTCCCAGAAAGCCGGGGGGGGGGGGGGTGCAGGTGAGGTGAATACAGGTGCTTGGGCTTGGATTCTGGAATGAAACTTACATCTCAACAGGAGGTGTGAGGGCAGGGCAGGGCTGGGGAGCAAGAGGAAAGCACCTAGACGCGGGGAGAAGAGGAGCCTAGGTCCCCCTTGCTCTGACCGGGCCTGGCAGGGGACGCTCACTTGTCCGAGTCCAGGCCCATCATGTTCTTGAGGGCGTTCTTGAGGCTGGTTCTGCTGGGGGACTTGACAGCAGGCCGGAGCTCCGAGCTCTGCTCATCCTTCCGAAGCTCCATCTCGATGACCACCACCTGAGCGCCCTTGGAGGGCTCCGCCCCTGACCCCCGGTCCCCCGCCCGGCCCGCTAACCGCTATTTCTTATCCTTGCGAGAGTCCCCCAGCCCTTTCGACTTCTTCTCACTGGCGGCTTTGGTGCTCCGGCTGTGGTCCAGCATGGCGTACAGCACGGGCGTCTGGACGGTGAGGGGCGGGGTGGGGGGCGGCAGGTCAGGGCTTCGCTGTGCCCACCCGCCGCCCCTCGCCGCTGCCCCACAGTCCCTCCCCAGAGAATCCGGGGCGTCCGGCTCACCTGCCGCCCGCGCTTTGAGTCCTTCGAAGACTTGTGCAATTTCCCTTTCTCCATGGCGCTGTGGGAAGAGGCCACAGTGGTACCGATTCCCGGGGAGGGGGCGGGGGGCGCCCAGCATCTTTCCTCCGCCCAGCTCTTACCTGAGCCTTCTCTGCAGGACCGCCTGTCTGCGCAGCCAGCAGTACCGAACCAAGTAGAAAAGCAACACGAGCAACAGCACCACTCCGAGGATGCCCCCGATCACCGCCCCGAGCACCACTCCGTACCTAGTGGGCACTAGAAGGGGAGGGAGAGGGATTTTGCTGGGGGTCGGGGGCAGCGGTAAGAGAGGCAGGCTCCTCTGTCGCCTTGCTTCACCGCCCCCCCCCCCCCACACACACACCTATTCCCTGCGGTTGGAGGTGTAGAAGACCCGGCCAACATGCCTTCTGGCTACTGTCCCAGAGTCTGACTCATCATTAAGGGGACTTTTTCTCATATATCCCAAGCTGGTTTCCTACTCATTATGTAGCTGAGAATGACCTTGAATTTATGCGCACCCCTCCCTGCCCCGCCTCCACCTCACAAATGCTGGGATTACAGGTGGATACAACCATGCCCTGTTTGGGTCTTTTTTTTTTTTTTTTTTTTTTTTTTTTTTTTTTTTTTGGAAAAGACAAGGTTTCACTATGTATCCCAGGCTGGTCTTGAACTCACTATACTGCCCAAGCAATCTTTTGCTTCAGTCTCCCAAATGCTGGGATCACAGGTCTGCACCACCATGCCGGTTAGAGAGGGCTTTTTACTCCTTCCCCCAGCGGATCTACCTCCCCAGGTCCCCTCCTTGAACTGCCTGCCAGACTCCCCCCCCCCCCTTGTCCCGTCTCACACCTTTTTCAAAGACATAGAGCACGACCTGAGAAGTCTTGCCCACTATGTCTGGTGGGTTTTTGACATCACAAGTGAAGGTGCCGTTGTCACTGTAGTCTAGGTTGTGTATGACAATGGAAGCGTCCTTCCAGTGAGGGTCTCCTACCCACTGGATGCGCTCTTTGAAGGTCCCCACTTCGTCAATGTAGGGTTGTCCTTTGGAATAGTGGAAGATCTGTGAAGAATGAGGGGAGACATGTGAGAGGACTCTAGTTTAACAAGCTGTCAAAGTTTGGCTCCAGTCTCAGGGTAACAGCTCCTGGTCTGTGGGAGGGAAGACAGTGCCCAGGGGTCCTAGGCAGGGTAACCAAACTGCCACTTACCTGCTAAAGCTGGGGTTATGACTCGTCACACAGTTTTCTCTCTGCAGACCAAGTTTTTTTTTTTTTTTTTTCCTGTCCTTCTTTGAAGCACATTTTCTGTCATCTAACCCCCAAGATGCCCACAGGAACTCACCGAAATGGCATCTCGGCCCCCTTCAGGCTGGTAGCGCCAAGTGAAAGAGATGTCATCTGAGACCCACTCACTGGACCAGAAGGAGCAGTGCAGGGTCACCTGGGAGCCCACAGCTCCGTGGACCTCCCTGTCCGTGTAAACCACAATGGCCTGGGCGGGGGACAGCACTGCAAGCAGAGGGAAATAGATGCGCATGTGGCCCTGTAAATCCCACAGAGGATGTGAGGCCAATAGGCAGCACCTCCTTCTTGGGAATCCCCAACAGAACAAGGAGAGGCACAGGTCAGAGGCCATAGCAAAGAAACAAATTTTGAGGCCTGCATCGCTCTGCGAATTTAAATACTGCATCACTTCAACTTCTTAGCATAGAGAACATTCCTCAGGGTAGAGGAAACGAAATCAGCAGTAACAGCTGTTCAGAGCAATTCCAAGTGGATTGAAGTCTCACTTCCCCTTGAGTCAGCACCTTTCCCCTCCCATCCCCCCCCCCCAGAGTTCACTACATAGCACAAGCTGGCTCAGAACCTGTGATCCTACTGCCCCAGCCTCCCAAGTGCTGGTACAGGCAAGGCATGCACCACCAGTCAGAACCTAACCCTTAAGCTATCTATTAGTTACAGAGTTGTAAATTTTTTTTAAATAAATTACACAAGTAACATATACTGCATTCTTCTTATAAACTATTCAAGCAATAGCTATGATGCTAAAATCTCCTTTGAACACCCGCCCCAGCAAATAATTCCCCTCCTAGATAGGACCACTGTTAGCAGTCAGTAAGTATGGCTTTTCTACATCTCAAATTCAACATAAATGCAGTGAGCTCAAGACATATCTGTACTTATAACAAATGGATAAGGGCTAGTTCTTGCTTCATGTAGATTTTTTCTTCTTCTTTATTATTATTATTATTATTATTATTATTATTTTGTTTTTCGAGGTAGGGTCTTGCTCTGGTCCAGGCTGACCTGGAATTAACTCTGTAGTCTCGGGGTGGCCTTGAACTCATGGCAATCCTCCTACCTCTGCCTCCCGAGTGCTGGGGTTAAAGGCGTGCACCACCACGCCCGGCTCTTTATTATTATTTTGATTTTTTAAGGTAGGGTCTCGCTATAGCCCAAGCTGACCTGAAATGCACGATGTAGTCTCAGGGTGGCCTCGAACTCATGATGATCCTCCTATCTCTGCCTCCCAAGTGTTGAGATTAAAGGCATAAGCCACTACATCTGGCCTTTAGATTTTTTTTTGTGTGTGTATATGTGCATGTGCACATGCACCTGGGTCTCTCACTGCTGCAATGCCTGACTGGCTCTACGTGGGTGGCTGGGGAATTGAGCCTAGGCTGGCAGGCTTTGCAAGCAAGTGCCTTTAACCACCAAGCCATCTCCCCAGCTCCATTTATGTAGCTTTTTCTAAAATTCAGTGTATTATTTTCTACTTTCCTTTGTTTGGTTTAAAAATACCTGTCTGGGGCTGGAGAAATGGCTTAATGGTTAAGGCATTTGCCTGCAAAGCCAAAGACTCCCCGTTCGATTCCCCAGGACCCACATAAGCCACATGCACAAGGGGGCACATGCATCTGGAGTTTGTTTGCAGTGGCTGGAGGCCCTGGCATGACCATTCTCTCTCTCTCTCAATAAATAAATAAATAAATAAAATATATTTTAAACATTAAAAAATCTGTCTGGAATAGTTTTCCATGCTGATTCACAGACATCAGTCCTACCTTCAACGGTTGTATAGGATTTCACAGTACAGCAAACTCATTTTTTTTTTTTTTTGCAGAAAAAAATGAAGGTAATTAAGTCTTTTTGCTAGTCACAGCTGTTCTCATGGCTGAATTTTTACTGGCCAGTTAGTTTGCTCTTGACTGGGAAGCCAGGGAGGGAAAGAGGGGAAGCTGTATTCAGAGCAGGACTGCAAATCTAGAGCTCAGATGACCACGCAGCTTCAACCATCCTCACCCTGCCCTCACCCATTCTTGCCCAGCCTCACCCCAAAATTCACCCACACAGGGGAAACCATTCCAGGGAGACTATGTGTGGGCTGGCTGTGGATAGGGGCAACTGTAGACCCCTTTGTTCTTGAGAAGGGGAGGAGGCAACCAACAAAACAGAGTCCCATTGTTTAGCCAATGTTGGGGGCTCATGCCACCCCCACTCTCTCGCTCATTGTCCTGAATCTCCTACCTTAGCATGTAATATCATTTACTCACCTCCTGGGACTTCTGCCTTCTTGGAAATCTCTAGTGTAATGAGAACTAGTTAATGGATCTAACTTCTATCCCTCCCCTATAATGTCAACCATTGCCTTTGTCAACTCTGTGCAATGGGTCTATAAGTAGGATCGATGTTGGATAAAACTCTCCACCTCCTTATACTCTCCAAGTCTCTCTTCCAGTTTCCTACACCAGGCCTTTCTTCAACCTTTAACAATTTCTCAGGGTGCCATAGAATAGTCCAGTATAGCCAAGAAGAGTCTAGGTTCTGGGTTTACAACTCAAGGACCTGACCTTGACTAAGGATAGAACTTGGACTTTCTAACCTGCCCCTGCTGCTTCTCACCCCAGCTCACCTACTGCTCACTCACTGTGCTAGGATACAGGGCAGTTTGGGAGGATCATTTAATGAACCCTGCTTGACCCAACATCTGCCAAGGAAGGTACTGATCAACTTATGAAGGAAGATAACATTACAGTGTTAAGATTCTAGTATTTTCCTTCATGATACATGAGAAGCCACAGACAGAAACCAAGAAACAGAATCTAAGATGCTAAGACACAAACTGTGGTCTCCCTCCTTAGCTATATTCCCTGATTTCACTGTTTTGGGAAATTAAGGCTGCATGCCTCTTGCACTGCTGGGGAACAAATGGGGACCAGAACCCAGTGTTCCATGCTGCTGCTTCCTGCTCTAGCATCACTTCTACTAGGCTGGCAGCATGACTCTAGGAGCAGGGGACAATCTAGGTACAAGCCATATCCACTCAGGGAAGTTTTCTATCACCTCTGTTAGCATCTCCCCTCACACATGCCTTTCCTGTCTCCCTCCAGATCACACATGCATATACAATCCCCTCTAAATAGAGTATCGCCCTCCCACTCTTGTTTGTTGCTCTTTAAAGTGAGGGAAGTGGGAGGCTGCCCAGAGACCACCTGAGTAGCCAAGCTGCCCGACTGGGGTGGTTCCACTTACCCAAAGAAGAGAAGAGCAGGGCAGCCAGGATAGGGCTGGGGCTGGATGAGGGAGCCCCAGGAGCCATAGCTGGGGCAGGGGTTAGGGCCCAGAGCATCTGTGGGGTGCAGAGAATGGGGAACTGAGCGGGGGGTTTCTGGAACCCGCTTAAAATCCCCTAGGGCCCCAGCATGAGGGGGGCTGTCCTGAGCCAGTAACCAATTGCAGGCTGGCATGTGCAGTTGAGAGGTGGTGGGGAGGGGGGCAGGAGGCAGGGAGCAGAAGGGGCATTGTGCACTCTGGGTGGAGAGGTGGGGGGACACATACCACCCCATACATAGAGGGCTTTGTGTCTACTGGCCTCTCCCTACCCCAGGCTGGAATGTTAGAGGGGGTGAGAGAGGGACAGCAAAAGGGACATAGACACGCATCTCCAAGGGACAGATGGGCAGGAAACCTAAACCCAAAGTCCATGCAAAGGGATTCCTCTTAGGCTCCTCGCCTGAGAGCCTAGGACGAAGACGCACGTTTCCCTCAGAGAAGTCCCAAAATAGGATGTACTTTGTTATCTTAATTACTGAGAACTGCATGATAGACTACTTGAGACCATCCGGTCCTTTGGGAATTACGTTTTTATCCCATATCCCAGCATCCTGGGAGAGTCTAGCCACATAGATGCTTTTCTGCACTGGAAAATGTCCAGGGAAGAAGTCTTGGATCTTTCTTTCTTTGTAAGGAAATCCTCCAAAACTTCATCCTGGAACTACAGTTCAGTTTAGAGCAAGACAGCAACATTGTACTGCATGCCAGCTATATGTAAAATATGGGAATGCAAACATTAGAATTATAATAATTAAATTCTTTTGGCAACGTCAAAATCTAGGTTGGAGAAGCAGAAGGGATTAGAAGACAAACCCATCAACAACCAACTGTAATAAACCACAATGCTTGCTTTACTAATGAACAAGGTGCTGGAGTACCACACACAGGCACCATGTCAGGCTCAGTACTGTGAAAGATTAAAAATGAAAGTAATACCGGTGACGCACGCCTTTAATCCCAGCACTCGGGAGGCAGAGGTAGGAGGATCGCTGTGAGTTCAAGGCCACCCTGAGACTCCATAGTGAATTCCAGGACAGCCTGGGCTAGAGCGAGACCCTACCTCAAAGAAAGGAAGGAAGGAAGCAAAAAGGAAAGGAGGGAGGGAGGAAGGGAGCCATGTGTGGTGGGTCATGCCTTTAATCCCAGCCCTCAAGGGCAGAGATTAGAGGATTGCTGTGAGTCTGAGGTCAGCCTGGGACTACAAAGTGAGTCCCAGGTCAGCCCGGGCTAGAATGAGACCCTACATCAAAAAATTAAAAAAAAAATACATGTAAGTAGAAGAATAGATTAATGAGGGAGAAAAGGCCCAAAGTGAGGTCAGGGGAAGAGATCGAGTAAAGGGAAGGTGGAGAGAGGGCTAATCAAAATCTAAGAGGATATAAATAAATTATATGGAATCCTACTTTTTTGGACAATGGAACACTCGGGAGCCATAGATTGTTGCTAGAAAATTCTCAGTGCCAGGGATGGGATACCTTCCAGTGAGTTGTTGGCCAGGGAGGTCTCTGATGCCCCCAAAACATTATAGGCCATTGCTGAGGCCCTTGGTTTCCCACTAGGAATAGATGGTAAGACTGTATTGCTGAAGACTCCACATACTTGGGCTGCAAAGCCACTGAGAAATCCTGCTGGAAATGAGCTGATAACCTCCTCCATGTAGACCAGCTGACAGAAAGCTGGAAGAAGCCATTCTGCATGCAGTTCAATGGGAGCAAGAGAAATCACCAGTGGAGATACTCAATAGTGGACACTGCAAGCCTTACATTTGGCCAGCCAGGCCAAATGAGCCAATGGGTGCAATAGTGGCACATCTGTCATGGTGGAAACCAACTGCCCTCTAATTGGACTGGAGGCCCGCTCCATGGGAGGGAATACATCCCTGATACTGAAAGTCTACAACAGGGGTAGTCATGAGCCCTAGGGGTGCAACGTCTGGTGCTGTCTGGCTAAATGTATATACTATGCTCATCAAACTGCTCCATAAGCACTTCTCTTAATGTTCATACCCTTATATTAATGCTACTCTCACTTTGGGTAGAGAATCTTCTCTTTTCAGATGGCAGTGATCTTGGGACGACTCAGAAGGTATCATGGTGCTGGAAAGAAGTGACAGAGGAGTGCTCAGTACTGTAATATCTCTATCACACCTTCCAAGGCTCAGGGTCTAATGCGGAAGAGGTGGCGGAAAGAATGTAAGAGCCAAAGGAAGGGTAGGACTCCTTACAACGTGCTCCCCCCAGACTCAAAATGGCCTGGATATCCATGACCTCACAGTGCCTGACTACCTACACAAGACCATCATAAGAGGAGGAAAAGGTCATGACATCAAAATAAAAGAGAGACTGATTGAGATGGGGAGGGGATATGATGGAGAATGGAGTTTCAAAGGGGAAAGTGGGGGGAGGGAGGATATTATCATGGGATTTTTTTTATAATCATGGAAGTTGTTAATAAAACTTTGAAAAAAAAAAAAGAGGAGGAATGGGTAGGGAGGATGACCAACCAGAAGAACAGGTGGGAAAAAATGTGTGTATGTGTGCATGTGTCTATTGGGCAGGTTTGGGAAACTCTGGGCATATTTAGAACAGACCTTATGCCTTCTACTTTGATTGATTTGGGGAACTAGAAGGAGCACAGTAGGAAACAACTGAATAGAAAGGCTAAAAGGGTCTTATAGACAGACTAAGGAAGGTGGATTGAATTTGGTACTTTATAAACATCTCCTGAAGATTTTGGGGGTACAGTTAGAGATGGGCGGGGCAGCAGCTAGGAGATGGATAATTTCAGTACTTGGGAGGTGAAAGCAGGAAGATCAGGAGTTCAAGGCCAGCCTGGGTTACATGAGACCATCTCAAAGGACAAAGGAGAACAAATGAAGGGAATGTGTACATGACCAGAGCTGGGTTCAGGACAAATAAGGCCAGCAAAGTTTTGCAGAGCAGACGAGCGAGCAAGCGAGTGCTTCTGGTTGCTGCCTCTTTTGTTTCCGTCCTTAGGGTCATGCAAACTGATGTTGCCTTTCATTGAAAAGACTGCTCTCTCGTGCCTTCTTTTATCTCCCTTCAGACCTTGGCTAGAACTATGTCTTCCTGCTTGTCTTTAAGATAATCTGTGATGATAAAGGCTTGACTTAAAGTGGGATCTGAATTTCAATGTTAGTTACAGGCAGTAGTGGTTGGATGAGGAGGCTGCTACTGTTCCTGCTCAGTTTTTTTTGAGACAAGGCCTCCATGTGTTGCCCTGGCTGGCCGTGAACTCATTAGGCAGACCAGGCTGACCTGGAACTTGTAGCAATACTCCTGAGTACTGGCATGCGCTGCCACACCCAGCTTGTGAGCCTTCAGAGGCTTGTCTGTAAAGTCAGCCTCCTCCTGGTAACTTTCCTTGTGTTTTAGACCCCAGTTCTTGTGAGTTTGGTGATTAATATTAGATTCTAGCTATGAAGCTCTAACTCCCTCCTTTCCTCCTTTTCTTCCTTCCATTCTTTCTTTCTGAGTTGAAAGCACTCTGGCAAACATGGTGGATGCCCCTAAACCTCACAGGACTTTCACAAGAAATGCAATAAGCACCAGTCCCACAAAGTGACCCAGCACAAGACCGGCAAGTGTTCTCTCTGTGCCCAGGAAGGGTGGCATAATGACAGGATGCAGAGAGGCCACTGTGGGTAGACTATACCTATGTTCTGGAAAAAGGCTAAAAAACTACAAAGAAGATTGTGCTGAGGCTTGAGTTGTTGAGCCTAACTGCAGACCTAAGAGAATGCTGGCTACTAAGAGATGCAAGCATTTTGAATTAGAAGGAGAAAAGAGAAAGAACCAAGTGATAGGCCAATTTTGTTATGAAGACAATAAAATCATGAGGTCATATTCACACACACAAAATAACTCCACATGAAAAACCATAATGGAGCTGGGCATGGTGGCGCACGCCTTTAATCCCAGCACTCAGTAGGCAGAGGTAGGAGGATCGCCCTGAGTTCAAGGCCACCCTGAGACTCCATAGTGAATTCCAGGTCAGCCTGGGCTAGAGTGAAACCCTACCTCCAAAAACCAAAAAAAAAAAAAAAAAAAAAAGTCGTAATGAATATTTATAGAATGCTGTAGTTAATATTCCTACCCATCACCTCCCCAGCTGTAATCACTTTCTCCTTATCTTTGACCCCCTCTTATCTGAGAATGACTTTGAACTACTGATCCTTCTGCTTCCACATCCCAAGTACAGGGATTATGTTCGAAATATTAACCTGTTTAGTAAATGAAACTTTAAAAAAATATTTATTTTATTTATTTAAAGAAATGACAGTGGGGCTGGAGAGCTGGCTTAGCGGTTAAGGTGCATGCCTGCAAAGCCTAAGGACCCAGGTTCGATTCTCCAGGTCCCACATAAACCAGATGCACATGGTGGCACATGTGTCTGGAATTCGTTTGCAGTGGCTGGAGGACCTGGCACGCCCATTTTATCTCTCTCTCTCTCTCCCTCTCTCTTGTCTCTAATAAATAAATAAATATGTCTTAAAAAAAAAAAAAGAAAAGAAAGAAATGACAATGTATGGCCACTCCAGGAACTATTGCGACTGCAAACAAACTCCAGATGCGTGTACCAATTCATGTATCTGGCTTTATGCAGGAACTATGGAATCGAACCTAGACTGGCAGGCTTTGCAAACAAGTGCCTTTAACTACTGACCCATCTCTCCAAAACCTAAATAAAACTCTTCTATTGATTGACAACTTCCATAATTATAGACAATAAGCCATGATAATTCCCTCACCTCCCCTACTTTCCCCTTCACAAATTCACCTTTTTTTTTTTTGGTTTTTCAAGGTAGGGTATCACTCTAGCTCAGGGTGACCTGGAATTCTGGAATTCACTACATAGTCTCAGGGTGGCCTCCAACTCACGGTGATCCTCCTACCTCTGCCTCTGTGAGTGCTAGGATTAAAGGCATGTGCCACCACACCCGGCTTGAAATCCACTTATTTTATATATATATATATATTAGAGAGAGAGTGAGTGAGAGAGGGGGGGAGGGAGGGAGGGAGGCAGAGAGAGAGAGAATGGGTGCACTAGGGCCTCAGCCAGTGCAATCAAACTCCAGATGCTTGTGCCAGCCACCTAGTGGGCATGTGCAACCTTGTGCTTGCCTCACCTTTATGCATCTGGCTAATGTGGGATCTGGAGAGTAGAACATGGGTCCTTAGGCTTCGCAGGCAAGTGCCTTAAGCACCAAGCTATCTCTCCAGCCCACACAAATCCACTTTCTATCATATCCCCTCCCCCTCTCAATTACACTTTTATTTTGATGTCATCTTCTTTTCCTCCTATTATGAGGGTCTTGTGTAGGTAGTACCAGACACTGCAAGGATATCCAGGCCATTTTGTGTCAGGAAGAGTGCATCGTGGGCTGGAGAGATGGCTTAGCAGTTAAGCGCTTGCCTGTCAAGCCTAAGGACCCTGGTTCGAGGCCCGATTCCCCAGGACCCACGTTACCCAGATGCACAAGGGGCGCATGCGTCTGGAGGTCCTTTGCAGTGGCTAGAGGCCCTGGCGCGCCCATTCTCTATCTATCTATCTATCTATCTGCCTCTTTCTCTCTGTCTGTCGCTCTCAAATAAATAAATTTTTAAAAAAGTGCATCGTTAAGCAGTTCTACCCTTCCTTTAGCTCTTACATTCTTTCCGCCACCTCTTCTGCAATGGACCCTGAGCCTTGGAAGGTGTAATAGAGATGACATTTCTTCTCAGCACTATGGTGCCTTTTGTTTTGTTTGTTTTCTTTCTTTCTTTTCTTCCTTTTATTTTTTTTTTGGGGGGGGGGGTTGAGGTAAGGTGTCACTCTAGTCCAGTCTGACCTGGAATTCATTATGTAGTCTCAGGGTGGCCTCGAACTCATGATGATCCTCCTACCTCTGCCTCCCGAGTGTTGGGATTAAAGACATGCACTACCATGCCTGGCTCTTTACTTATTTTAATTAATTTTTTATTAGTCATATATTTGATACAGAGAAGTAGGGGGAGAGAGAGAATGGGCATGCCAGGGCCTCCAACCACTGCAAATGAACTCCAGATGCATGTGCCCCCTTGTGCATCTGGCTAACATGGGTCCTGGGGAATCAAACCTGGGTTCTTTGGCTTTGCAGGCAAATGCCTTAACTGCTAAGTCATCCCTCCAACCCTGTTTTTTTTTTCGAGGTAGGGTTTTGCTTTAGCCCAGGCTGACCTGGAATCCACTATGTAGTCTCAGGGTGGCCTTGAACTCACGGCTATCCTCCTATCTCTGCCTCCTGAGTGCTGGGATTAAAGGCATGCACCATCACACCTGGATTCTCTGGTGCCTTTTGAGTCATCCCAGAGGTGACCACCATCTGAAAAGAGAAGCTTGTCTAACCAGAAGTGAGAGTAGCATTAATATATGGGTTCATGAACGTTAAGAAAAGTGCTTACAGGGCAGTTCAGTGAGTTTAATGTATGCATTTAGCCAGACACCAGCAGGTGATACACCCCTAGGGCTCATGTCCTCCCTGTCATAGGCTTTTGACTAGGGTTTCAGTACCAGGCATATATTCCCTCCCATGGTGTGGGCCTCCAGTTCCAATTACAGGGCAGATGGCTTCCCCCATAACAGACATGCCACTGTTGCACCAGTTGGCACACTTGGCCTAGCTGACCAATCCTAAGGCTTGCAATGTCCACTGCTGTTCAACATTATTGAGAGCTTGTTTGGAGGTTCTAGCAGGGGAGCACAGCTACTCGTATACCCTTGACTGAAGACTGGTCCTCCTGTATTTGGGAAGGTCGTCCTCTTTGTCCGAGCGCGCAGCTTAGGGAGCACCTGGAGTGGTGAGGGAGGAAGGGGACACCTGCCTAGCCAGCCAGGTCAGCTGAATCAACCATGGTGATCAATGGGGTGACAGATGTCACAGCCAGATCGCCCTCACATCCTTTTCAACACCATTGATAATTTCTCTCTTCCTTAGGGCTGCATGCAGCATAGCTTTTTCCAGCTTTCAGTCAGCTGGTCTACGGGGATAAGTTTTCAGCTTAGCTCCAGCAAAATTTCTCAGTGACCTTGCAGCCCAAGCATGTAGAATCTTCAGTAATAGGGTTTTACCATCTATTCCTGGTGGGAAACCAAGAGCCTTGGCAATGGCCTGCAATGCTATATGAAACTATTTAAAACTGCTTTTCTATCTTGAGACTGGTCTCCATATGTAACCAATGCTGGTCTCAAACTTGTGATCCTCTTGTGTCAGTCTCCCAAATGCTAGAATCATTTGAGCTGCTACCACACCCAGTATGAAATTTTTTTTTGAAAGTTTTTTTT
Organism: Dipus sagitta; assembly: GCA_036346955.1. NCBI lineage: Eukaryota > Metazoa > Chordata > Mammalia > Rodentia > Dipodidae > Dipus > Dipus sagitta. The sequence goes on from CM070770.1 coordinate 336,460,755, forward strand.
CACATAGTGTATGATCCATTTATATGAAATATCCAAATAGACAAATCCATATCAACAGAAAGATTGCAAGATTTTAGTGTCTGAGATTCAGGAGAAATGGGGAATGATGGTTAATAGTACGTGCTTTACTATTGGGGTAATGAAATTCTAAATCAAATAATAGTGATGATTGCACAGCTTTGTGAATATACAAAAACTACTGAATTTTATAGGGCCCCACTCTAGCTCAGGCTGACCTGGAATTCACTATGGAGTCTCAGGGTGGCTTCGAACTCACAGCGATCCTCCTACCTCCGCCTCCCTAGTGTTGGGATCAAAGGCGTGCGCTACCACACCCAGCGAATTTTATACCCTTCAGGGAAACTTTATGGTAAATGACTTGCAGAAAGTGGACTGTGAGAAAAAGTAAGAACTAGCGGCAGGCTGACTTCATGTCCAGACAAAGGTAACCTTCTTGTCCTCAGTTTCTGAGGACTATACGTGCCCCCCATGGTTATCCAGGTCTCTCAGTACATCTCCCTTTATTTGTTCCAGTGGTACTTTGACAAATGCCAAAACTGAGACTGGAGAGATAGCTAAGAGGTTAAGGTGCTTGCCTGCAAAGCCTAATGGCCAGGGGTTTGATTCCCCAGTAGCCACTTAAGACCAGATTCATAAGATGGTGCATCCATCTGGAGTTCATTTGCAACCTCTAGAGGCCTTGTAAATAAATAAATAAATAAATATTTAAAAAGAAACCAAAACTAAAGTTTCTCAGTGCAACTTATTTTTTGAGGTATACATCAGTGAATGCGCTATGGTAGCCCTAAAGACCAAGAGGTGTTGTAGAGAACATTCTTGCCCTGGACAGCAGGTTGAATAAGAGACAGCCTCTCAAGCCGGGTGTGGTGGCGCACATCTTTGATCCCAACACTTGGGAGGCGGAGGTAGGAGGATCACAGTGAGTTTGAGGCCAGCCTGAGATTACATAGTGAATTCCAGGTCAGCCTGGGCTAAAGTGAGACTCTACCTTGGCGGAGGGGGGGGGGCGGAGAAAAAGACAGCCTCTCAAATCCCTTCCAAGCTTAATGTCTATGAAAATGCTTTCCTTGTCAAGCATTACAGAAATGCAAAATAATATTAACTTGATGCAGAAAAAAAGCAAATTTGTGCTATTTAAATCTTGAAAGGAACAATACAGGAGAGTGCTAAATATAAGTGAGATCTGAATAGAACTATAACTGAAAATGTTTTACTGCAAGATAGGAGTTGCTTTGAGTTGCTCGATTTATTCTTTCTCCCTTCACTCCCCCTGGCCAGGGTCAAGCACTTTTGCATTCTATTTCATTCCTTTCTCAGTTACTCATGCTCTTTTCTCAGTCTCTGCAATTGATTCGTGTACTTGAGTTTCTCAGAACCATCTGTATACAGTATATATAAATCAAAGCGGGTTCTCCTCCGCACCCTAGGTTCTTGTGGCTGTGGGTGGCACCCACACAGCGCTCAAACAAGAAACAAAGCCACGTTGTCTTTGGCCAGTAGGAGTCTAGTTCATGCAGTGGCACAAGTCCTGGAATTGAGGGGCCTAATAGAGTGGTCAGAGGAGGATCCTGACCTTGAAAATGGTGTGGAAATCCTCCCCAGCTCCCCAAATCAGGTCTTACACTGGGGCTATAGCTCAGTGGTAAGAGTGCTGGTTTAGGGCAGGAGAGATGGCTTAGTGGTTAAAGTGCTTTGTAAAGCCAAAGGACCCAGGCTCCATTCCCCAGTACCCACGTAAGCCAGATGCACAAGGTGGTGCATGTGTCTGGAGTTTGTTTGCAGTGGCTGGAGGCACTGGCTTGCCCATTCTCTCTCTCTCTCTCAAATACATAATGCTTATTTATTTGAGAGAGAGAGAGAGAGGCAGATAGAGAATGGGAACACCAGGATCTCCAGCTATTGCAAATGAACTCCAGACACATGTACCACCTTGTGCATCTGGCTTACGTAGGTACTGGGGAATCCATCCGGGGTCCTTAGGCTTCGCAAGTATGTGCCTTAACTGCTAAGCCATCTCACCAGCCCATCACATAAACACATATTTAAAGACTGCTTGTCTAGTCCATCATGAGGCCTTGATTCAAGCCTCAGCACCAAAAATTGTGTGTCAGGGAATGATAGGAGCGAAGGCCTGTGGAAGGACAGTACCCAAGTAAAGCCAGGTGAACCAAGTGGCATATGTGCCTAGAGTTCGTTTGCAGTGGCAAAGGGCTCTAGCATGTCCATATTCTCTCTCACACTCTCATTAATCAATATAAAATATTTTAAAAGTTACTGTGTATATCTGTACCTGGCTTTACGTGGGTCCTGGGGAATCAAATCCACACCTTTAACCGCTGAGCCACCTCCCCAGCCCATAGTTTGTGTATCTCTTTATGACTGAGGCTTCCCATTAAAAGGAGGACAGCCCAACACTCAGGAGGCAGAGGTAGGAGATCTATGAGCTCGAGGCCAGCCTGAGGCTACAGAGCGAGTTCCAGGTCAGTCTGGACTAGAGTGAGAAAAAAAAAAAACAAAACAAAACAAAAAAAAAAAAAATTAAAAGAAAAAAAAAAAAGCAGGGCTGGAGAGATGGCTTAGTCGTTAAGGCCCTTACCTGCAAAGCCAAAGAACCCAGGTTCGATACCCCAAGACCCACATAAACCAGATGAACAAGGGGGTTCATATGTCTGGAGTTCATTTGCGGAGGCGTAAGGCCCTCGTGTGCCCATTCTTTCTCTCTCACATAAATAAATAATAATACAAATTAAAAAGCAAGGGGTTGGAGAGATAGCTTAGTGGTTAAGGCACTTGCTTGCAAAACCTAAGAACCCAGGTTCAGTTCCCCAGGACCCACGTAAACCAGATGCACAAGATTGCCCATGCGTCTGGATTTCGTTTACAGTTGCTAGAGGCCCTGGAGCACCCATTCTCTCTATCTGCCTCTTTCTCTGTCTCTCTCAAATAAATAAATAAAAGCAGGAAGACTAAAGTATGTTGCTTGGGTGTCTCCGCCAGCCAATTCCCACGTCTCCAGGCCGAACAGGGAGGTGGGTGTGTGTAACGGAGTCAGAGCAATCCTCCGTGAAAAGTCTGGGCAAGCACTGGTACGATAGAGCGCCACAACACGAACGCGAACGCAGACTGCAGTCTGCCAAAATCCGGGGCAGAAATACCGGTGGAAACCAGCGGATTACAGCAACGGGGAAACGCCGGGCGGAGGAGGCTCGCGGGCGGGCGAGGGCCGCGCGGTCACGTGACAGCCGCTCCCGCTGCGCCGTGGCCGGGGGGCGGCGTGCGTCACTTCCGTCCAGGCCGAAATCCAAGATGGCTGCGCTCTTGCTGAGGTGACTTTAGTGTGGGGCTGGGAGTCGTGCCCGCGACCCTGGGGAGACCTGGACGGGGCCCCCACACGTCCCGGTGGCAGCGGCTCAGGCTGTGCAGGGCAGGGAGAGGGCCCGTGGGTGTGGAGGCCGCGCCGCCGGAGTCCTCGAGATCGCCTCCCCGGCTTCCCCCCCCCCCAACACAGCCTCGGAAGGGCTTCGAGGTCACCGCCCGTACCGACGAGCCGCTCGGCCGTGGCCCTTGCTACTTAAGCCGTAGCTCACGCTTCTCCCGCATTTGACCTCGTGACCCCACGCAGGCCTAAAGATGAGCCGCTAAAGATTGCTTGAACGTTGGGGTCAGCTGAGCTCGGGGCCTGCGGCTTCGAGGCCTTGTACTTAAGGGCGGGGCGGGAGGGGCCTGGGTGCACGCTGCCATTGCTTCCAGCTCCTGCGGACCCCCGCTGCTGCTGGCCGCCAGGGGGGACTGTCCAGGGTCCTAACGGGCCCCGGAGGGTGCAGGAAGCCTGGACCCCTTCCGTGCCGGCCAGGGGCAGTAGCAGCCCGGGGTGGGTCACTGCTGCTCCCCGGGGAATTCATTTGAGGTTCCCCCCCCTTTAATTTTCGTCTAAAAAGTCAATTCACTAGTCTTATATATATATATATATATATATATATATATATATATATATTTCTTAATTCTTCACTGTCTAGGTCATGTTCTGCCCTCGGAGCCTTTCTAGTCCTAGTGGCTAGCGCCTTTAGACTCTTCTGGTACAAATCCCAGCACAGTTTTGTGCCAGCCCTATTTTTGGAAACTGTTTGTTATGGAAACTTAGCTTCAGTGCTGTTGAGATTTCGGTCCCTGATTTCCCCAAACGTCTTTTCATTTCTCTTTCCACTTCAATCATGCAGTATAAAAATAGAGGAACTTTGTTTAGTTTTTCTGTGTGACAAAATGATTCTTTAGGAGCTGAGGTCAGTCATCTTAACCCTTCAATTTCTTCTTGCCTTTCATTTTTGTGTGTTCTTTTCTGTAAGCTATTAACAAGTCCTGGCTTTCCAGAACGGCTCCCTTTACTCCAGGTTATTCCACTAAAATTGACTGCTGTTGAATTCTTTGATACGATTTATTTTGGTAGATATTAAGAATCTTAGCTGGGCTTGGTGGTGCACGCCTTTAATCCCAGCACTCCGGAGGCCAAGGCAGTTGAATTGTGTTTGAGGCTACCCTGAGACTACATAGTGAATTCCAGGTCAGCCTGGGCTAGAGAGTGACACCCCACTAAGAAAAAACAAGTAAGAGTCTTTAGGATGAATTAAAACTTAACTTTAGGGGGTAAGGGAGATGGCCCCAATGGGCATTTGTAGAGGCAAGAGATCCTGCCATGCATGCCCCTCCATGCAAATAAATAAATAAAGTTAAGGGCTGGAAAGATGGCTTATCGGCTAAGGTGCTTGCCTGTGAAGACTAAGGACCCAGGTTTGATTCCCCAGGACCCATATAAGCCAGATGGACAAGATGGTGCCTATGTCTGGAGTTCATTTGCCGTGGCTGGAATCCGTGGTGCACTCATTCTATCTGCCTCCTTTTGTCTCTTTTCTCTGTCTCTCTCTCTCCCAATAAATAAATAAAAATTTCATTTTTTTAAGTTAAAAAAATTAACCTGTGCTGGAGAGATTGCTCAGTGGTTAAGGCACTTGCGTACAAAGCCTAACGACCTGGGTTCAATTCCCTATTACCCATGTAAAGCCAGATAACAAAGTGGTGCATGTATCTGGAGTTTGTTTGCAGTGGTTAGAGGATCTGGCACACAAATTCTCTCTTTGTCTCTTCTCTGCTTGCAAATAAATAAACTGTTAATTAAAAAATTAACTTGAAATGATCATATGAGTTCCAAGCAATTCATTTTAAGGATTCCAGTGGTGTTATAGAGCCTTTAAATCATTCATTATACACTTGCCCATCTTCAACCAACCTCAGAAGTAGAATACTTGAAAAACAAGTTCCAAAAAGCAAAGTGAATTTCCCACCTGCCAAGCATGATGCTGAGTATACCTGAATGTAGCCTCTTACTATTCAGGCGCTTTCCAGCACTCACTGGTAATTGTTGGCTTTGCTTCTCGTTCTAGTGTGTACTTGGGCCTATGAGTGGTTGTATCTGGACCACGTATGTACATTTTTCCCATGTTATTTCCCTAAGCCATACAGTATAGCAATTATTTATATAACTTATGTTGCAGTGGGCATAATAAGTAATCTTGAGATTAATAAAGTGTATGGGAGTATATGTACAGAAAATAAGCCAGCGCTTCCCCAATTCACATAAAGAGCTTAACTTAGTCTACCAGTTGTGGCAGCTCATGCCTGTAAACTCAGCACTTGAAAAACAGGTTGGAGGGTTGCTGTGAATTTCAGACCAGCCTGATTTGCCAAGGGACACTCTGTCTCAAATAATGGGTCGGGGGGGGGGGGGCGGGGGATAAAAGACATAATCATCCAAGGATTTGATATCAGCTGTGGGAATCCTGAAACCAGTCCCATGTCATATTCAAGTGTATCCAGATACTGTAATTTTGAGTTGTGTAGTGGTTTCCACACTCGGATTACATGCCAAGAAATAGCCTTATTTTTCATTAATAGCAATCTGAAGCTCTCATGGGAAGACAGCACTCTGCCTTTAACAAGCACTTCTTTAAAAAGTATATATATATGATAGAGAGAAAATGGGCACATCAGGGCCTCTAGCCACTGCAAATGAACTCCAAACACATGTGCTATCATGTGCATCTGACATGTGGGTTCTGGGGAAGTGAACCTGGGTCCTTAGGCTTCATAGCCAAGCGCCTTAACCACTAAGCCATATCTCCACCCCTCACGAGAGTTTTCTTTCTTTTTGTTGTTGTTAGGGGGAAAAATACTGAATTAAAACTTTCACCTGATGTGGTGGCACATGCCTTTAATCCCAGCACTCAGGAGGCAGAGGTAGGAGGATTGCTGACTTTGAAGTCAGCCTGGGACTAGGTAGTGAATTCCAAGTCAGTCTGGGCTAGAATGAGACCCTACGTTGGGGGGGGGGGGGGACCTTTTGAGTGAGGCATGACATCTTACACCTGTAAACCCAGCACTTGGGAAGTGGAGCCAGGAGAATCAGGAGTTTAAGGTCATCCTCAGGTGCATGGTGAGTTTAAGAGCAGCCTCAGTCAGCTACATGAGGCAATCTCAAGGGAAAAAAGCTTCCCTCCTCCTAATAGAAGTTCTTAGTTCAAAAATTAAAACAAAATGATGTTCCCAGTCTAATAACCATTTCACTAGAATGATCTGAACTGCTTCCAATATGCTGATTTAACCTTACAAGCAAGTACTTTTTAAGAAATTCTATGGGTTGTGTTCTAGTTCTGATTATATCACAAATTTCACTTATTTTGGACAATTCTGGTTCAGGGTTTTTATGAATTGTAGTTTCTTCATTTATGAGTTGAAAACAGTAACTTGGGTTCATTTGAGAGAAATATTGGAAAGGTATATTTTTAATTGCCAAAACTTGTATGTACTTGTGTACAGTGATGTTTGGGAATATGTATACATTGTATGTACTAAATGTAGTCAGTCAACATATGTTATTTACATGCTTTTTGTTTTGAGAACACTTAAAATCTCGTCTCAACAATTTTTAAGCATATAATATAGTATTATTAGCTACAAATCGTCCATTTTGAAACACTGTACAATGTATATATGTGTCAAAACATTACATAGTACCTCATTAGTGTATCCTTTAAAAAATAATCTGAGCTGGGCGTGGTGGTGCATGCCCTTAATCCCAGCACTCGGGAGGCTGAGATAGGATCATTGGTGTGAGTTCAAGGCCAGTCTGGGACTATATAGTGAAATCCAGGTCAGCCTGAGCTAGAGAGAGACCCTATCTCGGGGTGGGGTGGTGGTGGGGGGGAATAAGAAAATAAAAATAAAATAAAATAAAAATCTGGGCTATGGATATAGCTCAATGGGAGAATGCTTGCCTAGTATGTATGATTTCTTAGGTTCAATCCGTAACTCCACAGAAATAAATAAATAAAACATTGTACAATAGAGCTCTTGAACTTTTTTCCTATCTAACTGAAATTTTATAAATACTTTATTTATTTATTTGAAAGAGACAGATAGACAATGGGTGTGTCACGGCCTCCAGCCACTGCAAATGAACTCCAGATGCATGCTCCACCTTGTGCATCTGGCTTATGTAGGTTCTGGGGAATTAAATCTAGGTCCTTTGGCTTTGCAGGCAAATGCCTTAACCACTAAGCCATCTCCCCAGCCCCCACCAGTTAAACATTTTAAATTCTTAGTTAATTGAAAATTATTAATTGTCAGAGTATTGTATGTCATTTAAAATTTTTTTATTCATTTATTTATTTATTTATTTGCAAGCAGAGAGAGACAAAGAGAAAGAATAGGCATGCCAGGGCCTCTTGCTGGTGCAAACGAAATCCAGACACATGTGCCACTTTGTGCATCTGGCTTTATATGGGTACTGGGGAATGGAACCTAGGTCCTTTGGGTTTGCAGGCAAGAATCTTAACCACTAAGACGTCTCTCCAGCCCCCATGTCATGTTTTTTGAATGGTACACCATACCGTATATATTCCCTAAACACTCAGCTTGGGATGAACATGCAGCTGAGTAACACAAATTCCACTGGCAGAAAATCAATGACTTACCTGCCAAAGCTTAAAACGATGTTTATGCTGCTGAAGCACAAACCACCAAGAGTCAACTGCTTGTCAGGTTAAATGTAGTGAAACCCCTCTAGAATGTGCAGGTTAACTTTCAGTTCATGAAGCTGCTTTTAAAGATAAGCATGTGGTGGTATATGCCTTTAGTCCCCCAGCATTCTGGGGTCTGAGGTAAAAGAATCTGAGTTTGAGGCTAGCCTGTGCTACAGAGTGGTCCCTGTCTAAAAGTAATAATAATAACAACAACAACAACAACAAGCATACTCAGCTGGACGTGGTGTGCATACCTGTAATCCCAGCACTTGAGAATCAGATGCAGGAGGGTTGTGTGTATGTGTGTATCCATGAGGGTCTCTTGCAACTGCAAATGAATTCCAGATGAATGTGGAAGTTTGTATGTGCACCAGACTGCATCTGGCTTTGCATGAGCACTGGGGAATTGAATACAGACTTACAGGCATTGGTACCTTTCTTCCTTTGTTTTTAGACAGAGAATATGGGTATGCCAAGGCCTCTGCAACTGAGCTCCAGATGCATGCACCACCTTTGTGTCTGGCTTTATGTGGGTACTGGAGAATCAAATCCAGGCCATCAGGCTTTGCAAGCAAATTCCTTTAACCACTGAACCATTTCTCCAGCCCCACAGATACAGAAGGATTAAATGAGTTTGGGACCAGCCTGACCTATGTAATGAGTTCCAGGCCAGCCAGAGCTAAATAGTAAGACCCTATCTTAGAAGGTCCTGGAGGTTTTGTATGAGTGGGTGGGTTCATGCACATGCATGTGTGGAAGTTAGAGGACAACCTCAGGTGTTATTCTCAAGAACACTTCCCACCTTTTTACCAAAAAAAAAAAAAAAAAAAAAAAAAAAACCTTCATTTATTGTGAGAAGAGAGAGAATGGGCACACCAGGGCCTCTTGTCACTGCAAGCAAACTCCAGATGCTTATGTCACTTAGTGCATCTGGTTTTATGTGAGTTTTGGGGGAGTGAACCTAGGCCAGCAGGCTTTGGAAGCAAGTGCCTTTAACTATTGTGTCATCTCCCCAGCCCTGTCCACCTTCTCCACCACAGTGGGGTATCACTCTAGCCCAGGCTGACCTGGAATTCACTATGTAGTCTCAGGGTGGCCTTGAACTCATGGTGATTCTCCTACCTCTGCCTCCCGAGTGCTGGGACCAAAGGCATGTGTTACTACGCCATCTTTTTTTTTTTTTTTGAAACAAGGTCTTACTATGTAGCCCAGGCTGGCTTCAAACTCATAATCAGTCCTCCTGCTTCAGCCTCACTACTGTTGTGCTTACAGGCATGCACCACCATGCTGGGCTCTTTAATATTCTTTCTGTATTTCTGTCCTAATCCAGATAATACTTTAAAAATGATGTGAGCCGGGCATGGTGGTGTATGTCTTTAATCTCAGCACTTGGGAGGCATAGGTACGAGAATCACGGTGAGTTCAAGGCCATCCAGAGACTACATAGTGAGTTCCAGGTCACCTGGGCTAGAGGGAGACTACCTCGAAGAAATAAGTAAAATGAAAATGATTTAATTGGGGGCTGGAGAGATGGTTCAGTGGTTAAGGCACTTGCCTGCAAAATCTAACAACCCTGGTTCAATTCTCAGGTACTCAACTAAAGCCAGATGCACAAAGTGGTTCATGAATCTCGAGTTTATTTGCAGCTGTTGGATACCCCTATTCTCTGTATTTCTGTCTCTCTTTGACTCTGCTTGCAAATAAATAAAATATTTTTAAAAATGGTTTGACTAATTGATTACATTTTTTTGGGAGACATGTTTAATGTATTTGGAAAGGGACAACACTAACTAATAACTATAGCTTCTGGGGCTGGGAAGATTGCTTAGTGGTTATGGCACTTGCCTGCAAAGCCAAAGGATTCAGGTTCGATTCCCCAGAACCCATGTAAGCCAGATGCACAAGGTGGCACATGCATCTGGCGTTCATTTGCAGTGGCTGGAGGCCCTGGTGTGCCCATTTTCTCCTTTTCCCTCTCTCTGCCTCTTTCTCTCAGATAAATAAACAAGAAAGAAAGAAAGACATTATAGCTTCTAACTTAATGGACAACAAAACAAAGTACTGTTGCTTCTAGCTATAACATTTTGTTGTGGTGGTTATTGTATGTAGTTATTTTCTCTAGGCAGTGTCTCACTCTAGCCTACGTTGGCTTGGAACTCAAGGTGATCCTTCTACCTCAGCTTCTCCACTGGGATTAAAGGTGTTTGTGTGCCACCATGCCCAGCTAGCTATAACATCCACAGAGAGGAAAGTCTTTTCAGAGTTCCTGGTTTCCATTAAAGGAAGGACAGATACCTACTTTTTTCGCACTTTAAATAAGGTTTGTGCACTCATTTCTGTAGGGCGTGTAGAACGCTTACATTGCTGTTTGGGAAACAATAGCACTAGATAGAGCACGCCATAGATTCCAACCCACATCTGCAAACTCTTGCTGGGTAGCTGGCTGACTGGGCCTAGCCTGGTTTGAGGAATGTGTGCCCTGCAACTTCAGAGAATTCAGTTGATTTTTAAAGAGTTTTGTTCCCACTTCTTTCTGACAGCCCTGGATATACAATGTCTGTATTCACCTCTTGCCTCTGAAGGGAAGAGGGAAAAACTGAAGAAGGGCATTGGATGTTTTTCCCTTCAAATAGTGGGTCCTTCTAATGTACTACTGTAAGAGGTTCTTGAAATGATCTAGTATCAATGGCATAATGGACAACATGAGCTCTTCTGGAAAATTTGGGACTTTTTCTCCTAAATTTTATTTGATTTTTGTTTTTTCAAAGTAGGGTCTCTCTCTAGCCTAGGTTATCCTGTGGCCTCAGAGTGATCCTCTTACCTATGCCTCCCAAGTGCTGGGATTAAAGGCATGTACCACCATGCCTGGCAACTTTATATTTTTGTAAATTTTATATTTATTATTTATTTAAGAAAGGCAGATCGAATGGGTGCACCAGGGCCTCTAGCCACTGAAAATGAACAGATGCATGTGCCACCATATACATCTGGCTTTATGTAGGTACTGGGGAATGAAACCTGGGTCTTTTGACCTTGTAGGGTAAGTACTTTAACTGCTAAGCCATCTCTCCAGCCCATGTTTTTTTTTTTTTTTTTTTTTTTTTTTTTTGCTTTATTTTGTTTTTTGAGGTAAGGTCTCACTCTAGCCCAGGCTGACCTGGAATTCACTATGTAATTTCAGGGTGGTCTCGAACTCACAGCGATCTTCCTACCTCCAGAGTGCTGGGATTAAACACCTGGTTTCCATGTTTTTAGTATTTATTTATTTATCTATGAGGATGGAAGTAAAGAGAGACTGTATAACAGGAGGGCATCTTGCCTGCATGTGTCACTTTGTACATCTGGCTTTATGTTGGTACTGAGGAACTGAACCCAGGCCATCAGGCTTGGAAAACAAGTGCTTTAACCACTGAGAAATCTCCCCAGCCCCTAATTTTTTAAAAGTGCTATTTTATTTTATTTATGTGAGAGAGAAAGAGAGAGAGCGTGGCCTCCAGCCACTGCAAACAAACTTCAGATGCATGCGCCACCTTGTGCATCTGGCTTACATGGGTCCTGGGGAATCGAACCTAGGTCCTTTGGCTTTGCAGGCAAATGCCTTAACCACTATGCAGCTTTCCAGCCCACATTTTTTTTTTTTTTTTTGAGGTAGGGTTTCATTGTAGTACAGGCTGACCTGGAACTCACCATGTAGTTTCAGCCTGGCCTCCAACTCATGGTGATCCTCCTACTCTGCCTCCTGACTGCTGGGATTAAAGGTGTGCACCACCACGTCCAGTGCTCTGAATTTTATTTACTTTTTTTTTTGATATGTGATGTGTTTGTTTGTGTATATGGTGTATGTAGGTGTGCACACCAGACATACACACATGAGGCCACAGGAGGATGTTGGATGATCAGCAAGCCCCTGTGAACCTCCAGTCTCCAACCCCCTCAGAGCTGGGGTTGTAGGTTGAACATGGCTATTGGGAATGGAATTCAGGTTCTCATGCTTGCAAGTGCTCTAACCCCTGTGCAATCTCCCTGACAAATTGTTGGATCTTAAGTCTCTGAGGTGCTGTGCACATGGTGGATACAGGATAAACTTGGAGAATTAATATGCTTAAAATTTTTACTTCCAGAATTTCATTGTAATCACCTTAAATGCTTTGGGAAAGATTTGATATAGTGAAGTAATTAATGGATATGTGGTTGAATATTTTTCATCTTTCTCTCTCTGTGCATGTATGTTTGTATCTGTGTAGCTCTAGCCCTGACCCCTGGCTGGTCTGGAACTTGCTCTGTAGATAAGGTGGGCTTTGAACTTGCAGCAGTCCTCTTGCCCCTCTCTCTCAAGTATTGAGATTACAGATGAGCTACCAAATTTGTCGTTGTCATGTGCTTTTTATAATACTGTGTAAACCGGATCAGTGTTGGCATATGTTGCAATCTCAGCACTTGAGAGATGGAGGCAGGAGCATTAAGTGTTTCAGGCCATCCTTAACTACATAATGAGTTAGGTGAGCCTGAGCTGCATGAGATAGATCCTGTCTCAAAAAACAGTAAAAGGGGATTGGGAAGATAGCTCAGTGGCTAAAGGTGCTTGCTTGTAAAGCCTAACAGTCCGGTTCAATACCCAAACCACCTATACAATCTGGACACAAAAGATGGCACATCTTTTGCAAAGGCAAGAGATTCTGATGTACACATACACACATGAGCACATTAATAAAAACACTTTAAAAAATCAGAAAACAAGGGGCTAGGGAGGTGGCTCAGCAGGCAAAATCACCTGCTTTACAAACATGAGTGAGTTCAATTCCCCAGCACCCACATAAAAAGGCTGGGTACCTGTAACCCTAGTCCTGTGGAGGGTAGAAACTGGAGAATTCCTGGGGCTCTCTGGTCACCCAATTGTACTGAAAAGTTAGCAGCTCTGTGTACAGCGAGAGACTCCTCCTAGGGTCACTTGCCATTGCAAATGAATGCCTGTCTGGCTTTATATGAATGGCTGGGGAATTGAACCTGGGCCAGCAGGCTTTAGAAGCAAGTGTCCTTATCTACTGAGCCATCTTCCTAGCCCCAAGGGACACTACGTGTCTTTGAAACAATGCAGAAGAGTGATAGAGGTAGACACCTGATATTCTCCTGTGACCTCTGCACACACACCACACCAAAAGATCACAAAAACCCTCAAAATTATTTCTCTTGAATATTACCATCTCATTCTTTTGTATTGTGTTTTGTTACATTCAGTCAAAACTATTTTGCACCGGTTATGGTGGCACATGTCTTTAATCCCAGCACTTGGGAGGCAGAGATAGAATTACCATGAGTTCAAGGCCACCCTGAGACTACATAGTGAATTCCAGGTCAGCCTGAGCTAGAGTGAGATCATGCCTCAGAAAAAAACAAACAAACAAAACCCCAAAACATTTGTAAGCGATATTTCAGATTATTTTCTAAATAATTATATTTATTAGAGAGAGAATAGGTACACCAGGGCTTTCTGCCACTGTGAACATAAACTCTAGATGCATGCCCCACTTTGTACATCTGGTTTTATGTAGTTACTGGGGAGTCAAACCCAGCTATCAGGCTTTGAAGCAGTGCCTTTAACTTCTGAGCCATTTCTGCAGCCCCCTCATTGTTTTCATCTTCTATTATCTTATGGTGTTAGTGCTAGGAATTGAACCCAGGGCCCCTATGCATCCAAGCATACACTCTACTCTGAACTCTACCCTCATCCCTCATTTTTTTTTCCTCTTTGTCTTTTGAGATGGTCTCATGTAACCCAGGCTGGCCTTGAACTCCTGATCTTCATTCTTTCACCTCCCAAGTACTGAAATTATATACCTCCTAGCTTCTGCCCTGCCCATCTCTAACTGTACCCCCAAAATCTTCAGGAGATGTTTATAATGTACCAAATTCAATCCTCCACCTTTAACCTGTCTATAAGGCCCTTTAGCCTTTCTATTCAGTTGTTTGCTACTGTGCTCCTTCTAGTTCCCCAAATGAAATCAAAGTAGAAGGCATGAGGTCTATTCTAAATATGCCAGTTTTATGCACATGCACACACACACATTTTTTCTCCTGTTCTTTCGCTCTTCTGGCTGATCATTCTCCCTACCCATTCCTCCTTTTCTTTCTTTTTTTATTTACTTTTTCCTTTTTATTTATGTATTTTTGTTTTTATTTGCTATTTATTATGTTTATATTATTATATTTGTATTTGTATTTTTATTTGAGAGTGACAGAGAGAGAGGAAGAGAGAGAATAGGCGTGCCAGGGCCTCCAGCCACTGCAAACGAACTCCAGATGCGTGCGCCCCCTTGTGCATCTAGCTAACGTGGGTCCTGGGTAACCGAGCCTTGAACCGGGGTTCTTAGGCTTCACAGGCAAGCGCTTAACCACTAAGCCATCTCTCCAGCCCTTTTTATTTTTTTTCAAGGTAAGGTTTCACTCTAGTCCAGGCTGACCAGGAATTCACTATGTAGTCTCAGGGTGGCCTCGAACTCACGGTGATCCTACCTCTTCCTCCCTAGTGCTGGGATTAAAGGTGTGTGCCACCACACCCAGCTCTTTTTCTTTCTTTATTATTTGAAGAGAAAACGGCAAATAGAACACATGTACTACTTTGTGCATCTGGCTTTTTGTGGGTACTAGGAAATCAAAACTGAATCCTTTGGCTTTGCAGGCAAGTCCCTTAACTGTTAAGCCATCTCTCCAGCCTTTTAAAAGTTATTTTCAAGGTAGGGTCTCACTGTAGCCTAGGCTGACTTAGAACTCACTCTAGTCTAGGCTGGCCTCAAACTCACAGGGATCCTCCTACCTTTGCCTCCCAAGAGCTGTGATTAAAGGCATGCACCAGGGTTGCAGAAATGGCTTAATAGTCAAGGTGCTTGCCTGCAAAGCCCTAGGACCCAGATTTGATTCTCCAGGTTCCACAGTAAGCCAGACACAAGGCAAAGCAAGTGCTCAAAGTCACACATGCGAACTAGGTGGTGCATGCATCTGGAGTTCAATTACGGTGGCTGGAGACCCTGGCCCGCCAATTTTTTGTGTCACTCTCTTGCACAACAAGAAAGGAGGGGGTGGGGGCAGTCTGTTGGGCTTGCCTCAAAAAAGGGGGGGCATGCACCAACATTCCTGGTCTCATTTTATTTTTCATCTAGCTTGCTGTATCTAATATAGTAGAGAAGGGGCTGGAGAGTTGGCTTTGCAATTAAGGCACTTGCCTGTGAAGCCTAAGGATCCAGGTTCAGTTCCCCAGGACCCACGTAAGCCAGATGCATGAGGTGATGCATGTGTCTGGAGTTTGCAATGGCTGGAGGCCCTAGTACACCCATTCTCTCTCTCTATCTGCCTCCCTCTCAAATAAAATATAAAAAATATAAAAAGTTATAAAATATTAGAGAAAGTGACACACTGATGGTGATTTATAAATGTGTAATATTGATTTTCTTGCAGACATATTGGCCGTCATTGCTTCCGAGCCCGCCTTAACCCTCAGCTTTCGATCAGAAAGTAAGTGTCTAAGTCTGTGGGGATTATTACTAACTTGTTTTTAGACTCATGAAAAAGCAGTGTTGACAACAACCCAGGGCTTTGCATTTGCTTCTGCCACTGGGCTACTATCTCATACCTCAATGTTTTTTCTTAGTTTTTCTCACTTTTAGCTTTATTGCTGTGTTTCATTCAACTTTACTGATTTGCTCTAACTTTTTGATTCCATTGTTGATATCTAATTCTCCTGGTTTGTCCTTTTTTTCTGTAGATTTTTTTTTCCCCTCATAGCCTTTAATTTTAGGTAGTTTCAGCACTAACTGTTTAAGTATATTTCTTTCTGCTAAATATCCCTAGTTGTTGACTTCAACAATTGCCTTTGTGGGTTTTTTTTTTTTTGTTATCTTATAAACATTTTATACTTTCAGAAAATATGTGAGAATAATATAATGAAATTTTTTGTTGGTTTCTGTTATTTTGTTTTTTTAAATATTTTATTTTTATTTATTTATTTAAGAGAGAGAGGCAGATAAAGATAGAAAGAATGAGAGAATGGGCACGCCAGGGCCTCCAACCACTGCAAATGAACTTCAGATGCATGCGCCACCTTGTGCATCTGGCTTAAGTGGGTCCTGGGGAATCGAACCGTGGTCCTTTGATGCTGCAGGCAAGCACCTTAACTGCTAAGCCATTTCTCCAGCCCCTATTTTTGTTTTTATCTTGAGCTCAAGGGATACTTTTGCCTATACCTCTGTTGTACTGGAATTATTGATGTGCACCACGAGCCTGGCATAACGTACTATAAACATTTCATCCAGAGTCATAAATTAGCATTTTCCTATGTCTGCTTATATAACACAGTATAATTATGCAAGCATAATCCTGGGTCCTTAGGCTCCACAGGCAAACCCCTTAACCACTAAGCCATTTCGCCAGCCCCTGATTTTCAGATTTTTTTATTTGCCCCAAATTATTATTATTATTATTTCAATCTTTTTATTTATTTATTTGCAAGCAGAGAAGAGAGACAGACAGAGAACGGGCATGCCAGGGCCTCTAGCCAGTGCAAATGAGCTCCAGACGCATGTGCCCCTTGTGCATCTGGCTTATGTGGGACCTGGAGAATTGAACCTGGACCCTTAGGTTCACAGGCAAGTGCCTTAACCACTAAGCCATCTCTCCAGCCCTATTATTTTTTAAGGCAAGCCCAACAGACTGACCCTTTTTTTTTTTTTTTAATGTGAGAGTAAGAGAATTGGCGCACCAGGGCCTCCAGCCATTGCAATCGAACTCCAGATGCATGTGCCACCTTGTACATATGTGCAACCTTGTGTGCTTGCTTCACTTTGTGAGTCTGGCTTATGTGGGACCTAGAGAGTTGAACAGAGTCCTTAGGCTTCTCAGGCAAGTGCCTTAACTACTAAGCCATTTCTCCAGCCCCAAATTATGTATTTTATGAAATACAACCTCTCTCTCCTCTCTTTTTTTTTTTTTTTGGTTTTTCAAGGTAGGGTTTCACTCTAATTCAGGCTGACCTGGAATTCATTATGTAGACTTAGGGTGGCCTCAAACTCATAGTGATCCTCCTCCATCTGCCTCCTGAGTGCTGGGATTAAAGACATGCGCCACCACGCCCGGCCAACCTCTCTTTCTCTAGCCAGAATCCAGTTAAATCACAGATGGACTTAGCTGTCATATTTAGGGCTTTTTGTTTCTTTTGAGACAGAGTCATATTTCAGGCTGGCCTTGAACTTGCTATTTAACTGAGGATGGCCTTGAACTAGTGATCCTCCTGCCTCTACCTTGAAAGTGCTGAGATTACAAATGTGCACCATCGCACCTGGCTTTTTGCTTTTTGAGATAGGCTCTGTTTAAATAGTCCAGGCTGGCCTTGTACTTACTACAATCCAGGCTGGTCTTAAACTCCCCATCTTCCTGCTCTCCAAGTGCTGGGATTACATGTGTATGCTACCACACCTGTGACAACATTTATAAGTTATTTTATATTTTGCGAATTAAATACTGATTTGCAAGAGAGAGAGTGAAAGAAAGATTCTGGGTACACTAGGGCCTGTTGCTGCTACTCACAGTGATCCTCCTATCTCTGCCTCCCGAGTGCTGGGATTAAAAGGCATGCATCACCACACCTGCCTGGCCTTCCCCCCCCGCCATTCCCTGCTCCCAGGTAGGGTCTCTGACTCAAGCCTAGGCTGACCTGGAACTCATTCTGTAGTCCCAGGCTGGCTTTGAACTCACAGTAATCCTATTAATCACTCCTGCCCAACCTTTATTTTTATTACTGTTAATTTCTTTGGTTTTTCAAGGTAGGGTCTTGCTCCAGCCAAGCTGACCTGGAATTCACTGTGTAGCCTCAGGGTGCCCTTGAACTCACAGCAATTCTGCCTTGCCTCCCAAATGCTGGGATTAAAGGCATGCACCACCATTCCCGACTCTTTTTTGTCTTTTTTTTTTTTTTTTTTTTTTTTTTTTTAGAAAAAAAAAGTTGGTTCATTTTATTCATTTCTTAGTAACAGGTATCAGGGTGGGGAAGAAATAAGGAGGGTCCTGGGGGAGAAGTTGAAGCTTCCCAGAATCCCTTTTCCCTCCCCACTTTGGGCACTTGGTGTAGGGAGTGAGATGGCAGAGGAAGGACAGGATTTCTAAAGCTATCAAGAAGACAAAAGGCACTAATAGGTTATTGGGGCTAGTGGGAGAGGAGGGCTGGGGCCAGAGGTTCCCTTGCATTTGGGTCTGCCCTCAGTCCTTTCCCTTTCCTTTCTTGGCTTTGTCCTTTGCTTTGGTGTTGGGGGTGCAGGGCTTAGGCACATGCATAGTCTCCTGGCACTGGGCGTTCCTTGTTCAGGTTGCCTTGGTGGCCTTTGATGCCTGTGCCTCCGTCAAACGATCCAGCTCTCAAACTTGTATTTGCAGTCAGCTCCGAACTCATTCCAGTTGCAGGGCACCAAGGCAGCGGATGCGCTGCGTCTGGGCTCCTCAAGTGCCCTCGCGGAAACCCACACCCAGTCCTTGCTGCTGGGGGTGCAGGGTCCCCAGCTCCACTGCGCACACTCGCTCCCAGGGCCGCCCTTCTTCACCTTGTCTTTCTTTTTGGCCTCCGCGGAGGTGAGAGCATGAGGAGAGAAAGGAGGACGTGGAGGACTCCTCAGTGCTGCATCCTGGGGGTGGGGTGGGGAAGCACCTGTCCTCTGTTTTGTCTTTTTGAGAGTTGTTTTTACATGTATCCCACTCACTATGTAGGTGAAGATGACCTTTAATTTCGTATCTTCCTGCATCTGCCTTTAAGTTTCAGTATTACAGGCTGGTTGTTGTATAGAGTTCCTTAAAGTGAGTTGGGTGATGGTTTCCTAATGTTTGAAATATGTTTGTGTTATGTCAAGAGCCATACATCTCATTATCTATCTGTCTGTCTATCTATCTATCATCATCATCATCATCATCTCTCTCTCTCTCTCCATATATATATGTATCTCACTCTAGCCCAGGCTGACCTGGAATTCACAATGTAGTCTCAGGGTAGCCTCAAACTCATGGTGATCCTCCTACCTCTGCCTCTTGAGTGCTGGGATTAAAGGTGTGCACCACCACACCCTGCTCTTTGTATGTCATTAAATTTTTTTTAATTCTTTTGTTTATTTTTATTTATTTATTTGAGAGTGACAGACAGAGAGAGAGAGAAAGAAGCAGGTAGAGAATGGGCGTACCAGGGCCTCCAGCCACTGCAGACAAACTCCAGATGCATGCGCTACCTTGTGCATGTGGCTTACATGGGTGAACTGGGGTCCTTAGGCTTCACAGGTAAGTGCACAACAGCTAAGTTATCTCTCCAGCCCCCCCCCCAAATTTTTTTTTTAATTCATTTATTTATTTGATCCTCCTACCTCTGCCTCCCAAGTGCTGGGATTAAAGCTGTATGCCACCATGCCAGGTTTATACTTTTGTTTTTGATCCTTTTCTGTCTACTAAGTAATTTACAAGTAGATCTTTATTCAGTGTGTGTGTGTAAGATGTGTTTGTGTTAATGTGGGCATGCATATGGAGGTCAGAGGACAACCTCAGGTGTCAGTCTTCACTTCCCACCTTGTTTGAGGCAGGGTTTCTTCTTGTTCTCTAGGCTGCTGGCTGCTGGCCTCTCTGAGCTTCAGGCTTCTGTTTCTGCCTCTCTTCTCAATATAAGCCTGATTAGATTACAGGTGCTGTTGCTATGTACTATACATATGGCTTTATGTGGTTTCTGGGGAATCCAAGTTTAGGTTGTCAGGCTTATGCTGGAAGCACTTTACTGACTGAACCATTTCCCTTGCCCCCCCCCCTTTTTTTTTAAATTTTTCAAGGTAGGGTCTCACTATAGCTCAGGCTGACCTGGAATTCACTATGTAGTGTCAGGGTGGCCTTAAACTCACAGCGATCCTCCTACCTCTGCCTCCCAATGCACCACCACGCCCAGCTACCTTTAAAAAAAAACTTTTTTTCTGATTTATTTATGTTTATTTATTTGAGATAGGGAGTAAGAATGGGCGTGTCATGGCCTCTAGCCACTACAAATGAACTCCAGAGGCATGTGCCACCATGTGCATCTGGCTTACATGCGACCTGGAGAATCGAACCTGGGTCCTTAGCCTTTACAGGCAAGTGCCTTAACCGCCAAGCTAGCTGCTCTCCAGCCCCCCTCACATTTTTTAATTACTTTTTTTTGTGCAACATTTGGTTCTTTTCCCCCCACATTTGCTTTTTAAAAAAATATTTTGTTTTTTTCTTAGAGAGAGAAAGAGGCATGGCTTGAGAGATAGCTTAGCAATTAAGGCACTTGCCTGTGAAGCCGAAGGACCCAGGTTCAATTATCCAGGTCTCACGTAAGCCAGATGTACAAGGTGGTGCGTGCGTCTGGAGTTCGTTTGCGGTGGCTAGAGGCCCTAGCATGCCAATACACCCTTTCTCTGCCTCTTTCTCTCTCTCTCTCTCTCTCTCTCTCTCTCTCTCTCTCTCTCTCTCAAATAAATAAAAATAAAATATTAAAAGAAAAAGAGAGAATGGATGCACCAGGGCCTCCAGCCACCACAAAGGAAATCCAAACACATGCGCCACCTTGTGCATCTGGCTTACATGGTGACTGGGGAATCGAACCTGGGTCCTTAAGCTTCATAGGTAAGCACCTTAAGTGCTAAGCCATCTCTCCAGCCCTCCCTTACGTTTTCAGAGACAGGGTCTCATGTAACCCAGGCTGGTCTTGAATTCCTGATCCTTGTTCCTCCATCTTCTAAATGTTGGGATGCTTGTGGGTCCCCATGCCTAGTACACATTCATTCACTCATTGTGATATTGACATTGAACCTAGGGCCTCTCTCATGCTAATCAAGTGCTCTTCTCCTGAGCTATTTATAGCCTACCTTACCTTGTAAAAAAATTATTCATGCCGGGCATGATGGCTCATGCCTTTAATCTCAGAACTCGAGAGGCAGGGGTAGGAGGATCACCATGAGTTCGAGGCCACCTTGAGACTACATAGTGAATTCCAGGTCAGCCTGGGCTAGAGTGAGACCCTACCTCAAAAAAAAAAAAATTATTTACGTGTATGTGTGGAGGTGAGAGACTTCTTTCCACTGCAATTGAATGCCAGACACATGTGCCACTTGTTGTGGTCTGGCTTCATATGGGTACTGGGGAATTGAATCTGGGCCTGCAGGCCTTGTAAGCAAAAGCCATTAGTTGCTGAGCCATTTTCCCAGCCCCACCTTACCTTTAAGAAAAAAAAGCCGGGCATGGTGGCGCATGCCTTTAATCCTAGCACTCGGGAGATAGAGGTAGGAGGACCACCATGTGGTAGAGGCTACCCTGAGACTGCATAGTGAATTCCAGGTCAGCCTCGAGAAAAACAAGCAAAAAACAAAAGGTTGTCATGGAAAATATAAACAAAGCTTACTTTTAATTCTTATTTATTTATTTGTGACAGAGAGAGAGAGAGACTATGGGTGCACCACTGCAAATGAACTCCAGATTCATGTGCCACCTTGTTCATCTGGCTTACATGGGACCTGGTTAATCAAACTTGGGTCCTTAGGCTTTGCAGGCAAGCACCTTAACCACTAAGCCATCTCTCCAGTCTTTTAAATTCTTTTTAAACCTTCTTGTTTTATTTTAGTGCTGTTCCTCTGGGAACCACGGCAAAAGAAGAGATGGAGCGGTTCTGGAATAAGAACACAAGTTCAAACCGTCCTGTTTCTCCTCATATCACTATCTACAGGTAAGAGCTCTGGGACCAGAGAATCTAGAATCTAGAGTCTAATTGTTTTTTGAGACAGGATCTCAGCAAGTTTAGGTTCTGCAATGTAGCCAAGGGTGAACTGATCCTCCTGCCTCCATTGCCCAAGTGGAAGGATTACAGGTGTGTGCCATTTGGGTTGTATAACTGAATGTGGGGGGGTCTTAAATAATTTGGCAACAGTAAAAGGTTTCTGAACATGGAATGACCAAAAAAATAAAGAAAAAAGCCAGGTGTGGCCACACATGCCTTTCTTTAACCCATTACTAAGGCGATTAGAACTCATTGGTCAGCCAGTCTAACCAAAAAACAGTGAGGTTCAGTGAGAGACTGTCTCAAAGAAATAAGGCAAAAGAATCATAGAGGAGGACCCCTGATGTCCTCTCCTGGCTTCTGTGTATAAGGGCATGAGGCAGGTGTGTGTCTCGTGTTCATACGTTATACCAAAAATTTTCTTTTAGAGGTAGGGTCTTGCTCTAGCCTAGACACCAATATATATATATATATTTTTTTCCGAGGTAGGGTCTCACTCTAGGCCGGGCTGACCTCGAATTTACTATGGAGTCTCAGGGTGGCTTTGAACTCACGGCAATCCTCCTACCTCTGCCTCCCAAATGCTGGGATTAAAGAGTGCTGGGATTAAAGGCGTGCGCCATGGCTTTTTTTGAAAAGATAAATTTCTTTGTAATTTTATTAGTATGGGTGGGGACTTGAGGAAATGATTTAGCAGTTAAAGGTACTTGCTTGCCAAGCTGCTGGTTCAGGTTAGAATCCCCAGTACTCATGTAAAGCCAGGTGCACAAAATGGCACATGCATCTGGAGTTCATTTTCAGCAGCATGGGGCCCTGGCTAGGCCATACTCATCCTGTCTCTGTCTTTCAAATATATTAAAGAAGCTGGTCGTGGTGGGGCACACCTTTAATTCCAGCACTTGGGAGGCAGAGGTAGGAGGATCACCATGAGTTCGAGGCCACCCTGAGACTACATAGTGAATTCCAGGTCAGCCTGAGCTAGAGTGAGGCCCTACCTTGGGAAAAAAAAAAAATCAAATATATTAAAGATAATTTTTTTTAATTTTTAAATTATTTATTTATTTATTTGAGATAGGGAAAGAGGCAGAGAGAGAGAGGGAGAGAGAATGGGCATGCCAGGGCTTCCAGCTGTAAGGGTCCGAGAGTCGTTGAAGAAAGACCCCAGACTCAAATAGTATGTAAAAGCAAAGAGCGTTTATTCTACAGAGTCAGCCAGCATGCCAGGGTCGACCAGTCATATAAAAATGGCAACCCCGAGAGGAGCTCGAAGGCTCCTTTAAGCATAACTAAGGAAGGTTCTGACAGGCAATTAGTTCTACAGTTTGACTGGCTAATTTGAACAAGGATTGCATTTGATTAGTCTATTATGTCTATATATTTTTGATTGGTTGGGGCCAAGAGACCTTGAATTTCCAAGAAGTGACTCAACTTTTCTCCGGAGAGGACAATCATTGATTAATGGCCCTTTGTTCTAATTATATTTTTTTATCTTTTATTTTTTTTCTCACTTCTTTTTTTTTTTCTTTATTAGTTAGTTTTGTATTCAGCAAATACAGTCAGTTTGGTACCATTATTAGGCTCATCCGTGACCTACACCCTCCCCTTGGCCCCTCCTTGTTGAGGTATACAGGTCATGCATTGTGGAGTTTAGCCCACAGTTATGGGTAAGATAAATGTCTCTTCATATCATGACCCAACATGTGGCTCTGACATTCTTTCTGTCCCCTCTTCTGCAAAATTTCCCTGAGCCATGTTGGGTTCATTTTTGGTCTGCTTCAGTGATGAGGTGTTGGGGGCCTCTGAGGCTCTGGCTCTCTGATTTGGTAGGAGTTGATTTTTCTCTGTGCTGATCTTTAGTGGGATCATTGGTCTGCTTGCTATACCTCCTTAAAAATATTTTATTTTTATTTATTTATTTAAGAGACAGAAGAGGCAGAGTGAGAATGGGTTCACTAGGACCTCTAGCCACTGCAAGTGAACTCTAGTTGCATGCGCCACTTTGTGCATCGGCCTGCCTTGGGTACTGGAGAATCAAACCTAGGTCCTTAGGCTTTGCAAGCAAGCACCTTAATTGCTAAGTCATCTCTTCAGCCCTATAACTCATTAATACTTGAGTTTCCTTAATTTAAAGACACTCTCCTTAGTACAACCATCACAACCAGAAAATTAACAGTGGGGCTGGAGAGATGGCTTAGCGGTTAAGGTGCTTGCCTGCAAAGCCAAAGGACCCAGGTTCGATTCCCCAGGACCCACTCCAGATGCACAAGGTGGTGTATGCATCTGGAGTTCATTTGCAGAGGCTGAAGGCCCTAGTGTGCCCATTCTTTCTCTCTCCTTCATCCTCTCCCAGATTCTCTCTCTCTCAAATAAAAGTAAAAAATATATTTTTAAAAAAGAAAATTAACAGTGAAGGGCTGGGGCCTGAGGGGCTCAAGACCACCAGAGTTCGATTCCCCAGCACCCACATAAACAGTGCATGGTCATGCCCATCTAAACCCAGTCCTATTGGTAGCAGAGACCAAGAATCATTGGCATTTACAAAAGTGACAAGCTCTGGGTTGGGGAAGTAGCACAGCAGTTAAAGGCACTTGCTTGCGAAGCCTGCTGGCCTGAGTTCGATTCCTTAGTACCCATGCATCTGGAGTTGGTTTGCATTGACAAGAGGCCCTGGTGCATTCTCTCTCCCTTTTTCAACTAGCAAATAAAAATATTTTTAAAAACTGGCAAGCTCTGAAACCAGTGAGAGGCTGTCTCAAGCAAAACACTAAGATGAGTGATGGAGGAGGGCACTCAGTGTCCTCTGCCTCCACACATACAAGTTGTGCACATCTCAACAAATACCACATATACCAAAGACAGTGCCAGGCATGATGATGCACGCCTTTATCTCAGTGCTTGGGAGACAGAGGTAGGAGGATCACTGTGAGTTCAAGCTAGCCTGAAACTACATAGTGAATTCCACGTCAGCCTGGGCTAAAGCAAGACCCTACCTAGAAAAAAATCAAAAAAGAGAAAAAGAAAGAAAAGAAAATTAACATTGATGTAAAGCTATAATCTGAATTTCAATTATTCTAATGATGTCCATTTTAGGCCCAAGGTTGAACCCAGAGTTTTGAATTACTATTAGTTTTCATGCCTTTTTTTTTTTTTTCCAGGGCAGGGTCCTACTCTAGCTCAAGCTGACCTGGAATTCACTATGTAGTCTCAGGGTCATGTCTTCTTCTTCCTCCTTCTCCTCCTCCTCCTCCTCCTCCTCCTCTTCTTTCTTCTTCCTTCTTTCTTCCTTCTTTCTTCTTCCTTCTTTCTTCTTCCTTCCTTCTTCTTCCTTCTTTCTTCTTCCTTCTTTCTTCTTCTTCTCTTATTATTATTATTATTATTATTATTATTATTATTATTTTGGCCTTAACCACTAAGCCATCGCCCCATCCCAGTTTTCATGTCTTTTAAATCTTCATTGTGGAACAGTCTTTATTTATTTAGAGACTGAGTCTCATGTAGACCAGCCTAGCCTCAAGCTTGTTTCATACATGCTAGGCAAGCACTGTACCAACTAGAGCTATATCCCTACTTCCCGCTTCCCTAGGTAAGGTCTTGCTCTAGGCCAGGCTGACCTGTAGCCTCAGGCTGGCTTCGAATTTACAGTGATCTTCCTACCTCAGTTTCCTGAGTGCTGGAATTAAAGACATGTGCCACCACACCCAGGTGCTTTTTATGACATTGATGTTTTTAGACTGTTACTCAGTTTGGGTTTATCTAATGTTTCTGTATGCATTTTGGCAAGAATACCTTTGAAGTGGTGCTGTTTGTGTATTGTATCAGGAGTTGCAGTATGATTTACCGTATTATTGGTGATGTGGACTTTGTTTTTTGTGTTGATGTTTGTTTTTGAGAGACAAGGTCTCATGTAGCCGAAGCTAACTTTAAGCTAACTTTAAGCTAACTGTGAAGTTGAGGATGACCTTGAACTTGTGAACCTCTTACCTCCACCTCCTACATGCTGATTATAGACATGTGCCACCATGTCTAGTTTATGCAGTGTTGGTGACCAAACCTAGGGCTTTTGTGCTTGGTAGGAACTCAACTATATTCACAGTCCACAAAGTGAACTTTTATCACTAGTTAAGATAAGTCTTGTCAATAGAAATAAATTAATTAAAAAAAGAATTTAAAAAATATGTCGGGTTTTTCTACTATAAAGTTCATGTGTTTATTAATATATATTTTGTGGGAAGACACTTTGAAAACCTAAATAATTCTTTTTCCCCTTCTTCTTCCTTTCTTCCCTTGCTTCTCTTCCTTCCTTTCCTTCTTTCTCTTCTCCTTTCCTCCTTTCTTTCTCTGTCTTTTTAAAATTATATATTCATTTGTGAGAGCAAAGGAGAGCCTCTCTTTCCTTTTCTTTTCCTCTTTTTTCTTTCTTCCTTTCTCTCAGAAGGATCTCATGTAGTCCAGGCTGGCCTAAAAAGTCATTACAGGGGCTGGAGAGATGGCTTAGCAGTTAAGGAACTTGCCTATGAAGCCTAAACCCAGGTTTGATTCCCCAGAACCCACACAAACCAGGTGCACATGGTGGTGCATGCATCTGGAGTTTGTTTGCAATGGCTTGAGGCCCTGATATACCTATTCTGTTTCTGTGTCTCTTTCTCTCAATTAATTAATTAAAATAAATAAAATGTAAAAAAATTTAAAAGTTACTGGTTAGCTAGTCTAGCCTAGTCAGTGAGTTCTCGGTTGGTGAAAGACTTTGTCTAACAAATGAGGTGGAGAGCTACTGAGGAAATACCTGCTGTGAATCTCTGACCTCTACACACACCCAAACACACATGTACATGTATGTACACATCAAGATTTCTTGTGAAATCAGTATCTGGGTGTTAGATGTATTCAATGTGGCCAACATATTGCTTCTAGGCTTTCAGTGGATAGAGCTAAAATAAATGTTCAGAGTCATATCCCACATTCATGCATACATGTACTATACATATGTACATACATACATACATACATACATACATCTTTTGTCCTTAGAAGTAGCGGTACCAGCTGATTTTGTTCAGATCGTCCAAGAAGACTCTGCTTTTGTAATTTAAAAAAAATTTTTAAACATTTAAAAGCTAATGTAGCAAAAACATCTTGAGCTTTTGCTACCCTCTTTACTTGGGTTCCTGCCAAAGAGACTGGCCATTTTTTTTAACCACCTCCACAAATACCACAGCCCTTTGGGTTTTTCCAGCTCAGATTCCAGAAATAATTCTGATTGCAGAAAGTGAACATGGTACTAGAACAGAAAGAGGCTAATAAGTGATGTCAGTTTTTTGGGTTTTTTTTCAAAGTAGGATCTCTAGCTCAGGCTGACCTAGAATTCACTATGTAGTCTCAGGGTGGTCTCGAACTCATGGTGATCCTGCTACTACCTCTGCCTCCCAAGTGCTGGCATTAAAGGCATGTACTACCACACCTGGCTGGTGGAATATTTTTTGAAGAAGATTTGGAGAAGGACTATAATAATGGCGTATGTCCCAAATAATTCTCAGTGTATATTAAGAGCCTGGCCTTTTTTCACAAGTCATGTAAAAGATGACAGTAGACTTCCAAGGCAATTGTTTGCTTCTCTAGTTGTGGGGAAAAGGAAACAGCAGGAAATATGTGGCTATTTCCCAGACAGAATGTCAAGGAAAAATATGTGAGATAGCCATAGTTGTACTTTTTTTTTTTGGAAACAATGTTGTATGTAGTCCAGGCTGGTCTTGAAAGCCTGATCCTCCTGCCTCTACATCTCAAGTGTTGGAATTACAGGCATGTGCCCCCAAGCCCAGTTCAAACAGTTTTGATTTTCTTTCTTTAAAAAAAAATATTTATTTATTTATCTATTATTTATCAGAGAGAGACAGAGACAGACAGACAGACAGACAGAATGAGAATGGGCACACCAGGACTTCTAGCCACCACAAATGAACTCCAGACGCATGCACCACCATATGCATCTGGCTTACGGGGGTTCTGGGGAGTTGAACCTGGCTCCTTACACTTTGCAGGTAAGTGCCTCAACTGCTAAGCCATCTCTCCAGCGCTGTTTTTTTGTTTTGCGAGGTGGGGTCTCACTCTAGCCCAGGCTGACCTGCAATTCACTGTGTAGTCTCAGGGTAGCCTTGAACTCACAGTGATCCTCCTGCCTTTGCCTCCTGAGTGCTGGGATTAAAAATGTGTACTACTGGGCTGGGGAGATGGTTTAGCAGTTAAGGCACTTGCCTGCAAAGCCAAAGGACACAAGTCGACTCCCCAGGACCCACGTAAGCCAGATGCACAAGGAAGCACACACATCTGGAGTTCATTTTCAGTGGCTGGAGGCCCTGGCACGCTCATTCTTTCTCTGTCTCTACCTGCCTATTTCTTTCTTTCTTTCTTTCTTTCTTTCTTTCTTTCTTTCTTTCTTTCTTTCTTTCTTTTTTTTTTTTTCAAGGTAGGGTCTCGGCTGACCTGGAATTCACTGTGTAGTCTCAGGGTGGCCTTGAACTCACGGAGATCCTCCTACCTCTGCCTCCCAAGTGCTGGGATTAAAGGCGTGCGCCACCACGCCCAGCTCTACCTGCCTATTTCTGTATCTCTCTCTCTCAAATACATAAACAAAAATAAAATATTAAAAAATGTGTGCACTGCCATGTCTGACCATTTTGACATTTTTTTTCTTTTTAAATATTTTTTAAGATTTACTTTTATTTATTTGCTTATTAGAGACAGAGAAAAAGGGAGAGAGAGAGAGAGAATGGGCATGCCAGGGCCTCTAGCCACTGCAGACAAACTCCAGACACATGTGCCACCATGTGCATCTGGCTTACATGGGACCTGGAGAATCAAACGTGGGTCCTTAGGCTTTGCAGGCATGTACCTTAACTGCTAAGCCATCTCTCTAGCCCCATTTTGACATTTTTCAAACAAACAATATTTTGTTTCCCTTCTCTCTTTTTCTCCATTCTCTCTCTCCTCATTCCTTTTCCCCACCATGGCCTTGTTTCTGCCTTTTGCCCACCTCACCCTTTTTAAGTACCTTTTGCTCCTGTTTTGTATTCCCCTATTGAGTTTAATACCTTGTTTACTTAAATAGAAATATTTGATGTTAAGATCTGCATATGAGGGCTGGAGAGATGGCTTAGCGGTTAAGCACTTGCCTGTGAAGCCTAAGACCCTGGTTCGAGGCTCGATTCTCCAGGACCCACGTTAGCCAGATGCACAAGGGGGCACACGCGTCTGGAGTTCATTTGCAGTGGCCAGAGGCCCTGGTGTGCCCATTCTCTCTCTGTCCATTGCTTTCAAATAAATAAATAAAAAATAATAATAAAAAAAAAAGATCTGCATATGAGAGAGCATATGATTTTTGTCTTTCTGGGCCTGGGTTCCTTCACTTAGTATAATCTTTCCCAATTCTGTCCATTTTCTTGCTAATTTCATTTTTCTTTACACATGAATAAAATTCATTGTGTGTATGTGCCATTATCTAATCCTTAGTTGATGGATATTTAGATTGGGTTGATTCCATTTCTTTGGTATTGTGAATAGAGCTACAGTGAACATGAACATTGAAGTACCTGTGTAGTAGGCTATAGAATCTTTTGGGTATATGCCCAGAAGTGGTATAGCAGGATCATATAGTAGTTTGATTTTTAGCTTTATTTTATTTTATTTTATTTTTAGAGAGAGAATTGGCGCACCAGGGCCTCAGCCACTGTAATCAAATTCCTGACAGACACTTGTGCCATTTAGTGGGCATGTGTGACCTTGCGCTTGCCTCACATTTGTGTGTCTGGTTTACTTGGGATCTGGAGAGTTGAACATGGGTCTTCACAGGCTTCACAGACAAGTGCCTTAACCACTAAGCCATCTCTCTAGTCCTGATTTTTAGCTTTTGAGACATTTCCACACTGATTTTCATAGTGTCTGCACTCATTTGTACTACTACCAATAATGAATAAGGGTTTCTTCTTCCCTATATCCTCTCCAGCATTTGTTATTTGTTTTTTTTAACATATTATTTATTTATTTATTTATTTATTTATTTATTTATTTATTTATTTGAGGGAGAAAGAAGCAGAGGGAGGGAGGGAGAAAAAGAGAGAGAGAGAATGGTCACACCAGGGCCTCCAGCCACTCCAGATGTATGTGCCCCCTTGTGCATCTGGCTTACGTGGGTCCTGGAGAGTCAAACGAGGATCCTCTGGCTTTGCAGGCAAATGCCTTAACTGCTAAGCCGTCTCTCCAGCACGTTAGGGTTTTTTTTTTTTTTTTCAAAATCGCAAACTTTGTTTTTTTTTTTTTTTAATTAATTAATTTATTTATTTATTTGAGAGAGAAAGAGGCAGATAGAGAATAGGCATGCGCCGGGCGTGGTGGCGCACGCCTTTAATCCCAGCACTCGGGAGGCAGAGGTAGGAGGATCGCCGTGAGTTCGAGGCCACCCTGAGAGTCCATAGTGAATTCCAGGTCAGCCTGGGCTAGAGTGAAACCCTACCTCGAAAAACAAAAAAAAAAAAAAAAAAGAGAGAGAGAATAGGCATGCCAGGACCTCCGGCTGCTGCAGACGAATTCCAGATGCATGTGCCACCTTGTACATTTGGCTTATGTGGGACCTGGAGAGTAGAAATGGGTCCTTAGGCTTCACAGGCAAGCACCTTAACCACTAAGCCATCTCTCCAGACCCTCAAAGTACTTTTAGTTTTACATTTCCCTGATGACTAAGGATTCAAGTAGTTCCTCCTGAACATGCATACTATACTATAATAATGATGTCTGATATTCATTGTTTTTCTATGGAAATTCTTTGGCAAATTGATGATTCATGATTTAAAAAGGGATTTAATGATATTTTACCTTTTTTTTTGTTTGTTTGTTTTTTCAAGGCAGGTTTTCACTCTAGTCCAGGCTGATCTGTAATTCACTATGTAGTGACAGGGTGGCCTTGAACTCATAGTGATCCTCCTACCTCTGCCTCTCAAGTGCTGGGATTAAAGGTGTGTGCCACCAGTGCCCGGCTGATTTAATATTTCAGAACTGCTGAGGATTAAGAAATTCTTACTAAACCTAGGAAAATTGGATATAAAGGCATGGGGTAGTTAACTTTTATTGACAGCTTTCATAAGTATAGACAATAAAGTGTGATAATTCCCTTTCCCACCCCTATTCTCTCCCTCTCAAATGCACCCTCCATTGAACATTGAATACCTCCTTTTTTTTTTTTTTTTTAAGGTAGGGTCCCACCCTAGCCCAGACTGACCTGGAACTCGCACTGTACTCTCAGGCTGTCCTTGAACTCACAGTGATCCTCCTACCTCTGCCTGCCAAGTGCTGGGATTAAAGGAGTACACCACCATACCTGTTCCTGTCTCTCTTCTATTTTGATGTCATCATTTTTTCCTTCTATTATAAAGGTCTTCTGTGGGTAGTGTTGGGCCCTGTGAGGTCATTAATATCAAGGTCATTTTGTATCTAGAAGATTGCAGTGTAAGCAGTCCTGCTCTTCTTTGGCTCTTACATTCTTTCTGCCACCTCTTCCGCAATGGACCCTGAGTCTTGGAGGGTATGATAGAGATGTCTCAGTGCTAAACACTCCACTGTTACGTCTCAGCACTATGGTGGCTTGAGCCATGAGGTGGGTTATTTATTATGGAACAAATAGTATGTTCAGTAGGGATGTTTGGGATATATAATATCTGGGTGTGGTAGTACTGCCTGTAATCTCAATACTTGGGAGGCTAAGGCAGGAGGATCTCAAATTAGAGGCCAGCCTGGGCTACACACCAAGCTTAAGACTAGTCTATCCTGTTTCAAATGAAAATAAATGAAAAATAAAAAGAATGAACATATGTTTTATGCAGCACTGGTAAATAAAAACTCAGATTTTCTTCTACTTTGCTATTGTCACTGGGGAAACAGAAGGAACCAAGTGGTCATCGTTTAGTGATTATTTTATTATTTGGATTTTCTGGATGAACTCATAGGCTAGCCTGAAGCATGCTATTCCAAATCCTCCTGTCTCTACCTCTCAAGTGCTGGGATTATAGATATGCAACACCATGATTTGCCCAAATCAAATTCTTGTTTGGTTTGGTGGTGTTCTGAATTTTTGGTAATTATTTATTTTATTTGAGACAGAAAGAGAATGGACATGCCAGGGCCTTCTCCCACTGCAGATGAACTCCAAATACATCTAGCTTTATGTGGGTACTGGGGAATTAAACCTGGGTCATCAGGCTTTGCAAGCAAGTACCTTTAATTGCTGAGCCATCTTTACAACCCTGTTTTGAATTTTTTGAGGTAAACTATTTACCCAAGCTAGCCTTAACTCCTGGCAGTCACATTAGTGTGATTACTTTCTTTTGTTTTTGTCGCCACCCTTCCTCTGCCCAACACACATAGGCAGGGTCTCCGCTCTAGCCCAGGCTGATCTGGAACTCACTCTATAGCCCTAGGCTGACCTTGAACTCACAATGATCTTCCTACTTCAGTCTCTCCAGTGCTGACACCCAAGGTGTGTTCCACCCTACCAGCTTAGTATGACACTTTGTTTCTTTTTCTTTTTCTTTTTCTTTTTTGACACTTTCTAATTATATAAGTTTGAATTGGTGTTAGCATGGTGACTGTGTTGTTTCTCCTGGTGCAAAGATTTTGAATTTTACTTTACCTTTTTCTCATATCTAACAGTGATGCAGACACTTCTTCAATAAATAATTTTTCTTTTTTTTTTTTCTTGAAATGGACTCAACATTTTTTTTTTTTTTTCGAGGTAGGGTCTCACTCTAGCCCAGGCTGACCTGGAATTCACTATGGAGTCTCAGGGTGGCCTTGAACTCCAGATCTTCCTACCTTTGCCTCCCAGTGCTGGGATTAAAGGCTTGCGCCACCACGCCCGGTTTTGGATTCAACATTCTTTATTGTATTCTACCTCTAACCTGGGCCACAGCCCAACTTTTCATTTTCAAATTAGAAAGTGGAAACAGAATGTGAAAGCTGTTTTATTTTGTTTTTAAATTGTATCTGTTTCAGAATTTTATTTTCTTTACTAAGATGGACTTTCTATTTAGGAGTCATCCTCTCCTTTTAAAAATTATCTTTGTGTGTTTCTTTATAGTTGGTCTCTTCCTATGGCAATGTCCATTTGTCATCGTGGCACGGGTGTGGCCTTGAGTGGAGGTAAGTATGTGTCTTTACACACACACACACACACACACCGAGTTTTGGAGATTTTTCTATGGCTGTTATCACTACCTGCTTTGTAGTCCAACAACTTCATTTCGAGCCTGAGTCCCCTTAAGCTTATTAATTCATTTTTTTTTGTCAGTTATGTGTTCTCTCTATACCTAGGTTTTTTTCTTAACAGATATTTAACTCACTTTCTAGCACTTTTCAATATTTATTAAAATTACAGACAGCAGCTGGGCATGGTGGCGCATGCCTTTAATCCCAGCACTTGGGAGGCAAAGGTAGGAGGATGTCTGTGAGTTCAAGGCCACCCTGAGACTACGTAGTGAATTCCAGGTCAGCTGGGCTAAAGTGAGACCCTACCTCAAAAAAAAAAAAAAAAAGAAAAGAAAAGAAAGAAAGAAAGAAAAAGAAAAAAAATACAGATAGCAGAGATTGAAATGTAACAGAGATGGAATTACTTACTGGTTATTGCTGAAACATAATTCAAGATCAGTCATAAACCTTATTCCTCCAGAATATCTGTTTTAACAGTCATTCTTTTTTTACCTAGAATGACCAACCCTAGAAAGACTAACTCACTAACCAATTTCACAAAATCTTGGAACTCAATATATCTATTTATTTATTTACATAATATGAAATACAGCTGCAGAGTTGATTGTACACTAGTCTTGGATAATGACTATGTCCACTCAAGCAGGAAAATATATTACATGGACTTCAAATTAAAATCAGGTTTCTGGGATCTGATACATCTTTATAGTAGTATATACCTTTCAAGAGAATGACGTACAATTTGAATTTTTTGCTGGCTAGTACTGGAGATGGATGGATATACACACATACACACGCACACATGCACGCATGCATGCATGCATACGTACATACAGTCACCTAGATGAATACTACTATGTTTACTGTTAACCTGTTCTCATTTGTCTTTAATTTTGGGTGTGTATATCTGGTGCTAAGGATTGAACCAGGGCATCATACACGCTAAGGAAGCACTCTACCTCTGAACTATGTTCCTAGACTTGTTTTCTAAATTTTTGTGAAGTTTGAATCAGATTTTAAGACTCTGAAGGCATCATATTTTGCTCCCTGTATAACTGTATAACTGTATAACTACCTAACTAGTTTTTAGGTTGAACATATCCATTTGATGGGAGGGTGGTATCTTCCAGCTCTATGTGGACAGAGGCTTTTTTTAAAAAAAGTATTTATGGGCTGGAGAGATGGCTTAGTGGTTAAGCACTTGCCTGTGAAGCCTAAGGACCTTGGTTCGAGGCTCGATTTCCCAGGACCCACATAAGCGAGATGCACAAGGTGGCGCATGCATCTGGAGTTTATTTGCAGTGGCTGGAGGCCCTGGCGCGCCCATTCTCTTCCTATCTGCTTCTTTCTCTGTCTGTCACTCTCAAATAAATAAAAATTAAAAAATTAAAAAAGTATTTATTTGAGAGAGAGATAAAAAACAAAGTATTTATTTGAGAGAGAGAGGGAGGAAAGGAGAATGGGCACACTAAGTCCTCCTACCACTGTAAATGATCTCCAGATGCATGCACCCCCTTTGGACATCTGGCTTTATGTGGGTACTGGGGAATCAAACCTGTGTTTTTAGG
The DNA here is from genome assembly GCA_036346955.1 of Dipus sagitta. NCBI lineage: Eukaryota > Metazoa > Chordata > Mammalia > Rodentia > Dipodidae > Dipus > Dipus sagitta. The sequence continues at coordinate 336,495,458 of CM070770.1, forward strand.
CTTTGCAAGCAAGAGCCTTTAACTGCTGAGCCATCTCTCCAGCCCACACAGAAGCTTCTTAACTTGGGATTCTTCTGGACCTTACCCTCTGTACCTCTTTTTTATTTTTTTTATTTTTTTTTATTTTCTAGTTAGGGTCTCGCTCTAGCCCAGGATGACCTGGATGGAATTCAGTATGTAGTCACAGGGTGGCCTTGAACTCTTAGCAGTCCTACCTCTGCCTCCAGAGTGCTGGATGCTGGCCTTTCAGTTACTATTTTTGTTTTGTTTTTCAAGGTAGGGTGTCACAGTGTCACTCTAGCCCAGGCTGGCCTGGAATTCACTATGTAGTCTTAGGGTGGCTTTGAACTCATAGTAATCCTCCTACCTCTGCCTCCTGAGTGCTAGGATTAAAGGCATGCACCACCATGCCCAGTTTAGCTACTAATTTTTACATTAGCTTCGTAGGTCTTGGACTTTTGGCCTTAGATGTGATATCCTGTGTGGTGTGGTAGCTTATGCCTATTATACCAGCAGTGGGGAGGTGGAGGAGGGAAGCAAAAGCAGGATTGCTGAGAGTTCAAGGTTAGCTTGGGTCTACAGAGTGAATTCCCAGGCCAGGCAACAGAGTGGGGCTACAGAGTGAGACACTATCTCAAAAACAAAACAAACTGCAACAACAAAAATAAAAACCAGGCTGGTCTTAGTGGCACATGCCTTTAATCCCAGCACTTGAGAGGCAGAGGTAGGAGGATCACTGTGAGTTCAAAGCCACCCTGAGACTACATAGTGAATTCTAGGTCAGCCTGGGCTAGAGCAAGACCCTCCTTCGGAAAACCAAAAAAAGAAAGAGAGAGAGAAGGAAGAAGAGTCTCACAGTGTATATTAACCCATTGTAGTCTATCTTACATACTTTAGTCCCCATTTAGAAAGACTGAAGATCAGGTAGACCTTATACCATAGAAGATGCATTAAGATCTTGAGAAAAGCTGGGCGTGGTGGCGCACGCCTTTAATCCCAGCACTCGGGAGGCAGAGGTAGGAGGATCGCCGTGAGTTCGAGGCCACCCTGAGACTCCATAGTGAATTCCAGGTCAGCCTGGGCGAGAGTGAAACCCTACCTCGAAAAACCAAAAAAAAAAAAAAAAAGATCTTGAGAAAGGAAGATTACCTTTTTAAAAATGTTTGTTTGTTTGTTTATTTATTTATTTGCAAGGAGAGAGAGAATGAGTGCACCAGGACCTCTGGCTGGTGCAAATGAACTCCAGATGCATGTGCCACTTTGTGCATCTGGCTTTAGGTGAGTACTGGGGAATTGAACCCAGGTTACTAGGCTTTGCAGGCAGGTGTTTCATCTGCTGAGCTATGTCTTCAGCCCTTTACCTTTTTTATTAACAATAGTTTATTGACAGCTTCTGTACATGTAGACAATATTCCATGATCGTAATCCTCCCCCACTACTCTTTCTTTTCCTGCTCCTGAATTGTTCCTCCACTGAATCCCTTCTTTCCAACTAGTTTCTCTTCTATTTTGATGGCATCATTTAAAAATTTTTTTATATCTTTTGTTTATTTTTATTTATTTATTTAAGAGCAACAGAGAGAGAAAGAGGCAGAGAGAGAGAGAGAGAGAGAATGGGCACGCCAGGGCTTTCAGCCACTGCAAACGAACTCCAGACGCCAAACGCGTGCACCCCCTTGTGCATCTGGCTAACGTGGGTCTTGGGGAATTAAGTCTCGAACCAGGGTCCTTAGGCTTCACAGGCAAGCACTTAACCGCTAAGCCATCTCTCCAGCCCTAAATTTTTATTTATTTATTTATTTATTTATTTTCTTAATTTTTATTAACATTTTCCATGATTATAAAAAATATCCCATGGTACTACCCTCCCTCCCCCCACTTTCCCCTTTGAAACTCCATTCTCCATCATATCCCCTCCCCATCTCAATCAGTCTCTCTTTTATTTTGATGTCACGATCTTTTCCTCCTCTTATGATGGTCTTGTGTAGGTAGTGTCAGGCACTATGAGGTCATGGATATCCAGGCCATTTTGTGTCTGGAGGGAGGACATTGTAAGGAGTCCTACCCTTCCTTTGGCTCTTACATTCTTTCCGCCACCTCTTCCGCATTAGACCCTGAGCCTTGGAAGGTGTGATCGAGATGTCACTCAGTACTCCAGTCACTTCTTTCCAGCACTATGATACCTGCTGAGTCATCCCAAGGTCACTGCCATCTGAAAAGAGAAGATTCTCTACCCAAAGTGAGAGTAGTGTTAATATAAGGGTATAAATATTAAGAAAAGTGTTTACTGGGAAGTTTCATAAGCATGGTATATACATTTTTCCAGACATCAGCAGATGTTACACCCCTAGGGCTCATGACCACCCCTGTTTTAAGTTTTCAGTATCAGGGATGTATTCCCCCCCCCCCATGGAGCGGGCCTCCAGTCCAATTGGAGGGCAGTTGGTTTCCACCATGACAGATGTGTCACATTGCACCCGTTGGCTCATTTGGCCTGGCTGGCCAATTATAAGGCTTGCGGTGTCCACTCCTAATTTTTTTAAATTATTGTTTAAGAGAGAGAGAGAGAGAGCACATGGACACACCAGGTTCTCTTACCACTGCAGACAAACCCCAAATGAATGTGCCATTTTGTGCATCTGTCTTAACATGGGTACTGGGGAATCGAACTCCTGTCAGCAGACTTTGGCAGCAAGCACCATTTTTTTTTTAAATGTTCTTTGTTTATTTTTATTTATTTGAGAGTGACAGGGAGAGAAAGGCAGGCAGAAAGAGAGAGAGGAGAGAATGGGCGGGCCAGGGCCTCCAGCCACTGCAAACAAACTCATGTGCTGCCGGCTAACTGGGGTCCTTAGGCTTCACAGGTAAGCACTTAACTGCTAAACCATCACTCCAGTCCAGTAAGCACCTTTAATAGGTGAGCCATCTCCCAGCCTTGGTATTATCATATTTTTCCCCCTCTTATTGTGCAGGTCTTGTGTAGGTAGCGTCAGCCAGTGTAAGATCATGAATACCATAGCCACTTGGTGACTTACCTTTTAATCTGCTAGATCATCATTCCCTTTTCTACTTATAGTGCCTACTTATGACTGAGAATTTAATTAAATGTTTCCTAATATAGGTCTTTTAATGATCATTATTTATACTGATAAATGAATACTTAATCTTGTACCTCTCAGAAAATGTCTATCACTTAAAAATCTCATTCTGGGGCTGGAGAGATGGCTTAGCAGTTATGTCGCTTGCCTGAGAAGCCTAAGGATCCAGGTTTGATTCCTCAGTACCCACATAAGCCAGATGCACATGGTGGCGCATGCATCTGGAGTTGTGTACAGTGGCTAGAGGCCCTGACTTGCCCATTCTCTCTCCCTCCCTCTCAAATAAATAAATAAAAATATTTTTTAAAACAATCTCAATCTGGGGCTGGAGGGATGGCTTAGCAGTTAAGTCATTTGGCTGCAAAGCCAAAGGGCCCAGGTTCGATTCCCCAGGACCCATGTTAGCCAGATGCACAAAGGGGTGCACATGTCTGGAGTTCATTTGCAGCGGCCAGAGACCCTGGCATGCCCATTCTGTCTCTCTCTCTCCCTCTTTCTCTATCAAATAAATAAATAAATAAATAAATAAAAATCTTTTTTAAAAAAATCTCATTCTGGCTGAGCACGTTGGCACATGCCTTTAATCTCAGCACTCAGGAGGCCAAAGTAGGAAGATGGTTGTGATTTCAAGGCCAACCTGACACTACATAGTGAATTCCTAGTCAGCCTAGGCTAGAGCGAGACCCTACCTATCTTGAAAGAAAGAAAGAAAGAAATCTCATTCTGCAGGGTGCATTGATGCACATATTTAACCTGAGTATGAGTTTGAGGCCAACCTGGGCTACAGAGTTCCAGGTCAGCCTGGCCTGGGCTAGAATGAGACCCTGCTTCAAAAAAAAAAAAAAAATCTCATTCTTACAGCCAGGTGTGGTGGCCCACACCTTTAATCCCAGCACTGGAGAGGCAGAGGTAGGAGGATTACCCTAAATTCAAGGCCACCCTGAGACTGCATAGTGAATTTCAGGTCAGCCTGGGCTAGAGTGAAACTCTACTTCAAAAAAACAAAAACAATATCTCATTCTTAGTTGTTTGTACATCATGACTCCTTTGTCTTAACCATGTCTTTCCAGGTTGAAAATCTATAGGGAAACCCATTGTCACCAGAATAGAAGATGCTTCTAAAAAATGCCTTACTTTATCTTAACACATGAATATTCTTCACTTTGAGAGAGAAGTAACAGGAAAGCCAGCAGATGGATAGAACACATCATGGTGAAATTAGTGTGACAACACTTTAGATAAAAAGTATATCAGGCAGTCAGTGTGAGGACAGGTGCAGAATGGGAATTGGACTTGAGATAAACGACCCAGCTGAAACCACAGAGGAGCTGGGAAAATGAGCAAGAATGCTGCTCTCTCATTTAAGCTAATATCAGCACAAGGGTGATGGAAAAAGTTACTGAGGACACTCAACACCTACCAAACCAGACATCTAGATGCTCCTGAGTGCCCATCACAGAAGTAGACTTAAAATGTTCCCAGCATGGCTCAGGGAATCTTGTGGAAGAAGGGGCAGAAAGATTGTTAGGCCACAAGTTGGAGCATTTTGCACAGACACATTGCCTGTCCCCCAAAACTGACTGCTGCCCCATAATGCATGACCCACAATACCCATGGGGTTGACCTGCATCCCCAATGAGGAAGGCCTCTTTAGAAAAGGGGCTGGGAGGAGGGAAAGGATGGTACCAACATGTTATGTTTACATACAAAATATGTACATATCTAATAATAAAAAATACAATATATATTTAAAAAAATATATCAGCCAGGCGTGGTGGCACATATCTTTAATCCCAGCACTCGGGAAGCAGAGGCAGGTTTGCCATAAGTTCGAGGCCACCCTGAGACTACATAGTGAATTCCACGTCAGCCTGAGCTAGAGTGAGACCCTATCTCGAAAAACAACAACAGAAAAAGTATATCAGGTGCTACCAATCTGAATTTTCTTTTCTTTTCTTTTTTTTTTTTTTTTTTTTTTTTTTGAGGTAGGGTCTTGTTCTATCCCAAGCTGACCTGGAGTTCACTATGTAGTTTCAGGGTGGCCTTGAATTTAAGGCAATCCTCCTCCCTTTGCCTCTCAAGTGCTGGGATTAAAGGCATGTACCACCACACCCAGCTCAACCTGAATTTTTAAATTTATTTTATTTCACTCTTTGGTGTTTCAAAGTAGGGTCTCACTCTAGCCCAGGCTGACCTGGAATTCACTCTGTAGTCTCAGGGTGGCCTTTATCGCATGGCAAACCTCCTACTTCTGCCTCCCTGTGCTGGGGATTGAAGGCGTGTGCCACCACACTGGCTTCAACCTGAATTTTAATCACCACTTGCATAGCCTTTCCAGGGTTCTTTTAGATGCTTTCATTTGTACTTGCAGTTCCATCTGCAGGGACTTATTAGGAGGAAAAGTCTGGAAGAGCTTTTGATGGCTTTAGAAATGTCAGTAGGACTTACTGACAATTGCACAGTTCCATGTAGAAAGCTTCATGGTGGTAGAACCAGCAGGGGCTGGTCTTGGCAGCTGAGCAAAAGTGTCACTTAGGCCGGGCATGGTGGCGGATGCCTTTAATCCCAGCACTTGGGAGGTAGGAGGCTCACTGAGAGTTCGAGGCTGCCCTGAGGCTATATAGCGAGTTCCAGGTCAACCTGGACTAGCGTGAGACCCTACCTCAAAAAAAAAAAAAATGTCATTTGGCTTCACAGGCAAGCGCCTTAACTGCTAAGCCATCTCTCCGCACCCCTCCCCCACCCCCCGTTTTATTTTGTTTGCTTGTTTTTAAGGCAGGGCCTCATGTAGCCCAGGTTGGCTGGAAGTTGCTGTATAGCTCATGATGATGAACTTGATCCTCCTTCCACCTCCCATGTGCTTTCAGACATGTGCTCCCACACCACACTTTGTTTTTGTTAGATTCTTTTTTTGTTTTGTTTTGGTTTTTGGTTTTTCGGGGTAAGGTTTCACTCTCACCCAGGCTGACCTGGAACTGTATAGTCTCAGGGTGACCTTGAACTCATGGTGATTCTTCTGCCTCTGACTCCCAGGTGTGTGATTAAAGGTGTGTGCCACCATGCCCAGCTTTTTGTTAGATTCTTCATATGTAGTGCACACTAGACTTTCTTCACTATGTAGCTCAGGCTAGCCTCCAATTTACAATCAGTCCTCCTGCTTCAGCCTCCTGAGTGCTGGGAGTATAGACAGAAGCCAGCATGCTTGGAAGATTTACATATTTCTGAAGATACCTGGTATCATTCACTATTTTTGTATATTCTCAATTTCATCCTCAAAGGAGAACCCTACCTTCATTTGAGTTTTTTTTATTATTATTAATTAGTTTTGTATTCAGCAAATACAGTCAGTTTGGTACCATTATTAGGCGCATCCGTGACCTACCCCCTCCCCTTGACCCCTCCTTGTTGAGGTATATGGATCATGCATTGTGGAGTTAGCCCACAGTTATGGGTAAGATAAATGTCTCTGCATATCATGACCCAATGAGTTCTATCTCCATGGGTATAGTAACCATCTTGGGGTGAGCTACTTAAGTTTTTCTGTGACCTTTGTGACACTAACTGCTATAGTTTTTTTTTTTTTTTTTTTTTTTTTTTTTTTTTTTTTGAGTTGGGGTCTCACTCTAGCTCAGGCTGACCTGGAATTCACTATGTAGTCTCAGGGTGGCCTCGAACTTTCAGTGATCCTCCTACCTCTGCCTCCCGAGGGCTGGGATTAAAGGCGTGCGCCACCACGCCCGGCTAACTACTGCTATAGTTTTGATACCATAAACATTGAGGACTTGGTTCGTGTTGATCGTTAAGTTAAGTGCTATGGTTATAAACATGCATGGTCAGGCAGGAGGAGTGGGAGAGGCAAACAAGAAAGTATAATGGTGTACACGAAGATGTCACAGTAAGACCCATTATGTTGTATGCTAGTAGTCAAAGGACAAAGGGCTGAGGATGTGGCTCAGCAGTCCAGTACTTACCTAGCATGTATAAAGCCCTAGTTTGATCTTCAGTACCACAAAAGGGAGAAACAAACAAAAAAAAAAAGATTCAAGAGACGCTAAAACAAAGCAAAGGTGGGTAAGTCATAGCCCTTTTCTCCAAAAAATTTGTAATCTGGTGGATTTTTCTTCCCATTGTTAACTGTACTGTCTCCAGGTTTCCCCTATTCATTTACAGATGTGTGCAAGCTTGTAATCCTAGCACTTGAGAAGGTTCAAGAGTGCTAGACTAGCCTGGTGCTCATAAAGAAGATATTGAGCCTCTACCTCCCTAACTGCTGGAATTTCAGACATGTGCCCTCACACTCAGCTCTTTTTCTTGATTGTATGCAGCAATACTAAACTGTCATGTGAGGGCTGGAGACATGGCTTAGTGGTTAAAGTGCGTGACTGTGAAGCCTAAGGATCCAGGCTTGATTCCTCAGAACCCGTGTAAGCCAGAGTGGTGCATGTATCTGGAGTTCTTTTGAAGTGGCCAAAGGTCCTGGCATGCCCATTCTCATCCTTTATCTCTCTCTTAAAAAAAAAAAAAAAAAATTGCTGGGCGTGGTGGTACATGCCTTTAATCCCAGCACTGAGGAGGCAGAAGGGGGAGGATTGCCCTGAGTTCAAGGCCACCCTGAGACTACATAGTGAATTCCAGGTTAGCCTAGGCTACAGTGAAACTCTACCTTGAAAAACAAACAAACAAAAATTTAAATTAAAAGAATGGGCTTGCTGGGTGTGGTGGTACATGCCTTTAATCCCAGCACTGAGGAGGCAGAAGGGGGAGGATTGCCCTGAGTTCAAGGCCACCCTGAGACTACATAGTGAATTCCAGGTTAGCCTGGGCTACAGTGAAACTCTACCTTGAAAAACAAACAAACAAAAATTTAAATTAAAAGAATGGGCTTGCTGGGTGTGGTGGTCCATGCCTTTAATCCAGAGGTAGGAGGATCACTGTGAGTTTGAGACCACCCTGAGACTTCATAGTGAATTCCAGGTCAGCCTGAGCTAGAGTGAGACCCTACCTCGAAAAAAACAAAATAAATAAATAAAATAAATTAAAATAAAATAAAATAAAAAGGATGGGCTGGAGAAGATGGCTTACTTAAGGCACTTGCCTGCGAAGCCTAAGGACCCAGGTTTGATTCCCCAGTACCGTTGTAAACCAGATACACATAATGGTGCATACATCTGAAGTTCATTTGCAGTGGCTAGAGGCTCTGGCATGCTCACTAGAACTCTTTCTCTCTAATAATAAATAAATAAATATAAAAGTAAAATTAAACTGTCATGTGAAATTGTTTTGTTTTTAGACAGATGTTAAAAGGAGAAATAATGTAAACATTACAACTTGATACTATCATCAGAACCCAAGTAACCTATCTCCCACTATAAGCTTTTTTTTTCCTATGGCAAAGATTGAATCCAGGGCCTTGCACATGTGCTCTGCCACTGAACTGCATCCCCAGCTCCTCCCACTAGGCATTTGAATATGAATTTGAATTTTCTCTGTTAAAATGGTTTAGAATTGTATGTGATGCAAAGGGTTGTTGAGGATCCAGTTGTGTGCATTATATATCTGTTGTAACTGGTGACAGCTATGATGGGCGCTTGTTTTCCTCCTCAGGGATCTCCCTTTTTGGCTTGTCAGCCCTGTTGCTCCCTTGGAACTTTGAGAATTACTTGGCATTTGTGAAGTCTCTGTGTCTGGCGCCAGGACTGATCTATACAGCTAAGTTTGCATTTGCCTTCCCGCTCATGTATCACACCTGGAATGGGATCAGACACTTGGTAAGTTCACTGTGGATTTATACATTTTCTTTTTTATTATTATTATTTTTTTATTGATAACTTCCATGATTGTAAACAGTATCTCATGGTAATTTCCTCCCCCTCCCCAGTATGCCTGTTGAACCTCCACTCTCCATCATATTCCTTCCCTCTCTCAATCAGTCTCTCTTTTATTTTGATGTCATGATCTTTTCCTGCTATTATGATGGTCTTGTGTACGTAGTGTGAGGCACTGTGAGGTCATGGATATCCAGGCCATTTTGTGTCTGGAGGAGCACATTATAAGGGGTCCTACCCTTCCTTTGGCTCTTACATTCTTTCCACCACCTCTTCCACAATAGACCCTGAGCCTTGAAAGGTGTGATAGAGATATTGCAGTGCTGAGCACTCCTCTGTCACTTCTTCTCAGCACTATGGTGCCTTCTGAGTCATCCCAAGGTCACTGCCATCTGAAAAGAGAAGATTCTCTAAACAAAAGTGAGAGTAGCATTAATATGTGGGTATGAACATTAAGAGAAGTGCTTACTAGGCAGTTTGATGAACATAGTATATACATTTAGACAGACAGCAGCAGATGTTACACCCCTAGGACTCATGACTACCCCTGTTGTAAGTTTTCAGTATCAGGGATGTCTTCCTTCCCATGGATTGAGCCTCTAGTCAAATTAGAGGGTGGTTGGTTTCCCCCGTAACAGACATGACACTATTGCATCTGTTGGCTCATTTGGCCTGGCTGGCCAAATACAAGGCTTGCAGTGTCCACTGTTGAGTATCTTCACTGGTGATTTCTCTGTCCCATTGAACTGCATACAGCATGGCTTTTTCCAGCTTTCTATCAAGTGGTCTGCATGGAGGAGGTTTTCAGCTTAGTTCCAGCAGGATTTCTTTGTGACCTTGCAGCCCAAGTATGTGGAGTCTTCAGCAATAGGGTCTTACCATCTGGTGGGAAACCAAGGGCCTCAGCAATGGCCTGTAATGTTTTGGGGGCATCAGAGATCTCCCTGGCCAACAACTCACAGGGTTATCCCATCCCTGGCACTAAAAATTTTCTAGCAACAGTCTATGGCTCCTGAGTGTTCCATTGTCCAAAAAAGTAGGTTTCCATATGACTTATTTATATCCTCTTAGATTTTGATTAGCCCTCCCTCCACCTTTCCTTTACTCAGTCTCTTCCCCTGACCTCACTTAGGCCTTTGCACCCCTGTTAACCTGTTCTTCTACTTACATATGAAGGGAATGGGAAGAGTTTTCTTTCATTGCTGAATTTAGTGATTTTTTTTGAAGTTCTTTTTCCTTTTTATTTTCCCTCCCTCCCTTTCTCTTTTTCTACCTCCCTCTCTCCTTCCCTCCCTTTTTTGATGCTGGCAATTGAACCTAGAGCCTTGTACATGCTAAACACACCTCTGAGCTAAGTCAAAACCCTTAGTGCTATGCTTTTGTGTTTTGAAGCACATATTGCTATGTTAGCTCTGACTGGCCTTGAACTTGGGGCATTTTTCCTGTAGGTAACACCAGGCCCAGTTTCCTGGTATTCTTCTTAAGGTTAGTAGTGCTGGTTCTTTCCTCAAGGTCCTCTTGTGGAAAACTAAGCAAAATAGTCCTCACATTCCTTGATGAGTGTAGGCCAGGCAAGTACTTGAAGGGTCTCAATGTGAACTTTTCCACTTTTATGAGCAAGAATATTGAAAGACACCCTTGAAGCCAGACCATGCATCTATCACAGAAGACATATTTATTAGATTTGTTGTTACTTGTCAAGCACTGTTCTGGACACTCAGAATTTAATTATGAGCTAGATAGTGACTAGAGACCTAGTGATAAGTCTGGCTAGACTCAAATGCATTATTATGTATTCATTCTTTCTTTATTTTATTTATTTATTTATTGTGCGTGTGTGTGTGTTTGTGGGTGGGTGGTTTTTCAAGGTAAGGTCTCACTCTAGCCCAGGAATTCACTGTGTAGTCCAGCTATTTAAAATTTTTATATTAGATGTGTTAACTTTTTTGTTGCTTTTGAGTGACTAGAGAGAGAGTAGGGCAACTTTAATATCAACTAGGTTCCAAGAATCCCAGAATTATTTTTGTGGTACTGGGAATTGAACCTAGGTAGTCCTTGGCATGCTAGGGGCAAACACTGTATCATCAAGCTATGTCCCCAGCCACCTTACACATCTGGCTTAGGTGAGTACTGGGGAATTGAACGTTTCACAGGCAAGTGGCATAACCACTAAACCATCTCTTCAGCACCTGTTTATTTTATTTATTTATTTATTTTTGTTATTTCTCGGGGTAGGGTTTCACTCTAGTCCAGGCTGACCTGGAATTCGCTGTGTAGTCTCAGGGTGGTCTTGAACTCATGGTGATCCTCCTACCTCTGCCTCCTGAGTGCTGGGATTAAAGGAGTGTGCCACTACGTCCAGCACCTGCTTACTTTTTTATTTTATGTTTTGACTTTTTTTGTTGTTGTTTTGAGATAGGGTCTCACTCTGGCCCAGGCTGACCTGGAAATAAGTATGTAGTGTCAGGGTGGTCTAAAACTCACAGCAATCCTCCTACCTCTGCCTCCTGAATGCTGGGATTAAAGGTGTGCACCACCATGCACAGCTTGTTTTGACCTTCTTTTTTTTTTTTTTTTTTTTTTTTTTTTTTTTCTTGAGGTAGGGTTTCACTCTAGTCTAGACTGATCTGGAATTCACTATGTAGTCTCAGGGTGGCCTTGAACTCACAGTGATCCTCCTACCCAGCTTGTTTTGTTGTTTTGGCTTTTTAAGACAGTGTCTCATGGAGCCCATATTGGCCTTGAACTGGTTACATAGCCATGACTGGCCTGGACATATGTAGCCAAGGATGACCTTGAACTTGTGATTCTCTTTCTACCTCCTGAGACTGGGATTGCAGGCAATGGAGACTATGCCCTGTGTCAGTGCTGATAGACGTGAATGAACCTGGGTTCTCATGCATGCTAGGCAAGCACTTTATCAACTGAACTATAGCCCCAGACCTATTCAGCATTTTGTAAAATATTTATTTATTTATTTATTTATTTGAGAGAGAGAGAGAGAGGATGGGCATGCCAGGGCCTCCAGCCACTGCAAACTAACTCCAGATGCATGCTCCTTGTGTATCTGGCTTACGTAGGTCCTGGAGAGTCGAACTGGGATCCTTTGGCTTTGCAGGCAAACGCCTTAACCGCTAAGCCGTCTCTCCAGCCCCTCTTCAGTATTTTTTTTTTTTAATTTATTGCTGAGCATGATGGTACATGCCTTTAATCTCAGCACTCAGGAGGCAGAGGTAGGATTGTCATGAGTTCGAGGCTGCCCTGAGACTACATAGTGAATTCCAGGTCAGCCTAGGCTAGAAGGAGGCCCTACCTTGGAAAAAAAAATTTTTTTTTTGATTTATTTATTTGAGAGACAGAGGCAGACAAACAGAGGGAAAGCATATGTGCACACCAGGGCCTCTAGCCACTGCAAACAAACTTCAGATGCATGTGCTATTTACATAGGTACTTGGGAATCGAACCCAGGCCATCAGCCATTGTAAGTAAGCACCTTTAACCACTGAGCCATCTCTCCAGCCCCCTCCATCAGCATCTTTAAAATTTGTATTTATTTTCAAGCCGAGAGAGAAGGGAGAATGGGCACACCAGGGCCTCTAACCATTGCAAACAAACTCCAAGTGCATACACCACTTTTATATCTGGCTTTACATGGGCACAGGGGACTTGAACCCAGGTCGTTAGGCTCTGGCAGGCAAGAGCTTAAGCTGCTGACCCATCTCTCCAGCCTCTTCCTTCAGCATTTTAAGAGTTTATATTCTGTGGTCTCCCTACATAGTCTTATATCTTTTTCTAAGAAGACAATTAAAATTTCATTTTTTTCAAGTTTTTATTACTTCTGAACCTGAGCCAAATGTCAAATGGATATTTTTGCCTTACTTTGACCTTTTATAACTTCCATTTTAGAGCCTTACAGACAAGCATTTTCTGGATTGCAGTCTGTTCCGGTAGACAGTTGAATGGAATGAAAAAAAGTGAGAAACTAAATGACCTATTAAATTAAGTGTATCTATCAGCTGTTCCCTCTAGCAATGTGTGGTTTGATTTGAAATGACTTTTCACTTCCCTGGGGGTGGTGGGGAATGGAGAGGAAAGGCATTTTCATTAATGACTTCTTATTCTGTAGAACAAAGCTCTGTAAAGAAAATCAACTGAGGACCTTTCTCTGTTCACATCCTGTCTCAGGCAGGGACTTGATTTGTATTTGCTTTTGTCCTGATAGGAAGTATGGGTCTGGGAGAAGTGTTTATAATCCCAGAATTTAATCAGCCAGTAAACATAATAAATAAATAAAAGCATTGGGCTGGACGTGGTGGCACACACCTTTAATCCCAGCATTTGGGAGGCAGTGGTAGGAGGATCACTGTGAGTTCAAGGCCAGTTTGGGACTATAAGGTGAATTCCAGGTCAGCCTGGGCTAGAGTGAGACCTTCCCTGAAAAAAACAAAACAACAAAAAATTATTGGACTGGAGAGATTGCTCAGCGGTTAGGACAGTTGCTTGCAAAACCCAATAGCCTGGGTTTAGTTCCCCAGAGCGCATATAGAGCCAGATGCGCAAAGTGCTGCATGGGCTTGGAGTTTGTTTTCCGGGGCAAGAGGCCCTGGCACACCCATTCTTTCTCTCCCTCTCTCTTTCTCTTTCAAATAAATAAATAAATAAATAAATAAATAAATAAATAAATAAATAACTATTATTTACACATGGGGTGGGTGGCACCATGTGCTTGCTCCCCTCTTGCATTTGGATTGTGTAGGTGGCTAGGGAATTGAACCTGGGCTGACAGGCATTGCAAGCAAGTGCCTTTACTTAGCCCCAGGATTTTTGTTTGTTTGTTTGTTTTTTTGTTTGGTTTTTCGAAGTAGGGTCTCACTCTAGCCCAGGCTAACCTGGAATTTACTAGGTAGTCTCAGGGCAGCCTCCAACTCACAGCGATCCTCCTATCTCTGCCTCCCAAGTGCTGGGATTAAAGGCGTGCGCCACCACACCCGGCTCCATGCCTGGCATGTTTAAGTGGGTACTGGGGATCAAATGCTGGTTCTTGTTTTGAAGCAAGCACATTGTAGACTGGACTGTCTCTTTGGGCCCCTTAGGGCTGCTTTTTTTTTTTTTTTTTTAATTTACCTATTTATTTGAGAGAGAGAAAAAGACTAGGCACACCAGGGCCTCTAGCCACTGCAAACAAACTCCAGACACATGCGCTGCCTTGTGCATCTGGCTTTACATGGGTACTGGGGAACTGAACCTACGTTCTTAGGCTTCACAGGCAAGCACCTTAACCACTAAGCCATCTCTCCAACCTTTTTTTTAAAAAAAAATTTTTGTTTTGACTTTTTTTTCGAGGTAGGGTCTTACTCTAGCTCAGGCTGACCTGGAATTCACTACATAGTCTCAGGGTGGCCTTGAATTCACAGCAATCCTCCTACCTGTGCCTCCTGAGTGCTGGGATTAAAGGAATGCACCACCATGCCCCTGGCTTGACTTTCTTTTTAAATAATTTTTTGTTTATTTTTATTTATTTGAGAGCGACAGAGAAAGAGGCAGATAGAGAGAAATAGAGAGAATGGGCGCGCCAGGGCCTCCAGCCACTGCAAACAAACTCCAGACACGTGCACCTCTTGTGCATCTGGCTAACGTGGGTCTTGGGGAATCAAGCCTCAAAACAGGGTCCTTAGGCTTCACAGGCAAGCGCTTAACTGCTAAGACATCTGTCCAGCCCTTGACTTTCTTTTAAAAACATTTTATTTATTTACTTGTTTGAGAGAAAGAGGCAGATAGAGAGAACGGACATGCCAGGGCCTCCAGCCACTGCAGATGAACTCCAGACGTACTTGAGAAGCAGAGGTAGGAAGATTGCCATGAGTTCAAGGCCACCCTGAGACTACATAGTGAATTCCAGGTCAGCCTGAGCTAAAGTGAGACCCTACCTTGAAAAACAAAAGCAACAATAAAAAAATCCTATCTGACAAACAAACAAACAATAAAAAAAACAAATCTTAAGTTTTGGAGGAACACATTTTGGGAATTGCTGATCTAGTCATATCAGGGGGAAAGAGGGGGAAGGTAAGACAGCAGGAGGTAATGCTTGTCTCTCCAATCCATAGAGAAGAGGAAGGTACCTTCTATACAATTCAAAGAGAGAGGGTACCCTCTGTACAGTTCATAGAGAGGGGGCACCTTCTCCACAGTCCCAGAGAAGAGGAGGGTACCTTCTCTACAATTCCATAGAAAGGGGGTGCCTTTTCAATAGGTAGAGGGTTTATTTCTGAGAAAGGTGCTGTAAGAGTGATTACTGAAAAAAAAAAAATCTTTTTTTCTTTCTAATTTCTACAGATGTGGGACCTAGGAAAAGGCCTGAAGATTCCCCAGCTCTACCAGTCAGGAGTGGTTGTCTTGGTGCTTACGGTGCTGTCCTCTGTGGGACTGGCAGCCATGTGAAGAGCTGCAGTTTCCAGCAGCGGCAGCTTCCTATGCATTATTATACTGCTTTTATTTCTGTTATCATTCTTCTCTCCAGCCAACAAAGTTCTCTGATGTGTATAGACACTCTTGTGCTTGTAGACCCCCTTAAAGCTCTGCAGAGTAGTTTTTAGAACCATGGTAGTAAAAAGTCCAGTTTTCCTCTTGTTTCTAAGGATGGAGTACTTGCAGAAACTCCCTATTCCTGCCCACAGCCACAGCCCACTCTGGGCCTAGGAGCCCTTATTCCCTCTTCATATTGGGCTTAGATTTGTGCTGAGGCTCAGCTTTTGGCTCCTTCTTCCTGAGACAGTGGAAACAATGCCAGTTCTGTGACTGTCCTGGGTGCCACTGCCTGTGGGTTGCTGGCTTAAAGGACAATTCTGTCCATTGATCAGAGCTCAGGGCCTTCAGCTCCCACACAGTGTGACTGAAAGAAGAGAGGTTGGGGTGGAGGGGAATTATCAGGCCCAGCTAGAGGGAGATAAAGAGGGCAAGTTGGTTCTTGGAAGCCGAAGTTTTGGAAAGAAGACACACAGTTTTTGATGCAAGAGGAAGATCCAGAAAATTCCTGTTGACTATATTAAGGATTCTGTTCTTTTTTATTTTTATTTTTTTCATTTCTGGAAAAACAAACCTCTTAATGTCATATTTTCTAATCTAAGTTCATGTACCATCTTTTTTCTGAAACTGAATTAAAGTACTTATTTTATCTTTGACTCTGAAATATAGAGAAACCAAGGGATGGTTCCTGGGGAGGAGCTAGTTTTCTCCCCCTTCCTAAGGTCTTGGGCATTTACACTTTCCCATGTGACATTTCCCAGGAGGGAAATAGTTTGTACTACAGATGACCACTGGAAAAACTGAGGAATCACAGAAGTATTCAGAGATTTCAGGGTCACAGAGAAGCCTCAGAAAAGAGAAGAAAGTTTATCATGTGAGAGCTTCTGAGTTCAGATTCTAACACCCTTTGAGAACAAGTTATATGGCCTTATGGTACAGTTCATCACATTTATTTATTTATTTGTTTATTTATATTAATTTTTTTTTTTTTTTGAGGGTTGAGGTATGGTCTCACTCTAGCCCAGGCTAACCTGGAATTCATTCTGTAGTCTCAGGGTGGCCTCAAACTTGCAGCAGTCCTCCTATTGTGGCCTCCCAGGTGCTGAAATTAAAAGCAAATTGCCACCACTCCCAGCCCAATAGTTCAGCAAATTATCAGCCAGATATGCAGAGCACTGGAAGTGGCAGCTACGGGATGATGACCTAAGGGTATAGACTTGGGGACACAAACCAGTGGAGATTTTTTAAGGGTTGTTGAAATCCTAGGAAAAAAAAATATGATGGGGAAACTTGGTGCTTTCATAGTCCTTATTAGGTCAGGCTGTGTTTGTTGTGGTAAGGAACCAAACCCAGGCCTTGCATATGTATATGCAAGTACTGTACCACTGAACTATACCTTAGCCAAAAATTTTGTTTTGCTGGTCATTGCAAACTCTGGAGTAAGAGATCCATCTTGGTAGGATTGAGCTCGGTGGTAAAACCCCTGTCTCCTGTGCATAGGGTCTTGGGTTTGATGCTTAGTGCAGAGAAAGTATCACTACAAAATCGATCTCATCACTTGCTGGTAACTAGTTAACACTGTGGGTTGAAGAGGAGTAATAATGAAGCTGATGGTAGTTGGCTAGGAAGACTGTGCATTCAGATCTACCGTTTTTTTCTTTCTTTTTTAAAAATATTTTATTTTTATGTATTTATTTATTTGACAGATAAAGAGGCAGAGAGAGAGAGAATGGGCACGCCAGAGCCTCCAGCCACTGTAAATGAACCCCAGATGCATGTGCCTTCCTTGTGCATCTGGCTAACATGGCTCCCGGAGATTCAAGCCTGAGTCCTTTGGCTTTGCAGGCAAATGCCTTAACTTTGCTAAGCCATCCCTCGAGCCCTTCTTTTATTTTTTTATTTATTTTTATTTTTATTTTTATTTTTTAATTTTTATTTATTTTTATTTATTTATTTATTTTTTTGGTTTTTTGAGGTAGGGTTTCACTCTAGCCCAGGCTGACCTGGAATTCACTATGGAGTCTCAGGGTGGCCTCGAACTCACGGCGATCCTCCTACCTCTGCCTCCTGAGTGCTGGGATTAAAGGCGTGCACCACCACGCCCTGCCTTTTTTTATTTTTTATTTTTTATTTTTTTTAGGTAGGGTCTTGATTCTAGCCCAGGCTAACATGGAATTCACTATGTAGTATCAGGCTGGCCTCGAACTCATGGCAATCTTCCTACCTCTGCCTCTTGAGTGCTGGGATTAAAGGTATGCGCCACCACGCCCGGCTCTCCAGTCTTTTTTTCTTTTTTTAAGGCAGGGTCTCACTCTAGCCCAGGCTGACTGGGAACTCACTCTGTAACCTCAAGCTGGTTTTGTACTCAAGGTGATCTTCTTGCCTCCTGTTGGGATTAAAGGCAAGCTCCACCATGCCCTGCTCACTCAGGCTTTTTTTTTTTTTTTTTTTTTTTTTGGGGGGGGTAGGGTCTTCCTGTAGTCGAGGCTGACCTGGAATTCACTATGTAATCTCAGGGTGGCCTGGAATTTACAGCCATCCACCTACCTCTGCCTCTCTGGGATTAAAGGCATGTGAACCATTATGCCCAGCCTTTTCATTTATTTATTTATTTTTTGAGAAGGGGTCTTGCCATATGTCTCTGGTTGGCCTGAAACTTGCTATATATTCCAGGCTGTAATCCTTGCCTAGCCCTCGGCACTCTTTTATTTTATATTTTTAAATATTTATTTTTATTTTTATTTATTTATTTGACAGAGAAAGAGAGAGAATGGGCATGCCAGGGCCCCCAGCCATTGCAAACGAACTCCAGACACATGTGCCACCCTGTGCATCTGGCTAATGTGGCTCCTGGGGAATAGAACCTGGGTCCTTTGGCTTTGCAGGTGAATGCCTTAACCACTAAGCCATCCCTCCAGCCCCTCAGTACTCTTTTAAATAATTGTCTATGTGATTTTGAAGTTGGTTGTGCATGCTCAGGTTGCAGACAAAGGGTAAAGGGCCAGTTCTTTGCAGTTCTGTCCTTGTGTGGTGCACAAGTCATAGGATGAAAAAGTCCAGATCAGTAAAAGTTTTAACAAACAATGTTTATTGCTCAAATTTGCCTTTGCTCCTGTTCCATAATTTCTCTGTTCCACATTTCTGATCAGGGGCTCTCACTTATTTCACTCAGCACGGCTCCCTTTGCCCTAAGAAGTTCCAGGTTTCCATTTCCAGATCTCAGCTACATTAGGACTTGCTCAATGTTCTAACATACACATGGACTTCCAGGTGGGCTCGTAGGAGACGTGTTTGGAGTTTGGGGACCTGGAGTGTGACCTGCAGAGGGGTGCGAGCTTTGAGTTTGATCTGGGGACTGACTGTTGCCATTTGGGGAGCTTGGAATTATGGTTGGGTTTGGTGCTTGGTGTACTGTCTTTGTGTTACACTTCTTTTTCTGTTTCTTCTGACTCTCTGGATCATGGGGCTGTCAGGATGAGAATGGGAAAAAAGAGAATCACATTTCTGCTCATGCCCAAGTTCCCTCCTTCTCTTCTGCCATGGACAAGGTCGGGGTTCAAATAAGAATAGTTAAATTTACCCTCCTATTGGGATTAGATTAGTTTCTCCTGGGGAGAGTGAAGGATGTTAAATACCCTTAGTTCATCCCTTTGAGCCTTAGAAAGTGATTAGGGACCAGACATGGTAAGGCAGAACTGCTTACAGGTTCCCTCTGCTGAAATAGAGACTGACATAACAGATACTTTTGAGGTTAAAAAGCAATGAAGACAGTAGAGCTTGGGGTCAAATGGGAAAAATAGGTACCTTGCCTAAGATTTCAGGTTGCAGTCCATTAGAGGCTTTGAGGAAATCAGGATTTTTCTGTATCCATTTGGTGAGGGAGGCGGCAGCAGCTGTTGTACGGGAGGTCAAGGTCACCCGAGCAGGAGGAACCTTGAGGGGCATTTGCCATGTGCCCATGAAGGAACCCCAAGGACTTGCCTAAAAGGAAAAAGGATTCCTTAGCAGGACTTTACCCACAATTGTCCACTGTCCTCTGTCTTCCATTCTTTACCTTTAAAAATGCTTAATGAAGTGCTGGAGAGATGGCTTAGCTGTGAAGGCATTTGCCTACAAGGCCTAAAGGACCCATGGAAGCCAGATGCACAAGGGGACACATCTTCATTTGCAGTGGCTAAGGCCCTGGTGTGCCTATTCTCTCTCTCTCTCTCTCTCTCTCTCTCTCCCACACACACACACATACTCAAATAAATTATATATATATATATATATATATATATATATATATATATTTATTTATATATATATGTTTTTCGAGGTAGGGTCTCTGTAGCTATAGCCTAGGCTGACCTGGAACTCACTATAGTGGCCTTGAACTCATGGCGATCCTCCTACCTCTGCCTCCCAAGTGCTGGCATTAAAGGCGTGAGCCACCACTCCCAGCTATAAATAAAATATTTTAAAAATAAAAATGCTTAATGAAACAAGGCTGAGAATCTTCCCTCTCCTGCCCCAGGTAAAGTGTGATAAAGAAGTCCCCATGCATAAGTATCATCACCTGAAAACATTTGTTGCTACAGCTCATCAGTTTAAGGACTATAGCACAACTTAGTGGCTGGCAGTTTGGGGTACTCACAATGTTAACATTTGACCTTTAATTTTCCAGATAGTGGCTGTACTCCCCCAGTTTTATGCCTCAGTTCTTACCTGTTGGCTATGAATGGAGATTAGGGTCTCACCTTGGAACGGGGCACTGAAGGCAACAGATGACCTCGGTCATTGGCAATGATCTGAGTGTAGCCTTCTTGGGAAGAGATTCTCTGTGGAGAGAGAAGTGCTTCCAGTGACAAAGCAGGAGGAAATCAGAGTACCAAACAGCATCTGAGGAGCTTGAGAACGTGTTGTGAATCACCACTCACGGGCCCTGTAGGGGCCCTGAACACCAAATACCTCTTTTGTTGGCTTGGCAGGAGACCAGTTCCGCAGGTACTTGGGTGAGAAAGCATTTTCATACTGTGGAGAGAAACAGAATCCCTATGAGACTCGAAGGCCTTCTCTTCAGTCAAAGGCCCCAACAGCTAGTAGGCTGTAGCTCACTACATACACTCTGAAATGGGTGGAGGGAGGAAGATCTTAACAGAGGTGGGAAGTAGGCTAATAGATTACATGTGAGTGGAAAGCAAAAGAGGGGAAGAAAGGAAACCAACTCCAGTGGGGAGGGAACAGTTGTGAACAAAGTATACTGACATGTATGAAATACCACAAGAAAACCTAATTCTTTATATAGTAACCATAAAAAATAATTTTATGGCTAGAGAGATGGCTTAGTGGTTAAGTGCTTGCCTGTGAAGCCTAAAGACCCCAGTTGGAGGCTCAATTCCTAGGACCCACTTTAGCCAGATGCACAAGGGGGCGCACGCATCTGGAGTTCATTTGCAGTGGTTAGAGGCCCTGGTGCGCCCATTCTCTCTCTCTCTCTCTCTCTCTGTATCTGCCTCTTTCTCTCTCTGTTGCTCTCAAATAAATAAAAATAAGCAAAAAATTTTAAAAATGTATAGTTTTCTTTTAAATTTTGTATATTTTTGGTTTTTTGAGGTAGCGTCTCACTCTACCTCAAGCTGACCTGGAATTTACTAGTAGTCTCAGGTGTGTGTTTGTGTGTGTATGTGTGTGCGTGCGTGCATGAGTGGACAAGCACACATGTGCCATGAGTGTGGAGGTCAGAGGACAACTTTTGGGTTGGCCTCACTTCACTTTATTTTGAGGCAGGGTCTCTCAATGGTGTTCACCTCTCCATTCATGAGACTTCAGAAAATTCTCCTGTTTCTGCCTCCCTTCTCTATAAATGCACTGGGATTACAGAAGCCCACCACAGTGCTGGGCATGGTGGTGCATGCCTTTAATCCCAGAACTTGGGAGCAGAGGTAGGCGGACCACTGTGAGTTCGAGACCAGCCTGAGACTACATAGTAAATTCCAGGCCAGCCTGGACTAGAGCAAGGCCCTACCTACAAAAACAAAAGGGAAGCCCACCACATCTTCTGGCTTTCTTTTTTTTTTCTTTTTCTTTTTTAATATAATGTAGAGTCTGGGGATTCCAACTCAGGTACTCAGAGTTGAGTAGTAAGCACTTTATCCAGTGAGCCATCTCCCTAGCCCTGTTGTATTTTTTTTTTTTGTAATTCTGAGGATCGAATCCAAGACCGTGTGCATTCTAGGCAAGTACAAGGTCATAATCTTTTGGTCTAGATATGTGTGTGCAACATGTTAGGCAGTGGCCACATGTAATGTTAAGCACTTAAAATATGACTAGTCCAAATTGAGGTGCTTTGTAAGTATAAAACACACTGCTTAGTGGTTGAGTGCTTGCGTACCATGTCCAAAACCCTGGGCTCACCCCTAGCACAAGGGTAGAGATGGGGATACATTAGCTTTTGAAGATTTGGTAAAAAAGAATTTAAAGTATTTATTTCATTTTTCCCAGAAAGCCCAAGCTGACCTGGAACTCACTCTGTAGTCCCAGGCTGGCCTTGAACTCACAGTGGTCCTCCTACCTCTGCCTCCCAAGTTCTGGGATTAAAAGTGTATACCACCATGCCTGGCAGTTATTTTTATGATTTTTTTTAAATACTGATTGAATGTTCAACTAATGAATTAAATTACTGAATATATGAATTGAATTTTCAATTTTCACATAACTATGGGGAAATTGAAGATAACATTTGTGATTTACACTACTAGGTATTGCTGGTCTTGACCAAGCATATTGTAAACAAACTATAGCGTTCATGAACCAAATCTATATTGCTGCCTGCTTTTGGTTGCCAAAGAACTAAGAATGGTTTTTATTTATTTATTTATTTATTTATTTAGGTTTTTTCAAGGTAGGGTCTCACTCTAGCTCAGGCTGACCTGGAATTCACTATGTAGTCTCAGGCTGGCCTTGAACTCACAGTGATCCTCCTACCTCTGCCTCCCAAGTGCTGGGATTAAAGATGTGTGCCCAGCCCACTTTAAGAAAATATTTATTTATTTGAGAGAGAGAGAGAGAGAGAATGGGTGCACCAAGGCTTCTAGCCACTGCAAACAAACTTAAGACAAATGCACCACTTTATGCATCTTCTGACTCATGTGGTTACTAGGGAATTGAACCTGGATCCTTAAGCTTCACAGGCAAGCACCTTAACCCTAAGCCATCTCTCCAGCCCTATTTATCTTTTTTAAAAATATTTTTAAATTTTTTATTTGGGTCCTGGAAAATTGAACCTGAGTATTTTGGCTTTGCAGACAAGCACCTCAACCACTACACCGCCTCTCCAGCCCCTATTTATCTTTTTGAGGCAGGGTTTTACTGGCCTTGAACTCATGTCCATTCTCCTGTCTCTGTCTCCTGGTTTCTGGGATTATAGGTATGTACTACCATGCCCTATGGTTTTTGTGGATGAATATCTGCATTGCTTTGATAAAATGCAACTGGGCATGGTGGCACATGTCTATAATCCCAGCACTTGGCAGGCTAAGGCAGGAGGATTGGGAGTTTGAGCTACAAAGCAAAACCCTGTCACAAAAAGAAAATAAAAATCCTGTTTGTTTTTTGGAGACGAGTTTTCATGTATCCCAGATTGGCCTCAAACTCTGTATAGATCCAAGGATAGCTAGCCTTGAACTCCTGACCCTTCTTCTACCTCCCAGGTGCTGAAATTACAAGGGTGCACCACTGCACCTAGCTCAGTTACTGTATTTTAAATTTTGTCAAACTTTTTGTGGATAACTTTCATGTAAGTGTCTACATGTTATGTCTTGAGTTTGCTAGTTGGCTGACAAAGCCTAAAATATTTACTCTCTGGCCTGTAAACAAAAAAGAAAGAAAGACAGAAAGAAAGAAATGCTGCCCTCTAGTTTACACTACAGATTTAACCCAGAGGTACTTTTGCTTGTCCCTGTGCCCTCCCAACCTTGAGGTAAAACTCTATGCCAACCCGCTGTCAGCATCCCTTCAAAAATCAGAGTCTTAATGGCACACGCCTTTAATCCCAGCACTCGGGATGCAAAGATAGGAGGATTGCTATGAGTTCAAGGGCAGCCTGAGACTACATAGTGAATTCCAGGACAGTCTGGGCTAGAGCGAGACCCTACTTTGAAAAACAAACAAACAAACAACAACAACAAAATCAGAGTCCTAAGGGAGGAGTCAGTCCAAAGATAAACCCTGGAAAGGTAAATTAAATGTGAAAGAAATGGAGAGAGAGAACTTACCTGGTTAGCACTGTAGTTAGTGGCCATGATCCTGTGCTGTTTACATTTGTTGCCTGGCAACTGCAGAAGCAGACCTTCTGGAAATACCTTCCAATCAGCAGCAGTTGGCAGTCTGTGACCCACACTGCCCCCTTCCTTTTTCTCTGAAATTGAGGTTCATTTTCATTTTAGAGATGTGAGGGACTGAGTAAACTTGAGAAAAATAATTATCAGCCCTTTGTTTTGGTTTTTCGAGGTAGGTCTCTGTCTAGCTCAAGTTGACCTGAAATTCACTATGTAGTCTCAGGGTGGTCTCGAACTCATGGCAATCCTCCTACCTCTGCTGGGATTAAAAGTGTGTGCCACCAAACCCGACCCTCTTCCCTTTTTCCCCAGCCTAACTGTTTAAGAGTTTCCAGATTGTCTTTGACATCCTTTTTTCTTTTCTTTCTTTCTTTTTTTTTTTTTTTTTTTTTTTGAGGTAGGGTTTCACTCCAGCCCAGGCTGACCTGGAATTCACTATGTAGTCTCAGGGTAGCCTTGAGCTCACTTTATATATATATATATATGAGCTGGTTTGTTAGGCAATGTGGGATAATGAACCAGAGTAGAACAAGAAATGGAGGATTGAGTCATTATTTAACATGGGAACTAGGAAGCCATATGACATCTGACCTCCCTTCACTAACTATATTGATTCATTTCTATTTTACAGTGTGTGATAAAGTGAATAAAAGGTCTAGAAAACATTAAAACATAGTGAACTCAATACTGGTGAGACACTGCTTCTGGGGCCTACTATTTATTTTAATTTTCTCAGAAAAACAAAGGAACAAATCTAAAAAGCAACAAACTCAAAATATGTTTCCAAAAGGAAATATCTTGTCCTTAAATGACTCTTGTCTCCTCCATCGCTCTGTAGAATAACAGAACCTGAGGATATAGGCTCTTAATCTTGGCTAGGATAAGAGCAGGCAAGACCCAGTACAAGGAGCTTGAGCCAGGGATGATGAAAGAATGTGAAGAGTTGAAAGCCTTAGGCCTGGAGAATTAAGTGGTGGTGGCAGAACACAAGTCTAACATATATGTAGGGATCTGAGACTCACCTAAATTGTACTATAGGGGGAGGAGCTTACACAAGGCCACAACCTCCCTAAGGATTTATATGGAGACAGTTAACTGTTGCTAGGGGGAGGGGCTTGTGAGGCTCCGCCCCTCCCTGAGGATCTGCTGTCAGTTACTGGAAGGGAAAGACATTTTCTTCAGTGGTGTAGCCACTGGTAAGTTGCCCATGCTCCTGAAAGCAAACAAAACCAAATACACATGAAAGTAGGAGACTAACTAGTTGGGAAGAGGAAGGAGCTCAGTGGGAATTTGAGAGAGATAAGAGGGGTAATGGTAGGTAAATACAATCAAAACACATTACATATATATATGCCATAATGAAACACATGTTTGCTTAACATGTATTAATAAAGTGATAAACAAATGCATATTATATCCATCAACTAGGTTGTTAGGAGAATGATAAGGGCTTTGTTGACTTTGTGTGTGTGTGTGCGTGTGTGTGTATGAAGATTGAACACTAAGGGCTGGAGAAATGGCTTAGTGGTTAAGGTGCTTGCCTGCAAAGCCTAACTACCCTGGTTTTATTCCCCAGTACCCACATCAAGCCAGATGCACAAAGTGGCACATGCATCTGGAGGTTGTTTGAATGGTTGGAGGCCCTGGCACAGCCATTCTCTCTGTCTCTCCTCTCTCCTCTCTCTCTCCTAGCAAATAAATAAAATATTTTTTAAATATTTTTTATTTTTATTTATTTATTTGAAAGAGACAGACAGAAAGAGGGAGATTGAGAGAGAGAGAGAGAGAATGGGCGTGCCAGGGCCTCCAGCCACTGCAAACGAAGTCCAGATGCATGCGCCCCCCTTGTGCATCAGGCTAACGTGGGTCCTGGGGAATTGAGCCTCGAACCCGGGTCCTTAGGCTTCAGAGGCAAGCGCTTAACCGCTAAGCCATCTCTCCAGCCCAAATAAAATATTTTTTAAAAGATTAAACACTAAGAATTAAATTGTCCAAAGGAACAGATCCCTGAGAACCAGGTGTGGTGACACATTCCTGTGGTCCCCAGCACTCAGGATGCAGAGGCAGGGAGATCTCTGGTTTGAAGTTGGCCTAGGTGACATTTTAAGTCCCTGCCTCAAAAAACAAAAATCATGGGGCTGAAGAAATGGCTTAGCGGTTAAGGCGTTTGCCTGCAAAGCCAAAGGATCCCAATTCGATTCTTCAGGACCCATGTAAGCCAGTTCCACAAGGGGGCACATACATCTGGAGTTCGTTTGCAGTGGCTAGAGGCCCCGGTGCACCCATTCTCTCTCTCTCTCTCTCTCTCTCTCTGCCTCTTTCTCAAATAAATAAGTAAATAAATAAAATATATTTTTAAAAAATCACCAGACATGATGGTGCATGCCTTTAAATCCCAGCACCCGGGATGCAGGAAGCAGAGATAGGAGGATTGCTTTGAGTTCCAGGCCACCCGAGGCAGGCTAGAGCAAAATCTTACCTCAAACAAACAAACAAAAAAAAGGATAAGGATAATTGTTAGTCCTTTCTTCCCCCCAAATCTTCAACCCAACCAACGCACCAGGCATAAGGTCACTCCTAACCCTGCTAGAGATGGAAGTAAAAATAGCTCTTGTTTCATAGGCTTTGACAGTTCCCAGCTGGATCATGTGACTGTGCCTGGTCCCTGTGGTTTCTCATTACTCTCAAATGATGGGATAGATGGGAGTTATTTAGGGACCAAGGACTGACTTTTGCTCTAAAATATCCATTTTGCTTGTTAAAGCTACAGTAACATTTATTCATCATTTCTTAGAATTTATTTTTTTAACATTTTTAAAATATTTTATTTTATTTGAGAAAGAGAGAGAGAGAATGGGAGTGCCAGGGCCTCCAGCCACTGCTTATGAATTCCAGACACATGTGCCCCCTGTGCATCTGGCTTATGTGGGTCCTGGAGAATCGAACCAGGATCCTTTGGCTTTCAGGCAAACTTAGCTGCTAAGCCATCTCTCCAGCCCCATTTCTTAGAATTTTCTTAGAATTTCTGTCTTCAGCTGGTATGTGTGTTTTGTTTTTTTTTTTTTTTTTCTTTTTGAGACAGATTCTCATGTAGCCAGGATGTAGCTAAGGATGACTTTGAATTGATCTGCTTCTACTTCCCAAGTGTTAGAATTATAGATGTGAGCCACCTCTCCCTCATGCAACAATTATCACATATGATTACACTCCTATCAGAAAAGTATGTGTCTATAATTCCAACACTTGGAGGATCACCATGAGTTCGAGGCCTTGATTCTGAAACCTGGAAAGTTGTCAGGTGGTCACATCTGGAGGGAGGGCACACTCAGTCCAAAGCAGCATAAGACATGGCTAGCTGGGATTTAATCCAT
This sequence comes from Dipus sagitta, assembly GCA_036346955.1. Lineage (NCBI taxonomy): Eukaryota > Metazoa > Chordata > Mammalia > Rodentia > Dipodidae > Dipus > Dipus sagitta. The sequence goes on from CM070770.1 coordinate 336,522,591, forward strand.
GCTCTAATTAGAAAACAAAATGAAACTCGTTTTTGTTAAATTGAAAAAAATATACTTGTACATGGAGAAAAATATTCTTTGTTTATGGAAAAACAATGTGAAAATTTAATCTCCATTTGACTTCAACTCCTAGTCTTACTCCTCAGAGGCATTTGCTATTAATATTTTCTGTTGTCTTCTTCCAGAAATATTGTATGCATTCAAACCTTAATTAGAGCAAGCTGTCCACATTTCTTTGTGATTTGCTTTTGGGTATCTTGAGGAGGTTATTTTTTCATGGCAGTATAATATTCCATTTTGAGGTATACCATAACTTATTCAGACCCTATTGACAACCATTTTGGTTATTTATGGTCTTTTGCTGATAGACATTGCTACAATGAAAATCTATATGTACACATATACCTATTATATATGTATGTATGCATATATCTTTATGAACATGTAATCTGTAAATTTTTCAAAGTAGCTGGAGAGATGGCTAAGAGGTTAAGGCACTTGCTTGCAAAGCCTAACAGCCTGGGTTCAATTCTCCAGTACCCACATCAAGCTAGATGGACAAGGTGAGGATAGGAGACCCTGGCACACCCATTCTCTCTTTCTCTCCTTGCAAGTAAATTTAAGAAAATTTAATAAATAAAAGAGCTGGGCGTGGTGGCACACGCCTTTAATCCCAGCACTCGGGAGGCAGAGTTAGGAGGATTGCTGTGAGTTCGAGGCCACCCTGAGACTACATAGTGAATTCCAGGTCAGCCTGAGCTAGAGTGAGACCCTACCTCAGAAAAAAAAAAAAAAAAAAATTCTCAAAGTACATATCAAAGTTGGAAGGTTTGTACATTTAAAATATTAGTAGGGGGTGTTGGAAAGATGGCAGTTAAAGGAGCTTTTGTTTACTTGCAAAGCTTGCTGGCCACCCACATAAATCAGACACAAAAAGTGGAACAAGTATCTGGCATTTGTTTGCAGTGGCAAGAGCCTTGGCATGCCCATACACACACACATGCACACACATGCATGTGCATGTCTCAGTGACGTTACATGTAAAGTAAGGATAATCTTGGTTTTGAGCATTAAAACATATGTACCATACCTTGGAAGGGCGCCTGTCACATAACGAGTATTTTAGCATTGTTATTGGCTTAAGAGAAACACCGCTCTGGGTATCTTACACAGAAAAGGGGAGTTTATGAGAAAATTACAGGAGGATTTGACACATTCCAAAGGAGAGACATGCAGCTTGAGCCTCAAAGGAGATGAGCGTATGGAAGGTAGAACGTGATCAGGAAGAGAGTTTCTCTCTCCTCCATCATCTGTCTTTCACTGCAGTGACTGATTCTTAGTTCTCCACAAGCCAGCCAACATGATTTGTCCCTAGCCTGAGAACCCATCACCTGAGATGATCTGGGTTGTACCATGAGAGTCTGATAATAGTACAGAAAGAACAAACAGAAGCCAGCCAGGTGTGGTGGTGCACACCTTTAATCCCAGCACTCAGGAGGCAGAGGTAGGAGGATCACCGTGAGTTTGATGCCAGCCTGAAAGTACATAATGAATTCCAGGTCAGCCTGGGCTAGAGTGATACTCTACCTGGAAAAAAACAGAAAAAAAAAAAAAGATTTTTTTTAAAGAAATCTATATTTTGGATATTATTATTACTTTTTGTGTTTGTTTGTTTTTGGGTTTTCAAAGTAGGGTCTCACTGTAGATCAGGCTGACCTAGAATTCGCTATGTAGTCTCAGGGTGGCCTTGAACTCAGGATGATCTTCCTAGTTCTGCCTCCTGAGTCCTGGGATTAAAGGCATGCGCCACCATGCCTGGTTCTTATTATTTCATCCTTTCTTTTTTTTTTTTAAAAAAAAGGAGGTTTTTTTGTTTATTTTTATTTATTTATTTGAGAGCAACAGACAGACAGAGAAAGAGGCAGAGAGAGAGAGAGAAAGAATGGGCATATCAGGGCCTCCAGCCACTGCAAATGAACTCCAGATGCATGTGCCACCTTGTGCATCTGGCTTACGTGGATACTGTGGAATCAAGCCTCGAACCAGGATCCTTAGGCTTCACAGGCAAGCTCTTAACCACTAAGCCATCTCTCCAGCCCTTATTATTTCATCTTAATGCATGCAGACTTTTCTAATTGCATACTGATCATATGTTGAACATTCAAACCTTTCTAAACTTTGTTTATGTGTCATTGCATATAAGCATACCAATAGCATAAATTTATAAAATGAAATTATGAAACCACATTGTCTAGATATTGGCAAACTGCTTTCCACAAACATTATGAAAGTTCTCTGGCAGCTCCAGGGAATGCAGCTTAGAGCACTGTGCAGCATGTGCAAGGTCCTGGGTTCATCCTGAACACCACAAAGACAAACAGCAATTCTCTGGCAGACTTTAAAGGCATGCTAAACTGACTAGGTTATAAAATTGCCTGCTTTTATTTCATTCCCAAGTTAGTAAAAGCACTTAATACGGTAAGTTTTTGTTTTTGTTTTTCAAGGTAAGGTCTCGCTCTAGCCCAGGCTGACCTGGAATTCATTTATGTAGTCTCAGGGTGGCCTCAAACTGACAGCGATCCTCCTACCTCTGCCTCCCAAGTGCTAGGAATAAAGGTGTGCCCATCACGCCCAGCTTTTTTTTTTTTTTTTGCTGCTGCTGTTTCTTTGTTTTGTTTTGTTTTGTTTTGTTTTGTTTTTGCAAGCACAGAGAAAGAGATAGTGAGAATATGGTCATGCCAGGGCCTCTTGCCACTGCAAATGCATTCCAAATGCATGGGTCACTTTGTGCATCTGGCTTTACATGGGTACTAGGGAATCAAACTCAGGCTGTCAGGCTCTACAAGCAAGCATCTTTAGCCACTGAACCATCCCTTCAGCACCCTGTTGTTTTTGCCCAAAGTAAGCAACTCCAACTTTTTGTTTGTCTGTTTGTTTGTTTTTGAGGTAGGGTCTCGCTCTAGCCCAGGCTGACCTGGAATTCACTATGTAGTTTCAGGCTGGCCTCAAACTCATGGCAGTCCTCCTACCTCTGCCTCCTGAGTGCTGGGATTAAAGGTGTGCACCACCATGCCGGGCTTTGAACTTTTTGTTGTTGTTGAGACAAGGTCTCAAAAAGTTTTGTAGCTCATGTTGGGCTTGAATTCTCAGCAATTCTGCTTTTAGTCTCTGGAATGCTGGGATTACAAGCATGAACCACTACTGCGCAAACTGAGCACAGTAGTGGTTTATATATATACTAACTCACAAATTTGCACAACAACATCCTTACACTGGGGCCATACTAATCTCTGTATCATTCCAATTTTATCAAGATGTGAGCACACAACTTGAACTTTTAATATTCCCCCCCCCCATGGGCAAAAATTTAAAACTAGCCGGGCGTGGTGGCGCACGCCTTTGATCCCAGCACTCGGGAGGCAGAGGTAGGAGGATCGCCGTGAGTTCAAGGCCACCCTGAGACTCCATAGTGAATTCCAGGTCAGCCTGGGCTAGAGTGAGACCCTACCTTAAAAAAAAAAAAAAAAATTTAAAACTAGAAAAACGTGTAATCCATTATATTGAAGACTTAGGATCTATTTTATCTATTACACAGTTTGATCTCCTGAGTCACTATCTCTGGTTATATTATCAAATCTTCGAGATTTCTTCCAAATAGCACCAGGGATCTACCTCACTGGCACAGGTGGTCATTGGTGCTAGATTAGAAATTTGGCTTTTAGGCTAGAGAGATGACTCAGCTGTTAAGGTGCTTGCCTGCCATGTCTAACCACCCGGGTTCAATTCCTCAGTACCCACATAAAGCCAGATGCAAAAAGTAGCCGGGCATGGTGGCGCACGCCTTTAATCCCAGCACTTGGGAGGCAGAGGTAGGAGGATCGCTGTGAATTCAAGGCCACCCTGAGATTACATAGTGAATTTCAGGTCAGCCGGGGCTAGAGCGAGACCCTACCTCAAAAAAAAAAAAAAAAAAAAGTAGTGCATGCATCTAGAGTTCATTTGCAGTGACTAGAGGCTCTGGCACATTCATTCATTCTCTCTCTGTCTCTTTCTCTCCTTTTAAATAAATAAAATAAGAATGAGGCTTTTGTCTAGTTTTGAACTATTCATACCCTGGGATCTGTAGAGTTCTTTATAGGAACTGAAAGCACTTTGTACACAGCAAGCCCTGGAAGATGCGCGGTTACAGGTGGAGAAGCTGCTCTTTCAAAACTGGTTTCAGTTAAGCTCGTTTTCTTCCCTGAGACTAAGGCTCCCCCTAGTGGAAATTTCTGTTATAGCTTCATCCAGCCCCTTCCACCTCTCCCCTTCCCTAATACCTCCCTCCCCTCACATGTCTGTTCTCTTTGGGAGTCAGGATCTCATTATGTAGCCCAGACTATACTTCCAGCTACTCGAGGGACTGTGGCAGAAGGAGTTCAAACTGCTTGGGCAACACAACGAGTAATTTAGTGAGATTCTGTCTCAAAAATAAAATCGGGTGTGGTGCCGCATGTCTTTAATCCCAGCACTCAGGAGGCCAAGGTAGGAGGATCCCTGTGAGTTCGAGGCCAGCCTGAGACTACATAGTGAATTACAGGTCAGCTTGAGCTACAGCGAGACTCTACCTCAAAAAAACAAATAAAATTAAATTAAATAAATTTAAAGGCAGGGGCGGGGCTGGAGAGAAGTCTTAGCAGTTAAGGCACTTGCCTGCAAAGCCAAAGGATCTCGGTTTCATTCTCCAGGATCCACGTAAACCAGATGCACAAGGGGTGCACGTGTCTGGACTTCGTTTGCAGCAGCTAGAGGCCCTGGTGTACCCATTCTCTCTCTCTCTCTCTCTCTCTCTCTCTCTCTCCCTGCCTATTTTTTCTCTCCCTCTCTTTCAAATAAATAAATTAATAAACAAATTAATTAAATAAGATAAAGAACCCTGAAGAATCCAGAGAATGAGCTTTGCACACTCTCACTGATGGTGAGGAAGAGTCAGGGAGAGAAGGCTGCAAGATAAACTATGTAAGCAGTTTACATAATTATAAAAAAGATTAATTTGGTTATCATTTAGACAGGGTCTGGCCTTTAACTCACCATGGCCTCAAATTCTCTATCATTTATTTAGTTGCAAGCACAGAGAGAGACAGACAGAGTGAATGGGTGTGCCAAGGCCTCCAGCTGCTGCAAATAGACTCCAGATGCATGCACTACTTTGTGCATCTGGCCTCATGTGGATACTGGGGAATTGAACTCCTGTCACTAGGCTCTAAAGACAAGCACCTTAGCCACTGGGCCATCTCTCCAGCCCGCCCTCAGATTCTTTTTTTTTTTTTTTTTTTTTCCCAGTTAGGTTCTCACTCTAGGTTCAGGCTGATCTGGAATTCACTATGTAGTCTGAGGGTGGCCTTGAACTCACAGTGATCCTCCTACCTCTGTTTCCCAAGTACTGGGATTAAAGGCATGAGCCACTACGCCTGGCTGGCCTCAAATTGTTGATCCTCCTGATTTAACCTCCCAAGTGCCGAGATTACAGGTGGGGAGCACCTTGCCTAGCTAAAAAGCAAGTTTAAATCTTTTGTAAAGCATCATTAAAATGAAGAAATTGATACTTCTTTCCTCTTCTCTTTTGGGGGCAGGGGGCTGGCTGGCTAGACAGAGTTTTGCTGTGTAGTCCTGCCCAGCTTCACATTCATAGTAGCCTTCCTGCTTCACGTCCCTGAGTGCTGAGGTGGTAGGTGTGTACCACTCTGCATGCCTACTTATTGGCAACACACACACACACACACACACACACACACACACTCACACACACACTCAAAGGAGAAAGAGTTGGTTACAATATCAAAGTGATAAAAATTAGTTAATATTTCCACTTCCTTTCAACACAACAATGATATGCATTTTTGAGAGTAACTCTCCCCCTAGTAGAGACTAGTTTTATTTCGCAACTAGTACCCCACTCACTGCCGGTTCTGTTTATTCAGCAGAGTAAACAAAAAATCCTTTGCCTAAGGTCTCCTGCTACCATATCTCTGTTCCTTTCTCAGTCCCTTCATATCTCTCTCTTTTATTTTTGCCTTTGGTTTTATGAGATAGAGTATTGCTCTAGCCCAGGCTGACCTGGAATTCACTATGTAGTCTCAGGGTGGCCTCGAACTCATGGTGATCCTCCTATGTCTGCCTCCCTAGTGCTGGAACTAAAGGCATATGCCACCACACCAAGCTGTCTTTTTAAAAAATATTTTATTTTATCATTGTTATTATTGTTTTTTGTTTGTTTTTCGAGGTAGGGTCTTGCTCTAGCCCAAGCTGACCTGGAATTCACTATGTAGTCTCAGGGTAGCCTTGAACTCATGGCAATCCTCCTACCTCTGCCTCCCAAGGGCTGGGATTAAAGGTGTGCACCACCACACCCAGCTGTTATTATATTTTATTTATTTATTTATTTGAGAGAGAAAGAGGCAGACAGCTAGAGAGAGAGAGAGAGAGAGAGAAGAGAATGGGTGCACCAGGGCCTCCAAACACTGCAAACGAACTTTAGACACATGCACTACCTTGTGCGTCTGGCTTACGTGGGTACTGGAGAATTGAACCTGGGTTCTCAGGCTTTGCAGGCAAGTGCCTTAACTGCTAAGCCATCTCTCCAGCCCTGACTTTTTAATTTTTATTTTAGAGAGAGCACACAAGACAGACAGAATTGGTGTGCCAGGGCCTCAGCCACTGCAATCAAACTCCAGAAGCTTGCACCACCCAGTGGGCATGTGTGACCTTGTGCTTGCCTCATTTTTGTGCGTCTGGCTTACGTGGGACCTGGAGAGTCAAATATGGTGTCCTTAGGCTTCACAGGCAAGTGCCTTAACCACTAAGCTGTCTCTCCAGTCCATACCTCTATTTTTTGAGTCAAGTTTTCGAATGCTGAGACTACAGGTGTGTGAGTTATCACTCCTGGCTAGGCGGTATTTTTCCTTTCCATATTCAGGGCTGGAGTTGAACCCAGAGCCTTGTGCATGTTGGTAAGTGCTCTACCTTTCAGCTGAATCTCCAAACACACACACACACACACACACACACACACACACACACACACAAACACACACAAACACTTTTTTGGAATGAAGGTCTTGTTACATAGCCCTGGCTGGCCTAAGCCTCCCAAATGGTAGCATTCTAGGCACACCACCATGCCAAACTCACCATAGTCCTTTTAGTACATAGGTACTAGTGTCAGGTGAAGAAAGATGTGGAAGACATCAAGAAATGAAGTAGAGGCTGGAGAGATGGCTTAGCGGTTAAGTGCTTGCCTGTGAAGCCTAAGGACCCCGGTTTGAGGCTCGATTCCCCAGGTCCCATGTAAGCCAGGTGCACAAGGGGGCGCATGCATCTGGAGTTCATTTGCAGTGGCGGGAGGCCCTGGCGTGCCCATTCTCTATCTATCTGCCTCTTTCTCTCTCTGTATGTCTGTCGCTCTCAAATAAATAAAAGCAAACAAAAAAGTTAAAGAAAGAAAGAAAGAAATGAAGTAGCCAGGTGTGGTGGTGTATGCCTTTCTCCCAGCACTTGGGAGGCAGAGGTAGGAGAATCGCTGTGAGTTCAAGGCCAGCTTGAGACTACATAATAAATCCCAGGTCAGCCTGGGCTAGAGTAAGACTCTGTCTCAAAAAAGAAAAAAATAAGTAACAAGGAGTAAGTTTATTTTACAAGTGGGGAGATGAGAGACATGGGAAGTGCTGAAAGCCAAAAAGATTTGCATAATTTGCCTCCAAACGATGAAAGAGCCTCGGCTTCATAAGGGTAAAAAAAGTCCCTACCACTTCTGCCCAGAAAGAGGTAATTGATACGGTTCTATCACTGGTGTTCAGGGACATCACTCCCCTCACAGCCCTGCCCCAGGGAGCGATTCTGAAAAGGAACAGTGATGTGTAAGGGATGAGGACCGATTGAGCCAGGTATATAGTAGCACAAGGCACATTCCAGGCACATCTCCCAACCCTCAGGACCAACCCACAGGGCACTGACACAGGTGAGACATATGAACCAGAGAAACCCAGAGTGGTCTCTTCTGGTATTTGTATCCTGGGCTCCTGTAAGTCATGTGACCTTGTACAGTGGAAACCACTGAGTGGAGGGCTAACCTCTCTGGTTTCTAAATGTACTATGTTCTTTCTCATTCTAAGTTGTACTGTAATACCACCCTTTATACCAGCTAAGCATTCTGATATATGCTACAACATGGGTGAAATCTGAGGACATTATGCTAAGTGAAATAAGTCAGTCACATGAGGATAAATGTACAAGTCCTCTTCTATGAAGCACTTACAATAGTCAAATTACTAGTAACTGAAAGTAAAATGTGCTTGCCAGAGCTAGGAAAGGGGAAATGGAAAATTATTTTAATGGGTACAGAGTTGTGCAAGATGAAGAGTTCTAGAAGTGGATGGTGGTGGTGATGGTTGAAAACAACTGCATGTCATGCTCCTAAAGTGTACATTCAAAATTTAGGCAGGGGTGGTGGTACGCGCCTTTAATCCCAGCAGGCAGAGGTAGGAGGATCACTGTGAGTTCTAGGCCACCCTGAGACTACATAGTGAATTCCCGGTCAGCTAGAGTGAACCCTACCTCGAAAGGCCAAAATAAAATAAAATAAAATATTTTTTAAAAAGAAAGAAATTTAAGCATAGGAAAGGTAAATAACTTCCTCAAGAGTACACAGCCAGAGAACTGCAGTAATCTGGCAAACTCCCCCCCCCCCGTCTCCCCCCCCACACACAAAATGGCTTGCTTTCACAGTGCCTTTGAGGCTCATACATACTGCATGAATCAGGAGCCCATTCCTTTTTGGTTTTGGTTTTGCTTTTTATTATTTATTTATTTTTGAGGCAGAGTCTCACTCTAGCCCAGGCTGACCTGTAATTCACTATGTAGTCTCAGGGTGGCCTCGAACACACGGTGATCCTCCTACTTCTGCCTCCCAAATGCTGGGATTAAAGGCGTGCGCCACCACGCCCAGCCCTTTCCTTTCTAGTTGCTGAGTAGTAGCAACCAGTAGTACATCATTTGGGCACATCACAACCTGCTCTCATCCATTCCTCACTTGAGGGGTGGTTAGATTGTTTCTAGGTTTAAGTGACTACAAGTAAAGCTGTTGCAAGTTAGTGTGTGGTATTATAGTTACCTTCCTGTTGCTGGGACAAAACACTCCACCAAAGCAGCTGATGGGAGGAAAAGGTTTGTCTCTCTCTCTATTTTTTTTTTTTTTTTTTTTGCGAGGTAGGGTCTCACTCTAGTCCAGGCTGCCAGAAATTCACCATGTTGTCTCAGGGTGGTCTTGAGCCCAAAACGTTCCTCCTACTTCTGCCTCCCAAGTGCTGGGATTAAAGGCGGGTGCCACCACAGTTTTTATCTCTCTCCCCTCTCTCTCTCTCTTTTTTTTTTTTTTTTTTTTTTGGTTTTTCGAGGTAGGGTCTCACTCTAGCCCAGGCTGACCTGGAATTCACTATGGAGTCTTAGGGTGGCCTTGAACTCACGGCGATCCTCCTACCTCTGCCTCCCGAGTGCTGGGATTAGAGGCGTGCACCACCACCCCCGGCTTGGTCTCTCTTTTTAAGACAGGGTCTCATGTAGCCCTAGGAGTTGGCCTGCAACTCCCTGTATAACTGAGGATGTCCTAGAACTCCTGATCCTCCTGCCTCTATCTCCCAAGTGGTAGGATTACAGGCATGTGCCATCATGCCCTGTTTTATGTGGTGCTGGGGATTTAACTCAGGGCTTCTTGCATGATAGGAAAGAACATTATCCACTGAGCCAACATGTCCTGCCCTTGACTTACAGTCTTGAGGGGTAGTTTCATCACGGTGGAGAAAATGTGGGAGAGAGCTGAAGAGATGGATTAGCGGTTAAGGCACTTGCTGGTGAAGACTAAGGATCCAGTTCGACTCACCAGTACACACATAAACCAGATGCACATGGTGGCAAGTGTCTAGCACACCCATTCTCTCTCTCTTGCAAAAATAAATAAAGGGTCTGTCACAGAGGAATTCGGCATGGGGATGAAATGAGGCAGTTGTAATGTTGAAGACAACACAGACAGGTACTTGGTAAACTGGTTTTTAAATCTAGTGCCATACGAATAAACTACCCCCGCCCCATTTCACTGTGGGAGAACTGGGATCACAGAGGTTTGCTACTGCGTATAGCTTTTCATGGGTTCAGAGGGTCATGTTTGTGCAACACTTTACCCACTGAGTTGCTTGTCTTAATTTGTTGTTGTTGTTGTTGTTGTTTTGGTTTTTCAAGGTAGAGTCTCGCTTTAGCCCAAGCTGACCTGGAATTCACTATGTAGTCCCAGGGTGGCCTCGAACTCACAGTGATCCTCCTACCTCTGCCTCCTGAGTGCTGGGATTAAAGGAGGGCACCACCACACCCGGCTTGTCTTAATTTTTTAAGTAATCATTTCTTTTGTGACTCCACTGTTTTGTTGTGTTATTTATGCTTAAGGTTTCAAATCAGCTGTGGTGGTGGTAAGCAACTGTAATCGCAGTATTTGAGAGGATGGAGGAGGGGAATCATGAGTTCAAGGCTAGCCTGGGCTACATATGAAGACCTTGTCTCAAAAAAACAAAAACAAAAACACATAAGGAGTAGATTTTTTTTTAATTTTATTTATTTATTTATTTATTTATTTATTTGAGAGAGTGAGAGAGGGAAAAAGGCAGAGAAAGAGAGAGAGAGAGAATGGGCATGCCAGGGCCTCCAGCCACTGCAAACAAACTCCAGATGCATGTGCCCCCTTGTGCATCTGGCTTACGTGGGTCCTGGGGAATCAAACTGGAATCCTTTGGCTTTGCAGGCAAACGTCTTAACTGCTAAGCCATCCCTCTGTTGTGCCCAGATCACGGAGTCCCCAAAGGCCATCAAGAGAATCGGACACCTATGCAACAGCAAAGAGCTTTATTTCGGGCTTAAGCTTGGGCTCCTGACTTCACCAACACAGTGGGTCCGTCCAAGAGCCCTGAAAGGCAGTTGGGAGAGGCTTTTCTTGGGGTTCAAACAGGGAAAAGGGAATTGGCAGTTACATGATTGGTTGACATTTAGCAAAAGTACACATGTTACAAAATGATTGGTTACATTGCAGCTGAGGAACATTAAGCAAACTTATCTATGACCACAGGAATGTATAACATCTACGTGGCCCTTTCTGATTGGTCCGTACTAGGGCTGTGGGGCAGTTTGTGGTTTTTCCAGCAACTGTTGTGTCTTAACTAGGAAAAAGAAACTTAGGCCTACTAAGGCCTGTCATGGTGTTACTCTAGTTTGGCCCTTCATTTCCCCCCTCTTCTAGTAACTATAGGGAGCCCAATCATGGGTCCTTGTTAGGGAATGGGCTATTGGATTTGGGTGTCAGAACCAGGTTGGGTCCTATAGGGGGTGGGGGTCCCTGACAGGTTCAACTTTCAGTTTAATGGTGAATAACAGACCATCATCATAACCAGACTTATATAGCCTCAGTCCCCAGGTCTTTCCTGCTTCCCAATCAGTATCTGCTTTACCTTGTTCTGTAAATGTTATCTGGACAGGATTGCACAGGAATTGTGTACATCGCCCGTACAGGGGGTTGATAGACAACCGTGCCTGTGGCACTCGGGAGACCTGAATCTTGTCAGTTGTAACTGGTGGTCGCCATGAGATGCTCCCGGTAGATTCACATCCCCATTTGTAACAATAAAAGTGCTCTGCTCCCCCACATTGTTGGATTTGTTTCCTAGATCTACCCCATCCTGGACAGACATAAAAAGGGGTCTGGAGAAGTCTGGCTCTCTTAATTACATGACTGCATCCAGGTCCCCCCCCTGAGGCTGGTGGTTGTAGGGTACAACCCTGTCCTACTTTACCGTTTTTATTACATTCCGGTCTCCCTTTTGTTTCTAAATCCCAGTCTCCTATGTCCCAATTGCCAGCAGCCAACCGGCACAAATCAAACTGTAGGGTAGGCCACCAGGCACCCTTCGGGGACACTAGGGATGAGCTATTAACAATGTTACCTGTGGCTGGTACTAATAATCAACCAAGTGAGGTTAAGAGGCTGGTGCGGGTTGCCTACCAGCAAGGGCAGCTCGAGCAGAAGTAGAAGAATTATTGCAGTCCATCTCGGCGAAGCTCTCATTTGAGTGGGGCGCTGCGTTCCTGGTCGATCTTCCATTGTGGCTTGTAGTCTTCGGGCTGAGCCAGGGGTCTGCTAAACGGACATGGGTGTGATGAATCCAGGTGGCGATGCCGTCGACTTTAACAGCTGTGGAGGTGGTCAGGATGACCATGTAGGGTCCCTTCCAGCAAGGTTCGAGGGTCTCGTGGCTATGACGGCGCACGAAGACCCAATCCCCCGGTCGGTAGTTGTGGGGTGATGGCAGTGGTCCAGTCTCATAGATGGCCTGCAAGCGTGGCCACACTTCTTTGTCCCGGGCTAGTGTTTCAAGGGATTCAAGCAAATGTTTATTATCAAATTCAGCAACTAGTTCTGCTTTTAAATTGGGCAAGATAAGGGGTGGTTCGCCAAATATTATTTCATAAGGGGTTACTACCATCCTATAGGGTGTATTTTGCACCCTATAGAGGGTGAAGGGGAGGAGAGCCACCCAGTCCCTGCCAGTCTCCATGGTTAATTTAGTAAGGGCCTCTTTTAGAGTCCTATTCATTCTTTCTACTTGTCACTAATTTTGGCCAGATTAGTGGTCCGCCTAGCTGGCTGCTCAGAACCTCCCCATAAGAATCTGGCGATAGGCCTGGAGTCTCTCCTTACCTTCTGCCGTGTGGAAATCCCAGTCAAGTCTAGTCAGAGGGAAGCTCGCATCTATTATAGCCTGGCTGTTGGTTGGGGTCCCACCGACTCCTGGGACTAGCTTATGAGCTTCAGTCTGGATTCTTTCCCTCTCTTCTGTAGTAAAGGGGATCTGGAAAAGCTGACAGTAATCCTGGGTTGGCAAGCGGGTGAAAATTATAGAATCTAATAGATCTATTAAACTCCCAGGTTTCTCAGAGAATTTTGGGGTCTGCATCTTCCAGTTATAAAGATCACTAGTGGCAAAAGTCCAATAGTAATGAGGTTGATTACCATGTTGGTCAGGGAGCCCCAAAACTCTTAAAGGGAGGGCCTGTCATGGTGTCAAGAGTGGTCAAGTTTGGTCTTTCACCTCCAGCCCAGGAGGGGATTTTTTTTTTTTTTTCAAGGTAGGGTCTCACTTTAGCTCAGGCTGACCTGGAATTCTCTATGTAGTCTCAGGGTGGCCTCGAACTCACGGTGATCCTCCTACCTCTGCCTCTCGAGTGCTGGGATTAAAGGCGTGCGCCACCACGCCCAGCTAGGAGAGGAATTTTTTAAAAAGATATTTTATTTATTTGAGAGACAGAGAGAGAAAGACCCACATACAGAGAATGGGGACACCAGGGCATCCCAAATGAACTCCAGACACATGCACCACCTTGTGCATTTCTGGCTGTAATGTGGGAACTGAGCCCCAGTCCTTAGGCTTTGCAGGCAAGCGCATTAAACACTGAGCCACCTCTCCAGCCCTGTGGAGTGAAATTTTGTTTGTTTGAGGTTAGGGTCTCACTCTAGCCCAGGCTGACCTGGAATTCACTCTGTAGTCTCATAGTGGCCTTGAACTACTGCCTCTGCCTCCCAAGTGCTGGGATTAAAGGCATGCGCCACCACAACTGGCTTTTTTTGCATTGTTTGGGTACAATGTGAACATATTTCTTTGGTAACACAAAGTAGTGGTGTTTTTGTGTGTGTGTGTGTGTGTGTGTGTTTTGTTTTTGTTTTTTCTAGGTAGAACCTCACTCTAGCTCAGGCTGACCTGGAATTCACTATGTAGTCTCAGGGTGGCTTTGAACTCAAGGCGATCCTCCTACCTCTGCCTTCCCAGTGCTGGGATTAAAGTTGTGGCCCGCCCCCCAAAAAAAGTTTTAAAAGATCAGCTGGGCATGGTGGCGCACGCCTTTAATCCCAGCACTCTGGAGGCAGAGGTAGGAGGCTCAGGGTGAGTTGGAGGCCACCCTGAGACTACATAGTGAATTCCAGGTCAGCCTGGGCTAGAGTGAGACCCTACCTCGAAAACCAAAAACCAAAACGCAAAAAACAACAAAAGTCTTAAAAGATGTTGAACTTAAGTGGTACAAGCCTGTAATTTCAGCTACTCAGGAGGATTGCAAGTTCAAGGCCTGTTAGGACTACATAGTGATTTCAAGGCTAGTTTGTGTAATTTAGTGAGACCTTGCCTCAGAGTGAAAACATTAAGGGGTGGGGTGAGGATATAACCCAGTGTTAGTACTTGTCTTGTATGTGAGAGGTGTTACTTAATAGAACGGGATATTAAGCATGTCCACAACTTTTCTACAACTGTAACATATTGATGATAATGGCTATTTCCTAAGAGTCTTACACTGTACCCTGCAAAGTAAATATAAACCAGTTATGATTTCAAAGCGCACATTAGTAAACTAAAGAGCTCAGTAGCTCATGAAAGAGAACTGTTAAACTCTGCTGGACTCGGAACTGACCTGTAACTCCGCAACTCGGGAGGCTGAGGGAGAGGAATGATCACAAGTTTGAGGACAGCCTGAGCTACATTGGCAACAGCCTGTCACAAAACGCGTACAAAAGGGCTGGCTGGGGGTTTGGGCTCAGCGGTAAAGGCCTTCCCTAGCATGTATGAGGTCCATCACCAACCCCCCAAAAAAGAAAAAGTCTGGAAAAACTTTATTAGATTAAGAGAAGGAAACGAGACAGATGATAGGAGCTGAAGAAGAGAAGGCAGAGAGGGTAAACCCCAGAGTACCAGAGCTCCTACCTATGAGAGGACAGGAGACCAAACACATTTTTTCTAAAAGAAATTAAAACTCCACACGCACAAAGCCTTTCTGGCGGGCAGGTTCACATCTGCGAGTGGGAGAGGACGGGGTGGAAGCCGGGCTGCTGCAGAGGCCGGAACCGGCCCCAAGCAGGTGGAAGCGGCCCCCGGCCCTTCCCGGCAGAGTCCGCGCCCCGGCGACCGGGTCTGTCCTTACCCCGCGCTCGGCCGCTCCCTTCCCGGGGCTCTGTGACCGGGTCCCAGGGTCAGGAAGTGACCGCTGCCTTTCCCGCCCTGACTCAGGCCTGACTCAGTTTTCCCGGAGCCTCCCGAACCCCGCAGAGCCCGGACGTCACGGGCAGGGCGGAGCCTTCCTTCCGCGCGGTCGGGGGCGGCGCGGCCCGGCCTGGGGCTGGCCCCCCTAATGGGCTGCTCGGCTGTTCGATCCTTATTTTCAGAAACCCTGCATGGGTCTGTACAACCTGCACAACTTGTGGCAGTTTTGCAAGTGTTGGGTATTCTTTTTATTTCGAAAAATATATTTTTCTCAAACCGGGCACACCTTTGATCCCAGCACTCGGGAGGCAGAGGTGGGAGGATCGCTGTGAGTTCGAGGCCACCCTGAGACTCCATAGTGAATTCCAGGTCAGCCTGGGCTAGAGTGAGACCCTACCTCAAAAAACCAAAATAATGAAAGAAAGAAAGGAGAGAAAGAAAGAAAGGTAAGAGAGGAGAAAGAAAGAAAGAAAGAAAGAAAGAAAGAAAGAAAGAAAGAAGAGAGAAAGAAAGGCAAGAAAGAGAGAAGAAAGAAGGAAAGAAAGGAAGGTGTGTGCGTGTGTGTAAGCGTGTGTGGATGGAGGTCCCAGGACAATCTTGAGGGATTTCTTACTCTTTTTTTTTTTTTTTTTTTTTTTTTTTTTGGTTTTTGGTTTTTGGTTTTTCAAGGTAGGTAGGGTCTCACTCTAGCTCAGGCTGACCTGGAATTCACTATGTCATCTCAGGGTGGCCTCGAACTCACGGCAATCCTCCTACTTCTGCCTCCCAAGTGCTGGGATTGAAGGCATGCGTCAACACGCCCAGTTCTTGCTCTATTTTCTTTTGAGACAGAGGGTTTCTTTTGCAGCTGCTGCTAGTGAGCTTCCGGATTCTCCTGGCTTCAGGCCCCATTGACCTGGGTGTTGGGATTTTAGACGTATACCATTTTGTGTGCTCTTTTACGTGGGTGCTAAGTAGGATCGAGCTCAGCCATGTCCTCATCTTTTTGTTTAAACATGTTATTTTCACTAATTTAGAGAGAAATATTGAATGGGCAAACAAATTCCAGTCGCATGCATCACCATATGCATCTTTTTGGTTTTTTTGGTATTTTTCGAGGTAGGTCTCACTCTCTAGCCCAGGCTGACCTGCAAGTCATCTGTAGTCCCAGGCTGGCCTCAAACTCACAACAATCTTCTACCTCCCCCAGTGCTGGAATTAATGGCATGGGCCACCATGTCCGTTTTGGAACTCACAGCAATCCTCCAACCTCAGTGGCAAAAGTACCTTTTTTTTTTTTTTTTTTTTTAATGAGAGAGAGAGAAAATTGGCACATCAGGGCCTCCAGGCACTGCAGTCAAGCTCCAGACTCATGTGCACCCTTGTGCACATGTGCGGTCTTGTGTGCTTGCGTCACTGCGTCTGGCTTACGTGAGACCGGGAGAGTTGAAGATTCCTTAGGCTTCACAGGCAAGCAGCTTACCTACTAAGCCATCTCTCTAGCCACTTTCTTTCTTTGGAAGTAAAGTGCTTGTTTTGTTTATAGTTTAGTGGAAGTTTCTTCTCAGCACTCAGGAGGCAGAGGGTAGGAGGATCACCGTGAGTTTGAGGCTTTGAGGCCACCCTGAGACTTCATAGTGAATTCCAGGTTAGCCTAGGCTAGAGTAAAACCTCACCCCAGAAGAAAACAAACAAAAAATGGGGGATTTCCTGTTTTTTCAGCTGGGAGGTGGGAGGTGGGGAACCTGAACGTAGAGAACATTTCATTGATCAAATGAAAACATACATTGCTTCCGCCTGATTTTGGACCAAGGACTTCAGGATTCCAGGGGACACGAGACAAAAGGGCTTCGAGAGAGGGAGAAGAAGAGGAGGAAGAGAGGCGTGGAGAGGAGGGGCGACAATTGAATCTCGATACAGGATTGTAAACTCCGGAGGGAGGAAGAAGAGGGACCCCGGGCAGCCCCGGTAGAAGAGACCAGGCACTTGAAGGACAAGGCCTTGACCAGAACTATTCCCCCCACCCCTCGGGGCGGAGGCTGGAACTGACTTTGTTCATTCATTCATTCTTCGTTTCTGGCTAAGACAGAAACTGAAGGGGCAGCACAGATGTTTTAAACGTATCGCTGCTCTGAAAAGACCAAATCTCCCCCAGTGTCCCTGCTCCGCCCTCGCCCCTGGTACTGGGAGGGACGGGGTTTCATTGCAATACTGGTGAGTCCTTCCTCCGGATGTCAACGGAAAACTGGGGGGGAAAAAAAAAATACTGCAACTGTTTCCGCCCGGTTTCGAACCGGGGACCTTTCGCGTGTGAGGCGAACGTGATAACCACTACACTACGGAAACCGGCCGGTAGCCGGCCTCTTGCAAACCTCTCTTGAAACTCCGCAGCTCATCTCGGCCCTCCAGAGCCGGCCCCGCCCAGCGCCAGGCGCGATTTCACTCTCCAGCGTGTGGGCGGCGGGCACAGAAAACCCGGTGGCCGCTTCCCAAGAAACTTGCAGCACAGCTAGGGCCGGAGGGCTTGGCGCGAGTGTGCACGGCTCCGGATCAGCGCCGTCTGCTCCCCTGCCGGGCTGGAGGCTAGCGGGGCAGTCCCTACAGGCAGCAAAGACACACCCCAGTGACGGCGTGGCTCGGGAGGAGCAAGCTCATGCTTGAAACAATAAAAATACACCTTGTGCTCGTCTCGAACTTCATGTAAAGACATTTTCAATTTATCATTTCGATTTTTTGTAAACAGTGCTACAAGGGAAATATATTCAAATATTGTAAAGATGAAGAGGCTAGGGCTGGAGAGATGACTCAGCGGTTAAAGGCGCTGGCTTGTAAGGCCTGACAGGTGGTGCAAGGTGAAGGGCGTCTGCAGTGGCAAGAGGTCCTGGGCACCCATTCCCTCTCTTCCTTGCAAATATACATACAATTCTAAATATTTTATTTGCTTGGAGAGAGCCATGCCAGATCCTCTTGCCACTGCAAATGAACTCCAGACACACACACCACTTGGTGGATCTGGATTTATGTGGGTGCAGGGAAATGAACATGGGCTGTCAGGGTTTGCAAGCAAGCACCTTTGTAACCACTGAACAATCTCCCCAGCCCCAGTAAAAACATTTTTACAAAAAAAAAAAAAAGGCTGGAGAGATGGCTTAGCGGTTAAGGCCTTTGCCTGCAAAGCCAAAGGAGCCACTTAAACTAGATGCACAAAGGGGCACATGCATCTGGAGTTCTTTTGCTTTGGCTGGGTGCCCTGGCGTGCCCATTCTCTCTCTCTCTCTCTCTCTCTCTCTCTCTCTTTCTCTCCCTCCCTCTCCCTCTTTCTATCTCAAATAAATAAATAAAAAATATTTTTAAAAAATTAAGCAAGCATGGTGGTGCATGCCTTTAATCCCAGCACTCAGGAGGCAGAGGTAGGAGGATCACCATGAGTTTGAGAGAGAGAGAAAAAAAAATTTTTTTTTTTTAAATGAAGAGATTAAGTAAATTTGACTTGAGGAGCCCGACGTGGTGGCGCATGCCTTTAATCCCAGCACTCGGGAGGCTGAGGTAGGAGGATTGCCATGAGTTCAAGGCCACCCTGAGACTACATAGTAAATTCCAGGAGAGCCTGAGCTAGAATGAAACGCTACCTCGGTTAAAAAAAAAAAAAAATTGACTTGACTAAGCTAGAAGGAAAGTGTAGAGGAAAGGAAGCAAGACTCAAGAGCAGAAAGTAGGTTTGGGGGATGAGAATCAAATGAGAAATGTTCAAATATGCTGTCTTTTGACAGATGTGTGCACAAGTATATAAAATGAAAGATCACATTCAGCCACCAGCTAGGCGTGGTGGCACACACCTTTAATTCCAGCACTTGGGAGGCACAGGTAGAAGGATTGCTATGAGTTTGAGGGCAGCCTGAGACTGGAAAGTGAGTTCCAGGACAATTTGGGCTAGAGTGAGACCCTACCTTGAAAAATCCCCCCCCCAAAAAAAGTAGGTGAAATTCATGCTAATTATTGCATTCTCAATTTTCCTCTGAGCTTGTCTCTCCATGTTAGAGGTTGAATTTAAGGCCCTGAGCATGGAAGGCAAGCACTCTACCAATCATCACAGCACAGTGTCAGCTCTCTGTTTTCCTCTATATAGAATGACATTAAATGGCAGATAGAAAACAGTGTGATAAGTGAATAGTCACGGCTAATAAGGAAAAACTTAGTAGTTCATGTCCTTTAAAAGCAGTTTTTTTTTTTTTCAGGGCGTGGTGGCACATGCATTTAATTCCAGCACTTGGGAGGCAGAGGTAGGAGGCTCTCTGTGAGTTCAAGGCCAGTGTGGGATTACAGAGTGAGTTTCAGGTCAGCCTGGGCTAGAGTGAGATTCTGCTATGGAAAAACAAACACACAAAAACGTATTTTTTGTTTATTTATTTTGGCTAGTCTCCTGCATTTTCGTTTTGCACATGGCCTGGAAATTTACGTGGTAGACCCAGATACCAGAAAGCAAGATGAAATTCCTTGGATGCATTTAATAGGAGCTAAAGTTTCTGTATTATGTAAGGCTTCTAGAGGAACAGAACCAAATAGAATATGTGGATATGCATTATAAAAAGGATACGTGTTATAAAAAGGGATTTGTTGGGTTGGTTTACACCATAGGAGATGGGTAATCCAACAATGGCCATCTGTATACTGAGGCAAGAGGGTGAGGAGTTTTGGGACAGCAAGACCCTGTCTCACCCATTCTCTATTTGTCTCTGCCTCTTCCTCTCTCTCTCTCTCTCTCTCAAACAAACAAACAAGTCAGGTGTGGTGATGCACACCTTTAATCCCAGCACTTGGGCTCACAGAACTGGCACCAGAGACTGAGTGTAGAATCGGTTTATCTTCACGCCAGTGTGGGCCCAGGAGAATCTTTTCCGAAGCCTGGACCCCAAGCACTGATGACTCAGAGTTTTGACACTTTATGTTGGGCTGTTCATTATTGTTAGTTCTCAGAGCTCAGACCTCCAGGACTAATGCCAGGGACCTTGAGTATGTGATAAGCAAGTTTTGCAGAAACAGAGAAAAAAAAACGTTAACTAATAAGCAGATGTCTGCAGCTGTGCTTTGGAGATAAAAGAAGCAGGGCTGGAGAGGTGGCTTAGTGGTTAAAGAAGCATAAGGTGATTTACAATAGGAGCTGCAATATAGACCATGTCCTTGAAAGAAGCATAAGATGATTTACAATAGGAGCTGCAATACAGACTGCGGCCTTGAAAGCATTCATAAGCGACTTGTCAGCACAAAAGACTATGTGGTCCAGGACATGACTTCAGGGGTAGGAGGTTCTACACTTCTGTTCCCCAATTTCCACCTCACTGAGGTAGGAGGATAGCCATCCATTTGAGACCAGCCTAGGGCTACAGAGTGAGTTCCAGGTCAGCCTGGGCTAGAGTGAGACCCTACTTCCAAAAAACCCAATCAGCCAAACAAACAGCATTTGGTTCCTGTGCAAAGAACCACTGGAATTACCTGCTTTGTTCCTATATTATACATATACATATACATATACATATACATATACATATACATATGTATATATATATATTTTGAGGTAGGGTCTCACTCTAGCCCAGACTGACCTGTAATTCACTATGTAGTCTCAGGGTGGCCTCGAACTCACAGCGATCCTCCTACCTCTGCCTCCCGAGTGCTGGGATTAAAGGCGTGCGCCACAACTCCTGGTGCTTCGTTCATATTTTTCCTCTTCTCCTCCTCGCCATCTTGATATGGCATCCTGGCTACTGGTAGTCACTATATTAGCTGGCCTCCAATTCATAGCAATCCTCCTGCCTCAGCCTCTCAAACGCTGAGATTATATGTTGGGCCACAGATCATATATCACAGCTTCTTTGTGCACATGTGTGTTTGTACTTATCAGAACAATGGAGACACTACACAAATCCAGCATTTTCTATTCAGTTCTACTCATACTTTCTGCCTTTTCCTTATGAGTAAGGAAGGACAGAAAGGAAAAGAAAGTATGGTTGTCCTGTTCTTCCTTTTCCTTCTACATCATCATTTTCAGCATAAATGCTGTGTAATTGAGAAGGAAATAAACTGGGCATGGTGGCGCATGGCTTTAATCCCAGCACTCGGGAGGCAAAGGTAGGAGAATCACTGTGAGTTCGAGGCCACCCTGAGACTACATAGTGAATTCCAGGTCAGCCTGGACTAGAGTGAAACCCTACCTTAAAAAACCAAAAAAAAAAAAAAAAAAAAGGAAATAACACAAAAAGTCTATGACGGGATTCTTTGATCATTCATGATTGTATTGCCTACCTTTAGCATTTGCAGTAAGTCCTTCAAATACAAAGTGTGGCCTCTGGTGCTGTCAGTCAGGTCATTTATTCAGTCACCCAGACTGTGTGTTTCCTATGAGTCTGTGGCAAGTCCTCTCTACTGTCTGGCTAAATGTATATACTATGTTCACCAAACTGCCCAGTAAGCACTTCTCTTAATGTTCATACCCATATATTAATGCTACTCTCACTTTTGGTTAGAGAAGCTTCTCTTTTCACATGGTAGTGACCTTGGGATGACTCAGAAGGCATCATGGTGCTGGGAAGAAGTGACAGAGGAGTGCTCAGTACTGAAATATCTCTATTACACCTTCCAAGGCTCAGGGTTCATTGTGGAAGAGGTGGTGGAAAGAATGTAAGAACTAAAGGAAGGGTAGAACTCCTTACAATGTGCTCCTCCATACATAAAATGGCCTGGATATCCATGACCTTGCAGTGCCTGACACTACCTACACAAGACCGTCATAATAGGAGGAAAAGATCATGACATCAAAATAAAAGAGAGGCTGTTTGAGAGGAGGAGGGGATATGATGGAGAGTAGAGTTTCAAAGGGGAAAGTAGGAGGAGGGAGGGAATTAACATGGGATATTGTTTACAATCATGGAAGTTGTTAATTATAAAAAATTAAATGTGCCAGGCGTGGCGGTGCATGCCTTTAATCCCAGGAGGCAGAGGTAGGAGGATCACCATGAGTTCAAGGCCCCCCTGAGACTACAAAGTGAATTCCAACTCAGCCTGGGTCAGAGTGAGACCCTACTTCAAAACACACACACACACACACACACAAAATTCAAACGAGTGGCAAGGCATGTGGACAAGACTATTTCTGGTGTCATCACATGTGCAGAGTCTCTGTTGTTTATTGGATTCCACCTTAAAAACACATGTTTAATGGGGAAAATTACTTAATATGTAAGAACACTTTTAGATGCCCTTAAAAGTTTCTAACATACTTGAAGTGGCTAAGAATTTTGTGCTAAGACTTTTTTTTTTTTTTTTTTTTGAGGTAGGGTCTCACTCTAGTCCAGGCTGACCTAGAATTCACTATGTAGTCTCAGGGTGGCCTCGAACTCACAGTGATTCTCCTACTTCTGCCTCCTGAGTAATTCTGGGATTAAAGGTGTGCACCACCACACCCGGCTTGCTTTTTTTTTTTTTTTTTTTTTATCAGTTTGAAAAGGTTTGATTACCATAGGCATAGTTTAACAATAGAAGTATTCCTTCCTTACCTTCCTATTCTCTCTCAGTTTGCCCACCCTTCCATGTATTTACTCCCAGTTCATTGAGCCCAGAGAAGTAGAGAGTTCATTGCCGTTGCCTTTGATGACTGTTCGTAGGTGTTCCAATTAGGTAGCCCAACCAGCAGTTTACTTATTTCTCTTTTGGAAATAGAAAACCACTCTCAATTCCTTTGGTGGTGGTGGTGCGTGTGTGTGTGTTGGGGGGGGGATTACCAAATATGGTAATTAACTTTACATGTTATATTAACTATACTAAGTTGATCAAAAGGGATGCTTTGAAAATGTCAGGGTCTGTGACTTTTCAGTGAATTGGACCTGTGGTCAAAGCACACTTCTGACAAGTCAGGCATGGTGGTGCACGCCTTTAATCCCAGAACTAGGGAGGCAGAGGTAGGAGGATCACCATGAGTTTGAGGCCACCCTGAGACTACGTAGTGAACTCCAGGTCAGCCTGGGCTACAGTGAGACCCTATCTCAAAACAAAACAAAACACTTATGAAAGGTGTTCAAAATGTCTGTAGATGGAACTAAGAATCAGGTACTTTTTTTTTTGTTTTTGGTTTTTCAAGGTAGGGTCTGACTCCAGCTCAGACTGACCTGGAATTCACTATGTAGCCTGGAACTCATGGTGATCCTCCTATCTCTGCCTCCTAAGTGCTGGGATTAAAGGCCACGCACCAAGCCTGGCTAGGTACTTTTGATAGCAATCAAATAGATGGAAAATCAGATTCCCTGACCAGGAAGTGGACCTGGATCATGGCAGTGGAAGCACCAAATCCTAGCCACTACAGCACTAGGGAAAAGTAATAAACACTTTTGCATAGTACCTTCTGACAAGTTTCTAGGATTAAGTCAAGCTTTTTAAAATTATTTATTTATTTATTTATTTTTGTTTATTTTGAGACAAGATCTCATGCAGCATGGGCTGATCTCCAGCTTGCTATGTAGCCAAGACTGACCTTGAACTTTCAAGTACTAGGATTATAGGCATGCACCACTATATTCTGTCTCAAATGTGTTAAAGTACATTTTAATAATGTCTGAATATTTTGTGTCCCGTCCAGCAGGACTCAGTTATTCGGGGAACGCGAGGGGGACCAGGCCTGTGTAAAGATGGGTGAGAAAGAAGGAACGAGACCAAGCAAAGAGTTGTCAAGGTCTCTTTATTTATTTTTTACACAGTGGTTATATAGGGGAAGAAAAGGGGGGAGTAAGCTGCCTGACGTGACTTAGGGCCAGAATTGTTAGGAAACTAAGAGGAGGTGAAACTGGGTGTTTATCTAATCTTAGGGAACCTAGAGGAGATGTATCCAGGTGTTTTCCTAATCTTGCCTTAATGGCTTGACATCCTGATCATAAACTGGCCTTTAGCAAATGATAAGATTCTGCAGACCACATTCCTAACTGCAAGCTGGATGGACCAGCTTTCTGGTGAATGAGTCAACTTAAGAACAGGCCCAAGCAAAATGGAGAGGCTTTTGCTTTATGGCTCCCAACAATTTTGAAAGGATGTTTGTGGTTCTGGGTACACTGTCTGGTCCCTGGTCCAGAGGGTAGCTGGAGGCTTTGATGACATAAAATGTGGAAAAAAAATTGTCACACACACACACACACACACACACATGAATTGTCACAAGTCAAGCCAGGGAAGAGGAATATTTCCTGCAATATTTTTATCTGACCACAGTGGTTTCTCCTTCCCTCCCTCCCTATCTGACCCATAAAAATGTAATTGACTATAACTGCTATGCTGGGTCTTTTTTTGTTTTCCTTTTCAAATTTTTTTTATTAACAACTTCCATGATTATAAAAAAATATCCCATGGTAATATCCTCCCTCCCTCCACTTTCCCCTTTGAAACTCCATTCTCCATCATATGCCCTCCCCATCTCAATCAGTCTCTCTTTTATTTTGATGTCATGATCTTTTCATCCTGTTATGATGTTCTTGTGTAGGTAGTGTCAGGCACTGTGAGGTCATGGATATCCAGGCCATTTTGTGTCTGGGGGAAGCATGTTGTAAGGATTTTGGCTCTTATATTCTTTCCACCACCTCTTCCGCAATAGACGCTGAGCCTTGGAAGGTGTGATAGAGATACTGCAGTGCTGAGCACTTCAGTCACTTCTTTCCAGCACCATGATTCCTTCTGAGTCATCCCAAGGTCACTGCCATCTGAAAAGGGAAGATTCTCTATATTTTGGGTCTTTTTTTATGAGGGGTCCTTTGCTAGGTAAAATTTGTCTTAAATAAGCTTGTGGGCTGTTCTCCTATCATTCTATTATGTCAGTTCAATTCTCAGGCCCACTTGGGTCTGTAAGAGGATTGAGGTGGAGTTTTGCTGACCCTATAATCTTTCACATTGGCCTGAGGTGCAGCATCTGTTGTGGGAGTTAATGGTGTGAGCTGAATGTGGTGGCTCAAGCAGGCTGAGGGAGGAGCTTTACTGCACATTTGAGGCCAGCCTGGTCTACCTTGCCAGGGCAACTTTTAAGTTTAAAATAAACAATTTGGTAAGTAAATGAGAAAGTACCAGCAGGGGGCAGCTGGGTACCAAAAAATGTAACACAGAAGGTGCATATGGCTAAGAAACATTATGTGTATGTAAGAAAATGCCAGTGAAATCCCTCTGTACAATTAAAATTAGAGGGAGAGGAGAAGGAGGCAGATTCTGCAGGGCAAGGAAATACACAAACTTCTGGGTTGCAGAGAAAGAGTAGAAAATAGAACCCATCCTTGGGTGGGCTTGAACTGCTAATCTTTCAGCTAATAGCCAACTGTGCTAACCAGTCACGCCACAGATAGAAAAGACAAGACTTAGTTTCTTAACGAACGTATTTACAAAGCTGGGCATGGTGGCGCATGCCTTTAATCCCAGCACTTGGGAGGCAGAGATAGGAGGATCACCGAGAGTTCGAGGCCACCCTGAGACTACAGAGTGAATTCCAGGTCAGCCTGAGCTAGAGTGAGACCCTACCTCAAAATACCAAAAAAAAAAAAAAAAGTCAAGAACATATTTACAGATCTTACCCTGCTGAATCCCTGCTTCACCTTGGTGTTGCCAGTTTAGGTTTAGCTGTGATGTGCCAAGACCCCTGACCAGGAGCCAAGACCCCCGGTCACCCAGGGAACCGCCACAGAAGCAGAGACACTCGAATGTAAAAGCAGCAGGTTTCTTTATTGCAAGCCTAGGCCTGGGCTCCGTCCACACAGTCTGGCACAGCAGTAGTGAGGGAGAGAGCCCAGACCCTCAGAGGGAAGGGGTTTATAAAGGCTACATCATATTGTGACTTTTAAAATGATTGGTTCTAAGAGGGCACACGGGAACCTAGCCTACTTATCTTAGGTCAGCAACTTGTTTGCAGAACTTATCCTTTGCAAGAGGCCAGGAGCCCCTGTGGCTAGGTATTTCTGGAATGTCTTTGGGTGGAGGCTTCCTAGGAATCAAGGGGGTGGGGGGCTATAGCTAAGCAAGCACGGATACAGAAACAAAAATAGCACATTAGTCAGCTAGTTCCTCATCTGAGCCGGGCCTGGGCTTTTTATTTACTCAAAAATGGCTGTCTGTTTTAAAATGGCAGTACTATTGTCTAGCTATTAAGCGAGGTTAAAGAAGCCAGATGTACCATGTTATTTCTTTTTTGGTCTCTCAGTTGCATAAATCTAAACCCCAAACTCCGATCGTTTGTCATTCAAGTCTTTTGTTTCCTTCCCAACTCTTTTGTGCCAACAAAAAGTTGGCCTCTGGGCTAGAGAGATGGCTTAGCGGTTAAGCGCTTGCCTGTGAAGCCTAAGGACTCCTGTTTGAGGTTCGATTCCCCAGGACCCACATTAGCCAGATGCATGTGTCTGGAGTTCGTTTGCAGTGGCTGGAGGCCCTGGCGCAACCGTTCTCTTCCCCCCCCCCCCCCCGCCTCTTTCCCTCTCTGTCTGTCACTCTCAAATAAATAAATAAAAATGAACACCCCTTCCCGCAAAAACAAACAAACAAACAAAAAAACTTCCTCCTCAAGTTAAGACCCAGAAATGAATAAAAAGCAATTGACGACTGGCACGAGGAAGTGGGGATTGAAGCAAGAGTGGATATGCTGGGAAAACACCTCACTATTCATTTGAACTTGGGATCTGTACTTGGAAGGTAACCACAATGTCTTTGTTTCAGTAAAATTAATTGAAACCCAGTTTCACCACTTCATGAACTTTAAACCCAGACACAGTTCCGTGCCCAAAGCTCTCCCTGGATGATTCTCAAAGGTAAGGAGGGAAGTATTAAATACCCCACTGGAAGGTACAACAACATCTGAGAACCCAAGAGATTGAGTAAGCTGAACACACAATTAATTCCCCATCCTCCTACCACCAGCCCCACACAGTCATTCAAAATTATACATAGTGGGCTGGGGTTGGTGGGGTATTGTTGGGCCTTGAGAGGCCCGGACGCGAGGCCTAGTGGAACTTCCTGAGCCTAGCTAAAGTTTGGCAACCTGTCTCTGGCCAGCTAGGACTCAGCAAGACGCCTAATGGCTTCTTGCCTGCTACTTCCGCATGGGAGTTGGAATTATCATTTCAATAGTCACAGTTTACTGTTGGCCCTTACCTCTCCCCCCATCCTAGAATCCCCGCCTTCATCCTCAACATTATATAGGCAACTGCTTGTAACAATAAAGCGAGTTCCTGCTTTGACAAGACTCCTGACTCAGTGTGGTTTTTCTCCGGTGACTAGGAGAGGTCTGAGTCGTCCGACGTTCACCCTCTTCCTCAACCCCTTGGGAGGAACCAGCGGGCCTGGTCCTTCCTCAGCACTACCTGCCGGGGTATGTGTATGGATGCTAAAACAGGGGCAATACCTTGTATCAAAAACAACCCTACCACCACCAAAAAAAAAAAAAAAAACCAAAAAAAAAAAAAGTCCCTAATGGGCCACAACTCTCCATAGAGAGCCACAAATTTATAATTACTTCAACTACATTTAATTTTAACACCAGAACACACAACCTATCTGTATAAAACCCAGTACTTTATGCTAGTGCTCTACCTCTCAGCTACAGCCCCACCTAGCCCTCTGACAGTACTGCAATTTAAAAAAGCAGCTTTAGTAATGGCAATTCTCTCCTGGTTCTTAAGAATTCCCCAAACAGTTCTCTTCTTTCTTTCTTTCTTTCTTCCTTTCCTTTCCTTTTTCTTTCTTTCTTTCTTTGAGGTAGGGTTTCACTCTAGCCCACGCTGTCCTGGAATTCACTATGTAGTCTCAGGCTGGCCTCAAACTCACAGCAGTCCTTCTGCCTGTGCCTCTGCCTCTGCCTCCTGAGTGCTGGGATTAAAGGCGTGTGCCACCATGCCCAGCTTCTAGTTCATTTTTTAGAGTTCTCTCATAACATAAAAATTTAACCAAGTCCTCTGACATTTCTGCTCTGCTCCCACCTGTTACTCAGAGGTTTCTGATTAGAGAAAAAGAATATCCAACATACTATATAGATTTGAAAACCATAAATGTTACACTTAATATGTTTAAGTTAGCGACACAGCAGTGAGTGGATCCATTTTTATTTATTTATTTATTTGAGAGCAAAAGACAGAGAGAGGAAGAGGCAGAGAGAGAGAGAGAGAGAGAGAGAGATTGACAATGGGTGCGCCAGGGCCTCCAGCCACTGCAGACGAACTCCAGACGCGTGCGCCCCCTTGTGCATCTGGCTAACGTGGGTCCTGGGGAATAGAGCCTCAGACCGGGGTCCTTAGGCTTCACAGGCATGCGCTTAACCACTAGACCATCTCTCCAGCCCAGAGTGGATCCATTTTTAAGACCAAGTTAAAAATGATATTCACCATATTGTGGCCAACAACCTCTTGTCATAGATTATAGAAGAGGAAGAGGGAAGAAATCAGAATATAAGAGGGACTAGTTGGTGTAAGGTTCAGGAGTAACCAAGACCATGGAAACCACTCTGAGGCAAAGACAGAAGTTTTTATTTGGGGGGGGGGGGAGACACGAGCTGCCAGGACTGACTTTCAAGAGTGGAGCCGTCAGCTTGGGGTTACAGATAGTGGGCTTTATAGGCTCTTCAGTTGGAGGAAGATGAGGGAAGAAATTGTTTGTTGGGGCAGTAAATCTCTGGTTTTTACATTAGCCACAGGGTGAGACCAGAAGGGACCCAGTGAGAGATAAGGGGACATTAAATCTAGACCTGGGGCTTCCTTAATGGCTGGTCAATTAATTGAGGAATGTGGATGACCCACTTCTTTATCTCTGTTGTTCTCCTGCTGTAAGTCCATTTTGTCCTGACCTAACAGTTGGAAAGAAGAATGGGTTCAGTGGAAGGGGGTTGGGAAGAGGGGGAAAGAAAGTAACAGGAAGGGATTGTGATAAGAAATACATTTTGTACAGGTTTGAACATCATTACTATAAAGTTAACCAAAAAATGAGCCAGATGTGGTGATGCACGCCTTTGATCCCAGCAGTAGGAAGATCACCTTGAGCTCAAGGCCACCCTGAGACTACATAGTGAGTTCCAGGTCAGCCTGAGCTACAATGAAAACCTTACCTAAAAAAGAAAAAATCAGCCAGGTGTGATGGCACATGCCTTTAATCCCAGCACTCAGGAGGCAGAGGTAAGAGGATCACCATGAGTTCAAGGCCACCCTGAGACTATAGTGATTTATTCCAGGTCAGCCTGGGTTAGAGTGAGACCCTACCTTGAAAAACCGAAAAAAAAAAAACAAAAAACAAAAAACAAACTTCTTAGAGACACTTGCTCAACCATGTTTATAGCTGCTGTATTCACAATAGCTAGGAAATGGAACCAGCCTAGATGTCCCTCAACTGATGAGTGGGTAATGAAAATTTACACAATGGAGTTCTACACAGTGGTAAAGAAAAATGAAGTTATTTGGGCTGCAAGGCCATTGAGAAATCCTGCTGGAACTGAGCTGATAACCTCCTCCATGTAGACCAGCTGACAGAAAGCTGGAAGAAGCCATTCTGCATGCAGTTCAGTGAAGATACTCAACAGTGGACACTGCAAGCCTTATATTTGGCCAGCCAGGCCAAATGAGCCAAAGGGTGCAATAGTGGCACGTCTGTCATGGTTGAAACCAACTGCCTTCTAATTGGACTGGAGGTCTGCTCCAAAGGAGGGAATACACCTCTGATACTGAAAACTTAAAACAGGGGTAGTCATGAGCCCTAGGGGTGTGTAATGTCTGCTGGTGTCTGGCTAAATGTATATACTATGCTCATCAAACTGCCCAGTACGCACTTCTCTTAATGTTCATACCCATACATTAGTGTTACTCTCACTTTTGGTTAGAGAAGCTTCTCTTTTCACATGGCAGTGACCTTGGGATGACTCAGAAGACACCATGGTGCTGAGAAGTGACAGAGGAGTGCTCAGCACTGAAATGTCTCTATCACATCTTCCAAGGCTGAGGGTCCATTGTGGAAGAGGTGGTGGAAAGAATGTAAGGGCCAATAAAAGGGTAGGACTCCTTCCAACGTGCTCCTCCAGACACAAAATGGCCTGGATATTCATGACCTCACAGTGCCTGACACTACCTACATGAGACCATCATAATAGAAGGAAAAGATAAAGACATCAAAATAAAAGAGAGACTGATTGAGATGGGGAGGGGATATGATGGAGAGTGGAGTTTCAAAGGGGAAAGTGGGGGCGGTACGGAGGGAATTACCATGGGTTATTATCTACAATTATGGAAGCCGTCAATAAAAAACAACAACAACAACAACAAAAAAACCAGGCTGGAGAGATGGTTTAGTGGTTAGACGCTTGCCTGTGAAGCCCAAGGACCCCAGTTAAAGGCTCAATTCCCCAAAACCCAGTTTGTTTGCAGTGACTGGAGGCTCTGGCATGCCTATTCTCTCTCTATCTGTGTACCTCTTTGTCTGTCACTATCAAATAAAAACAAAAACAAAAAACCAAAGTTTCTTCTTAATAAAAAAACTTCCATAAAAAAAATAAACACCAAGCCAGGCGTGGTGGCGCACACCTTTAATTCCAGCACTCGGGAGGCAGAGGTAGGAGGATTGCAGTGAGTTCGAGGCCACCCTGAGACTACATAGTGAATTCCAGGTCAGCCTGGGCTAGAGTGAGACCCTACCTCAAAAAACCAAACTAAATAAATAAATAAATAAATAAAATAAAATAAAATAAAATAAAATAAACACCAGAGCCAGGCGTGGTGGCACACTCCTTTAATCTCAGCACTTGGGAGGCAGAGGTAGGAGGATCACCATGAGTTCGAGGCCACCCTGAGACTACATGGTGAATTCTAGGTGAGCCTGGGCTAGAGAGAAACCCTACCTTGAGAAACCAAAAAAAAAAAAAAAGGTTAAAATCAATTCCTCCAGTAAATTAGTGGGGTTGATTAAAAATGCTTGTAAAAATCATATGTGTGAGGTTTGCTAGAAGAACATCTGAGGAGAAGAGCCACATTGTACAGAACTGGCAGACAGAGGTTAGCCAATACTAAGCAGAGTTGAGACAGTGGACCCAGACCAGAACTACAAGGAACATAATCACAGGCTGCCTGTTGCCACCAGGCAAATAAAACAGGAAACAGGACACAAGATGTTATGAAGGCAAAAGGAGCCTGATTCATAGACAACTACACACTCCATCTACATAAGAACAGAAACAGTAGAGTCCCCATAACATGTTGGCAGAAAGTAAAGTTTTCTGGGCAGGCAGACTGAAGGCTGCAGTTGATTTGTGGGAGGAGAGAGCCCCCAAACATGCTGAACAACCTGTGGTCATGCTGCAATAGGAAATGTGAAGATGAATCTAGGCCCCAGCTAGAAGGGCATTTTTCATGGGCTCCTGGCCATTTGGAGACAGGAATGGAAGTATGAGTCATGCAATTTCCACACGAACTCTGCTACAGGGAAATCTCGACACCCGGCGCCTGTACCCACTTTGTTAGGCTTGACTGTTGGCTACTTTTCATGGACTCTTTTAACACTCCCCCTGTGTTGTGGACAAGCTCACCACACCTGTCCAGATGTCATTTCACACTTCTGCCTCCACTAACCCTCCCCTCCAATCTCTGACTCAGGTCAGATCTCTTAGATACCTGCCAGTACCTGCATCCTGGCTCTTGACAGAAGGGCCCCGGGCATGTAGAGGTGCCACCAGCTCACACTGCCAGGACAGCCAGCCTTGGCAGGTGTCCAAATGATGGATGTAGATTAGCCCAGGATACGGGATGGTAGCGCCACAATGGCCAGGTTTTGCTGTAGCCAAGGAGCACTCTGGGATAGTCTTCACCAGAACCTGGCTGACCCTAGGAAGATGCTCTGTTTGGAACCAGGAGCTTCTGGAAGTGGCGGTGTATTCCAAACATTGAGACCACGATGAGTTTTGCAAAAGAATATTTTGAGCCGGGCGTGGTGGCGCACGCCTTTAATCCCAGCACTCGGGAGGCAGAGGTAGGAGGATTGTCATGAGTTCGAGGCCACCCTGAGTCTACATAGTTAATTCCAGGTCAGCCTGGACCAGAGTGAGACCCTACCTTGAAAAACCAAAAAAAGAAAAAAGAAAAGAATATTTTGAGCAGGGTGTGGTGGTGCACATCTTTAATTATGGAGGCAGAGGTAGGAGGATTGCCATGAGTTCGAGGCTACCCTGAGACTACATAGTGAATTCCAGGTCAGCCTGGGCTAGATCAAAACCCTACCAAAAAAAAAAAAAAAAGAATTTTTTTGAGGAGGTTCTCAGACATGGAGAACCAGACTCCATTTCTCAAATCTGTCCAGTAAGGATGCTTTTTGGGTTGAGGCATCCAAAAATGTGACTGCATGTTCCCTGGAAACAGGGGAAAAGTCTAGAGGATTTCTATTGGAACTAAGAACAGACAGTTGAATGTAAGAGCAAAGGAAGGGAAGGTCTCCTTACAACATGCTCCCTTCAGATATAAAATGGCCTGGATATTCATGACCTCACAGTGCCTGACACTACCTATACAAGACCATCATAAGAGGAGGAAAAGATCATGACATCAAAATAAAAGAGACTGATTGAGATGGGGAGGGGATATGATGGAGTTTCAAAGGGGAAAGTGGCCGGGCGTGGTGGCGCACGCCTTTAATCCCAGCACTGGGAGGCAGAGGTAGGAGGCCTGCTGTGAGTTCGAGGCCACCCTGAGACTCCATAATGAATTCTAGACCCCACCTGGAAAAAAAAAAAAATAAATAAAACAAAGGGGAAAGTGGGGGGAGGGAGGGTATTACCATGGGATAATTTTTATAATCATGGAAGTTGTTAATAAAAATTTGAAAAAAAAAAGAACAGATAGTATATTGGGGTTCAGGTATTGCCTACTTGAACAAGGTTAGGCTCACAAGCATGCAGGATGTGTATGTGTTTGTGCGTGTTTATTTGCTGGTAGTGCTGTGTTCATGGTCTGGCAGTGACCAAACAGCAGCACCGGTCAGCTCTGGAGTGTGACGCTGACGGGACACCATTCAGCAGGGCTGCGGCATCCCAGACGGTCTCTGGCAGGACAAGAAGTCTTTCAGCGACCTCCTGGAGTGCCTGTTGTCTAACAGTTTGCGCTATTGCTATCTTCTCCTTGGAATTTTTGGAATTATTATAAGTTTATTACTGATTATTTTTGCTTTCATTTCCCCATTCTCAGTAGTAATAGAGGAATCCAATTCATATGTAGTTATACAGTCACCAGTGATTAAACAGGAAAAGAATATTTCTACAGAAATTTCTGAGGCTGTAATGTTTAAACAGGTAAATAGATTATGGATCCTGAAACTACGATTAGTTTGACTGAACAAAGTTGTTTTTTTTTTTTTTGGTGTTTCAAGGTAGGGTCTCACTCTAGCCCAGGCTGACCTGGAATTCACTATGCAGTCTCAGGGTGGCCTTGAACTCACAGCAATCCTCCTACCTCTGCCTCCTGAGTGCTGGGATTAAAGACGTGCACCACCATGCCCGGCACAAAGTTTCTTAACACCACAAATGTATATTTCACCTGAGACATGTTCCTCGCAATGCTATGGCACATGCCTTACCAATTGTTCCCAAGAAACATTACTTATGGTTACAGGAATTAATGGACACATTTCCTGAACCTACAGATGACTTACTAGAAAAGGAGCCTGAAATGCTAGGGAGCAAAAGTAAACATCTTGGGCTGGAGAGATGGCTCAGCAGTTAAGCCCTTGCCTGTGAAGCCTAAGGACCCCCGTTAGAGGCTAAATTCCCCAGGACCCATGTTAGCTAGATGCACAAGGGCGTGCACATGTCTGGAGTTCATTTGCAGTGGCTGGAGGCTCTGGTGGGCTCATTCTCTCTCTCTCTCGCTCTGCCTCTTTCTCTCTCTGTCTGTCACTCTCAAATAAATAAATAAAAATAAACAAAAAAAATTTAAAAAGTAAACATCTTTCAAATAATCGGGTTGGGCCTACACAAGGAAGTCAAACAAAATATGTAACTTTCAGAATTAACAATAGAATTTGGTGGGCTCCTAAAGAAAAGACATTAATGAAAAACACTGGTTGGATAGATCAACCTTTACCATATGCAAGGATATACATTAATCAAGCAAGGATCTGGAAAGATGGAAAAAGAGGTAAATATCAAAAGCCTCCTTTTATGGAGAGACTTGCAAGGTCAGGACCAAACTGTAAAATGGAGCAACAAAGAAAGGTCATAGACAATTAAATCAGTACTGGATTAGAAATAGAGAAACAAACTGTTATTCAGGCCGCAAGGTAATATTATGTAGACAGTGGCTAACACTGCCCTTTCTGAGGTCAAAAAATGTATCACTTTAGAACCACAAGAGCTACCTGCCAGGGCTCTTGGCTAGTTTCCATGAGCCTGGGTAAGATTATTAACCAGCTTGCAATTCTTGACTTTCTTGTTTAAGATGTTATCAGAATGTCTATGGGGCAAGAGTTTCCTGAGTTAAGCAGAAGCAGGGGAAACCAAGGGAAAAGAGGAATATCGTGCAAGACTTCTTAGAGAATAGAAGCCACATGGATAAGTTGGTATATCTTGCTTGCAAAAAATATAATGTATAAATAAAGAAGCAGAGTTTTGCTCTGCGTCCAGTACGCTTCACCTGAACCACTGGTTCAAATCATTTCCTCACAATGTCGACTCCACACATCCCCTTCGAGTTCTACAACCCTGCTGAGGCTGGGCCTCTGCAACGCTCTGCAAGGGAGAAGAAAGTGGCTGACTTAGGAAGCAGCTGTGCTTGGGCTGCATGAACAGCTGGAGGGGAAAAGGAAGCCACTAGCATCAGGGAAAAGATAGTAGAGCCGCAGAAGGGCCGACGGGCTGGGCACCAGGCGGACCATGGAGAGGGTGATGTTGGTGGGGAGAAAAAGGGAGAGAACCTTCAGCTAAAAGAGTTGTGTGCTGTGAAGGCACCTAAGAGACGAAGAGAGAGAAAAAGGGCGTTCCCTGACCGGGAATCGAACCCGGGCCGCGGCGGTGAGAGCGCCGAATCCTAACCACTAGACCACCAGGGAGTGCCACTGCAACACCTATGCTGGCACCTCCTGGAAATCGTTGCTGCACCCCAAAGTCTTCGCAGGACCTGGGCGCGTCTTTATCGCGTGTGTTTCACTTGTAAAGCAGGTCCGGCCTCCTGGCGCAGTCTACCCGCCGCCACTCATTGCCCGCCTACTCTGGCAGCTCTGGGCACCGTCAAAACATAACACGCCACAAGTACACTAACGCGCACGCGCATGGCGGGGGGTAAACTGTCACCAGGGCAGGGGCCACCCTTGGGCCAGGGCCGAAGGCAGACAAAACGCGAAGCCGTGCGTTGGCCGGGAATCGAACCCGGGTCAACTGCTTGGAAGGCAGCTATGCTCACCACTATACCACCAACGCCGCACCGCCCGGGTGGCACCCACACGCCAGCCGGGCCCTGCCACCGGCCCGCCTCCGCCCTGGACGGGCGCTCGTCGGACCGCACCGCAGCTCCTGGATGCCACGGGGACAAGCAAGGCGGCCCTCGGTGCCCCGCCAGCGCCAGCCCTGCCGCGTCCAGCACGAGCCCGCCGCTAAGACCTGCTGCGCTCCTCCAAGGGGGCCCCATCCTCGCCGGCGTCCCACAGACACGGTCCAGGGAGCCGCCTGGACGCCACCCGCGACCCCAGTGTGCTTGCCCATCCGGCTGCATCCCACCTCGCGCCCCGCCCGTCGGGTCTCGGGGAGCCCTCGCCCTGCACAAGCAGCGCTTCCCTTCGCTCAGCGCCTCCTAAGCCTCATAGTCCGTCAGAGCCCCAGGCCCGGTGCCACCCCAGGGAGAGCGGGTGGGCGCGCCGGGGCAGCTGGCGGCGCCAGCGCCAAGCGGAGCCCGACGACTTGCTGGCGCTGCCCAACTGCCCTCAAGGCTGGAGGCGGGACCCCGCGGCAGAGCTGGACAAAAAGGACTGCTGGCCTCCCCGTCGGGGAATCGAACCCCGGTCTCCCGCGTGACAGGCGGGGATACTCACCACTATACTAACGAGGACGGCGACGCCGGCTTCCTCGACAACACATGCCTCTCCGACGCCCGGCTCGCCTTCCCACAGCTGCCCCCTGACGGCCGCCCAGCGTCTGGCGCGTGCCCGGACGCCTGTCCCCGTGGGTACCAGCCCCCCCCCCCAAACTCTTCCAACAGGCGACCCCGCCCCGCATCCACCCGGACCTAGCCCCGAACCCGCTCGCCCTTCCCCCCTCGCCCCTCCGTCCCCGCGCCTGGGCCGGGACCTCGGCTTGGCCCGCGTCGCGCCGCGCCGCGCTGCCAGGAAGAGGCGCGGGCTCGCAAGCAGGGCTCTGGGCAGGAGCGCGCGGGCCGCGAGCCGCCCGGCCCCGGCCCCGGCCCCGGCCCGGGCTCCGCTGCGGCGGGCGTGGTCACTAGTGGGGCCGTAGGCACTGAGGGACGCGGGCGCGTGCACGCGGAGACGTGGGGAGGCTGCTGGACGGGCTTGGAGCCCCTGCGAGAGAGGCCCACGGCTCGTGACCCAAGTCCGTACGTGACACGGGGTGGGTGGGTGGGGTTATGTGTGTGTTGGGCATATTTTTCTCAAGGAAGTTTTTGGCCCCAGTGTGTTCATCGTTGTCAGGATGGCCGAGCGGTCTAAGGCGCTGCGTTCAGGTCGCAGTCTCCCCTGGAGGCGTGGGTTCGAATCCCACTCCTGACATTATATTTTTGCTTATTTATTTATTTTGGGTTTTCAAGGTAGGCTTTCACTGTAGGTCAGGCTGACCTGGAATTCACTATGGAGTCTCACGGTCGGCTCGAAGTCACGGCGATCCCCATACCTCTGCCTCCTGAGTGCTGGGATTAAAGGCGCGCGCCACCATGCCCAGCTTCTTGTTCTTCTTTTTAATTATTATTAATAACAACGTATTTTGGTTGTATACATCATGTGTTGGTACCCTCTTTTTCCTTCGTCCCTGCCCCCATAACCACTTTTTTTTTGTTCACGAGGTTGTCCTTGTCCCCTTTCCAGTAGTAAAGCCACCCTTGCATCCCACAGATATCCCCCCCCCTCCTACTTTTAGGATACATCTACTCTTCTTCCTTTTCCTTTTCTTTGCCCATTCATGTGTTTGTGTTTCTGGGGATAGTCAAGTGAAGCAAGGACCCTGATGTTGAGGCACATTCTCTGACCCCTACTCATAGACGTTGCACTCTTCACACAAGGTTCCACTGTCCTTCATTCTGTCGTCTATACTCACCCTTCACCCCCGGCCACTCACTGCAAGCTAACACGTTTCTTTCTCCACATTGCTTCTGTATTTTCGATCATTGGTAGAAAACTAGGCACTTTATTGTAGATCTTTTTTTTTTTTTTTTTCTAGACCTTTTAGTATACTATTTCCACGGTTCATACAGTGGCATATCTCCAGTGTGTCTGCATATAAATGATGTCACTACTTCTTTTGCTCCAGCATACCCAGTGCTTCCTGCTTTATTATATGAAACGATTTTCTCACTGTTGCCTGAAACTACACATTCTAAACGTCTCATTTTGCAATCAAATGCTCTACTCTGACTCTTAAATTCCTGATGGTGTACTTAACTTTGAAATTTCTGCTATGGGTTTGTGTACTTCTAACTTGGAATACATTTTTATATGTATTTTTGTGTATCTCACAATACTCTGGATTGAGCCCTGGGCTCCAGAATGCTAGGTAAATGCTTTGGCACTTAGCTACGCCCTCAGCTTTTTTTTTTTTTTTCTTAAATTATTTTGAAGTTGGGTGTGGTGGTGCACGCCTTTAGTCCCAGCACTTGGGAGGCAGAGGTAGGAGTACTGCTGTGAATTTGAGGCCACCCAGAGACTACATAGTGAATTCCAGGCTAGCCTGGGATAGTGAGACCCTACTTTGAAAAACCAAAAAAAAAAAAAAAAAAAAAAAAAATACACACACACACACACACACACATATATATATATATATATATTGAGATAGGGTCTCACTATAGCATTTTGAAAGTGTCACCACTTTGACAGATCAGGGATGGAGGACAAAG
Organism: Dipus sagitta; assembly: GCA_036346955.1. Classification (NCBI taxonomy): domain Eukaryota; kingdom Metazoa; phylum Chordata; class Mammalia; order Rodentia; family Dipodidae; genus Dipus; species Dipus sagitta. The sequence continues at coordinate 336,560,734 of CM070770.1, forward strand.
TCAAGAAAATACTACATCTAAGAAGCCAGATGTGGTGGTGCACACCTTTAATGCCAGCCACCCTGAGACTACATAGTGAATTCCATGTCAGCCTGGGCTAGAGCAAGACCCTACCTTAAATAAATAAATAAATAAATAAGTAAATAAATAAATAAAATAAAATAAAAGAAAGAAAGAAAGAGAGAAAGAAAGAAAAGAAGAAAAGAAATTACTACATCCAAACAGAAAGAGGAGAGGAGAGGAAGGGCAGGGAGGGGTAGGGAGGGGAAGGGAAGGTCATGCTGTAACTCCACACAGGGGAGGCTGAGGCAGGAGGATCAGGCATTGAAAATCATCCTCATCTACACATAACATAGTGAGTTTGATTGCAGATTGGGTTACACGTGATGTTTGTTTGAAAAAAAGAGAAAAAAAAAGCTGAAGGAGGGACTAATCTTTGACTCTAGGGCAGGTTTGATAAAGCTTTAGTTTTAAGAGTAATTGACAATCTAGGGGAACTTTGTAGAAGGAAGACGATGAAAGGGCAAAGAAGTGGTGAGCGAGCAAGGAGCCCAACTGGAGCTGAAGCTATCCTTTCACATGGAACCTGCTGGATGGATATGAGCCAATATATTAATCCTCTCATGAAGTAGAGCTCCCATTGACTTAAATACCTCTAAAGGTCCCCCTAACAACTGCACAGTGGGAAGTGTTGGAGTCAGGTTCACATTGCTGACAGAAAACACCCAACCAAGAGCAGCTTGTGGGGGACAAATGTTTATTTTGGCTTACAGCCTGGAGAGGAAGCTCTATGATAGCAAGGGAAACATTGACATGAGCAGAGGGTGGACATCACCTCCTGGCCAACATCAGATGGACTACAGCAACAGGATAGTGTGCCAAACATCGGCAAGGGGAAGCTGGCTATAACACCCATAAGCCTGCCCCCAATAATACACTGCCTCTCGAAGGCTTTAATTCCTAAATTGCCATCTGCTGCAGACTTAGCATTCAGAACACCTAAGTTAATGGGGGACACCTGAATCAAAACACCATGGGAAGTGTCCAGTACATGAACATTGGAGCATTCATTGAAATCATAGCACTTAGAAAAAGATTACTCTCTTTATCATAGGAATTTTTTTCAATTTTGTTTATTTTTATTTATTTATTTCAGAGCAATAGAGAGAGAAAGAGGCAGAGAGAGGGAGAATGGGCGCTCCAGGGCCTCCAGCCACTGCAAATGAACTCCAGATGCATGTGCCACCTTGTGCGTCTGGTTTACATGGGTCCTGGGGAATTGAGCCTCGAACTGAGGTCCTTAGGCTTAACAGGCAAGCGCTTAACTGCTAAGCCATCTCTCCAGCCCTCATTTGAATTTCTTTGCATGACAAAGTTTTACTTCTGAATGATTGCCAGTACACCAAGTAACATGCAACAAGTTCTTCAGTCCTCTTACCCAGTAATGTTTGTATCTTTGTTTGTTTGTTTTTTTTTCCAGGTAGAGTCTTGCTGTAGTTCAGCCTGACCTGGAATTCACTATGTAGTCTCAGGGTGGCCTTGAACTCACAGCAATCCTCCTACATGTGCCTCCTGAGTGCTGGAATTAAAGGTATGTGCCACCACTAATTATTATTTAGTATTTTGAATAAAATAGATTAACAGCAGCCCAACAAGTATATTATTATTTACTACTTTAACCTCTAGCCAACATAGATTACTTGAAGGCTGGCTGCTGCTTCATGCAAGTTACAAATACTACTTACTACTTTTTCATAGATAAATCCCCTGGCCTTTAACAAAATGTGAGGGAAAATTTTAATCCCTTTCTTTCATCAAAGAATTTTTTTTTTCCCCTATTGGACTAAGAAGAAAAAGTCAACATTGACACATGTTGCCTAAGGAAAAACACACAGGGAAACAGACAGCATATACTCATTAAATTTCTAAGACACACAAGGTGACAAGATGAATCATTTGGATAAATACTAAATGTGTACAAAGAGCTACATTTGCTACTCTACAAAAGTGGAGAGATATGCTACAGCAAAGAAAATAATTTAATGCCTTTCATAAGAACGACAGCTTTGCAAGGCTGCTCCCTCCCTGAGGGAGTCTTTAATGCTAGCCAACGGCATAGGACCTTCTCTCTTGTACCTGTTCAAGCGGTAGTTTTCATGAATTTCTGGCCGCATGTCACACATGAGGCCAGGAGCTTATCCAGGACTGTATCCGTGTTCTGCCAGAAGCAGGTCTGGAGGACAGCCATCTTCCCCTGCGTCTCATCTGCACCTCTGGGGAGCAACCTCCTGGAACTTGAACTTCTCTCCCTTTGCATGTGGTATTGTTCAGTCTCAGCCTGGGTTCCTTGACCTGCTTCAACCTTCCCTTCCTTCACCTGCAGGCATCAGACACCACTTGGCCGACAGCTCCTAGGCCTGTAGCAGGAGCTGGATGGCCTCAGGTCTACTCACCATGGCAACAGGGAATACGAAGCCAGCAATGGCTAAATACACATGGCGGTCACTTGCAGGGTGACCTACCACATTGGAAAAAGTTCCTCACGTTGGAACACAACAAAAAGGAAACAAGCTCTAGAGCTCTTGCAAAAAACCACGTGGTTTTCGGTGCCTGGAACAGGGCAGGAGGAGTCTCAAGCGCCTGGAGATGCCCCAGGGTTAGTGGCCCCTAGATCCCTTGGGCGAGGCCAATCCCTGCAAGTGACCACTGCCTGCCATCGAGCCCCCAGGGACAGTTGGTGAGCCACAAGCCTTGGCTGGCGAGAGAGCAGAGCCTCTGGGGCTGCTGGCTCCTCACCCCATGCGTTGGGGCAAGGCCACCCGCCACAGTGAAAATACCTTTCCAGCCCACCCCCGCCCCGGGTCCTCATGCACACACCAACGAGAGCGCCAGGCAGCACGGGAGCTGGAAGCAAGGGTCATAAACCAGGGCGTGGTCACCAGCCACCAGCCAGGGTCACCCCAGCACGTGTGCGGGCCCTTTGCGGGATGAGGACCGACTCTTAGCTGTCGTTGTACCGCCAGTCTCAATGTCAACCCTCCGGGTCGCGTTTGCCACCGCCCACGCCACCCCACACACACCCAGCAGGGCAAGAAACCCATAGATAGGGAGCTGTGGTCTGACCAGAGGCTACTGTTCCCGGACTGGTGCTGCTCTCCGTTCCAGCCTCGCCACACAGGGCTGCAGCTCCGGGTGGCTGCGCTCAGGCCCACGCTCCCTTGACGTCCGCTGGTGCCCAAAGGCAACTGCAGAGCTCAGCCCGACTGGCAGCCAGCCTCTCTATCCCGGCAGAGCTGAAGTCGCACCAAGCACACCCTCCCGCCTCTCTCTGACGCTGGAACTTTCACGAGGGGGGTTAGTCGGCCTCCCAGGCGCAACGGCCCTGAAAGACCCCCAAACCCAGCCTGGGATAGACCCCTTACCCTTCAGCCCCTCAACCCTTCAACACTTGTCTCGCCCCACCACCCGCTGCCGCCGCCGCTTCCAGGACCCGTGGGTCCCGGTTCGCTTAGGGTATTGATCGGGACATCCCTTATGCCTCAGGCATCCCCGGGCAGTCCAGGGCAAGAGGCAGGATGGCAAAATTGGGGGGGGGGGTGGAAGGAAGGATGCCCTCCTCCAGTCCGATAGATGAGAGAAGGCTTCCTGGGAGATCGGGTTCGGGTGCGGGTTTGTCCGAGGAGGTTAGGGGCCCAGCGGGTAAGTTGAGGTGGGCAGAGAGGTCAGTGAAGAGGATGAGAGTGAGGAGTTTAGGGTGGGGGTGTGGACGTGTGAGTGTGTGGGGGTGTATCCGCTCAGCCCTGCCCCTGGGCGTAGGCTTGAGCTCCGCGGGAGGGTTTGCTTGGAGGAGGAAAAGCAGCGTTCAGTTGTCCACCGGTGTGAACTGGCTGTATGTTGGGCGACATGGAGAGCTGTCATGGTACCCCACGGAATCTGGGTGGTGAGGGGAAGGAATCAGACTCACCGGTGTGTGCGGTGGTGGGTACTGTTGGGACTGAAGGAGTGGGAAGCAAGGCAGGTCAAGGGCAACTGGGCAAGTGGTTGCTCATGGGCCACGAAAACCCCTTCCTACACGGCTCTTGCCACGTCTGTGTGGAACACGTACGTGCCCGACATGCCAGGGGCAAAGGGCGATCCTTGATCCAAGCCGTGCATGGCATGATGGGAAGGGAGCAGTGTGGTCCATGTGTAGGATAGGATTGGTCCCAGGAGAGGTGAGGTCCGCGTTGATGAGCAGCTCTATGAAGATAGGGGGGAAGAGGTGGGCCCGGAAGGGAGCTGCTCAGGAGGGCAGCTGAGGCACTGCCAGTGTGCGCGAGAGAGAGACAGAGACAATGTCAAGGGAAGAAGCAAAGTGAGGTGTGAGGCCCTAGAGTCTGGGGAGGAAGAGGAAAGGCTTCGGCGGTCCGGGGCGCACTGGGGCACCAGCGGGTTTTGTGGGCAGGATCAAAAGGGCACCTGAGGTTGCATGGGCCGGGAATCGAACCCGGGCCTCCCGCGTGGCAGGCGAGAATTCTACCACTGAACCACCCATGCACTGGAGACGGCTGCCACCTGACGCTGCCAACAGCCTTACTCTGCACGCTCCCAGGATCACCCGAGGTGAGAAACTCCTACTTTTGGGCGACTGGAAGCCGAAGAAGAGGAGGTGGAGTTCGAGGGGGAGGAGGAGGAGGAGGAGGAGGAGAAGGAGGAGAAGGAGGAGGAGGAGGAGGAGGAGGACGACGACGACGACGACGACGGTGACAACCACGAGGAAGACTGCAGTGACAGGCAGCACACTTTCACGCTTCCTGGCTCCCTTGCCCGCCTGCCTCCTTGCCTGCCTGCGTGCCTTCCTGCAGCCCTTTGGCACGGGGGAAGGTTTGCGAGGGGCAGCGGAGACAGGGCCACCCTGGTCCTCATCGTGTGTTTTGAGCGGAGCCCGGGCCCAAGAAAATGCCTGCCGGGCGTGGCGGCGGAAAGCGAGGGGCGGAAAGTGGGTGATAAGGGGCCGCTGCTCCATTCCCACGCAGGATGGGAGACCTCGGACAGTGGGGCTCCTTTGAGGAAGCCACTCCACGGAAGCTGAGTGGGGCAGAGGGAGGAGGTGGCTTTCCGCCGTGGCTGGCAGCGGCAGCCCCTTCTCGCTAGAGGCAGTGCAGCCAGAGCTTGGAGGTTGTGGGAGGGCGACGGGTATGTGGTACAGGGTGGGCCAGATGGGGGGCCGGGGGATCTGCAAGGCCACCTGGAGCGCCGCCGCTGTCTCTGGGCAGCTGCCCTGTGGGGGAGATCTGCGCGCAGCGGAGCGCGGCGTGGCCGCAGGGCAGGCAGTGTGGGCAGGGAAAGGCCCCCAAGTCGCCTCCAAGACCAGAAGCCCAGCAACATGGCGAGGGCATCGTCATCAGGAGGCCAGGAGAATGGAAGTGGCCAAGGGGAAGAATGGCGGGTGAAGGAGTTAGGACGTGGTCCGGCGGCGAGGGGTCTTGAGGGCGACTGAGTGACGGAGCGAGCGCGCTAGGAGGCAGGCGGCGTGGGCTCTCCGAGTGCCAACGAGTGAGGCTTCTGAGGCCCCAAGGAGGCTCGCTGTCAGGGTCCTCGGGCGATTCCGCCCCTACTGGAAGGGGCTGGGTGGTCGTAGCCTGGCCTCGCTCCGCCCGCTCCGATGGCTCGGTGGTCCGGGCTGAGCTCCAGGTGTGTGGCGGACCTCCCTATGGAACTGGGAGGGAATGTGTTGAGCAGAGAGGCGGCGGCAGGTGCCTCCGGGTAGGGGTAGGAGGTGGCCGGTGCCTCTGTCGGGGTTTCCTAGGTTGAAAGCTGGGGCCGTGCAAAGAGCGCGAGGCAGTAAAGAGAAGAGAAGCAGAGGTCGCTAGACGTGGGATGTCTAGGGCTAAAAGATGGACTTGTCAGGAGTGGGATTCGAACCCACGCCTCCAGGGGAGACTGCGACCTGAACGCAGCGCCTTAGACCGCTCGGCCATCCTGACGACGGGCCCAGAGTCGTGTGTGTTCTCCAGGCTGGGATGCGGCCAGGGCAGGAGGGCGTTGTGAGCGCGCCAGGCGCCTGTGGACCTCTTGCTCGCGTCGCCTCTCTCGCAGGGGCTCCAAGCCCGTCCAGCAGCCTCCCCACGTCTCCGCGTGCACGCGATCGCGTCCCTCAGTGCCTACGGCCCCACTAGTGACCACGCCCGCCGCAGCGGAGCCCGGGCCGGGGCCGGGGCCGGGCGGCTCGCGGCCCGCGCGCTCCTGCCCAGAGCCCTGCTTGCGAGCCCGCGCCTCTTCCTGGCAGCGCGGCGCGGCGCGACGCGGGCCAAGCCGAGGTCCCGGCCCAGGCGCGGGGACGGAGGGGCGAGGGGGGAAGGGCGAGCGGGTTCGGGGCTAGGTCCGGGTGGATGCGGGGCGGGGTCGCCTGTTGGAAGAGTTTGGGGGGGGGGCCTGGTACCCACGGGGACAGGCGTCCGGGCACGCGCCAGACGCTGGGCGGCCGTCAGGGGGCAGCTGTGGGAAGGCGAGCCGGGCGTCGGAGAGGCATGTGTTGTCGAGGAAGCCGGCGTCGCCGTCCTCGTTAGTATAGTGGTGAGTATCCCCGCCTGTCACGCGGGAGACCGGGGTTCGATTCCCCGACGGGGAGGCCAGCAGTCCTTTTTGTCCAGCTCTGCCGCGGGGTCCCGCCTCCAGCCTGGAGGGCAGCTGGGCAGCGCCAGCAAGTCGTCGGGCTCCGCTTGGCGCTGGCGCCGCCAGCTGCCCCGGCGCGCCCACCCGCTCTCCCTGGGGTGGCACCGGGCCTGGGGCTCTGACGGACTATGAGGCTTAGGAGGCGCTGAGCGAAGGGAAGCGCTGCTTGTGCAGGGCGAGGGCTCCCCGAGACCCGACGGGCGGGGCGCGAGGTGGGATGCAGCCGGATGGGCAAGCACACTGGGGTCGCGGGTGGCGTCCAGGCGGCTCCCTGGACCGTGTCTGTGGGACGCCGGCGAGGATGGGGCCCCCTTGGAGGAGCGCAGCAGGTCTTAGCGGCGGGCTCGTGCTGGACGCGGCAGGGCTGGCGCTGGCGGGGCACCGAGGGCCGCCTTGCTTGTCCCCGTGGCATCCAGGAGCTGCGGTGCGGTCCGACGAGCGCCCGTCCAGGGCGGAGGCGGGCCGGTGGCAGGGCCCGGCTGGCGTGTGGGTGCCACCCGGGCGGTGCGGCGTTGGTGGTATAGTGGTGAGCATAGCTGCCTTCCAAGCAGTTGACCCGGGTTCGATTCCCGGCCAACGCACGGCTTCGCGTTTTGTTTGCCTTCGGCCCTGGCCCAAGGGTGGCCCCTGCCCTGGTGACTGCGCGGCGTGCCCGTGCCCGTGCCCATCGGTGCGCCCGTGGCAATCCTGCCCTAGGGTGGCAGGTGATGTTTTGACGGTGCCCAGAGCTGGCAGAGTAGGCGGGCGATGAGTGCAGCGGGCGTCCTCTGCTAGTGAAACCCATGGGCCGTAGGCAGGTCCAGGGGCAGCCGCAGCCGCAGCAGGGCTGCGGGCCTGCGCGGACGTTGGGGCGCAGGAGCGGCTTCCACGAGGTGCCAGCGGGGAGGAGCTGTGCACGCTCCCTGGTGGTCTAGTGGTTAGGATTCGGCGCTCTCACCGCCGCGGCCCGGGTTCGATTCCCGGTCAGGGAAGCCAGTCTTCTTCCTCTCTCTAGCATGCCACGCCAACGCCTCTGTCTTACCACCTCACCTCTAGCCCATGCGGCACTCTTCCCTCCTTTTGGGTCCGCACTTTTGCTCCCGCCCTTCCCCAACAGGCCCCCTGCGCCTGTCCACCCAGCGGGTCCATTTCCCTTCTGCTACGGCGGCCTCCCGTTCTTCGCCTTGCCACATCACACCTGGCCACCAGTCAGGCCGTTGTTGCCCACCGCATGGCATCCGTGCGCTGTACAGCCCCCCGCAGCCACGGCAAACACCCACGCGCGCGCGCCCGCCTTCTTCCTGGCAGCAGACGGGTGAATCGGGCTCGGGCTCGGCTCCCTGACTTGCCCTCTCAGCACAACCCGGGACCACCACCACCTCTCCTTTTCCCCAGTCGGCCCTGCAGGCCACTTCACCTGCTCCCGGTGGGCGTCCGCTCACGCTTCCCGGTGCCTGGGCGCGGAGCGAAGGCGGAGCAGGAGGGTCTGTCCGATCCTCGGCTGTCCAGGGCTCCTCACGTTGGGACACCGCCGAAAGTAAGCAAGCTCTAGAGCTTTTGCCAAAAGCCACGTGGTTTTCGGTGCCGGGAAGAGGGCGGGATGGGTCTCAAGCACCTGGAGATCCCCCACGGCTAGTGGCCCCTAGGTCCCTTGGGCGAGGCCAATCCCTGCAAGTGACCACTGCCTGCCATCGAGCCCCCAGGGACAGTTGGTGAGCCACAAGCCTTGGCTGGTGAGAGAGCAGAGCCTCTGGGGCTGCTGGCTCCTCACCCCACACCTTGGGGCAAGGCTACCCGCCAGAGTGAAAATCCCCTTCCCAGCCCACCCCCGGCCCTGGGTCCTCGTGTACGCACCAACGAGAGCGCCAGGCAGCACGGGAGCTGGAAGCAAGGGTCATAAACCAGGGCGTGGTCACCAGCCACCAGCCACCAGCCAGGGTCGACTCTTAGCTGTCGTTGCACCGCCAGTCTCAATGTCAACCCTCCGGGTCGCGTTTGCCACCGCCCACGCCACCCCACACACACCCAGCAGGGCAAGAAACACATAGATAGGGAGCTGTGGTCTGACCAGAGGCTACTGTTCCCGGACTGGTGCTGCTCTCTGTTGCACCGCCAGTCTCAATGTCAACCCTCCGGGTCGCGTTTGCCACCGCCCACGCCACCCCACACACACCCAGCAGGGCAAGAAACACATAGATAGGGAGCTGTGGTCTGACCAGAGGCTACTGTTCCCGGACTGGTGCTGCTCTCTGTTCCAGCCTCGCCACACAGGGCTGCAGCTCCGGGTGGCTGCGCTCAGGCCCCACGCTCCCTTGACGGCCGCTGGTGCCCAAAGGCAACTGCAGAGCTCAGCCCGACTGGCACCCAACCTTACTCTCCTTGCAAAGATGCAGTTGGGCCAAGCACCCCACCCTCCCTCTTTTTGATCTTGTATCTTTGAGACAATGTTACAGGCCAGGGAGTCGGAAAGGTGGTAGAAAGAATTAGGATATCAGATGGCATAGGGGTTTGAATGTGAGTGTCCGGGCCCCCCCTTTATTTTTTTGGCCCCCCGGGGAAGTTAAGGGAAAGGGGCCCCCCCGGAAAACCCAAAATTTGGGGGGGGGGTTTTTTGGAAGGGGGAAAGGGGCCCCCCCAGCCGGGGAAAAAATTTGAAAAGGGTTTGGGGGGAGAGGGTTTCGGGTGGGTTTTTGGTGGGGGTTTTTTTTAAAGGGGTTTTTGGGGGGTAAAAGGGGGGGATTGGGGTTGTGGGGGGGAATCGCCCGGGGCCCCCCCCCGTGGGGCCCGGAACCCCTTTTGAACCCCCAATTCCCATTGGAGAGGGCCCCCCAAAACCCTTTGCCCCCGGGGGAAACGGCCCTTTTACCGAAAGGGGGTTTTCCCCCAAGGGTCCCCCCCAGGGAAAAATCCTTTTTGGGGGGCGGAACCGAAAAAAGGGGGGGGTTGGGGGGGGGGGAGGGGGGAAAAAAGGAGGGGAAAGGCAAGCAGGTTTGGGCAAAACGGGAAGGGGTTTTTTTTGCCGAGCCTAGGCCCACAAGAATGCCTTCTGGGTGTAGCCAGAGAAAGCGAGGCAGACATTCGAAGTAATTTGAGTCAGGCGTAGGAATGAAGTGGCCCTTTTCTTGTGCGATTCCTTCCTTCCCCACTTGCCTCCCTCATACGCACCTCTACCCAGCTCCCATAAGAAGGTGCTGGGTTGTTTGTGCGGCTGAGGGAAGGCAGATATCTCTATGGAACTGCGAGGTACTTCAGATAGCCCGGGCGTCTCATAAGAAAGGCCAAGGGCCCTTCCAGGCTTAGTAGGTCGTACCAAAGCAGCGCCGTGGGGATGTGGGTGGGATTGTGCGTTGCAGAAGACATGAGTTGCCGGGCTCTGGTTGGGAGCCAGGCGGATGAGGAAGCACACTGGGGGAGTCGATGGTGGCCTGGAGGGTCCCTGGTCCTTCCCTGTGGGTCATGGAAGTGTTTAGTGGTGGACGCCTTTGATGCATGCAGTTGGCTTCTTCAACTGGGTTGGGCAGGGCCGGCCCTGGCAAGCGCTGGTGCGACACCAAGGTCTGTCCTTGTCCCCACAGACTCTAGGAGCTGCAGACCTGTCCCGCAGCAGGCAGCGCAGGACCAAGGCAGACTGGTGCTAGTCTCCAGTTGGCGTGTGGGCGCCATCCAGGGAGTACAGTGTTGGTATATAGTGGGGAGCATCGCTGTCTGCCAAGCGGTTTACTCGGGTTTGATTCCCGGCCAACGCAGCGGATTGGTATTTTGCTTGCTCTAGGCCCAGTCCCAGGGCCAAGGGTGTCCCGTAGTGTGTGTGTGTGTGTGTGGGGGGGGGTCAGCTTGGCCCACGCTTTTGTGTGTGTGTGTGTGTGTGTGTGTGTGTGCGCGCGCGCGCGCACGCACGTGCCCGTTGTTGCACTTGCGGAAGTCCTGCTGAAGGGCGGGTGATGTTTTGACGGTGCCCAGAGCTGCCAGATTCGGCGGGTGAGGCCTGTTGGAACACCGGTGGAAAGAAACAAGCTCTAGAGCTTTTGCTCCTCTTCTTCCTAGCATGCCAACTTCTCTGTCTTACTAACCAATCTCTTTATGACCCGTACCTCTTCCGGCTCTTTCACAAACGCTTATTAACCCATTCCCCTGGCAAATAAACAAGCTGTTCTCTGAAGCTGTCTCCTGGGTGTTTCTTCCTGTCGCATTCATGGCCGCTCAAGACCCTGCTACGCAGCTGCCTGGACGCCCCTGGGAGAGCAATGCGCAGCAGCCCCAGGGCAGCCAGGAACTATAGCTGGGTAGAGCAAATTACCAGAAAATTCTAAAATCCAACTGCGCAATATACACATCCAATCAAAACCAGCACAGAGTATTTATGCAAGAGTGGAGATTAAAACAGATAATCTAAAAAAGCCAAAGTCCATAAGGGTGTGTGTTGCCCCACACCCTTAATCCTGTCACCTGGGAGGCTTAGATTTGTGGTCTGAAATGGGTTCTAGGTCAGCCTGGGGGTGAGTCAGACCCTGCCCCAAAAATGACAGAAGAAAGACAAAGGTCCTATAAATCAAGAAACGTCAAAGGCAAGAATAATCAACACCCAAACACAACTTATTTGAGAATGGTAAAGCCGATCAAGGGTATATCAAACAAATCTAACACATAACCTGCCCCGACATGGAGGGTGAATTAGCGCTTCCAGTGCAGGCTTATGTGCCTGGCTTTGTGTAAGAAGGCCATGTTACCTTTGAGAATGGCTTCCAGTGTCACCAATGCTGAGTGCCCACCTTGATCCCTCTCTGTTGCACTGTGGACTTGGTTAGGCTGCTTGGGATTCTGGATCTGGTGTTCTGATGGGTTGCGCTGGATGCTGTGCAGCCAGGGCATGGATGAGTTCTCTGGTGGCTCACAGCGCTGGTGGTTGGGGGATGGGAGGCTGTGCAGGATGCCTATAGTTGTACTGGAGTTGCTCAGCTTGTCTCGGTTGTGATTTTCTTCAGCAGCTACTCAGCTAGTTCTGGCTGTCTTCTCCTTCAGGTTTCTTGACTTTGGGAGGAGGAGAAGGCTGATGTGAGTGGAAAATCCCTTCACCTAGTTCTTGCTCCTGCAGCTCTGTGCTGGCTGGGCAGGTGCATGGATTGGGGCCACTGGCACCTCGGCAGGATTCTGGCTGGTTTCCTGCTTGCTAGAAGATCTGCGTCTCTCCTGCTTCTCTGCTGTGGTCAATGATTCCTTATACATCTTAGCTTTTCAGTAGAAGAGTGCATTTTTCTGTTTTTCTGCTTATTACCCTCCCTAGACTTATCTGGCAGCTACTATGCCACCATCTTACCTGAAAGTCCCCTCTTTTTTTTTTTAAAGTATTTATTTATTTATTAGCAGAGAGAGACAGACAGAGAATGAGCACACCAGAGCCTCCAGCTGCTGCAAATGAACTCCAGATGCATGCCCCACTTTGTACATCTGGCTTTACATGGGTACTGGGAAGTTGAACCTTGGTCGTTAGGCTTTGCAGGCAAGTGCCTTAATTGCTGAGCCATCTTTCAAGCTTTGTGTGTGTGTGTGTGTGTGTGTGTGTGTGTGTGTGTGTGTGTTTACTTTTTTGCAGATAGCCCTATCTTGATTGCATAGCAGGTCTCTTTATCACAGGATCAAAGGTCCTTTGGCACTTTCTGTACTGGACAACACAGGACTGTGGAAGCAGCACTGAACTGAGATCAAAACAAGATCTCTGGAGCTGGAGGGATGGCTTAGCAATTAAGGCATTTGCCTGCAAAGCCAAAGGATCCAGATCCGATTCCCCAGGACCCACGTTAGCCAGATGCGCAAGGAGGCACATGCGCCTGGAGTTCCCTTGCAGTGGCTGGAGGCCCTGGTGTGCCCATTCTCTCTCTCCCTCTTTCTCTGTCAAGTAAATAAATAAATAACAACAAAAAGAGCTCTGTTCTCACATCTACTTCTTGGTGTTTCCCCAGTCATTTTTCTTACCATTAAACAATAAATCAGGGTTTCCCCGTGGGTGCAACAAAGGGTTACATGTAGAAACATGTCTGTGAAGCAGACTTCACTTCTTGTTTGACTTGTCACTGTTTGGTTAGCAGAACTAGAATCTGGTGACTGATGACAGCTGCAAGACATGAAACAATTTCCTTCCTCTTTTCTTAGTTTACCTCCTAAATCCCACTTGACTCTGCCCCAGTTCTTGAATGACTTCGGAGATCCAAATGTTCCAGAATGTGCATCCTGGAAGCCAATGGCTGTTCCAAGCACTGGCGATTTTGCTGTTGTTTGGTGAGTGAGGGTCATCCATTTAATAGGGTAATTTCAGCCTTTCCTATTGTCCTGACTCTTAAAACCAGAGTAGAAAGGGACAGGCCTGGATTAAAACTGGGGACAGATTAAAAGGAAAGAGACTTGGGCATGGTGTTGGAGAGGTACAGGGAAGATTCAAGGGCTCCCTCAACTACAGTCTCAAAAAAAAAAAAAAAAAAAAGGACCCAAAATCTTTACTGTCCCACAGCTTCCAAAGGTTACAATTCAGAGTTACTTTCACAGAGTCTCTAGGAAGTCTGTCCTGCACCCAAACATTCCTGCTTACTTTGTAGGACATGAATAATAAACATTCTGTTGAACAAAACTGGAAACAAGCTCCTGAGATAGTTCCTGGAGAAAAAAGGCACCCAAACCAACTCTCTGTGCCCCTCTCCTTACACACACAATTGACCTTGTTCCAATGCCCCTCCACATTGACCTGTTCTCTTCTCCTTTACAGCCTCTGAAGGCAGGTCAACTGGTAAGTTTGTTCTTTGCTTGTTTTCTTGGGTTACTTCCTCACAATGAAATGCTGCATTTACTTTGTAGAGAGATATCTGTTCTACCAAGAATCAGGTGTGGGCTCAGCATAGGTGGTGGGGATATGATTCTTAGTAAGAGTCCAACTATGTTTGTATTTTATTTTATTTTATATTTTATTTTATTATTTTATTTTTGAGGTAGGGCCTTGATCTAGCCCAGGCTGACTTGGAATTCACTATTTAATCTCAGGCTGGCCTCAAACTCACAGTGATCCTCCTACCTCCCAAGTGCCACCACGCCCAGCAGAGAGAGAGAGAGAGAGAGAGAGAGAGAGAGAGAGAGAGAATGGAGGCACAGGGGCCTCTAGCCACTGTAACAAACTCCAGATGCATATACCACTTTTGTGCATCTGGCTTAACTGCTGAACCATCTCTCCAGCCCTAGATTTTTTTGTTTTTAACCTAGAGCCTTGAGTATGCTAGGTAGCTTCTCTACTGTTGAGCTATGTCCTTAGCCTGTCTTAATATTTTTATAATTTTGATACAGTCTTGATAAATTGCCCAAGCTGTTCTTGAACTCGCTATGTACCTAGACACAAGTCTCAGACTTGTGATCTTTCTGCTTTAATCTTCCCAGTACTATGATTACAGGCAAGGACCTCCAGCTCAAACACAGACTTTTTTTTTTTTTTTTTCGAGGTAAGGGCTCACTCTAGCTCAGGCTGACCTGGAATTTACTATGTAGTCTCAGGATGGCCTTGAACTCATGGTAATCCTCCAACCTCTGCCTCCCAAGTGCTGGGATTAAAGGCATGAGCCACCATGCCTGGCTTTTTTTTTTTTTTTTTAACCAGTTTGAGAGAGAGAGGCAGATAGAGAGAAAATGGATGCTCCAGGGCCTCCAGCCACTGCACCTTATGCATCTGGCTTACGTGGATCCTGGGGAATTGAATCTAGCTCCTTTAGCCTACCTAAGTCATCTCTCTAGCCCTTTTTTGTTTTTTGTTTTTGGTTTTTTGTTTTGAGGTAGGGTCTGACTAGTCCAGGCTGGCCCGGAATTCACTATGTAGTCTCAGGCTGGCCTTGAACTCACAGTGATCCTCCTACCTCTGCCTCCTAAATTCTGGGATTAAAGGCATGCACCACCATGCCTGGTGAGGTTTTTGCTTGTTTTTTTGGGGTAGGGTCTAGCTCTAGCCCAGACTGACCTGGAATTCACTATGTGGTCTCAGGGTGGCCTTGAACTCATGCAATCCTTCTACCTGTGCCTCCCAAATGCTGATATTAAAGGCGTGCACCACCATGCATGGCTCTCAAACAAGATCTTTAACTGGGTCTATGAAAGGGCTCTCTGGCCCCTGGTCTCCCCTGGGAGCTCCTTTGGAACCCACAGTCCCATAAGGTTATTCATTGGTATCCCTTTTTGCTCTCTGACCCTCAGAAGATCTCCCAAAGGCTTTGGTGAGACTTGAGCCTCCATGGATCCAGGTGTTCCCGGATGACGATGTAACACTGGAGTGCCGGAGCCCCCACAACTCTGAGAACCATTCCACTCAGTGGCTCCACAATGGGACCCCCATCCTGACCCAGCTCCAGCCCAGCTACACGTTTAAGGCCAAGAACAATGACAGCGGGGCGTACCAGTGCCAGATGGACCACACCAGCCTAAGTGACCCTGTGCAGCTGAGCGTGATTGCCGGTTGGTAGAGGCAGGCCCAGGGAAGGGCTAGGAGACCAGGAGCAGGGGAGTCTGCTTACAGTGCAGAGGTTTGAGGAAAGGGGGTGGCCTCCTTTCTGGGAAGCATCTCTGAGTTGCCTGCAGTACTTTTGTCCACTCATTTCCCTTAGCTTTTGCTTAATATGTATGGTGGGGGTGGGGGAAATCTTTCAGTTCAAGGGAAAGGTTATTTTTTCCTTAGTCCTTATTGAGTAAGAAATGTTCTGAAAGGCAAGCTGAGAGGGGGAAGGAAGCACATGAAAGCTTCTAATTCGTGAAATCGCTCTACTGCGATGGCAGTATGGTGAAGCGTGGAAGCTAGAGACAAACCTGCAAAGGCCGTAAGCTGGGAGCTGCCCCACAGCCGTGCAGAGGCTGACCGCCCCCCACCCCCCGGCGTGGACTCAAAGTCCTGAAGATGAGGTCTGAAAATACAAGCATGGGTTTGTTTGGGGCTTTGCTGTATCTGTGTGTGGTGTGAGTATACCGGCAGAGCACCTGTTTGCGGGTACACGTGCACGTGTGTGTCGCACGCGCGCACTCGGAGGCAGGCCAGAGGTTGGTGTTGGACATCTTCCTTGACGACTCTCCACTTTACTGACTGAAACAAAGCCTCTCACAATTTGACACTTGGCCCGTAAATAAATGGTTGAACCCGGGGCCTCATGCATGCTAGGTAAGCACTCTGACTACAGCCTCAGCTCATGAATCTGCTTCTAGTTGACTTCAGCTCTCTCTTGGTACATAAGTGGTACCTAAGCCCTAAGGATGGTACAGGTATGCGCCCAGCTTTTTTGTTTGTTTGTTTGTTTGTTTATTTGCAAGCAGAGAGACAGAGACAGATAGAGAATGGGTATGTTGGGTCCTTTGGCTTTGCAGGAAAGCACTTTAACTGCTAAGCCATCTCTTTAGCCCTGTACCCAGAGTTTTTTGATTCTCCTGTTTAACACCAAGGTGACTTTTCAAATGGCTTCTATGTTAGAGAGGTCCTGGGGGTGTAGTCACTTTCTTTTGACAGTGCTGTAATGAAATGTCAATAAACATTGACTTAATTTCAAAACTCTGTTCAATGTTAGCATGACTACTCATCTCCTCTCTTTACATCCTGCCTGTCTAGAAACAGCCAAGGATATTCTGGCTTTTTCCTATGAAAATATAAACTTATAAATTAAAAAAAATATTTCTTTAGATTTCTGTTTAACATTCTCTCTTTTAAAAAAATTATCTGTGGCCAGGTGTGGCGGCACACGCCTTTAATCCCAGAACTAGGGAGGCAGAGGTAAGAGGATCACTGTGAGTTCAAGGCCACCCTAAGACTACATAGTGAATTCCAGGCCAGCCTGGGCTAGAGCGAGACCCTACCTCGAAAAGCCAAAATACACACACACACACACACAAACACACACGGAGGTTAGAGGATAACCAGCCCTTCAAAGCTGTTTTAGGGTCATTTTGTCCAGAACCGTGAATGAACACTGAATTCAAAAGGGGATATATACCTATAATCCCAATCTTCCCATCTTGTTTGAGACAGTTTCTCTTGTTTGCCACTGAGAAGGCCAGACTAGCTGGCCTGGGAGCTTCATGATTCTCCTGACCCTGCCTCCCATTGCTATGGGATTATCAATGGGTGTGCCACATTGTGCCCAGCACAGGTGCCAGGGATCCAAACTCCAATCAGCAGACTTGCAATTAACCACTGAGCCATCTCCCCAGTCCCATCATGCTGTTTCAGTAATAGTATCTAGCCTTTCACATACTTTTTCCTCAAAATGATTTTTCATCTAAATAACATGTAACAAATTGGGCTGGAGAGATGGTTTAGTGGTTAAGGCTCAAAAGCCAGATGCATAAGGTGGTACATGCATCTGGAGTTCATTTGCAGTGGCTAGAGATCCTGGTACACCCATTCTCTCTCTCTATCTGACTCTCTTTCTCACAAATAAATAAAATAAAAAATTATAAAAAGATATGACAAATTGAGATATTTAATCCAGTAATAGATAAATTTGCTTGTATTCTCTAGAAAGCTTGTAACAACATTCTTTGCAGACTTGTTCTCCAATTGATTACTGTGCCACCAAGGAAGGATGCAGGTAGTTGGGAGTGAGGGTTTTTGTCAACAAAGAGGAGAAAGTGATTTTTGAAGTTTTTTGTTTGTTTGTTTTTGAGGTAGGGTCTC
The DNA here is from genome assembly GCA_036346955.1 of Dipus sagitta. NCBI lineage: Eukaryota > Metazoa > Chordata > Mammalia > Rodentia > Dipodidae > Dipus > Dipus sagitta. Next base: position 336,578,042 of record CM070770.1, read on the forward strand.
ACTGTAGCCCAGGCTGACCTGGTACTACTCACAGTGATCCTCCTACCTCTGTATTCTGAGTGCTGGGATTAAAAGCATGCACCACCTCACCTAGCGATTTTCAAGTTTAAAAGTTTGTGTGTGTGTGTGTGTGTGTGTGTGTGTGTGTCCTCAGGCACCATCAATCTTTTTGGAGACAGGGTTTCTCATAGGCCTGGAGCTTGCCAATTAGGCTAAACTGGTAGACCTCAGGGATCAGTCTAGCTCTGCTTCTCTAACACTAGGATGATAAATTAGTGCTATTATGCCTGACTCTTCTTTTCATTTTCATGTTTTATTTATTTATTTATTCATTTTGCTTGGTTCTTTTTATGTTGGTTCTGGGGATTGAACTATAGTCAGAACACATATAGCAAGCCTTTTACTAACTGAGCTGTCTATCCAGCCCTTCAAAGCTGTTTTAGGGTCATTTTGTTCAGAACCTACGAGTGAACACTGAATTCAAAAGGGGACATACACCTATAAGCCCAATACTCAGGATGCTGAGAGAGGAGGATTTCTGAGGGTTTGAGGCCAGCCTGAGCTACAGAGTTCCCCTGTAAGAGAATACTCGTGTCATCCATGAAGCATCTTCAATTTACTCTGCCTGATATATATTTTTTTCTTTGAGGTAGGGTCTCACTCTAGCCTAGGCTTGCCTGGAATTCACTATGGAGTCTCAGGGTGGCCTTGAACTCACAGTGATCCTTCTACCTCAGACTTCTGAATGCTGGGATTAAAGTGGTGTGCTACCACACCTGGCTCTGCCTGCTATTCTTTCAAGTTCTGTAAGCAATGTTACCCTGCACATGAGCTGCTGCAAAGGCCTTGGTATTTCACTCTTTGGAATTTTTTTTTTTATTAGAAAACATATTTGTGTGTTTAATTGTCTTAAGTTTTGAGTGTTTTTTCTCTCAATTTTTATTAACATTTTCCATGATTATAAAAAATATCCCATGGTAATACCCTCCCTCCCCCCACCTTCCCCTTTGAAATTCCATTCTCCATCATATCCCCTCCCCATCTCAATCAGTCTCTCTTTTATTTTGATGTCATGATTTTGTGTGTGTGTGTGTGTGTGTGTAGGTAGGGGCTCAGTCTAGCCCAGACTGACCTGCAATTTACTCTGTAGTCCCAGGCTGACCTCAAACTCACAGAAATACTCCTAATCTTCAGAGGGCTGGGATCAAAGGTGTGCACTACCAAACCTGGCTTTATTTTCCCCTTGGGAAATTTTTCCCATATGTTAAGTGAATTTCTCCTGGGGAGACTCACCAACATCTGTCCACCCCAGATAGGGTGCCAATGACAGACCAAATAAATGATTTCACCCAAATCTAGCTTGGTGAACCAATGAGTATAATAAGGGTTATTTACAGGAGTATGAGCAATTTATGGGCAGCTGAGCTGATACACCACTGAGGAAAATGTCTATCTCCCAGCAACCATTCACTGCTTATGTATCCCTAAGGAGGAGGAGAGGGAATCAGGGGGCCTCATGAGCCCTTCCACCCTCCCCGAGGACACGTTAATTTTGTGTGGACCTCCCTCGAGTAATCATAACTGCCACAGCTACAAGTAATCAACAGGGCAACTGACATGTTATACCTGTAGGACAGCATCCCTCAACACCATGCCTTTCTGTCTTTCAGACTGGCTGCTGCTCCAGACCTCTCAACTAGTATTCCAGGAAGGGGACACCATCGTGTTGAGATGCCATGCCTGGAGGAAGACCCCTCTGAACAAGGTCATATTCTACCAGAATGGCACATCCAAGAGTTTTTCCCACTTCAATGAAACCTTCTGCATACCACAAGCAAACCATCGTCACAGTGGTGATTACTACTGCACAGGATATTTAGGAAACACGTTACACTCATCAAAGACTGTAACCATCATTGTTCAAGGTAGGAGCCTGGGCTATTCAAGAGGCTTGGAAGGCTGAGTAGAAAGGGAAAGACTAGCCAGGCATGGCAATACACGCCTTTAATCCAGCACTTGGGAGGCAGAGGTAGGAGGATCACTGTGAGTTTGAGGCCACCCTGAGACTACATAGTGAATTCCAGGTCAGCCTGGGCTAGAGCGAGACCCTACTTTGAAAAACCAGAAGGAAAAAAAGGGGAGGCACGGGGACACTGATTCTTTTTGGAAATTACTATTTACATTCTTCTGAGTGGCCTTCTTGATTTTAATGGGACACTGAAGTTCTAGTTGACCTGACAGCTGTGTAGATGTGCAGCTCTGTCCCAGTTTGTTCATTAGAGATTGTGGAATAGATGTCGTTCACTCAGGATTTTAATGGAAGCCATCTTTGTCCCTCTACAAATCACAAATCATAACCACCTTCTCTCTCTCTCTCTCTTTTTAAATTGTTTTGTTGAAGTAGGGTCTCACTCTAGTCAGGCTGACCTGGAATTTACTATGTTGTCTCAGGCTGGCTTTGAACTCACAGCAATCCTCCTACCTCTGCCTCCCCAAATATTGGGATTAAAGTTGTGTGCCACCACACCCAGATTTTTTCTTTCTTTTTCAAAAAAAATTTTGGTTGGAGAGGTGGCTTAGTGGTTAAGGCACTTGCCTGCAAAGCCAGAGGACCTCGGTTCAATTCCCCAGGACCCCCATAAACCAGATGTACAAGGTGGCACATGCATCTGGAGTTAATTTGCAGTGGCTGGAGGCCCTGATGTGCCCACTCTCCTTCTCTCTGTATCTATCTGCCTCTCTGTGTCAGATAAATAAATAAATAAAAATAAAATAAAAAATAATTTTTTTATTTCAGGCTGGAAAAATGATTTCGTGGTTAAGGCACATGCCTATGAAGCCTAAGGACCCAGCTTCAATTCTCCAGGTCCCACGTAAGCCAGATGCACATGGTGGCACATGCATGTGGAGTTCGTTTGCAGTTGGTAGGGGCCCTGACATGCCCATTCTCACTCTCTCTCCCTTTGTCTTTCTCTCTCTGTGTCTCTAATAAATAAATTAATAAAAATGAAATCTTTAAAATTTTTTATTTATTAGAGGAGAGAGAGAGAATGGGCATGCTAGAGTCTACATCCACTGTAAAGGAACTCCAGATGCGTAGGACACTGAAATATTTTATTTTTATTTATTTGAGAGAGAGAGAAAAATGTATACACCAGAGCCTCCAGCTGCTGCAAATGAACTCCAGACACATGTGCCACCTTGTGTATCTGGCTAATGTGGGTCCCAGGGAATTGCACCTGGGTCCTTTGGTTTTGTAGACAAGTGCCTTAATCATTAAGCCATCTCAGGGTAATGCACAGCATGCTGTGTCTTCTCTCCATCTCCTCTTATATGCATAGTGCACACTGAACACTTCCAAGAGGCCCCGTTGTAAATCCAACTTGATGAATGTCTCTGACTCCAGCATTTGAGGAGCTGAGGTAGGGGTATTGTGAGTTGGGGGCCAAATTGGGATACCTAGCAAGATCCTGTTACAAGTGTGTGGTACCAGGAATGTTGGAAGGAAAAATTTAAAACTCTCTTGAAGCTAGGTGTGGTGGTGCATGCCTGGGATTCCCTGGGACCCACATTAGCCAGCACTCAGGAGGCAGAGGTAGGAGGATTGCCATGAGTTTGAGGCCACCCTGAGACTACATAGTGAATTCTAGGTCAGCCTGAACTAGAGTAAGACCCTACCTTGAAAAACAAACAAACAAAAAAGAAAAAAAAAAAAAAACCTGTCTGGGACCAGGTATGGTGGTACATGCCTTTAATCCTAGTACTGGAGAGGCAGAGGTAGGAGGATCCCTGTGGGTTTAGGGCCACCATGAGACTACAGAGTGAGACCCTACCTTAAGGGAAAAAAAAAAAAAAAAAAACAAGGGCTGGACTACATAGTGAATTGCAGGTCAGCCTGAACTAGAGTGAAACCCTACCTTGAAAAACCAAAATAAAATAAAAGAAACAAAACCAAAAAACTGTGTTGCATATGCTGTACTGCCAAGTCTAGATGACAACAAAATTTTTGTTTTCTATAACTTCAGACAGATGTCCCCATGGTTACCCTTTGAGAAATGCTGATCTAGTGCTTTTTTAGGGAAGGGAGAGATGAAAATGTCCTCTGAAGATGTTCTGGCCTACTTATCGGCTTCTGACCTTGTCTTAGATACATGATACTGGTGAATTTGCAAAAGCTCTCCACTAGGGACATCACAGTGCCTTCAGAATTTCCACCTTAGTGACTGTCGATTCTGCTCTCAATTCCTCTGCTTTTCCTAGTAGGTCCAGTCATTCCATCCACCAGTCGGCTTTGGTACCAAGTTGCTTTCTGCCTGGTGATGGGAATCCTGTTTGCAGTGGACACAGGCCTGTATTTCTCTGTGCACAGAAAGCTCCAAAACTCAATGGGGGACTGGAGGAATCAGCAAATCAGACGGCTCCAGGGCCCGCACACAATGGTAAAACCACAGTGACAGTGGCCTCTGTTTCTACCATACTTCTTCCATGACCTTCCCTTGAAAGCAACCTGGACGGAGGAGATAAACCACCCTTTGCAGAGCAGCCAGGGCCCAGGTGAAACCACAGAAGAACTGGTGTGATGAGCAAGAGTGCTGCTCCCATGGCGATCCTGACAACCTGCACAAGGCTGAAAGCGACAGATGCTGTGGACACTCAATACATACCAAAGCAGAAACCCGGAAGCTCCTGAGATCTCAACACTGAAATAGACTTAAAACACACCTACTATGGCTCAGGGAATTTTGCAAAAGAAGGGGTGGAAAGATAAGAGCCACAGGGTGGGAGGGACTATCCATATCCAGAAGCATCGCCCACCCCCCTCAATGACTGACTGCTGTTTCCACAACTCATAACCCACAGTCTCATGGGGAATACCAGCAATCCCACTGAGGAGGACCTTCAGTGGAATGAGGACTGGTAGGAGGGAAATGATGGTACCAACACATAATGTGTCCATACAGAGTATATTCTTAATAAAAAGAAAGAAACTTGGAAGCCAGGTCTGGTGGTGTACCCCTGTGATATCAGCTGCTCAGGAGGCTGAGGCAGGATGAAAACCAGTTCAAGCCCTGCCTGGGCTACATAGTAAAATCAAGTCTAGCCTGGATAACTTAGTGAGATTTTGTCTCCAGAGAAAGAGAGCTGGAGATGTAACTCATCCCCCTTGAGCCTCAGTGTCGGGAGGTGAGGCCTAGTGGGACATGTGGCAGTGTTGGGAGGTGAGGCCCAGTGGGAGGTGCGGCAGTGATGGGAGGTGAGGCCCAGTGGGAGGTGCGGCAGTGATGGGAGGTGAGGCCCAGTGGGAGGTGCGGCAGTGTCGGGAGGTGAGGCGCAGTGGGAGGTGTGGCAGCGTCGGGAGGTGAGGCCCAGTGGGAGGTGCGGCAGTGTCGGGAGGTGAGGCGCAGTGGGAGGTGTGGCAGTGATGGGAGGTGAGGCGCAGTGGGAGGTGCGGCAGTGATGGGAGGTGAGGCCCAGTGGGAGGTGCGGCAGTGTCGGGAGGTGAGGCCCAGTGGGAGGTGCGGCAGTGATGGGAGGTGAGGCCCAGTGGGACGTGCGGCAGTGTCGGGAGGTGAGGCGCAGTGCGAGGTGTGGCAGTGTCGGGAGGTGAGGTGCAGTGGGAGGTGCGGCAGTGTCGGGAGGTGAGGCGCAGTGGGAGGTGTGGCAGTGATGGGAGGTGAGGCGCAGTGGGAGGTGCGGCAGTGTCGGGAGGTGAGGCGCAGTGGGAGGTGTGGCAGTGATGGGAGGTGAGGCGCAGTGGGAGGTGCGGCAGTGTTGGGAGGTGAGGCGCAGTGGGAGGTGCGGCAGTGTCGGGAGGTGAGGCGCAGTGCGTGGTGTGGCAGTGTCGGGAGGTGAGGTGCAGTGGGAGGTGCGGCAGTGTCGGGAGGTGAGGCGCAGTGGGAGGTGCGGCAGTGTCGGGAGGTGAGGCGCAGTGGGAGGTGTGGCAGTGATGGGAGGTGAGGCGCAGTGGGAGGTGCGGCAGTGATGGGAGGTGAGGCCCAGTGGGAGGTGCGGCAGTGTCGGGAGGTGAGGCCCAGTGGGAGGTGCGGCAGTGATGGGAGGTGAGGCCCAGTGGGACGTGCGGCAGTGTCGGGAGGTGAGGCGCAGTGCGAGGTGTGGCAGTGTCGGGAGGTGAGGTGCAGTGGGAGGTGCGGCAGTGTCGGGAGGTGAGGCGCAGTGGGAGGTGTGGCAGTGATGGGAGGTGAGGCGCAGTGGGAGGTGCGGCAGTGTCGGGAGGTGAGGCGCAGTGGGAGGTGTGGCAGTGATGGGAGGTGAGGCGCAGTGGGAGGTGTGGCAGTGATGGGAGGTGAGGCGCAGTGGGAGGTGCGGCAGTGTTGGGAGGTGAGGCGCAGTGCGTGGTGTGGCAGTGTCGGGAGGTGAGGCGCAGCGGGAGGTGCGGCAGTGTCGGGAGGTGAGGCGCAGTGGGAGGTGCGGCAGTGTCGGGAGGTGAGGCGCAGTGGGAGGTGCAGCAGTGATGGGAGGTGAGGCGCAGTGGGAGGTGCGGCAGTGTCAGGAGGTGAGGCGCAGTGGGAGGTGCGGCAGTGATGGGAGGTGAGGCCCAGTGGGAGGTGCGGCAGTGATGGGAGGTGAGGTGCAGTGGGAGGTGCGGCAGTGATGGGAGGTGAGGTGCAGCAGGAGGTGCGGCAGTGTCGGGAGGTGAGGCCCAGTAGTGGGAGGTGTGGCAGTGTTGGGAGGTGAGGCCCAGTGGGAGGTGCGGCAGTTAAAAGTGTGAGGTCCAACCACTAATCCTTTTTTTTCTGATTTTTTGAGGTAGGCCCAGGGTGACATGGAATTCACTCTGTAGTCTTAGGCTTCAGAATTGAACTCACAGTGATCCTCTTTCCTTCACCTCCTGAGTGCTAACATTAAAGCATGCACCACCACACCCAGCCATCCACCTAGTTTTTTTTTTTTTTTTTTTTTTTTTTCCCGAGGCTGGGTCTCACTCTAGCTTAGGCTGACCTGGAACTCAGGGTGGCCTCGAACTCATGGCCATCCTCCTACCTCTGTTTCCTGGGTGCTGGGATTAAGGGCATGGGCCCCCATGCCTGGCCCATCTAGTTTTGAGATAAGGTTTCTCGTGGGCCTGGAGCTCATCAAGCAGGCTAAACTGGCCAGTGAGCCCCAGCACTGGGATTACAAGTATGAGCCACCACTACCAACTAAGCTACCTTTCAAGCTCTCATTGAATCATTTCTTTGATCTTTGAAATCATAGATCTTTAGGCCTGAAAAATCTGTACATCAATGTAGTTCAAATCTCCTCATTTTAGAACAGAAGAAGCAGTGGCTCAGATAGATGAAATGACTTTAGAACATATAGGTAGTTGGTATAACAGACCTTTATATATAGTGTGAATCATACTATATAATGTAGCTTGACTTTGTTTTGTACTCAGTACTAGATAATAGTATCCCTTCACTTCACAATGGCCAAGTCATCAATGTCTATTTTATTTTAAAATACACATGAACTAGGGCTGGAGATATGGTTAAGACACTTGCCTGCAAAGCCAAAGATACCTTGGTTCGACTCCCTAGAACTCACGTAATCCAGATGCACAAGGTGGTGCATGCATCTGGAGTTTGTAGTGGCTAGAAGCCCTGGCACACCCATTCCCTCTCTGCTTTTTTTCATGTTCTCAAATAAATATTTTTTTTTGTTAAAATTTCTTTTTTTTTTCAAAATTTTTTATTAACAACTTCCATAATTATAAAAAAAAATCCCATGGTAATACCCTCCCTTCCCCCACTTTCTCCTTTGAAACTTCATTCTCCATCATATCCCCTCCCCCTCTCAATCAGTCTCTCTTTTACTTTGATGTCATAATCTTTTCCTCCTATTATTCTGGTCTTGTGTAGGTAGTGTCAGGCACTGTGAGGTCATGGATATCCAGGCCATTTTGTGTCTGGGGGGAAGCACGTTGTAAGGAATTAAAAAATTAAAACATTTAAAAAATAATGATCATAACTATTAAGAGTGGGTGGGTGGGGCTGGAGAGATGGCTTAGGGTTAAGGCGCTTGCCTGCAAAGCCTAAGGATCCATGTTTAACTCTTCAATTCCACATAAGCCAGACACATAAGGTGACACAAGCATGCAAGGTCGCACATGCGCACAAGATGGCGCATGCATCTGGAGTTCGATTGCAGTGGCTGGAGGCCCTGCCAATTCTCTTCCCCCCACCTTATAAAAAAAGAAAAAGAAAAGGAGTGTGGGTGCGTAGCACTTTTATATATGTATGTGGTGCTGGGAATCGAGTCTGTGGTCTAGACAAGTATGCTACGGCTGTTATTCCCAGTGAGGCTGGTAGGGCTTTGGAGCTGCTGGGTGCTGGGGAAAGGTTTTGGAAGACCCCAGACAAGGCCATCCCTGAACAAGTGAAGGCGCAAGTCCCCAGGTCAGGCCATGTGTTCCCTTCTCTTGTAGGATTACTCTGTTAGTTAAAATGTCTGGACTCTGGCTCCCAGTTTTGACCTACCCAGATTTTAAGAGTCAATTTAAACCTGACAACCTTTGGAAGATAAGATGAACTTTACACAGTGGAAGCCATTCATTTTATACTTCTTGAACTATTCTTTCATTTCTGCCCTTGAGTACCTTCCCAGTATAGCAGCTTTCTGTGGTAGTGAACGGTCGGCTCCTTCTCACCAGTACACCCGGAGAGGACTGACAAGAAAACCAGCCCAGGGAGAAGTTCTGACTCCCCTCTCCCTCTTTAAGGTCTCTGGAACTTCCAGTGGGTTCTAATCTTCCCAAGAAAACAGCCACCAGAGGAGCTGTTTTTACAAATATAAATTTTAGGGTGTGGTAGCATATGCCTGTAATCCCAGCGCTTTGGAAGTGGAGACAGGAGAAAAGGGAGTTCAAGGCCAGCCCCTTGGCTACATGAAACACTGTCTCATAAATAAATAATTTCTTTTGAATCAGGCAGCAACAATGTCTTAAATTGCTTTAAATGTTTAATATATTAAATTCCTTTAATATTCTGTTAAAGTGTGAAATCTGGGCTTTCTAGCTGCCACCCAATTTACTGCCTTAGATAGTTTAGTGGCGTCACACGTGAGACTGTGTGTAGTTTGTGTTGTCTGGAGGGCAGTGGTGTGTGTTTCATCCATTTTTTATTTTATCACTTTATGATTTTATATTTTATTATTTATTTAATTTTTATTTATTTACTTTATTTTTTCGTTTTTCGAGGTAGGGTCTCACTCTAGCACAGGCTGACCTGGAATTCACTATGTGTAGTCTCAGAGCGGCCTCGAACACTGCGATCTTCCTACCTCTGCCTCCCCAGTGCTGGGATATTTTTTATTTTTATCTTTTGTCCTTTTCTTCCACATACTTCTTCGAAATGTATCATCTATTGGCTTTCAATAGAAGTCCAACACTAAAATGTTATGTTCTGAGTTAAACAAAGAAGTCAGCAGCTCCCAAGACCTCAGACTTGGTAGAAACAGTGTGGCTTTACTGCTCTGTGAGCCCACCTCGAACTTCAGCGCCCGAGACAGATCGGAACTGCAATTTACAGTTGAATCTTCGGACTCATCCTGGCTGGGATCTCGCCCAGACTGCAGAGAAAACTCTGGATATGATATTCCTTGGTGCTAGGACGGGACTCAAAATCAGAAGCGAAAATCCGGCGACATTGCACCTCATCTCCTGTTAGTGAATACACTGAATACAGTGACCAGTGTCAGCTCCTCTAAAGTAAGCCAGTGAAGAAACAGGAAATAATAAAGTGTCGCTTTAACTGGTTTTGCTGACATATGTCCCAAAAAGTAGCTTCGTGCATTGGCCGGGAATCGAACCCGGGCCTCCCGCGTGGCAGGCGAGAATTCTACCACTGAACCACCAATGCTAACGAGAGTTCACAACCGCAGTACTAGTACTTCACTTGATTACTGGCTGCGTTCCATTAGCAATTACACCTATAGAACGAATTTCGAAACCATTACTCTCATATCTCAAGATGAAACGTTTTCACTATGTAAAAACTACGATTTACCAATATATATACACAAACAAATCAACTATTTAAAACGTTGACGCTGAGACTGGCTTCTGTGCCCGGTAGCTCACACGCTTGGGGTTTTCCGGAGCCGCAGGCCGCGGCTGAGCGTGTCCGGGGTCACACAGCGCAGCGCCCCGAGAACCAGCCGGGAAGAGCTGGAGCTTTCTCCCAGCTTCTCTCCAGCAGCCCCGAGCTCGTGGGAGGGCGCCCAGCCTCCCCACGCGCGGGTCTTCTGCCCGGGTCACCGAGGCCGCCCCCGGGCGGGCGGGGAAGCTGCGAGAAGACCGGCGGCGGCGCGGGCGGGCGCAGGCGGAGCCCCGCACGCGGACGACACGCCCGCAGAAGCGGGGCGGGAACATCCCGGCCGCAGAGGAAAGCGCGAGCGCAGGAGCGCCGAGCGCCCCCAGCGGCCGACCGAGCGGAGCCGAGCGCCGCCAGCGGCCGACCGAGCGGAGCCGAGCGCCCCCAGCGGCCGACCGAGCGGAGCCGAGCGCCCCCAGCGGCCGACCGAGCGGAGCCGAGCGCCCCCAGCGGCCGACCGAGCGGAGCCGAGCGCCCCCAGCGGCCGACCGAGCGGAGCCGAACGCCCCCAGCGGCCGACCGAGCGGAGCCGAGCGCCCCAGCGGCCGACCGAGCGGAGCCGAGCGCCCCCAGCGGCCGACCGAGCGGAGCCGAGCGCCCCCAGCGGCCGACCGAGCGGAGCCGAGCGCCCCCAGCGGCCGAGCAGCGCCAACGCACGCCTGCATCCCACGCCTGCTTCCCTCTCCTCCATCCCACTCCTCTATCCCATTCCAGCATCCCACTTAAGCATCCCACTCCTCCATTCCACTCCAGCACCCCACTCCAACATCCTAAGGGCAGCTGCAGCGCGAAGACCACAGCCATGTCCGCCCTGAGGGAAGTGGCCATTGGCATCGACCCGGGCACCATGTACTCGTGGGTGGGTGTGTTCCAGCATGGCCGGAGTGGAGATCCTGGCCAACGTCCAGGGGAACCGCGCCACTCCCAGCTACGTGGCTTTCACCGACACGGAGCGGTGGGTGGGCGACGCCGCCATGAATCGGGCGACCCTGAACCCGCGCCACACGGTGTTCGATGCCAAGAGGGTGCCAGGCTGCAAGTTCACCGACGCGACGGTGCAGTCGGACGCCAGGCCCTGGCCATGGCAGGTGGTGAGCGAGGCCGGCGAGCCCAAAGTGCGCGCGTCCTACCGTGGGGAGGACAAGGCGTTCTACCCAAAGGAAATCTCCATGGTGCTGGGCAAGATGGAGGAGTCCTCCCCGGTGCTGGGCAAGGTGGAGGAGTCCTCCCCGGTGCTGGGCAACGTGGAGGAGTCCTCCCGGGTGCTGGGCAAGGTGGAGGAGTCCTCCCCGGTGCTGGGCAAGGTGGAGACGGCTGAGTCGTACCTGGGCCAGCCCGTGAGGAACGCTGTGATCACTGTGCCTGCCTACTTCCACCACTCGCAGCGCCAGGCCAGGGGCGCGGGTGCCATCGCTAGCCTCACGGCAGGAGGGCGCAATGTGCTCCTTTTTGACCCGGGCGGGGGCGCCTTTGACGCATCCGTCCTCACATCGACGCCAGCGTCTTGGAGGTGAAGGCGGCGGCTGGCGACATGCACTTGGGTGAAGACTTCGACCACCTGTTGGCCACCCATCTCTTGGAGGAGTTTCGGTGGAAGCTCGGGATGGATGTGAGCGTGGACGACTCAGGAAGCCATAATAAGCCTCAGAATCATCAATAGGCCTAAGTTTCTACTTCTCGGCAAGGTCAGTTTCCTGATCGGGGCAATAGACTGTCTGCACCATGCGTTCCTGTGGTCATAGGTAAGTTTGCTTAAAGTTCCTCAAATACACATAGCCAATCACAACAAAGGTTACCTAATCTGGTTGGAATCCCCCTAGCCCCCTGCCCACCAGTATCCTAAGCCTATCAGAAAAATACAAGTGCAGTTACTGCTTAAATCAACCAATCATGTAACCATTCCCCTACTTCTCCCTACTTCTTTGTTCAAATCAAAAAAAAAAAAAACAACAACAACAAAAAAAAACCCTGCCCGCCTGCTGCTCAGGTCTCTTGTACGGATCCACTGCGCTGGGGAAGTCAAGAGTCGGAGCTTAAGCAGGAAATAAAGCTCTTTGCTGTTGCATAAGTGTCTGACTCTCTTGGTGGTCTTTGGGGACTTCGTGATCTGGGCATAACAAGAGGAAACAAGAGGGCCCTGCGCACATTGCGCGCAGCTCCTGAGCGAGCCCAGCGCGCCCTGTCCCCCAGCACTCGGCCCCCCGTTGAGATAGACTCCGGGCTCGGAGTCGTAGACTTGCACACGTCGGTCACTCGTGCTCGCTTGGAGGAGCTGTGCTCAGACCTCCTCCGGAGCTCCCTGGAGGCTGTGGAGACGGCCCTGAGGGATGCCAGGCTGGACCAGGCTCAGATCCATGACGTCATCCTGGACCCGCACCATACAGAAACGACTGCAAGACTTCTTCAAGGGCCAAGAGCTGAACGAGAGCCTCAACGCTGATGAGGCTGTGGCCTATGGGGCGGCTGTGTTGATGGGGGACACGTATGAGAGAGCGCAGGATCTCTTGTTGGGGATGTGGTTCCCCTGTGCCTGGGGCTTGGAGACAGCAAGGGGGAGTGATGACCACTCTAATCCAGAGGAATGCCAGCGTCTCCACAAAACAAACCCAGACCTTCACTACCTACTTCGACAACCCGCCGGGGGTCCTGACCCAGGTGCATGAGGGTGAGAGGGTCCTGACAAGGGACAACAACCTATTGGGCCGCTTTGAGCTCCGTGGCATCCCCCCTGCCCCACGTGGAGTCCCACAGATGGAAGTAACCTTTGATGCAGATGCCAACGGTAGTCTGAGTGTGACAGCTACTGACAGGAGCTCAGGCAAGGCCAGCAAGATCACCATCACCAACGACAAGGGTCGACGGAGGGAGAGGAGGTGAGAGGATGATTCCTGGCGCTGAGCGGCACAAGGTGGAGGATGAGGCCCAGAGGGACAAGGTGGTTGCCAACAAAATTCCCTTGAGACCTGTGTCTTCCGTGTAAAGGTCTCCTTGCAAGAAGAAAGCCTTAACCCAGCTATAGCACTCCTAGGCATATATCCTAAGGACTCATCTCATTTCCTTAGAAGTACGTGCTCTACCATGTTTATTGCTGCTCAATTCATAATAGCTGGGAAACAGAACCAGCCTAGATGTCCCTCAACTGACGAGTGGATAATGAAGATGTGGCACATTTATACAATGGAGTTCTACTCAGCGGTAAAGAAAAATGAAGTTATGAAATTTGCAGAAAAGTGGATGGATCTGGAAAGAATTATACTAAGTTAGGTAACCCAGGCCCAGAAAGCCAAGCGCCACATGTTCTCCCTCATATGTGGATCTTAGCTACAGATGATTGGGCTTCTGTGCGAGAAGGAAAAAACTCAGTAGCAGAGGCCAGTAAGTTAAAAAAGGAGATAGAAAGGGAAGAGAAAGAAAGGGAGGAGGGCATTTATTAGGTTGGTATTGCATATATGTAAGTAGAAAGATTGAGATGGTGAGGGGATATGATGGAGAATGGAATTTCAAAGGGGAAAGTGGGGGGGGGAGGGTACTACCATGGGATATTTTTTATAATCATGGAAAATATTAATAAAAATTGAGAAAAAAAAGAAGAAAGCCTTAGGGACAAGATTACAGAAGAAGACAGGCATGAAGTGCAAAACAAGTGTCAGAAAATCCTTGCCTGGATGGAGCACAACCAGCTGGCAGAGGAGGAGTATGAAGATCAGAAGAGGGAGCTGGAGCAAATCTGTCACCCCACCTTTTCTAGACTCTTTGGGGGGGGGCGCTGGGGTCCCTGGGGGCTGAAGCCTGCCAGGAGAGGCCTGGGTACTGGTCCCATTGTGGAGGAGGTTGATTGATTGCTCATGATAAATCAGCTCTGACTGTAAGAGCTAGGCCAAGGTCTTCTAGGTTGTTCTATAATCCTGTCCTTTACTTTCAGCGGGTGGTGGTGTACCCCCCGCCCAAGTTGGGAGATTTCCTCTCAATATGTTTTATAATTGACGGTTTGTCATTTGGCTTTTTTTTTTTTTTTAATGTGCTTTTGTTTCATTTCAAGCAAGCAGAAGCCATCATTATTGTTTGTGGGGTGCTTTAGTGCCTACCCAGTGGCGCCAACTCCAGCCAGGCAGCTGGAGATCCAAGAAGCTTTAATAAAACTCCTATATCTATTGGGGGGCACCCATTCAAACTACCACACCCTCATAGTAGGCACGTCTTATGTAGCTAGCATCAGCCACAGTGACGTCATAAATGAAATGGTCACCTTCTGTCTGAAAGACAATACAGTAAGCCCTCCTCCCCACTCTTTGGCTCTTACATTGTTTCCACCACTTCTTCCCCAATGATCCTTGAGTCTTGGAGGGTGTGACAGAGATGTCTCAGTGCTGAACACTCCTCCTGTCACTTCTCAGCACTTTGGTGAGTTTTGAGTCACCCCAGAGGCCACTACGATCGGAAAAGAGAAACTACTCTAGTCAAAAGTGAGAGTGGGAGCCGGGTGTGGAGGCGCACACCTTTAATCCCAGCACTCGGGAGGCAGAGGTAGGAGGATCGCTGTGAGTTCTAGGTCACCCTGAGACTACATAGGGAATTCCAGGTCAGCTTGGACTAGAGTGAGACTCTACCTTGAAAAACAACAACAACAAAAAAAAGTTTTTTAAAGTTAGAGTAGGGGTGGAGAGATGGCTTAGTGGTTAAGGCAGTTGACCCTACCCCAAAAGTGAGAGTAGGGCTGGAGATATGGATTAATGGTTAAGGTGCTTGTCTGCAAAGGACCCAGGCTCAATTCCCCAGGATGCACAAGGTGGCACATGCATCTGGAGTCCATTTGCAGTGGCTGGATGCCCTGGCGCACCCATTCTTTCTGTCCCTCACGCCCTCCCTGTCTCTCTCTAAAATAAATAAATTAAAATAAAATATTTTTAGCCAGGCATGGTGGTACAAGCGTTTAATCCCAGCACTTTGGGAGGCAGGGGTAGGAGGATTGCCCTGAGTTCTAGACCACTAGAGACGATATAGGGAATTCCAGGTCAGCTTGGACTAGAGTGAGACCCTACCTTGAAAAACAAAACAACAACAACAAAAAAAAGTTTTTTAAAGTTAGAGTAAGGGTGGAGAGATGGCTTAGTGGTTAAGGCAGTTGCCTGCAAAGCCCAAGGACCTGGGTTTAATTCCCCCAGTACCCACATAAAGCCAGATGTACAAGGTGGTACATGCACATGGAGTTTGTTTGCAGTGGCTGGAGGCCCTGGTGCACCCACTCTCTCTATCTTTGTGCCTCTTTCTCTCTCTCAAATCATAAATGAATAAATAAATAAAATATTAAAATGAGAGTTGCATTAATATATAGGCATAGACATTTAGAGGACATTTTGGCGGACATAATCCATCTGTTTAGCCAAACCACAGTAGTAGTTCCCTCCCACGTGGGGCTTGTGACCTCTCCAGTTATAGTTTTTTCAGTACCAGGTATGAATATCCTCCCATGGAGTGGACTTCAAATGCAATCAGAGAGTAGTTGTTGGTTTCTTCTATAACAGACATACTCCCATTGTACTAGTTGGGACATTGGCCTGTTGATGACTTTTGTCCCCCAGCAGGCTACACAGAACTTTTCAGCTCTATGACAGTCAACATGGGGGTGGGGGGTGGCATCCCGCTCGACTCCAGCTTGATTTCTCAGTGTCTTACCATCTAGTTCTGACACACACAATTTGACATACACAATTCCGACAGCAATATCATGGGGTATTATACTTTTTTAAAGATGAGGATTCAGAAGTTCAAGGAAATCAAAGAATTTATTCAAGGCCACATAGTTATTAAATGGGGGTTATTAAATGAGGGAAAAGGCTAGAATTAAGACCCTTCCTGCCTACTTTTTATTTTTATTTTTAAAATACCATATTTTATTCAGATTTTACAAAGAAGTGTGGAAAGGAGAAGGCTGGGATGTAAGGGGAAATAAAGTGGGGAGAAGAGAAGTACACCACGTGGAGCCCAAAAGATATGGATCTGGGTGAAAGAGTAGTGTGGAAAGAAAAGAGAAAAGAAAGTTCAAGCAGTTCCTGCCATATCGGGGGTTGGAGGGGATAAAGAACCCATCTGGAGAGCCAGGCGTAGTGGCGCAGCACACCTTTAATCCCAGCACTCGGAGGATCGTTGTGAGTTCGAGGCCACCCTGAGACTACCCAGTGAATTCCAGGTCAGCCTGGGCTAGAGTGAGGCCCTACCTCAAAAAACAAAACAAAACAAAACAAAACAAAACAAAACAAAACAAAACAAAACAAAAAAAGGACCCATGTGGAAAGTGATCAGATCCTGCCTACTTTTTTAAGCCTGAGTGTGTCATCCCACAAACAGGCCTTAATTCTATACACCTTCCCCCAGATACTGTGAAACTATTATTTGCTGAGATGAAAAGTATGCATTTTATTTTATATTTCATTGGTGTGATAGTTTGAATAGATGGCCCCCATTGTTTTATTAGTTTGTAGATTGCATTTGCAGCCACCTGACTGGAGGCTGTGTCACTGGGCTGATCTTAAGGTGTGGTGGTGGGTTTGAGATTTCAATCTAAAGATATGCAAAGTGTGCCTAGCTGGAGTTCCTGAAGTGTGCTGTGGCTTTTGGCTTTTGGCTTTTTGGTCTGTGCTTCTTTCTTTCTGTGTTTGGACCTGTGAAGGCAGGCCAGCTTCTTCTGCCTTTATGGAACTTCCCCTGGATCTGTAAGCTTCAATAAATCCCTTCCTCCATAACTATGCCTGGTCTGGAAGTTCATCTCAGCCAACCTGAAGCTGTCTGCTTTAATTAGTAAGTAAACACTTGAATTTCTTTTCCTGGCCCTCCTCCCACTCCCCTCCCCAAGGTAGAGTCTCACTCTAGCTCAGGCTCACCTGGAATTCACTATGGAGTCTCAGGGTGGCCTCAAACTCACTGTGATCCTCCTACCTCTGCCTCCCAAGCTCTGGGATTAAAGGCATGCGCCACCATGCCCGGCTTCCTGTTTTAAATTTTTATTTATTTATTTGAGAGAGAGAGAGAGACAGAAAGAGGCAACCAGAGAGAGTACAGATATGGTCACTCCAGGGCCTCCTTCCCCTGTAAATGAACTCTAGACACATGAGCCACTTTGTTTCTTTTTTGTTTGTTTGGTTTGTTTTCGAGGTAGGGTTTTACTGTAGTCTAAGCTGACCTAGAATTTACTCTGTAGTCTCAGGCTGGCATGCACATGCCATTTTGTGCATCTAGCTTTACATGAGTAATTGGTAACAGGCCATCAGGCTTTGCATGTATACATAGCAAGTAACCCAAACTGGGAAATATGCCCAAACTCAAACTTTACTACCATTTAAGTAAATGGCAACATAACATGAGGAAAAACACTTGATTTAGTTCCCAGTCAATCCCGTCCACCTTGTACCTATCACATGAGCAGTGGGAGATTTGCTGTTACCTCAGCAATAAGAAGTTTGAGCATTGTTACAACATGCTCAGCTTGGGGTATTCTGTGTAGGGACAATCATCTTGTCCCTGGATGTCATGTCAGCTTTTTTTTTTTTTTTTTTTTTTACATTTAAATACCATTCTTTTTATTTTTAGAGAGAGCAAGAGAGAGAGAGTTGTTGCACTAGGGCCTCAGCCACTGCTATCAAACTCCAGACGACTGCACCACCTAGTGGGCATGTGCAACCTTGCGCTTGCCTTACCTTTGTGTGTCTGTCTTATGTGGGATCTGGAGAGTCAAACATGGATCCTTAGGCTTTGCAGGCAAGCGCCTTAGCCACTAAGCCATCTCTCCAGCTTTGAATACCATTCTTAAATATTACAAATATTATATGTCATGTGCCATCATATAATACACAGAAATATATTGCTAGAGATGAAGCTGCATCTGTCTGGAGCTTGAAGAGGTGTGCCTCCCACACATTTGCCATGAAGTCAGTAATAGGTCACAGCCTCACCTGGCTTCTTGGTCTTTCTATTGAGCTGTATGTAGCCTCTGAGCCTGGAGAAGGGTGGTAAGAGGACCCATAGGTAAAGTCAGCAGGCAGCCCTGACCACGGCAGCTGGCATTCACCTCAGGGCCTGGGAGAGGAGAAGTGTCATGCATGGAGCCTTGGGGCCACAGGAGCATGTGCTAGTTGGGACCTGTGATGCCACCTGACCCAATAGGCAAGCCCAACCAGGGAGTGGTGGGCAGGAGTGCTCTGGTCATTGGCTGGCAGACTGAAGGTGGCAACAGGCTTACATAGGAGTTCATGAGCATTCGGAGGAACAAGGCTGGCCATGTGGTGGGCAGAGAGAGTATGGACAGCCTGCGGAGGCCTGTGCTGCCCTCTGCCTAGGCAGAGGCCATGCTTGCTTGGGGAACAGCCTGGAGCCCGCCTGGCTGCTGAGCTTTCACTCTCTTTTTTTTGTTTGGTTTTTGATTTTTGGTTTTTTTTTTTTTTTTTTTTTTTTTTTTGAGGCAGGGTCTCTCATGTCAGCTTTTTAACTGTGTCCATTGTAATCTGGTTTTACCTTGAAAGAAACTGTTAAAACACACACACACACACACACACACACACACACTGTAGGAACTTGCAAAAAAAGAATACATAGTTGCATATACTCCTTGCACTACATGTGCCTTTGTTTTCAACTTTCAGCATTGACCAATTCAACCAATTAGTCCTTCCCAAGAGGACTGATGACAATTGGCAGGTTTCAATTTCTTAGGACAGAGGCATGCCTTTTCTTCTTTTAATTTTAAAAACACATACACTTTATTGTGGTTGTCATGAAAACACCTCAGATATTCCCAAGTGGATGGTATCTACTTTTCTATACATAGACTTAAGTAAATTAAGTACCTTATCTGCTTCCCCCCCAACCCAGGTAGGGGCTTCCTCTAGCCCAGGCTGACCTGGACCTGGAACTAGGTAGCCTCAGACTGGCCTCAAATTCACAGTAATCCTCCTACTTAGGCCTTCTGTGCTGGGACTAAAGGCCTTTATCTACTTATAATTGGTTGTTTTTGATCATTTTGGATAAATTCTTTGAAGATTGCCTCTTATATAGACAGCACCTAAAATCCTTATGCTGTATAGAGCCTTAGCTTGATTATTGTAACGTCAACATTGTCATCAGGTCCATTTAGTCTGTTGATTTCTCTTCCTGGTATGAGAGAGCAAACCCGCTGAATTAGATGCAGTGGTCTGGGTGGATTGGATAAAGCAGGGGAGAACTTCATATTTACCAACGTTTTACAACATTACATTAAAAGAGGGCTAATCAGAGGGAATTAAGGAGTCTTTGGTTGAGGGATTTTTTTTCCCCCGTGCGGCCATGCAGAGGAGGTTTTATACACTGTTGTCTGATAAGAACAAACAGATACTGAAAATCTGGAGTAATAAGAAAAAAGTTTTTTCATAGCTAGGGATAGATCTTACTCCCAGGTCACCACTGATTTTATAAATCAGTCTTGTCAATAATTTGGGTCTATATTTAGAGTGAAGCATAAATGATCTTTGTACAGGTAGGTATACAAACTTTTGTATTTTGCTTTGTTTGGATCCACAGATTTAAAAAATATATTTATAAAAACTTCATCAGTCAGGAAAAAATAAAAAAACTTATTTTGTAAGGATTTAGCCATAAATCCACTATGCATAGTACATGGTCGCAGGAATACCTGGAAAATAACAATTGCATTTGTCAGAAGTGGGATTCGAACCCACGCCTCCAGGGGAGACTGCGACCTGAACGCAGCGCCTTAGACCGCTCGGCCATCCTGACATGCAACAGTAAGCTCTCTAATTCTCGTATATATTTATCACATACACAGCGTTGTATGGCAGTGCTTCATTGCTTCGAATAATTTTTGAAGCGTCTCTGAGTATCTCTGGGAAGCAGGAAAATTGACAGGTCTTTCCTATTGCCTACTTCCCCATCACTTTAAACCTCCATTTCCTCTGCTGACCCTTGGAGCGTTCCCCTCCCTGGGGCCCAGGCCAGGCCGCTGCGGACGTCCTGCCGCCCAGTCTTCCTCGCACCTCCGTCCTGGGCCGTCGTTACCGGATCCCGCAGGCGGTGGATCCGATGCTTTGCGAGGCGGAGCCGAGCCGGGAGCCGGGAGCCGGGAGCCGGGAGCCGGGAGCCGGGAGCCGGGAGCCGGGAGCCGGGAGCCGGGAGCCGGGAGCCGGGAGCCGGGAGCCGGGAGCCGGGAGCCGGGAGCTGGGGACGCCCGCTGCGAGGGGAGCAGGGACGGGAAAAAGCCGGGGACCGCGGACCTTCTAACTCCTGTTTCGGGAAACAAATAAAACCGTGACAATGAACCAACTCAGGACTTCTACTTCCATTAGGTACAGATTTCCAACGCTGAAGCGTGCGCGGCGTTGGTGGTATAGTGGTGAGCATAGCTGCCTTCCAAGCAGTTGACCCGGGTTCGATTCCCGGCCAACGCAGCCGTTTTTTTTTTTTTTTTTTTTTTTTGCTCTAACGGCTGAGAGTGGCAAAAGATAAAGAAGTTTTGTGTGTTTATGCAGGAACAAATCTAGTGGGCCCTCTACAGCCAAACGCTCTTCCCCCGAGCTATACTTCCAGCCATTTTCTTAAAAAAAAAGAAAATTTCCCACTCAGACTTCTCCCTCCAATCCCCCGGAAGGAGCGCAAGAACGAATGCTTGCAACTCAATTTCTGGATTCTGAATCTTGGCACTGGAAAAGGACCTTTACTTTATCTGACAGGTTCATATACAGCACTTGAAACAGGCCGGTGTGACTAAGACATCACATTGTGAAATCTACACGAAAACTTACTATAAATATAAACAATACTTCAGCTATTGGAGAACTTTTTGGTGTGTTTTGGGGAAAAAAAGTTGTTTCATCTGTAAAGTTTATGAATTCTAGGTACTGATTAAACTTCTTGTGAAAATTAAACTTAACAGTTGAAGTATGCTGTCTACGTGTAAAATATCAGATTTTGAAGACCAAGAAAAATATACGTAATTAATAACTGTTTCATGTTGCACACATGTTGAAATGCTATTTTGGGTGTGTTGTAGGTTTATTAAAACTAGCATTTGCTGTTCTTACTGTTTACTTCTGCCAATTCCAAAGTTAACAATAGTTTGTGTTCCTTCGCACCAGGTTTCTATTGTAACGTGAGGATCCAGACAAAGAACCAACAACTTTTTTGTTGCACCGATAGTTTAGAAGTAACTTTCCTAAGGTAGAAAATTTAGAAGGACTTTCGCGGTTATCCTCGTTAGTATAGTGGTGAGTATCCCCGCCTGTCACGCGGGAGACCGGGGTTCGATTCCCCGACGGGGAGGCTGATGTTTACTTTTGAAGTTCTTGTCTTTGATCAGTCTTGCTGTTAAAAATAATCGTTCCTAAGCACCTTAAAGGTTTGGGTTTCACGTCCTCTCTAAGTTCCTGGGTGAAGACTAAGAGTGTGGACCCCGCTTCTGGGGTTCAGGGTCTGTCCTAAGCCCTGGGCATCCGTATTCCCGCCTTTCCTTCTAGCCAATTCCTTCTCTAGTCCAGTCCCCACTCTCCGCCTCTGTGCCTGGGAAACAGCAACCCCTGCTGCGGGCCATCGGCAATAGCAGAGATTTCATTTCTGAACCGGGCCGGGCAAGGAGCCCTGTGTGAGAGTGGGGAGGCCTGCCTTAGAGTTTGGTTGTGGTTGTTGTTTAATTCACTACGGAAAGGCTCGCTTTGGCGTTAATCATTTAGTTCCTCTGGGTGTTGGTTTCCATGATCACTGACAGCCTTTGAAGTAGACTCTTACACTAGGAAAAACAATAAAAAACAGGGTGATCAGCTTTTCTACTTAACTAGCTCTTTGATTTCAGGCCAGTGAGAGAGAGAGGAGAAGAGAGGGGAGGGGAGGGGAGAAGAGGCAGAATGAATGAATGAATGAATGAAAATGGGCGCGCAGGGCCTCCTGCCACTGCAAACGAACTCCAGATGCATATGTCACTTTGTGTAGCTGGCTTGACTGGGTCCTAGGGAATCGAACCTGGGTCGTCACAAGGCTTTGCTTTATAAGACTTTGTATTATAAGTAACGTAGAAAGTAGAGATTGCACTCTAACACCCTGTTTTGCTCCGGGCGCAGCTCCTCTCCTGTTTAAGGTACAACTTTTGATTTTACCTCATTCACACATTTTTCTTTGTCTTAATTCACAATAAAACATCACCACGTCTAAGGCATTCCTCCATGAGAGATTGAGTCCTCTGCTGTTGCTGGTGTTGCATCTCATTTCGAAGACCATGGTCACTTCGGCTCCCAACTCCGAAAATCATCTATCCTAATTACAGTTTTATAAAAGAAAAGATATTTTAGGTGGACGTGGTGGCGCATGCCTTTAATCCTAGCACTTGAGAGACAGAGGTAGGATGATCACCGTGAGTTCGAGGCCACCCTAGACTACACAGTGAACTCCAGGTCAGCCTGAGCTAGAGTGAGACCCTACCTCGAAAAACAGCAACAACAACAAAAATTTAGAAGCCAAGCGTGGTGGTGCACACCTTTAGTCCCGGCACTGGGGAGGCAGAGGTAGGTGGATCACTGTGAGTTCCAGGCTACCCTGAGTCTACATAGTGAATTCCAGGTCAGCCTCAGCTAGAGCGAGACCCTACCTCAAAAAAACAAAAATAAATAGATAAATAAAAAACAAAAATTCAGAAGCCAGGCATGATGGAGCACACCTTTAATCCTAGCACTTGGGAGGCAGAAATAGAAGGATTGCCATGAATTTGAGGCCACCCTGAGACTACAGAGTGAATTCCAGGTCAGCCTGGGCTAGAATGAGACCCTACCTTAAACAAACAAACAAACAAAAAAAGTAAATAAAAAAATTAAAGTATATAATTAATACACAAACACACACAGATAAATAAATAAAAAAGAAACCTGGTGTCACTGACTTTAACAACTGACCTTAACCTTGACAACATATAAGTATATTCCATAACTATGAATTAATTTCAGTCATGCAACAAACATGTATATTTTTTCATAAAGTATATGTAAATACACATCTAATTTTGGCACATGGGTGTCTATATTTGTATATATTCTAATTTCAATGAAATCCTTGAAAAGTTTGACCTGTTGGAGGGTAGCAGGAAGGGAAAAAAATGAGGTACTGTGTGGAGACGCCAGGGGTCCTCTGGGACTTGGGGGTAGTCCCCATCTCTGATGAGGACCCCTAAAATGAGAGCATCAGTCCTCTGTCCTTAGAAATTTGGAACCGGATGTGACAGTGTGAAAATCCTTCTGTGACCGCCATTTATGACCTTGGTGTTCTGCCCAGGTGACTAGAGGGTTAGTAGAACCCTTTAAAAAAAATGCTGGGGTTGAAGATTAATTGTGTTTATAAACACAGCCCTTACTTGGACTTTACAAGTTTTGCTGGGCGCGATTGGACACGTGACGGTAATATTCAAAATAATCAGCTTATTCTGAATCAATACTCAGGCACGAACGCTTGCACACATAAATTGTCTAGATCCGTAAAAATAGACATGTTTGTTATGTATGTGTCTGAGCAAAACCAACTGAATTCCCGAGCCCACAAAGGGCATCCGGCATCGATTTCCCAAAGACCCCGGTCTCCTCCTCTCAGCTCCCTTTCATCCTGTCTGGGCAGAGCCGGGTCCTGATCGGTCCCTAAGCGGCTGCGGGCTACGTCAGCTCCAAGCCCGGCATCCTGCCGACGTAGAGAACCACGGATTAATTCTTTAGAAAATAGACTTGACAGGAGGCTTAGTAACCGCCCGTCTCTGTGGCGCAATCGGTTAGCGCGTTCGGCTGTTAACCGAAAGGTTGGTGGTTCGAGCCCACCCAGGGACGGAGGAGTATTTTGCATGACTTGGGCTCTAGAAACTAAAATTCACCTTCTCTTCTTCTAATCTCCAGTAACTGGGGTTTGTCCTTCCTTGCGGTTCTCACCTGCGTGTTTTGCCAGCGGTTTCTAAGTAATCCCTGTGAGATATTCATGTTGAAGTTTTTGTCTTTTTGTTTTTTCTTCAGTTTTTTGTTTCTTATCCCCAGAAATTGCATCAGGAAACTGATGCTTTACAGTGAGTGACTGGCTGATCAAAGGACGTTCCATAGTAATGATCCAGAGAGGAATTTTTTGTCTTTCCCACAGACCTGTGTCAGTCTTGCCTTATCTTCCCTGATTTGTGAGTCCCTGGCTTTTGTTCCTTGGAGACTGTCTCGTAAATACGTTTGGACTGGTGCCTTCCTCCGCTGTTCACCACCCTTGTAGCTTCCAGATAAACTTCCCTCAGTAGCTTGCGAGGTCTGATACAATCTCAGGCTTTCAAGACCTGGCCCCAGAACTCTCTTCTGCTTCATGTCTTTTTACACATTTAGAATTGAACTTGAAGCACGGTCTCACTCTAGTCCAGGCTGACCTCAAACTCACTGGTGTCGAACCCACCATTTTCAAATCTTTGGCTCTGATCTTTGAGATTTCTTTTATTTGCCTGGCAGACTCCTACCCTAAACGAAGCCTCTTGTCTGTGGAACTTTCTTCATTCCCCTGCTGCCTGCCTGTTCTCTCACTAGACTCAAAGCTTCTCTAGAGGACGAATCCCGAGTCCATCTGATCTCTTCAGCACCCTTGGTCAACCTTGGTGCCTTGTAAGTACTCAGTAAACACAAGTCCAATGGCCAAGACTTCCCAGTGCACTTGTATTTGGTCTAAACCCCGTGGAATGGTCACTTCTGCATTTGGCTTCAATGATCCTAAGTACAGCTTTTATTTCACCCATTAGCTGGTTCTCTACCTCTGCTGGTGCCTCTACTCCTGCCCTGTTGTGACTTCTACCAGCCCCTATGCACTGAAATGACCTCTGATTCCCATTCACCTTCCTATGCCACATAGTATTAAAAACAAACAAACAAACAACAACAACAAAAAAAAACTGGAGCCGGGCATGGTGGTGCACGCCTTTAATTCCAGCATTCGGGAGGCAGAGGTAGGAGGATCACCTTGAGTTTGAGGCCACCCTGAGACTACATAGGTCAGCCTGAGCTAAAGTGAGTCCCAAAATAAACCAAAAAAAAAAAAAAAAATCTGCCTTGACTCAGTTGTCTCAGCAAGATTTGGAAAGTGAATGGGCTACTTTCTATGAATTGAGGAGAGGGTTTTCTTTTTTTAATGTTTAAAAGATTATTTATTAGCCAGGCGTGATGGCACACGCCTCTAATCCCGGCACTCGGGAGGCAGAGGTATGTGGATTGCTATGAGTTCGAGGCCACACTGAGACTACGTAGCAAATTGCAGGTCAGCCTGGACTAGAGCGATACCCTACCTCGAAAAACCAAAATTATTTAGGAGAGGGAGAGAGAGACAGAGTGAGTGAGAATGGGCATGCCAGAGCCTCTAGCCACTGGAAATGAACTCCAGACAAATGAACTCCAGATGCTGGGTCCTTAGGCTTTGCTAAGCCATCTCTCCAGCCCTGAGGGGAGGGTTTTCTGATCAATGCAAACTAACCTCTGGCAGAATTTTGACAATAGGGAAAATATGAACTTGATAATAACCATACAGGCTCTTCCCATTTTCTAATTTTTAATTTTTTAGGTTGGCATACAGAGATTTAGGTATCATTCATTCTGACATTCTTGAATTAGTTTGTTTTTGTTGATTCCCGCCCCCTCCCAGTACTCTTCCCCCTCCCCCAGTATCACCCTCCTTTCTGTTTACGTGTCACATGTCCTTTTGCCCTTTCCTCACCCCTGGCCAGTTTTTCTCACCTTCCGAGATTAGTATGCAAGATCTTATAAAATGCTTTATTAAAAGCAAGAAATGTTATCTGAAGCAGAAAGGACCAAAGTTCTCTTCCATAAGCAGCGGCTGTGTTCTCCATCCCCAGCCCATGGCACTGACCCACGCAGAGGGATGTGCAGCTCTGAGTGTTGATTCCCTAACATTTGGTTAATGAATGATGTGAACACAGCTAGACCTGAGTCACGTAGCGCAGCACACCTCCTCGCTCTAAATCTTACTGCTGTGGCCATCCTTCAGCCCCTACCCACTCCTTCCTGTGAACTTGCGGTTGACTCTCTTGACATGCTTTCTCTGTACGCTGAGATATCTTAGAGTTCACTTAGCATAACACAGAGTCGTTCTGTTTTGCAAACCCCACCCTCCAGACTCCACAACTGGCCCAGGCCCTGGTCTTGCTTTCTACTTACATATTAAGAGGTGTCATTATATGCTCACAGAGCGTGGCAATTTGGATCAAGACTCCTCTGAACAACTCAAGCCCGTGTCGCATGTGTGACTTCTTGTTAACTCATTCATCTGGTCTAGGAAGACAGCTTTAGCTCTAGGCCCAGATGAGAGCACCTCCCATGGTCTGTTCTAAACTCTCCTCCTCAGCCATCCCTACTTCATCAGTTCTGCTACACGGCCAACATCCCTAGCAGCTCCCACACTCTCTGGAAGAAGTTTAGGGGTCCCTGGAAGGCAATCAGCCCTGCAGCGGCAAGTGCAGGCCACTGTCCCATGAGCCCTGCTCAGTCATTCATTCACATTTTGACTTATCCACTTATTTAGGAGTCATTGTTATACATTTACAGGGTCACCATCCGGAATGCTTGCTGCTGCTTTGCTGCGAGGAAGTGACTGGAGCAGAGAAAGCCGATAGCACAGAGGCACCAGTCCTTGGGAGTGCAGCTACTCACGAGCTCCACCGTTGACCCTTGACAGTCCCAGGCCTTCCCTTTCTATTGGAAACCATCCATTGGAGACCAATAGGAAACAGGGAGTTGGGGGTGGGTGGTAATCCTTGAGCCTAGGCTGAGCTGTATTTTTCCTGAGGTTTGAGGTTGCAAGTCCAGAGAGAGGTCCACAGTTGCTGCATCACTACCCTGTGGGACAAGGGATCATTTGTCCTGAGGGTCCCGGCTCCACTGAAATTCAGGTTCCCTCCACTTTGAGCTTCGAAGGTTTCTCTGCATAGAGAAATACAGGCCTGTGTCTACTGCAAACAAGAGTCCCATCAGCAAGCAGAAAGCGAGTTGATGCCAAGGTAGAAAGATCAGTGAGGTGGACGGAGATGCTGGACCTAGTAAGAGGGATAAATGGACGGTTGAGAAACATTGTTTCTACCATCTGCCAAGAATGGGGGCGGGAAGGGCACTAGGGAATGAATGGTGGGAGAGCCTGGGGAGTTCGTGGCTCCCTGCCATTGCCTCTTCACCTGAAGCTCAACAAGGGCAGGCCACTGTCCTTAGCCATGCCTTCTGCTTATCTGCTGGGGATGCAAGAGAGAACGTTCAGCAAGTTGTTTCTGGGAGTTAGGTGACAATTATGATATCATTACATAATGCTGCGGTCTATAAACTGGACAAATTTGTGCATTTTTAGTTTCCTTTTTTCTTTTAATTTTGATGTAATTTTAAATGTTTAAATATTTATTTATGAGAGAGAGAAAGAGAGTGAGAGTGAGAATGAGTGTGCCAGGGCCTCGAGCCACTGCAAACGAACTCTAGACCCATGCGCCACCATGTGTATCTGGCTTGCACGGGTCTGGGCATTGAGCCTGGGTCCTTAGACTTTGCAGGCAAGCACCTTAACCGCTAAGCCATCTCTCCAGCCAATGGATGTAATTTTAAATGTCAAACAAATTTGCCAGCACAGTATAAAGACCTCTCAGAAGTCCTTTACTCAGTTTTGCTTAATCATTTCCATCTTGTCTCATGGGCGTCATCTTGTTCTCTTCCCTCAACCTTTTGAGAGTACAATAGGCTCTCTACACCTGCCAGTTCTTCACCCTCAGACTCAACTGCCTTTAGATCAAAAATATTTGACCTGGGCATGATGGTGCATGCCTTTAATCCCAGTACTTGGGAGGCAGAGGTAGGAGGATCGCTGTGAGTTCAAAGCCAGTCTGAGACTACATAGTGAATTCCAGGTCAGCCTGGGCTAGAGTGAGACCCAACCTCGAAAAACCAAAGAAATAAAAATAAAAGATATTTGAGATAATAGGCTCGGGTGATGACTTTTAAAGGTGCTTGTTTGCAAAGCCTATTGGTTCATGTTCGATTCCCCAGTACCCACATAAAGCCAGATTTAAAAAAAAAAAATCAAATCTCAGGGCTGGAGAGATGGCTTAAGCCCTTGCCCAGTACCCATGTAAGCCAGATGCACAAGGTGGCACATGTGTCTGGAGTTCATTTGAGGTGGCTGGAGGCCCTGATGCACCCATTCTCTCTCTCTCTCTCTGTCTCTCTCTGTCTCTCTTTCTGCCTCTTTCTCTGTCTGTCACTCTCAAATAGATTTTTTAAAATATCTCAAAAAGTATTTTGTTGCCTTTAAATTTACAATAAGCAAATTGCTTACAACTGAAATTTTTTTTTGGCCCAATTATAAATAGGAGGTCTTTGAAATAACTCCAGGAACAGCATTCTGGATCTAGATTGGCACCACAGAAACTAGAGATTTTTTGTTTGTTTTGTTTTCTGAGGTAGGGTCTCACTCTAGCTCAGGCTGACCTGGAATTCACTATGTAGTCTCAGGGTGGCCTCAAACTCATGGCGATCCTCCTACCTCTGCCTTCCAAATGCTGGGATTAAAGGTGTGTGCCACCACCACCACGCCCAGCTTTTTTTCCTGTTTTCTTTTCTTTTGTTTTGTTTTGTTTTGTTTTCTTTTCTTCTTCTTCTCTCTCTCTCTCTCTCTCTTTCTGTCTTTCTTTCTTTCTTTTTCTTTTTTTTTTTTTTGAGGTAAGGTCTTGCTGTAGCCCAGGTTGACCTGGAATTCACTATGTAGTTAGTCTCAGGGTGGCCTTGAACTCACAGTGATCCACCTACCTCTGCCTCCCGAGTGCTGGGATTAAAGGCATGCACCACCACGCCAGGGGAAAAAATATTTTATTTGCACAGAGAGAGAGAGTGAGAAGAGAGAGAGAGAGAGAGAGGGAGAGAAAATGGGCACACCCAGGCCTCCAGCCACTGCAAGTTAACTTTGGGCATCTGGCTTTATGTGGGTACTGGGGAATCAAGCTGTGTTGTTGGGCTTTGCAGGCAAGTGCCTTAACTGCTGAGCCATCTCTCCAATCCCACACTCAGGTTTTGAAGACTTTGTACTTTATCTGTAAAATGGCATCAACCTTACATATCTTCATTATATTGTGAAGGCCCACTATGATTATCAAGGTAGATTACACATAAAGAAGCTAGCACATTATAAATCCAACATGGTGGTGCATGCCTGTAATTGCCTGTAATGCCACAATTTGGGGAGCTAAGGCAGAGTTGCTACAAGTTCAAGGTTAGGCTGGGCTACACGATGAGTTCCAGGCCAGTCTTGGGAGACTCTATCTCAAACACACACACACACACACACACAGAATCTAGCACTCTCACCTTGAATGATGATGTTTACACTCTCTGAAGACTTGTTCTTAGAGCCAATAAGCCCTCGGCAGAAGTAGGAACCACTGTCATTTTGTGTTGCTTCTGGAATGTAGAACTCGGAATTCTGATGAAAAAACCTCTTGCCTCTGCCATTCTGCAGATATGTGACCTTATGTAAAGGATTGTTCCTCCAGCTGTGGCATCTCATCCGTATAGGGTCCCCCTCCTGGAACACCCACTGAGAGGTCTGCAGCACTAGCCAGCCTGGAAGACACAGGGATCTCAAACCAGGAGGCCAAACTCAATGCAGTGCTTTTGTGAAGGGGATGCTTGCCACTTGCATCCGGGGACACAGCAGGATGTCAACTCTGTCCCATCCTATGTAGCTCCCTTTGAGGAGAAGCTGGTAGGGCCCTGCCAGAGAGACCTTTGATCTAAGGAAGAACAATGACAGATGCATGCATGATCAAATCAAAGCTAAAGGGAAGGTCCAAGAATCAGAGAGGTGTGAAGCTAA
Organism: Dipus sagitta; assembly: GCA_036346955.1. Taxonomy (NCBI): domain Eukaryota; kingdom Metazoa; phylum Chordata; class Mammalia; order Rodentia; family Dipodidae; genus Dipus; species Dipus sagitta. The sequence continues at coordinate 336,608,008 of CM070770.1, forward strand.
GTTGGGGATGTCTACAGGACCCGGAATAAGGAACCACAGTCAATTCTAGCTTCTAGAAGCTACCAGGGATGTCCACCCTGCAGGCTACACGTAGCCCAGCATAGCTATGAATGTGGCCCAACACAAAATTGTAAACTTGCTTAAAACATGAGGGTTTAAAAAAATATTTTTTGGGCTGGAGAGATGGCTTAGCAGTTAAGCACTTGCCTGTGATGCCTACCCTGGTGTGCCCATTCTTTCTCTATCTATCTGCTTCTTTCTCTCTGTCTGTCGCTCTCACATAAATAAATAAAAATAAACAAAAAATATTTAAAAGTTATTTATTTATTTATTTGAAAGGGAAAGAGAGAGAGAGAGGAAGAGGCAGATAGAGAAAGAACGGGCACACCAGGGCCTCCGGCCACTGCAAATAAACTCCAGATGCATGTGCCACCTTGTGCATCTGGCTTACATGGGTATTGGTGAAATCGAACCTGGGTCCTTAGGCTTTACAGGCAAGCACTTTAATTGCTAAGGCATCTCTCCAACCCTACATGCGGGTTGTTTTGTAACTTGATTGCATGGTTTTCAGGCATGGTTTTTCTAGGTAGAGTCTTGCTCTAGCCCTCTGCCTCCCAAGTGCTGGGATAGAAGACATGTGCCACCACGCATTACCAAGCAAGAGTTTTGTACATGACACTGTTTTGCAGTGCCATGCAAAACAAATGTATGTATGCTTTCACAACCCGTAAACATATGTACCCCCTGCATGTGTGGCCCAAGCCAATTCTTCATCCAGTGTGACCCAGAGAAACTAAAAGGTGGCATACCCAGCTAAAGGATAAAGATTGCATTTGAAAATGATGATTTGTCCCAGGTAGATTTCAGAAGAAATAGGCAGTTGTAGGAATATGGAAAGACGTGCAGTGATCAGGATTAAGGTGACTGCATGGCTTCACAAGTGGCTGCAGGAGTGCTCAATGTGAAAGTCAGGAAGGGAGGGAGGGAGGAAGGAAGGAAGGAAGGAAAAGGAAAGAAAAGCAAGAAGCAGACAGGGAGGGTGGAGTGAGTCTCAGCTTTCATAGTCGCCCTTGCTGGCTCACCGGTGTGGACTTCTAGTCGCATCGGGTCACTGAGGACGGAGCCGCCCGTCTGGCACCTGTACTCTCCATTGTCTTTAACTCTTGCAGTTTCAATAACGTAGCTGGAATCTTGGTTTGAGATGCGGTTTCCATTATGGAACCATTTGGTAGAATTGTCCCCAGGAGGGTAGGCACCTTGGCACGTGAGGTTCACACTGTCTTCCTGGAGCACCCTGACCCATTCAGGGTCTAGGATCACCACAGCCTTTGGGAGACCTGACAAGAAGCCAAGAGAATGTGGAGTGAGGACAGAGAGATGGGCAGGCCTTCTCACGGTCATTCAAAACCAGCGAGTCCACTGCAAACTCAGCTCAAGCCTGCCACTCAATCTTAAAGCATCCTAACCCCACATGTGGCCCACCCTACAGCTTGAGAAAATCTGGACAGAGACAACTGGAGTGGAGCCCCGCTGTGTTGGATACTGTTACCGCCCACCCTGCACCAGCAGTTTCCCATGCAGTGGTCATTTCCCAACATTCTGCCGCCACTGTACTCATGCGTATGACTTGATCAATCCAAGACCATGCAGCAACTCACCAGCTTGAACACCAGAGGAAACTGAAAGGAACAAATAAAAACAAAACGTGAATTAGAGTTGGTGTGGTGGTGCACGCCTTTAATCCCAGCGCTTGGGAGGCAGAGGTAGGAGGATCTCCATGAGTTTGAGACTACATAGTGAATTCCAGGTCAGCCTGGGCTAGAGTGAAACCCTACCTAGAAAACCCAATAATAAAATAAAATAATATAAAATAAAATGGGGCGGAGAGACGGCTTAGCGGTTAAGCTACTTGCCTGCAAAGCCAAAGGACCTAGGTTCGATTCTCCAGGACCCGCGTAAGCCAGATGCACAAGATGGCGCATGCATCTGGAGTTCGTTTGCACTGGCTGGATGCCCTGGTGTGCCCATCTCTCTATCTTTCTCTCTTTCTCTGTCTGACTCTGTCTCTCTCAAATAAATTAAAAAAAAAATTATTTTGCAAGCAGAGAGAGAGAGCTAGAGAGGAGATAGACAGAGACAGAATGGGCATGCCAGGGCCTCTAGCAACTGCAAACAAACTCCAGATGAACATCTGGCTTATGTGGGTACTGGGGAATTGAACCTGGGTCCTTTGGCTTTGCAGCATGCACCTTAACCCACTAAACACACCCATACTAAAATTATAAAGAAAATAAAATGGTGGGTGAGAGACAGGTCATTAGCGCTCTGAAGGTCAGTTGCCCAAAAAGCATAGGACTCCCAGTGTTCAATTCCCGATTCCTACCCCGAAGCCAGATCGTTCACTTTAGTTTTTTAACAGTTCAGAGGCCTGGTGTGCCCAAATTCAGACTTGTCTATTCACTGTCTAGGCCACCCTGAGACTACATAGTGAATTCTAGGTCAGCCTGAGCTAGAGTGAAACCCTATCTTGAAAAACCAAAGAAACAAACAAAAACAATTATTTATTTATAAAGAGAGAGAGAAAGGGGGCACACCAGGCCTCTAGCCACTGCAAATGAACTCCAGATGCATGCACCACTTTGTGCATCTGTCTTTACGTGGGTACTAGGTAATTGAACCCAGGTCTGAACCTGGATTATTAGGCTTTACAGGCAAGTGCCTTAACTGCTAAGCCATCTGTCCAGCCCTAAATCCTTATCATTATTATTTATTTATTTATTTATTTATTTATTTTGGTTTTCTGAGGTAGGATTTCACTCTAGCTCAGGCTGACCTGGAACTCACTATGTAATCTCAGGGTGGCCTCGAACTCATGGCGATCCTCCTACCTCTGCCTCCCAAGCAGCCTAAATCCTTATTTTTAACATTGTTTCTTTACTCCTTGTTTCTGGTTCAATCTATCAAAAGAGTACAGATTGAATTTCCCTGAATGGGGCCACAGGAGCCACCTCACCCAAGAGTAGAAACGACAAAGGTCGAGAAAGGAACCCTGGTGTGTCAGACTCTAAGAGACAGACCTTTGGGACCATCTAGTTCCTGCTCTTCAGTTTGCACAGAGAGACACAGAGACCAAGAGGGGAGAAGGAACTGGCCTCCCACCCCCCCACCCCCCCTTCACCTCCTACACAAGTCAGAGCCAGCATTCGGCGGGTCTCTGCTCCCCAGGCAGTCTGTCCTAGGAGCTGGATCCGGGGCTGTAGATCTGGTGCAGCGGCGCCGGCCCTTGTTGGGCATGCCACCCGGACCTGGGCTCTCCGCTCAACGCAGGGCGGCCCCGTGCGCTTTACCCTCAGCGAGGGTGAGCCTGACTTACCCAGAAGTAGCAGAGCCATCGCTGGCAGCAGCTGCCACATGCTGCTCTACTAGACAGAACAAGTCACCACAGATATCCGGAGCCCTTAAGGAACTTAGCTAACTGGAAGAGAGGAAGTCAACAGCCTTTCCCCCTAGCCACCCTACCCCCCTCCGTCCATCTCTCGTGTGGTTCCTTTTCCGGGAACATCATGTAATTCCCGAACATGAACTCTGCCAAAGGAGACCTGTGTGTGTTAGGGAGTGAGAGGACCCAGAGGAGCCACCAAGGGGAAGTGGCACATTAGCACCATGTAGGCCACAGCAGACTACATGCGGGACAATCAGAGTGTGCCCTCAGCAACCTCAGTATGTAATGGGATTGGGTCTGCCCAGTGCCCGCAATGGGATAGCATGATCTTAGGGACAAATCTCAAAAGGGAGGGCCATTTCCCTGGGGTCCCTTGGTTCTATCTCAGAGGGTATCATTTCCTCGCCTGGCCCAGACCCCCTTTTCTTTTCTTCTTCTCTTCCCTTTTCTTTTCTTTTCTTTTTCAAGGTAGGGTCTCGCTCTGGCCCAAGCTGACCAGGAATTCACTATGTAGTCTCAGGGTGGCCTTGATTCTCCTACCTCTGCCTCCCGAGAGCTGGGATAAAAGGCTGCGCCATCACTCCAGGCCCTGACCCATTTTCATCCAGCCCCAGGGCCTGTCTGCACACAGAAGTGGTTGTTTTAAGTCTTCAAGCCACTGAAATAACTCTGTCCCCAGCACGACCTCTATCAACATTTAAATGCACAATGAAATTCAAAATGTACATGTCCCCAGATATGGAATCTACAGGAGCTACTGACTTCTTAGTGTGGATTTGATCATTAAATTTCCATTTTCTTTTCTTTTTTTTTGTTTATTTGTTTATATATTTGTTTGAGAACGACAGAGAGAAGGAGGCAGAGAGAGAGAGAAAAGAGAGAGAGAGAGAGAGAGAGAGAGAGAGAGAATGGGCGCGCCAGAGCTTCCAGCCTCTGTAAACGAACTCCAGATGCGTGCACCCCCTTGTGCATCTGGCTACCGTGGGTCCTGGGGAATTGAGCCTCGAACCGGGGTCCTTAGTCTTCACAGGCAAGCGCTTAACCGCTAAGCCATCTCTCCAGCCCTAAATTTCCATTTTCTGTCTGAAGAAACCCAGCTATGGGTGAGAAATGGGTTCTGTGAGGAGGAAGCTCCAGTAAAAAGCTGAGAGGACCACAGAAAAGGTAGGAGTAAAAATTCAAAAATTTCAAGAACAGGCTTCCCAGGTGGCACCTGGGTGGTGATGGCATGACTAAACCCACAAGAAAGTCAGAATGATTGGTAAATGAGGGACCATGATGGTGCCCCTTTCTCAAAAATGGTGAAGAAACTTGAAATCAGCAAGCATGCCAAATATATTCGCTCTGTCTGTGGTAAAGCCAAGATGACGTGAGTTGTGGCTTCCACATGAAAACAGCGACTGGTACCTGGACCCCAGACGTCGTTTCTGTTGTCACAGGGGAGACCACAGTGAGAAGACTATCTGATATATCGCTGTCCTTACAGACTACTCCCACCATGTCCCTTCTTTTCTCAGCTTCGAAGGGTTTCAGCCCAGGGCCACTTGACTGTTTCTGGGCCTGTGATGAGGCAGAACATCTTGGCGACACACACTTCTATGGTGATGTGGCAGAGGAGGCTATTCCCCTGAAGCAGGCAGTAAATAGAGAACTGAGAGAGAGACTCTGGCTTCACCCCCATGTTGCTAGCGTCGTGCTTGTCGCAGCAGCTCAGGGTCTCTCCACCTCAGTGACCAGCTGGACCTGGGCTTCTTACCACTGCAAACGAACTTCAGGTACATGCGCCACTTTGTGCAGCTGGCCTTACATGGGTACTGGGAATCAAACTTAGGGCAGTTAGGTTTGCAAGCAAGCTCCTTAGCCATCGAGTCATCTCTCCAGCCCTCCAAAACCTTTTAAAATATGGACCATATCTTATTTGTCACTGTGTCCTAAACACTTGGCCCAATGCTTCATACTTGAAAACATGTGCTGACTTGAGTTCCAAGTTTTTGGTGGATATGATGTTTGGGAACCAAGCCTCCTTGGACTGATAAGCTGACCACAGATATGACACTTCAGAAATCACTCAAGTTTTGCTCCTTACCAGAAGAGGTAGAGGTGGGAGGTCAGGAAGTGGTAATGGATTCTCTTTCTAACATTCACACACCCATCCTCCCACAACCTCCTCTTAACAGTTTAAATGTTTGCTGTCACACCAGCCTAAGTCCCAGACCAAAAACAAAACAAAACAAAACAAAAAAACCAATTCCACAACCTTGCTTGATAGTGCTCACACCTCCCCCACATAGTGGGTTTCTAGACACCTGGGCAATTCTCACCTTAGGGGAGCGCAGGTAGGTGAGGACAAGTGATACTTGCTGAGCAGGAGTTGAGCGGAGGCTCGGGCTGCCACAGGGGACCTGCAGAGCACGCCTCAGGTTAATGCTCCTTCCATGCCAGAGCCATACAAAAATCGCTTTTCAAGTTGGACTTTTGTGTTGTTTTGCTACTAGGTAGAGTCAGTTGGTCCTTCCTCCTCGCCACCCACCCATCCCTATTTGTGTTCTTGCAGCCGCCCCACCAGGGACTCATGCTGAGGTGTCTGATGAGGGTGGGCAATGGAATGATCCAGGGAGCCATTCTGTGACTGACTGACATCTTATAAAATCCAGAAGAGTGTCTGGAAACTTCAAGCTCCCTGTCGCACACTTTGGCTGCTTGTCTAAGTGGAAAATGTGCCTGCAAGGTGGTCTCTGAGGCAAGGGTGGGCATCTCCAGGAGCTCTCTAGTCTTCCATTCCCAGTGGCTTTCTGCACTCTGGCTTGTGGTTTAAGGTATTCGCTTCTTTGAAATTTCATTTTCTTTTCTTTTTTTCTATTTCTTCTTCTTCTTAATCTTTCTGGCTTACATGAGTTCTGGGGAATGGAACCTGGGCTTAGGCTTCACAGGCAAGCACCTTAACTGTGGAGCCATCTCTCCAGCCCTTCTCTTCTCTTCTCCTGTCTTCTCTTTCCTTCCTCTCTCTCTCTCTCTTTTATATTTTCATTTATTTATTTATTTGCAAGGAGAGAGAAAGAGAGTGAGGGGTAGAATGGACACACCAGGGCCTCCAACCAATGCAGATGAGCTCCAGACATGCATCCCTTTTGTGCATCTGGCTTTACATGTGTACTGGGTGTAAGGTTTGGGAGTGACCAAGACCACACAAACCACTCTGAGGCAAAGATGAAAGCTTTCATTTGGGAAAAGCCCGAGCTTTCAGAGCTGACTCACAAGAGAGGAGCACAGCCAACCTGAGTTTTCAGGTAGTGGGCTTTATAGGGCTTTTTCAGTTAGGGAAAGGTGAGGAAGGAAAATAAAAGTTCCTTCAGGGGAGATCATCACATTAAAATAGCTAGGGTGTGATACCAGAACAGTGACCATGTGACTTATAAGATAAGGTGACAGGAAACTATGGCCTGGGGCATTGTGAGGCAAGAAGGGGATAAGGACTGGGCGGTTTCTTGAGGAATGTGGATAATCCATTTCCTTATGCCTCTGCCACCAGTCTTCTGACCTTGGTGACTCGTCTTGGGAGCCCTTCCTGACCTAACACTGGGAAATTGAACTTGGGTGGTTAGGTTTTGTAGACAGGCACCTTAACCATTGAGCCACCTCTTCAGCCCTCATTTTCTTTTCTGACTTATTTTCTCTCTGTGGCCTTCAGATGGAAGGAGGAATTGTTAACAGCAGAGAGGATGGGCCAGGGCAGGAAAGAGAGGAGGGTTAACAGCAGAGAGGATGGGCCAGGGCAGGAAAGAGAGGAGGGTAAGGGAACATAGGAGACAAGGAGCGAGGCAGGGTAGAAGTGTTCAGTGGGTGTTCATGAGTGTCTGTGGAGCAGTCCTTAAATTGAGTGTCATTGAGGTTTTTATAAAGATTCATTTTAAGGGGTGGAGAGATGGTTTGTGGTTAAAGCACTTGCCTGTGAAGCCTAAGGGCCCAGGTTCAATCCTCCAGTACCCACATAAAGCCAGATGCACAAAGTGGTGCATTTTACTAAGTCCCCCCCCCTCCCTCCATTTCTATTCCCTTTATATCACTGTTCTAGCTTACTGGCCTCTGCTACTGAGTTTTATTCCTACTCATATATTCCTACTCAATCATGTGTAGCTAGGATACACATATGAGAGAGAACATGTGACGTTTGGCTTTCTGGACCTGGGTTACCACACCAAGTATAATTCTTTCCAGATCCTTCTATTTTCCTGCAAATGTCATAATTTCATTTTTATTTACCACTGAGTAGAACTCCATTGCATAAATGTGCCACATCTTCATTATCCATCCATCAGTTGAGGGACATCTAGGCTGTTTCCATTTCCCAGCTATTATGAATAGAGCAGCAATAAACATGGTTGAACAAGATCAAGTATCTCTATCTATCTATCTATCTATCTATCTATCTATCTATATATATATATATATATAATTTTTATTTTTTTGGTTTTTTTTTTTTTTTGGTTTTTCTTTTTTCTTTTTTGGTTTTTCGAGGTAGGGTTTCACTCTAGCCCAGGATGACCTGGAATTCACTATGGAGTCTCAGGGTGGCCTCGAACTCACGGCGATCCTCCTACCTCTGCCTCCCGAGTGCTGGGATTAAAGGCGTGCGCCACCACGCCCGGCTTTTTTTGGTTTTTTGAGGTAGGGTCTCACTTTAGCTCAGGCTGACCTGGAATTCATTATGTAATCTCAAGGTGGCCTCCAACTCACAGCAATCCTCCTACCTCTGCCTCCTGAGTGCTGGGATTAAAGGCATGCGCCACTACACCCAGCTCAGCAGGAAGACTTTTGAGGGAACTGTTTTCCTGGAAAAAGGGCAGTGTGAACTAGGTTGCTGTGTTTGCAGAGTTGTATGCATTTTACAGGGCGATGAGGGCCATAAAGAGAAGCATAGGTACCTAGTATGCCTGACATCCATTGTCAGGTGAGCCCAGGCTGGAACACCAGTCGCACACTTATTGAACTTTATCAGCCCCCATTTTCTTTCTTTCTTTCTTTTTTTTTGGTTTTTCGAGGTAGGGTCTCACTCTAGCCCAGGCTGACCTGGAATTCACTATGGAGTCTCAGGGTGGCCTCGAACTCATGGCGATCCTCCTACCTCTGCCTCCCAAGTGCTGGGATTAAAGGCGTGCGCCACCACACCCGGCTATCCCCCATTTTCTTATCTGTAAAATGAGTTTAGCAACAATGGTGTTAGTCTCAAAGAGATGTTGTGAGGTTTAAATGAAATCATGCAGGGCTGAAGAGATGGCTTAGTGGTTAAGGCACGTGTCTGCAAAACCAAAGGATCCAGGTTCAATTCCCTAGGACCTACATAAGCCAGATGCACATGGTGGTGCACACATCTGGAGTTTGTTTGCAGTGGCTGGAGGCCCTGGTGTGCCCATTCTCTTTCTCTCTCCCCCCTCAATTAAATACAGACATAAATAAATAAAAATATGTAAATGAAATAATGCAGATAAAATTGCTGACTTGATATTCTGGGGCAGAGGCGAGAGATGGCAAGTGGAGGCTGTCTCTGGTTCTCCAGATGCGGTGGCTGGTTGTATCAATTACTTTGCTCTTTGTTGTGACCAAATACCTGACAAAGCCACTTGAGGGAGGAAGGATTTGTTTGGCTTCATGGTTTAAGGGGATAACAGTCTTTCATGGCATCAGGCAGCTAGAGCTGCTGCTGGGGTCCCTCACCTCCTTATATCTCAGCAGAATAGAAAACAGACAGAGAGGGTGGGGGGCTGGAAGAAGGGCCAGGCTATAATCCTCAAGGCCTGTCTCTCCAGTGACCTACTTCCTTTATCTACACCCTGCCTTATAAGGGTTCCACAACCTTCCAAAACATTGCCACCATCTGGGGACCAAACAAACAGATGGCCCTGTAGGGGACATTTCACACACAAACCATAGCAGTTGTGACATATCTGTCCTCCAAAAGCCCCCCGAAACCAGAGGGTGCCTTGACTTCTCCTTTGTGACTCATCACGTTGTACAGTGCCCCTGAGAGCAGGGTATCCGTTCACCTCCTTTTAACCACTATGTCCCCAGCCAGACAGGGAAGACACTCACTGAACTATGTGATCAAAGACGTGCATGGTAAACATTGTGACACTTTACTCTGAGGGCTACCACAAAGCAATGAGTCGAAGCTGTGAAGTGACATGATCAGTTCTATGCTCATAAAATTTCTCTGAAAAACTAAGCCTGATGGCTCATGCCTGTAATCCAAGCAGCGGGGAGGAAGAAGCAGGAGAAGTAGGGGCTCAAGGCTGGCCTTGACTCTATAGCTAGTGCAAGGCTGACTTCATAGTCTAAAAAGTTGGTTAGACACTGGGGAGGCAGAGGTAGGAGGATCGCTGTGAGTTCAAGGCCATCCTGAGACTACATAGTGAATTCCAAGTCAGCCTGGGCTAGAGTGAGACCCTACCTCAAAAAACAAAATAAAAACAAAAGTTTGTTAGAGAGCAGAATAAGGAGTCAGGAGGTTATGGCCCTGGTGTGCCCATATATTCACTCTCTTGGTCTCCTCTCTTTCTCTCTCTCTCATAAATAATTTTTTTCAAAAATTTTTTTATTAACAACTTCCATGATTATAAAAAAATATCCTATGGTAATACCCTCTCCCCCCCCCCACACTTTCCCCTTTGAAATTCCATTCTCCCCATCTTAATCAGTCTCTCTTTTATTTTGATGTCATGATCTTTTCCTCCTCTTATGATGGTCTTGTATAGGTAGTGTCAGGCACTGTGAGGTCATGGATATACAGGCCATCTTGTGTCTGGAGGGAGCACGTTGTAAGGAGTCCTACCCTTCCTTTGGCTCTTACATTCTTTCCGCCACCTCTTCGCATTAGACCCTGAGCCTTGGAAGGTGTGATAGAGATATTGCAATGCTGAGCACTCCGGCCACTTCTTTCCAGCACCATGATGCCTTCTGAGTCATCCCAAGGTCACTGCCATCTGAAAAGAGAAGATTCTCTACCAAAAGTGAGAGTAGCATTAATATAAGGTATGAACAGTAAGAGAAGTGCTTACTGGGCAGTTTCATAAGCATAGTATATACATTTATCCAGACAGCAGCAGACATTACACCCCTAGGGCTCATGACTACCCCTGTTTTAAGTTTTCAGTATCAGGGATGTATTCCCTCCCATGCAGCGGGCCTCCAGTCCAATTAGAGGGCAGTTGGTTTTCACCATGGCAGACGTGCCACTATTGCACTGGTATAAATAATGTTTTTTAAAGGTAGGTGTGGCCGGCCATGGTGGCACATGCTTTTAATCCCAGCACTCAGGAGGCAGAGGTAGGAGGATCACCATGAATTCGAGGCCACCCTGAGACTACATAGTGAATTCCAGATCAGACTGAGCTAGAGTGAGACTCTGCCTTGAAGAAAGAAAAAGAAAAGAAAAGAAAAAGGTGGTGTGATGGCAGATGTAGAAGGATTGCTGTGAGTTCAAAGCTAGCCTGGGACTCCAGAGTATGTTTCAGATCAGGTTTCAGGTCAGCCTGGATTAGAGTGAAACCCTACCTTAAGAAGAAAAAAAAAAAAAAAGTACAAGGGGAGTATGTAGGAGAGATGTTAAGGAGGTAGAATTGACAAGACTTGGGTGAGTGGTGGGCCATGAGAGGTGATAGGATCAGGCTCAACTTTTTTCTCTCTGATTAGAAGCATGGTGGCAACTTTCATGGACATAAATATAGAAAGAAAAACAAGCTGTGGGAAGGGGAGATAATATTCTGAACTTTCAGTGTGGTTGAATGTGAAGTAGTTGTGGGAATTGCAGGTGAAGATGTCAAGAAGTAGGGCAGACATATGGTTTTGCTCCTCAGAAGACAGATGAAGACCAAAGACATAATGTAAGGGGCAATACATGGTGGTTGTTTTAAATTGTGATTTTTACACCCAGACATTTTTACATGGTATGAAAGGAGGAAGAGTTGACAAAGGAGTCTGGGCAGGAAAGGCCAGAAGAAAAGCGAACAGGGAAGCTCTGGGAAGAAACTCATCAGAGAGGGTGTGGCCAGCGGCACTGGAAGTTGTTGACAAGGGCCCAAGGAGTTCCCTCAATGTCACAATCAGCAAAGTAGAAATGACTCAGGCCTGAGTGATTTTGAGAGTCTGGGGTTGAAGGACAGAAGTTTGATGGCTTTGGCTGAAGACTCAGTGGAGGTTTTAATGAATTCCTATCCCTTTTCAGAATCTCCATTATAAAGGAGTGTCCTGGCTGCCCAGCCATTCCCCTGCCTTCCTATTAGCAACTCATTCTGAAATGGGATGTTAAGGGTTCAGGAAAGTCCTTGAACCCTAAACCCTAGGTTCCTGTCTACATTTCAACATGAAAAATAGGGCAAACCAAACTGAGAAGGATAATTATTGAATTATTATACTTACTGAGGAAAGTACAGAACCAAGGGAAGGAAAATGTATACACCCATGTGGTCTGAAGGCCCACATGGTGGGCCTGGAAAAATCATAAAAAGAGAGGACAGAGGGCTGGAGAGATGGCTTAGTGGTTAAGGCACTTGCCTGCAAAGCCAAAGGACCTAGGTTCGACTCCCCAGGATCCACATAAGCCAGATGCGCAAGGGGGCACATGCATCGAGAGTTCGTTTGCAGTGGCTACAGGGCCTGGTGTGTCCATTTTCTCTCTCTCTCTTTCTCTCTCTCTCTCTCTACCTGCCTATTTCTGTATCTCTCTTTTAAATAAATAAATAATTTTTTTTTAAAAAAGAGAGGACAGAAAAGAAAGTACAAAACGGCTCCTGCCATGTGGAAGGCAGAAGGGGTAAAGAACCTATGTGTAATAGGAATTAGGGGGCTGTCCCCTCGTCTCAGCATGAGACAAGGGGAAACTCACCAGAACCTGGAGGTTCAGGAGTGGTCAGGCAGTCCAGAGAGCTTGCCCTCTCTTGTAAATATATTTATAACCTTACTGAAGTGGGCTTTACCTGCAGGCTCAGGTGACCCAGTGTGAGAGTTCATTGATTGGTCTGGGCTAGGGGCTGGCTTAGGAACAGGCTAGCCAGGATGCCAAGTTCTGGGGGCAGTACTTGACTAACCACAATGTTAGGATTAGATTTAAATTCTAAAAATAAGGACCTCCCTTCCAAGGAGGGGCTCAGATCTAGGGAACTTTTTAAGGCAAGAGATAAGAAGTCTGGGGCTAGAGGGATGGCTTAGTGGTTAAGGCATTTGCCTGCAAAGCCAAAGGACCCTGGTTCGATTCTCCAAGACCCACGTTAGCCAGATGCACAAGGGGGCGCACGCATCTGGAGTTCATTTGCAGTGGCTGGAGGTCCTGGGGCGCCCATTCTCTCTCCTCCCCTTTCTCTGTCAAGTAAATAAATAAAATAAAAATAATAAAAAAAAAAGTCAGATGGTCCTTTGATCGCTAGCAATCTGCAACTGCAAGTATACTTTCATGGGGTCAGCCACTCTAGCTGCCTAACAATGTCTACCCCTTTCCAGCCTTCTCGTACAGTCTTGGTTTCATTCACCAGTCTACTTTATGCCCATACGCAGAGGCAGATCCTGACTAAGCCACCCAGAGGAGGCAGCACTGGTCTGGTTTTATAAATTATATGGAGGAAAGACGGGCAGTGTGGTAAATAGTCCAACCAGGAGTCACTGCTATGGGCATAAAGAAGGGTTCATTTTGTTTCACATTGTGCAAGAATCTAGGTTTAAGACTGAAGCTTTGTGTGATGCCACATGAGTTCAAGGCCAGCCTAGACTACACAATGAGACTCTAAAACTAAGGGCTAGGATTGTAGCTCTGTGGGAGAGCACTTGGGCTTGAACTTGGATGGCAGCCGAATTGCGGCCCAAAACCAAAAAATCCAGGAAAGATGAGTGTCAGGATAGGAAGTGGTTTGGGTGATAGATAACATGAGTCTCTGAAGCATCCAGTTATGAGTTCTTCAGTTTCAAGTACATTTCTTGAAAGTTTAAGTAGGCCTGTTGCCTTCAGTCAAAGGCAAGCATCAGATATGTATTATATAATCCTTTTTCTTTTTCCCTTCCCTCCTTTCCCATCTTCCATTCCTTCCTCCTTTTCCCCCTCCCTTTCTTTCTTTCTTTTTTAATAATTTATTTTCCAGGCATGGTGTTGCACACCTTTAATTTCAGCACTTGGGGAAGCCAAGGTAGGATGATCACTGTGAATTTGAGGCCAACCTGAGACTATGTAGTGAATTTCAGGTCAGCTTGGGCTAGAGGGAGACCCTACCTTGAAAAACAAACAAACAAAAATTTATTTATTTGCAAGCAGGGGTTGGGAATGGTGGAATGGATACACCAGGACCTCCTGCCACTGCAAAGGAACTCCAGATATGTGGATCCATTTTGTACATTTGGCTTTACATGAGTAATGGGGATTTGAACCTGGACCAACAGGCTTTGCAGACAAGCACGTTTAACTGCTGAGCCAGCTTCCCAGTCCCCTTTCTTTCTTTCTTTCTTTTCTTTTCTTTTCTTTTTTTTTTTGAGGCAGGATCTCATGGTAGCCTGGGCTGACCTGGAACTCACTCTGAAGGCCAGGCTGCCCTCATGGTGATCTTCCTATCTCAGTCTCATGAGTACTGGGATTAAAGGTGTCTGTCATTATGCCTGGCTTTTAGAGGTATTTTCTGAGTATCTATTAAAAGGGTGAGAAGCTCTCTTTTTGATTTTTTTTTAATTAGGGTCTCTCATTCTGTAGCTGACATTGAGTTCATAATCATCTTCTCACCTCAAGATCCTGAGTGTTGGAATTATAGGTATAAATCACCCACCGACACCCTGTAAACTCTCTTTCTGGAAGGACTTACTGATTAGTAAGGGAGGAAAGGACAGGTTGTGAAGATGAGGTAATAACAAGAAGGCCAGGAGTTCCCAGCTGAGACACTGAGCGTGACCAGACCTCAGTCTTCTATATCCATGAAATAACATGTGTGGTGGGCTGGAGAGATGCCTTAGCAAGTTAAGGTACTTGCCTGCAAAGCCAAAGACCCAGGTTCAATTCCCCAGGACCCACATAAGCCAGATGTACAAGGTGGTGCATACATCTGGAGTTCATTTGCAGAGGCTGGAGGCCCTGGCATGTCCATTCTCTAATTCTCTCACTCTCTGCCTCTCAAATAAGTAGATAAAAATATTAAAACAAAGAACATGTGTATTTTTACTGAGATCCCCTTGGGTTACAGGATCTTGCTATGTAGGCCAGTTTGGCCTCAGATTCATGGTTATCCTCCTGCCTCAGTCTTTCAGGTGATGGGACTATAGATTGGGATTATTTGTGCAGACCTGCTTAAATAATCAGGAAATGTACTTCAAACTGAAGAAATATGAATTGAGTGCTTTTTTTTGGTAGTACTAAGGCTTGAATTTAGAGCTTTTCACATGCTAGTCAAATGTTATACCACTATCTCCCCAGCCCAATTTTATGGTTTTTTTTTTGTTGTTGTTGTTGTTGTTTTGTTTTGTTTTGTTTTTTTCGAGGTAGGGTTTCACTCTAGCTCAGGCTGACCTGAAATTCACTATTTAGTCTCAGGGTGGCCTCAACTCACAGCAATCTCCTACCTCAGTGGTTAAGGCACTTGTCTGCAAAACCTAACAACCAGAGTTCAATTTCCTAGTACTCATGTAAAGCCAGATGCACAAAGTGGTGCATGTATCTGGAGTTCTTTGCATTAGCGGGAGGCCCTGGCATACCCATTCTTTCTCTTTCTTTCTGTCACTCTCTTCATGCAAATAAATAAAATAAACAGATAAAATTTTAGAAAAGCATTCACTTTAGATGTCTAGTAAGGGAGGAGAAGAAATAGGAAATGAAAGTAACAGTGGAAAGAGAGGATAGAGTTAGAAATATTAAGACCATACATGGAGGTAGAAGTTAAAGGAAAATCAGTGTGGGAAAACTAAGAAAGACAAATATACTGAAAAGTAAAAATAGCAAGAAAGACATCCAAGCTTATAAACACTGAGTCTTAGAAATAGGAGAAAAATGCATGCAGGGGCTGGAGAGATGGCTTAGCAGTTAAGGCCCTTACCTGAAAAGCAAAAGGACCCAGGCTTGATTCCCCAGAACCCGCATAAAGCCAGATGTACAAGGTGGCACATGCATTTGGAGTTCATTTGCAGTGCCTAGAGGCCCTGGAGTGCCTCTCTCTCAAATTAATTAATTAATTAATTAATCAATCAATCAAACTGCCTTAAAAATGCATGCAGAAGAGCAGGGCATGGTGGTGCACCCATTTAATCCCAGCACTCAGGAGACAGAGGTAGGAGGATTGCCGTGAGTTTGAGGCCACCCTGAGAATACAGAGTGAATTGCAGGTCAGCCTGGGCTAGAGTGAGACCCTACCTCAAAAAACCAAAAAAAAAAAAAAAAACAAAGAAACAAACAAAAAATCCAAAAATGCATGCAGAACAAGGCATCTACAGAAAGATCAGAACCAGTCACACCTAGAGACACATAAAAGCAGTCATGGGAGGGTTGGAGAGATGACTTAACTGTTAAGGTGCTTGCCTACAAAGCCAAAGGACCCAGGTTTGATTTCCCCAGGACCACTTGTGTCAGATGCACAAGGTGGCACATGCATCTGGAGTTCGTTTGTAGTGGCTGGAGGCCATGGAGCGCCCATTCTGTCTATTCCTCTTTCTCTCTCTCTCTCAAAAGAACAACAACAACAACAAAAATCCATGAGACCAATGCCAAAAAAAAAAAAAAAAAAAAAGGGAAGAAAACTATAAAGAATTAAAATAGATTTTGTTATGTGACCTTAAAGCACAGCTGTGGTTATTCAAATATGTAGCCTTTTGCCGGGAGTGGTGGTGCACCCCTTTAATCCCAGCACTCGGGAAACAGAGGTAGGAGGATTGCCAAGAGACTACATAGTGCATTCCAGGTCAGCCTGGGCTAGAATGAGACCCTATCTTGAAAAACAAAACAAAACAAAAATGTAGCCTTTTGACATGTAAGAACTTTTTCCAGAACCATGGTACTATCTCCTAGATGACTTATAAACACCCTACCTAATTTGGTTATCACACACCAGGACACATCATTATGTAGTCTCAGGCTGCCCTTGAATTTACAGTGATCCTCCCACCTCTGCCACCTGAATGCTGGAATTAAAGGTGTGTGCCACCATGCCTAGCTTAATTTGTTTAAGTTTAATTTTACTTTTAAAATATTTTTATTTAACTGAGAGAGAGAAAGACAGACAGACAGACAGACAGAAGACAGACACAACACACACAGGGAGAAAGAGAGAGAGAGAGAGAGAGAAGTGCCTTAAACATTAACATTTACCATTTCTTTGGAACTGCAAAATTTTAAGGTTTCAAAAGAGAATGGCTGGGCGTGGTAGTGCACGCCTTTAATCCCAGCATTCAGTTCACAGAGGTAGAAGGACTGCCGTGGGTTGAAGGCCACCCTGAGACTACATAGTGAATTCCAGGACAGCCTGGGCGAGAACAAGACCCTACCTCGAGCCCCCCCCGCCCCCCAAAAAAGAGAAAGAGAATAATGTTGGTGGGATGATATTACGAGAAAAATTTTGGTCTAGGAGGAAGGAAGTCCAGGTTTTGGTTTCAGTCTGATGGGGTTAGTCACTGGACTACATCTCTTCCCTAAATCTGTTTTCCTCATCCATAAAGTGAGGTAATTGGGCAGATCGTGTTGGTTCTTTCCATCTTAAATAATTTATAGTTCTGGATATTGGCTTCTAGTGATACTTACTAGACAACAGAGAGTAGTGGTCTTTCTTTTCTAAAACCCCTGAGAAGGGTTGGAGAGATGGCTTAGTGGTTAAGCGCTTGCCTGTGAAGCCTAAGGACCCCGGTTCGAGGCTCAATTCCCCAGGACCCACGTTAGCAAGATGCACAAGGGGGTGCACGCATCTGGAGTTCGTTTACAGAGGCTGGAAGCTCTGGCGTGCCCATTCTCTCTCTCTGCGCCTCCTTCTCTCTGTCACTCTCAAATAAATAAATAAACAACAACAACAACAACAACAAAAATAAATAAAACCCCTGAGAAGATCATTAAACAGGCAGGGCATGGTGGGGATGCCTTTGATCCTTTGATCCTTTGATCCTTTGATCCCAGCACTTGGGAGATTACATAGTGAATTCCAGGTCAGCCTGGGCTAGAGTTAAAAAAAGCCAGGTGCGGTGGTGGTGCACGTCTTTAATCCCAGCACTTGGGAGGCAGAGGTAGGATGATAACAGTGAGTTTGAGGACACTCTGAGACTATATAGTGAATTCCAGGACAGCCTAGGCTAGAGGGAGACACTACCTCAAAACAAAACAAAACAAAAAAATAAATAAATAAAAATAAAATATGCTTGAGGGATGCCTTAGTGGTTAAGGCACTTGCCTATAAAGCCAAAGGACCCAGGTTTGATTCCCCAGGACCCACATAATCCAGATGCACAAGGTGGCGCAAGTATGTTTCTGGGGTTCCTTTGCAGTGGCTGGAGGCCCTGGTGTGCCCATTATCTCTGACTCTTTCAAATAAATAAATAAAAATTAAAAAAAAATAGGGCTGGAGAGATGGCATAGCGGTTAAGGTGCATATCTGTGAAGCCTAAGGACCCAAATTCGAGTCTCCCAAGTTTGATTCTCCAGGTCCCACGTAAGCCAGATGCACATGGTTTGTTTCAGTGGCTGGAGGCCCTAGCGTGCCCATTCTCCCTCTCTCTCCCTCTCTGTCTCTAATAAATAAATAAAAATAAAAATCTTTTAAAAAAATCCCAAAAATTAAAAAAAAAAAAAGAGAGCCCGGCATGGTGGTGCACGCCTTTAATCCCAGCACTCGGGAGGCAGAGGTAGGAGGATTGCCGTGAGTTCGAGGCTGCCCTGAGACTACATAGTGAATTCCAGGTCAGCCTGGGCTGGAGTGAGACTCTACCTCGAAAAACCAAAAAAAAAAAAAAAAAAAAAAAAAAAAGATGATAACAGTTGAGTTTCGAGGCCACCCTGAGACTACATAGTGAATTCCAGGTCAGTCTGGACTAGAGTGAAACCCTACCTTGAAAAAAATGAAAACAAACAAACAAAAAAAGACAAAACAAACAAACAAAAAAAAAACAAAAGAGATTCCTTTACAATGACCTACCCCTCAGTCTTCATCCCCTCCCCCAATTTTCTTTTGCGACCGCAAGAAAGCACGATTTACAAAAGCAGAACTTGGGCAGAGCACCACATAAGGGCTTGACCAAACAGCAGATGAAGCTTGTGTGGAGTATCTGGCCACCTTGACCTCAGAGCAAGACTAAGGTCAGATGTCCTTACTGGAATCATGCCCTCTGTAGTTACTGCTCTGTGTTAACCTTCCGTTTCTCATGGCTCCTTGAGAATGCCAAGATGGCTGAGTGGCCTAAGATGGCTTCTGTTCACCAGAGGTTGTTCCACAACTGCTGTACAACTGTGTATCAGAGATTGATCTTACTTAATCTTGAACTTCTTTCTTTATTTTCCCCTAAAACGTATTTTATTTGTTTATTTGACAGAGAGAGAGAAAGGGAGAGAAATAGGCAGGTAGAGGGAGAGAAATAGGTAGAGAGAGAGAATGGGCGCACCAGGACCTCCAGCTACTGCAGACAAACACCAGATGCACGCGCCCTCTTGTGTATCTGGTTCACGTGGGTCCTGGGGAATCGAACCTGGGTCCTTTGGCTTCTCAGGCAAGCACCTTAACTGCTAACCCATCTCTCCAGCTCTCCTAACTTTTTTGTTTTAAATCTTTTGGTTTTATTTTTATTTATTTGAGAGCAGCAGACAGAGCGAGAAAAAGACAGACAGAGAAAGAGGCAGAGAGAGAGAGAGACAATGGACACACCAGGGCCTGTAGCTACTGCAAACGAACACCAGATGCATGCGCCCCCTTGTGCATCTGGCTTATGTGGGTACTGGGGAATCGAGCATCTAACCAAGGTCCCTAGGCTTCACAAGCAAGTGCTTAACCGCTAAGCCACCTCTCCAGCCCCGTCCCCCAACTATTTTTTTCGAGGTAGGGTTTCTCTCACTCTAGAGAAGGCTGACCTGGAACTCACTCAGTAGTCCCAGGCTGGCCTTGAACTCACAGCTATCCTACTGCTGCCTCCTGAGTTCTGGGATTAAAGGTGTGTGCCCCCATGTCTGGCTAATCTTGTAACTTCTGATCTTCCTTCCTCTACTTCCAGCCTCCTGAATGCTAGGGTTATAGGCATGTATCATCATGCCTAGTTTATGAGGCATTTGGGATTTGAACCCAGGCCTTAGGCAAGCACTCTACCAACTAAACTACTTTCAAAGAGTATTTCAAGATGGATTCAAGAAGCCATTAAATGACCATTGCTTATATAGATATTAGGCAGCTTCCTGGGAAAGTGGGCTCTTGAATTGAGGGCAAGCAAAGTGGCCCAGGAAGGTAATCTTCGAACTTAACCAAAGCATGCAAAGCTATCATCTAATTGCAGGTTGCCACTTGTTAGGTCATAGGCACTGTTCCTTTAAGAGGACAGATGTTAGTCCTAGGAGACAAAGGAGACACGCCCTCTTGCAGATCCTTCGGGACCCCAGGTATAGCAGAGAAAAAACCACCAGCCTGCGCAGGACAGCAGGACCAGATCATATTCTGATTTATGGCTTTGTAACCTGACCAGCGCCATCTCTCAGACACCGGTAACCCGAATCACATCCATCCTGCAGCAAGATCGCACCTCTATTAGGGACTGCTGCTTAAAAGGTCATAAAAGTAAGGAATGTCTTTTATTCTGAGAGCTTCTGCTGCTAACCATCTGAGAATCTCCCACTGCAGAGTGGCTGGTGCTAGTAAAGGCATTCCACAGAAAAAATCTTTTTTTTTTTTTTTTGGTTTTTCAAGGTAGGGTCTCACTCTAGTCCAGGCTGACCTGGAATTCCCTATGTAGTCTCAGGATGGCCTTGAACTCATGGCGATCCTCTTATCTCTGCCTCAGTGCTGGAACTAAAGGTGTGCACCACCATGCCCTGGCCTACCTGAAAATCTTCATTGGAACTGAATTGGAATCTCAGCTGGAGTGTCATACTGATCCCAGGGATTGCTCCCCACCCCTTTCCTTGTACAGCAATCACTTTACCCATTGAGGCATCTCCCCAGAACCCCCCCTTTTTTAAGACAGAACCCTATTATATAGTCCAAGTTGATCTCAAGCACGCATTAATTCTCCTGCCTCAGCCTCCTGAGTGCGGAGATTATAGATAGGCACACCACACCAGGCCCTTGTGTACCCTTTCATCAATATTCTTTGTAATGTCCTTTATTAAAGAAAGAAAAAAGGGCTGGCAAGATGGCTTAGCAGTTAAGGTGCTTGTCTATGGACCCTAAGGACCCATGTTCTGCGCTCCAGATCCCACGTAAGCCAGACATACAAAGGTGAGGCAAGTGCAAGGTTGCACATGCCCGCTAGGAGTTTGATTGCAGTGGCTGAGGCCCTGGCATGCCAATTCCCTCTCTCTCTCACTCTCTCTAAAATTAAAACAACAACAAAAAAACCTATCAATTCTGGGCAGATGTTAAGCGCTTTTAAAATCACAACCAGAAGCCTGTGATGGCTTTTTGTTTGTTTGTTTTATTATTTTATTTATTTATTTGAGAGCCACAGACAGAGAAAGTGGCAGAGAGAGAGAGAGAGAGAGAGAGAGCGAGCAGACGATCTCCAGACACGTGTGCCCCTTGTGCATCTGGCTAACGTGGGTCCTGGGGAATCGAGCCTCAAACCAGGGTCCTTAGGCTTCACAGGCAAGAGCTTAACCGCTAAGCCATCTCTCCAGCCCCCTGTGATGGCTTTTAATTTCAGCGTTCGCTATGATTACCCGGCCAGCTTGGGCTAGAGTGTGAGCCATGGCCTCAAACATATCACAGTTGGCACCGGGCGTGGTTTAATCCCAGCACTTGGGAGGCAGAGGTAGGAGAATTGCTGTGAGTTTGAGGCCACCCTGGGACTACAGAGTGAGTTCTACCTTGAAATAACCAATACTATACATATTAGTATCACAACTAATATTAAAGGCAAACTCTTACAGTGTTTCTTGTAAGCACTCTTTCTGATGTTCATTTTCCTGTCTTTAAGCAAAGATGTTAAGGATGGGGCAATATGACTCCACACTTAATAGCTGTCAGACTCTTTTGCATCCCTGTGTGCCTTGAGCAAAAGGATTATTAGTCAAAGGGGCAGCTGGACGACCCTCATGCCAGCACCAGCTGCCTGGAACACCCCACACACAGCTTGAGAACTACAGGATAATCTCAGCTGACTGACTGCCCTGTCACCTGAAGGCTCCACTTCAGCTGGGATTGTTTGAAACACTTTGTACCAGACTTTTTTTTTTTTTTTTTTTTTTCTGACACAGCCTCAATGAACTCTAGATGACCCTGCACTGGGCTAGAAGGGAACACTTACTTCTCCTGGTGGTCTAGCAGAGACTGCTTGAAGTGGTGCTAAAAACAAGGCTGTGATTCATGATTGGCCCAAATATTCTTTATCTGGCTTTATATATTTATTAGAGAGAGAGAGAGAGAGAATGGGCACACCAGGGCCTCTAGCTACTGCAAATGAACCCAGATGCATGTGCCACCATGTGCACTTGGCTTACATGGGACCTGGAGAATCGAACCTGGGTCCTTAGTCTTTACAGGCAAGTGCCTTAAGTTAAGCTACACCATCCTATCGGACTCTAAATTTTTTTTTTGTTATTTTTATTAATTTATTTGAGAGTGACAGACAGAGAGAAAGAGGCAGATAGAGAGAGGGGGAGAGAATGGGCGCGCCAGGGCCTCCAGCCACTGCAAACAAACTCCAGACTCGTGCGCCCCCTTGTGCATCTGGCTAACGTGGGTCCTGGGGAGTTGAGCCTTGAACCAGGGTCCTTCGGCTTCATAGGCAAGCGCTTAACCGCTAAGCCATCTCTCCAGTAAGTAAGCAATTTACCCTTGTGTTGCAATGTTAGGTCTTCACAAAAGGCCTCTCTCTCTCTTTTAAATATTTTTATTCTTTGTTACTTATTGGAGAGAGTTAGGGAGAGAGAGAGAATGGGCACGCAGGGCCTCCAGCCACTGCAAACGAACTCCAGATGCGTGTGCCACTTTGTGCATCTGGCTTACGTGGGTTCTGGGTAATCGAACCTGGATCCTTTGGCTTTGCAGGCAAGCACTTTAACCACCAAGCCATTTCTCCAGCCCCTCTCTCTTTTGAAAAAATATTTTATTTATTTGAAAGAGAAAGAGGCAGACAGAGAGAGAATGGGTGCTCCAGGGCCTCTAGCCAGCGCAAACAAACTCCAGGTGTGTGCACCGCCTTGTGCACGTGGCTTTCGTGGGACCTGGAGGGTTGAACATGAGTCCTTAGTCTTCACAGGCAAGTGCCTTAACTGCTAAATCTCCAGACCTCAAAAATCCTCTCTTGCATGGTCTTATCGTGCCTACTTGTAGTAACATAGGCTGAGCTGGCAGCATAGAGAAGGAAACAGCAGAGGCAACAGTAGCTGAAGGGCATTTGACAGCTGAAGCAGCAGTAGAACCCTTCCAGTAAGGTCAGGGCAGCAAGAAAGGTACTGGGAGTGAAGAGGGCAGAGAGCCTGCCGGGCCTTGCTCCTGTCAAGTCTGCAGGGGCAGGTCTTAGACCCCAGGCCAAGAGCTGTAACACGGGCCAGTATTAAGGGCTAAGGAATCCCCGCTTCCTAGGCCTACGTAAGGGTTGTAATACTGGCTACTGTAAAGGAATGAGGAATCCCTAGGCCTGACTGGAAGCTACAACACCAGCCACAACCAAGGGCTGAGAAGTTCCTGCTTCCTAGGCTCCTATGAGTTTTTAACACTTAGGCCTTAGTATGCCAGTACTTGAGGCCTGCAGTGTACTGGAACACTAGAGGGCGCCACTTGCTCTCTGCTGCCAAGCATTGGAGGAAATGAAACTGCTGGAGTCCTGCACTTGGAGAGCTTGTGTTTGTGCCTACCCAAACTCCCTTTTTCTAGAGCAAAAGGACCTTCAGCCAGATGATTGATAACAATACCTAACCTATCTTATTTCCCTTCAAGACTGAAGACATGTTACTGTTAGTTCTTCCAATGCCCAGTTTCAGGACCCCAAACAGGCCTAAATGTGTTCAGCCCTTGTTTCAAAGTTTTAGCCACCTTGGATTCCAGGAATAGCAAAGTCCCCCTTGGGCAGACCCCTCCCTCCAAAGGAAGAACGTTATCTGTGATGGCAGGGCTGCACCCTGGTGACGTAATCCTCTTGTAAGAATCAGAAGGAAGCTCTGCACATTGCAGGGCTAGAACTGAGCTGGTGAGAGAGAGAGAAAGAGAGAGAATGGGTGCACCATGACCTCTAGCCTCTGCAAACAAAATTCAGATGCATGTGCCACTTTGTGCATCTGGCAGTCTCTCCAGCCCTCATACTTTATCTTTTGAGGCCTGTCTATTCACTTTATTAAGTTATTTATTGTTTGGGCTTTTTCAGCTTGACACACTTGCATTAGTTCTTCTAAATCTATGGCCTTTAATCTCTGTACCAAGTAAGTAAAAGTCTTGAGGACTGGAGAGGTGGCTCAGCCATTAAGGTGCTTGCTTGCAAAGCCTAAGGACCCAGGTTCGATTCCCCATACCCACGTAAGCCAGTTGCACAAGGTGGCACATGCACCTGGAGTTCGTTTGCAGTGGCTATAGGCTCTGGTATGCCCATTCACTCTCTCTCTCTCTCCCTTTCTATCTGACTCTCTCTCTTTCTTACTCTCTCAAATAAATAAATAAATAAATAATATATATATATATTTTTTTGGGAGGGGGTGAGGTAGGGTCTCACTCTGGTCCAGGCTGACCTGGAATTAACTATGTAGTCTCAGGGTGGCCTTGAACTCATGATGATCCTTCAACCTCTGCCTCCCAAGTGCTGGGATTAAAGGCATGCACCACCATGCCTGGCAATAAAATATTAAAAAAAAAAAAAACTTTGAAGCATCTCTATTAAAGACCATGTTGAAAAAAAAAAAAAAAAAGAAAGAAAGACTCTCAGCCAGGTGCGGTGGTACATGCCTTTAATCCCAGCACTTGGGCGGCAGAGGTAGGAAGATCACTGAGAGTTCGAGGCCAGCCTGAGACTACACAGTGAATTCTAGGTCAGCCTGGGCTAGAGCAAGACCCTACCTCTAAACACCAAAAAATAAATTAAATTAAAAAAAAAAAAAAAGCAGGGCATGGTGGCATACACCTTTAATGCCAGCACTCAAGAGGTAGATGTAGGAGGATTGCCGAGAGTTCGAGGCCCTTCTGAGACTACAGAGTGAATTCCAGGTCAGCCTGGGTTAGAGCGAGTCACTATTTAAAAAACAAAAAACAACTACAGGAACAAAAAAAGCAAAACAAAAACCTCTCAAGCCTGCTAAGTAAAAATTTCAAAATTAGTTAATCTCTTAAATTCTTTCATGTTTAAATATGATATTAAATTGTTCAAGTTATTTCAAATGTTGCTTCAATACTACTTTCTTATACTTTCTACCTTACCCCAGCCAAGTTTTCATATTTACAAAAGTTTTGATGACCTCTTCTTATCCACACGAAGAATGTCTTCCTTCTTATTCTCTTACTTATGTTCGTGTTAGTTACTGTCTTCAATCTTTAATGCAATACACCTGTTATATGTCATGTGTAAATGTCATGACACATCCAAAAATTATAAAGACTGGATCATAATGGCTAATAAACTTAATATGTTCAGAAGTCTTTTTTCTTTTTGGTTTTTGAGGTAGGGTCTCTCTCTCACCTGGAATTCACTATGTAGTCTCAGGGTGGCCTCACAGTAGTCTTCCTACCTCTATTTCCAGGAAGCAGAAGTCTTTCTCTTTCTTTCTTTCTTTCTTTCTTTCTTTCTTTCTTTCTTTCTTTCTTTCTTTCTTACTATTATATATATATATATATATATATATATATATATTTTTTTTTTTTTTTTGGTGTTTTGAGGTAGGGTCTCACTCTAGCTCAGGCATATCTGGAATTCACTATGTAGCGTCAGGGTGGCCTCAAACTCGTGATGATCCTCCTACCTCTACCTCCTGAGTGCTGGGATTAAAGGCGTGCACCACCACGCCCGGCTCTTTCTTACTATTATTATTATTATTATTATTATTTTGGTTTTTGAAGGTAGGGTCTCCCTCTGGCCCAGCCTGACCTGGAATTCACTATGGAGTCTCAGGGTGGCCTAAAACTCACAGTGATCCTCCTACCTCTGCCTCCTGAGTGCTGGGATCAAAGGTGTGCATCACCACGTTCAGCAGGGTTTTTTTGTTGTTATTCGTTTTTTTTTTTTTTTTCTTAGTGACTCTGCTAATTAAGTCTCTCCTGAAGAGTTGTCTTCCTGCCTCCTCAGCTTTGTCTATGACAGACAGGAGTATGCCTCCTAATCAGTGGAAACAATGTGACATGCTTTGCAAAGAGGGGACCAAAAGCTGAGGCTCCCAATGCAGGTCTGTGGGGTTCAGGGAGAGAGATCGGATGTCTATAAAAACTCAGGAGACTCAGGCCTGTGGACCACAGCACTGGGTCCTTGTCCAAGTCATCAAAGAATTGAAAATGTAGACTTGGAGAAGGGTAAATTAGGAATTATGAGATTTATTATAGGGAAGGCAAAGTGGGAAAGCCCAAACCAAAAGCAGTCCTCCCCTCCCCAGTCAGGCCGGAGTGGGGGAAGGGAGATAGACAACCTCTCCCTCACAGTTTTGAGAGGTCTCTGGGAAAGGGCTTCCCCAAGTGGAAACATGCAGGTCAGTGCCCAGGCAGAAAGGAAATTCTACATCCACGCTGCCTTGAGAACAGGGAGGGAGACTGAAGAGATCCCCTTCATATAATAAGAGTCAAGCAAGAGCTTATCTAAGAGGCTAAGAGGGCCAAGGACCAAGAGAGCCAAGCAGGACTAAGAGGCAACAAAAGGGGCTTACAAAGAAAGGTGTGCCAGGCCCATTTTTTTGTCAAATTTTTTTTTTTTGTTTTGTTTTTTTTTTTTTGAGGTAGGGTCTCACTCTAGCCCAGGCTGACCTGGAATTCACTATGGAGTCTCAGGGTGGCCTCGAACTCACGGCGATCCTCCTACCTCTGCCTCCCGAGTGCTGGGATTAAAGGCGTGCGCCACCACGCCCGGCTTTTTTTTGTCAAATTTTTATGAACAACTTCCATGATTATAAAAAGTATCCCATGGTAATACCCTCCCTCCCCCCACTTTCCCCTTTGAAACTCCATTCTCCATCATAACCCCTCCCCATCTCAATCAGTCTCTGTTTTAGTTTGATAATATGATCTTTTCCTCCTATTATGATGTCTTGTGTAGGTAGTGTCAGGCACTGTGAGGTCATGGATATCCAGGCTATTTTGTGTCTGGGGGGAGCACATTGTAAGGAGTCTTACCCTTCCTTTGGCTCTTCCATTCTTTCCACCACCTCTTCTGCAATAGACCCTGAGCCTTGGAAGGTGTGATAGAGATATTGCAGTGCTGAGCACTCCTGTCACTTCTTTTCAGCACCATGATGCCTTCTGAGTCATCCCAAGGTCACTGCCATCTGAAAACAGAAGATTCTCTACCAATAGTGAGAGTAGCATTAATATAAGGGTATGAACATTAAGAGAAGTGCTTACTGGGCAGTTTGATGAGCATAGTATATACATTTAGACAGACAGCAGCAGATGTTACACCCCTAGGGCTCATGAGTACCCCTGTTTTAAGTTTTCAGTATGAGGGATGTATGCCCTCCCATGCAGCGGGCCTCCAGTCCAATTGGAGGGCAGTTGGTTTTCACCACGACAGACGTGCCACTATTGCACCCATTGGCTCATTTGGCCTGGCTGGCCAAATAGAAGGCTTGCAGTGTCCACTGTTGAGTATCCTCACTGGTGATTTCTCTTTCTCCCATTGAACTGCATGCAGAATGGCTTCTTCCAGCTTTCTGTCAGCTGGTCTACATGGAGGAGGTTATCAGCTCAGTTCCAGCAGGATTTCTCAGTGACCTTGTAGCCCAAGTATGTGGAGTCTTCAGCAAATAGGGTCTTACCATCTATTCCTGGTGGGAAACCAAGGGGCCAGCCCCATTTTTATGATCAAACATCCAATCAGGATGAACCTCATCAGACTCAGGTGTGTAAGGGAAAGTCCTGATTGGTTGGTGGATTCAAGAGGCTGACTCAGGAAGTGCCAGCCCACCGGTGTGCAAAGTGGAGAAAGAGGCAGGAAGCTGTTGCTGAGGAGTTGTTGCCTTCAGCCATCTTGGATGAGACTGAATCAGACACTGGTTCTAGTCCTGCCAGGGCAGGCAAGGTGGCATCCGTGTTTCTAGTCTTACCAATTTCTAGTTAACTACCTACAAGAAAAAAACACTGCCTTACTCCTAACTCCTGTTGTTCCCAAAAGCTACACCTGTGTCACTAGAACTTCAGTGACAGACCTCAGAAGTTGTGAGAGTTAAGTATTACAGGTCCAGGGGCTGGAGAGATGGCTTAGTGGATAAGGCACCTGTCTGCAGAGCCAAAGGACCCAGGTTCAACTCCCCAGGACTCCTGTAAGCCAGATGCACAAGGGGGTGCATGCATCTGGAGTACATTTGCAGTGGCTGGAGCCCCTGGAGCACCCATTCTCTCTCTTTCTATCTCTACCAGCCTATGTCTGTATCTATCTCTCTCCCAAATAAATAAATAATCAAAAATAAAATATTAAAAAAATTACAGGTCCAGAGCCAAAATATTTTTTGCTATAATTAGCCTTTAAAAATAGCCAGCTTGAGCTAGAGAGAGTGCTCAGTGGTTAAAGGTGCTTGCTTGCGAAGCCTGGTGGCCTGGGTTGAAATCCCTAGTAGCTATATAAAAGCCGGATGCACTAAGTGGTGTATACATCTGGGGTTCATTTGCAGTAGCTGGGGGCCCTGGCACACCCACTTTCTGTCTCTTCTCTCTCTCTCTCTCTCTCTCTGCTTGTAAATAAATAAAAATATTTTAAAACAATTTATTTATATATGAGAGAGAGAGAGAGAGAGAGAGAGAGAGACAGAATGTGCATGCTAGGGCCTCTAGCCACTGCTAACAAACTCCAGACACACATGCCACCTTGTATATCTGTCTTTACGTGGGTACTGGGGAATCGAACCTGGATCCTTAGACTTCATAGGCAAGCATCTTAACTGTTAAACCATCTCTCTAGCCCAAAATATTTTTTAAATTCTTAAGAGCCTTCTGGTTAAGATGATGGCATTGTAGTCATGCCAAAGCAAGCTGGTGGAGGAATAAGCAGAAAAACACCACAATACACTCTCATACTGAAAAGTGAAGGCATATAAGGAATTATCAACCACTGCAGAGAAGCAGGAGAGACCCAAAGTGTCTAGCAACTGTGCAACCAGCCAGAATCAGCTCCTACTGTGGCTCTGCTCCAGCGGTGCTGGGAAGTGCACCCAGCCCTGCCTGAGCCACAGGGGCAGATCCCAGGTGGGGGCACTCTCCACTCATACCAGCCCCCTCGCAGAGTTGAGAAACCTGAGGGAGAGGACGGCAGGGACCAGCTGAGTGGCTCCTGAGGAAGAGGACCATGAGGACCAGCTGGGCAGCTCCCGTACAGCTTCAGACACTCTACGCAGCATCCCGTCCCTCAACTGCCAGCACCAGGAACCACTGGAGATCTGAGGAAGGGAACTCAGCCACCCAGCATCCAGGGCAGATGATCAGAACAGGAGATCCACAGACCCAGCCAGCTTAGCTGAGCCCACAGCACAAAAAAGGGGACTCAAGTGGGCATGCAGCCTAGGTGACACCGGAAGCCATCCCAAAAGCTAGGAAATGGAACCAGCTTAGATGTCCTTCAACTGATGAGTGAATAATGAAGATGTAGTAATTTATAAAATGGAATTCTATTCAGTGATAAAGAAAAATGTAATTATGAAATTTGCAGGGAAATGTATGGACCTGGGAAGGATTATACTAAGTGATATAACCCAGGCCCAGAAAGCCAAAAGCCACATGTGACTCGTATGTGAGTTGAAGCAAAAATCAGTAGCAGAGGCCAGTAAGCTTGAAAGGGGCTATAAAGGAGGAAGGAAAGAGGAAAACTTAAGGGGATGGTATTGTATATATATGAGTAGATGAACAGGTTACTGAGGGTGGAATGGCCTAAGTGAGGTCAGGGGAAGAGATTGAGTAAAGGAAGGGTGGGGGAGGGCTAATCAAAGTTTAAGAGGGTATGAATAAGCCATATGGAAACCTACTTTTTTGGCTACTGGAACACTCAGAAGCCATAGATTGTTACTACAAAAATTTCAGTGCCAGGGATGGGATACCTTCCAGTGAGTTGTTGGCCAGGGAGGTCCCTGATGCCCCTAAAACATTGGGCTGTTGCCAAAGCTCTTGGCTTCCCACCAGAAATAGATGATAAGACCCTATTGCTGAAGACTCCACATACTTGGGCTGCAAGGTCACTGAGAATCAAGCTGGAGCTGAGCTGAAAACCTCTCCCCCCACCCCAGTAAACTGGCTAACAGAAAGCTGGAAAAAGCTATGCTGCATGCAGCCCTATGGGAGAGGGAGAAGTCATCAGTGGACACTGCAAGCCTTAAGATTGGTCAGCCAGGCCAAATAAGCCAATGGGTGCAATAGTGGCATGTCTGTTATGGGGGAAACCAACTGCTATTTTAATTGGACTGGAGGCCCCCTCCATGGGAGAGAATGCATGCTTGCTACTGAAAACCTAATCAAAAGCCTATGGCAGGGGAGGTCATGAGCCCTAGGAGTATAAAGCCTGTTGTTGTCTGGCTAAATGCACATATTATGTTCACCAAACTGCCTTGTAAAGCACTTCACTTAACATTCATATCCACATATTAATGCTACTCTAATTTTTGGTTAGAGAAACTTCTCTTTTCAGATGGTGGTGACCATTGAAATGATTCAAAAGGCACCTTAGTGCTGGGAAAAAGTGACAGAGGAGCGTTCAGCACTGAGACATCTCTATCACACCTTCCAAGGCCCAGAGTCCATTGTGGAAGAGGTGGCAGAAAGAATGTAAGAGCCAAAGGAAGGGCAGGACTGCTTACAATGTACTCTTACAGACAAAAAATGACCTCGCAGTGCCTGCTACTAAAGACCATCATAATAGGAAGAAAAGATGATGACATCAAAATAAAAGAGAGAGGGCTGGAGAGATGGCTTAGCAGTTCATGTACTTGCCTGCAAAATGAAAGATCCCAGTTCAAATCCTCAGGACCCATGTAAGCCAGGTGCACAAGGAGGCACATGAGTCTGGAGTTCGTTTGCAGTGGCTGAAGGCCCTGGCACGCCCATTATCTTTCTCTCTGTCTGCCTCTTTCTCTGTCTCATAAACAAACAAACAAACAAACAAACAAACACTTTTTGGGTCTGGAGAGATGGATTAGTGGTTAAGGTGCTTGCCTGCCAAGCTTAAGGACCCAGGTTTGATTCTCCAGGTCCACGTAAACCGGATGCACATGGTGGCACATGCGTCTGGAGTTCGTTTACAGTGGCTAGAGTCCGTGGTGTTACCATTCTCACTGCTAGCTCTCTCTCTGTCTCTAATAAATAACTTCAAAAGTAATTCTTAAAAGAAAAAGAGAGAGAGACTAATTGAGAGGGGGAAGGGATATGATGGAGAGTGGATTTGTGAAGGGGAAAGAGGGGAAGTGAGGGAATATTAATGGTTTATTGTCTATTATGTCTATTATATGTCTATTATGGAAGTTGTCAATAAAAATGTTAAAACAAAAAATGTTTTTTGGGGGGGTTTCAAGATAGGGTCTCATTCTAGCTCAGGCTGACCTGGAATAGTCTCAGGGTGGCCTTGAACTCATGGAGATCCTCCTACCTCTGCCTCCCAAGTGTTGGGATTAAAGGCGTGCGCCACCACTCCCTGTTGCCTAAAACAAAATTTTTAAAAAATAGCCAGTTCATTATCTTCTGTGTATGACTTGACATCTCTCTGACTGACTAAGACACCCTTTGTTCTGGGTTATCATTCTCCTAGACACTCCTTTAAGCTAGACCTGTGCATGACATTGCTTATTTCTCCTGAGGTGTAAGTCGGACAAACGCTTTTGTGAGGATGCCAGCCCAGTCTTATGCTAGCCTACTGATATAATTCATTCCAGCAGATCCTATTCCAAATGGCTTCAGAAATACCTGTTTTATTTACTTATTTTATTTTATTTATATTATTTATTTGACACAGAGAAAGAGAGGGAGAGGGAGAGAGAGAGAGAGAGAATGGGCATGCCAGGGTTCCAGCCACTGCAAACGAACTCCAGATGCATGCGCCCCCTTGTGCATCTGGCTTTTGTGGGACCTGGGGAATTGAACCTGGGTCCTTTGGCTTTGCAGACAAACTCCTTAACTGCTAAGCCATCCCTCCAGCACAATACTTTTTTTATTTCTGCAATAATCATTTTGATTCTTATATTCATAGGTCCCTCTCTAGCCTTCTGCTAAATTGGATCTTGTCCTCCTGATACAAGAATACAGATCTGAGCCCCTGATTCAGACACCCTGAAATAGGGAAGCCTGTAGCTTTACACAATGTACCAGTAATCTGGGGGTGTCCCCAGATTCTTTTTGTTGTTGTTGGTTTTTCAAGGTAGGGTCTTACTGTAGCCCAGGCTGACCTGGAATTCACTATGTAGTCTCAGGGTGGCCCTGAGCTCATGGTAATCTTCCTACCTCTGTGGCCCAAGTGCTGGGATTAAAGCCATGCCACCACACCCAGCTTGTTTTATTTCATTTATTTATTTATTTGTTTATTTATTTATTTATTGAGGTAGGGTCTCGCTGTTGTCTAGGCTGACCTGGAATTCACTATGTAGTCTCAGGCTGGTCTTGAACTCACAGCGATCCTCCTACCTCTGCCTCCCAAGTGCTGGGATTAAAGGCATGCACCACCATGCCTGGCCAGATTCTTATCTATGAATTCAAAGATTGAAAACCATAGACCAGAGGATAAAGTTTAGAGAGACTTTATTAGATTAAGAGAAGGAAAGCGGAAAGGGTATGAAGATTTCCTGCCCGTGAGAAGGCAGGACGGGATAAAGCCCACCTGAGACCCAAACTGGGGTTATTTATAAATTCTGAATGGGGGCTGAGCTAAGCAGCCCTGACACCAACCTCAGTTCAGGATAATTCCTTCAGGAATCTTTTTCTTTTTCCTTCAGGACTCTTAATTCTAGGAAAAAGAAACTTAATTCTAGGCAGAGGAAATTCCTCCTAGGGGCGGAGTCCTGGTCCCTAGTCCCTAGGGAGGGCCACTGGTTGTTCTACCGGGACTGGAAAGAAAACCAACCTCAACAGGAATAGATTGTCCTTCACTCAGAACAAAGGACAATGGAGAGCACACAGTCTCTCTGCAGGATCAGTTTAGGCACAGATGATCTGGGTTTTTATGGGGTCAGAGGCAGGAAAAAGGGAGGAAAAGAGCAAATGGAAAAGGGGCAGAGGAAAAGAAAGGGGGCACCAGTCCATTCCACCCAAGTCTGTTTGTCTTCTTTTTTAAAAAATATTTTTATTTATTTGCAGAGAGAAAGAGAGAGAGAGAGAGAGAGAGAGAGAGAGAGAGAGACGTCAGGGCTTCTAGCCACTACAAATTCCGGACACATGCGCCACCTTGTGCATCTGGTTTATGTGGGTCCTGAGGAATCGAACCTGAGTCCTTTGGCTTTGCCAGCAAGCACCTTAACTGCTAAGTCAAATCTCCAGGCCCTGTTTGTCTTCTTTATGGTGGTGGGTGAATGTCTCTGTACTCCAGATATATTTTGTTTTTGTTTTTTTCAAGGTAGGGTCTTGCTCTAGTCCAGGCTGACCTGGAATTCATTACGTAGTCTCAGGGGCCTCGAACTGTCGGCAATCCTCCTACCTCTGCCTCCCGAGTGCTGGTAGATGTTCTTTTTTTTTTTTTTAATACCTTTATATTTATTTATTATTTATTTATTTATTTATTTATGAGAGAGAAAGAGAAGGGGGCAGAGAGAGAATGGGCACACCAGGGCCTCCAGCCACTGCAAACAAATTCTAGACATGTGCCCCCTTGTGCATCTGGCTTACATCGGGAATTAAACCGAGTTCTTTTGGCTTTGCAGGCAAATGCCTTAACCGCTAAGCCATCTCTCCAGCCCCTGTTAGATGGTATTGGAGAAAACATTTGAGGTGTTTTGCAGCCCAGAGAGTTTCAGGGAGATCTCTCGCTCTGAACCTGTACAGAGGTCAGCTGTGACTTATTAACCCTTCACTAGTTATTTATGCAACAACAGATCTAGGGAACTCCTTTAGGCAGCAAGAGATAAGGAGAAGCCAGATCCTTCTCTGACTTCTTGCACAGTGAAGACTGTAAGGGCATGTTCAAGGACTTTCCTCGTTTTAACTTTGAGACCAGTCATTCTAATCTGCCGTACTTCTAACCTCATTCTTCTTTTTTCTGGCTATCCAGGTCTTTTGTACCTTCCTGAATTTTTATACTTGCTAGAGACACGTGTACTTGAGAGAGAGCCCTATGGCAAGCCCTTAGAAACAGCTTTTTGGAATAGGCATTGACTCCTCACTTGGTCCCACAAGATGACTAAAAGTAGGATGCAAGAGAGTAAGTAGTCTGCTTCCTTTTTGGGTCTGTTTCCTTTACTTTTGGTCAAACCTGCCTAACTCTGCATAGACATGTTAGACACTCAGGGGCAGCAGGGCTACCTAATTCTCTCTAGGCTCAAGGCACATAGATACACAAGTCATTGTCCTCAACTTGTGGTCACTTCAGAATCCAGGAAGAGCAAAACCTGTTACAGACCAATCCTAGATGAAGACAGCTTCTCTAGAGGCAGCATCCTGGAGCAGAAGTAATCATCTTGTAGGGACCTGATAGCTCCCCTCAATAGTAACAGTGATGGAACTTCTAGGGACCACCTTGCAGAACCAAGACTGAGACAGTCTAGATCAACCAGATCACACCTTGGCCAGGACTGATTAGCTATGTGAACCTCTTCTCCCTTGGCCCAGTTCTTTTTTTTTTTTTTTTAATTTTTATTTTATTTATTTATTTATTTATTTTTTGGTTTTCCGAGGTAGGGTCTCACTCTAGCTCAGGCTGACCTGGAATTCACTATGGAGTCTCAGGGTGGCCTCGAACTCTCGGCGATCCTCCTACCTCTGCCTCCCGAGTGCTGGGATTAAAGGCATGCACCACCATGCCCGGCTTAATTTTTATAATTAACAACTTCCATGATTATAAACAATTGGCCCAGTTCTTTCTTATTGAAACCTAAAGCTTGTGTCAGTGCCCCAGAGATGAACTCTTTTATTTATTTGTTTACTTATTTTGTTTTATTTTTCTGAGGCAGGTTCTTGTTCTAGCCCAGGCTGACCTGGAATTCACTATGTAGTCTCAGGGTGGCCTTGAACTCACGGTGATCCTCCTACCTCTGCCTCCTGAGCGCTGGGATTAAAGGCGTGTCCCACCACGCCTGGCTTGGACTCTTTTGTCTGTTCTTCCCAATGAGGCCACATTGATTTAGTCTCCTCTCTCTGCTTGTCACCACCATTGTGTCTTTAATGGACATATTGGAATAGGTGGTTCAGTCTAGCCTTTTGGGGCTGCTGGAGCCAGGGTTTTTGCCCTAAAACTCTGGTGGTGCATGCTGGTAGCATATTGCTGAAGAGGTGGAGGTAGCAGGGTCAGGAGTTTGAGGCCAGCCTGGGCTACACATTTTAGCCGGGTGTGGTGGCATACATCTTTAATCCCAGCACTTGGGAGGCAGAGGTAGGAGGATCGCTGTGAGTTCCAGCCCTCCCTGAGACTACAGAGTGAATTCCAGGTCAGCCTGGGCTACAGTGAGACCCTACCTCAAAAAACCAAAACAAAAAAAAAAAAAAAAAAAAAAGAAGGGAGTCTGAAAAAAATTTTTTGTTTGTTTTTATTTTTAGTTTTTTCAAGGTAGGGTCTCACTGTAGCCCAGGCTGACCTGGAATTCACTCTTTTATTTATTTGTTTACTTATTTTGTTTTATTTTTCTGAGGCAGGTTCTTGTTCTAGTCCAAGCTGACCTGGAATTCACTATGTAGTCTCAGGGTGGCCTTGAACTCACGGCGATCCTCCTACCTCTGCCTCCCAAGTGCTGGGACTTAAGGCGTGCACCACCACGTCCCGCAAGTCTGAAAAGTTTTGATGAGAGATGCTGTATGACCTCATGGTGTCTGGGCTCCCCCCCCCCCCCCGTGGTGATGGGTTTCAGGGGTATCAAGCCCATCCCTGTGACTCACAGCGGTACTGAGAAGAGCGACAGGATCTGAGCACTGCCTGTGTGGCAGGACCTACTAGGGAGGAACCTTTGAGATTCATAAAGACCTATAGCTTCCTCTTTCATTGAAGAAATAGAGAAGCTCTGAGGTTTTTAGTCTTGAAGGCAATACTAGAAAATAAAGTCTGGGTTGGTGTCCCCTCTTTCGGAAGTAGAGTATTGCGTGACATGCTTTAGAAGCTGGGCTCCACCACTCGCTGGTGTTCATGTGTGTGTGTGTGGGGAGAAGAGTTGGTGTTTGTGTGTGGTATGTGCACGCTGTGTGGAGACCAGAGAAGGACATCAAGTGTCCTCCGTTATTGCTCTTCTGCCTTATTTCCCTGAGATAGAACCTCTGACTGAAGCCAGAGCTCACCATAGTCAGACTGACTGATCAGCATGCCCAGCAATCCTGTTTTTACCCGTTAGTGATGGGTTTGCAGGCAGGCACAGCCATTCTCTGCATTTTCGTTGTTGTTTTCGAGGTAGCATCTCATTCAAGCCCAGGCTGACCTAGAACTCACTCTGTAGTCCCTAACTCACAGTGATCTGCTTACCTCAGCCTCCCAAGGGCTAGGATCAAAGGTGTGCACCACTATATCGGTCATCATGCCCAGCTATTTATCAGGTGCTGGGGATTGAATTCAGGTCCTCACGCTTACCCTGTAGCCATCTTCCCTGCCTCTGACATTCTTCTTTTGTTCACTGCCCACCCTCCCTTTTGGGGACTGAACCCAGAGTCTTACACATTCTAGGCAAGCACTCTACCGCAGATTATTTTTTTTTTTAATTTTTGTTTTTTTATTTTTTTAATTTATTTATTAGACAGAGAGAGAGAGAGAGAGAATGGGCACACCAGGGCCTCCAGCCACTGCAAACAAACTCCAGACGCATGCGCCCCCTTGTGCATCTGGCTTACGTGGGTCCTGGGGA
This sequence comes from Dipus sagitta, assembly GCA_036346955.1. Taxonomy (NCBI): domain Eukaryota; kingdom Metazoa; phylum Chordata; class Mammalia; order Rodentia; family Dipodidae; genus Dipus; species Dipus sagitta. The sequence goes on from CM070770.1 coordinate 336,644,688, forward strand.
ATCGAGCCTCGCACCAGGGTCCTTAGGCTTCACAGGCAAGCGCTTAACTGCTAAGCCATCTCTCCAGCCCCATTATTTTTATTTTGAGACAGGGTCACACTAACTTGTCCAGCTTGGACTTGAATTTGGGAGCTGGGATTAGCAGGTATGAGCTCATCTTACCCAGCAGCAGGATTGTTTTCAGGTTGCTTTTTTGGTATGGATCCATTTTTTCTTTTTTAATCAGGCTTACCTGGAATTTACTATTGAGTCTCAGGATGGCCTCAAACTCACTGTGATCCACCTGCCTCTACCTCCCGAGTGCTAGGATTAAAGGCGTGTACCACCATTCCTAGCCCCCTAATTTTTATTGAATGCTTGAGGTTACTTGTAGGACAATTTGTGGAAGTCAATTGTATTTCTGCTGAGAATTAGGCATTCCTTTTCTGGCAAGCATTTAGTGAGGAGAGGGGGTGGGGGGTTGAGGCAATCTACTGAGGAATCATACTGCTTGTGTTTTGTTGTGATTGTGGTTACATCTAGATTCTTCTAGTGCTATCTTGTGCTTGAGGTTGTGGGCTGGTTTTCCTGAAGGGTTTTTGTGTGTTTCTCTTCTACCCCCCAATTTCCCTATGTGCCTGAGCATAAGAAGAACTCTCTCCAGAGTTACAATGCCGCTCTGCCTTACTCAGTACTCGCTAGCCTGGGAGGGGAATACGGGTTTCTGATGTCTTAGTTATTCCTCAGTCTTGGGCAAGCCATCCCAGGATCTTGACAATGGAGCCTTCTCAGTGATTCTACATGGCCCTCAGAGGTAGAAGACTTTGAATGGCCTGGGCCTGGAATAGTGTGTCCCCTTTCCCAGGGATAGAGAGGTTTTTTTTTTTTTCTTTCCTAGTGTTAGAAACTTTTCTGGTTACCATGACCAAGTTTCTGATAAGAAAGTTGGCTAGGCATGGTGGTGCATGCCTTTAATCCCAGCACTTGGGAGGCAGAGATAGGAGGATAGCTGTGAGTTTGAGGCCACCCTGAGATAACATAGTGAATTCCAGGTCAGCCTGGGCTAGAGTGAGCCCTATCCCCAAAAATAAAACAAAACAAACATGAAAAAGAAAGCACTTAATGGAGAAGTGCTTTGTTCTGACTCATAGTTCAGAGGAATTGTGGCAGGAAGGCAAAGGGAGTTGAGTCTGTGGCCCAGGCCAGGAGCCAGCAGGGGGAATGCCTTGCCAGCTTCCAGCTGCCAGCGTTTCCCTTTTTACTCAGGTTCTGACCCCAGGCCACGGGGTGGGTGGTGCTACTCACATTCAGAGCAGGTCTGCCCTCTTCAGTGACAGAACTCTGGAAATGCCCTCATAGACATGCCCGGAGGTGTGTCTCCTCTGTGATTCCGACCCCAGTCAAGTTGGCAGTGACGATGACGCTCACACCCCTCCAGCTGTGATGGGCCTGTCCCCTTCCAGTGACGTAAGGCTTTGTCCTCAGAGAAAAGAGTTCAGGTGGGCTTCATGCTTTTCCCACAATGGCAGCTTCTCCCAGCGCCAGGCATTCCCTGGTCTTTCTTAGGACTCCAGTGGAAGGACTTGCAGAAGACCCATTAAACAGAAAAACTTATTCATGCATCAGCTCCCAGTTTGGGGTTGTTTCCAGTTTTTAATGACTCGTGAAACCTTTTGTTTCATTTGTTTTTATTATTTTATTTTATTTTATTTTGGTTTTTCGATTTCTCAAGGTAGGATCTCACTGTAGCCCAGGCTGACCTGGAATTCACTATGGAGTCTCAGGGTGGCCGCGAACTCAAGGCAATCCTCCTACCTCTGCCTCCCGAGTGCTGGGATTAAAGGCGTGCGCCACCATGCCCGGCTCATTTGTTTTTAATGTTATTTATTTATTTGAGAGAGAGGGACAGAGAGATTGAGACTGAGTATGGGCACACCAGAGTCTCCGGCTTCTGCAAATGAACTCCAGATGCATGCTCCCCTTTATGCATCTGGCTTCCTATGGGTACTAGGGAATCAAACCCAGGCAGTCAGGCTTTGCAAGCAAGTGCCTTTAATCACTAAGCCATTTCTCCAGCCCTCATAAAACCTTTTAGCTGAATTCTTCTAATCCACTTGTAAATCAGTCCTGTTTTTCCTCCTATGAGCAGTTACAGGTGAGCCTAAGTTCACATCTTAGCACTTGCCTGTAGATGACGGTGTGATTCAATTCTCTACTACCTTAGCACTCTGATGAACCCAAGAAAGATTTTCATCTTATACATTATCTTACTTGCTTATAGATTTAATTAATTAGTTAATTTACTGAAGCAGTGTCTTACTCTGTAGCCTCTGATGACCTAGAACTCATGGCAATCCTCCTGTGTTAGCTGAGGCTTATAGACATGAGGTGCCACTATGTAAGATTTTTGTTTTTCCAAGATAGGTTCTTGCTGTAGCTCAGGCTGACCTGCAATTCACTATGTAGTCTCAGGCTGGCTTCAAACTCACGGCCATCCTACTACCTCTTCTAATTATGAGTTACAAGGTTCATTTTAGGAGAGAGTTAGAATCCAGAGGGAAGGCTAGCAGAAAGACCCAAGCCCCCCCCCCAAAAAAAAAAAAAAAAAAAAAGGTTCTCAGGCTGGAGGGATAGCTTAGTGGTTAAGCTGTTTACCTGCCAAGCCAAAAGACCCAGGTTCCATTTCCCAGGACCCATGCTAGCCAGATGCACAAGGAGGTGCATGCGTCTGGAGTTCATTTGCAGTGGCTGGAGGCCCTAGCGTGCCCATTCTCTCCCTCTCTCTCTCTCTCCCTCTTTCTCTGTCAATAAATAAATAAATACAAATAAAATATTTTAAAAAAAGGTTCTCCCCCTTTCCAGCAGGGCTTGGAAAGAGAGTAGAGATGAAAATCTCCCTCACATAGAGAAAAGTCTGAGGACACACACACACACAGAAGAGAGAGAGAGAGAGAGAGAGAGAGAGAAAGTAAAGCAGGAAAGCCCAAGCCTCAAGATCCCCTCACATCGGGGGTCAGAGAAGACTAGGAGATAGTGAAGGACTCAGAGCTTAAAGAGAGATTATACATGTTGCAAGGCAAGAAATACTCAAAACAAAAGACACGTGGAAAACAAGCAGGAACACACCCAGGCAAAAAACCTGGCGTGGAAAGGGGAGAGCTTATCAAAGCCAGGACCAGGATAGTCAGGGGCCAGGAGAATAAAGAGAGAGCTACACACTTGGTTAGGCTCCTTTATATGGTCATGCATCCAATTCGAATGAGCCTTGTCCGCAGACTGAGGTGGTAAGGGAGAGACCCGATTGGTCGGTGGACTCAAGAGGCTGAAGCCCCGGAAAACTTGAAGGAGGAAGCATTGTTGAATTGTCATTTGCAGCCATCTTGCATGAGACTGCCAGGGCAGGCAAGGTGGCATCTTTTGGGCCTGTGTCCCTGGCTGACTACCTATAAAAAGCTCTCTGGCTTCTATGCTCCTTTGGTTCTTTCTTCCTCACTCCATGTTGCTGCTGTCACCGCTTTCAGAAGTGTTAAGAGTTTGGATCTGGAATGCCTCCCCGAAGGCCTATGTTAAAGGCTTGGATCTTAGTGTGTCACTACTAGAAGATGGTGGAAATGCTTAAGAGGTGGGTCCTGGGCTAGGCATCCAGCTCAGTGGCAAAGCACCCAACCTACATGAGGTCATAGGTTCAATCCTCAGCACTGTCAAAAAAAAACATGGGCTGGAGATATTAGTGGTTAAGGCGCTTGCCTGAAAAGCCTAACAACCCAAGTTTGATTGCCCAGTGCCCACAAAAAGTCAGATGCACAAGGTGGCACATGCGTCTGGAGTTCATTTACAGTAGCTGGAGGCCCTGGTGCACCCATTCTGTCTATCTCTCTTCTCTCTCTCTGCTTTCAAATAAATTAAAAAAAAATTTTTTTAAAAAAGTGATAGAAGCTTAAATTGTGTTGGTGAGGCACTTTAGGATTAGCAAGGTCCTTGAAAGTAGAAGCAGGAAATGTCCTTGAACCTGGTTTTTGCCTGGTGTTTTCCTTATCTCTTTCCTGGGAAGACTACCACCTTTCCTAGATGATTACCTTCTTCCTAGAGACCTGATTAATTGCTCTTTCCTAATCTCTTCCTTCCTGGAAAACTTGCAAAGTGCTTGGATACCTGGCATGGGGGCTCACCAACCAGCCCAGCTCCCGTCCAGTGACTTCCCACAAAAGACCCTGAGCGAATCCATCCCTGCTCAGGACCCCTCCCACTTGGTAGCTTTGTGCTTTCCTTAATAGTTTGTTCTCCCATTTCTGAGACTCTCTTTTATCTTGTAAGAAATCTGCCTTCTTCTCTCTTTCTTCTTCTTTTAAAATATTATGTTGATTTATTTATTTGAGAGAAGAAAGAGAAAGAAATAGGAAAGAGAGAGAGAGAGAGAGAGAGAGAGAGAGAGAGAGAATGGGCATGCCTGGGCTCTAGCTGCTGCCAATGAACCCCAGATGCATGCTCAACTTTGTGCAAAATCAACTTGGCCTTACGTGGGTACTGGGCCATTGAACCTGAGTTGTTAGGGTTTGCAGGCAATCACTTTAACCACTGAGCAATCTCTCTAGCCCATCCTTCTCTTAAGCTCTATGATAAAATAGTCCTAAATCTCACCCTTTTATGGTCTGAGGAGTTTGTTGTTCAAATTCATAACGTAAGACCATAGAGGCCATTGACTCAGATTTTGTGTGATTTTGACTGTCTGGCACCCTAACTCCTGGATCAAAGCCCTACCAAGAGCTAAAAATGGCTCTGTTACTCTCAGAGACACCCACAGTTCCTGTCATTCTGTTGTCGAGCAGGGCAAGGACATAAGGAACACTCAGAAACAACGTTGCCCAGGTGACTGTTACTGTGACTGTGTAACTATGAAAAATACTGTTTGTGCTATCTTGGCTGACTTGTGCTTGATCAGTCTTTGGAACTGTTTACTTATGATTTATCTAAGAGTGCATCTTGAATTAATGTCATTGTTTTTACGTATCATTTTGTGTATAAAACAGCATGGGGCAAAAGTTATACTGTTCCTGAAAAAAAACTAAGTAGTACTTTACAAAAATGTATTGCAGGCTAAAATTACTGTTCTTGGCATGCTGATTTAAAATGTGGGGTGTGTGTGTGTGTGTGTGTGTGTGTGTGTGGTGGACTATGTAAATATATAGGAACTGTTGCCTCAATTTTTTTCTTTTTCCTTTTCTTCTCTTCTTTTGAAAAACCTGTTATTCTAGGTGGTCATATTTGCCAGGACTAGATAAAATAAAGACATTTATGAGTTAACAGTATTGAGGAATGAAGAAAAATCTCATTATGCAAGGACTTTATATCCTTCAGTGAGGACCAACTCAACTCTGGATATTAAAATGTTAATTTTAGAGGTAGGTGGATCACCATGAGTTTGAGGCCAGCCTGAGACTACATAGTAAGTTCCAGGTAAGCCTGAGCTACAGTGAAACCTTACCTCACCACCCCCCAACCCTGCCCCCACACACAAAAATAATCTGAAATGTTAATTTTGAATTTCCCAGTGGAATGATTTGGATTTGGTACTTTCAAATGTTAATTCTTGAAATTGAGGCTGAAAGAAAAATCTTGCTGCAGATTTACAAGAAATGTAACAAAATGATTTGCAACAAAGATTCAAAATGAAAGCAGATTATCTTGTCATAAATACAGTTTGCATGAACTATTTGTTCAAAGACCTTATAAATCTATACCATTTTACTAACTTAGGTACTCTTAACCTCTTGAAACCTATTAAATGATACTTCAGAGTTTATTGTGTATATTTCATAAAGTATTAAAGTGGGGACTGGGGAGATGGCTCAGTGGTAAGTGCTTGCCATGTAACCATGAGGGATGTGAGTTTGATCCCTAGCACCTACATAAAAATGCTGGCCATGGTTATATGGGAATTGAGAGCATTGGAGCCTTTCTCAGCTCTTGGGTGTGGTATAATCCAGGAGCTAAGGTGCTGGGTAGTCACAGTCACAGAACTTCCACTGAACCAGTGGCCTCCTGGTTCTTGTCTTGTGAATTTTGAGAAAGGAAACCCACAGAGTAGAGGATAAAGTTTAGAAAGATTTTATCATAGAGCTTATGGAGATAGAGTTTATAGAGCTTAAGAGAAGGAAAGAGTATAGATTCCTGTCCAACTGGACAGAAGTGGGGTTCCTGGAAATGGGAAATTCCACCTCGAGATCCAGATGGGGTCTTTCATGGAAGTTTACAAGATAGAATGAAGCTGATCAGTTTAGTCCTGATGCCAGGCTGGGTCCTGCCAGGTTCTCATGAAAGGAAGTAATCTCTTTCCATTCCTTTCTCTTCTAAGGAAGAAAAAGGCCAGAGGTACCTATTCACCTCTTCTGGTGAGGTTTTAGGGGAACATTCTTTGCTTTTATTTTCAGGTTCCTGTCACCCCTAAACAGTCTCAATGACAGTGTGTGCCTGTAATCCCAGTACTGGAGATAGTTTCAATAGCCTGAAAACCAGAGAGAAGCATAGGTGTCTTCAGATTATCTTCTCGCCTGAAAGGTTGGCTATAGTTACAGAATGAGAAGATGTACCACAGACTGGGAGAGAACATTGACAAAAAAAAAAAAAAACACCTGCAAAAGAACATCCAGTCCACCCCCTTCCTTTGCTGAGGTCTATAGTATGGTGCTGCGCTCTAGGTCAGACTGTTAGAGGCTATAAGAGGAAAGGAAATTCCACTCCCATACTCTCGGCCTTAGCCTGGGAAGCTTCATCATGGTAGGAAAAGGATGACAAGAGCAGACAGCAGGGCGTAACGTCTCCACATGTCGGCAGGGAGCATAGAGAGTGGAAACTGCTAGCCCTGGCAAATGGGGCCGCACTATAAAATCCCAGGACCCACCCACAGTGACACACCTCCTCCAGCAAGGCTGGATATTAAGAATGAGGCTTAATTCACCAATATATGAGTTATGGGAGACATTTTACATTCAAACCACCACACTGAGGGAAAGGAAATGATGTATCCAAGTTTGGGTGTGGGTGCTTCAAGGGAGAGTTACACTTAGCGTTAGCCATCTTGATGGCTCTCTAGTTATATCCATAAAGGGTGCTAGGACACCAGCTGTATCAGTTACTTTCTTGTTGCTGTGACTAAATACCAGACAGAAACAGTTTAGGGAAGGAAAGAGTTTATTTTGGCTTATAGATGCCGTGAGTAGAGTTCATCATGGTGAGGAAAGCATGAGGGAACAGGAAGATGACATCACATTGCAGCAGAGTCACGAAGTAAAGGGAGAAGGGCATGTGGGGCAGGACTAGAAAACCTCAAGTCCATCCCCAGTGGCTGACTTCTTTCAGTAAGGCCCCGTCTCCTAAAGGTTGCACAACCTTCCCATCCGGGAATCAAGTATTCAAGTACATGAGCCTATGGGGGGGCATTTTACATTCAAACCACCACAACACCCTTCCTCTGTAACATTGCTTGAAGAGTCTAACTTGTAACAAGGTTGTGGTTGTTTGAATCAGATGTCTCCCATAAACTCATGTGTTTCGGATGCTTGGTCCCCAGCTAGTGGCAATTTGGGAGGTGGAGCCTGCCTGGAGAAGATGTGTTTCTGGTTTCTAGGGATGGGCTTAGGGCTCCCATAGCCCAGCCTCCCCCTTGCCAGAATTCAGCTCACTCTCTTGCTGTTCTTTTCTTTTCTTTTCTTTCTTTCTTTCTTTTCTTTTCTTTTCTTTTTTTTTTTTTTTTTTTTGTTTGTTTTTCAAGGTAGGGTTTCACTCCAGCCCAGGCTGACCTGGAATTCACTATGTAGTTTCAGGGTGGCCTTGGACTCACAGGGATCCTCCTACCTCTGCCTCCCAAGTGCTGGGATTAAAGGCATGTACCACCATGACCAATTTGTTTTCTTTCTTTTTTCTTCTTCTTCTTCTTCTTTTATTTTCTCCCCAAGGAAAGGTCTCACTGTAGCCCAGGCTAACCTGGAACTTACTCTGTAATCCCAGGCTTGCCTCAGACTCACAGTTATCTTCCTCCTGAGTGCTGGGATTAAAGGTGTGCACCACCATGCCCAGCTCTTTTTTTTTTTTTTTTTTTTTTTCCAGAGGAATGGTCTCACTCTAGCCTAGGCTGACCTGAAACTCATCCTGTAGTCCCATGCTAGCCTCAAACTCACAATGATCTTCCTACTTCTGCTTCCTGAGTGCTGGGTCTAACTGCATGTACCAGCATGCTTGGTTCTTGCTGTTATTTTCCGCCTGCTGTGGCAAGAAGTGATGTCCAGCCTCTGCTCTACCATCCTTTCCTGCCATCATGAAACTTCTCCTTGAGACTACAAGTCAAAATAGAACCTTTCCTCCCATAGGCTGCTGTTGGTCAGATGTTCTATTCCAGCAACATGAAGGTAACTACAACTAGGGTTAAAAGTTAAAGAATCTCTCTTGCTAATCAAAGTTTTCGGTGGTGCTGTCCCAGACCTAGGAATGGGGGGGGGGGCTGCCAAAAATTCAAGGTGTTATCTCAGTAGGCCATTTGGCGTCTATTAGTGGTGACTGAAATTCGAAGTCTTTTGAAGTCTGAAATCTCCTACCCTGTCTCAGCAGGAAAAGCGGATTAGATCTTAGGGACCTTTCCTGTCTTTCTCTCCTGCCTCAATATAGTTCCGTAGCTGGGAAAACATAGGTCCTTAGAGGTAAGCGTTTCTTTGTAGTTTAAGCCCCTCACTATATCAAAGATCTTGGCCTTCTTGGAAACAGCTATTCTCTCATATTTCTGCTCCCTCCTCCTCATCAGACCTTTTCCCAGAAAACTGACTTGTGATCGAGTTTACATCCTGGAGTTCATGGTCCACAAAGCCTAGGGCATTTGCATTTCAAAATGTTATTAGCGATTACAATGATTCAACTGGAAGACCTGAATTCCCTGGTATAGTTTCCCCTTCCTCAGCAGTGGGCAGCTGCTTGTTGTCTCCGTGACTCAGTTCATGGGGAAGTGGCTGTAAACAGGAAATCCTACAGAAGACCGATAAAGCAATCACAGGGATCCGGCGAAAGAGCCATCAGGATATTAAGAGGAAGCGACACAAACCCTAACCAAGAACAGGGAGACAAGAGTGCACCCTGAACCAAGAGGTCAGGAATCCGGGTGTCTGTTTGAGTTTGCAGCATTTATGTGTCCTTCTCACCGTGGGTCTGTTCCCACTGGAAGCAACCAATTAGACCTTTCTAGTCATTAATGGCCAAGATAATTTTTGTGTCAAGTTTTGAGTGTAACTTCATTCATTCTCACTAAATCCTCACAGTATAAGTATAATCAAACTCTCTATTTTATAGGAAAGATGAAAAACATATCCAAGATTACACAGCTCATGACAAGTGAGTTTAAGGAATGAGGCTTTGATACGGGTCTGTCTCTAAAGTGCACAGGGATCTTAAAATATATATATTATTTATGAGAGAAAAACAGGGAGATAGAAAGAGAGACATACAGAGAGAGAGAGAGAGAGAGAGAGAGAGAGAGAATGGGCATGTCAGGACCTCTTGCCACTGCAGATGAACTCTAGATGCGTGTGCCACTTTGTGCATCTGGCCTTATGTGGGTACTGGGAAATTGAATCTGGGTCCTTAGACCTTGCAGGCAAGTGCCTTAGTGGATGAGCCGTCTCTCCAAGCCCCTCTTTTTTAAATTTGAGACAAGATCCCAAGGTGTCAGTCAGGGTTCTCTAAAAGAACAGAACATATTGAATGGATTTATATTAAAAGGAGATTCAGGGCTGGAGAGATAGCTTAGCAGTTAAGGCACTTGCCTGTGAAGCCTAGAGACCCAGATTCCATTCCCCAGTACCCATGTAAGCCAGATGCACTAGATGGCACATGTGTCTGGAGTTTATTTGCAGTGACTGGAGGCCCTGATGTGCCCATTCTTTCTCTTTATCTATCTGCTTCTCTCTTTCTCAAATAAAGAAATAAAATTTTAAAAATATTTATTTATTTTGAGAGAGAGAGAAAGAAAAAGAGAAAGAGGAAGAGAGAGCACGCACGTGCCAGGAACTTCAGTTGCTACAAACAAACTCCAGACACATGTGCCACCTTGTGCATCTAGCTTACGTGAGTCCTGAGGAATCGAATCTGGGTCCTTTGGCTTTGCAGGCAAGTGCCTTAAAAGCTAAGTCATCTCTCCAGCCCCCCCCCCAATATTTTTAAAGGAGAATTATTGAATTGGCTTGTAAGATATGGGCTGGGCAGTCCAATAATGGCATCTATAAACTGAAGAGTTGGAAAGCCCACTAATTGCTCAGCTCACGAGCAGGATGCAGGCTGGATTCCAATGTCCTTGGATAATTAATAGCTGGAATAGATGGCCCCAATAGATTCAGGAGTTTTATTAAAGCTTCTTGGATTTCCAGTTGCCTGGCTGGAGGAGGCGTCCCCATCCCCGGGGGTGGATCTGAATTCCAGTGCAAGATATGCAAAGTGGGCTGGAGAGATGGCTTAGCGGTTAAGCGCTTGCCTGTGAAGCCTAAGGACCCCAGTTCAAGGCTTGATTCCCCAGGACCCACGTTAGCCAGATGCACAAGGGGGCGCACGCATCTGGAGTTTGTTTGCAGTGGCTGGAAGCCCTGGCGTGCCCATTCTCTCTCTGTCTCTATCTGCCTCTCTCTCTCTCTCTCTGTCACTCTTAAATAAATAAATAAAAATGAACAAAAAAAGATTAAAAAAAAGATATGCAAAGTGCCTGAGTTTTGCGTGGGGTTCCCTGTGGTTTGGCTGCCAGGTTTTTTTTTTTTTTCCTCTTGCTTTTGGTGGTGGGTTTCTCTCTCTCTGTCTCTCTTTTTTTTTTTTTTTTTTGCCTATTATGGAACTTCCCCTGGATCTGTAAACTTCAAATAAATTCCTTCTTCCTCCATAAACTACTGTGCCTGATGTGGAAGTCCACCCCATCGACCTGAAGCTGACCTCTCCAAAAGCCAAATGCACATGAGCAAGTGGCACAGGCAGCCAGATCAAAAGCCCCAACTCCGAGTTCTCCTCCAGTCCCTCACCCGATGAGGCCTCCCACTCTGGAGAAAGACTTCCTCACTCAGTCAGTCCTTCCTGGAACACCCTCGCAGATTTTATCCAAACTGTGGTTTCTCACTGGATTCCTAATCTGATCAAGTTCACAACTGAATTGAACCCTAATACCAAGCCACTCAGAAATTTACTATGTAGTCCAGGTTATCCTTGAACTCACTACCCTCCTGCCTCAGCCTTCTGCGTGTGGAGATGACGGTGTGCACCACCATGCCTGGTCCCCATGCTCATCACTGGACTTTCATGATTTTCTCACTCTAGCCCAGGCTGACCTGGAACTCACTCTGAAGTCCCAGGCTGGCCTCGAACTCACAGAGATCCTCCTACCTCTGCATTCCAAGTGCTGAGATTAAAGACGTGCGCCACCACACCCAGCTTTCCGATCTTTTTCATTATCAGAAACACACATCTTGTTAAGTTGTACCTTTTGAAGAATTCTCCTTTCTGGTTGGCACATTTTCAGTTTTCAGTCATGGGCCTCTATATTTGTAACCGTTTTCTTTTAGAAATAGCTCATACTTTGTGCTTGACCATCTGTGACAGAAAAGAGACTCCTATGTCTCCTATCTCAGTTTCTCTTTTAGTGTCTCTGGAGATGTCCTACCTGGCTCTGTGACTATCTCACTTAGCAAGTTGGCCAAAGGATGTCACCTGGTTCTGTCATCTCAGTGAAATGGCTGGTAACAGTGTCTGGAGCCTTGGGACGTTTCAGGGAAGCAACATGTGCAGTGTGCAGTGTGCAAAGCTTTCTGGCCATTTTCACATCCGGGTGCTCAGAGAAAACCACATGCGCAATGTTGTAAACAAATGAGGTTACTCACAGCTGGTGCAACTAGCCCCACTAAGCCATTCCCAGGCCAGAGGTACACTCAGTGGTTCAGGGCATTTGCCACACAAATGAGGCCCATAGGTGGCCCCCATAGAGTTTGGGAAGATACTCTAACGTAGAGAACACAAAATCTTCACCATTGGACAGACCTGGTGTCACACTCTGAGTTTACCACTTAGTACCATCTAGCTTAGAACAAACCATTTTAACTTCTCTGAAGCTAAGTTTCTTCCTTTGCAAATGAGGATCGTTATTCATATTCTGGCATGGTTGTAAAAGTTAAAGGTAGGTCTACTGCCTTCTCTGGAGGTAGCATTCATATGTTTACATGGTACTTATTAAGTCTGGTTTCTTGGTATGTTAACTACATGTTGTTCATATACTTTCTCAGGACCTTTAAATGAACTCCAGACACATGTGCTACTTTGTGCATCTGGCTTATTTGGGTCCTGGGAAACTGAACCTGAGTCCTGTGGCTTTGTAGGCAATTGCCTTAACTGCTGAACCATCTCTCCAGCCATTTTTTTAAAAAGTTTTTTCAAGGCAGGGTCTTGTTGCAGCCCAAGTTGGTCTGGAATTCACTATGTAGTCTCAGGGTGGCCTTGAACTCATGGCAATCCTCCTACCGACTAAAGGCATGCACCACCATGCTTGGCATACCACATGATTTTACCACTGGTGACATCTACTATCCCAAGCCCCCTCCATCCCTTATCCAATTTTTACCTGTGACAAGGCCATGGGATGACATCAATACTTTCTAAATATAATTAGAAATGAAAGTATAGTTGGGTGTGGTGGCACATGCCTTTAACCACAGCACTCGGGAAGCAGAGGTAAGAGGATCACTATGAGTTCAATCAAGGCCAGCCTGAGACTACATAGTGAATTTCAGGTCAGCTTGGGCTAGAGTGAGACCCTATCTCGAAAAACAAAACAAAACAAAACAAAACAAATCATGTGGTACACAGGGTGGAACTGTTGAAGGTTTCTGAAGACCAGAGTATAAGATGGTCTTGTAATGTCATTTCCTTGAGTATCACAGCTTACTTTCTGAAAGGACATTTGAGAAAGGGGTCCCTGGAGAGGGCCTGCAGATAGATGCAGAACATCTCTTGTTCTGAGGACATTGACAGTGAACAAATGAGGATGAGGATGATGACAGAAGGAGGAACCAAGGAGCATTCATTGAACACTCATGATGTATCAAGCAGTTCGCTAGCATTCATAGTCTCTTTTATCTCTAGAAAGCTTGAGCGCAGTGGTTATTAGCCAGAGGCAATTTTGCCCATGCCTCCAGGGGAACATTTGCTGATGTCTGTAGACATTTTTTGTGTTCATTAGTAGGAGATACCACTGGCATGTAAACATCCTATAGTGCACAGGGAGAGCCCTCATAAGAATTATTTGGCAGCTGGGTAAGGTGGCACACATCTGTAATCCTAGCACTCAGGAGGCTGAGGCAGGAGGATCCTGAGTTTGAGGCTAGTCTAGGCTACATAGCCAGTTCAAGGCCAGCCTGCGCTATAGAGCAAAACACTGTCTTAAAAAATGTTTTTTTTTTTTTTTCTTTACTACCAGGTATGGTGATGCACACCTTTAATCCCAACACTTGGGAGGGAGGTAGGAGGATCGCTGTGAGCTCCAGGCCTGAATGGAACTACAAAGTGAGTTCCAGGTCAGCCTGGGCTAGAGTGAGACCTTACCTGGAAGAAAACCAAAACCAAAACAAAGCTTTGTTTTATTTTTTATTTTTCTTTTGGCTTATAATGTTAGTGGTGGAGAAGTTGAGAAACTTTACTGGAATGATGACCTTCCTTTTTATATGGATCTAGAGCCTGAAGCCCTCAGAAGCTCCCTGACATTCAGACTGGACTTCCAGCACAGAAGCCCGTCTTCTCTCCCTCTGCCACAGGAGTGAGGACAGGGATGGGGGAAGTGACCAGGATTACAAACCAGGACACTAGGTGGTGGTCAGTGGGTGTGTTATGCCCAGATCACGGAGTCCCCAAAGACCACCAAGAGAGTCAGACACATATGCAACAGCAAAGAGCTTTATTTCGGGCTTAAGCTCGGACTCCTGACTTCACCAACGCAGTGGATCTGTACAAGAGCCCTGAGCAGCAGGGGGGGGGGGGGGCAGGGTTTTTATAGGGATTTGAACAAAGCAGTAGGGAGAAGTAGGGGAATGGTTACATGGTTGGTTGATTTAAGCAGTAACTGCACTTGTATTTTTCTGATAGGCTTAGGATACTGGTGGGCAAAGCTGGTGGGCAGGGGGCTAGGGGGGCTTCCAAGTAGATTAGGTAACCTTTATTGTAATTGGCTATGTGTATTTGAGGAACTTTAAGCAAACTTATTTTAAGTAAACTTATCTATGACCACAGGAACGCATGGTGCAGATAGTCTATTCCCTTATCAGGAAACTGACCTTGCCAGGAAGCAGAAACATAGGCCTATTGATGATTCTGAGGCTTATTATGGCTTCCTGAGTCCTTCAGGTGTTTACTGAGATATCCATTGAATTAATGAATGAATAAGTGAGTAAAAGAATGAGTGAAGGCAAAAAATAATCATGATGGGTATATTCCTCCTATTGCTCTTCAAACATGTTCTTGCTCTACAATCCAGCAATCCAGCAAAGAGAGGGGGAAAAAGTCACATGATGGTGAGGGATCTCCGGCCCCTATGCTCCTTTTCTGAAGGAGTCGAGATTCCAGCGTCCAGATCTTCAAATGGAGGAAGTACCAGAAGGTTCCTGTCCACCATCTTCCAGCATCTTCTCCAGGAGTACAGAGACTGAGTTAGAATATTTGTGAGCTGAGTTTGGGTGACAATTCCCTCTTTGTCCTAGAGGATCTGCTCAGCTATGATCCCAGAGAGGGAACCTGCTTTCCTGTTTCTGAAACTTCTGTGATTCCAGCAAAGCCAAATTGATTCCCGTAAACCCTGAATCTTCTAGGAGGGAACAGATGAGAGGAAAGAGGGTGGAAAGGGAGGAGCCTAGGATTAAACAGACCGTTTCTTTTCACTTCCTCATTCAGACTCCAGAATTTGTCTGTTCTCTGGGTACAATCTGCCAAGTCTGGAGAGAAGTCCGTGCCTTCTCCTGCGTGGATCTGGCTCTCTCAACAGGCAATGGGAATCCCCTCCTTTCTACCCCTTTTTGCCACTGAGAGCAACTGGGCTGATGGCAAGCCCTCACAGACTTTGAGTCACATGCTCCTGTGGACAGCTGTGCTTGCCTTGGGTGAGTCAAGGTCCCTACCTACTGGGAGGCAGGAACAAGGATACCTGGGTTGGGGCTGAACTTGGGTAGGGATGAGGGAGGCTTAGGAAGCATGTCAGGAAAATCATGGCAGGTGATTGATGACAGGCTATGACAGCCTGGCTGGTGTTGACAATCAAAATGGGCAGAGATTTTGTTATCTGTTTTACTGCCTCTTATCCAATTTCTCTGGGTACCCAGGTCCCTGATGCACTTCCCTCTTCCCCCTTAGAACCTGCTTGGAGGAAAATCAAGCGTCCAGACTTGAGGGACAAATGAGTAATTATAGTTTCACTTTGAATTTACGATTCACTTGGGATCAAATCTTAGGCGCGATGTCTAGTGCTGCCTTGGTCAGGGATGGGGAGGAAGCTCTCAGATGAACTTAAACAGGTGCCAGTGGCTGTTCTCTGCGCTCCCAAAGCCAGCCCATGCAGCAGAAGCCCATTCTCTTCGTGTATAAGGAGGGTCTGAGTTACCCAGGGAGCTGGAGCTCAAGAAGCCACAAACCAGGACAAGCCTGGAATTGTTAATTGTGTGTCACAACATCTTTTTTTTTTTTTTTTTTTTTTTCAAGGTAGGGTCTCACTCTAGCCCAGGCTGACCTGGAATTCACTCTGTAGTCTCAGGGTGCCCTCGAACTCGTGGTGATCGCCTACCTCTGCCTCCCGAGTGCTGGGATTAAAGGTGTGTGCCACCACACCCAGCTACATCTTTTTATTCCCAAACCATAAGGGCTGGATCCTGACTGTGATCAGTAAAAAAAAAAAAACAATGGTCTTAGGTCAAGATAGAAAACTATGTTCTGGTCATATTCTCAGCTATATGTCAGAGGACTAATGGTGCTGGGTGGTTGGAAGGGTCGGATTAAAGCAAAGAAGTGGAGCCCTGCTTCCAGGACCTTGGTCTAAAGCTCAGTTCCTGGGGCTTACATGCTTACTTAAAGGAAAGCATACAGCCAGTCCCCAGGATACATGCCAGGACCCACAGTAAAATCTGATCAGCCCTGGGAGATCTCAGGCCTCAGTGCTGTGTAGTACGGGGCTTCCAGAGGCAAAGGCAGGGGAGACAGAGTATATCCCCAAGAGCAGATTAACGTGAACACTGGACGACTACCTCATTCACATGGAAAGGCTCAGCTTTAGAGAGACAATATCCTCTTCTATTTGTGCTAACAGAGTTACCATTGTGTTAGTTACCTGGGCAAGACTCTTTTTTTAAAAAAAATATTTTTTAAAATATTTTTATTGGCAAGCACAGGGAGAGAGACAGATTATATGGGCACACCAGGGCCTCTTGACACTACAAAGGCACTTATGCATGTGGCTTTATGTGGATACTGGGGAATCAAAACTTGGCCACAAGTTTTGCAAGCAATCACCTTTAACTGCTGAGCCATCTCCCCAGCCCAGTCTTTGATATATCTTTTAAAAAATTCTCTTTTTCCATGTCCTAGGGATTGAGCCCAAGTCCTATGGAAGCATCCTGCCACTTGAGCTAATTACAACCCCCTACTCCTATTTCAAAATTTTTAAAATTTATTTCAGAGAGAGTGATAGAAGAGGCAGACAGAAAGAGAGAATGGGTGTGCCAGGGCCTGTAGCCACTGCAAACAAACTGCAGACGCATGTGCTACCTTATGCATCTGGTTTTACATATGTACTGGGGAATTAAACTTGGGTCCTTAGGCTTTGCAGGCAGGTACCTAAACTGCTGAGCCATCTCTGCAGCCCTCCTACTCTTTTTTTTTTTGAGACAGGGTCTCACCATATAGACCAGGCTGACCTCAAATTTATGTTAATCTGCCTGTCAGTGTTCTCAAAGTGCTGAGATTACAGGCATGTACTACCATAACCAGCCTGGGCTAGCCCTTAAAAAAATTATTTGAGACAAGTTATCCAGGCTGCTTCAAATTTGATACACTTCTGTCTGAGCCTCCCAAGAAACTGGGATCACAGCATGCACCTTAATGCCTAGCTGTTCTCTATCCTAGTGTATTTCTTTTTTCTCTCAATTTTTATTAACATTTTCCATGATTATAAAAAATATCCCATGGTAATACCCCCCCCCCACTTTCCCCTTTGAAATTCCATTCTCCATCATATCCCCTCCCCATCTCAATCAGTCTCTCTTTTATTTTGATGTCATGATCTTTTTCTGCTCTTATGATGGTCTTGTGTAGGTAGTGTCAGGCACTATGAGGTCATGGATATCCAGGCCATTTTATGTCTGGAGGGAGCACATTGTAAGGAGTCCTACCCTTCCTTCTGCTCTTAAATTCTTTCCACCTAAGCAAGACTCTTAAGAAAGATTCTGCCATTTCATTCATTTGCCTTTTGCTAATGGCCCAAGGATCTGCTCCATTTTTCCCATTCTTTTATTTTATTTTATTTATTTATTATTTATTACAGTCAGAGGGAGAGAAAGAAAGATTGAGAATGGGTGTGCCAGGGCCTCTAGCCACTGCAAACAAACTCCAGACGCATGTGCCCCCTTGTGCATCTGGTTTACGTGGGACCTGGAGAATCGAACCTGGGTTCTTTGGCTTCGCAGGCATGCATCTTAACTACTAAGCCATCTCTCCAGCCCCTATTTTTCCCATTCTTTTCTGGACTTCCACACTTAGGTCTCATCACTTGATGATTCAATGTTGTACCATGCTCTGATTGTGTCTTGATTGCTCCTACCTTTTTTAAAATTTTTATTTCCATTTATTTTCATGCTGAATCTATTCCTGTGCCATAAGTTTTTGTCTCTTCAGTTTTTTCTTTTTTTTTTTCTTTCTGGGATACCTTTCTCTTCTGTGCAACCTCCTCTTCTGATTTCGGAACAATCTGTTCCTTCTCAGTGAGGATCATCTCAATGTGGCAGGACGAACTCATGTATGGGTTAATCCCACCATGAGCTCTGTAAGTACGGCGGCGCATCTTGGGTGCTTTGTTCACCTGGACATGCTCAATGACCAGAGAATCCACATCTAAACCCTTACGTCCAGCATTACTCTCTGCAGGGGCCGTGGCATCTTCGAGTACAGCTGTGATAAGCCACCACACTTCCTAAGTCCCCGTAGTGCTGGTCTGTTCTTACTGCCACAAGTCCTACCCCACTCACCTTGATCTCAGTTCACGCCCTGTGGCTCTTACTCTAAAGCCAGGTGCAGACTGATATCTTTTTGTTTCAAGAAAGGGTCTCACTCTAGCTCAGACTGACCTGGAATTCACTCTGTAGTCTCAGGGCGGCCTGGAACTCACAGCAATCCTCCTACCTCTGCCTCCCCAGCACTGGGATTAAAGGTGAGCGCCACCACGCCTGGCCTGACCTTTGTTGTTTGTTTTTGCTGATTCTCAAACTGTCTTGTTTAAATTTTGTATAAGTCCTACATGCCTGGCACTGTCCTAGGACTTGGGGACTTATCAGTGAATAAAGTAGATAATTTTCCTGATCCACAGTATGGGTCTTTGTCTTCCTTACAATGAATATGGGGGGTATGAACACATTTTACTACTATCTGTTGAATGTGAGATGGATACAAAATTGGCGACTTGTCTCTTTTCTTCATCTCTGTCTTGTTTTTGTTTTCTTCTTCTTCTTCTTCCTTTTTTTTTTTTTTTTTTTTTTTTGAGGCAGGGTCTCATTCTAGCTCAGGCTGACCTGGAATTCATTCGAGGGTGGCCTCGAACTCTTGGCAGTCCTCCTACCTCTGCCTCCCTAGTGCCACCATGCCCAGCTTCCTCCTTTTTTCTTTCGGTCATTCTTCCACTGTACTGTCTCCATTGCCAATCCCATACACTGAGGATTTTAGCTGTTACTTCGATATCAATAATTCCCAAATCTATTCATCTTCTACATCTCTATACTTTCACAGTTCGGCCTCTGATCGGACACCTCTAAATAGATTTGCCAGCTCAGAATCAAAAATCTATTCATAATCAAACTTACTATCTTTCCCTTAAGATGTTCTTTTTTTTTTTTGTTTTTTGTTTGTTTGTTTTGTGTTTCAAGGTAGGGTCTCACTCTAGCCCAGGCTGACCTGGAATTCACTATGGAGTCTCAGGGTGGCCTCGAACTCATGACAATCCTCCTACCTCTGCCTCCCGAGTGCTGGGATTAAAGGCGTGCGCCACCATGCCCGGCTTCCTTAAAATGTTCTTATTCTGCTCTTTATATTTGCACGAACACAGCCACCTTTTCCTTGGCCACCCACTTTTATCCTCCCCACAACTCATTAAGTGCCAGATGTTTTCAGTTCTGCCATTTAAATTTCTCTCAACTTTCTACTGTGAGCACAAATGAACACATAAAGTATGGGGGATATTTGATAGAGACAGAAAAGGGCAAAAAAGTTAAGAGCATCCACCTGTAGTCACAGTACTTGGAAAGATGGAGGTAGGAGGACCAGCCTGGTGTTCACACGACCCAACCTTCAAAGCAAAATAACACAAAAAAGCAGGGCTGGTGAGATGGCTTAGTGGTTAAGGCATTTCCCTGCAAAGTCAAAGGACCCCGGTTCAATTCTCCAGGACCCACGTAAGCAGATGCACAAGGGGATGCATGCATCTGGAGTTCGTTTGCAGTGGCTGGAGGCTCTGGCATGCCCATATTCTTTTTTTTTTTTTTCTCTCTCTCTCTCACTCTCTACCTCTTTCTCTTTCAAATAAACAAATAAATAAATAAAATATATTTTAAAAAAGCTAAGACAATTTGGAATAAGGGATTATAATGATTTGTCATTCAATGTAAGCTAGATGAGGGTTGAGAGTAAAGGCGATGTGGGCAGTCATGGGCTGGGGAGATGGCTCAGTGGGTAAAGTGCTTGCCATGTATGTCTGAGGATCTGAGTTTGGATCCCCAGCACAACACAAAATGCTGGTCATGGTGATGTGTGTCTGTAATCACAATACTGGGGAGGTGGAGTTAAAGTAATCCCTGGGGCTTGCTGTGTAAGTTGTCTAGCCCAATTAGCCAGCTCCAGAATCAGTGAGAGAGCCTGTATGGAAAGGAAAGAATGAAAGTAAAGAAGAATAAAATTGTCAGCGGTGGGGTGAAAAGTAATGGTCAAAAGGTGATTATGGTGGCTGCACTTGAGAAGAAGAAATGGAAGAAAAGGAAGTTGTGATTGAAGAGTGGGATGTTTGATTTCGTGATTTTTTTTTTTCAAGGTAGGGTCTCACTCTAGTCCCGACTGACCTGGAATTCACTATGTTGTCTCAGGGCGGCCTCGAACTCATGGCTATCCTCCTACCTCTGCCTCCTGAGTGCTGGGATTAAAGGTGTGTGCCACCACGCCTGGAAATTTTGTAATTTTGGAGGTCAGTGTGGTTTGCAGTGATAACAAGGTCTTTGGGCATAACATGGGCCTGTGTGGTTAAACTGTGTGAAAGAAAGTTCACTGGCAGAGCACAGGTCAATGAATGAAGAAGCTGGATGTCGGACAGGTCATCTGATGTGTTCTGGATCACTATAATCAACTTTTTTCTTAACTCATCTCTGCTACTTCCTCTGTTCCAGTTAATCTTACTTTCAGCTTCAACTGGAACATTCTAAATGGCTTCTCACTGTTCACCAAAGAGCAAACTTTAAAAATTAGCTTATTGCCAGGCATGGTGGCACATGCCTTTAACCCCAGCACTTGGGAGGCAGAGGTAGGACGATCACCGTGAGTTCGAGGCCACCCTGAGAGTACAGAGAGAATTCTAGGTCAGCCTGAGCTAGAGTAAGACCCTACCTCGAGAAACAACAAAACAAAACAAAAAAGTTAGGTTATATTTATTTAAAATGCACTCACATGGTACATTTGGTACTACATGGTACCTGTAGGTACCATACAAAGTGCTTTATCTGGATTATCTCATTTAGTCCTTCCACCAACCCAGTGGAGTTGATATTCCTGTCATTATCCCCATTTACAAATGAAGAAACCAAAACAGAGAAAAGTGAAATGATCTGAAGATTGACCACCACTGTGTTGAAGTTGACATATAGATTCAAATGTATGTTCTAACCCACTGTCTCACCACTTGGCATTGGCAGCCCCAGAGCATGGCTTCATACCCGTATTCTGGCTGTATGCAACTTTCTTCCTCACTACTGGAGGTGCTTAAGCAGAGACCAGAAATCAAGCAGAAGCTGGCCTGCAACTTGCTAGGAATGTTGAAAAGTATCTGCCAGCCGTTCTCAGGGAATAGCCCTTCCCTCGTGGTCAAAAGCCTAGCAACCCAGGAAATTCCGTGATGACGGCAACTTTCTCCAGTGGCTTTCCCTCCTTCCCATTTCCAAACCTGCCAAACACAAAGCCTTGAGATGACTCCTTTGACCTCCCACGGCATTTTAACTCTATGCTTTCAATGATATTAAGAACATCTTTTTTTTTTTTTTTTTTTTTTTTTTTTTTTTTTTTGGTGTGGTTTTTCAAGGTAGGGGGCTTGCTTTAGCCCAAACTGACCTGGAATTCTCTCTGTAGTCTCAGGGTGGCCTTGAACTCAAGGCCTTCCTCCTACCTCTGCCTCCCATGTGCACCACCATGCTTGGCAAACATCTCTTTTAAAAAAATTATTATTTATTTGAAAGGAGAAAGAGAGAGAGAGAGAGAATATGAATGGGCACACCAGGGCTTCTTACCATTGCAAACAACCTCCAGACACATGCACCATCTTGTGCATCTGGCTCTATGTGGGTACTGGGGAATTGAATCCCAGCCATGAAGCTTTGCAAGCAAGTGCCTTTAACCACTAAGCCATGTCTCCAGCACCAAGAACATCTCTTTTACACAAATATTTATCTTTATTATTAGGCTGTTGGCTTCTGTGGGGGTTGGGGATTTTAGGTGCACTCAGGATGAGTTGTAGGACAGTGGGAAGTTAATGCAGTTATTGGGATTACAAAGGGAAGGCATGGTGGGTCTGAGCGTTTATATTGAGCTGTGGTAGCATTGGACCAGATTCCAATGTTCTAATTTCCCAGACCACCGCTCTTCCCCCCAGTAACCCCTTCTCAGCACTTGCTCCTGCTGCAGTTTTCTTACATACTTTTGTCCCTGAAAATATTCACAGACATGGAAGGCTCTTGGACTTCTCTCAAGCCAAATGCTAGAGAAAACGCCCGCCAAAGCTGGGCGTGGTGGAGCACGCCTATAATCCCAGCACTCAGGAGGCAGAGGTAGCGGGATTGCCATGAGTTTGAGGCCACTCTGAGACTACATAGTGAATTCCAGGTCAGCCTGGGCTAGAGTGAGACCCTACCTTTAAAAACAAAGCAAGCAAAAAAAAAACTTCCACCAATGGAAGGACACATGTAGGCATGCTAGCTCACCTAAGGACCTACCTTTGCTTCTGCGCCCAACAATGCTGCCATACACATCCTCCCTTCCATCCAGCGTTCTTGGTCCTTCCTGTTCCACACTTGACTGCTGTGTAAGGAGTCCTTTCCTTCACCCAGCGTCCTTCCACCTCCCCTACATGAAGCCACAGATCTCGTGTCTTTTTGCAGTCGCCGCCTATCAAACCTGCCTAGTAGCAAAACTCTGGACCTAAATGTTAAGCAATAGAGACACTAAGCACAGGCGAGTCAAGTAGTTGGACGGAATGCAGGTGTTTGAAAAATGACAACATAGAGCTGGGCGTGGTAGTGGCACGCGCTTTTAATCTCAGCACTTGGGAGGCAGAGGTAGGAGGATCATTGTGAGTTCAAGGCCAGCCTGGGACTACAGAGTAAGTTCCAGTCAGCCTGGGCTAGAGTGAGACCCTACCTTGAAAACAAAACAAAAGAAAAGAAAAAGAAAATAGACTTCATCCTTGTCCAGATAGTCCTAGGGAATGGTCATGGGGTGAAGGTTGGGCCGTGGATAGAGGAGGCTCTGGGCCTGTTATGCCTCGATGTGGAGTTCAGGCCCCAACTGATCTTTGCTTTCTATCCCACAGATCTTGTTGCTGGGACACATGGTAAGTGCTCTTCCCACCCTTCTCACCCTCCATCTGCCACCTCTCCCTTCTGCCAGTGCCCTGTCTGGATATACCAGCAACCAAACTCAGTACCAGGCCAGGGTTGAGAATAGATCCTTGTTCCCAGAAGATGCCCCGCCCTGCCCCTCCAAGGGAGGCGGGTGGTGCATGGATCATGGTGCATAGTTGCATCAACTCTTCTGGTTCTGTTGTGATGAGGTGTTGTCAGTATTGTCACAGACAATGGGATGCCTGTCTTCTTCCTCAACTGCCTTCCATTCTCTAAGTAAAATCTAGAGCTTCTAGGAAGCTGAGCTCAAAAACAGCAGACAGTAGAATTACAGTTACCAGAGTCCGGGAAGGGTAGGCGCGCGTGGGAGGACAGTTAATGCATAAAGTGGTGTACTTAGGTAGGAGGACTAACTTTTGAGGTTCCCATGGAAGGGTAGGCATGGTTGACAATAATTGTATATTTCAAAGCAGCCAGTACAGAGGATTTTGAAGTTTCCCAATGTGAAGAAATGATGTTTGAGGTGATAGACATGCCAATTACTCTGATCTGACCATTACACATTGAGTGTTGCATTGAAGTATCACAGTGCAGTTATTATGTGACAAAGGTTTGTTTTTAAAGTCTTACTAGAAACATTCCTTTTCTTTCCAAATAAGATTCAAGCACATACAAAATCACATTGTGTGTTGATAAATCCGCTACCTTACACAGATTGCATTGGAGGGCTCCTGACCGAGAGCCATCTCTATGCTTCTGGTTGTAGCTTGGGGGAGTAAGCTTTAAAAAAAAAAAAAAAAAAAAAAAAGTTGGGTCTCACTCTAGCTCAGGCTGACCTGGAATTCACTATGTAGTCCCAGGGTGGTCTTGAACTTATGGTGATCCTCCTACCTCTGCCTCCCAAGTGCTGGGATTAAAGGCGTGCGCCACCACGCCTGGCTGGAGTAAGCTTTTGCCAGCACTTTTTTCCCTTCTCTGTGCATCCAGCCTGCTCACAGAGGTTCCTATGCGCTTGGGTGTGAGCACTGGCCATCCTGACCTCCTTTATAAAGAGTGACATTAGGTCAGAATGTAAGTCTGATTCCCATGCCCAACGTCTTCACGAGGCCCCAGTTGTCCTGAGGTGGCTGTGCAGAGTTTATTCATTAGTGTGTGAATGCCTCCGTTTACAAGGGGAGGAGGGAGAAAGGTTTGGAGTGACTTAGATATGCCTTGGAGAGGCATATATGCGCTATCTTCTCTCCCCAACCTCCCAGCAGCAGATCTCCCGAAGGCTGTCGTAAGACTTGAGCCCCCGTGGATCCAGGTGTTCCCGGATGACGACGTAACACTGGAGTGCCGGAGCCCCCACAACTCTGAGAACCATTCCACTCAGTGGCTCCACAATGGGACCCCCATCCTGACCCAGCTCCAGCCCAGCTACACGTTTAAGGCCAAGAACAATGACAGCGGGGCGTACCAGTGCCAGATGGACCACACCAGCCTAAGTGACCCTGTGCAGCTGAGCGTGATTGCCGGTTGGTAGAGGCAGGCCCAGGGAAGGGCTGGGAGACCAGGAGCAGGGGAGTCTGCTTACAGTGCAGAGGTTTGAGGAAAGGGGGTGGCCTCGTTTCTGGGAAGCATCTCTGAGTTGCCTGCAGTACTTTCGCCCACTCATTTCCCTTTTCACCCACTCCTTTGCTTAGTGTGTGTGTGTGGAGGGGGGTGTGTATACATGCCTAAGAAATTCCTCACTGTGTGTGAATGGTTGTTTTTTGTCTCAGTTCTGATTGAGTAAGAGAGGCCCAAGGCCACAGAAAGGCAGTTGAGTATTAAAGAAGGAAGGCCTGCTTTGTAGAAATCCTTCCATTTTTGTGACAGCCAAAAGAACACACAGACCACAACTGAACCCTATGTAAATATGATGAGTTAAATCATGAACCCCAAGTCTCTGTTTCTTTGTCTGCTAACTAGGATCCTGAGGAGAACTGGCATTTCCCTCTTACCCCTTCTCTTGGGCTCTCACAGTCCTGGGCGCCCTTCTCTGTCATTTTCTTTCGTCACCCTGTGGGCACTTGAGGTGAACATTGCACCTCATTTGTCTCCTTATTTGCAGCACCCAGAGACAGGGCAGAGCTTAGTAACTGTTTGCTGAGCAGAGCAACGAATTCCAAAGCTCTTGGCAAAAAGCAGATTCTCCATGAGGAAAAGCTGTTCTGTGACTGGGGTAGTGACTTGTGGAAGTCTGAGCTCCCTCTTCTCACTGGAGTTTAAAATAGGCATTTATGTATTTATTTAGTTATTTGAAAGAAAGGGGGGAGAGAAAGAGGCAGAGAGTGAGTATGGGTGTGCCAGGGCCTCCCAGCACTGCATACAAACTCCAGACACATGCACCTCTTTATAGAACTGGGTATTACGTGGGTACTGGGGAATTGAACCCAGGCCATCAAGCTCTATAAGCAAGCGCCTTGAACTGCTGAGCCATCTTTCTAGCCATTGCCTGATTCTTAGATTTTCCTCCCGAGTATATATCCTGGAGCTTCCCCCAGAAGTTAACAATGTACTTCTGACCCTGCTGAATTGAAGTCTTACATTTATTTCACTTTCATCAAGGAAACCAACATTATTATTATTTATTTTTAGCTTCAGAAGTTCCTTTTAGTTTTATTTTATTGCTTCTTTTTTTCCTTAATTTTTATTAACATTTTCCATGATTATAAAAAGTATCCCATGGTGCTACCCTCCCTTCCCCCACTTTCCCTTTGAAATTCCATTCTCCATCATATCCCCTCCCCATCTCAATCAGTCTCTCTTTTATTTTGATGACATGATCTTTTCCTCCTCTTATGATGGTCTTGTGTGGGTAGTGTCAGGCACTATGAGGTCATGGATATCCAGGCCATTTTGTGTCTGGTGAGAGCACATTGTAAGGAGTCCTACCCTTCCTTTGGCTCTTCCATTCCTTCCGCCACCTCTTCTGCATTAGACCCTGAGCCTTGGAAGTTGTGATGTTACTCAGTACTCCAGTCACTTCTTTCTAGCACTATGATACCTTCTGAGTCATCCCAAGGTCACTGCCATCTGAAAAGATAAGATTCTCTACTCTAAGTGAGAGTAGCATTAATATAAGGGTATAAATATTAAGAGAAGTGCTTACTGGGCAGTTTGATAAGCATAGTATATACATTTTTTCCAGACATCAGCAGATGTTACACCCTTAGGGCTCATGACTACCCCTGTTTTAAGTTTTCAGTATCAGGGATGTATTCCCTCCCATGGAGCGGCCTCCAGTCCAATTGGAGGGCAGTTGGTTTCCACCATGACAGATGTGCCACTATTGCACCCATTGGCTCATTTGGCCTGGCTGGCCAATTATAAGGCTTGCAGTGTCCACTGTTGAGTATCTTCACTGGTGGTATCTCTCTCCCATTGAACTACATGTAGAATGGCTTCTTCCAGCTTTCTGTCAGCTGGTCTACATGGAGGAGGTTATCAGCTCAGTCCCAGCAGAATTTCTCAGTGGCCTTGCAGCCCAAGTATGTGGAGCCTTCAGCAATAGGAAACCAACATTTTGTGGAAGTTTGAGACACTTTACTACCCCCACACACACTTGTTTCTGCAATGTCCTTCTCACATACGTCATCTCCTTAGACTGTAACCCTCCCTCTTTCCCCTTAGGAAGGGACAGCATGTCTCAGGGTCATCCCAGGACAGGGCTGCAGCTGCCTTCTCCTGGGAGAGGAAAGAGAAGATGAGCAGGTTCTGAACACCTTGTGTGTGGCAGGAACTATGGTACATGGATGTCTTATGGCCATTTCCAAAGTTGAGGAAACAAATCACCTGCCCAAGATGGCAGAGAATAAAGGCAGAAATAGAGATCAAGATCGTCCCATTCCAAACTCAAGCTCTTCCCTCAGCCTGTCGTGTCCCACCAGAAGGATGATCTAGTTCTCAGAGCGAAGCCAAGACTTTCTGGGTTCTGTGATCGTTTTATGTCTTTCAGACTGGCTGCTGCTCCAGACCCCTCAACTGGTGTTCCAGGAAGGGGACACCATCACGTTGAGATGCCATGGCTGGAAGAACACCCCTCTGAACAGGGTCACATTCTACCAGAACGGAATATCCAAGAGCTTTTCCCATTTCCAAGGCAACTTCTCCATCCCACAAGCCAACCACAGTCACAGTGGTGATTACTATTGCAAGGGATATTTAGGAAGGAAGCTCCACTCATCAAAGATTGTGACCATCATTG
Organism: Dipus sagitta; assembly: GCA_036346955.1. NCBI lineage: Eukaryota > Metazoa > Chordata > Mammalia > Rodentia > Dipodidae > Dipus > Dipus sagitta. The sequence goes on from CM070770.1 coordinate 336,672,012, forward strand.
TCCAAGGTATGGGAATTCTGTCAAGATGTAGGGAAGGCAGAGGAGGAGACAGACAAGGACTCTGGTCATATAGGCCTCCATGGAGAGCTGAGAGATGCCACAGCAGCAAAAGCGAGCTTGGACCTAAGAGGAGAGCTCAGTGCCCTCAGCTTGTAGGTGACGGGTGACGAGGCTAATGTCCCTCCTTGCAATGCAGCCCCATACTGAGGACAGCTGTGAAACAGAACCCCTCATTAGTACACAGGTACCCTAAGCTCCTGGACACTCCTGAGAGCTGAGTTGGCCTTCCTTCTTCTCAAGCTTCGTGTAACGGCCATTCACCCCTGAAGGCCCTGCATGACCTCCGACTCTGGAAGGCTGTGGGCCGCCTCCCCGCTGCCCCGAGGGCTGTCCTGCTGCTGTGGTACACTCACCACGGAGCCATGATTAGTTTGTGGGGACACCTACTGTGAGGGAAGCACAAGTCCAGCCATAGAAACCCAGAGAGCAGATGAGTGATGTGACCCAGAGCGGATCTTGGTGACAAGCACCGAGCATAGTGTTTTGGAGGAAGAGGAGGTAGAGGGAAGACAGAGGCAGTGCTTTTACCTGTCCGCATGTCTGTCTTCTCCAGCACCCAAGCCCAGCGCCTCATCCTTTTCACCGGTGTTGACAGCTGTGATTGCTGCCATTGGGATTATTGTAGCAGTCATTGTCATTGTCCTAGCAGCCTTGATCTGTCTCAAGAAAAAGCGATCTCCAGGTTGGTGGCTCTCTTTGGTTCCTCTTGTTATTGGATCCTACTTGGCTTAAGCCCTAACCACAATCTCTCCAGAACTCCTAGCTAGGGACTAACAAATCCTTTGACTTCATTACAGCTCTACCATTATCCGTTCATTCACTAGTCCACTCATTCATCCATTCAGTAAGGTTTAAACAAACTTGATGTTGTGTCAAGCACTGTGGCACACACTATGTGATACCAAGATAAATAAGTCCAGTTCTTGCCCTGAGGGAGTTCTTTAGATAATCAACTTATAAAGAGAAAAGGTTGTTGGGCATGATGGAACATGCCTATAAATTTCAGCACTCAGGTGTGGTAGCCATGCCTGGAATCCCAGCAAATGTGATCAAGGCAGAAAGATCAAGAGTTTGAAGACAGCCTGGGTTACACAGTGAATTTGAGGTCAGTCTGGGCTACATAACAAGACCCTGTCTAAAATTAACAAAACTAAAAGAGGTTATATAACCCCATGTGTGTTGGTCAGCCTTCTGTTAATATTACAAAGTATTTTTGATAATCAACTTATAAAGAGAAAAGGTTGCTGGGCATGGTGGAACATGCCTATAATTCCTGCACTTAGGAGGCTAAGGCAAGGGGATTATGAATTCAAGATCCTGTCTTAAAGTAAAAATATTAATAAATAAATAGAAAGATTTATTTCGGTTCACAGTTTTGAAGGCTCAAGCCCATGTATGCTGGCCTCATTGCTTTAGGCCTGTGACAAGCTATCATTTCATAGTGTGAGTACCTGGTAGGTCAAAATTGCTCCCCATATGGCTAGGAAGCAGAGATCAAGGAAGAGACCAGGGGTGCCTTTCTGACAGTTCTAGTGGAACTCTCAGATTTGTCCACTGACATCTTTTTGGAAGAACCGCTTTACAGGACAGAGACCAACCTGGGCAAGGAAGCTAGGGAGTGGGGAAGGGAGGAGGCCACTGTGTGAGGAAAGGTCTATGTTAGTTTTAACCTAGTTCTGTCCTTGGTTCTGAGGACTCAGGTCCCACCCCATAATCCTACTAACCTCCTACATGCACCCCCCCCCCCAGCTCTCCCAGGAAACCCTGAACACAGGGAAATGGGAGAGGCCCTCCCAGAGGAACCTGGTGAGTACAACATGCCCACTGGGCGCTCAGTAAAGCTTAGCCCAGGCCCACCGTGTGGACTGGAGCCCGCTAGAAGCAGCTCCCGCGAGTTGAGCGGGTGCACAGGAGAGGGAGGGGGTAGAGGGAGGGGGCAGGGACTCAAATCACTTGGTCAGTTCTGAGTCTAACTCCTGGATCTAAAGAGGATCTTACTACAGATGAGAAAAGTGGAGAGAGAGAGAGAGAGAGAGAAAGGTGGGAGTGACCTGCATTCAAAGTTTTGGATAAACTAGGAATCTGGAGGAATTTCCATTGCAGGAAACCACAGGCATTTGGATCTTTCTGTGGCACAGCTAGATGGCAAAGGGTAGGGGCTGGCAGTTACACCACGGAGGCCAATAGGATTAAGGAGGATGCCTGGGATAAGCTGGAGATTTCTTGAAGAATCTGTCCCTGGAGGCATGGGAGTGGGTATAGTAGAATTCAGCTTTTAGTAGAATATTGAGAGGAGATTTGGACTTGAGAAATCTCTAGGGGATTAGAGCTATTTATGAATTTCACTCTGTGGGCATATCATAGTTCTAATGCCACTCATGCTGGTTTATGAAATACTGGCTTGGTTCTGCCCCACCATACAACCGACTCTGATGCAAGTCTCTCCTGCTAATGGGTCTGAGTCACTTCACTGAGGAAGTGGGCAGTTGGCTTAGATGACCTCTGAACTCCTTTGAGATTTGAAAACTTGTGGCCATCTAACCCTGGGCCAGGAGGAAGAATATAAAAGGAGTGAGAGTAATCTAGGTGACTGCTTGACTGTAAAGACCGAGCAAAGGGAAGATGGAGTTTTCTCTGGAGGCTTCCATGACAGCAGAAACAGGCAGGAGAAAGAGGCCCTTGGCGATTCCACTTAAGATGGCTGGAGTAAGACTCAGGACAGAGCCAACAGATTTGAGTGCTTGAGGAAACCAGCAATTTATGAAGCTGCGCTTTGTACAAGTCCGTGTGCCCCTCAGCCAGGCCATGTGGGAATGCGAGCCTGGGTCTACATCTGGGGTCAAACCAGATCTAGAAAAACACAACAAGATCCATCTACTGCCTTCTCCTGGGTTTTGTCTACACTGGCACAAACACACTTTACAGGGCACCTATGCATTAGGCCTTGGAGCTGATGGTTTCCCGAAAGGCATAGTAAGATGCGGGGACAGAAGGAATGTATTAAAGGGGGAATTCCGAATGTGGTCGGTGACAGCAAAACGGGGCTCTTTGTGTCCGGGGAGTGAGTGGAGAGACTGGAGGCCTTGTCTCCATCCCTCCCCCCACTTCCTGAGAAGTGCCAATTTACACATTCGGAGGCAGATTTTCATCCTGGCAAACGGAACTTATGGCAAAAACACGAGGGAGTTTAGTGTTGAATATATATCAGAGAACTACTCTTCTTTCCTCCCTCCCTTCCTCCTGCCTCGCTTCCCTTTTCTGTCTCCCCTGTTTTCTCTTTTGCCCTCTGTTTTCTCTTTTTCACTCTCTCTTTTTGATATATATATATATATATATATATATATATATATATATATATATATATATATTTGGTTTTTCAAGGTAGGGTCTCACTCTAGTTCAGGCTGACCTGGAACTCACTATGTTGAAATATATTTTTTAAATATTTTACTTATCTGCAAGTAGAGAAAGAGAGAGAGAGAAATGGGCACACCAGGGCCTCCAGCCACTGCAAACAAACTCCAAATAAATGCATCACTTTGTGCATCTGGCTTTACGTGGCCACTGGGGAATCAAACCTGGGTCCTTAGGCTTTGCAGGCAAGTACCTTAACCACTGAGCCATCTCTCCAGCCTCTCACTCTCTTTTTAATGCCATAGAGTGATTGCTTGATTCTTCAGAGTTCCAACAAGGGTGCACTCCATTTGTCCAATATCAAAATGACAGTTTTTTTCTGTGGCTAACAAAAGTCTAGGTTTAATTTCACTGTGATTCCAAATAGCTCCCCTGTTCTCAAGTATCCCAAATCCCCAAAGCTGCCCACTTTACTGCTAGGAAAACTCAACAATTATCTGAAAAGAATGTGGCACAAGTGACTGGTTCCATTTGCCCGGATGGCCCTGGGAAAGCTGCATCTGGATGTGGAGGGTTGGGGAATGAGGCTGTACTGACTGGGCGTTTGGCCTGCAGGCCTGCCTTGGGGCTGGCTGTTTTTGCCTCCTGCTTGCTTTGAGCTTTGGTTTTGCAGCCTCAGCAGGGCGCTGTAGGCCCTTGTCTATCAGTTCCCCAGCTGACCCCTTCCTTTTGCCCACAGCCAATTACACTGAACCAGAGGAAGCTGCCACAACTGAGGTGAGCCCAGCCATTTCTTTATCATCATTATTATTATTATTAAACTTTTAATTAATTTACTTTTTTTACTTATTTGAGAGAGAGAGAGAAAGAAAGAGGCAGATAGAGAGAGAGAGAGAAAGAGAGAGAACGGGCGTGCCAGGGCCTTTAGCCACTGCAAATGAACTCCAGAAGCATGTGCCACCATGTGCATCTGGCTTACATGGGTCCTGGGACATCGATCCTGGGCCTTTGACTTTGCAGGCAAGCGCCTTAACTGCTAAGCCATCCCTCCAGCCCCATTTTCTTGTCTTCCTCCCTTCTCTCCTGCTATCTCTTTCCCATGACCTCTCTGGGGAATCTCACGGCTCATTTTTGCTTTCTCTAGGCTAAGAATTCAATCACCTATTCTCTTCTGAAGCACCCAGAGAATCCAGAGGAAGAAACAGAGCCCGATTACCAGAACCCAAACCACATTTAGTCTCTCTTGTTTTGCCCTGAGAATGGGAGAAGAGAATCAGACAGCAGAGGATCTAGTGTCTCCTAGGCAAATTACCCTTGGAGTGGCTGAGGGGACACTGTAGTCCCCAAGAAGGAGAACTCCAGAGGTACCTATGTCAGTCCTGAAACCAACAGAAAATGTGGTCCCAGTCCCCAGTGGTTGACTGTACTGATTGCTTCTGGAATTCACTATTTTCCAATATCAAAACTCTTGTTATGCATCCACACAACTGATAAAATTACTGTCATTAAGAGATTGCAAGCCGGGTGTGGTGGCGCACGCCTTTAATCCCAGCACTCGGGAGGCAGAGGTAGGAGGATCGCCGTGAGTTCGAGGCCACCCTGAGACTCCATAGTGAATCCCAGGTCAGCCTGGGCTAGAGCGAGACCCTACCTTGAAAAACCAAAAAAAAAAAAAAAAAAAAAAAAGAGAGAGATTGCAACAACATGGGAAATGCTTATGTGACAGGTTGTAGCAGAATAATTTTGTAATTGTACATGATTTATAAAATGATAAAATAGAATTGTGCCGACATATTATAAGTGATTGTTTCAGGGCAATAGAATTATCAGGGACTTTTATTTTCTTGTTTTCTATAAGAATCATATATTACTATTATAATAAAGTATTATGAAAACAGCACTTAACTGGCTTACTTGGTGGCTTGGGAGTTGAACCTTCTTTTTCCTTCCTTCCTTTCCTTTCTTTTTCTGTTTATTTTTATTTATTTATTTGAGAGCAACAGAGAGAGAGAGAGAGAGATAGAGAGAGAGAATGGGTGCGCTAGGGCCTCCAGCCACTGCAAATGAACTCCAGATGCATGCACCGCCTTGTGCATCTGGCTGATGTTCTTTCCTTTCCCTTTTCTCACCTTTGGGCTTGTGTAGCCGCAGCTGGCCTCAAAATTCCCATGAAGCTGAACATGACTTTGAGTTTCTGATCTTACTACCTCTGCCTCCTCGGTGCTGGGATTACAGGCACGTTCCACCACCTCTGGCTTATGAGTGCTGGAGCTTGAAGCCGGGACTTCATGCACGCTAGGCAAGCACTTTACCAACTGAGCTGTACCCCAGCCCAGATGCTGTATCTCCTCTTCCTCCTCCTCCTCCTTTTGTTTTGACTGATAAGTCAAAAGGAAATTTATTTAAAAAGAATTATTTGATGTATTTTTCTACTTATTAAAGATGAAGCAGGCCGGGCATGGTGGCGCACACCTTTAATCCCAGCACTTGGGAGGCAGAGGTAGGAGGATCGCTGTGTGTTCAAGGCCACCTTGAGACTACAGAATGAGATCCAAGTCAGCCTGAGCTAGAGTGAGACCCTACCTTGAAAAACGAAAAAAAAAAACAAAAACAAAACAAAGTTGAATCAAATTTAAAAATTTATGTGTTTATATATAAAGCCCCTCCCCCCATGCACACACCTCATCTTTGGCTTTTTTTTTTTTATCGAAATGACTTCATTTGGAAACAACAGGAAATCATGATTCAAATCGGCTTAACCAATAAGGAAATCTTTTATCTCCCATAACAAAAAGTTCAGAGACAGAGTGTCTCGTTGCATGAGGCTTCTAGGTCCATTTTCCTATAATTATCTGGCCATTCACCTTGGGCTAGCAAGATGATCAAATTCTGAGGGTCAAATCCAGACACCTAGAAAAAGAAAGGGATTAAGTACTGTTTTTATGTGTCCCTTGAACATAAGGAGCCCTCAGGGATTCTCCTATCATATTGTTTTGATCAGGACTGGCCATTCCTAAGTACTCACTAACCAGGAGACCAAGATTCCCGAAGGTTGCCTAGTTGAATCCTTTCAAAGTAGCGTGATTGTTAAGAATCAGATACCTTGGCCACATCCTAACAGGCTTGCCAAAGGTTTGCCTGTTTATTAGTCTTGTCATAGCTTTTGATCTATTAATCAAATATTTTGCCTTTGGCTTTCTTTCAAACATATTATTTTCTGCTTTCTGTGGATTTACTTCCTATAGTACTCATTTATTGCTCAATTTCTTGTTTCAAAGTCACAAAAGGCTGTAGCTTTTCTTCTGCTGTTGTTTAAGCCATGTACATTAAATATAAATAAATAAAAAATATATATATACATATATATATATATTTTTTTAATTTGTTTTTTCAAGGTAGGCTCTCATTCTAGCTCAGGCTAACTTGGAACTCACTCTGTAGTCCCAGACTGGCATTGAACTCACAATGGTCCTTCTACCTCTGCCTCTGGGATTAAAGGTATATGCCACCACACCCAGCACCTGCATTAGATTTTGATATGCACTTTTGGTAATGCCCTTCCTTCCTTCCTTCCTTCCTTCCTTCCTTCCTTCCTTCCTTCCTTCCTTCCTCCCTCCCTCCCTCCCTCCCTCCCTCCCTCCCTCCCTCCCTCCCTCCCTCTCCCTCTCTCTCTCTCTTTCTTTCTTTCTTTCCAAGGTAGGGTCTTGATGTAGCCTAGGCTGACTTTGCTATGTAGTCTCAGAGTGGCCTCAAACTCACAGCGATTTTCCTACCTGTGTCTTCTGAGTTCTGGGACCACACCCAGCTGGTAATGCTCTTTCTAAACAATCAATAACTTTAGTTTTATTTTCTTCTTAACAAAGGTTCATTTAGAAGGCTTTGTAAAATTATTATTATTTTTTTTTTTACCAAGATCATGAGTATAATTTTATAATGCTTTCCTGGATTCATTGATTCTCTGGCAGTATGAGGTTGCTTGAGAGCCAGGGAGGAGCTTACAGTATGCTTCACAAACCAAGAGGTGGATAACAAGAGCCTGGAGCAGGTCTCTGGCACTCTTGGCCATCCCTGCAAGCTGTCTTTCTGCTTCTTATTTCCTTTGTCTCATGATGATAAAGCATGAAAAGAGATATTCCTGCTGCCACCTACCATAGTTAGGAAGGACAGGCGTGGATTTCTTTGATTAGGAACACAGGGTGGTCAGCACAGTCTCAGATTCGGTTTCAAAGAGGCTGGTCAATGGTGGTAAATCATAACAATTATACATTCTTTCCACCACCTCTTCTGCATTAGACCCTGAGCCTTGGAAGATGTGATTGAGATGTTTCTCAGTACTCCAGTCAATTCTTTCTAGCACTATGATACCTTCTGAGTCATCCCAAGGTCACTGCCATCTGAAAAGAGAAGATTCTTGGCCTCTGCTACTGAGTTTTTTCCTTCTCACACAGAAGTCCAATCATCTGTAGCTAGGATCCACATATGAGGGAGAACATGAGGCACTTGGCTTTCTGGTCCTGGGTTACCTCACTTAGTATAATCCTTTCCAGATCCATCCATTTTCCTGTAAATTTCATAACTTCATTTTTCTTTACCGCTGAGTAGAACTCCATTGTATAAATGTGCCATATCTTCATTATCCACTCATCAGTTGAGGGACATCTAGGCTGGTTCCATTTCCCAGCTATTATGAATTGAGCGGCAATAAACATGGTTGAGCATGTACTTCTAAGGAAATGGGATGAGGATATATATATGCCTAGGAGTGCTATAGCTGGGTCATATGGTAGATCAATTTTTAGCTGTCTTAGGAACCTCCACACTGATTTCCACAATGGCTGGACCAGATTGCATTCCCAACAGTGTAGAAGGGTTCCTCTTTTTCCACATCCCTGCCAGCATTTATGATCATTTGTTTTCATGATGGTAGCCAATCTGACAGGAGTGAGATGGAATCTCAATGTAGTTTTAATCTGCATTTCCCTGATGACTAGGGATGTAGAACATTTTTTTAGATGCTTATACGCCATCCGTATTTCTTCTTTTGAGAACTCTCTATTTAGCTCCATAGCCCATTTTTTTTTGTTTATTTATTTATTTGAGAGCGACAGAGAGAAGGAGGCAGAGAGAGAGAGAGAGAGAGAGAAAGAGAGAGAGAGAATTGGCGTGCCAGAGCTTCCAGCCTCTGTAAACGAACTCCAGATGCGTGCACCCCCTTGTGCATCTGGCTAACGTGGGTCCTGGGGAACTGAGCCTCGAACCGGGGTCCTTAGGCTTCACAGGCAAGCGCTTAACCGATAAGCCATCTCTCCAGCCCCATAGCCCATTTTTTAATTGGCTTGTTTGATTTCTTATTATTTAACTTTTTTAGTTCTTTGTATATCCTAGATATTAATCCTCTATCAGATATATAGCTGGTAAAGATTTTTTCCCATTCTGTAGGTTGCCTCTTTGCTTTATTCACAGTGTTCTTTGCAGTACAAAATCTTTGTAATTTCATGAGGTCCCAGTGGTTAATCTGTGGTTTTATTGCCTGAGCAATTGGGGTTATATTCAGAAAGTCTTTGCCAAGACCAATATATTGAAGGGTTTCCCCTATGTTTTCCTCTAGCAATTTCAGAGTTTCAGGTCTGATGTTAAGGTCTTTAGTCCATTTGGACTTAATTCTTGTGCATGGAGAGAGAGAAGAATCTATTTTCATCCTTCTACAGATACATATCCAGTTTTCCCAGCACCATTTGCTGAAGAGGCTATCTTTTCTCCAATGAGTATTTTTGGCATTTTTATCAAATATCAGGTGGCTATAGCTACCTGGACTTTTATCTGGGTCCTCTATTCTGTTCCATTGATCTACATATCTGCTTTTGTGCCAGTACCATGCTGTTTTTGTTACTATGGCTCTGTAGTATAGGTTAAAATCAGGTATGGTGATACCACCTGCCTATTCTTGTTGCTCAGTATTATTTTAGATATTCGAGGTTTTTTTGTGATTCCAAATGAATTTTTGGATTGTTTTTTCTATTTCCGTAAAGAATGCCTTTGGAATTTTGATGAGGATTGCATTAAATGTGTAGATTGCTTTTGGTAAGATTGCCATTTTCACAATATTGATTCTTCCAATCCAGGAACAAGGGATGTTTTTCCATTTCCTAGTGTCTTCTGCAATTTCTCACTTGAGTGTTTTATAGTTTTCATTGTAGAGATTCTTTACTTCCTTGGTTAGGCTTATTCCAAGGTGCTTTATTTTCTTTGATGCAATTGTGAATGGGAGTGATTCTCTGATTTTATCCTCTGTGTGTTTGTTGTTAGCATATAGGAATGCTACTGATTTCTGTGTATTTATTTTGTATCCTGCTGTGTGGTTCAGGTACAGTCTTTAGGGTCCTTTATATATAGAATCATGTCATCTGCAAATAATGATAACTTGATCTCTTCCTTTCCAATTTGTATCCCTTTTATGTGCGTCTCTTGCCTTATTGCTATGGCTAAGACTTCTAGTAATATATTAAATAAAAGTGGGGACAGTGGACACCCTTGTCTTGTTCCTGATTTTAGTGGAAAAGCTTCCAGTTTTTCCCCATTTAGTAATATGTTGGCTGTAGGCTTGTCATAAATAGCCTTTATTATACTGAGATATGTTCCTACTATTCCCAGTCTCTGTAGGACTTTTATCATGAAGGGATGTTGGATTTTGTCAAACGCTTTTTCTGTGTCTAATGAGATGATCATATGATTTTTGTCCTTCAGTCCATTTATATAATGTATTACATTTATCAATTTGCGTATGCATCCCTGCATCTCTGGGATATAGCCTAGTTGGTCAGGGTGAATGATCTTTCTGATATATTCTTGTATTCTGTTTGCCAGTATTTTGTTGAGAATTTTTGCATCTATGTTCATGAGGGAGATTGGTCTGTAATTTTCTTTTTTTGTTCTATCTTTGCCTGGTTTTGGTATCAGGGTGATGCTGGCTTCATAGAAGGAATTTGGTAGGATTCCTTCTTTTTCTATTTTATGGAAAAGCTTAAGAAGCAATGGTGTTAGCTCTTCCTTGAAGGTCTGGTAAAATTCAGTAGTGAATCCATCTGGGCCTGGGCTTTTTTTAGTTGGGAGAGTTTTGATAACTGCTTGGATCTCCATGCTTGTTATAGGTCTATTTAAGTGATCAATCTCATCTACTCCTGCTGCTGCCCTCATCTCCATGATGAACCAAACCCTCAAACTGTGAGCCAAAATAAACCCGACAGCTCTTAAATTGCTTTTGTCAGATATTTTGACACAGTAATGAGAAAAGTAACTAATATATGGTGCTAGCCAGCAAAATTGCACTCTAACCTTAAAAATGCAAACTTCAGGGCTGGAGAGATGGCTTAGTGGTTAAGGCACTTGCCTGTGAAGCCCAAGAATCTGGGTTCAATTCCCCAGGACCCACGTAAACCAGATGCACATGGTGGTGCATGTGTCTGGAGTTCTTTTGCAGTGGCTAAAGGCCCTGGCATGCCCACTTCTGCCACCCCCTCTGCCTCTTTCTCTCTCTCATAAATAAATAAATAAACAAAATATTTTAAAAATGCAAACTTCAAATGTGGTGACACAAACCTGTGACCTCAGCTCTCCAGAGATAGAGGTCATTCCCAGCTTCAGAGCAAGTTCTCGGTCAGCCTGTGCTATGGTGAGACCCTGTTTCAAAAAACAAATGAAATTAAAAATGCAAACTTCAAGCTGGGCGTGGTGGCACACGCCTTTAATCCCAGCACTTGGGAGGCACAGGTAGGATGATCGCCGAGAGTTCGAGGCCACCCTGAGACTACATAGTGAATTCCAGGTCAGCCTGAGCCAGAGTGAGACCCTACCTCAAAAAAAAAAAAAAAAAAAAATACAAACTTCACAGCTAATAAAAGGAGTTGTTCCACCTCCCTTTAATCAACAGGTGAAACATTGGTCTTCTGCATCCTAAATCTAGTTCAAGCTGCAATCTGATGAGGTGTTAACACTGAACACAATATCAACCTTGTTTTCTTAGGCAAACTTGGGGGGCAGTAAGTATAGCTCGGTGGTAGAGGACATGCTTAATATGCACAAGGCCCTAGATTTAATCCCCAGCACCAAAATAACAATAAACATAGTCTTTTGCGAGTATTCAAAATTGTTCATCAACTTGCTTTGTTACTATTAATCTATCCTATATTAAGGAGGGATTGTAGAACTCCTCTAAGAAATATCTTGTGCAGGGCTGGAGAGATGGCTTAGCAGTTAAGGTGTTTGCCTGCAAAGCCAAAGGATCCCAGTTCAATGATCCAGGACTCACGTAAGCCAGATGCACAAGGTGGCACATGCATCTGGAGTTTCTTTGGCAGTGGCTGGAGGCCCTGGCACACCCATTTTTTTTTTCTCTCTCTCTCTCTCTCTGCCTCTTTCTCTCTCTCAAATAAATAAAATATTGAATAAAAGAAATGTCTTGTGCTCCTCCACATGCACTGCAGGACACTGAGAAATCCAGCTGGAGGTGAGCTGGAAGCCTCCTCAGTTTTAACCAGCAATGGTTCCTGCAAGCTCTATGGCTGGCCAGTCAGGTCAAATGTGCCAACTGGTGCAATGGTTTCATGAAAACCTAATTAAAAGCTGGGGAGCCAGGCCTGGTGGTGCATGTCTTTAATCCCAGCACTTGGGAGGCAGAGGTAGGAGGGTCACTGTGAGTTCAAGACCACCCTGAGACTACATAGTGAATTCTAGGTCGGCCTGGACCGGAGTGAAACCTTACCTAAAAAAAAAAAAAAAAAAAAAAAAAAGCTGGAGAGGCCATAAGCCCTAGCAGACAACTACTTGTGTTGCCTGGCTGAATGTATATATTCTGCCCACCAAACTGTCTTTATGCCCATATAAACATGCTACTCTTACTTTTGGTTAGAGAAGCTTCTATTTCAGATGATGATGACCACTGGGGAGACCCAAAACTCATCAAAGTGCTGAGAAGTGACAGTGGAGTGTTCAGCCTTAAGAAATCTGTATCACACTCTCCAAGGCTTAGGGACCACTGTGGAAGAGGTGGTGGAAAGATTGTAAAAGCCAGAGGAAGAGGAGAAGTATTAATAATACTGTCTTCCAGACACAAAACGGCCTTGGCATTCATGACCTCACTGGCTGGTGTTACCTACACAAGACCTACATAGTAGGAGGGAAAAAATGCTATGACATCAAAATAGACTAGTTGGAAAGAAGAAGGGATTCAGTGGAGGGAGGAGTTGGGAGGGGCATAAAGTGTGCTGGGATCATAAAATATATTATCCCTATGTATGGAGATTGTAAAAAATAGAACAGGTGGAAAGAGAGGCCTCTGATCACACTGTGGCTTGCATGTACACACATACACACACACACACCATACACAAACACATAAATATAAACAAACAACAGAAGAATAAAATGAACGTTAAAATAATGTTTATCAGCCCAATAGTGATAATTCAGGAACTGCCAGAGGGGGCATCAAAGGCCTGGGACTTGTCCATGTCCTTGTGAGTATTCTGAGCTGGTTCACATGACAGAACTGACTCAGCGAGCTGAACCTCTCTTCATAGCACACAGTTGTTGTCCCAGCGTTGTTGCTGTTTTTGTATGTGTCTGCATGTGCATGTGTGTGCATGCATGCTCATATTTTTGTGTGTGCACCTATGTGTGCATGGCAGAGGTTGACATTGGTGTCCTCCTCAATCACTCTCCACCTTAGTTACTGAGGCAGGGCATCTCATTTGAACCTAGAGATTGCCTACTCAGCTAGTCTGGCTAGCCAGTTTGCTAGCCTGGCATCTATGTGGGCTCTGGGTTGGCATGCTTGCACAGCGAGGGCTTTATCCACTAGCCATAGCCTCAGCTCCCAAAGTTGCTCTTCGGACCTGAGGATTCACACGTATCCTAAATAGTTTATTGACCCTTCCTCAAGTGAGCAAATTTCTCCAGTGGCTCAGTAGAGATTGAATCCTTGCCTTCTGTATTGAGTTGTGGTCTTGTAAAGACTGATGCAGATGGCCTAGGGGAAGGTCTTTATAAGGAGGAGCATGAGAAGGGAAATTTTATTTATTTATTTGTGAGAGAGAGAGAATGAATGGGCATATCAAGGCCTCCAGCCACTGCAAACAAACTCTAGAAGCTTGCGTCTCCTTGTGCATCTGGCTTATGTGGGTAGTGGGGAATCAAACCTGGGTCCTTAGGTTTCACGAGCAAACGCCTTAACTGCTAAGCCATCTCTCCAGCCCTCTTCTGCTTTTTCAGAAGCCTTTTAGCCCCTATCTCACATGAAGGTCTATGTGGTATGGATTTTCGGAGGCAAAAGGCCATCTGGACACATTTCACCTATTTAACTGTGATTCGAGTTGGCTGGAGTGTTCTTCCTCTTCTGAGGCAGCTGGGCCTTTCATACCACATCAGCTGTAAGCCTTACTGCCTCGCTGCCTTCCCCACACCCATGTTCAACCACCTCTGCATTCCCTGGGGCCATCTGTGTGAAAACACGCTGCTCAGATAATGGAAAATTTCTTCTACATACTAATTTTAGTTCGAGAAAGGCCTACTGTCCCCTGCATTGCTGCTAACCTGTCTGCCCTTACCTGTCTTGGCACAGCTGACTAGCCATGCTGTCCCCTCTGCCTTTAAGACCCTAAGATTCACCTTTGTTTCTTTCTTTTCTTTTCTTCTTCTTTTTTTGGTGTTTTCAAGGTAAGGTCTTGCTGTAGCCCAGCCTGACCTGGAATTCACTATGTAGTCTGAAGGTGGCCTCGAACTCACCATGGTCCTCTTACCTCTACCACTTGAGTGCTGGGACTAAAGGCGTGCGCCACATTTCTGATGACACATCTCCACCTCCACACAAGCCACTGGGGCATGGGAGGTGTTATGACAGAGGGGGGAACAGTGTGGTCACTGTGTAAGGAGGCATTGGCCTGCCATGGAGGAGGCTTCAAAACAGCAAACATTTGAGGCAGGGACAGTGATTCCCATAAGGCCACGTGGAGCTGAAGAGAAGTGCCTTGGCCCCCCTCCTCGCCCTCATTCCCAAATCTCCTCGGGTTGCACAAGGGATCAGGTGCCGCTTGTCTCTCCTTTCCTCAGGAACCTGAGCATTGGGCTTGCTGCTGAGGCCTCTGGAAATTGACTTTTTTTTCCCCCCTCTTTGCTCTTTCCCATGGGACTTGCCTTGCCTTGTACTCTGATTTCCACTGAGACTAAACAGCTCTATGTCATGCTGCAGAAACAGAGCTAAGGGGCTGGGGATGTCGTTTTGATGGTTGAATGTCTGCTTAGCACACATGGAACTCTGGGCTTGATCCCCAGCATCCCACAAATGAGGCATGCTGGTGATGCATGCCTATAAAGCCAGCACTGGGGAGGAGGAACAGAGATTCAAAGTCATCCTTGGCTACAAAGTAAGCTCCAGGCCAGCATGGGCTGCATGAGATCCTGTCTCAAAAAAAATAATCAACCAGCAACCAGGCGCAGTGGCGCACGCCTTTAATCCCAGCACTCGGGAGGGAGGCAAAGGTAGGAGGATCACTGTGAGTTCAAGATCACCTTGAGACTACACAGTGAATTCCAGGTCAGCCTGGGCTAGATCAAGACCCTACCTCAACCCCCCGCCCCAAAAAATTAATAACCAACCAACAAACTAAAGCAGAAAGCTGAGAGATGAGTCTAGAGATACAAATTTGATTGGGCTCTTGGTCACCACAGCCTAGTGCCAGGTCAGCTTGGGCTAGAGTGAGACCCTACCTCAAAACAAACAAACAAAAAGTTGTAAAGCTGGGAGTGGGGGAGGGCAACAAAATGGGTAATGGGAGGGGATTATGGTCCAATTACAGTCTGTTTATGTACTAAAGTTCTCAATTAAAAAAAAAATACACAAAAGGAGCCCCAGGTAGTGGTGGTACACACCTTTAATCCCAACACTTGGTAGGCATAGGTAGGAGGATCATGGTGAGTTTGAGGCCACCCTGAGATGACATAGTGAATTCCAGGTCAGCCTGAGCTAGAGTGACACCTTACCTCAAAAAAAAAATAATAATAATAAATAAATAAATAAATAAATAAAGGACAAAAAATTTGGAGCAAGGTGAGGCGGGACACTTGAAGTCACATCGTTGATTTCTCGGTGAGTTTCTTCCCTCCATTGCCTCCCTCCTGCTCCCAGCTGCTTCACCAGTGAGCTGGATGGGTATTGCGTTGACCTTCCTCAGATGGAACATGAAGGTCAGTGATCATCAGACAATGTCATGCTTTGAAAGCTCCCTGAGCTCTGCGAGGGAGTTCTGGAACAATTGAGAGCGCCAGCATTTCATTTGCAGCCTGAAGGATGCAGACAGTACCAGAACCAACCTGGCCCAATAACCTGAATGTCCAAAGCCAATCACAAACTTGGCCACAGGTGTCTGTGGAGACAAGACAGTTAGATTTATTTCCTCTTTTCTAATTTGAGAGTTTTCATGTTGAAGAAAGTCGGTGTGTTGGGGCTGCAGGAGAGCCAAACGCAGTCGACATGAAGCTGAGCTGTGGCCTCCTGGCCTGGGCCCCGGACCTTTGCCTCGCTCTGCTCCTGGCAGCTCAGATGTTAAGGGGTGAGTAAATGTTCCAATGCTGGTGTGGGAGTGGGGTGCGCTTGACTCTGAGCAATGACTCGAAGGTAAGAAATATGGGCCGTGTTAGCCTTCCAGAGAACCACTGTTCAAGGAGGACAAGGACAGATAGAAGAGAACCTGATACACAAGACTGAATGACTCTAAGGATAAAAATCTTCAAGCCTTTTCCACGCTGAAAAGTCCATTCTAACTATGATGCCTTCTTCAGCTACAAATTTGATTTTTCTTTCTTTCTTTCTTTCCTTCCTTCCTTCCTTCTTTCTTTTTTTCTTTCCATCTGGCTTTCTTTCTTTCTTTTTTTTCTGATGTAGGGTCTCACTATAGCCTAGGCTGAGCTAAAATTCACTATGTAGTGTCAGGCTGGCTTTAAACTCACAGCAATCCTACCTTGGCCTCCAAAGTGCCAGACTTCACAGCCAGACTCCTACCAGAAATCAGTTCTCTCCATGGCTCCCTGGTTCCCTCCTCCTTTACGGCTATCCCTAAATACTCTGGCTTGGTGGCATCTTCTCCAAGAGGACTGTATAGAACCTTCCTTTCTGCTCCAGTGGCTGCCTGGAATACTATATCCTTATTATTTTCATCCTCAGACTGCAGTAATCTTGTCCTCTACCTATGCCTTCAACTAAATGAGAGCTTTTTGTGGGCAGAGCCAAGGTTGTTTTGTTTTGTGGCAAGAATTACAGAGTTGGAATCAGACACTCTGATTCCAAACCCCTCCTCTAGTTTTCAGCTCAATATCACTTTGTAAAAGTCAATTTTAGTTGAGGTTGGTGGTCTATGCCTGTAATTTCAGCACTGGGAAGACATAGGCAGGAGGATTGCGTCAAATTCAAGACCAGCCAGGGCTATATTGCAAATATCAGGCTGTCCAGGGACACTTCACAATACCCTGTTTCAAAGAATGAACCAGGGCTGAAGAGAGGGCTCAGTAGTTAAGGCACTTGCCTGCAAAGTCTAATGGCTTGGGCTCGGCTCCCAAGAACCCATGTGAAGACAGATACACAAAGAAGTGCATGCATCTGGAGTTCATTTGCAGCCATTAGAGGCCCTGGAACACCCATTGTCTCTCTCCTCTTGTAAATTAATTAATTAATTAATTAATAGAAATGAAGTTAGCATAAAGCTTATTGCATGGAAGTGCCATCTAGCTCAACAGGCTTCAGGTTTTTAAAAATTATTTATTTATTTATTTGAGAGAAAGAGGCAGAGAGAAGAAGAGAAAGAGAGAGAGAGAGAGAATGGGCACACCAGGGCATCCAGCCACTGCAAAAGAACTCCAGATGCATGCACCACCTTGTGCATCCGGCTTATGTGGGTCCTGGGGAATCGAACCTGGCAAACCCCCTAACCACTAAGCCATTCCTCCAGCTGCAGGCTTTGGTTTTAAAAGGAAAAACAACAACAACAACAAAAAAAAACAAAGTAAGAGGGGGCTGAGTGTAGCTGGGTGCCAGTGAAGGAACTGAAAAGAGGTAGCAGCGTGGTGGCGGAAGCCGAGCACATGTAAAGACATTTGGCACTGGTGTGCTGAGAACCGGAAGTAGAGCGCAGCCTTGATAAGGGAAGTTACAAGGCCGAAGAAGGGTCCATTGGGAGTGGACAAGAAGAAAGGCACCTGGGACAGGAAAGAACAGAGCCAACCAATGAACACATATGAATGGCCATGGAGGGGAGAGGGACTCAAAGAGGCAAGGGACAGTCACAGAGCTGGGAGACATGGTGTTTACCTTGCGGGGGTCAATCGTGGAGGTAAGAGATGGGTTGACTAGGTGAAAGTTTCAATTCCAAAGAACAGAGTTGTTCCACAGTTACTTGCCTTGAGAGGCCACAGGAAGAGGAGAGGACAGAGAAGGGGCTTCGCCATTTCTACGGTTGAGATGACAAAAAAAAAAAAAAAAGAAAGAAAGAAAGAAAAAGAAAGAAAACATGACAGGGAAAGCAAAGAGAAAGGAGGGATGTGGCTAGGTACTCAAAGCTCTTTAGTAGATAACACCGACTAGGCCAAAGAGCCAAGTGGGACTCTGGGAAAATGAGAATATGGGAAAAAGTTCCCAAAGAAGGTCTAAGGACTGAAACAGACCATGTCTGCATAGTGAAGTAAAAGAAGTGGGCTGGGGAGATGGCTCAGCAGTTAAGGGCACTTGCACACAAAGCTTGCAGGTCACAGCTCAATTCCCTGATGACCAAACCAGATGCACAAAGCGGTGCATGTGCCTGGAGTTCATTTGCAGTGGCAAAAGCCTTGGCTTACCCGTTTCCCCTCTCTCCTCTCTCTCTGCTTGCAAATAAGTAAATACTTTTTTTAAGGGCTGGAGGGATGGCTTAGCAGTTAAGGCGTTTGCCTGTAAAGCCAAAGGACCCAGGTTTGATTCCCCAGGACCCATGTTAGCCAGATGCACAAGGGGTGCATGTGTCTGGAGTTCATTTGCAGTGGCTGGAGGCCCTGGCGTGCCCATTCTCTCTGTCTGTCTCACTCTCTCTCTGTCTCTCTCTCCTCCCCCTCCCTCTTTCTCTGTCAAATAAGTAAATAAATAAAAATCAATTTTTTTTAAAAAAAGAATACTAATTTTGAAGTCAGGTACACCTGGCTTTCTTGCATCATTATTTTTGTGGTGTCTGTGGTGCAAATTAGGCAAGTGCTTCCACCTCTGAACTATATCCTGTTTTCATTTACTTTTTTTCTTTAATTTTATTTATTTTAGGGGAGGGAGGGAGAGGATAGGCATGCAGGACCTCCTGCCACTGCAAGTGAACTCCAGATACATGCACTAATTTGTGTGCGTCTGGCTTTACATAGGTACTGGGAATCAAACCAGAGACATCAGATTCTAACAGTCACTGGGTGTTTATGGTGTGCCCTATGATGCCAGAACTTTCATGCACTGTTTAACCTTCATAAGCTTTCCAGGTATCATCCCACTTTATAATCTTCTTGTTCTCATTCTGTAGCCCAGGTTGACTTTTGGTTCATGGTAATCCTTCTTCTTGAGTCTCCTGAGTTCTGGGGATTATAGATTTGAGCCACCACACCTGTCTTCTCACTTCATAAATTTTGAAGAATCATCTTGACAAAAGTAAATTAGCATTCCTAAAGTTTAAAAAGAGTAAAGGAAGGGACTGGGTAGATTGTTCAGTGGTTAAAGGCACCTGATGGCCCAGGTTCGATTCCTCAGTAAAGCCAGATGTCACCTCCCCTCCTGTCCTCTGCCTGTGTGGGGTCATGGTTGTATTTGACCTCTGGTTTCCTGTGCCTGCAGCTGGATGTCTTGCAGGCGGGTTAGTTCACCTTTCTTTTATTCTTTCTCATCCTTGTCTCTAAACCTTAGTCATTTAACCAAGAGCCAAGGGCTTGACACCAGTGGGCCAAGGTCAAGACTATGTCTGTGAAAACCCATAGAGGTCTCTTCAAGAAAGTTTAAGCCAGGCGTGGTGGCGCACGCCTTTACTCCCAGCAATCGGAAGGTAGAGGTAGGAGGATTGCTGTGAGTTTGAGGCCACCCTGAGACTACATAGTGAATTCTCGGGAAGCCTGTGCTAGAGCGAGACCTTACCTCAAAAAACAAAAGAGAGAGAGATTGAGAGTTCGTTTTGGTATCTTTCTATTTTCACCCTGAAAGGGATGACTCTTAGATACGGAAGGAACCTTTGTGGAAGGTGATATCCTATCTTCTTTCTCTGAATTGCAGCATCCTTCTGTTTCTCCCTGGTCCATTTCAGCTGCCAGTTTTGAGACTCTGCAGTGTGAAGGACCTGCCAGTAGTGGGAAGAGAAGTTGCCAGACTGATGATGATGATGATGACGATGTGACCCACTCTGGAGAAGATGGCTTCCAGGTCAAGGGCTACACGTTCAGTGAACCCTTCCATCTGATCGTGTCCTATGGTGAGGTCCTGGCAAGGCCTGACTAGTGTCCCAAACCTCTCTTTAGAGCTGCCCAGTCCCCTGGTGAAAGTGTCCTCCGAAAAGCCAACCACGAGTAGAGCTAGTTTCTTCTCCATCTTCGGGTCCCAACAGCCAGGATGCTCTCTGGTCCTAGACGCCGAAAGCTCAAGGGGGTAGAGAGCATTACGGTAGGGCATGAAGAGGTGAGGAGTGACCTGGACCCTCAGAGAAGGTTTAAGGGAGTCTGTTATGGGCATTGCTGGGTAAACTCCCAAGGGAAATAGTGAATGACAGCTCTTGTTCTGGGCCACAGACTGGCTGATCCTCCAAAGTCCAGCTGCACCCATATTTGAAGGAGACACGCTGGTTCTGCACTGCCGGGCCTGGCAAAACTGGCCACTGACTCAGGTCACTTTCTACCGAGACGGCTCAGCGCTGGGACCCCCTGGACAGAACCAGGAATTCTCCATTGCTGTGGCTCAGAGGTCAGACAGTGGGCACTACCACTGCACCGGCATCTTCAAGAGCCCTGGTCCTGGGAGCCCAGAGACAGCATCACCTGTAGCTATCACAATCCAAGGTGAGAGCCTGAGGGAGCCTTGCTATGGTGGCATTCGGTGAGGGCCCCAAAACTGTCTTTCTTTGGTATAGAGGTGGAAAGATTACTGAAACCCTGAAGAGTAGATTGCTGGGAAACACCCGTGTTGGAATTCAGGAAAGTTGAATCTCAACATTCTTTTCAGGTCATTCAGACCCAGTGTCCCCCAGTTCTATGCTTTTTGGTATTTGTAGATGGGGCATCTAGATTGTTGTTGTCCCTCTCTCTCTCTCTCTCTCTCTCTCAATATTTCTCTGGATCTGAGAGAGAGAACTTGAAAAGTTCAAATGGGGCTTCTCTAAAGGAGGCTATACCTAATGGAACCAGGGGAAAGTTGTGTGGCGGAGGTGCTGGGTTCTACCTGAGTGCAGAATGGCTGAGTTTTCTTCCCCACCTATCTTTCCCCCAGAACTATTTGCAGCCCCAGTTCTCAAAGCCTCATCGTCTGAGCCTCAGGAAGGAAGCCCAGTGACCCTGAACTGTCAGACAAAGCTGTCCCTGCAGAGGACAGCTACCTGCCTCTTCTTCTCCTTCTACAAGGATGGATGCACAGTGCGTAGCAGAGGTGTCTCCTCGGCACTACAGGTGCCTGTTGCTTCCATAGAGCACTCTGGCTTGTATTGGTGTGAAGTAACCACTGAGGACAGCCAAATTCGGAAACAGAGCCCACAACTAGAGGTCAGGGTGAATGGTGAGTTAATACGTATAAGGTTCTGTGTGGCATGTATAAAAACGAGGAGGGGAAAGGGATGACTGGATCCACCAGCTGGGCTTCCGAGAAAGAAGGTGAAGGAAGGACACAAGTGATATGGGAACAATAATCCAGAGTCCCTGGAGATGGGAGAGAGCCTACATAGGGAGCTTCTCCTCAGACTATGGGGCATGCTTGACCAGACCAAGGCCTGAGTCATTCCCACATGGACCTCTCCATAGAATTTAGGATTACTTTATAATATGGACATTTATAGGAGCATAATACCTAGAGTAAAATTAACATCCAGGAGTAGAATCAGTGTTACCTTCTGGAAGCTACTACTAAGAGTTTTACTTGGGCTGGAGAGATGGCTTAGTGGTTAAGGTACTTGCCTGCAAAGCCTAAGGACCCAGGTTTGATTCCCCAGTACCCCTGCAAGCCACATATACAAGATGGCACATGCATCTGGAGTTTGTTTGCAGTCCCTGGTGCACCCATTCTCTCTCTCTCTCTTCCTTTGCTTCTTTCTCTCTCTCAATAAATAAGTAAATAAATGAGTAAAAAACTTAAAACTACCAAAAAAATTTTTTTTTACTTGGCCCAAAATACAACCAAAGGAGTTGCCAGGGTGGTAAGGAAGTTTGAAGATATGTCAGATGAAAAATAGTGGAAGGGACTAGTGATGGCCGGGAGATCACTACCAATGAGGATCCATGAATAAATGAACAACTAGATCAATGTTATAGATGATAAAAAGCTGAGCCAGGAACATACTTCTGGAAATCAGACTCAGCACTGAAAGAAAAGAAATAAAGCCAGGCGTGGTGGCACACGCCTTTAATCATCCCAGAGCTTGGGAGGCAGAGGTAGGAGGATTGCCGTGAGTTCAAGGCCAACCTGAGGCTACATAGTGAACTCCAGGTTAGCCAGTGCTAGCGCAAGACCCTACCTCAAAAAAAAAAAAAAAAAAAAAAAAAAAAAAAGAAAGAAAGAAAGAAAGAAAGAAAGAAAGAGCTGTTTAACGACATGGCTTCTTTGTTAAAGATTTTCAAGCACAGACAAGCTTCAGGTTAAAATTTGCATTAGGAGGGACACTAGAGTTCTCAAATCCCTGTTGCTATTGACTCCCACAGACACTTTCAAAAGAAAGGAAAAGATTAATGTTGTAACTGAACATAATGGGTTCATATCTTGATGAGTACAAAGCCAAACTATGCATAGCCAGGACATAAAAGAATAGAGAAAGATTTATTGCCTGCACCAGACAAGGTAAATACAGGAGCTAGTAAAAAAATGCCCTTCTTGAACAAAGGAAGCGTGGGAATTTAACTCCAGGAGCCTGTATGTATTTATTCACATAAGGGCTTCCCATTCTTAAGCATGCCCAGTTAAGGAGCACATTCCTGAGCTTGCTTAGTTTAAGGTCATAAGTTAAGAATTAAAATCAATAGACACACTTTTGTACATGCTTAGCTCAAATGGAATACATGGTAGAAACATTAAAGCGATGGACAAGAATATTTCTAGGTATGCTCAGGTTACATCACAAAGTTTCAGCTGAAAATGATTAAGAACATTTTGAAGGTGCTTTAATATAAGAGTTTGCTCCTGAAGGTGCCTATAATACTTAATGGTTAACAATATGAGGGTAAAGCTAGAGTCAGACCCCTATCCATCTATCTGTATATCTATCTATCTACCTATCTATCTACCTATCTATCTATTTAGAGGCAAGTCTCACTCTATAGCCCACAATGGCCTGGAACTCTTTATGTGGCCCAGGTTGACCCCTCTGCCACAGCCTCCAATAGGTGTGCCTCCACTGTACCCAGCCAGACTCATTCTTGCATGTGCTTCTTGTCACACAATCCAGGTCCCTCTAGTCCTGCTGCATCCTCCACCTTGAATCCAGCTCCTCAGAAATCATCTGCTCCAGAAGTTTCTCCACTGCCCACCCCTTCTCCTGAGCACCCAAGCGTTTCTTCCCCAGATCCCCACCTACATCACCAGATGCGCTTACTTCTCAAACTCATGCAGGATGTAAGAGTTCTCCTTGGTCACCTGGTCATAGAGCTGAGGGGCTCCCATGGTCATCCGCATCCTAGGACCACAGAGGCTGTTGACAAATGAAAGCCAGTAGTCACTCGTGATAGGAGTCAATAATTCCAACTCTTTCTCCTGTCCTTTCTGGACTGCAATATGCCTAGATTGTTGTCCTGTATTTTGTTACAATAATGGAGATGGGTGACTGTAAATAAAGTGATAGTTGGAGTTTAACTATGATTGCACATTTTCTTTTAACATGGCAAGGTAATTCTCTCCTCTCTAGACCAGAACTTTTTTATTTTTTATTTTTTCCTGTTGCCTAGACTAGAATCTGGTGATTTAAAGAAAAGCAATGTAGCTGGGCGTGGTGACACATGCCTTTAATCCCAGAACTCGGGAGGCAGAGGTAGGAGAATAGCTGTGATTTCGAGGCCACCCTAAGACTACATAATTAATTACAGGGCAGCCTGAGCTAGAATGAAATCCTCCCTCGAAAAACCAAAAAAAAAAAAAAAAAAAAAAAGCAATGTAGATGAATTCAACTCTGCAATATCAACGTGGTGAGGGAAGGAGAGAATTCTCCTCCCCATGTCCCCACAGGACACATTTCACAATGTCCACTGGAAGCAGTTAAACACATTTGGATTTACCCCTGTCTCTTGTGTTCACCTTTTAAAAATAAAGTGCTTGTATTTGTATTCTCCATTAAAAACCTGTAAGCTGAAATAAATCCTCTCCTTTCATAAGCGGCATCTGGTTCGGAATCTCGTCCCAGAAATGCTATAAACTCTTTTAAGATGAAAGAAATAAGGTGAGTGGCATTGTTTTATAGTTTGCAAATCTCTTTAATGTCTGCCAAAGGAATAAAAGCTTTGTTCTCATACCTGCTTTTATTTATTTAGTTATTTATTTTGGTTTTTCGAGGTAGGGTCTCACTCTAGCCCAGGCTGACCTGGAATTCACTATGTAGTCTCAGGCTGGCCTCAAACTCAGGGTAATCCTCCTACCTCTGCCTCCCCAGTGCTGGGATTAAAGGCGTGCGCCTCCACGCCCGGCTCCTATACCTACTTTTGAATGAAATCTGTTGTTATTATGTTGTTTCAGTTAAGATTTATAAAGAAAATCTGGCCTCGCACAGATACATAGTTTGAAAAGGGAGGAACACTTTTAGGGATTTTTCAGATAATTATAACTCTATCTGGGGATTTAGGGCAGAGGTCCCAGCTTCAGCAGCCACAATTAGCTAGACTCCGCCACCCATCTCCATAGGCCAAAGAGATTAGTAACAGTGAGAAACAGGAAAAAGAGATTTAATCTTCGTGGCCAATAGTGAGATGAATAGAAAAATAAGTCCAGTGACCTCAAGTCCATATTTGGATACTGAGCTTTCGGTTCAAATAGAGGGCAAGAAGTATGCATAATTAAATAGTACTGATCAAGATGTGGTCCTGGGAGCTGGGGAAATGGCTTGGCGGTTAAAGCACTTGCCTGAAAAGCCAAAGGACCTAGGTTTGATTCCACAGGACCCACATAAGCCAGATGTACAAGGTGGCACATGCATCTGGAATTCATTTTCAGTGGCTAGAGGCCCTGGCATACCCATTATCTCTCTCTCTCCCTGCTTCTCTCTTTCAAATAAATAAGTAAAATAAATCAATATTAAAAAAAAAAAAAAGATGTGGTCCTGCCTAACACTGGTCCACCATTGCTTCGGCTGTGGTCCTGTAAGGTGATGGTCTATTCTTATAAGACGGTCCAATAAGTTGTTAATCTGTTAATGCTGTCATCTTCGGAAGGAACCAATATGATTCCTACAAGGTGATTATGTCTGCTCAAGGAGCAGCTTCACCCTCATGGAAAAGCCCCTTCATCTGAGGGAGGTCTCAGAGAAGGACTTAGCTCAATGTCTTCAGCCTTGCAAGCTGTGATGGTTAACTTAGGAGATGTACCTCTGGGCATGTCTGTGAAAGAGTTTCTAGATTTGGTTAATAGAAGTGGGAAGACCTACCCTAAATGTGAGACGCACCATTCCACAGGCTGGGGTCTTCGACTGTATCACAAGGAGAAAGTGAGTTTAGTGCTAAGTGTCATCTCTGTCTGCTTCCTGACCGCAGAGGCTATGTGACCAGCTGCCTCTAGGTCCTGCTGCCGTGCCTTCTCCGCCATGGTGAGCTGTATCCTGGAACTATGAGCCAAGCTAAATCCTTCCATCTTTAAGTTGCTTTCTTCAGGTATATTGTTGCAGCAATGAGAAACGTAACTAAAGCAAAGGGGAATGAGAAAGGTAAACAGACACAAAATGGGGCCAAAGGTGCCAGGCTTGCATCCTGCTTTAGTCATCTTGTGGGCCCAAGTGAGGAGTCAGGCTCTTTGGCAAAAACAGCTTCTAAGTGTGTGTTTCATAGCTACATCAAAGCTCCACAAGAGGGGCTGTGATATGAAATCTAAAGCCATACTCATAAATATTTCCTACTGTGTTATACTAAAATTAATTGGTTCTCTTTGTCCTTTGAATGGATTTTTTTTTTTACTCTTTGCATTGATCATTTTGAAAAAATTGGTTCATGCCAAGTGTGATGGTGTACACTTTTAATCCCAGCACTTGGGAGGCAGAGGTAGGAGGATCACTGTGAATTCAAGGTCAGCCTGGGACAACAGAGTGAGTGTCAGGTCATCCTGAGGAAGAGTAAGACCCTACCTCAAAAAAAAAAAAAAAAAAAAAATGCTGGGCATGGTGACACACACCTTTAATTCCAGCACTCGGGAGGCAGAGGTAGGTGGATCAGTGTGAGTTCAAGGCCACCATGACACTACATAGTTAATTCCAGGTCAGCCTGGGCCAGGGTGAGACCCTACCTCGGAACCCCCCCCAAAAAAGAAATTAAGCAAGAAAAGAAACAAAACTAAGTAAGAAAGAAAATATTGGTTCACAAAGTTTTGAAGATCTTTTAAATCTTGATACCATTTCATCATATGCAATATTTAAAAATCATATTTATTTATCAATATAACCAGTAAAATCTTTGCTTACTGGAAAATCAATGATGGCTACAAGATTTTCAAAATTCTAATATTCATTTGAAAGCTTGAACCTTATCATTACCAATAATTACTACTGCCAGGTATCTTCTTTATTCACTTTTGTGTTTGGTTTTTCAAAGTAGGGTCTCACTCTAGCCCAGGCTAACCCGGAACTCACTCTGTAGTCCCAGGCTGGCCTCAAGCTCACAGAAATCCTCCTTCCTCTGCCTCCCCAGTGCTAGGATTAAAGGCGTGCATCACCATGCAGGGATTCTTCATTCACTTCTGAGAAAATGTCTCAGGTAGGCTACATAGGCGTGGGGCAAGGAAGGGGTCAGAGGCAAATTCTCTGCTGGCTAAAGGCTGACACAGAACTGCATGACAGTAGGACATCATGTGAGTGCTCAAACAGTAAAGTAACAAGACCACCAAGACCCCTGAAAACTGTCCGGGACCAACATGGCCACTGAGGCAACACCTAATTGTCCTTTGTGGCATTATAAGTGGCATCTCCATGAAACAACCTCTGGTGAGCAGACCTAAGGGAAGCTGTCTTAGGCCACTCAGCCACCTTGACATTCTTAAGGAGCCATAAGAGATTAAAGACTGGCACAGAGCACGGATTATAAGAATGAGGATGTGGTCCCAACAAGGCTCTCACCCTGAAGTCAAGATGACCTGATATTTGGTATCTGCTTCCTACCTGGTGCTAACTGCAAAATTCTGCTTTTGTAATCATGTTTGCTCTTGCTAAAGACAATTGCGTGTGGAGAGGATGGCTGGGGGTTTTTCAGATCATTGTAAAGGAATGTGGTTTTTGCCCTTTAAAACTCACTGTAAACTGGGTGTGGTGGCGCAAATTGCCTTTAATCCCAGCACTCAGGGAGGCAGAGGTAAGTGGATCTCAGTGAGTTCGAGGCCACCCTGAGACTACATAGTTAATTCCAGGTCAGCCTGGGCCAGAGCAAAACCCTACCTCGAAAAAAAAAAAAAAAAAAAAAAAAAAAAAACTCACTGTAAAAGTAGGATGGGAGGACGGGGCTTCTCTCCTCCTTGCTGTGAGGGGACAGATGCTGGCTGGCTTAATAAAAACTCTTTTTAATTTTTGGGGGGGTGGTCTTCTGTTTGTTTCTGGTCTGGGGCTCACTACATCCATAGCATCAGCTTTGTAACATTGCCTGCACCCATCAGTCTTCTGACTCCCGACACCTCTGGAAATACCATAAACACAAAAAAGAGGTGCATACCCTATATCCTGAAAATGCCAACCCATTCGTGGAATTCCTCACCTTTTCTACCTCTCCCCCTTCCTGTGCTCATAAGTAATCCTCTCCCCCATGAACTCTGTCCACACAGGAGCTCTGCAGAGCCCCAGCAGTGTGAGAAGTCCACCCTCAAGCCTCGGGTGTGTTCTTTCTCTCCTTTTCCTTTGTCTCATCTCTGAATAGTAATAGTTTCTCCGAAGGTCACAAGAACCTAGAAACACTGGGTAAGGTCTCTAGCTGTGTTTTTTTTTTTTTAAAGATTTTATTTTTATTTATTTATTAGAGACAGAGAGAAGGAGAGAGAAAGAGAGAGAGAATGGGCATGCCAGGGCCTCTAGGCACTGCAAACAAACTCCAGATGCATGCGCCACCATGTGCATCTGGCTTATGTGGGACCTGGTATCAAACCAGGGTCCTTAGACTTCATAGGCATATGCCTTAACTGCTAAGCCATCTCTCCATCCCTGTTCTCTCTCTCTTTTAAGACCTCTCCAGACTTTACCACCAGCAACATATTGAATACCCAAGTCTGAGTAATTATAATTTTCCATTCATTCTTACAAGTAGTATCTCCTTTTTAAAAAGTAGGTAGTTCAGAGTTCAGAGTGCAAATGATCATGAAAATGCTTTCTCTGGGGCTGGAGAGATGGCTTAGCGGTTAAGGCGTTTGCCTGCAAAGCCAAAGCACCCAGGTAAGCTAGATGCACAAGGGGGAGCATGCGTCTGGAGTTCGTTTGCAGTAGCTAGACGCCATGGCGTGCCCATTCTCTTTCTCCCTCTCTCTGCCTCTTTCTCTCTCTCTCAAATAAATAAATAAATAAATAGTAAAAAAATTAAAAAAAAATGCTTTCTCTGAAGATAGCTATCATGTTTTAGCATGGAACAGAGTGTAAACTCCCCAGTTTATCACACAAAAGATTTTTTAAATGTATACACAAGCTCAAGATGTAATACATTAATTTTTTTTTCTACTACTCCAGATTTGAAGTCTAATCTGCCCCACTTTATTAGCTTTCTGTTGTCGGGAACTTATTTTTTCAACAATGAGTACATAATAGCAAAAAATACCATTGTTTTAAGGTGTGTAAAGGAATCAGAGGACTTGTCATCTGTTGCTTTGCACCATCAATGCAAATGTCAGGCCAACTGTAAAAAGCAAATAACATCTTATTATTGCTATAAGAGAGAGCTTTGAATTTTCACACCTTCTGACAGTCACATGAGTCCTCCAGGAGTATCACCTCTCTCTTCCTCTCTCTCTCTCTCTCTCTCTCTCTCTCTGTGTGTGTGTGTGTGTGTGTGTGTGTGTGTGTCGCTTAGGACCAAACCCAGAGCTTTCCACATAAATGCTGTACCACTAAACCACATTCCCAGCCTCTAGAGATCACACTAAGACCTGATGGACTGCTGGGTGTGGTGGTGCACACCTTTAATACCAGCACTTGGGAGGCAGAGGTAGGAGGGAGGCTACCCTGAGACTACATAGTGAGATCTAGGTCAGCCTGGGCTAAAGGGAAACCCTACCTTGAAAAACAAAACAAAACTGATGGACTACACTTTTTTTTTTTTTTGAGGTAGGATTTTGCTTTAGCCCAGGCTGACCTGGAACTCACTATGTAGTCTCAGGGTGGCCTTGAACTCTTGGTGATCCTCCTACCTCTGCCTCCCAAGTGCTGGGATTAAAGGCGTGCGCCACCACTGCCCTGCTCCATCCTTTAAAAAATTTTTTTTTCTTTTGGAGGCAAGCCCAGCAGACTGGTCTTTTTTTTCTTTTTTCTTTTTTCTTTTTCTTTTCTTTTCTTTTAATGCAAGAGAGCAAAAGCAAGCAAGGGAGAGAGAGAGAATGAGAGAGAGAGACAGACAGAAAGGGAGAATTGGCACGCCAGGGCCTCAAGCCACTGCAATCCAACTCCAAACATGTGCACCACCGTGTGCATATGTGCGACCTTTGAGTGCGTGCATCACCTTGTACCTCTGGCTTATGTGGGATCTGAAGAGTCAAATATGAGTCCTTAGGCTTTGCAAGCAATTACCTTAACTGCTAAGCCATCTCTCCAGCCCTCCCTTTTCTTTCTTTTCTAAAAGAAATATTTTTATGTATTTATTTATTTGACAGAGAGAGAGAGAATGGGCATGCCAGGGCCTCCAGCCACTGCAAATGAACACCAGATGTGTGCACCCCCTTGTGCATCTGATTAATGTGGGTCCTGGAGAATCGAGCCTGGGTCCTTTGGCTTTGCAGGCAAATGCCTTAACTGTTATAAGCCACCCCTCCAGCACCCCTCGCCTTTGCTTTTTTTGAGTCAAGGATCTATGTATTCATGGCTGGCCCTCAAACTCTTTATATAGCTAAAAATGACCTTGAACTCCTGATTCTCCTGTTTCCACATCCTGAGTGATGGAATTCAATTGAGCTAGATCCCCATCCTTGTAAAGCCCTGCTATACACTGGGACACTCACTAAAAGTGAAAATTGTCATTATTGTAACCAGTATACATACTGTATACAGTATAGCATTATCCCCAAGAGCATTTTATTTACCATGATATTTATCAAATGATGACATATTTCTTCAAGAAGTTATGTTGTGATAGGCTTCAAAGAATTACTCAAGCAGGGTATAGTGGTGTGTGCCCATAGCCCCACCACCAGGAAGGCTGAGGCAGGAGGGTCACTTTAGCTCACGAGTTTGAATACAGCTGAAGGAAGATAATGAGGATCCCACCACCGGCCTCCACCTGCCAAGTTGCTCAGGTAATATTAATTGTCAACTTTCTCTGAATTGTAAAGGAGTGAAGATAAAATTCCCATAGCAGAGAGTCTTGCATAAAGAAAAAGATACATTTGAGAGAAATTCAGAGGAGCGTCTGGAATACAAAAATGTCAGGAAAGACATTTTTTCAGGTCAAGTTCTGATCCCTGTATGATAGGAAACTCTGGTTGATTTCCAAGATTTCCAGAAAAAGATTCTACAATATAACCTTAATTTTTGGTATGGTCAGGTTTCTTCTGGACTCCAGTGAAGAGGTGGAGATCTGTGTCCTGGATGATGCAAAGCCAAAATAGAGTCAGCATGTATCAGAGCCGAAGAGAACAGCTTCATGTCCACAGGGTCCACTTGGGGTCTCATTGGGGCCAGGGTGTTGTGTGTTTAGTACAGAGGTAGTAGGCTAGAGCAGAAGTCAAGCACTGGGACAGGCTATGGTTGATGTGGGGAGCCTCACACAAGATGAGGAGTCAGTCAGCATGTGGGGAAGCGCAGGAGCTCTGCCCAGCAGGGCTCTCCGTAGGCAGGCACTTGATCCTCTCTGCTCCCTGTATCTAATCTAGTTTTCTCTCTCCCCATCTCCCTGGCACCTTATCCGATACCTCCCTACTTTTCAAACCTACATGTCTATCGCTTTTTATCAAAATCTGCTCCTAAAGCAGGATCCAAAATGACCAGCATAGTTTGAATGACTGGTCAAATTTTCCCTGAGAGGCATTTGGATTTGTTTTTGACATTTGCATTTTAACAGGGAATAGCTAGAATATGGGAGAGGGGATTCTCAGAGTGAAACTTGGTGTTTGAAAAAAACAAACTGAAGGATAGGTGGGCATGGGGGCACATGCCTTTAATCCCAGCACTTGGGAGGCAGAGGTAGTTGGATCACTGTGAGTTTGAGCCCACCCTGAGACTACATAGTGAATTCCAGGTCAACCTGGGCTAAAGCGAAACCCTACCTAAGAAACGAAAAAAAAAAAAAAAAAAAAAACTGGATGATCTCCTTCCTGCCAGAATTCCAAGGAAAGCGGGTGCCCTGGTTCTAAACAATTGCAGGTGAGGACCAGACAGAGTCCAGGTAGACATACTATCAGGTTGGAAACTTCATTAAGTATTTAAGTGAGAATTCAGGTTCCTCATTGCTCAGGTGTGGTCACCTGGCTCAGAGTGCATGAGAACCCGAACAGAGATCGGATCTCAGAAACCTCTGAGGGGCTGAAACGACTTCTCTCTCGGGTCAGTAGTCCTGGGGACTGGCACCTGGCTGGGGAGGGTTTGCAAGGCCCCATGGAAGGAAAGAAGCCCAGAAAAGATGAGTGGAGGGGCCGCAAGGTGAGATCATTGGGCCTAGTAGAAAAGACTTTCCTAACTTCTGAAGGTTTATGGTTTGGGGAGGGAAGAAAGGGGAGCACATTGTTATCTTTTTTTTTTTTACTTTATTTCCCCTTGAGGGAGAGTCTCACTCTAGTCCAGGCTGACCTGGAATTAATTATGTAATCTCGGGGTGGCCTTGAACTCACAGTGAGCCTCCTACCTCTGCCTCCCAAGTGTTGGGACTAAAGGGGTCGCCACCATGCCCAGCTCGTAGTTACATTTCTATCTTTGACTAGGAAACAGGCCATCAGCAGCAAGGAAGGATGGTTGGTGAGTCATGCCTTTCTACTGATTTGTGGGAGGATGTGAACTCTGGTGCCGGGAACTCAACGCTGACCTTTCTCGGCCTTATTTATACCAATGGCTGTCATGAGGGAAGGAGCAGAAAGAAGGCCCTAAGTGGGCCTCGCGGACATGAAGGTGTCTTCCTCAACTGAGGCTTACAGGACGGGCTGGAGGGAAGGGATGGAGCAGAGCAGAATACGGATGGCAGCCTGACAGTGGCTGGAGCCTGGGGTTCTGTGTGGCTCTTGTGCTGTAGAGAGAACAGCTCGGAGGAGCTCTTTAGGGTACTCAGGGCTGAGCTGAGCAGGGAGGTGGCTACAGAGACAGTAGATGGGACAGTGCCCCATGTTTGGGATGACAGAGGGGGACACCTGTTCAGCCACCTGTTTTCTCCAGTGCACCATCTTCAGGACCTAGTCAGGGGTGGTAGCCACAGCAGTGTCTCCTAGTACCCAGTGGTTAGCCACTGGCTATCGTCTTCCTCTCTGCCCCCTACCCGTGCCAGCCCATCTCAACCTTCCTGCAGCTGCTGCAGGAAGACCCGTCATGTGGACACTCGCAGCCCTCCTGCTCCAGGGTGAGTTAGCAACAAAACTGTGGCAGCGGCAGGATTTTGGGTGGTGGGGAGTAGGCTAGGGCAGGAGGTGTAGGATTAAGGAGTTGGTTATTCTGACCCCAAGTTCCAAATGGTTCATCGTCTGTTCTGCAGGGTGAGAAGGAGGGGATTTTTTTTTTTCCTTCCAAAGCTGGGTAATTAGGGGTGGAAGATGAACAGGCTTTGAGACCATTCAGCCTTTCCTAGGGTGGAAAGTCTCTTTCCTCTCATGGAGAACCTTGTCCACTTTCTCCCTTATTGCTTGTTTTGCAGTTCCTCACAGTGGGCAAGCTGGTAAGTGTTATGCATCCCCCATTCCAGTTTTCTACAATTTCCACTCCAGCTTCCCTAAGTAACCTTCTTGTGTAGATGCTTCTCTCTCTCTCTTTTAAAATTTATTTATTTAATGAGCCGGGTGTGGTGGTGCACGTCTTTAATCCCAGCACTAGGGAGGCAGAGGTAGGAGGATCGCTGTGAGTTCGAGGCCACCCTGAGACTCCATAGTGAATTCCAGGTCAGCCTGAGCTAGAGTGAGACCCTACCTTGGAAAAAACAAACAAACAAAAAACAACAACAACCAACCAACCAAACAAACAATAAAATTTATTTATTTAAGAGAGAGAGAGAGAATGAATGGACATGCCAGGGCCTTCAGCTTCTGCTGACAAACTCCAAATGGATGCGCCACCTTGTGTAGCTGGCTTATGTGGGTCCTGGGGAATTGAACCTGGGTCCTTTGGCTTTGCAGGCAAATGCCTTAATCACTAAGCCACTATCCAGCCCAACTGTCCTTTTGAAGGCTGTTCTGGGACAGTGCCTCCTCCCCCTCTTGCTCAGAATTGGTGACTAGGTTTACTCATAGTCCCTCAGAAATAGGTGCTGACTAATGGGCTGATGGTCAGGAATCCAGTGTTCACGGTCTCCCCTCCTGCAGGGCTGGGTTAGTACATAGGCTGGGTTCTGGGAACTGGGGTTTTCTAAGCTTTCCCAATCTCAGGTTGCATATTTGTGCGGGCATCTCACCTTGTTCTCTTTCCCACACCACCCCCTCCCACACACCGGCCCCCAGCTACTCTGGAGAAGCCCACCTTGTCTCTACACCCACCTTGGACCACAATCTTCAAGGGGGAGCGGGTCACCTTACGGTGTGACGGATACCACCCTCTGCTCCTGGAGCTCCGGCCCATCAGCACTCTCTGGTATTTGGGCCATGCCCTCTTGCCCTCTCACAAGAAGAGCATTGAGGTGCAGGCACCAGGGGTGTATCGATGCCAGACACGGGGAGCACCTGTCAGTGACCCCATTCACCTCTCTGTATCTAATGGTAAGTAATGTGAGCATGCGGGGTGGAGTAAATACCATTTCTGGTGACATTGGTCCTCCTGGGATGGGTGGGGGAGGGAAACAGGAAACAAGGGCCACACTGAGCCCGTCATGAGTCTCAGGAGTAGACAGAAACCTCTATGGCACTGTGAAAGAGATGCAGTAAGATCTGACTGCCCCCAAAGGGCCTCCTTACTACCCTCCCGCCACAGCACAAAGCAAGTAAACATTTCTGTTTGCCTGTCTGAAGAGCAGAGGCTCTGAAGACCCAGAATTCTGGACAGAGAACCATGGAAGCAGGAAAGGGCGGAGCTAGAGACATCACTTTTTTTTTTTTTTTTTTTTGGTTTTTCGAGGTTGGGTTTCACTCTAGCCCAGGCTGACCTGGAATTCACTATGGAGTCTCAGGGTGGCCTCAAACTCACGGCGATCCTCCTACCTCTGCCTCCCGAGTGCTGGGATTAAAGGCCTGTGCCACCACGCCCGGCGAGACATCACTTTTGATTGACAGCGTGATGCTTCTGTGTGAACAATGTCTCCTTCAGTTAATAGAGTAATACTATCTAGCGCTCTGCCTGTTGTTAGCGTTAAAAATGAACCTCATTTTTGGTGCTGGAGATTGAACTCAAGCCTCACCCATGCTGATACATGCTCTACCACTGAGCTATATCCCCAGCCCTCTTTTTTTTTTTTTTTTTTTTTTTTTTTTTTTTTTTTTTTGGTTATTGTTTGTTTTTTGTTTTCCGAGGTAGGGTCTCACTCTAGCCCTGGCTGGCCTGGAATTCACTATGTAGTCTCAGGTCCGCCTCGAATTCATGGCGATCCTCACACCTCTGCCTCCTGAGTGCTGGGATTAAAGGCGTGCGCCACCACACCCAGCTCTCTTTTTATGTTTCATTTTAAGGCAAAGTCTTTCCGGGTTGCCCTGGCTGGCCTTGAACTCACTGTAGTCCAGATAAACCTTGAATTGCAATCCTCCTGCCTCAACCTTCCAAGCAGTTGGCATTACGGGCCTGCACTACCAGGACCAGCTTAAAATGAATTTTATCTGGACTTGTCGCGCATGCCTTTAATTCCAGCACTTGGGCGGCAGAGGTAGGAGGATCACAGTGAGTTTGAAGTCACCCTGAGACTACATAGTAAATTCCAGGTCAGCCTGGGCTAGAGAGAGACCCTACCTCAACCTCCCGCAAAAATGAATCTTGATATGCTATGAATTAAGAGAAAAGCATCCAGGCAGGCATGATGATGCACTCCTGTAATTCCAGCACTTGGGATGCTCAGGTAGGAATATTGTCCCAAGTCCAAGGCCAGCCCAGGCTACATAGTGGGTACCAGGCAAACCAGGAGTCCTAGAAGATCATGTCTCAAAAGACCAAAGGTGGTGGCAGAGGAGGGGGAGAGAAAAAAAATAAATGAAATAAAGAAAAACTAGAAAGCAAGCAAGGAAACCAACCAGTAATTGAACAGAGCACTTCATCAAACTTTTATTACAGGAATATATACAGATGCACATAGGAATCAACTGAGAAACTGACTCTTCAGAGATATCTGGAGGGTTTCAAAACAGGGATGAGAGAGCTGGGTGTGGTGGCACATATCTGTAATTCCAGCTCTCAGTAGGCAGAGGCAGGAGGATGGCCACAAATTTGAGGTCCAGCCATGGCTACATAGTAAGACCCTGTCTCAAAACCAACAGCCAGATATGGTGGTGCATGCCTTTAATCCAAGCACTCGGAGGCTTATGAGTTCCAGGTCAGCCTGGGCTACAGTGACACCCTGCTTCAAAAAACAAACAAGGAAGCTGGGCGTGGTGGCACACGCCTTTAATCCCAGCACTTGGAGGCAGAGATAGGAGGATCACCACGAGTTTGAGGCCACCCTGAGGCTACATAGTGAATTCCAGGTCAGCCTGAGCTAGAGTGAGACCCTACCTTGAAAAACCAAAAACAACAACAAAACAAAACAAAACAAGGGCTTGAGAGATGGCTCAGGCCAAGGACCCAGGTTTGATTCCCTAGTATCCATGTAAACTAGATGCACAAAGTGGTGCATGTGTCTGGAGTTTGTTTGCAGTAGCTAGGGGCGCTGGCATACCCATTCTCTTTGTTTCTCTTCCATCTCTCTCTGCTTGCAAATAAATAAATAAATAAATAATAAATAAATAATATTTAAAAAAACAAACAAACAATAGCCGGGTGTGGTGGTGCATGCCTTTAGTTCTAGCACTTGGGAGGCAGAGGTAGGAAGATCACTGTGAGTTCAAGGCCGCCCTGAGATTACATAGTGAATTTCAGGTCAGCCTCAGCTAGAGTGAAACTCTACCTCAAAAACAAAACAAAACAAAACAAAACAAAAATCAAGGGATGAGAGAAATATTAACTTGTGCCTTAAAATATATATGATTAGGGGCTGGAGAGAGAACTCAGTACATAAAGGCCCTTGCTTGCAAAGCCTGACGGCCCAAGTTTGATTCCCTAGTACCCATGTAAAGCCAGATGCACAAAGCGGCCAATACATCTGAGTTTATTTGCAGTGGCAAGAAGCCCTGGGGCACCCATCCTCTCTCCGTCTGTGTTTGCAAATAAGTAAATAAAAGATGTTTAAAAAAATAGAAAGATACATAATTAGCCACCTCATAATTTAGAGGACTTTGCACAATGTTCAAATTAGCACTTAACAGTAGTTTCAGGTTTCTAGTTCGGAATTATTAAGAAGACAGCAAGGACAAGCTGATTACCACAGATGTAATTACTGCTTACAGACTGAGTAGCACAGCGCTTGAGACTCGACTCACATATTTATTTATTTCTGAGAGAGGGAGAAAGAAAGAAAGGGCACTGCAAACTCCAGATGCATGCGCCACCATGTGCATCTGGTTTATGTAGGTTTTGGGGAGTCGAACCTGGGTCCTTAGGCTTCGAAGGCAAGCGCCTTAACCACTGCGCCATCTCTCTTGCCCTGATTTTTTTTTTTTTTTTGAGATAGGGTCTCAATATGCAACCCAGGTTGGCCTTCAATTTATAATCCTGTCTCAGCTTCCTGAGTACTGGGATTACAGGTGTGCACAAGCACACCTGACTTGCAGAATTCTTTTTCAACATATAGTATAATACCGAAAATGACATCCAGCATGGTGCCAGGGTAGCTATGGTGACGATGATGGTGACGGGGTGCTGTGGGAGAGTCCTAAGGCTGCCCTGGGGTGTCAGAGAAGGTTTCTTCAGTAACTGTAGTCAAGCAGCCAGGTAGGACAAGTGGGCCCCAACTTAAACTGAGAAGGCAGGTCTTCTTGGATGAGGAAATAGCAGGTACAATGGCAGTGGGCTTAGAGCAGAACCAGGTTTTTTCAGAGTTCAGTATGGCTGGAGCCTTGCCTGTGTTGAATGCAGGGTTGTGGAGGGGGGGGGGGGGGACAGGAAGTAAAGAAGGAATGGAGCAGAGGAGAGTTAACTGGGGCTAGGTCAGGAAGGTCCTGAAGCCATCTTAAGAAATCTAAGCTTGATTCTCTGTGAGACTGGAACCAAGTGTTGAGCATCTTTGTCGCACTTGTACCGTTTTTTATCTCTTCTCACCCTGAGCTTTCTGCACTGTGAGTCTCCCAGGTGTCAATCACTAGACTAGGCAAGGGGAGGGCAAGGGTGGAAACGCTAGAGAAAGCAGCTGCTGGGGGAGAAATTTGCAGGGCTGGACTTCCCGCCAAGTAACCCGCGTCCGCCTCGTCCGTTGTAGACTGGCTGATCCTGCAAGTGCCCTATGCTCCAGTGTTTGAGGGCGAACCGCTGGTCATGCGCTGTCGCGGATGGTACGACAAGGTCGTCTACAAGCTTCACTACTACCACGATGGCCAGGCCGTGCGCTACTTCCATTCCAGCACCAACTACACGGTGCTGCAGGCGCGTGCCAGCGACAGCGGGCGCTACCAGTGCTCGGGTACCATGCGCATCCCCGTGGAGAGCGCGCCCATGTTCTCCGCCAAGGTGGCTGTGACCGTGCAAGGTGGGGGAGACCCGGGGTCCCAAAGCCAGACAAATAAGCACTGGGAAATTCTGGGCCAGGAATCCAGAGAGAGGGAAAAAGAGGGAGGATGGGGACGCGGAGGGTGTTCAAAAACTACACTAGCAGGGCGTGGTGGCGCACGCCTTTAATCCCAGCACTAGGGAGGCAGAGGTAGGAGGACCGCCGTGAGTTCGAGGCCACCCTGAGACTACATAGTGAATTCCAGGTCAGCCTGGACTAGAGTGAGACCCTACCTCGAAAAAACAAAAAAGCTACAACTGTGACACGCGAAGGAGAGCTTGCTGTGCAGCCCGCAGCCATGCTTCCCCGTGACACACACCCGGGCTTCTAGATGTGGCTGGGGGGCTTCCTTGTGGGGGGTGAGCTCTTGTCACAGCCCCAGATCGATGGGAGGAGCAACCACCAGGCAGGTGCAGCGTTTCTTCTTCAAGGATGGAGAATCCGAGAGCTGAGTGTCCGTTGGGAAGTAACCTGAAACGTCTGGTCTGGTCCTGCGTCCCATCGAACCATCCGGGTCCCCCGTGGATTGGGTCCCCCTGCCCCTTGTGCACTTGTGCACACAGCTTCTCCCACTCCCTAGTGGTGACCTCTGGGTCCGTGGGTCCCTCCCCACCCGTGGTGCGAAGCCCCTGCTTGGCCGCCCTCCGCAGAGCTGTTCCAGGCGCCCGTGCTCCAGGTGACGAGCCCGGCGGAGGCCCGCGGCGGGGTGGCGCTGCGCTGCGACACGCGCCTGCACCCGCGCAAGCGGGACACGCCGCTGCAGTTCGCCTTCTACAAGTACAGCCGCCCGGTGCGGCGCTTCGACTGGGCCGCCGACTACACGGTCCCGGAGCCCGAGCTCGACGAGCTGGAAGCGTACTGGTGCGAGGCGGCCACGGCCACGCGCAGTGTCCGGAAACGCAGCCCGTGGCTGCAGCTTCCGGGGCGGGGTGAGTGTCCCCCGCAGGTCCTCACCGCGGGACCCACGAGGCGTCCTCGTCCCCTGTCCCCACGGTCTCCCCATTTCTGCGCGGGCGCCGCGATCTCACGCGCGCGTTGTGTTCACAGGCTCTGCCCCCGGCCCGGCCCCCACCGCCGCCCCGGCCCCGCACGCCGCAGCGCTGGCCCCCGGCAGCAAGCCGCTTTCCTTCCGAAAGCCTCCCGTGTCCAGATCCGTCCCGGCTATGTCCAACGCCACGTCCTCCGGGCGGCAGGACCCCGCGGCCGGCGCCCCCACGGCTGGACCGCTCGCCTGCGCCCCGCAGACGCCCGCGGCGGGACGTCCCGCCGCCGACCCGGACCTCCTCCTGCTGCGCGAGATGCAGCTGCTCAAAGGCCTCCTGAGCCAACTGGTGCTGGGACTAAAGGAGCCACGGGCGCTCGCGGAGCTCCGTGGCGCACCCGAGACCCCCACTTCCCACTTCGCTGTGAGCCCGGGAAGCCCGGAGACCACCGTGGTGGACAGCTGAGGGGTGGGGGGCGGCGGCGTCCAGCCTTTCCCCAGGCAGCTTCCTCCGGGGTCTCTCCTGCCTCCACTGTTGGGGAGCCCTGCGGGAGGTCCCCTGGTGTTGCTGTGGTTTTCAAAGGAATGCCCATGAAGTGCGGTGGCATCGATTTCGGCCTTACAAGGCGGTGTGTAACCGATTTCGACCTGACGTGGTACTACTTCGTGACTACAAGTGGACTCTGATGTGTTCAATCTCACAAACCTGCTATTACTTTGTGCTTTACGTTTGGAAGTGCATTTAGCCATCCTGAGGTCTTCGTATAAACCCCAAAAATACACATTTTAGCGAAGGTTCACTGAACATTTTAGAATATTTGAGGGTCAAATTGTAAATATTCATGATGAAGTAACTGATATTAAATAGACTTCCAGTCCTTTTCTAGCAGAAAATAGCAATAAAAGAAAAACTTGTGCTGGGTTACTGAGCCCCCCACCCCCCAACAGGTCAGAAGTTACCCACAGAGAGCAGAGATAAGTCCCTGGGCGCCCTTGAGCCACCCACAGGGAGAGAGACCAGAGAAATAAACTCCCGCTTGCACCCAAGCCTCACAAGGGGAGACTAAAGAAGCGAGGGCTAAGTTTCCTGCCCACAGAGAATGAAGATAAATTCCCGCCCGCACTGCAAGTTACTGATAGTTTTGGGCTGACTGGAACAGAAATTACTAGAAATGTAAACTATGTGGCTGGCCCCTCACGCCGTGTGTGCTTCTGTAACCTGGCTTCCTTGTAGGAAGAAAGATTTAAAAAGCCCTGTTGCCCAAGACCCGGGCCTGACGCCTTTACAGAGAGATATGGGGGTCAGTCCGCTAGCATGAATAAATCTTCCTCCCCTCTGTCCACACGGCTCTGAGTCTCATTCAGGAAAGTCCCACAACACTTTTTTTTTTTTTTTTTTTTTTCCTGAAGCCCAGGCTCATGCCGGTGCAGAACCCACAACACTTTTAATGAACTGACAGTCTCAGACTCCTGGATTCAATTTAGTTTTACAGAGGGAAAGATCTTAATGGAATCTCTTATTTCTGGCTGGAAGGGTTAACATCCCGCTAGGCTCACCCAAGTGCACCCCTGTCCCCATGTTAAGTGGACCTATCCTCCCTGGGAGCAGCAGGCAGGCAGGCCACACTAACCTTAGGAAGGAGAAGGAAAAGGAGAAGAGTCAAAGAGGAGGAGGAGAAGAGAAGGCACATTTGTATTGAAAAATCTCTTTGAGGAAACTTTAAGACAAATCCTCAAGATTGCTGAATTTCATATTTAGTAGCTATCTTCTTTTATAAAAATATTTTTGTTAGCAAGTGTAGTTGTGCACGCCTTTAATCCCAGCACGTGGGAGGCAGAGGTAGGAGGATTGCTGTGAGTTCAAGGCTACCCTGAGAATACAGAGTGAATTCCAGGTCTAGCCTGACAGTCTACATCGAAAAAACGAATTTTTTTTTGGTTTATGAGATAGGGTCTCAATATGCAACCCAGGTTGGCCTTCAATTTATAATCCTGTCTCAGCTTCCTGTGTACTGGGATTACAGGTGTGCACAAGCACACCTGACTTGCAGAATTCTTTTTCAACATATAGTATAATACCGAAAATGACATCCAGCATGGTGCCAGGGTAGCTATGGTGACGATGATGGTGACGGGGTGCTGTGGGAGAGTCCTAAGGCTGCCCTGGGGTGTCAGAGAGGTTTCTTCGGTAACTGTAGTCAAGCAGCCAGGTAGGACAAGTGGGCCCCAACTTAAACTGAGAAGGCAGGTCTTCTTGGATGAGGAAATAGCAGGTACAATGGCAGTGGGCTCAGAGCAGAACCAGGTTTTTTCAGAGTTCAGTATGGCTGGAGCCTTGCCTGTGTTGAATGCAGGCGAGTTGTGGAGGGGGGGGGGGGACAGGAAGTAAAGAAGGAATGGAGCAGAGGAGAGTTAACTGGGGCTAGGTCAGGAAGGTCCTGAAGCCACCCCCCCCAAAAAAGTCTAAGCTTGATTCTCTGTGAGACTGGAACCAAGTGTTGAGCATCTTTGTCGCATTTGTACCGTTTTTATCTCTTCTCACCCTGAGCTTTCTGCACTGTGAGTCTCCCAGGTGCCAGTCACTAGACTAGGCAAGGGGAGAGCAAGCGTGGAAACGCTAGAGAAAGCAGCTGCTAGGGGAGAAATTTGCAGGGCTGGACTTCCCGCCAAGTAACCCGCGTCCGCCTCGTCCGTTGTAGACTGGCTGATCCTGCAAGTGCCCTATGCTCCAGTGTTCGAGGGCGAACCGCTGGTCATGCGCTGTCGCGGCTGGTACGACAAGGTTGTCTACAAGCTTCACTACTACCACGATGGCCAGGCCGTGCGCTACTTCCATTCCAGCACCAACTACACGGTGCTGCAGGCGCGTGCCAGCGACAGCGGGCGCTACCAGTGCTCGGGTACCATGCGCATCCCCGTGGAGAGCGCGCCCATGTTCTCCGCCAAGGTGGCTGTGACCGTGCAAGGTGGGGGAGACCCGGGGTCCCAAAGCCAGACAAATAAGCACTGGGAAATTCTGGGCCAGGAATCCAGAGAGAGGGAAAAAGAGGGAGGATGGGGACGCGGAGGGTGTTCAAAAACTACACTAGCCGGGCGTGGTGGCGCACGCCTTTAATCCCAGCACTAGGGAGGCAGAGGTAGGAGGACCGCCGTGAGTTCGAGGCCACCCTGAGACTACATAGTGAATTCCAGGTCAGCCTGGACTAGAGTGAGACCCTACCTCGAAAAAACAAAAAAGCTACAACTGTGACACGCGAAGGAGAGCTTGCTGTGCAGCCCGCAGCCATGCTTCCCCGTGACACACACCCGGGCTTCTAGATGTGGCTGGGGGGCTTCCTTGTGGGGGGTGAGCTCTTGTCACAGCCCCAGATCGATGGGAGGAGCAACCACCAGGCAGGTGCAGCGTTTCTTCTTCAAGGATGGAGAATCCGAGAGCTGAGTGTCCGTTGGGAAGTAACCTGAAACGTCTGGTCTGGTCCTGCGTCCCATCGAACCATCCGGGTCCCCCGTGGATTGGGTCCCCCTGCCCCTTGTGCACTTGTGCACACAGCTTCTCCCACTCCCTAGTGGTGACCTCTGGGTCCGTGGGTCCCTCCCCACCCGTGGTGCGAAGCCCCTGCTTGGCCGCCCTCCGCAGAGCTGTTCCAGGCGCCCGTGCTCCAGGTGACGAGCCCGGCGGAGGCCCGCGGCGGGGTGGCGCTGCGCTGCGACACGCGCCTGCACCCGCGCAAGCGGGACACGCCGCTGCAGTTCGCCTTCTACAAGTACAGCCGCCCGGTGCGGCGCTTCGACTGGGCCGCCGACTACACGGTCCCGGAGCCCGAGCTCGACGAGCTGGAAGCGTACTGGTGCGAGGCGGCCACGGCCACGCGCAGTGTCCGGAAACGCAGCCCGTGGCTGCAGCTTCCGGGGCGGGGTGAGTGTCCCCCGCAGGTCCTCACCGCGGGACCCACGAGGCGTCCTCGTCCCCTGTCCCCACGGTCTCCCCATTTCTGCGCGGGCGCCGCGATCTCACGCGCGCGTTGTGTTCACAGGCTCTGCCCCGGGCCCGACCCCCACCGCCGCCCCGGCCCCGCACGCCGCAGCGCTGGCCCCCGGCAGCAAGCCGCTTTCCTTCCGAAAGCCTCCCGTGTCCAGATCCGTCCCGGCCATGTCCAACGCCACGTCCGCCGGGCGGCAGGACCCCGCGGCCGGCGCCCCCACGGCTGGACCGCTCGCCTGCGCCCCGCAGACGTCCGCGGCGGGACCTCCCGCCGCCGACACGGACCTCCTCCTGCTGCGCGAGATGCAGCTGCTCAAAGGCCTCCTGAGCCAACTGGTGCTGGGACTAAAGGAGCCACGGGCGCTCGCGGAGCTCCGTGGCGCACCCGAGACCCCCACTTCCCACTTCGCTGTGAGCCCGGGAAGCCCGGAGACCACCGTGGTGGACAGCTGAGGGGTGGGGGGCGGCGGCGTCCAGCCTTTCCCCAGGCAGCTTCCTCCGGGGTCTCTCCTGCCTCCACTGTTGGGGAGCCCTGCGGGAGGTCCCCTGGTGTTGCTGTGGTTTTCAAAGGAATGCCCATGAAGTGCGGTGGCATCGATT
Source organism: Dipus sagitta (assembly GCA_036346955.1). Lineage (NCBI taxonomy): Eukaryota > Metazoa > Chordata > Mammalia > Rodentia > Dipodidae > Dipus > Dipus sagitta. Next base: position 336,715,484 of record CM070770.1, read on the forward strand.
TCGGCCTTACAAGGCGGTGTGTAACCGATTTCGACCTGACGTGGTACTACTTCGTGACTACAAGTGGACTCTGATGTGTTCAATCTCACAAACCTGCTATTACTTTGTGCTTTACGTTTGGAAGTGCATTTAGTCATCCTGAGGTCTTCGTATAAACCCCAAAAGTACACATTTTAGCGAAGGTTCAGTGAACATTTTAGAATATTTGAGGGTCAAATTGTAAATATTCATGATGAAGTAACTGATATTAAATAGACTTCCAGTACTTTTCTAGCAGAAAATAGCAATGAAAGAAAAACTTGTGCTGGGTTACTGAGCCCCCCCCCCCAACAGGCCAGAAGTTACCCACAGAGAGCAGAGATAAGTCCCTGGGCGCCCTTGAGCCACCCACAGGGAGAGAGACCAGAGAAATAAACTCCCGCTTGCACCCAAGCTTCACAAGGGGAGACTAAAGAACAGAGGGCTAAGTTTCCTGCCCACAGGGAATGAAGATAAATTCCCACCCGCACTGCAAGTTACTGATAGTTTTGGGCTGACTGGAACAGAAATTACTAGAAATGTAAACTATGTGGCTGGCCCCTCACGCCATGTGTGCTTCTGTAACCTGGCTTCCTTGTAGGAAGAAAGATTTTAAAAGTCCTGTTGCCCAAGACCCAGGCCTGACGCCATAAGAGAGATATGGGTGTCAGTCCGCTAGCATGAATAAATCTTCCTCCCCTCTGTCCACACGGCTCTGAGTCTCATTCAGGAAAGTCCCACAACACTTTTTTTTTTTTTTTTCCTGAAGCCCAGGCTCATGCCGGTGCAGAACCCACAACACTTTTAATGAACTGACAGTCTCAGACTCCTGGATTCAATTTAGTTTTACAGAGGGAAAGATCTTAATGGAATCTCTTATTTCTGGCTGGAAGGGTTAACATCCCGCTAGGCTCACCCAAGTGCACCCCTGTCCCCATGTTAAGTGGACCTATCCTCCCTGGGAGCAGGCAGGCAGGCCACACTAACCTTAGGAAGGAGAAGGAAAAGGAGAAGAGTCAAAGAGGAGGAGGAGAAGAGAAGGCACATTTGTATTGAAAAATCTCTTTGAGGAAACTTTAAGACAAATCCTCAAGATTGCTGAATTTCATATTTAGTAGCTATCTTCTTTTATAAAAATATTTTTGTTAGCAAGTGTAGTTGTGCACGCCTTTAATCCCAGCACGTGGGAGGCAGAGGTAGGAGGATTGCTGTGAGTTCAAGGCCTACCCTGAGAATACAGAGTGAATTCCAGGTCTAGCCTGATAGTCTACATCGAAAAACGAAATTTTTTTTTGGTTTATGAGAGAGAGAATGGGTGCCCCAGGGCCTCCAGTCACTGCAAATGAATTCCAGACGCATGCGCCACTTGTGCATCTGGCTAAGTGGGTCCTAGGGAATGGAACCTGGGTCCTTTGGCTTTGCAGGCAAATGCCTTAACTGCTAAGCCATCTCTCCAGCCCAGCTATTTTCTTTAAAACCCATTCCAGGTGCTGGAAAGATGGCTTACTGGATAAAGGCGCTTGCTTGCAAAGCCTGCTAGCTGATGTCCACCCACATAAAGCCTGACAGAAAAAAAAAAAAAGTGGCACAGTGGGCTGGAGAAATGGCTTAGTGGTTAAGGCACTTGCCTGGAAAGCCTGATGCCCCAGGTTCGATTCCCCATTACCCAGGTAAAGCCAGATGCACAGTGGTGCGTGCACCTGGAGTTCGTTTGCAGTGGCTAGAGGCTCTGGTGTCTGGGTCTCTTCTGCAAGTAAAAACAAAAAAGTGGCACAAGCCTCTGCTGTTCATTTGCAGTGGCAAGAGGACCTGGTGCATGCCTCCTTCCACATACACACATGCAAATAAATAAGTGAAAATTAAGAAAAAAAAACAACATTCCAACGTGCTGTAAATTCTATGCCATTTTGCAACCCCCATACTGTGCTAGTTAGTGGCTATTGATAATGCCACCAGGAGAGGACAGTGTACAGTTTAAAAGTAAGTCTTAAACCTTTCTGTTCAAAAGGAGTAAGGTGTGTACAGGGAGTTAAATTTTTTGTTTGTTTGTTTTTGGTTTTTGGAGGTAGGGTCTCACTCTAGCCCAGGCTGACCTGGAATTCACTATGGAGTCCCAGGGTGGCCTTGAACTCACGGCAATCCTCCTACCTCTGCCTCCTGAGTGCTGGGATTAAAGGCTGTGCGCCACCACGCGGCACTTAAATGTTTTATAAGCAAGAAAAAGGTCTCCTTATCCATCATTATCTTCATCTTCCTCCACACCGCCATCTCCTTGGTCTTCCTTGTTTTTTCTTTTTCATTCATTCTTTCTTTTTTCTTTTCTTTTTTTTTCTTTTTTTTTTAATTTTCAAGGTAGGATCTCACTAATCCAGGTTGACCTGGAACTCACTGTGTAGTTAGTCTGGGGCTGGCCTGGAGCTCACATTCATCCTCCTACTTTGGCCTCCTAGGTGCTGGGATCAAAGGTGTACGTCATCACGCCCGGCTCTGTGAACACTTCTTAGAAAACTGAGAAGTTGGCTGAAGCTTCTTTCCTGTCAGCGTCTCAGCTCCTCCTTTGCCGATGGCTGCTCTCTCACTTCATGGGGCGCGTTGCCCAGTGCTTCTCTGGCTTTTGCCTGCTCCCGTGTCAGTCTCTATGGCACTTGGTGTCCTGCACTGGGCCACAAGCAGCCTTTTAACCCCTTCATCTCTGGAATGTTATTCTCCAACCTGTGCAGCTACTGTTGACTTCTTGTGATCATTTGGCCCTTATTACTCAAGCTCTTCCATATACATACAAACACACATGTACATATATTGGTTTTTAAAATATACTAGTGTTTTATTTCTGTACTAAATTATATTCCATATGTATGTATGTGTGTGAGGAGGATGCGTACCACAATGTGCGTATGGAGGTCAGAGGACAACTTCAAGATGTCTGTGCTCCATCTTTGTCTGCTTCTTTTTTGAAAATTATTTATTGATTTATTTGAGAGAGAGAAAGAAAGAGGCAGAGGAAGAGAGAGAGAGAATGAAGAAGCTAGGCGTGGTGGAGCATGCCTTTAATCCCAGCACTCAGGAGGCAGAGGTAGGAGGATCACCGTGAGTTCGAGGCCACCCTGAAAGTACATATTAAATTCCAGGTCAGCCTGGGCCAGAGCAAAACCCTACCTCAAAACAAAACAAAACAAACAAACAAACAAAAAAAGAGAGAGAGGGAGAGAGAGAATGAGCAGACCAGGGCCTCTAGCCACTACAAACAAACTCCAGACACATGCACCACTTTGTGCATCCGGCTTACATAGGTTCTGGGAAATTGAACCTGAGTCCTTAGGCTTCTCAGGCAAGGGCCTTAACTGCTAAGCCATCTCTCCCACCCTCCCCTACCTTTTTCTGAGTTAGGGTATCACCCTAGCCCAGGCTGACTTGGAACTCACTCTATAGTCCCAGGTAGGCCTTGAACTCACAGTGATACTCCTACCTCTGTTTCCCAAGTGCTGGGATTAAAGGCTTATGCCACTACACCTGGTGCCCCATCTTTGAGACAGGGTCTTGTTGCCACAATCTGAAACGGGGTGCTAGAGGTCCAGAAAAGTCCTTGAACCCCAAACCCTAGGTTTGTTTCTAACTTAATCAAAGAATTGAATAAAAGAGAAGACTGAGAAGGATAATTATTAAATTATTATATTTATTGAGGAAGTACAGAGCCAAGGAAAGGCACCCACGTAGCTAGAGATCCCATGTGGGGGGCCTGAAAGAAAACACAGAAGGAAAAGAGAAAAAATTCAAGGAGCTCCTGCCATGTAGGAAGCTGGAGAGGATGGAGGAGCCCACGTGGAGAGTCAGGACTAGGGGCAGGCTGAGCCAGCCCAGGCCCAGCCAGGGAAAAACTAACTCACAGCTGGAAGCTCCCAAGTGGTCAGAGACTCTGCCCTCCCCTTGCAAAGGTATTTATAACCTTTCAGTGGTGGGCTGTCTTCTGGCTCAGGTGAACCAGAGGGACAGCTGGTTGGTGAGGGCTCGTGGCTGTCTCAGGAAGAGGCTAGCCCTGACACCAAGTTCCAGGGGCTGAACTTGACCAACCACAATGTTTAAATCCTATGAAAAACCTCCCTCCCAGGAGGAGTCCAGCTTGTTTGTGGAGAAACAGGTCTAGGTAACTAAGCGAGAGATAAGAAGTGCAGAAACAGGTCTAGGGAACTAAGAGAGAGATAAGAAGTCAGATTATCTTTGATTTCTAGCAAGTGCAAACTTTCCTGCTTTTTTTTTTTTTTTTTTTACCTTCAGGGGTCCAATCACCCTAACTGTATCCACCCCCCCCCTCCAACATCAGATTAGCTGATCCTAGAGCTTCAGGTAGCTCTCCTAGCTCTACCTCCCATTGTCAGGCAACCTCTGGGATCACAATGCAGGTGTCATTTTGCATCTCGCTTTATGTTCTGGGGAATTGCATCTAGGCTGGCAGCCTTTGCAACCAAGTGCCTTTAACTGCTAAACCATCTCCCAGGCTCCTGCTACTCCTGCCTACTTTTTTTGGGGGGGGGGTTGGTTTTGAGGTAGCGTCTCGCTCTGGCCCAGGCTGATCTGGAATTCACTATGTAGTCTCAGGGTGGCCTTGAATTCATGGTGGTCCTCCTACCTCTACCTCCCAAGTGCTGGGATTAAAGGCATGTTCCACCCTACTGGCTTTTTTGTTGGTTTTGAGGTAAAGTTCCAGGCTGACCTGGAATTTACTCTGTAGCCCAGGCTGGGATCAAACCCATGGTGATTCTCATAACTCTGCCTCCTGAGTGTTGGTATTAAAGTCCTGAGCCACAACAGCAGGCTTTTTATATTTTGAAGCCAGAGTTTTAGGGTAAAAGCATTGGCTATTTTTTTTTTTTTTTTTTTTTGAGTCCCTAAGGATTAGGCTCAGCTTCCCATCTCCATATGCTACATGAGGTAAGAAATGTGCTCTGGGAAGAGGAACAGATAAATGGGTCTTAGTGACCCAAGTTCTTCAGTGTCTGACATGAGCTGTGAGTTTAAACATAAGTATTGGACAAGGGGCAAAAGGTATGCACAATTAAGCAGTCCTGCTCAAGGTGTCATCTGGTCCAAATAAATGAACATCACTTGAGAGGGGCAATTTGGTTTTCTCAAGACTGTAACCAGAATACTGAGATTTGTGATGCCTGCCATCACAAATGCCACTGAGCAGAGACAGAAATTCAATCTTCTTTTTAACTTTTTATTGACAGCTTCCGTAACTATAGACAATAAACCATGATAATTCCCTCACCTTCCCTACCTCTCCCTCACAAATCCACCCAGGTATTGAACCTTTAAGCTGCACTTTGTTTAGAGAGCTGGCATTCTGGGTCAAGCGCCTCCCCCAAAGTCTGCCTTCTCCCTTCCATCTCCAGCTCGCATGTTTACAGGGAATCTGAATGAAGGCAGTTCATCATTGCAGGGTGCAGCCTTGTTCTGATCAGGTGGTCAGGGCATGGGTGCTTCTCTCCTTCATTGTCTCTTTCTTATAATAGCCTCAGGTCACTGGGTTGAGCCTCCAGACCAGACACAGTTATGGAGGAAGGGAGTTTAAGCTTAGAGATCCAGGGGAAGTTCCATCATGCAGAAGAAGCTGGCCTACTTTCATAGTCCCAAGCAGAGTGAGAAAAAGCCACAAGCCAAAACTCAAAAGCCACACCAGCACCACAAGTAAGCACACTTAGGAACTCCAGGCAAAGCTCAAGAACTCTGCATATCTTTAGACTGGAATTCCAATCCACCCCCACACCTTAGGACTGGACCCCAGGATCCACCTCCTCCAGCCAGGTGACTGGTGATCTCCACTCAAATTATCACACTACTAAAACCACTGAGTCTCACATTCCTTCTTAGGTACCCTGAGGTTACATCTAGCTTAACAATTGTTAACAGTATGTAAGTGATGGGCTATTTATAATGTGCATGTGACAATTCCTTTCTACAATATGAAGTACAAATGTGCTTTTATGATGTAGAACATAAAAATGTCCCTACCTGTTGTCCATCAAGATGACTATATCTGTTACTGAGGGCAGGCCTTGACATCATAGATACTTGCCCTCATCTTGGGGGTGATCTATCCTGTGAAGCTTGCTGTTGCATAAGAAAAGTTGCAGTCTCTTGTCACAAAGATTTCCATCAAACCATCCTGTTCCTGGAAGCTAAGGTGACTGCAGCAGAGTGACCCAAAGGCAAGAACAGGGGCTGGAGAGAGGGCTTGGTGGTTAAGGTAGTTGAAGGCCAAAGGGCCCAGGTTTGACTCCCCAGTACCCATGTAAACCAGATGCACAAGGTGGCCCATGTGTCTGGAGTTCATTTGTAGTGGCTAGAGGCCCTGGTGGGCCCATTCTCTTTCTCTCTCCCTCTCCTCTCAAATAAACTTTTTTTTTTTTTTTCTTAAAGACATTCACAGAGCCCAAGAAAAACAAGATGGATAGCTAGACAGATGACTCAGTGCTTGCAACCTGAGTTCAGATCCCTTGCACCCACACAAAATGCTGGGTATGGCAATGCTCACCTAATAATCCCAGGGGTAGGGAGGTGGAAACAGTAGGATCTTCAGGACTTTCTGGCCAGCTAGTCTAGCCCAATAAGTGAGCTACCTGTTCAGTGAAAGACCCTTTCTCAAAGGGAAAGACAGAGAGCAGAGTAAGACACTTGATGTTTGAAAGAGTCCCAGAGCTCTTTCCCCATCTCCTTCTCTCCCTTCCTTCTCCCACATAGTCACACTTATACTAGGTCAGGGATTTTGGAAGCAAGTGGGGATAGCTCTGGGCTGAGAAGAGGGACCGCCACCTCCCCTGCAGCCCCTATCTGTGCACTTCACCCAAAGCTGCTGCTTCGTAGGGCACTTTTCCTCTTTCTCACACGAAAGCTCTTTCCCCTCCTCTCGTGTGCACGGTTACTCTCACATGGTGCACATCCCCCCTTCTTTCCTCGTTCTCGTCTCCCCTTTTCTCTCTCTCTCTCTCTCTCATAGAAAGCTCACTCCAGAGTGAGAAGCCTTCCATCAAATGAGGTGAACGAGTGAGCACCCACCCAAAAGCTGTCTTCTGACATCCAATTGTGCACCGTGGCATGACCTGCGGATACCTGCAGTCACATAAACACACACATGAATAAATACATAAACACAGACAAATAAAGGCTAGAATAGGTATATCTAAATTAAAAGATTATTAAGTAAAGTAATGTACTTTTTAAAAAAAGCTGGGTATGGTGGCACATGCCTTTAATGCCAGCACTTGGGAGGCAGAGGTAGGAGGATTGCTGTGAGTCTGAGGTCAGCCTGGGTCTGCGGAGAGAGTGCCAGGACAGCCTGGGCTAGAGTGAGACCTCGAACAAACAAAAGTTACCTTAAAGGTTATTAATGTATTAAGATAGATTTAAGAATTAAACTAAAAAGTAACATTCTTATAACTAACTTCATCATTATTTTTTGTTTTGTTTTAATTTTTATTTATTTATTTTTTTCTCAATTTTTATTAACATCTTCCATGATTATAAAAAATATCCCATGGTAATACCCTCCCTCCCCCTTTAACTTCATCATTATTAAAGGTTATAAAACCAACATCAAAGCTTCAGTACTCTAAAACACTTGATTCTGTATTAATGCATATAAGATTTTCTTAAATATTGTTCTGCTTCTAAGGGTGCTTATAAATGGTTTATGAACAGGGATTTGGTTTTATCTTTTTACTAAGTGAGACATTTACAACCTATGATTAAACTATATCCAAATGCTAAATTTGCATGTCTTCCCATTGAATAAAACCCTTATTTGTTTGATATAACATGATTATCTGTTTACAACAAGAAGGTTTCTTAAATAGTATCCTGTTCTTACTAATATTTGCAAGAATGGTTTAAAAATAAAGATCTTTGGGCTGGAGGGATGGTTTAGCAGTTAAGGTATTTGCCTGCAAAGCCAAAGGACCCAGGCTTGATTCCCCAGGACCCATGTTAGCCAGATGCACAAGGGGGCATATGCATCTGGAGTTCGTTTGCAGTGGCTAGAGGCCCTGGCATGCCCATTCTCTCTCTCTCTCTCTCTCTCTCTCTCTCTCTCGCTTGCTCGCTCTTTCTCTGTAAAATAAATAAAAAGAAAATATTGAAAAAAAAAGATCTTACTGGATGAAACATTTCAAGTCTATGGTTAAATTATATCCAAATGCTAACTTAATATGTTATCTCATCATTATATTTATTATAATAATTTATTATAGTGTGGCCAACACTTGGGAAGGCAATTTTTAGGATTTACTTATTAGAGACAGAGAGAGGGAGAGAGAGGGATAGAGAGTAAGTGAGAATGGGAGTGCGAGGGCCTCTAGCCACTACAAACAAACTCCAGACACATGTGCCACCATGTGCATCTGGCTTATGTGAGACCTGGAGAATCGAACCTGGGTCCTTAGGCTTCATAGGCATGCACCTTAGCCACTAAGCCATCTCTCCAGCCCAAAGAATTATTTTGCGGGGGGAATGTGGTCTTCCAGCTTCATATCTGCTTTTTCCTCTTGAGATGGGCTGACTTTTACAATTTCCTCAAATGAGAACTGGGCTCACACTCTGCTCTGACTCTTTAATAAACTGACTTTTTTTGTTGTTGTTAAAAACGATTTATTTTTATTTATTTCTTTATTAGAGAGAGGGAGAGAGAGATAGAGAGTGAGTGAGAATGGGTGTGCCAGGGACTTTAGCCACTGCAAACGAATTCCAGGCACATGCGCCAGCATGTGCATCTGGCTTACGTGGGACCTGGAGAATCAAACCTGGGTCCTTAGGCTTCACAGGCATGTGCCTTAACTGCTAAGCCATTTATCCAGCCCAGAGAATTTTTATTTAAGATTTATTTTTATTTATTAGAGACAGAGAGAGTGAGAGAGAGAGTGAGAGAACTATCATTTTAAGCCCTGTGTTCCAGGTACTGACAGTATCTCCAAGAACAAGAGGAAGAACTCAGGAAAGTGTCAAGAAGTGTGATAGGTTAGCAGACTTCATCAATCCATGGGCTGGCTAATTATTTTCTCAAGCCTGGCCACATGGGTCCTGCTGGCAGGGAGGAGTTATGACTGACTGAAGGGCAGTTTCAGTTCCCATCATGGGGCATTTGTCAACAGGGCTGTCTGTATCTGGAATTAGAGGTAAACTGGGAAGAGAAATGAATGAAATAGGTTGGAGAGACAAAATGGAGTTCGTAGGGCCAATGACTGTGATCTCCTTCAGAAAGGCTAAAAGGGTAAGGGGAGCCAGAACAGCAAATTCAGGGGGCTGGGGAGATGGCTCAGTGTAACTTGCTTGCAAAGCCTGCCAGGAGGGGTTCAATTCACCAGAACCCAACTAAAGCAGATGCATAAAGTGGTGCATGTGTCTGGAGCTCATATGTAACCTGGTAGCGTGTCCTTTCTCTTAACTTTTCTTTTTTTAAAGCAAGTTCTATCAGGCGTTTTGGCATATGCCTTTAATCCCAGCACTTGGGAAGCGAAGGTAGGAAGATGACTGTGACCTTGAGGCCAGAGTGAGTTCCAGGTCAGCCTGGGGTAGAATGAAACCTACCTTGCTTGAAAAAAAAAAAAAAAAAAAAAAAGCAAGTTCACAAGAGCCCCTGTTCTTTCAAGACTTAGGTCATGACTAGGTTTCCTTATAGATGTCCACTTATTTTTTTTTTCCCCAAGTGTCTTTTTGGTCAGGGTTTTCTTTTCTTTTTTTTTTTTTTTAATTTTTTTTGTTTATTTAGTTATTTGAGAGTGACAGAGAGAAGGAGGCAGAGAGAGAGAGAGAGAGAATGGGCATGCCAGAGCTTCCAGCCTCTGTAAACGAACTCCAGATGCATGCACCCCCTTGTGCATCTGGCGAACGTGGGTCCTGGGGAATTGAGCCTCGAACCGGGGTCCTTAGGCTTCACAGGCAAGTGCTTAACTGCTAAGCCATCTCTCCAGCCCTTGGTCAGGGTTTTCAACTTGAATTCCTTGTCTACACTGTCTTTTGTGAACATGTCCCTAATTAACCTGTATTTTATTTAAAAGGTAAGACCCACAACTGGCAAAATTTCTTCGGGGCACTTGTCTGCTAAGCCTAAGAACCCAGGTTCAATTCTCCAGTACCCACATAAAGCCAGATACACAAGGTGGTGCATGCATCTGGAATTTGTGGCTAGAGGCCCTGATATGCCCATTCTTTCTTTCTTTATCTCTCTCTCTCTTAAATAAACAAATAAAAAATTAAAGAGTTCTTTAGATGGGTGTGTCCGAAGAGGATAAGACAGGAAAGCAAAATTTTATTTTTAACAATTGAGCAACTGCACTTGTGACAGGATGGCAGGATGTCACCAGGGATCTTCCACAGAAGTCAACTCATCATACGCAGAATTCACAAAGGAAGTGGCCAAGGACTTATCTGTTTCTTGGTTTCTGGACTCTGAAGTCACAAGATAAAAAAGAGCCAGGATACGGAGAAGAGAGAGGATGTGTGAAAATGTTTCTTTGCCATGGTTTTCTCTCTCAGTGGGAAAGTTTGGGGTGCTGACTACCTTCTTCTCAAGCCTAATGAGGGAGGTACCCATGGAATCACCTAGACTGGTCTGAAAGCAGTTCCCCACAGCTGAGAGATGCTACAGAGACTGGGTCGCACTTGGACCTGAAGAACCTCTGGTTGTGGGATAGAAGAGCCTGTTTGGGGATCAGCCTGCTCCACAGAATATCCTGAAGCCATGTGCATATGGATGTCCATGGACGCTTAAGACAGAAAATGGGGTTGTGTTGATTCTTACCCAATTAGGCCACCAGAAGGGGTAGATAAATTCATTTAAAAGCTGAATTTGGGCTAGAGAGATGGTTCAGCAGTTAAGGCACTTGCCTGCAAAGCCTAAGGACGTAGGTTTGATTTCTCAGTACCCCCATGTAAAGTGAGATGCACTAGGTGGTGCATGCATCTGGAGTTCATTTGCATGCCCATTCTCCCCCCCCCCCCGTGTGTGTGTGTGTGTGTGTGTGTGTGTGTGTGTGTGTTTGCACGCGCATGCGCACACACACGCACTGAATTTAGGGCTGGAGAGATTGCTCAGTGGTTAAAGGCACTTGCTTGCAAAGTTAGGCAGACTGGGTTTGATTTCTCAGTGCCTACATAGAGGCAGATGCACAAAGTAGTGCATGCATATGGAGTTCTTTTTGCAGTGGTAGGAGGCCTTGGTGTGCCCATTTGAGAGAGAGAGAGAGAAAAAGAGAGAGAGAATGGGCATGCCAGGGCCTCTACACTCCAAACAAACTCCACATGCATGCACCACTTTGTGCATAAGGCTTTACGTGGGTACTGGGAAATCAAACCAGGGTTCTTTGGCTTTGCCGGCAAGCACCTTAATTGCTCAACCATTTTTCCAGCCCAATAAATAAAAGCTGAATTTAAGCAGGCCATGGTGGTGCACACCTGTAATCCCAGCACTCAGGAGGCAGAGGTAGGAGGATCTGTGTGAGTTCAAGGCTAGCCTGGGACTACAGAGCGAGTGCCAGGTCAGCCTGGGATAGATTGAGACCCTACCTCACAAAAAAACAAACAAACAAACAAAAACTGAATTGACATTTGGATTCCTAAGGGCTTAGGGAAGATGAGCAAATAAACACCTGGATGATGGTTACATCTACCTTAAGTCCAGCACCCTAGAAGAACATTTTTCTAGAAAGTTCACAAGTGTCCATGAGAAAAGATCTGGCATTTGTCACTCCTCAAGATCAGGAAATTGCCAATCAAACTGAAACGTTTGGTTCCCTCACCTGTCTTTTTCCTCTCCTCCTTTGGCAAAGGTGAGAAGCCAAGCAAATAGATGCCAGTGAGAGTGAGAGGGGAGAGGTGGAAGAGGTGTCTGTCTGTCTGTCTCTCTCTCTCTCTCTCTCTCTCTCACACACACACACACACACACAGAGTGAGAGAGAGACAGAGACAACCATACTTCCTCCTGGAGACAAGACCTTATCTGGGCAAGAGGACAAAGGCTTATCTTTGAATACAGTTTGGAAAACTGATCAACATCTAGGACTAGGATTCATATTACAGCCTCTCCTTCACTGTCCCCTCCCATTCGTCATCTGGGTGGACAAACCTAAGAGATCCCCAGCACCTGGTTTAAAGAAGTCTCACTGCCGTTTAGTTTTCTTAGGCTCTGCAGTTCAGAAAGGGATTTGAGAAGTCAATGGATGTATACTGATATCTCCTACACAGAGAAGTAGAAGGTGGTTTTAGAACTTCATCTTGAAAGAATTAGAGATTGTTTGTATTGCTGGTAGAAATCACCCAACCAAGAGCAGCTTCCGGGAAAAAGAGGTTTATTTTGGCTTATAGGCTCGAGGGGAAGCTCCACGATGGCAGGGAAAACGATGGCATGAGCAGAGGGTGGACATCATCCCCTGGCCAACATAAGGTGGACCATAGCAACAGGAGAATGTGCCACACACTGGCAAGGGGAAACTGGCTGTAACACCCATAAGCCGGCCCCCAACAATACACTCCTCCAGGAGGCTTTAATTTCCAGTTGCCATCAGCTGGGGAACCTAACCTCCAGAATACCTAAATTTATGGGGGACACCTGAATCAAACCACCACAGAGATGTAGCCCCATTTGTTAATTTTTGAGAGAAAGAAACTGAGACTCAAGAGGCTAAATGAACTTTAAAAAAAATATTTATTTATTTGAGAGAGAGAGAGAAAGAAAGAATGGGCGCACACCAGGGCATCCAGCCACTGCAAACGAATGGCTTATGTGGGTCCTGGAGAGTTGAACCGGGATTTTTTGGCTTTTCAGGCAAACGCCTTAACCACTAAACCATCCCCCCAGCCCCCTAAATGGCTTCTTATTGGTGATGGCAGAACTCAGGTCTTACATGGAGTTCTGATGCCTAAGGAGATACCTGCCTCTTTAGGAGTCAGGTATATTAACTAGCCTGTCAGTGAATTTTGCTTGTGAACCCATCTGAGAGATGGTTGTCATCTGCAGCACATTTGTTTGCTCCCTATCTTGAGTTCATTTTGAGGATCAAAATGCAGAATATTGTACTTATGTCTTTTGGGTTGTGTCATTGTTAATGTAATAAGACAATGTTGGATCCAAAAGGCAGTCCCTTTGCAAATTAGGTAAGCATATCTTTGTGCCCTAATACAAGTCACTGGAAAACAACAAGTTGAATAAATAGATGAACAAAAAGAAATCACTGGGCACGATGGCACATGCCTGCAATCCTAGTGCTTGGAAGGTTGAAGCAGGAGGAACATGCGTTCTATACCATCCTGGGCCATGTAGCAATACCCTGTCTCGATCTTCCTATCCAAAATATAATATAGTAAATAACTAAGAATGAAAGAAAACAAATAGGTGTGGCTCTTTCAAACAAGAAATTTGTTGATTGCCCCATGTCCCACCTTTTGGATATAATTTCTTCTCTTTTCTTTCTTTCTTTTTCTTTTCTTTTCTTTTTTTTTCTCGAGGTAGGGTCTCACTCTAGCCCAGGCTGTCCTGGAATTCATTATGTAGTTTCAGGGTGGCCTTGAACTCACGGTGATCCTCCTACCTTTGCCTTCTGAGTACTGGGATTAAAGGCGTGAGCCACCACGCCCGGCTTATAATTTCTTTTTTAAAAAATATTCTTGTCGGGCTGGAGAGATGGCTTAGCGGTTAAGCGCTTGTCTGTGAAGCCTAAGGATCCCAGTTCGAGGCTCGACTCCCCAGGACCCACGTTAGCCAGATGCACAAGGGGGCACACGCGTCTGGAGTTCGTTTGCAGTGGCTGGAGGCCCTGGTGCGCCCATTCTCTCTCCCTCTCTCTATCTGCCTCTTTCTCTCTCTGTCTGTCACTCTCAAATAAATAAATAAAAATAACAAAAAAAAATTAAAAAAATATTCTTTCCGGGCATGGTGGCGCACGCCTTTAATCCCAGCATTCAGGAGGCAGAGATAGGAGGATCGCCATGAGTTCAAGGCTACCCTGAAACTACATAGTGAATCCAGGTCAGCCTGGGCTAGAATGAGACCCTACCTCAACCCCCCCTCAAAAAAAAAATCTTTATTGGGCTAGAGAGATGGCTTACTGGTTAAGGTGCTTGCCTGGGAAGCCTAAGGACTCAGGTTCAACTACCCAGTACCCATGTAAGCCAGATGCACAAGGTGGCACATACATCTGGAGTTTGTTTGCAGTGGCTGGAGGCTCTGGTATGTTCATTCTCTCTCAATAAATAAAATATTTTAAAAACTGGGGGCTGAAGAGATAGCCTAGTGGTTAAGGTGCTTGCCTAGAAGGCCTAATGACCAGAGTAGGATTCCCCAGTGCCCACATAAAGCCAGATACACAAAGTGGCCCATGTGTCTTGAGTTCCTTTGCAGTGGCTGAAGGCCCTGGTGTGCCCATTCTCTCTCTGCTTGCAAATAAATAAAATTTTAAAAAATTATTTATTTGCAAGGAGAGAGAGAGAGAGAGCAGGAGAGAGAATGTATGTGCGTGCTGGGGCTTTTAGCCACTGTAAACAAACTCCAGATGCCTGAGCCACTCTGTGCATCTGGCTTTATGTGGGTAGTGGGGAATCAAACCAGGTTGTTAGGTTTTGTAGGCAAGTGCCTTAATTTCTTGTTACTGGCATACTTCATTGCTCTAATATCCAGCTCATGGTTCTTTCTGTCTCTATTGTCCACATGATCTGTCCACAGCCTTGGGGAGTAGTCAGTGTGTGGGCATTCCCCTATTCTGCCTGTCTAGAAGCTGTCACAAAGACAGGCTCTCTGGGCAAGACTACTCTTGGTAAGCGGATGCTGGCACCTAGTGGACATTGCTTAGTTTTTGCTCTTTTTTTTTTTTTTTTTTTTTTTTTTTGAGGTGGGGATTCACTCTAGCTCAGGCTGACCTGGAATTCACTATGTTGTCTCAGGGTGGCCTCGAACACATGGTGATCCTCCTACCTCTGCCTCCCAAGAGCTGGGATTAAAGGTGTGCACCACTACGCCTGGAAATTTTTGCTCTCTTTATTATTACTTTTTTTGTTCTTGTTTGTTAAAATACAAAATAGTGGCTTTCATTATAACATTTTCATATTTCTCTCATAATCACCCTTTATAATCTCTGTTGTCCTCTGTTCTCCTCTCACTGGGGCCCCTCATCCCTCCAAATAGTCCTTCTCTTGTTTTCATGTTGTGTGTATATATTTTCTTTCTTTTTTAAAAAATATTTATTTATTATGAGAGAGAGAGGGAGAGAATGGGACCACCAGGGCTTCCAGCCACTACAAACTACGGATGCACATGCCAGTTTGTGCATCTGGCTTATGTGGGTACTAGGGAATTGAACCTAGGTCCTTAGGCTTCACGGGCAAGTATCTTAACCACTAAGTCATCTCTCTAGCCCTATATATATTTTTTTCTTTTTCTTTTTTTTTTTTTTTTTTCAAGGTAGTGTCTCGCTCTAGCTCAGGCTGACTTGGAATTGACTATGTAGTCTCAGGGTGGCCTGAAACTCATGGTGATCCTCCTACCTCTGCCTCCGAAGTGCTGGGATCAAAGGTGTGCGCCACCATGTCTGGCCCTATATTTTGTTTTCTCTTCAGTGTGACAAAATGTCTGACAGAAGCATCTTCAGGCAGTCAGAATTTTATTTGGCTCACAGATTCAGAGAACACATCTTGGCAGGGAAGGCATGGTGGCAGGAGCAGCACGTGTAGGCAGGAATGTGTGCCACAGCTCCTTGCTGGGCAGCGGACTCAGAGATCAGAGAGTACAGACTAGAACCAGAGATAAGTATAACCTTCAAGGTCCATGTCCAGTGCCCCATGGCCACTGGCTAGGGTCCCGGTCCCAAGATTCCACAACCTCCCCAAACAGTGTCATCAGTACAAATCTATATTCTGCATATAAGGGAAAACAGATGCTATATGTAATATTTCTTTCAGAGTCTGGCTTATTTTGCTTAACAACATCTCCAGTTCCATCCATTTTTCTGCAAATGACATAATTTCTTTCTTCCTTAAGACTTTGCCTTCGTTTTTGTGTTTGTTTTCTCCAAGATAGGGTCTTGCTAGCTCAAGCTTGTCTGGAGATCACTATGTAGTCTAAGGCTGGCTTCAAACTCACAGCGGTCCTCCTGTCTCTTCCTCCCAGGTAGTGGGATTAAAGGCGTGTGCCACCACGCCCAGCTACCAGGCTTCCTTTTGACTAAAGCTCCACTGTGTATATACACTACATTTTCTTTAACTATTCATCTGTTGATGGACCCTTTCCATATCTTGGCTATTGTGAACATGAGATACGCTTGGTGGAAGAAGAGGAATTTGATGCTCTATTTGATAATCTCTTAGCAATTCTAAGGTGTGACATTTTAAAGGATTTGGAAGCAGCCTGGCTGACTTGAACAGTTATAACCCTTCTGACTTTTACAGCCTACCTGGATTAGCTGTGATCATGCAACTAATAGACGATAGCATCAAAATGAAGTGTGGGGCTTGTGCATACAAGCCCAGGGCGCTTCCTGCTTTAACACACTGGACCAAGACAGGCAGCAGGAGCTTGAGAGGTTGTGATACTGGGAAAGGAAGGGGCCCACAGCCATTCCCCTGCTTCTTGTTTGTTTGGGGAAAGCACGGCACGTGAGAGAATGCACAAAATGCAGGCCAGCAAACCAAGACACGGAACAGGGAACCTCTGTGGTCTCCCTTGCTCACTCATCTATTTGCCAGTTTCTCTTCGAGCCAAAAAAGGAACCGAGAGTTCCTGCTCCAGCTCTTCTCAAAGGATAGCAACACCATGCGCTAAATTTGCAAATGTCCATTGGGCGGTGGTGGGGAGAGATGAATGTAAGGTTTGGTCAAATGATCAAACTGGCCTACCCAGTGAAGTGCTTCAACTCGAGTCCGCTCTAGACTCGGGGTTCAGAGGTTAATTCTGTACAATCTTGACAATAGTCAAAGTTTTAGGAAAAGTTTGACACACCTTTGTGAATATATAGGCCTCTGAAAAAAACACTTAAACATTTTAATTTATTTATTCATTTGTAAGAGAGAGAGACAGAGAGAGAGAGAGAGAGAGGGTGAGGGAAGGAGAGACAGGGAGAGAGGAAGAAAGAGTACGGATGCACCAGGACCTCTTGCTGCTGCAAATGAACTCCAGACACATGTGCCACTTTGTGCCTCTGGCTATATGTGGGTACTGGGAATAGCCAGGAGCACATGCTTTGCAAGAAATACCTTTAGGGCTGGAGAGATGGCTTAGAGGTTAAGGCATTTGCCTGCAAAGCCAAAGGATCCAGGTTTGATTCTCCAGGACCCACGTAAGCCAAATGCACAAGGAGGTGCATGCATCTGGAGATCGGTTACAGTGGCTGAAAGCCCTGGCATGCCCATTGTCTCTCTCTCTCTCTCTCTCTCCCTCTTTCTCTGTATCAAATAAATAAATAAATAAAATATTTTTAAAAAAGAAATACCTTTAACTGCCGAGCCATCTTTGCAACCCATGATTTTTTTTGTTGTTGTTGTTTATTGTGAGACAGGATCTTGCAACATAGATCAGTGTAGCCTTGAACTTGTAACTCTCTTGCCTCTGCCTCTAAGTGCTGGGATTACAGGTGTGTACCACCATGCCTGGTCAAGTTTTTAAATGAACAAATGCTCTTGGGAAAATAACTGTGGCATGGTAGATGGCTCAGATCCATTTATCCCTGATTCTCAGGGCCATTGAGTTTTTGGATTGGTTGCTCAGGGTGAGGCATCTCTTTCAATGGCTTCCTCACCAATTCTGTCAGCCACTCCTTCCTTCCCTGTGGCTCTTGCTCCTCCGCTGCAGTTGCTCTTGACCTCTGCCGTGGTGGTATAGCTTGGGATTTCTTTCTCCCAACAACAAGACATGTGGCTAAGTAAATTCTTATTACAGTCCTGTCATGCAGCTGTATTTATTCTTGTTTCATCGATGAAGGAACTGAGATTCAGAAACATCACATGATTTTCTCTGAGCAGATGACCACATCCTGGTGAGGAGTGGGCCAGACACAGCTCGAGATCCACACAGAGATTTCCTCTGGCTTCGGTGCCCTCCCAAGACACTTAGGGCCTTCCGGGCATCTGCCTTCTATCTACTCGCACACAGGCAAAATAATGGAACGACATCATGATCACCCATGTATATTTTTGTTTAACATTGTTATTTGGAATCCTCAAGTACATTTTATGTGCATGTTTATGACTGTACTAGATCTTAAATCCAAAAAGAATGTAAATTGTAGCTGGGCATAGTGGCTCATGTCTGTAACGCCAGCACTTGAAAGGTTGAGGCAGGAGGATTGCCATTAGTCTGTGGCCGGCCTGCGCTACATAGTGTGTTCTAAGGCTATAGAGTGAGACTGTGTGAAAAAAACATACATATATATATAAAAGAAGAAAGAAAGAAAAGAGGGAAAAAAGTTAAAGGACAGGGCACAATTGCAAAACCTGACATTTGCTGATACCCCATTGGGAACAGGCGGGCAATGTGCTAAAAATAAAAAAAGGAAGTTCCTTTTGGACCATGGTAGAGAGGTGAAGGGACGAAAGAGGGGAAATTTCCTTACTTGTTGCTCAGTAGAGAGAAGCATTTACGGCAAATCTTATTACCAATGTTAATTATAAGCCACACATATGACTACACTCTAGAAGCAAAAAAGAAAAGAAAGCAAGCAAGCCAACCAAAGGTGCGAACACTGGTGGAGTGTGTTCTCATGCGATGGGACGTGTTGAATAAAATGGGTGTTTTCTCAAAACACAAGCCTCCACGCACTTGATGATCTCTTAGAAATTACTAGAGTTTCCACTTAATCATTGACTGTCATGGCATGGTGGTGCATGTCTATAGTTGAGCACTCGGGATTAAGGCAGTAGGATCATAACTCCAAGACCAGCCTGAACTACACAGTGAGTTCTAAGAGTGACTCCTGAGAAATAACCAAAGGGGGGAGAGAGAGAGAGGAAATTATTAAACCGATACATTGTGTGTGTGCATTTGTGCGTTTAGTTACCTGTTTTTTTTTTTTTTTTTTTTTTTTTTTTTTTTTTTTTTGGTTTTTCGAGGTAGGGTCTCACTCTAGCCCAGGCTGACCTGGAATTCACTATGGAGTCTCAGGGTGGCCTCGAACTCACGGCGATCCTCCTACCTCTGCCTCCCGAGTGCTGGGATTAAAAGCGTGCGCCACCACGCCCAGCTAGTTACCTGTTGATACCAGTTAGGAGCAAGGTAACTTTTCCCTGATGGGTAGTCAGCTAGGGATTGGTCCACAGAAACATGGTGGCCACTATGTCTACCCCGATGGGACTAGAACTGGTGGGTGATCCAGCCTCATCCATGATTGCTGTAAGCAACAACCTCCTAATCTTTCCCCTGAAACAGCAATAAAAGCTTCCTGTTTCCTCCCCAAGTTCCTGGGTTTAGCCCCCACTGTGAGTGGATTCTTCTCAAGTCAGTGTTCCTCCAGGGCCCACCAACCTGTCAGCTTCCTCCCTACACACCTGAGCCTGGCGATGAAGCTCATTCTAGTTGCATGCTGATTCCTAATAAATGTACCTGAGCCACGGTGGGAGAGCCCCTTTCCCAGAGGCCTTCACTCTGAGGGTTCCAGGTTTCCTCTACCCCTTGCCAGCATGGCTGTAAATTGGAGGGTTGGGAAATTCATTCGATTTTTCTTGTTACCTCAGTTTTTCTTAAAATTAATCTCAGAGAGTCGGTGGGTAGTGGTGGTGGTTGTGGGGCATGCCTTTAATCCCAGTACTCAGGAGGCAGAGGTAGGAGGATTGCTGTGAGTTCGAGGCTACCCTGAGAATACAGAGTGAATTCCAGGTCAGCCTGGGCTAGAGTGCTACCGTACCTTGAAAAACAAAAATAAATAAATAAAATATAAATAAATAAATCTCAGCTTTTACCCTTCTCCGAGTCTTTGTTTTTCAATTCATTGCTAAATGAACAAGATCTTGAGACTTGGAAACCACTGGTGTGGGAGTTCTAATCCCACCCAGTGCTGTCTCCCACACTACTCATCAGTCCCAAGGCAAAGAACGTCTCTCCTTTCCTTGGTTGACAGCCCCCCAGCTCCTTCTCTAAAGATTATTTTTTTCCTTTGAGCCCAGCATCCTACCTTTCCCCCCACCCAGGCTGCCATATTTTCATTTTTCTTCATGCTGGAGAGTACAGAAATACAGTAGCTGTTAAAAAAATTACTTAGCTTCAGAAATTGAGGGATAACTGTTGATGCTGAGACACAATCTATGGGTATTCAACAACAATCTATGCCTGCTTTCTCCATACATGGTGACACACATCTGTGATCCCAGTACTCGGGAGGTAGAGGCAGGAGCATCAGGAGTTCAACATGATTCTAGGCCAGCCTGGGATGCATAAGACCTTGTCTAAAAAAATTACACTTTTACCAGAAAGCTAGTAAAGATAAGGGAATGATTAGGATAATAAACTATTGGTAGATGAACTTTGATTCTTTTTCCTCTTCCCAGAATGTAAATATATATAATTGTTAACATTAAACACGGAATAACCTCAATAAATAAATTAAACATATGTAGAGAGAAATGTATCACACTATCCTGTTGGCCTCCCTCATAAGGCAAGTTCCAAGAAATAATCACTGTTAAGTCTCAATATTTTTCAAATATATCTGCATGGCCCAAGGTAGGGTCTTACTCTAGCCCAGGCTATTCTAGAATTCATAACATAGTCTTATTGTAGAATTTCCTGGAAAGATCACTCCAACACCAGTGTGAGTGAAAGTAGAGGAGTTTATTACTCAGGGGCCAATGAGCTTGAGATGACTCTCCAAAGCAACTCTGGCCCTAAACCAAGATTTTATTTTTATTTCATAGTTTTTATGGCCAAGGGGAGGGGTAAGGGAACAAACAAGATGTGGCAATTTGTACATCAATCATTTTTGTAGCCAGGTCACCCTGACAATTCCATTTTATTTTGTTTTAGCTTAAACTGTCTTTCCTTCTTATCATCCCTTTGGGCCCTTCCTGGACAGTTCCTTCTTTGGGATTTTTTCCATCTGCTGACAAAGATAAGTTTTTAGCTCCTCAGCAATCAACTCTTAAAGTAACTCAGTGAATCAGTTCAACATTCAGCTTCTTTTCTGCCACAGTCTCAGGTTGACCTTGAACTCACAATGATACTCCTACCTCTGCCTCCCAAGTGCTGGGATTAAAGGCATGTTCCACCACACCTGGTCTGTATTTTTTTTACATAATTTATTTTATTTACTTATTAGAGAGAGAGAAAGGCAGATAGTGAGAGAATGGGTGTGCCAGGGCCTCTAGCCACTGCAAACAAAGTCCAGATGCATGCTTCTCCTTGTACATCTGGTTTATGTGGGTCCTGGGGAATTGAACCTGGATCGTTAGGCTTTGTAGACAAGTACCTTAACCACTAAGCAATCTCTCCAGCCCTGTATGTATTTTTTAGGAAACAGACTCATAGATACTTGCTACTTACAAATAGGATTTTTAAGAACTTTATAATATAGGTAGCATAAACCACTTCCTTAATAGTTTTTCCAAGTTCCCTCTTTTTTTTTTTTTTTTGGTTTTTTCGAGGTAGGGTCTCACTCTAGCTCAGGCTGACCTGGAATTCACTATGTAGTCTCAGGGTGGCCTCGAACTCATGGCGATCCTCCTACCTCTGCCTCCCGAGTGCTGGGATTAAAGGCGTGCGCCACCACGCCCAGCTCCCTCATATTTTTTTGAATGAGGAAAACAATTCTTTCAACCACTCTATTATTTGTAGGTATTTCCAGCTTTTTACCACTATGGACAACAAATGCTGTCATTGTGGCCCTCAAAACCATCCTTAAGCTCACTGATTCACTAGAAGGACACATAGGCCCCAGAAAAGCTGTGATTTATTATAGAACAATGACAGATTAAAATCAGCAAGAGGAGCCTGGCGTGGTGGCGCACGCCTTTAATCCTAGCATTTGGGAGGCAGAGGTAGGAGGATCCCTGTGAGTGTGAGGCCAGCCTGAGACTACACAGTGAATTCCAGGTCAGCCTGAGCTAGAGTGAGACCCTACCTCAAAAAACAAAACAAAACAAAACAAATCAGCAAGAGGAAGGGTGCATGGGTGAAGTTCAGGAGAAGCCAAGTACATCTTCCTGAAATTCTCTCCCAGGATGGTCCTCTAGGCGCTTTCTTAATTCTCCCAGCAATTATGTGTAACAACACATATGAAGTATTGTCAGAAAGGAAGTTGCCTTAAACCCTTGTGCCCATGGCTTTGGGGGGTGCAGGAGCTAGTTATAAGGGGATGTGTCAGCTGTCATTTACATGACCAGCTTTAAGTGCTCAGTCTCCAGCCCACCGGAGGTCAAACTGATACTGCATCGCCTAGGGCTTTTCTGTGTACAAAAGCAAGATTTTACTGTAAGTAGCACTGTTGGAAGGAAGTATGTAGTCAAATGGATACAGAGTGGCCCAAAGAGTTGGCCCAGGGCCAGTTGCCCTGGAACATGGGCCTCTCTTTGGATGTTTAAGGTTGGAGCACCCAGAGCCTGCAGAGCCGACCTGACTCTTCACTGCTTGACGGCGATGCAGCCTTCTGTGTTATGACCCAGGCCCTCAGCTGCCTGTTCTCACCGGTCAGCTTCCACATGTATTTCCCCCTACCTTTGAGGAATTTTTCCTTAACTGCCTATTTTTCTCAAACTCATATCCTCACTGTCAGCATATAAACTAGGTATGGCACTCAGAAAACAGAAAAAAAAATGCCTTCAGGCCTGGTGAGAGGGCTTAGCAGTTAAAGAGCTTGCCTGCAAAGCCCAAGCACCCAGGTTCGATTCCCCAGGACCCACGTAAGGCAGTGCACATGGTGGCACATGCCTCTGGAGTTTGTTTTCAGTGGCTAGAGGCCCTGGCATATCCATTTCTCTTTCTCTCATAAATAAATAAATAAAAATAAACAAAATATTAAGCTAGGAGTGGTGGCACCCGCCTTTAATCCTAGCACTTGGAAGGCAGAGGTAGGAGGATTGCTGTGTATGGCCTCACTCTGAGACTACATAGTGAATTCCAGCTCAGCTTGGGCTAGAGCGAGACGCTACCTCGAAAACACACGCACGCACGCACGCACACACGCACGCACGCACACATGCTCTCACACAAATTGCAACAAAGCCTTCATAATCGAATGGCTTTCTTGGGAGTTGGCAGAAACTAGGAAGTAGGGTCTTTCTGGAGGAAGTTCATCAGTGGGCATGTCTTTGAAGGGTCTGTAATATGTCCTGGCCCTTCGTCTCTCTGTCTCTCTGGGTTCCATGCGATGAGCAGCTCTAGTCTACTGTGTTCTCCTCCGCTCCATCCTCTGCACTAGGAAACCCCACCTCACCACAGACCCGAAGCAATGGCGCCAGCTGAGCGTGGACTGAAGCCTCTGACACGCTGAGGCAAACCAGATCTTTCATCTCTTGTTTTTTTCTTGTATTTTGTTGAGTGGTAGAAAGCTGGTAAAGACAGGGGTGCTTTCTGGCCTTTGCAGACAGAGCTTCTTTCCTCATCTCCTCCTCTTAGTTCAGTGCCTTCCCTTCTGCCTGACCAGTGCAGATCAAGCATCACCGACTTCAGAGAGCCTTCTGGTAGCACCTCCTGGTTAGGGCTGGACGCTCCCTGCCCTTGCCTGTATTACGTCACTAATTTACTTATCTTTCATTCCATATTTTCACTTCATATTTTCCTCACCTTTCTCAAAGGCAAAGATGTGGGTACTAGAGAATCAAACTCCGGCCTGCAGGCTCTGTGAGCAAACACCTTTAACCTCTGAACCATTGGGAGGGGGCTACAGTTAGGGTAACTGGACCCCTAAAGGTAAAAAAGGCAGGAACGTTTGCACTTGCTAGAAATGAAAGATGATCTGACTTCTTATCTCTTGCCTAGTGCTCCAGACCTATTTTTTCCACAAACAGGACCCCTCCCAGGAGGGAGGATTTTCATAGTATTTAAACTTTGTGGTTAATCAAGTTCAGCCCCTGGAACTTGGTGCCAGAGCTAATCCCTTCCTGAGACAGCCCCTAGCCCCTAACCAAGCAGCTGTCCCTCTGGTTCACCTGAACCCACCACTGAAAGGTTATAAATACCTTTGCAAGGGGAGGGCAGAGTCTCTGACCACTTGGGAGCTTCCAGCTGTGAGTTAGTTTTTCCCTGGGCTGGGCCCAGCCAGGAGGCCCAAGCCCTTGCTCTCCACATGGGCTTCTTTATCCCCTCAGCTCCCCACATGGCAGGAGCTCCTTGAACTTTACTTTCTCTTTTCTTTCCACGTTTTTTTTTTTTTCCCCTAGGTCCTCCACGTGGGATCTCTAGCCACATGGGTGCCTTTCCTTGGCTCTGCACTTCCCTCAATAAATATAATAATTTAACAATTATCCTTCTCAGTCTTCTTTTCTATTTAATTCTTGGATTAAAATCAGAAATGAACCTATGGTTTGGGGTTCAAAGACTTTCCTGGACCCCTAGCACCCTATTATACCATCTCTCCCGTCCTATGTTGGGTTTTTTTTTTGTTTGTTTGTTTTGTTTTGTTTTGTTTTTGAGGTAGGGTCTCACTGTAGCTCAGGCTGACCTGGAAAACACGCTCACACTCACAGTTGTGGAAATGCAGAAACAACCCAGTCATCAACAGAGGCTCAGCTCCATGAAGGCCTGACTCTCAGCCATGAGGAGAGCGAGGCTGACACGCATGATACGGCTGGGCCTGGAGGACCGTGTGTCAGCAGAGAAGCCAGGCAAGGGACAGACAAGAAGTGTATCTGTGGTGCCAGGGACTTGGGGGGTCAGAGAGAGAATGTGAGCGGGGACTAGGCTTCCTTTCACACTGATGGGAATATTCTGGAATTAAAAACTATTTTGATTAGCACTAGCACACCTGTTAACCCAGCACATGGAAGGTGGAGACAGTTGGATCATGAGTTTCAAGGCCAGCCTGGAATACGAGACCCTTTTTATAAAACAAACAAACAAAACCAAGGAGGCTAGGATGATCACATAGGTTGTGAACTTGAGAAACCACGGACACGGCACCTTCACACATCCTGCTTTCTTAAATCCTCCTTAATATCACCTGATAGGTTGGAGAGATGGCTTAGCGTTAAGGCACTTGCCTGCAAAGCCAAAGGACCCAGGTTTGATTCCCCAGAACCCACGTAAGCCAGATGCACAAGGGGGCGCACGCATCTGGAGTTTGTTTTCAGCGGCTGGAGACCCTGGTGTGTCCATTCTCTTTCTCTGTCTCTCTCTCAAATAAAATAAAAAACAATTACCTAATGAAGGCCTGAATCCTGTAATAGGTTCTTCCTAACACCTTGAAATTCTTCATATGTCACCACTGAGTAATTAAACCAATTTCTTTAAATACAGGTGGATTCCAGGTTGTTTTGGCTGGAAGGTATCCAAAATACAAAAACACAATTAATATATCCAAAATATACAGACCAATAAATGTAACAAGAAAAGGACTTACCAAGCAATAAAAATGAGAGGGTTGCAGTAACAAGAGTAGAAATACAGATGGAATCTTAAATGTTTTACTAGAATGCTTGAAATGATATTGCTGGGAATTTCATTCAAATTTGAGTTCAGTTGCTCCTACCACTCTTTTTTGTTTGTTTGTTTGTTTGTTTGTTTTCGAGGTAGGGTCTCTCTCTGGTCTAGGCTGACCTGGAATTCACTATAGTCTCAGGGTGGCCTCGAACTCATGGAGATCCTCCTACCTCTGCCTCCTGAGTGTTGTGATTGAAGGTGTGTGTCACCATGCTCAGCTAAGATTCTTTTTATTCATTTATTTTTTTAAACTTTTTTTCTTTTCTTTGGATTTTTTTTTAAAAAAATTTTAAATGAAAGAGAGAGAGAGGGAGAGAGAGAGAGAGAGAGAGAGAGAGAGAGAACATGATCACCTCCAGCTCATGTGAGGGCCTCCAGCTACTGTAATGGAATGCCAGACGTGTGTGCCATCTTGTGCTCATGTGTGATCTTGTGGGCTTGCGTCATAGTGCATCTGGCTTACATGGGACCTGGAGAGTAAAACATGGGTCCTTAGGCTTCACAGGCAAGCACCTTAACTGCTAAGCCATCTCCCTAGCCCTGAGATTCTTTTTAAATATTTTTATTTATTTGAGAAAGAGACAGAAGGAGAGAGAGAGTGGGTGTACCAGGGCCTCTAGCCACTGCAAACAATCCCCATGTGCATGTGCCACTGTGAATCTGGCTTTATGTGGGTACTGGGGAATCAATCCTGGGTTGTTAGACTTTGTAGGCAAGTGCCTTAATGGCCGAGCCATATCTTCGCGGAAGATCTGAGATTTTTTTTTTTTTTTAAATTTTTTAAGGTAGGGTTCTGCTCTAGCCCAGGCTCATCTGAAATTCACTATGGAGTCTCGGGGTGGCCTTGTACTCACAGCGATCCTCCTATCTCTGCCTCCCAAGTGCCGAGATTCTTTTTTTAAAAAAGTTTTTAAAGCTGGGCATGGTGGCATACACCTTTAATCCCAGCACTTGGAAGGCAGAGGTAGGAGGATCACCATGAGTTCGAGGCCACCCTGAGACTCCATAATGAATTCCAGGTAAAGTTTTTACTTGCAAGGAGAGAGGGAGAGAGAATGAATGCCTGGACCCCTTGCCATTGCAAACAAACCCAGATGCATGCACTACCCCGTGCATCTGGCTTTACATGGGTAATGGGAAATTAAACCCTTTCCAGCAGGCATTACAAGCAAGTGCCTTTAACCTCTGAACCATTTCCCCAGCCACCGCCCCGCCCCCCTGTCCAGATTCTTATTTTTTCATGCGGGAGGGAGGGAGGGGGAGGGAGAGAGAGAATGGGCACGCCAGGGCATTTTAGCCTCTGTGAACGAACTCCAGGCGCCTGCGCCCCCTTGTGGGCATGCGCGACATTGTACGCTTGCGTCACTGCTGCGTCTGGTTGGTGGCATTCTTAATGTCACGGGAAGGCGAGGTCGCTGATGAGAGCAGTGCAGCCAGAGGAGTCCAACTCAGAATCTCAGGGAACACCTGGGGTTCTTGAGATATGCCACAGAAAAGAATTTCAGGATGAGTAGTCAGAGTGAGATAGAGCTGGTGAGTTTACTAAGCACTCGAAGAGGGTCAAGTGTGGACATTCAGAGAGGACCACATCCATGTGCCTCAGTAGTTACATATGTGATTTTTAGGACTTTGGAGCTACTTAATCTGCAGTTAAGCTTAAATAGTAGGGAAACTATGTGCTGGTATATTCCTTTTTAAAACCCACACAATTCTGTCCTTGAAGAGAAGGCATTAAAGGTTCACTGTACAGACCTGCAGCTGAAGGGAGTACAATAGAGATGAAACATTAAGAGATCCTTATACATAGGTCACACTTAAGACATCGTTCATTAGCCATTTATTTTCAGAAAAACAATTTTATTTATGATGTTTCTCAGAAAGGACAGCGCAGTTCTTTTTTTGTCTGGTAAGTCATGTTGAAAACTTCTGGGTGTTAAGCCAGTGAGATAGAAATAAGAATCAGGAGAATGAGGGGACCCTTTGTCTTCTCCTGTCTATTCGTAACTATTCTCGTTAACACTAAAATCCTAAGAAATCTCGTAATTGAGAACGTCTATTCCCTTCCACGAAGTTGAAGGATTGGGGGAAAACTGGACAGAGATGCTCTGAATGGGGTGTAGCGCAAGTCCGTCATTCCCCCTGTGGCCGTGGTCCTCCAGCGGCGCCACTGAGCAGCTGGAGCGGCTGGCCGCAGGCCAAGGTCGCTCTAGCTCACAGCTACTCGGTGGTAGGGGGCGCCGCCATGCTGGGAGCGGAGGGCTCGAGCCATGGCGGCGGGTGCGCGAGTCCGAGCGCTTGTCCGGGCAGCTGCGCTGGGCAGATGCTGGAAGTGCGGCCCGGGCTGTATCTGGGTGGGGCGGCGGCCGTCGCGGAGCCCGATCGCCTGAGGGAGGCGGGCATCACGGCCGTGCTGACGGTGGACTCGGAGCCTGGTTTCCAGGCGCGGGCTGGGCTCGAGGGTCTGCGGAGCCTCTTCGTGCCGGCGCTGGACGAGCCCGAGACCGACCTGCTCAGCCGTCTGGATCGGTGCGTGGCGTTCATCGGCCAGGCGCGCGACGAGGGCCGCGCGGTGCTGGTGCACTGGTGAGTTGTGGCTTGGTCTCCACAAGGCCCCAGGAGTACGGGTGCCCGAGTCCTGCTTGGGTTGGTTCGTTCAGCAGCCACCAACTTTGGATTTTTAGTTCAATAGATGAGTGTTCAACAACTCCACACCCTAAGGTTTAGTATCCCTGTAGCACAAGCTGAACACCCACTCCCATGACTGCAGTGCAGACCAGCTGTGTTGGGGTGCAAAGATGTCATTCTTTTCCTTCCTGTCCTTAAGGGGCACTGCGAGGCAACAACATAATGATCAAAAAAGAAAATCATGAGACATTTAATCAAAGTGTTGCATGACACGGGAGGCTTAAGAAATGAAAACAGGAAAGTGTCCCTCGTTATGCTTGCATTGATAAGGAATGGACTCCCGGCCTGGAGAGATGGCTTAGCGGTTAAGGCTCATGCCTGTGAAGCCTAAGGACTGAGGTTCGATTCTCCAGTGCCCATGTAAGCCAGGTGCACATGGTGGCGCATGTGTCTGGAGTTTGCAGTGGCTAGAGGCCCTGGCCCGCCCATTCTCACTCTGTCTCTAATAATAATGATTAAAAAAAAAAAAAAAAAAGAATGTGCTGTCGTGTAGAAATGTGATTGATATGACCAACTGGTAAGAGTGAGGAGAAGCTCAGCATAGCCTGCGTTGGGGTCTTCTTGACCTGCGTTGCAGTCTTAACTCTGGGATGTTAGCAATGAGGGTCTGA
This sequence comes from Dipus sagitta, assembly GCA_036346955.1. Lineage (NCBI taxonomy): Eukaryota > Metazoa > Chordata > Mammalia > Rodentia > Dipodidae > Dipus > Dipus sagitta. The sequence continues at coordinate 336,744,389 of CM070770.1, forward strand.
GGCTTTGTGAGACTAGTTAGACAAGAGAACTAATCATACTAGGCAAATATTCCACTACCTAATCTTAAGGGAATTTCTTTATTGAGAGAATGGGCGCATCAGGGCCTCAGATGCATGTGCCACCTTGTGCATCTGGCTTACGAATTGAACCTGGGAAGCTCCTTAGCTGCTAAATCATCTCTCCAGCCCTCGAACAATACTTTTACCTATATATTTTTTTGTTTAGTTTTTTGAGGTGGAAGTCTCACTGGGTAGCCCAGGCTGTCTCCTGAGTGCTGGGATTATAGGTATATGCCTATAATCATCTCTCTAGGTTAAAAAAATTTTTTTTTTCAGATAGAGTCTGGCTGACCTGGAATTCACTATGTAATCTCAGGCTGGCCTCAAACTCACAGTGATCTTTATACTTCTTCCCAAGTTCCTGGGATTAAAGGTGTGTACCACCACACACTGTTTATTTCTAGTTTTTGAGCAAGGTGTTCTAATTACTACAATTTACTGTGGTGGAGAGAAAGGGAAGCAGGAATAAAAAGATTAAATAGGAGAACAGATATACACACATTACTATGTGCACATAGGCAGAAAGTGTAATTATCTACTAGCTTAACCATAAACTTACATATTCCTTTTCTGTAGGGAAAATTTCAGTGTAATAGTAAATGATTTTAAAGGGAATTCTGTAAGCATGGAGTAACACAACCTGGAACATAATCTGGGCTTGCAGAACAGTGATTCCCAAATAACTGTCTGGAATACCACAGGTACCAAAATAGAAGACAAGAGTGTGTGACAAAGTCTTCTTTTTGTTTTTCGAGTATTTTGAGGTAGGGATTCACTCTAGCCAAGGCTGACCTGGAATTCACTATGTTGTCTCAGGGTGGCCTTGAACTCATGGTGATCCTCTTACCTCTGCCTCCCAAGTGCTGGGATTAAAGGCGAGCATAACCACACCCAGCTTTTTTTCCTTCTTAGTGAGTCTGGATTTGAAACAAACATGGAGTCATAGTAATCTGCTAATTTACTATGTCTCAGGCTGGCCTGGAGCTCATCATGATCCTCCCATTTGGGGCCAAGTGCTGGGATTAAAGCTGTGTGCCAACATGCCGAGCTGTAACCTGCTAATTTACAATGATCAGTGTGCCGTGGTATCATACATCATATTATGGAGTGTTAGCTCTTGCATTCCTGTAGTCGAGGAGACATTAATAAAGTTGTTAAAGCTATTCAGGCTACAGAGTAAGAACAGGTAATTTTAACAATTATGTTGTAGGAAGCTGGGTGTGGTGGCACGTACCTTTAATCCCAGCACTTGGGAGGCAGAGGTAGGAGGAGCACCATGAGTTCGAAGCCACTCTGAGACTACATAGTGAATTCCAGATCAGCCTGAGCTAGAGTGAGACCCTACCTTGAAAAACAAAACAAACAAATAAACAAAAATATATGTGTATTTTATGGGGTTTGGAGAGATTGCTCAATGGTTTAGGTGCTTGACTTGCAAAGCCTGACAGCCTGGGTTCAATTGCCTGGTACCCACATAAAACCAGATGCACAAACTGCCACATGTGTCTGGAGTTTTGCAGTGGCAAAAGGCTCTGGCATGCACATTCTCTCCTCTTGCAAATAAATAAAATACGAAAAAAATTTTTGTGTATGTATGCTTTTTTTTCTTTTTCTTTTTGGTGGTGCTGGGGACTGAGCCCAGGACTTCATTAGGCAAGTGTTAACTGTACCACTGAGCTATACCCTCATCCCCAAGAGAATATTATTTTTATACTTTGTTTGGAGTGAGGAAGGGTGTGTGATGAAGGGGATCCCTTTGTTCTAAATATATGTACAGACTGAAAGTAGTGATTAAAATCAAAAGAATAGCTTGAATTTTTGTGCTTTGTGTTAAAAAAATCAAAGCTGAGTGTGGGGACACACGCCTTTAATCCCAGCACATGGGAAGGCAGAGGTAGGAGGGTCACTGTGAGTTTGAGGACACTCTGAGACTGTAATAGTGAATTCCAGGTCAGCCTGGACTAGAGTGAAACCCTACCTTGAAAAACAAACAACAACAACAAAAGAAATCAAAAGCAGTCTGGTACCAGATCTGGACGGACTTGAATGTTGAGAGCAGAGGAGCTTGGATTTGTTCTGTAGCCATTATAAGAGTTGTAAAAAGGTAGGTAATTATTTTTGAGTCATTACTGTGTCTGTATTGTTCAATTCAGAAGGAATAAGGAAGTGCAGAAGCACTTTTGTACATTGGTTGCATTTCAGAAGCTGTGGGTTAACTTGAATAGATGTAGACATGAGCTGGCCACGGCGGTACGTCTCTGTGATCCCAGCACTCACTTGGACCAGACCCTGTCTCAAGAAAACCCAGAAAAGCAAGAGAGTAGAAATGAACTGGACCTGGACTTCACCATTTATTTATTTATTTATTTTTTTGGTTTTTCGAGGTAGGGTCTCACTCTAGCCCAGGCTGACCTGGAATTCACTATGGAGTCTCAGGGTGGCCTCGAACTCACGGCGATCCTCCTACCTCTGCCTCCCAAGTGCTGGGATTAAAGGCGTGCGCCACCACGCCCGGCAGGACTTCACCATTTATAAGGCTGGGTTTCTGTCTTGGTTTTTAATTGTTGCTATTTGCTGTTTTATTTTGAAGGTCTCTTTTTCAGTCATGCAGGAGTGAGTCGCAGTGTGGCTGTAGTGACTGCTTTTATGATGAAGACGGACCAACTGACCTTTGAAAAAGCCTATGAAAACCTCCGGGCTCTCAAGCCAGATGCTAAGTGAGCACTTTTGCCATGGTAACAGTGTTACTTATGTGATGAGATTTCCTTTGAAGAAATTCATGCTTGTTTGTCACTGCAGGATGAATGAGGGATTTGAGTGGCAACTGAAAGTGTACCAGGCAATGGGTTGTGAAGTGGACACCTCCAGTGCGGCCTACAAACAGTATCGTCTGCAGAAGGCTACTGAGAAGTATCCGGGTAAGCATATACTGATGGCTAGGACACAGTGGACAAACACGTCATTTACTGGATGCTGAATGTATTATCCTTTTCTGGAAATCCTGTGAGACAGATACTGTTGTTTATTTGAAACTGTGGTTCATCCAGAAACAGCTTATTCAGGGTCTTTATAAGTGACAGGGCTGGGATTTGAATTTGTCAGTTCATTGTAGGGCGGAAGGCTTGCTGGCTACACTCTTTTATTTCATACTGACTTCTCAACGTGGAAGGGTCTTTTCTTTTAAGTTTGTAAGTTTCCAAGCTTGTTGCTTCAGATTGACACTTGATTTTTTTTTTTGTAAAAATGCAGAAACTTAATATTGACTGGTGGGTACGTTTTAATTATGTCTTATAGAATTGCAGAATTTACCTCAAGAACTTTTTGCTGTTGACCCAACCACCATTTCACAAGGGTTAAAAGATGACATTCTCTACAAATGTAGAAAGTGCAGGTAAAATATTTTTGTGTTCTCTGAAAATTTTATTTTCTTAGTCACTGAAAAACATTGGAGTTTTATTTTATAGAAGAGTTTGTTTAATGGAATATTACAGAAATATTTAGTTCCTGTCAGCTTTTAGGAAGAGTATAGTGTCTTAACAGTAATCAGTGGTAGGGCTATTGACATTTTAAGTAGTGCACATGTTATCTTATTTTGGCCTCTGAGAAATAGTGCACATTTTATTTGCTTTTTTCTCTTTTTGGAAGTTAATAGTTTTGGTGTTTTTTTTTTGTTTTTTTTTTTTTTTTTCTCCCAGGAGATCTTTATTTCGAAGTTCTAGTATTTTGGATCATAATGAAGGAAATGGACCTATAGCCTTTGCCCACAAGAGAATGACACCATCTGTCGTGCTTGCCACAGGGAGGCAGGCTCAGTGTACATCCTACTTCATTGAACCTGTACAGTGGATGGAGCCTGCTTTGCTGGGAGTGATAGATGGACAGGTGAGAACAAATTTACTGTCTACAAATCCATTGTGTCATCGAATTTTGCTTCTTTCTGCATTTAAACCATATTTTAGCCATGGTGTGTGTGTGTGTGTTTTTTTTAATCTCCACTAGAAGCTTTATTTTTATTTATTTGTTAGCAGAGAGAGATAGAAGAAAGAGAGAGAGAATGGGCATAGCAGGGCCTCTAGCCACTGTAAATGAACTCCAGACACATGCCTCACCCTGTGCATCTGGTTTATGTGGGTACTGGGGAATTGAACCTGGGTCCTTTGGCTTTGTAGGCAAGCACCTTAACTGATAAGCCATTTCTCCTGCCCTCTATAATATTTTTATGTTGGAAATTTAATCCAGGTCCTCATGCATGATATGTATTCTACCACTGAACTCTAACCCAGCCACATGTAATGATAATTTTAAATAAATTTGAAAGGTGGTGTGGTCCATAGCTGGGCATGTGTAGCTGGGCATGGTGGTACACACCTTTAATCCCAGCACTTGGGAGGCAGAGGTAGGAGAATTGCTATGAGTTTGAGGTCAGCCTGAGACTACGTAGTGAATTTCAGGTCAGCCTGGGCTAGAGAAACCAAAAACAGTCTGTAGTAGGTATTTTATAAAACCTTTTTATACTTTTTTTTTTTCGGTTTTTCGAGGTAGGGTCTCACTCTAGCCCAGGCTGACCTGGAATTTACTATGGAGTCTCAGGGTGGCCTCGAACTCACGGCGATCCTCCTACCTCTGCCTCCTGAGTGCTGGGATTAAAGGTGTGCGCCACCACGCCCAGCTAAACCTTTTTATACTGATGCATTTGATTTATATAATAACTGTAGATAAGATAAATTTTGCAATTTGTAAATCAGGAGGTTTAATTTGCATTTGTAAATTAAACAAGTTCTGCCTGGAAAGTGGAATCTGCATGTTCTGTTCAGATAAAGCTGCTTTTTGAAAAACCAACTTTATCATTATCTAGTTCACTCACCATTAAATATGCCCATTTAAAATTTCTCATAGTGGGGCTGGAGAGATGGCGTTAGTTAGTTAAAAGCGCTTGCTTGCAAAGCCAAAGGACCCAGGTTCGATTCCCCAGTACCCATATAAAGCCAGATGCACAAAGTGGCACATGCATCTTGAGTTTGTATGTAGTGGCAACAGATCCTGGCATGCCATTCATTTTTCTCTCCCCCCTTCTCTGCTTGCAAATAAATAAATAGATAAAGTATTAAAAAATAATATTCTGATAGTGAATACATGGACCCATTTCTGTGCCCCTAGGCATGATAGATATAAAATGTTTGTGGAGAGATGGCGTAGTGATTAAGGCGTATGCCTGCAAAGCCTAAGGATCCAGGTTCGATTTTCCAGATCCCACGCAAGCCAGATGCACATGATGATGCCTACATTTGGAGTTTGTTTGCAGTGGCTGGAAGCCCTGGCATTCCCATTCTCACTCTATTTCCTTCTCTCTCTGTCTCTAATAGATACATAAAAATAAATCTTGAAAAAAAATTAAAAAAATTTTGTGGGGTAAAAAAATGTTCATTTTAAAATGTCTTTTTACTTAAGACCAATATCTCTGTTAATTTACCAGTTGTTTATAGTTTGTTAGTAAATGCTTTATGTCCTTGGCCCATTTTCCCTTGATCTTTTTCTTATTGATTTATAGGTACTCTTTACATACTATAGATGTTAATACTACTCAAATTAGTGGTACAACTTATATTAAAGTGTCAAAATGTAGCCAAATGTATTATTTTTTTCCCCCGTTTTGCCTGTGAAAGGACCTTATGAAGTATCCCAGGCTGGCTTTGTTTAATATAGCTAAAGTTCTCCTCAAACTCTTTATGGTTCTCTGGCCTCCATCTCCTAAATAATACTGGGATTATAATTTGTTCCACTATGCCTGGATGTATTCTTTTTTTTTTTTTTTAATTTATGGCTTCTAAGTTTTATTTTATTTTTTGGTTTTTCAAGGAGCGGTCTCATTCTAGCTCAGAGTGACCTGGAATTCACTGTGTAGTCTCAGAGTGGCCTAGAACTCATGGCGATCCTCCTACCTCTGCCTCCTGAGTGCTGGGATTAAAGGCATGTGCCACCATGCCCGGCAATATTTTATTTTTTATGAGAGAGAGAGAATGGGCATGCCAGGGCCTCCAGCCACTGCAAACAAACTCCAGACACATGCATCACCTGTGCATCTGACTTACATGAGTCCTGGAGAATAGAACCTGGATCTTTCGGTTTGCAGGCAAGTGCCTTAACCATGAAGCCATTCTCCAGCCCGGCTTCTAAGTCTTTAAAAAAAATTTTTTTTCTGCCGGGCGTGGAGGCACATGCCTTTAATCCCAGCACTCAGGAGGCAGAGGTAGGAGGATTGCCATGAGTTCGAGGCCACCCTGAAATTACATAGTATAATTCCAGGTCAGCCTGAGCTAAAGTGAAACCCTACCTCGAAAAACAATTAAAAAAAATTCTTTAAACCTTTATTTATTTATTTTATGAAATAGAGAGAGAATTGGTGTGCCAGGGCCTTCAGCTACTGCAGTGGAACTCCAGATGCATGCACCACCTTCAGTGCATGTGTGACCTTGCGTGCTTCCATCACCTTGTGCATCTGGCTTATGTGGAACCTGGAGAGTCAAACATGAGTCCTTAGGCTTCGCAGGCAAGGGCCTTAAAGTCTAAGCCATCTCTAGCCCAGCTTCCAAGCTTTTGTAGTATTCGCTCAGTGACAGCAGATCTTTAAATCAGGAGTTCACTTCTAAGTATATGTTAAATAGAAAATTAGTAGGGCACTAGAATCCTACCATGCATTGTTTTAAAAATATTTTTATCTATTTATTTGAAAGAGAGAGAGGGGTCCCAGATAGACAAGAGTATAGGTGCTCCAGGACCTCTAGCTGCTGCAAACGAACTCCAGATACATGTGCTACCTTGTGCATATGGCTTTAAGTGGGTCCTGGGGAATCAAACCTGGGTCCTTTGGCTTTGCAGGTAAGTTCCATAACCAGTAAGCCATCTCTCCGGCTCCTACCATGCAGTTTTGTCCTTTATGGGGTTTTTTGTTTGTTTGTTTGTGTTTTTGGTTTTTCGAGGTAGGGTCTTACTCTAGTTCAGGCTGACCTGAAATTCACTATGTAGTGTCAGAGTGGCCTCGAACTCATGGCAGTCCTTCTACCTCTGCCTCCCGAGTGCAGGGGTTAAAGGTGTGCGCCACCATGCCTGGCCTTTCTGTTTTTGTTTGAGCTTCTGGCTTCACTTAGTGGTGTAGTCAGTTCCAATGAACTTCTAAACAGTTTGTGGGAGGAAGGGATTTAGTTCCAGGGCAAGTTCCAGCAGTTGCAGAAGAAGGTGCCCCTGCCCCCCTTCATAGATCCAAATATAGAGAAACAGCCAGACAACCAGCAAATACCAAAATGCATCAAGCACAAACCCAGAGCTTTGTGCCAGAGCACAAACTGCCCTACATACCTTTTGGCTGGAATTAGATCTTAGGTTTGCCCCTGGTGACATGCCCCCTCCAGTAGGCTGCTAGAGACTTCCGCTGGAAGCTTAAATGCCTGAGGCTATAGGGGACATATATTCATATTCAGACCACCACACGTGGGTATTGGACAATATAACCTTGGCAGTCAGGCTTTGCAAACAACGACTTAGCCATTTCTCCTGGAGTGCTCCCCCCCCCCCCGCCCATATTTAAAAATTTATGTTTTGGAGAGAGAGAGGGGGAAAAAAAAAAAAGAAAAAAAAGAAGGGGCAGATAGAGAGAATGAGCATGCCAGGGCCTCTAGCCACTGCAAACATACTCCAGACACATGTTTCACCTTGGTTTACGTGGGTGTTGGGGAAATTGAACCTGGGTCCTTAGGCTTGGCAGGCAAGTGCCTTAATGGGTAAGCCATCTCTTCAGCCCCTAAAATGATGTTTTTTATTTGAACTTTTTTAAAAAAAATATTTTATTTATTTATTTATTTGCAAGCAGAGAGAGAGAGAGAGAGGAGATAGACAGAGAATGGGCACACCAGGGCCTCTAGCCGCTGCAAATGAACTCCAGATGCATGCACCCCTTGTACATCTGGCTTATGTGGGTACTGGGGAATTGAACTTGGGTCTTGTGGCTTTGTAGGCAAGCACCTTAACCTCTAAGCCGTCCCTTCAATCCTGAACCTCCCCCCCTTTTTTTTGTTTATTTGTAAGCAGAGAGAGAGGGAGAGCATGGGTATGCCAGGGTGTCTAGCCACTGCAAACAAACTCCAGATGTATACACTGCTTTATGAATCTGGCTTTATGTGGGTACCGGGGAATTGAACTTGGGTCATTAGGCTTTGTAGGCAAATGCCTTAACTGCTAAGCCATCTCTCCAGCTCCTGAACTCCTTTTTTTTTTTAATGTTTTTTAAAACTTCATTTATTTGAGAGAGAATGAATGGGTGTGCCAGGACCTTCAGTTGGTGCAAACAAATTCCAGACGCGTGCATGGGACCTGGAGATTCCAGCATGACTTCGTAGGCTTCACAGGCAAGCACCTTAACTGCTAAGCCATCTCTCCAGCCCTGATTTGAACTCTTAGGTTGCAAACTTGATTAAAAGTCATAAAAATCTTCCTTAATTGAGTCTTAAGTTTGAGCTTGTCGCCTTCAGCCTGGGATTCACCTGTTCCTCCTCCTAAGTAGGAAATGCCCCGTAAGCAATAAGTGTAGTGTGTGGCCTTCTACAGTGTACGGCCAAGGTGGTTACTTATTGTGTAAAAGTGAATTTAGTAATACGTTTGCTTTATTTCAGCTTCTTTGCCCAAAATGCAGTGCCAAGTTGGGTTCCTTCAACTGGTATGGTGACCAATGCTCATGTGGTAGGTGGATAACTCCTGCTTTTCAAGTGCATAAGAACAGAGTGGATGAAATGAAAGTACTGCCGCCTTTGGGGTCACAGACAAGAAGATTATGAACTTGTGACATTTGGTAGCTCCGAAGGAAACCTGATATTTGCTGCCCTCGTCATCCTTCATAGTGGATTATCTAGCTTTTAGGGAAACATTTCATTTGGGATATGAGATAATCACTTGATGTAAACTGAAAACTGCTTGGTTAGCTCATCACATGCAATAATTAGAAGACATGGCAATCCAAGGTGTTAATTCTGATTTGATATTAAAATCTTTCATAATTTAGATGCAGTGTGCCTTTTTTTTAATACTTTATTTTCTATTTTTTTTTTTTTTTTTTTTTGAGCATGCTAGGCAAATGTTCTACCACTGAGCAAAATCTACAGCCCTCCTATTTTAAGAAGTTATTTTGTAGCTGGGTGTGGTGATGCATGCCTTTAATCCCAGCACTTGAAAGGCAGAGGTAGGAGGATCACAGTGAGTTCGAGGCCACCCTGAGACTACATAGTGAATTCCAGGTCAGCCTGGGCTACAGAGAGACCCTACCTCAAAAAACCAAAAAAAAAAAAAAAAAAAAAAAGGGCTAGAGAGATGACTTAGCGGTTAAGGCACTAGCTTGCAAAGCCAAAGAACCCAGGTTCAATTCCTCGGTACCCACATAAGCCAGATACACAAGGTGGCACATGTATCTGGAGTTTGTTTGCTGTGGCTGGAGGCCCTGGTGCGCCCAATCTCTCTCTCTCTCTCTCTCTCTCTGTTATTCTCAAATAAAAATTTAAAAACCTTAAAAATAAATAGAAAGTTATTTTGTGGTAAATAGTACTAGATAAAAACTGTAGAAACTCAAAATATATTAATATCTAGTGTTGCATTCAGGGTCATATTGCTGGTAGAAATCACCCAACCAAGAGCAGTTTGTGGGAAAAAAGAGGTTTATTTTGGCTTACAGGCTCGAGGGGAAGCTCCATGATGGCAGGGAAAGCAATGGCATGAGCAGGGTGAACAATAGCAACAGGAGAGTGTGCCACACACTGGCAAGGGGAAACTGGCTACAATACCCATAAGCCTGCCCCAACAATACACCGCCTCCAGCAGGTGTTAATTCCCAAATCTCCATCAGCTGGGAACCTAGCATTCAGTACACCTAAGTGTATGGGGGACATCTGAATCAAACCACCACATCTAGGTAATAGTTGGTTTTCAGAAACTTCTGAGACTTAATTGGTTGTATTTTAAAAAGATTTCTGAGCTGGGCGTGGTGGCGCATGCCTTTAATCCTAGCATTCGGGAGGTAGAGGTGGAAGGATTGCAGTGAGTTCGAGGCCTCCCTGAGACTACAGAGTGAGTTCCAGCTCAGCTTGGGCTAGAGCAAGCCCCTCTCTTGAAAAACCAAAAATGAAAAAGGATTTCTTTCTTTCTTAAGAGAGCTACTTATGCCTGTGTTGTGTGACTTTTTCTGGAAAGAGGAACAAACATTTATTCATCCCAGATTGAGCACTGACAGGAGCCCAAAGAAATGATTTTACTCAAGCTTGGTAAACCAATGAGGTTTTGGAGGTTACTTAAAGGAGATGGGTGACTCCCCCGAAAGCCCACTCCAGCATCAGAGACCACTGGTGAAGTAGCGGTCCTGGAGCTCCCTGTTCAACTTGCCCTCAGCTAAGCTTGTGGGAGAGGCTCCCGCAGTATTACTTGTGCAGCCCTAGGGCAGGGCCTGTGAATCCTGTGAGGTTCAGTTTCCTGTGCCTGGTAAGTTTCCTGAGGCCCCTCCTGGAGGGCATCTTTCCATTCTTAGAAAGTGCCTATACAATACCCTGGATTTTTCTTGGAAATGTAAAGGCCCTAGTAAAATACTAACTAAATTAAAATGTGGTTTTGCCTGTACTATTTAGACATATATGGACATTTTTAAAATTTAAATTAAATTAAATTTTTTCTCAATTTTTTAAACATTTTCCATGATTATAAAAAATATCCCCTGGTAATACCCTCCCTCCCCCCTTTCCCCCTTTGAAATTCCATTCTCCATCATATCCCCTCCTCATCTCAAGCAGTCTCTCTTCCATTTTGATGTCATGATCTTTCCATCCCCTTCTGATGGTCTTGTGTAGGTAGTGTCAGGCACTATGAGGTCATGGATATCCAGGCCATTTTATGTCTGGAGGGAGCACGTTGTAAGGAGTCCTACCCTTCCTTTGGTTGTCACATTCTTTCTGCCACCTCTTCCGCATTAGACCCTGAGCCTTGGAAGGTGTGATTGAGATGTTACTCTGTACTCTAGTCACTTCTTTTCAGCACCATGATACCTTCTGAGTCGTCCCAAGATCACTGCCATCTGAAAAGAGAAGATTCTCTACCCAAAGTGAGAGTGGCATTAATATAAGGGTATGAATATTAAGAGAAGTGCTTACTGGGCAGTTTGATAAGCATAGTATATACACTTATCCAGACATCAGCAGATGTTACACCCCTAGGGCTCATGACTACCCCTGTTTTAAGTTTTCAGTATCAGGGATGTATTCCCTCTCATGGAGCGGGCCTCCAGTCCAATTGGAGGGCAGTTGGTTTCCACCATGACAGATGTGCCACTATTGTACCCATTGGCTCATTTGGCCTGGCTGGCCAATTATAAGGCTTGCAGTGTCCACTGTTGAGTGTCTTCACTGGTGGTATCTCTTTCTCCCATTGAACTGCATGTAGAATGGCTTCTTCCAGCTTTCTGTCAGCTGGTCTACATGGAGGAGATTATCAGCTCAGTTCCAGCAGGATTTCTCAGTAACTTGCAGCCCATATATGTGGAGTCTTCAGGAGTAGGGTCTTGTTTTTTTTTTTTTTTTTTTTTTTTGCTTTTTCGAGGTAGGGTCTCACTGTAGCTCAGGCTGACCTGGAAATCACTCTGTAGTCTCAGGGTGGCCTCGAACTCATGGAGATCCTCCTACCTCTGCCTCCCGAGTGCTGGGATTAAAGGCGTGCGCCACCATGCCCGGCTTTTTTGTTTTTTGTTTTTTGGGTTTTTTTTTGCTGCAGTAGGGTCTTAACATCGATTCCTGGTGGGAAACCAAGGGCCTTGGCAATGGCCTATAATGTTTTGGGGGCATCAGGGACCTCTCTGGCCAACAACTCACTGGAAGGTATCCCATCCCTGGTACTGAAAATTTTCTAGCAACGACCTACGGCTCCTGAGTGTTACATATGGACATTTTAATAAAACGGAGGCAGCTTGTGGCTAGAGAGATGGTCCAGTGGGTAAGAGCACTTGCAGGAGGGTTCGAGTAACCCTGGTTTCGATTACCGCATAACCATCGAGTAACCCTGGTTTCGATTACCCCATAACCACATAAACAGTTGGGTGTGGTCACAAACACCTATAACCCCAGCCTGTGGGGAGCAGAGATAGGGAGGGTCTTGCCCTAAAACATACAGGTGAGTGATACAGGAAACACGACTTTCTCCTCTCTACAGAGCACACGGGGTGCACAAATCTGCACACATGTGCATGTACCACACACAAAATGAGACACCACCTGAAGTAATCTACATAAAGAAATGTATTAGTGGGGCTGGAGAGATGGCTTAGCAGTTAAGGTGCTTGCCTATGAACCCTAAGGACCCAGGTTCGATTCTCCAGTACCCACATAAGCTGGATGCACAAGGTGGCACATGCGTCTGAGTTCTTTTGCAGTGGCTAGAAGCTCTGGTGTGCCCATTCTCTCTCTCTGTCTGCCTCTCCTCAAATAAGTAAATAAATAGATAAATAAAAATTAAGAAATGTATTAATATTTTTTATTTATCTTTGTTTATTTTTATTTATTTGAGAGCGACAGAGAGTAAAAGAGGCAGAGAGAGAGAGAGGGAGGGAGAGAAAATGGGAGTGCAAGGGCCTCCAGCCACTGCAAATGAACGCCAGATGTATGCACTACCCTGTGCATCTGGCTTACATGGGTCCTGTGGAACCAAGCCTCAAACCAGGGTCCATAGGCTTCACAGGCAAGTGTTTAACCGCTAAGCCATCTCTCCAGCCCCTTAATGGTTTATTTTTGATTTAGGGCCCCACTCTAGCCCAGGCTGACCTGGAATTCACTATGTAGTCTCAGGGTGGCATTGAACTCACAGCAATCCTACCTCTACCTCCCAAGTGCTGGGATTAAAGGTGCGTGCCACCACACCCATCTGATTTCAAGGTAGGGTCTCACTCTAGCCCAGGCTGACCTGGAATTCACTATGTAGTCTCAGGGTGGCATTGAACTCACAGCAATCCTACCTCTACCTCCCAAGTGCTGGGATTAAAGGTGCGTGCCACCACACCCATCTGATTTCAAGGTAGGGTCTCACTCTAGTCCAGGCTGACCTGGAACTCACTATGTAGTCTCAGGGTGGCCTCAAGCTCACGGGGATCCATTTACCTCTGCCTCCTGAATGCTGGGATTAAAGGCGTGTGCCACCATGCCCGGCAGGTAGGTATATTTTTAAAAGTACAAATAATAGTTTATTTGAGACAGGGTCTTATGTAGCCCAGACTGACCTTTCACTTGCTATATAATTGAGGATGACCTTGAATTTATGATCCACCTGCCTCCTCCTCTCGAGTGCTAGGATTGTAGGTAGATGTCCAGTTTGGTAGATTTTTTTTTATTTTTGGTTTTTGGAGGTAGGGTCATATTCTAGCCCAGGCTGACCTGGAATTCACTATAAAGTCTCAGGGTGGCTTCAAACTCGTGGTACTCCCCATACCTCCGCTTCCTATGTGCTGGAATTAGAGGCATGTGCCACCATGCCCAGCTCGTCAGATATTTTTATGATGAGTAAACAAATGTCAGCAAGTGCCTTGAACTGCCTTAGCCATCTTCCCAGTCCCTCCTTTGTTTTTAAAATAATAATTTGTGTTTGAGAGAATGGTTGCACCAGGGCCTCCAGCCCCTGCAAATGAACTCTAGATATATGTGCTACCATGTGTATCTGGGGAATTGAACCTGGGTCCTTAGGCTTCATAGGCAAGTGCCTTAAATGCTAAACCATCTCTAGCCCTTTTTATGTATTTGAGAGAGAGAAAGAGGCAGAGAGAGAGAGAGAGAGAGAGAGAGAGAGAGAGAGAGAGATTGAGACAATGGGTGTGCCAGGTTCTCTAGCCACTGCAAACAAATTCCAGATACTTGCAACACGTTGTACATCTGGCTTTACATGGGTAAATGGGAATTGAACCTGGGTCCTTTGGCTTTGCCAGCAAGCACCTTAATCCCTAAGCCATCTCACCAGCCCCCTGTTTTTTTGATTCAAGGTTTCATGTAGCCCAGGCTGGCCTCAATCTTAATACATAGTGGAGCATGGCTTTGAATCTTGATCCTCCTGTCTCCTGAGTGCTGGAATTAAAGGTGTGTGCCATGCCTGGCTTCTTTATGTAAAAGCTTAGCAGGAGCTGGGTGTGGTGGTGCACGTCTTTAATCTAGTTGAATTCGAGGCCAACCTGAGACTAATTCCAGGTCAGCATGGGCTAGAGCAAGACCCTTGAAAAACCAATAAAGAAAAAAATTAGCAGCGATAGTGGTGCCTGCCAGGAGGTGGAGGTAGAATCAAAGGCTCAAGGAGATTGAGAGGTTGGCTCACAGTTGCAAGCCTGCCAGCCTGAATTCAATTTCCAAGCACCCACTTAAACTTGGACACAGTGGCCCCTGTACCTGATCCCAACAGGCCTGCAGCGATGGGAGGTGGAGCCAGGAGAATCGAAGCTCACAGGCCCGGGTAGACCGGTCCACTCACAGCTGCAAAAGGAGAGAGCAGTCTTAAGATGGAAGGAGAGGACAAACACCCCAAAATTGTCCTGTGACCTCACACACACAGCCATACACACATTGAAAAAAATACTAAGGATATTGAGGTCAGTCTGGATTAGAGGAGACTCTCAGAAAACTGGAACAGGGCCATTTTCTTTCTGGGTCCATGCTACCAGGAACTGGCCAATAACTTGGTCTCGACAGCCAACATGTCAGACATGGGCCATGGAAAGGTGGCTGATCCTGGGCTGGGTGCCCTACATCAGGTTTAAGAAGTGGAGCATCTGCAGACGCCTCCAGTGAGTCTTGGTGTCCCACTGTGGCGTCTGCTGCATGGGAACAGCCCCAGAGCTGTGGGTATACACTGAGGAAATCCATGTGTGGTAGCATTTTGTGTTACTCTGACACCTTATAAAATTTAAAGTTTTTGTGAAACATATAAACAAATGCTCATATTAAAGGTTTTCTTTCTTTCTTTCTTTTTTTTTTTTTTTTTTTGGTTTTTCGAGGTAGGCTCTTACTCTGGTCCAGGCTGATTAACTAGGTAGTCTCAGGTTGGCCTCGAACTCAAGGTGATCCTCCTACCTCTGCCTCCCGAGTGCTGGGATTAAAGGCGTGCGCCACCATGCCCGGCTCACATGAAAGTTTTAAATGCTTTACTTTGGATGGGGTAGGTCATCCTTTTCTTTATAGAAATAAAAAGGAATCATTTAAAAATCTTTAATTTAGGCATGATGATTTAGGACAGTTGGATTTACACATTTATTGACCCCTCCCCCAATGATTCCTGAGCATTAAGGCACAGTGGAGACAGTACTGCACAGAAGCCAGTGTGTGCTAACCACTCTGTGGTCACTCCTGGAAAGTGAGCAGGCCTTTGTTGCTTTTTTCCACAAAGGTATTAGTGCTCTTCTGAGAAAGTTGTAAAGGCCATTTACATCAGCTTTAACTCATTCTTATATAAGATGGGATAACGTGAGGATCTTTGTGATATAACCTAAAACTTACTCCACTACCCAGTAGTGGTTTTCCCCTCTAGAACTGCACTGTGTTGCTCCCCATGTACCCATCACTTGGCACTTAATGTGGATTACCTTATTCTCCCTTCACAGGTAAAACTGAAGCTTAGAAAGATTGTCACTTCCTTAAAGTTATCTTATTAGTAAATGGTTGAACCTTGGTTAATACCAAGACTGACTCCAAAATATGAATTTTAACCTTTAAGCCCTAAAGATATCATACTCAAATGTTGATTTGATTATAAAATCTGATAGTACTAATGTGATGCATTTTATTTACTTATTTTAATGTGATGCAATTTTTTTTTTTTTTTTTGGTTTTTCGAGGTAGGGTCTCACTCTAGCTCAGGCTGACCTGGAATTCACTATGGAGTCTCAGGGTGGCCTCGAACTCATGGCGATCCTCCTACCTCTGCCTCCCGGGTGCTGGGATTAAAGGCGTGCACCACCACGCCCGACTAATGTGATGCGATTTTAACTAAGTTGTAAATACACTATTCATGCTCCTCATTAATACCCATTTATAAGTTACCACTAGAGTACAAATTGAGGCCCCTATGTGCCAGCTGGGTCCTTAGGCTTTGCAGGCAAGCGCCTTAACTGCTAAACCATCTCTTCAGCCCACTGCATTGTTTTATTATCTTGACAAATCCACTCTCATAATGACCTTGGAGGCCAGGTTTGGATTCAGAATGCTCCAGTTTTTAAAAAAAATACTTGATTTATTTGCAAGCAGAGAGGAGCAGGGGTGGGGGGAGAAAGAGAAAGAATGGGGCATGCCAGGTCCTCCACCACTGCAAACGAACTCCAGATGCACGCTCCACCTTGTGCATCTGGTTTATGTAGGTCCAGACGCATGCTTTACCTTGTGCATCTGGCTTATGTAGGTACTGAGGAATCGAACCTGGGTCTTTAAGGCTTTGCCAGAACGTGCCTTAACTGCTGAGCCATCTCTCCAGCCCAGAATGCTCCAGTCTTATAGAACTCCACCACAGCATGGCTATGCAGGCAGAGTTAGCACCTGCCTTTTTCCTCTCCCAGCCCTTCCTTGGTTCTGCAGCAAGAAGACCTGGACGCAGGCGCTCATACACCTCACAATTCCCACCTTTTCTCTACACAGCTGGTCTCCACTGTTGCCTCAGTTTACTCTTTTTTAGGTAGGTTCTTGCTCTAGCCCAGGCTGACCTGGAATTCTCCTTGTAGTCTCAGGGTGGCCTCGAACTCACAGTGATCCTCCAGCCTCTGCCTCCCTAGTGCTGGGATTAAAGGCGTGAGCCACCATGTTTCTTTAAGTTTACTTTAATTCAGAGGTTTGAGGGAGTTCTGGAAGTAGAATTGAAGCCATTTTAAGTTCAGTCATGATTGTCTTTTAAGAGACGAAGGTTTCTGTTAGATAGAGCAAACTGACTTTATTTTTATGTGAACTTTTACGTGTACAGCTGACCCAGAATAAAAGTGTTATAAATTTGACCTTAAATAAAAATTGATTATTCTGATGACCGAAGGAATCACATTTAATGTGCGTGAACTTCAAGACCTGCCTTTGATCCCAGCGTTTTCCTGCATGGCGCAATCAGTAGTAACATCCAGCCACGAGGAGTCCCGAGGATTCTGGGAAACTCTTGTTTTGTTCGTAACCATGGGAAAGATTCACTGGGTCCTAGAGGGATCCGCGTTCTCTCACCACAGCGTCTTTCAAAGATTGGCCGCTGAAATTGAGTAACATTACTAAGTAGGATTCTCGAAACTATTTATCAAATTCAATTCTTATTTTCAAATGGAGTTCCCCACCAGTGTGATTTTTCTTTTAAGTAAAACCCGGAACTTGAATTTTAGTAATAAAATGACTGACAATTTATTGCAGGTTTTAAAGGGTAGGCAGG
The DNA here is from genome assembly GCA_036346955.1 of Dipus sagitta. Lineage (NCBI taxonomy): Eukaryota > Metazoa > Chordata > Mammalia > Rodentia > Dipodidae > Dipus > Dipus sagitta. Next base: position 336,761,882 of record CM070770.1, read on the forward strand.
CTCCTTTTTTTTTTATTTTTTTTATTTTTTAGTTGAGAGAGAGAGAATGAGAGGAAGACGTGCCAGGGCCTCCAGCCATGCAAACGAACTCCAGAAGCATGCGTCCCCATGTGTATTCTGGTTTATGTGGGTCCTGGGGAATCGAACCTAGGTCCTTAATGCTTTGCAGTCAAGCACCTTAACCGCTGAGCCCTCCATCCAGCCCCTTGTTCGAACTTTTATTAGTAGGTTTAAAAATTCATCTTTAGGAGATTAAGTGTGGGTATGGGGAGTTTATCTTACACATTTGCTTTAAAAAAATTTTTTTTTTTGGTTGTTTGAGGTTGGCTCACACTAGCCCAGGCTGACCTGGAATTCACCATGTAGTCTCAGGGTGGCCTCGAACTCACGGTGATCCTCCTCCCTCCCGAATGCCGTGATTACAGGCGTGCGCCATCACGCCCGGCTTAGTCTCATTCTGTTGTGAGCTCTCTATCTACTTCGTGATACTAAGAATAACCAGGCACTAACTACTCTGTTTCATTTTTTATTATAAAATTTTGTTTAAACGAAGCGGTGTCCGTGTGCCCTCCCCCGAAAACAAACCAAACCAAAACAAAACAAAAAACCTAGCGTACTAGAAAGTCCTGAAAACTCAAAAGGGAAATATTTACTCAGAGATCCGTTTGGCTCACTAGCTGACGTTTCCTTGGCTGGTTTCCACCAAAGCCCAGTGCTGTTGAAAAAGATTGTCTTCATTCGGCCACCGTCCTTCAGCGTTACGGAGTATTTTGTCCGCCCGCCGCCGCCGTCCCAGATACTACTCACTGAGTTCCCGAGCGGACAGGGCTTGTTTCGGGAGAGCCGGCAGGTGTGGCCGGCACCATGGAGTCGCCTTTTAGTCCGGGACTTTCTCTCAGAGCAGAAGAAGATTGGGGTGAGTGCGATCTGTGAACGTACCAGGGTGGCTCCGGGCCGCGACCCCGGGTTTCTTCTTTTTTCCGCGCACTGCCGGTGACAGGTGTGGACGAGCTTCGCCCGCGGAGCGAGACCCATCGGTGCCGGCTCTGAAGAGACCGACAGAATCGTCGGGCTTCGGCTCAGGCCCCAGCCAGGGTACCGTGCGGTCTTAATTGGAATTGCTGTGGTTTTTCTGTTTATTCCCGGGGCGAAGCACCCTGTGGTCTGAATGTGGGACAGGATGGCGGTGGCCTCGGAAACGGCCGCAGGCTGTTGTCTCCGACCGTGGGGTGTGGGCGGTGATCACAGTGGAATCTGTGCATGTCCACGCGCTCGTGCTATGGTAAGAGAATATGGATGAAATGGGGGGAAAAAAATCCCCCATCTCTTCCGCTTCCATTACTGGTTTAAGGCTAATGTCCATATTGGCAGAGAAGCAAAACACCCAAGCGCCCGACCTCGTGTGCCTGATCAACCAGCGCTAGCACTTACAAAGTGATGCAATCCTGGCTGCCGGCCAGATACAGCTGTGGATCTTCTCGTTAAGGGTGGCTTGCTTGCTTGCTTTGGTGTTCAGGAAAGATGGAGTGGACTGTAGTTGGGAATGACAGCCGAGAAACTGCCACCCAAGTTTAGAGGAAGCTTTTATTCCCTTCTTTATTACGGTACATAACACTAATATTTTCTTCTGTTCCAGTATGAATTTGGGGTTCTGTAAGTATCTGAAAGGGTACTGTAGTGAGACTAATCATTCACCAACTTTGGAGTTTGGGGCAACCCCCTAGTAGCATTTTTCTCTCTTGAATTATCAACATTCCACTTCAGAATAAGTGGAATCTTAAATCTACTTGCTGAACATCCTTATTTAATTCTCCATTGGCAGATAGTCTGTAAAATTGCAATCCATGAGAGATTTATTTGAACTTCTGAGTAGGTTTTCTGTTTCTGGAAAAACTTCAGACTTTTTCCCAAGTTACTTTTTTCAGGGCAAGTACTTCACACGCAATATTTTGTCTTGTCTTCACAACACTCTAATGAGGTACTGTTATTTTACGGAGGAGGAAAGGGAGGCCAAGATAATTTGTGCTCAGAGGTTTAGAGCTTGTGAGCACAGACGCAGGATCAGGACCAGGGTTGTCTCTATTCTGTAATGCTTCTCTAAATTATTTCTACAGGTTGGTATTCTTCTTATGCTACCTCAGTTCTTCTTTTGGGTGGGGGCAGCGGGCTCAAAGTAGTACCATACCTGTACCGTAGGCTGACCCGGAATTCACTATGTAGTCTCAGGCTGGCCTTGAACTCACAGTGATCCTTCTATCTCTGCCTCCCGAGTGCTGTGATTAAAGGCGTTTGCCCTGCAATGCCACAGTTCTAACAAGTCTTATTTCATTATGTTGGAGGTAGTTATGATTTGTTTCTTGAGTTAGTTGATTATTATATTTTCATGGTGTGTCTTAACCTGTAACTGGGAGGCACTTCTTGAAAGCATTGTTGCATTTTGTGTCCTGATACCCAGGCTGCACTTTCCTGACACGTAGTAGACTTAACACTGTTTAACAGAACTTTCAGTTCTTTGAAGTTGGTTGACTGACTCTTATTTCTCAGGTATCCTGCCTCTCCTTGAGCCTCTCTTTCTCATTGTATTCCAGGTTTCCCTTTTCAAACTGCTAGCACTCTTTTCTTGGTTTAATACTTGGTTGTATTCCTCAGGTGTCCAGTAGGTAGCTTTTAATTTTTGGAAGTTACCATTTTGCATTTTCAGGTGTTTTCTCATGTACTTGATGTTTTATAAATATTTATGTAATTATTTGAGAGAGGGGGTGCATGTGCCATCTTGTGCATCTGGCTTACATGGATACTGGGAAATTGAACCTGAGTCTTTAGGCTATGCAGGCAAGCGCTTTAACCACTAAGCCATCCCTCCAGCCCGTACTTGATGTTTTAAAATAGTATGCTTTTCATGTCTTTTTTTTGTGACTTTTGTGATTTTAGCTAGGATTGCCTGCATGAGCATGGGGTGGGGGAGATTATTAACTGAAGCATGGGTGGTATACTAATTAGTGGCTAAACCACTACTGCTCCCCCTCTCCTAGGAGCCCTTAACTGACAGTAACTCCAGAGTGGCCTTCAACTTTCACCAATCTTTTTGCCTCTGCCTGAGAAGCAGTGGTTTCTTTTATGTCTTTAGTCTCTTGAATTATATTTATAATATTATTTATCATAGCATTTGATCTTTTCTAAAGTATAGTTTTTTCCTTACAGAATAATTGAGCAGTTAGTGACTATAAGTGCTGTACTTCCCACGCCCTCCAGCTTGCTCTGTTGGTGACTTGTGTTACAGCTGATGAGCTCATATTGGTACTTTTTGTTGTTGCTGTTATTTTTGGAGGCAGGATCTCTTTATGCAGCCCTAGCTGGTCTGGAGCTCACTATGTAACTCAGGCTGGCCTTGAACTCTCAATCCTCATACTTCAGCCACTGGAGGCTGAGATTATAGGCATGAGCCACCATTCCTGACTTGATAAATTATTACTAAGTAAGTAATAAACCTTAATATTAGAATTAAAAAATATATTTTTAAACTTTATTCACTCATTTATTTGAGAGACAAAAAGAAGCAGATAGAGATAATGGGTGCTCCAGGGCCTCCAGCTACTGCAAATGAACATCAGATGTCTGCACTACCTTGTGCATGTAGGTTTATGTGGGTCCTGGAGAACTGAACCTGGGTCCTTAGGCTTTGCAGGCAAGTGCATTAAGTGCAGAGCCATCTCTCCAGCCCAATATAAGAATTTTGAGAAATGTATAATGACATATAGTCATCATTACAATATCCTACAGAGTGTGATAGTTTATTTTCCCTAAACTTTCTCTATTCCATTTATTCATCCCTCCTTCCCTCTCTCTTAGTCTCCTTCACCTCATAACCACTTGTCTTTTCATAGTCTTTACAGTTTTGCATTTTACTGCATGTTGTAGAGTTGGAACCATACAGCATGTGGCCTTTTCAAAGTCGGCTTCTTCTCTTAGCAGTGTGCATTTAAAGTCCCTCCACATCTTTTTATGGCTTGATGACTTCTTTTTAGCATTGAATAGTGTCAGATGGTGTGGATGTTCCGCAGTCTGCTCAGGCTATAACAATCATCCTAGACGGCATGATTTAAGCCACAGAAATTTAGTTTCTCACGGTTCTGAAGGCTGCAAGTTCAAGATCTGGATGCCTGTATGCTCAGGTTTTCATGATGACTGTTGGCTTGCAGATGACTGCCTTTTTTGCTGTGCCCTCACATGTTACTGAAAGAAAGAGAAGCAAGCATCCTAGAAGGCCAAACAGTCTTGTGAGATCAGGGCTTTACCATTATGGTATAATTTAACCTTAATTACTGTTGCAGTCAGGTTCACATTGCTGGTAGAAGTCACTCAACCAAGAGCAGCTTGTGGGAAAAAGTGTTTTATTTTGGTTTACAGGCTCGAGGGGCAGCTCCATCATGGCAGGGGAAAATGATGGTATGAACAGAGGTTGGACATCACCCCCTGGCCAATATAAGGTGGACAGTAGCAAAGGAGAGTGTGCCAAACACTAGCATGGGGAAACTGGCTATAACACTCATAAGCCCACCCCCAACAATACACTCCCTCCAGGAGGCATTAATTCCCAAATCTCATCAACTGGGAACCTAGCATTCAGAACACCAGAGTTTATGGGGGACACCTGAATCAAACTACCACAATTACTTTCTCAAACTTTGTCTCTGGTTAGTGCTATATTGGGGGTTAGAGCTTCAGTATTTGAATTTTGAGAGGACACAGTTTGGTCGATAGCTCACAGTTTGTGTATCCATTTACCTATTGAAGGACTTCTTGGTTGCTTCTGAAGTTAGGTGTTGATATACAGAGCTGCTATGAGCATTTGTGTGAGGTTTTTGTGTGGACATAAATTTACAGATCCATTGAGTAGATACAAAGAAACATGGTTGTTAGATCATATGCTGAGTGTGTTTTGGTTTTTAAGAAACTGTCGATCTGTCTTCCACAATGGTTATATCATTTTGCTTTTCCACCAGTAATGAATGAATGCTCCTGTTTTTCTAGCATTTGGTTTTGCAGTGTTTTGCAGTTTAACCATTGTAATAGGTGTGCATTGATATGTTGTTTTAATTTGCAATTTTCTTTTCTTTCTTTCTTTTTTTCTTTTTTTAAAGTTTTTCTAGGTAGGGTCTTGCTCTACCCCAGGCTGACCTGGAATTCACTATGTACAGGGTGGCCTTGAGCTGATGGCAGTCCTACCACTGCATTGGAGGGCTGGGATTAAAGGCCACTAGGGCAAATTTGCAATTTTCTGATGACATGATGTTATCACATATGTTTTTCTTATATTCATTTGCTGACTTAACACCTTTCCCCCTTCTCACCTCCTTGCTTGCATTTGTTCAAAAGGCACCTTTTTTTTTTTTAAAGCCACATCAGAGAGATGTACTAAGATGAGAAACTTCCTGCTACTGTGGTTTCTTTTATGTCTTTAGTCTTTTCCTTGAAGTTTCCCTTCCTCTTCTTACACTACCCCAAACCTGGTACTTCCCTGATGACAGCCCTTTCCCTAAAGCCCTGCTGAGTGGTGGCTTGATTCTCAAAGTCCCTTTCACCATAGTGCCCGTGAAGACAGCATGTCTTCCTTGTCCTTCCCTGATTCTTCCAGATCATTCTTTCCTCCACCCTGCAAATATCTGTGTAAATACTAGTTTATCACAGCATGCTATTTTCTACCTTTTCTGTTGTGGTGATCTGGTGATTCTATCATCATTTTTGCTCACTTTTTGAAAGTGATTAGCTTTCTAATGCTTTCTCTAGCATTACTGCCGCATGATTCTTTGGTAGTTCAATATCTTGAGAGAAGATCCTTCAAATACACTCATTTTCTGGATCTCCTCTCTGCCAGTGATCCTGTTTTTTTTTTTTTTAAATTAATTTTATTTATATTTATTTATTTGACAGAGAGAAAGGGGAAGAGAGAGAGAGAAAATGAATATGAGAATATGGGTATGTCAGGGCCTCCAGCTGCTGCAAATGAACTCCAGACTCATGCATCACCTTGTGCATCTGGCTTACATGGGTCTTGGGGAATTGAACCTGGGTCCTTTGGCTTTGCAGGCAAATTCCTTAACCTCTAAGCCATCCCTCCAGCCCCATCTGTTTTTTTTTTTTGTTTTGTTGAGGTAGGGTCTCACTCTAGTCCAGGCTGACCTGGAACTCACTCTGTAGTCTCAGGCTGGCCTCAAACTCACAGACATCCTCCTACCTTTGTCCTGAGTACTGGGGTTAAAAGCATGTGCCACTACTCCTGGCTCTTATTTTTTCCCCTCCCTAATTTAGCCATTTACTCCCCTTATCATAAGCTGAGGGCTTTCTAGTTCCAATAACATAATCTCAAACATTCCACTCTGCCACCATCTGCTATTTTGTTAGACCTCCCTTGCCCTGTTTGCTTTGAGACAAGCTCTTGCTGTGTCTCAAATTTAGGATCCTCCTGCCTCAGCTTCCTGAGTGCTGACATTATTGGCATGCATTGCTATACCCAGCAATTTTCTTCTTTTTGTAGTCCAATGACAACAGCCCTTTACTCCTAGTAAGATTCCCCCTAATCTTTTTTTTCTTATCCATTCCCTCAGGTCATCACGTCCCCTTACTTGGTTTAAATCCTTCCCTTGCATACACCCTTAAGATCTTTGTCCATCTCTTTATTTCAATAGGACTTTCTTAGATAAACCATCCTTAGTTTACTACTACAGTTCTGTCTACTCCATGCCTCCATGAGTAGCTGAATGCATCTGGTAGAAAATTCAACCATGTTGACTGGTCTCATTTTACATTTATGATCCTGACCTGTAGTAGGCCAGAACATTCACATTCCTGGTTTTGTCACATTTTCACTCTGATGATGGCTCTCTAAAGCTTCTTCTCTCTTTAGCTTCCAGCACCTCCTTTTCTGAACTTCCAGTCTCTCAACTGCCTTACCTCCTCACCTACCAGCATCTTGCCTTCTTTTTCCATGATGTAATGGCTTTTTGTTCTAAGCTAGAACTTGGCCTGCCTTTTGTGTTTTAGCTCCCTCCTGCCTTATTCAAAACTGTTACTCAAGCTATTTTCCTTGTGCTTCCTACAGCATCATTTCCTGCATTTCTGTCAGCAAATAAACATGTAGTCACATCTCCTATTTTGAGTAAAAAATATAGAGGTAGGAGGATCGTTGTGAGTTCGAGGCCACCCTGAGACTAATTAGTGAAGTCCAGGTCAGCCTGGGGTAGAGTGAGATGCTACCTCGAAAAAAACAACAACAAAAAAAATTTGGGCTGGAGAGATGGCTTAGCAGTTAAGCACTTACCTGTGAAGCCTAAGGACCCTGGTTTGAGGCTGGATTCCCCAGGACCCACGTTAGCCAGATGCACAAGGGGGTGCAAGCATTGAGTTCGTTTGCAGTGGCTGGAAGCCCTGGTGTGCCCATTCTTTTTCTATCTGCCTCTTTCTCTCTTTCTCTGTCACTCTCAAATAAATAAATAAAAATGAACAAAAAAATGTGGCACAAGCATCTGGTGTTCATTTGTAGTGGCAAGAGGTCCTGGCACCAACCTCAAACACACACATGAATAAAAATGTTTAAAAAATATGCATTATATATATACATATACATATGTTTATATGTATGTGTGTGTTTATATATATATGTATGTATATATATATATGTATGTATATATATATATATATAGATATATATATATGAAAAAAGCCAGGCGTGGTGGCACATGACTTTAATCCCAGCACTTGGAGGATTGCCATGCGATCTGTGACGTACCAGGGTGGGCTCTCCGGGCCTGCGACCCCGGGGTTTCTTCTTTTTTCCTGCCGCACTGACGCGGTGACCAGGTGTGGACGAGTTCCCCCGCGGAGCGAGACCCATCGGTGCCGGCTCAGAAGAGACCGACAGAATCGTCGGGCTTCGGCTCAGGCCCCCCAGCCAGGGTACCGTGCGGTCTTAATTGGAATTGCTGTGGTTTTTCTGTTTATTCCCGGGGCGAAGCACCCTGTGGTCTGAATGTGGGACAGGACGGCGGTGGCCTCGGAAACGGCCGCAGGCTGTTGTCTCCGACCGTGGGGTGTGGGCGGTGATCACAGTGGAATCTGTGCATGTCCACGCGCTCGTGCTATGGTAAGAGAATATGGATGAAATGGGGGGAAAAAAATCCCCCATCTCTTCCGCTTCCATTACTGGTTTAAGGCTAATGTCCATATTGGCAGAGAAGCAAAACACCCAAGCGCCCGACCTCGTGTGCCTGATCAACCAGCGCTAGCACTTACAAAGTGATGCAATCCTGGCTGCCGGCCAGATACAGCTGTGGATCTTCTCGCTAAGGGTGGCTTGCTTGCTTGCTTTGGTGTTCAGGAAAGATGGAGTGGACTGTAGTTGGGAATGACAGCCGAGAAACTGCCACCCAAGTGTTTAGAGGAAGCTTTTATTCCCTTCGGCTATTACGGTACATAACACTAATATTTTCTTCTGTCCCAGTATGAATTTGGGGTTCTGTAAGTATCTGAAAGGGTACTGTAGTGAGACTAATCACTCACCAACTTTGGAGTTTGGGGCAACCCCCTAGTGGCATTTTTCTCTCTTGAATCATCAACATTCCACTTCAGAATAAGTGGAATCTTAAATCTACTTGCTGAACATCCTTATTTAATTCTCCATTGGCAGATAGTCTCTAAAATTGTAATACATGAGAGATTTATTTGAACTTCTTTTTTTTTTTCGAGGTAGGGTCTCACTCTAGCCCTGGCTGACCTGGAATTCACTATGGAGTCTCAGGGTGGCCTCGAACTCATGGCGATCCTCCTACCTCTGCTTCCCGAGTGCTGGGATTAAAGGCGTGCTCCACCACGCCCGTTTGTTTTTTATTAATTTATTTTTTTTATTTGAACTTCTGAGTAGATTTTCTGTTTCTGGAAAAACTTCAGACTTTTTCCCAAGTTACTTTTTCCAAGCCAAATATATTAGTCTTCTATTAAGCACTTTACTTTTTTCAGGGCAAGCACTTCACACACAATATTTTGTCTTGTCTTCACAACACTCTAATGAGGTACTGTTATTTTACGGAGGAGGAAAGGGAGGCCAAGATAATTTGTGCTCAGAGGTTTAGAGCTTGTGAGTGGCACAGAAGCAGGATCAGGACCACGGTTGTCTCTATTCTGTAATGCTTCTCTAAATTATTTTTGCAGGTTGGTATTCTTCTTATGCTACCTCAGTTCTTCTTTTGGGTGGGGGCAGGGGGTTCAAAGTAGTACTGTACCTGTACCGTAGGCTGACCCGGACTTCATTATGTAGTCTCAGGCTGGCCTTGAACTCACAGTGATCCTCCTATCTCTGCCTCCCAAGTGCTGGGATTAAAGGCATTTGCCCTGCAATGCCACATTTCTAACAAGTCTTATTTCAGTATGTTGGGGGTAGTTAGGATTTGTTTCTTGAGTTAGTTGATTGTTATATTTTCATGGTGTGTCTTAACCTGTAACTGGGAGGCACTTCTTGAAAGCATTTTGTGTCCTGATACCCAGGCTGCACTTTCCTGACACGTAGTAGACTTAACACTGTTTAACAGAACTTTCAGTTCTTTGAAGTTGGTTGACTGACTCTTATTTCTCAGGTATCCTGCCTCTCCCTGAACCTCTCTCATTGTATTCCAGGTTTCCCTTTTCAAACTGCTAGCAATCTTTTCTTGGTTTAATACTTGGTCGTATTCCTCAGGTGTCCAGTAGGTAGCTTTTAATTTTTGGAAGTTACTATTTTACATTTTCAGATGTTTTCTCATGTACTTGATGTTTTATAAATATTTATGTAATTATTTGAGAGAGGGGGTTGCATGTGCCATCTTGTGCATCTGGCTTACATGGATACTGGGAAATTGAACCTGAGTCTTTAGGCTATGCAGGCAAGCGCTTTAACCGCTAAGCCATCCCTCCAGCCTGTACTTGATGTTTTAAAATAGTATGCTTTTTATGTCTTTTTTTTTTGTGACTTTTGTGATTTTAGCTAGGATTGCCTGCATGAGCATGGGGTGGGGGAGATTATTAACTGAAGCATGGGTGGTATACTAATTAGTGGCTAAACCACTACTGCTCCCCCTCTCCTAGGAGCCCTTAACTGACAGTAACTCCAGAGTGGCCTTCAACTTTCACCAATCTTTTTGCCTCTGCCTGAGAAGCAGTGGTTTCTTTTATGTCTTTAGTCTCTTGAATTATATTTATAATATTATTTATCACAGCATTTGATCTTTTCTAAAGTATAGTTTTTTCCTTACAGAATAATTGAGCACTTAGTGACTATAAGTGCTGTACTTCCCACGCCCTCCAGCTTGCTCTGTTGGTGACTTGTGTTACAGCTGATGAGCTCATATTGGTACTTTTTGTTGTTGCTGTTATTTTTGGAGGCAGGGTCTCTTTATGCAGCCCTAGCTGGTCTGGAGCTCACTATGTAACTCAGGCTGGCCTTGAACTCTCAATCCTCATACTTCAGCCACTGGAGGCTGAGATTATAGGCATGAGCCACCATTCCTGACTTGATAAATTATTACTAAGTAAGTAATAAACCTTAATATTAGAATTAAAAAATATATTTTTAAACTTTATTCACTCATTTATTTGAGAGACAAAAAGAAGCAGATAGTGATAATGGGTGCTCCAGGGCCTCCAGCCACTGCAAATGAACATCAGATGTCTGCACTACCTTGTGCATGTAGGTTTATGTGGGTCCTGGAGAACTGAACCTGGGTCCTTAGGCTTTGCAGGCAAGTGTATTAAGTGCAGAGCTCTCTTCAGCCCAATATAAGAATTTTGAGAAATGTATAATGACATATATTCATCATTACAATATCCTACAGAGTGTGATAGTTTATTTTCCCTAAACTTTCTCTATTCCATTCATTCATCCCTCCTTCCCTCTCTCTTAGTCTCCTTCACCTCATAACCACTCGTCTTTTCATAGTCTTTACAGTTTTGCATTTTACCGCATGTTGTAGAGTTGGAACCATACAGCATGTAGCCTTTTCAAAGTCGGCTTCTTAGCAGTGTGCATTTAAAGTCCCTCCACATCTTTTTATGGCTTGATGACTTCTTTTTAGCATTGAATAGTGTCAGATGGTGTGGATGTTCCGCAGTCTGCTCAGGCTATAACAATCATCCTAGACGGCATGATTTAAGCCACAGAAATTTAGTTTCTCACGGTTCTGAAGGCTGCAAGTTCAAGATCTGGATGCCTGCATGCTCAGGTTTTCATGATGACTGTTGGCTTGCAGATGACTGCCTTTTTTGCTGTGCCCTCACATGTTACTGAAAGAAGAGAAGCAAGCATCCTAGAAGGCCAAACAGTCTTGTGAGATCAGGGCTTTACCATTATGGTATAATTTAACCTTAATTACTTTTGCAGTCAGGTTCACATTGCTGGTAGAAGTCACTCAACCAAGAGTAGCTTGTGGCTTACAGGCTCGAGGGGCAGCCCCATCATGGCAGGGGAAAACGATGGCATGAGCAGAGGTTGGACACCCCCTGGCCAACATAAGGTGGACAGTAGCAAAGGAGAGTGTGCCAAACACTAGCATGGGGAAACTGGCTATAACACTCATAAGGCCCACCCCCAACAATACACTCCCTCCAGGAGGCGTTAATTCCCAAATCTCATCAACTGGGAACCTAGCATTCAGAACACCAAAGTTTATGGGGGACACCTGAATCAAACCACCACAATTACTTTCTCAAACTTTGTCTCTGGTTAGTGCTATATTGGGGGTTAGAGCTTCAGTATTTGAATTTTGAGAGGACACAGTTTGGTCGATAGCTCACAGTTTGTGTATCCATTTACCTATTGAAGGACTTCTTGGTTGCTTCTGAAGTTAGGTGTTGATATACAGAGCTGCTATGAGCATTTGTGTGAGGTTTTTGTGTGGACATAAATTTACAGATCCATTGAGTAGATACAAAGAAACATGGTTGTTAGATCATATGCTGAGTGTGTTTTGGTTTTTAAGAAACTGTCGATCTGTCTTCCACAATGGTTATATCATTTTGCTTTTCCACCAGTAATGAATGAATGCTCCTGTTTTTCTAGCATTTGGTTTTGCAGTGTTTTGCAGTTTAACCATTGTAATAGGTGTGCATTGATATGTTGTTTTAATTTGCAATTTTCTTTCTTTCTTTCTTTCTTTCTTTTTTTTTTTTTAAAGTTTTTCTAGGTAGGGTCTTGCTCTACCCCAGGCTGACCTGGAATTCACTATGTACAGGGTGGCCTTGAGCTGATGGCAGTCCTACCACTGCATTGGAGGGCTGGGATTAAAGGCCACTAGGGCAAATTTGCAATTTTCTGATGACATGATGTTATCACATATGTTTTTCTTATGTTCATTTGCTGACTTTACACCTTTCCCTCTTCTCACCTCCTTGCTTGCATTTGTTCAAAAGGCACCTTTTTTTTTTTTTAAGCCACATCAGAGAGATGTACTAAGATGAGAAACTTCCTGCTACTGTGGTTTCTTTTATGTCTTTAGTCTTTTCCTTGAAGTTTCCCTTCCTCTTCTTACACTACCCCAAACCTGGTACTTCCCTGATGACAGCCCTTTCCCTAAAGCCCTGCTGAGTGGTGGCTTGATTCTCAAAGTCCCTTTCACCATAGTGCCCGTGAAGACAGCATGTCTTCCTTGTCCTTCCCTGATTCTTCCAGATCATTCTTTCTTCCACCCTACAAATATCTGTGTAAATACTAGTTTATCACAGCATGCCATTTTCTACCTTTTCTGTTGTGGTGATCTGGTGATTCTATCATCATTTTTGCTCCCTTTTTGAAAGTGATTAGCTTTCTAATGCTTTCTCTAGCATTACTGCCGCATGATTCTTTGGTAGTTCAATATCTTGAGAGAAGATCCTTCAAATACACTCATTTTCTGGATCTCCTCTCTGCCAGTGATCCTGTTTTTTTTTTAATTAATTTTATTTATATTTATTTATTTGACAGAGAGAAAGGGGAAGAGAGAGAGAAAATGAATATGAGAATATGGGTATGTCAGGGCCTCCAGCTGCTGCAAATGAACTCCAGACTCATGCATCACCTTGTGCATCTGGCTTACATGGGTCCTGGGGAATTGAACCTGGGTCCTTTGGCTTTGCAGGCAAATTCCTTAACCTCTAAGCCATCCCTCCAGCCCCATCTGTTTTTTTTTTTTGTTTTGTTGAGGTAGGGTCTCACTCTAGTCCAGGCTGACCTGGAACTCACTCTGTAGTCTCAGGCTGGCCTCAAACTCACAGACATCCTCCTACCTTTGTCCTGAGTACTGGGGTTAAAAGCATGTGCCACTACTCCTGGCTCTTATTTTTTCCCCTCCCTAATTTAGCCATTTACTCCCCTTATCATAAGCTGAGGGCTTTCTAGTTCCAATAACATAATCTCAAACATTCCACTCTGCCACCATCTGCTATTTTGTTAGACCTCCCTTGCCCTGTTTGCTTTGAGACAAGCTCTTGCTGTGTCTCAAATTTAGGATCCTCCTGCCTCAGCTTCCTGAGTGCTGACATTATTGGCATGCATTGCTATACCCAGCAATTTTCTTCTTTTTGTAGTCCAATGACAACAGCCCTTTACTCCTAGTAAGATTCCCCCTAATCTTTTTTTTTCTTATCCATTCCCTCAGGTCATCACGTCCCCTTACTTGGTTTAAATCCTTCCCTTGCATACACCCTTAAGATCTTTGTCCATCTCTTTATTTCAATAGGACTTTCTTAGATAAACCATCCTTAGTTTAATACAGTTCTGCCTACTCCATGCCTCCATGAGTAGCTGAATGCATCTGGAAGAAAATTCAACCATGTTGACTGGTCTCATTTTACATTTATGATCCTGACCTGTAGTAGGCCAGAACATTCACATTCCTGGTTTTGTCACATTTTCACTCTGATGATGGCTCTCTAAAGCTTCTTCTCTCTTTAGCTTCCAGCACCTCCTTTTCTGAACTTCCAGTCTCTCAACTGCCTTACCTCCTCACCTACCAGCATCTTGCCTTCTTTTTCCATGATGTAATGGCTTTTTGTTCTAAGCTAGAACTTGGCCTGCCTTTTGTGTTTTAGCTCCCTCCTGCCTTATTCAAAACTGTTACTCAAGCTATTTTCCTTTTGCTTCCTACAGCATCATTTCCTGCATTTCTGTCAGCAAATAAACATGTAGTCACATCTCCTATTTTGAGTAAAAAATATAGAGGTAGGAGGATCGTTGTGAGTTCGAGGCCACCCTGAGACTAATTAGTGAAGTTCAGGTCAGCCTGGGGTAGAGTGAGACGCTACCTCAACAACAACAACAACAACAACAAAAATTTGGGCTGGAGAGATGGCTTAGCAGTTAAGCACTTACCTGTGAAGCCTAAGGACCCTGGTTTGAGGCTCTGGTTCGAGGCTCTGGTTCGAGGCTGGATTCGCCAGGACCCACGTTAGCCAGATGCACAAGGGGGTGCACGCGTTGAGTTTGTTTGCAGTGGCTGGAAGCCCTGGCGTGCCCATTCTTTTTCTATCTGCCTCTTTCTCTCTTTCTCTGTCACTCTCAAATAAATAAATAAAAATGAACAAACAAATGTGGCACAAGCATCTGGTGTTCATTTGTAGTGGCAAGAGGTCCTGGCATCAACCTCAAACACACACATGAATAAAAATGTTTAAAAAATATGCATGATATATATACATATGTATATATGTATGTGTGTATATATATATATATATATGAAAAAAGCCAGGCGTGGTGGCGCATGACTTTAATCCCAGCACTTGGGAGGGTTGCCATGAGTTCAAGGTCACTCTGAGTGAATTCCAGGACAGCCTGAGCTAGAGTGAAACCCTATCTCAAAAACCAAACCAAAACAAAAAAAGCCAAAACCCTTTTTAACTGTTACTTCCCCTCTTGCTATCACATTTCTCTTATTTATTTTACAGAAGAATTCTTTAAAAGCTCATGTTTCCTGGCTCCAGTTTCTCTTCTCTCATGTCTCTTGAATCTGCTTTAGGAAGATTCTTCTACTCCACTGAAACTGCCGCTTCTAAGGTTACCACTGGTTTCTACTTTGCTAAGCCCAGTGGCCATCTTTCATTGTACTAAACTTATAAGGAGCAAAAAAATAAATTGTCATAGTGGAAGTGAAGTGAAAAAAGCCTGCTGAGAAGGCTAAAAAACTAGCTTATTAGCATATTTTTATTACCATAAAACTATTGCCATAGTTTATTACCATCGAGGGAAACCTAAATGGTACTATGGGATTAGTGGAAGGGATATAGGACGAGGCAGTAGATTGTAATTTCTCCCTCGCTCTCTCTCTCTTTCTTTGTATCATCTATCTATCTATCTGTCTTTTTTTTTTTTTTTTTTTTTTCGATTTTTCGAGGTAGGGTCTCACTCTAGCCCAGGCTGACCTGGAACTCACTATGGAGTCTCAGGGTGGCCTTGAACTCACGGCAATCCTCCTACCTCTGCCTCCCGAGTGCTGGGATTAAAGGCGTGCGCCACCACGCCCAGCTCCGTCTTTGGTTTTTTGAAGTAGGGTCTTGCTCTAGCCCAGGCTGACCTGGAATTCACTATGTAGTCTCAGGCTGGCCCTGAACTCATAGTGATCCTCCTCTGCCTCCCTAGTGCTGGGATTAAAGGCATGCGCCACCAAGCCTGGTGATTTTAATGCTTTAATGACCAGTTTCTCATGGACTGTTCTGGAATTTTTTTTTTTTTTTTCGAGGTAGGGTCTCACTCTAGCCCAGGCTGACTTGGAATTCACTGTGTAGTCTCAGGGTGGCCTTGAATTTACGGTGATCCTCCTACTTCTGCCTCCCCAGTGCTGGGATTAAAGGCATGTGCCCATGCCCTGTATGGAATATTTTATAAATGTAAAAGTATATTTATCAGCCTACCCTCAGTATTTTTTTTTAAAGATTTTATTTTTATTTATTTGAGTCAGAGAGCAAGGGAGAGAGTGAGAATGGGTGTGCCAGGGTTTCCAGCCACTGCAAATGAACTCCAGACGTGTGTGCCACAATGTGCATCTGGCTTATGTAGGACCTGGAGAATTGAACCTGGGTCCTTAGGGTTTGCAGGCATGCGCCTTAACTGTTAAGCTATCTCTCCAGCCCCTTCGGTATTTTTTTTTTTTTTTTTTTTTTTGAGGTAGGGTCTCTCTCTGGTCTAGGCTGACCTGGAATTAACTATGTAGTCTCAGGGTGGCCTCAACTCATAGAGATCCACCAACTCTGCCTCCCTAGTGCTGTAATTAAAGACGTGCACTACCATGCCTGGCTTTCCCTCAGTATTTTTTTTAACCAAAGAAAAGTTGAAAGATTAGTACATTGATAGCCTATATTTTTCTTATCTAGATGTAGCAACTGCCTTATTTTGTATCTCAGTATTACTCACAATTTCCTCTTTTTTTTTTTTTTTTTTTTCAAGGTAGGGTCTTGCTGTAACCTAGGCTTACCTGGAATTCACTATGTAGTCTTAGGCTGGCCTTGAACTCACAGCAGTCCTCCTACCTTTGTCTCCTGAGTACTGGGATTAAAGGCGTATGCCACCACAACCAGCCTAATTTTGGTTACTTTTTTTTTGGTTCCCCTCCTCTTTTACCACCTGAAACTCAAACAGATAATATCAAACTCTTAAATTCTCTATCTCCCCTCCTCTTCCTTTCTTCCCTGTTTTCCTTTCTCCCTCCCTTTCTCCCTGTCTCTTCCTTGAGGCAGGGTCTCATTCTACTCTAAGCTACCTAGAACTTTGTAGCCCAGATGGGCCTGGAACTCATGGTGATCCTCCTACTTCAGTCTCTTGACTGCTGAAGTACAGGTTTTAGTCACCACATCTGGCTACATCATATATTTCTTAAGAGAAAGGTATATTTATTTTTAAAAAGTGTAAGTTCATACTAGTACTTATGTTGTAAGCCAAAATATAGGATCCCTTTTAACCTTGCATTAAATATATTCATGTATCACTTAACAACAGGGACATATTTGGAGAAGTATATTGTGCTAACATTTTAGAGTGGAGTGTATTTACAAAACCTAGATTATATGGTCTATTACACACTAAAGTTAGATGGCATTTGTACGTATGGTATAGCTTATG
Source organism: Dipus sagitta (assembly GCA_036346955.1). Taxonomy (NCBI): domain Eukaryota; kingdom Metazoa; phylum Chordata; class Mammalia; order Rodentia; family Dipodidae; genus Dipus; species Dipus sagitta. The sequence goes on from CM070770.1 coordinate 336,778,989, forward strand.
GCTTCTAGGTTCATAGTGAATAAAATGAGCAGAGATTAAATTAAATAAGAGAGAAAATGATGTAATTGAAACACAGTATGAAATGTGTGATGTGTCTTCCAGTAGAACATGGCATATTGTTTTAGTGTAAACTCTTTAAAAATATTTTTATGTATTTATTTGCAAGGAGGAGGGAGGGAGCAACTGCAAACGAACTCCAGATGTATGTACCACTGTGTGCATCTGGCTTTATGTGGGTACTGGGGAATCAAACTCTGGTTGTTAGGCTTTGTAGATAAGAACCTTAACCGCTGAGCCATCTCTCCAGTCCTGTAAACTTTTTTTTTTTAATAAGTGGAACATACTTTGTTAAAATGATAAAAAAAGTATAGTGCAACGAATACTAAGCTAGTAACGTAGCTGTTGATTATCATTATGAAGAATTATATGTACATTATACATAATTGTACCTGTTATGAAATTCACAACACAGCAGGTTATTTACATTAGCATTACCACATACTGCCACCATAGATGACAGAGTTTTCAGCTGCTGGAACCTTTATGGGACTGCCTTTACATGTGCTACACATTGTTAACCAAACTGTTGCTGTACTTGAATTTCCCTTTTTCTTTCTTACTTCTCTTCCTTTCCCTCCCTCCTTTCTTCCCTCCTCTTTTCTACCATCCTCTAGACAGAATCTCATGTATCTCAGGTTGGCCCTTAACTTGCTATGAAGCAAGAATTTCTGAACCTCCTGCCTCCACCTCCTAGTGCAGGGATTACAGATGTGCATCACCATGCCTAGTTTTATGCAGTGGTGAGGATTAAACCCAGAGCTTCTTGCATGCTAGGCAAGCATTCCACCAACTGAGCTATATCCTCAGCCCTCAGCCCGTGTATTTCTCTTTTTAACTTCCTTTTTATTTTTTATATTATTTATTTGCAAGCAGAGAAAGACAGAGAAATAGAGAAAATGGGTGCACCAGGGCCTCCAGCCTCTGCCAATGAGCTCTAGATGCATGTGCCACTTTGTGTCTCTGGCTTTACATAGGTTCTAGGGAATTGAACTCAGTTATTAGGCATTGCAAGCAAGCACCTTAACAGCTGAGCCATCTCTTCAGCCCATTATTTTTCTTTTTGACATTTCTTTTCTTTAAAGTAATTAAAACTTTTAAATTGTATTTTATTATTTTAGAGAGAAAGAGGGAGGGAGGGAGGGAGGGAGGGAGGGAGGGAGGGAGAGAGAGAGAGAGAGAGAATGGGCACAACAGGGTCTCTAGCCACTGCAAATGAACTTTAGACATATGTGCCACCTTGTGCATATGGCTTTTTTTTTTTTTTTTTTTAAATGTGGGCACTGGGGAATCAAATCTGAGCCCTTAGGCTTCACAGGCAAATGCCTTAACCACTAAGCCATCTCTCCAGCCCATTTTTTTGGTATTTCGATTTAGGGTTTTGCTTTAGCCTAGGCTGACCTGAAATCCACTATGTAGTCTCAGAGTGGCCTCGAACTCACAATGATCCTCCTACCTCTGCTTCGTGAGTGCTGGGATTAAAGTCATGTGCCACTATGCCTGGCTTTTACAACTTTCTTTTTTTATTTAAAAATTTTTTATTTTATTTATTTTAGTTTTTCAAGGTAGGGTCTCACTCTAGCCCCAGGCTGACCTGGAATTCACTGTGCAGTCTCAGGGTGGCCTTGAACTCACAGCGATCCTCCTACCTCTGCCTCCCAAGTGCTGAGATTAAAGGCGTGTACCACCACGCCCGGCCAACTTTCTTTTTAAAATATTTTGTTTATTTATTTGAGAGAGAGACAGAGGTAGATAGAGAGAGAATGGAATGCATCAGGGCTTCTAGCCACTGCAAATGAACTCCAGACATATGCGCCATCTGGTGCATCTGGCTTTTTTTTTAATGTGGATACTGGGGAATTGAACCTGGGTCCTTGGGCTTCGCAGGTAAGTGCCTTAACCCCTAAGCCATCTCTACAGCCCTAAAGTAAAAAGTTTAAACTATTTTTTAAAAAAATTATTTTAGAGAGAGAGGAGAGAGGAGAGAGAGAGTTGGCTTGCCAGGGCCTCAGCCACTGCAATTGAACTCCAGATGCTTGTGCCACCTAGTGGACATATGCGACCTTGCACTTGCATCACCTTTGCACCTGGCTAATGTGGAATCTGGCAGAGTTGTACATGGGTCCTTAGGCTTCACAGGCAAGCCCCTTAACCACTAAACCATCTCTCCAGCCCAAAATTTTTGATAGGGCTACAACCAATTTTGATTCTTTTTTTTTTTTTTTTGAAAGAGAATAACATTTTTTATTTATTTATGAGAAAGAGAAAGAGAGAGAGGACAGAGAGAGAAGAAAGAGGATGAATATGGGCATACCAGGGCCTCATGCCAATGCAAGTGAACTCTAGACACATGGACCACTTTGTATGTCTGGCTTTATGTGGGTAGGGATATTGGGATTTTTTTTTGTTTATTTATTTAAAAAATTATTTATTTTTTTGGTTTTTCAAGGTAGGGTCTCACTGTAGCCCAGGCTGACCTGGAATTCACTATGTAGTCTCAGGCTGGCCTCGAACTCAGTGATCCTCCTACTTTTGTCTCCCAAGTGCTGGGATTAAACGTGTGTGCCACTACTCCTGGCTTAAATTTTTTTTTTTTTTTTAATTAGAGAGACACACAAAGAGAGTGAGTGCACCAGGGCCTCTAGCCATTGCAAACAAACTGCAGATGCATATGCCCCCATGTGCATCTGGCTATGTAGGTTCTGGGAAATCGATCCTAGGTCTTTAGAGTTTGCCATCTCTCCAGCCCTGTTTTGTCTGTTTTTATTGAAACAGCATCTTGCTATGTATCCCAAGTGTAGTTTCCTTCTTGTTTCTGGGACAGAGCATCCTACCAGAAGCAGATGGTGCGAGGAGAGTTTTTCTTTCTGCTTACAGTCTCAAGGAAGCTTTACAGTGGCAGGGGAAAGCATTCTGCTACCACAGGTGGAAAAGAGTAGCAGGAGAGTGAGCTGCTGGTAAGGGGGAGCAGGCTGCTAACACCCCTAATCCCACCCCCAAGGACACACCTCCTCCAGCAAGCCTCCACCTTCCAAATTGTCATCAGTTGGACACTAAGCATTCAGAACACATGAGTTTATAGGGGACATCTGATTCAACCCCCCTGGTTGACTGGCTTCAAACTCTTGGTACTCCTTTCTTTCTGCCACCTGAGTGCTGGGCTTAAAGGGATGTGCTATCATGCCTGGCTATCCTTTGTTTTTATAGCTTTATTTTAGCTGCTTCATTGAACAGAGCCTGCCAGAGGGCAAACCAGAAACAGGGAGACTATTTGGAGGCTCTTGTAGTGATTTCCATGAGTAGCATTTCCATAGTAGATTTCCACAGTAGCAGTAGATGTGCACACATATACATCCATACATGCGTACACACATAGGTACGCATGTATTTTTTTAATATATATATATTTTATTGACAACTTCTATACTTACAACAAACCATGATATTTTCCTTTCTTTCCCTCCCCCACTTTCCCCTTCATAGCTCTGCTCTCTGTCATATCTCCTCCCTCTCTCCATTAGTCTCTCTTTTAATTTGATGTCATCATGTTTTTCTCCTATTACGAGGGTCTTGTGTGGGTATTGCTAGGCACTGCAAGGTCTTGGATATCAAGGACCAAATTCTGTCTGGACAGTTGTATGTAAGGAGTGGTACCCTTCCTTTGGCTCTTACATTCTTTCCGCCACCTCTTCCGCAGTGGACCCTCAGCCTTGAAGGGTGTGAGATGTTTCAGTGCTGGACACTCCTCTGTCCCTTCTTCTAAGCACTATGTTGCCTTTTGGGTCATCCCAGTGGTCATCACCATCTGAAAAGAGAAGCTTCTCTAACCAGAAGTGAGAGTAGCATTAATATATGAGAATGAACATTAAGGGTACACATGCATTGTTACTTTATTTTATTTTTTTAGTTTTTTGAGGTAGGGTCTTACTCTAGCCAAGGTTTACCTGGGATTCACTATGTAGTCTCATGCTGGCTTCAAACTCAAAGTGATCCTCCTACCTCTGCCTCCCAAGTGCTGGGATTAAAGGTGTGTGCCACCACACCCAGCACATTTTTTTTTCTTGCCATTCTGACAGGAGTGAGATGGAATCTCAAAGTAGTTTTAATTTGCATTTCCCTGATGGCTAAGGATGTAGAACATTTTTTTAGATATTTATGTGTCATCTGTATTTCTTCTTTTGAGAACTCTCTATTTAGTGCCTGTGGTGGTTTGATTTGGGTGTTTCCCATAAACTTAGTTGTTCTGAATGCTAGGTTCCCAGCTGGTGGAGATTTGAGGATTAATGCCTCCTGGAGGCAATGCAGTGTTGGGGGCAGGATTATGGGCATTATAGCCAGTTTCCCCTTGCCAATGTTTGAGCATACTGTCCTGTCACTGTTGTCCATCTGATGTTGGCCAGGGGGTGATGTTCACCCTCTGCTCATGCCATTGTTTCCCCCTGCCATTGTGGAGCTTCCCCTCAGGTCTGTAAGCCAAAAATAAACTTTTTTCCCCCCACAAGCTGCTCTTGGTTGGGTATTTTCTGGCAGCAGTGTGAATCTGACTGGAACAGTAAAGTTGGTACCGAGAGTGGGGTTGCTGATAGACACCTGACTATGTGGCTTTGGCCTTTTGGAGCTGATTTTCAAGAGGAATGTGGAAGGATTTGAAACTTTGGCCTAAGAGATGCCTTGTAGGTGCTATAACAGCTTGATGGACTATTCTTGTCAGAGTTGAAAGACGTGAATGCAGTAAGAACTGTGGACTGTGAGGTTTGGCTTATCAGGGTGGACTGGTCTAGAAGTAGTTTGTGTGAGAGGCTTGCTGTTATGCCTGTGTCCTGAGAAGTTGTGCAGGGTTGCATTGCATTGAAATGGACTGATGTGAGCAGAGGGACATGGCACAGAAAAAATGAAATTTTTGGATGAAACTGCTGCGCGTCCAGCTGCAATTAAGAGATTACAACCATTGAGATTGGGCCAGCTGACCTGCACTGGGACAACAGAAAGAATGCAGTCTTTTGGAGGGGCCTCTATGCTGAAGAAGTGTCCTGTTCTTCAAAGTCTGCTTTATTTCCCCCTCCCCTGGATTAACAAATTGGCAACCCAATTTGTTATAAAGTATAAAGTAGAGTATAAGAAATGCAGGAAAGAGAGGGCCATTGAATTTGCAACATGGTTTTGTGTTTTGGAAACGGCCGTAGGCAGTGTAAAGCAGGTTTGCTGGATGCCTGTATGGAGTCATGAGGATGGACTATGGGTTGTGGTGGAGACCCAATGGAAATGCCGGGACCACGAGATACCTGCTAAGGAGAGCTGCTGGCCCTGGATGAAGTTTTCCAGGACTGAGTAGCCTAGCTGGAGGGGCAGAATTAGAACTTCAGAGACTTGTTGCTGGTTAGAATTATCGGACTTTTGAGATTTGTCACTGGCTAGAGTTGTTGGACCTGGAGTTACAGAGTTTGATCTTTGCCCTGGTTGTTTTAAATCTTGTATTGACTGAATATTTTTCTTTGCTATGCCCAATGCCATCCTTTACAGTGTGAATGTGTATTCTGTGCCATAATGGGTTCTTTGGGGGTTTTTTGGTATGGCTCAGCTAAAAGATCTTGGAATATGGAATGTTTGAACATCATTAAGATTGATAAAAACTATGGGGACTTTTAAAGATGGACTGCATACATTGCATTTTACATCATGGGTGGCTATCAGTTTAGGGGGCCAGGAGCAGAATGTGGTTTGATTTGAGTGTCCCCCATAAACTTAGGTGTTCTGAATGCTAGGTTCTCAGCTGGAGATTTGGGAATTAATGCCTCCTGGAGACAGTGTATTGTTGGGGGCAGGATTGTGGGTGTTATAGCCAGTGTCCCCTTGCCAGTGCTTGGCACACTCCCTGTCACTGTTGTCCATCTGGTGTTGGCCAGGGGGTGATGTTCACCCTCTGCTCATGCTATCGTTTTCCCCTTGCCATCATGGAGCTTCTGCTCCAATCTATAAGCCAAAATAAACCTGTTTTTTCCCCACAAGCTGCTCTCGGTCGGGTATTTTCTGGCAGCGGTGAGAACCTGACTGCAACAGTTCCATAGCCAATTTTTTAATTGGGTTGTTTGATTTCTTATTTAGTTTTCTGAGTTCTTTATATATCCTAGATATTAATCCTCTGTCAGTTGTATAGCTGACAAAGGTTTTCTCCCATTCTATAGGTTGCCTCTTTGCTTTATTCACAGTGTCCTTTGCTGTACAAAAGTTTTTTAATTTCATGAGGTACCAGTGGTTAGTTGATTAGTGATTTTATTTCCTTAGCAACTGTGGCTATGGTCTGAAAGTTGTTGCCTATGCCAATATGTTGATGGGTTTCTCCTACTTTATCCTCTAGCAGTTTCAGAGTTTCGGGTCTGATATTAAGGTCTTTGATCTATGTGGACTTAATTCTTGTGTATGGAGATAAATAAGGATCTATTTTCATCCTTCTACATCTCGACAGCCAGTCTTCCAGCACCATTTGTTAAAGAGGCTGTCTTTTGTCCAATGCATATTTTTGCCATTTTTGTCAAAAATCAGATGGCTGTAGCTGCTTTGGTTTACATCTGGGTCCTCTGTTCTGTTCCATTTATCTACGTTTCTGTCTTTGCACCAGTGCCACGCTGTTTTTGTTAACTGTGGCTCACAGTATAGCTTAACATTGGGTATGATGATATTGCCAGTCTTACTTTTGTTGCTCAAAATTGATTTGATTACTTGAGATTCTTTTTGTGTTTCCAAATGACACACATATTTTTATTTATTTATTTATTTTTATTTATTAGAGAGAGAGAGAAAGAGAAAGAAGCAGATAGAGAGAGAGAGAATGGGCACACCAGGGCCTTCAGCTGTTGCAAATCAACTCTAGCAGCATGTCCCACCTTGTGCATCTGGTTTATGTGGGTCCTGGGGAATAGAACCTGGGTTCTTTGGCTTTGCAGGCCTTAACCACTAAGTTATCACTCCAGCCTGTCATGTGTATTTTTGAGACAGAGTTTTGTTATTCTTCAGCTAGTTGGCTTCGAGTGATCCTCCTGCCTCAGCTTTCCAAGTAGCTGGGACTATGTGTGTTCCTGGTTTGATATCTGTTTTTAAGTTCTGAAATAGTTTAGAATCTACAGAAAAGTTTTAAGACCAGTAAAGAACTCTTGTATCCCCTTGGTTCAGATTTCTCAATTTTTAAAACATGTTTTTGTTTATTTGTACACAGAGAGAGATACAGAGAGAGAATGGGCGCACAGGTCCTCCAGCCACTGCAAATGAACTTTGGATGCATGCACCACTTTGTGCATTTGATTTTACATGGCTACTGGGGAATTGAACCCAGGTCTTAAGGCTTTGCAGGCAATCTCCTTAACTGCTGAGCCATCTCTTTAGCCCCAGATTTCTCAATATTTTTAAGAATTACTGTATGCATGTGCATGTGCATGTCTGTATGGTGTGTACTTGCCATGATGTACCTGTGGAGGTCAGGGGACAACTCAGGGTGTTGATCCTCTTCTTTACCTTGTTTGAGACAGGCGCTCTCTTGTTATTTATTTATTTATTTATTTCCCCGAGATAAGGCCTCCCTCTAGCCCAGGCTGACCTGGAATTCACTATGTAGTCTCAGGATGGCTTTGAACTCACAACAATCCTCCTACCTCTACCTCCCAAGTGCTGGGATTAAAGGCGTGGTTTAGTTCCTGGGAAGGCCTTACTAGCTGGCCCGGAGCTTTGGGGCTCTTCTGACTCTGCTTCCCATTGCCGCAGGCAGATACGTGTCACTTCTCATCCTTCCTGTGAACACACATTGCTTTTACTTGCCATATCTCTTCAGTGTCCTCCAATTTGTAGCAACCCCTTAGTCTTCCTGTCTGTCATGTCCTTGGAGGTCTTACCTAGAAAATAATCATAACCTGGGACTATCCACTGTTTTCTTTTTCTTTTTTCTTTTCTTTTTTTTTGGTTTTTTGAGGTAGGGTCTCACTCTAGCCCAGGCTGACCTGGAATTCACTATGGAGTCTCAGGGTGGCCTCGAACTCATGGCGATCCTCCTACCTCTGCCTCCTGAGTGCTGGGGATTAAAGTCGTGCGCCACCACGCCCGGTTTATCCACTGTTTTCTAATGACCAGATTCAGGCTAGGCATCCATGGCAAATGCCAGAGACAAGATGCTGTGCTCTTCTCCCTGAAATGCTTGTGAAGTCATGCGATGCTGGCCCATCCCAAGGTGATACTTCCCTTGGCCACACAATTATGATTACATTGTTAACCGTCGGGTTAGTCCACTGTAAAGTCAGTTTCTCATATTGTATTTTTATTAATATCGGGAGAGATAAAATGTGACATGGCATCCATGTTCTATTGTTAATAACCCTTCTCCCCAGCCCTAGCCTTATTGGGTCCTCCAGCTCCAGTAACTGCTGCTCTAATGGTTACTATGTGGGAATTGTTTATCTCTAATCTGTCTATAGTCATTAATTCACAAACAATACTTGTGCTGTAGGAATGAGCCCTTCCTTCCTTCCTTCCTTCCTTCCTGCCTTCCTTCCTTCCTTCCTTCCTTCCTTCCTTCCTTCCTTCCTTCCTTCCTTCCTCCCTCCCTCCCTCCCTCCCTCCCTCCCTCCCTCCCTCCCTCCCTCCTTTCTCTCTCTTCCCTCCCTTCTCTTCCCCTCCCCTCCCCCTCTTCTCCCCTCCCAATCTATTATGAATTCATTGATTCCTTTTTGACTTAATGGTTTGTAAACTTACACTCTGATTTTACTTTGATACTCAGATTTCCAGAGGTGATCACTGGGAGCATGCTTTTTTATTTTTGAGGTAGGGTCTAACTCTAGCCCAGGCTGACCTGGAACTCACTATGTAGTCTCAGGCTGACCTTGAATTTACAGTGATCCTCTTACCTCTGCCTCCCAAGTGCTGGGATTAAAGGTGTGTGCCAACAAAGCCTGTGGCTTTTTTTTGTTTGTTTGTTTTTGAGGTAGGGTCTCACTGTAGCCCAGGCTGACCTAGAATTCATTATGCAGTCTCAGGTCTCAGGGTGGCTTTGAACTCACAGCGATTCTCCTAGTGCTGGGATTAAAGTCATGTGCCACCATTCCCAGCTTGCCTTTTGGTTTTTTAACATTATCCAGCTTCCCTTTCCCTTCCTGGCTTGTTTTGCACTTTCTCTGTTTTAGCTCCAAAATCAACCATTTCTCCAAGGAGCCCTTTAGTGGACATCGGTTTATGGGAGGATTATATTTAGTATCCATTATCTGATCACACATTGTTTTCATTGCTACTAGGGTGTCATTGTACAAAAGCCTCTCAGCAGACAGAACTAGGAAATGTATTTTTATGGAAATATTTTCTTTTCTCATGCTTTTTGTGCCATTTTACAAGTTTGTTTCTTTTTAAATTTATTCCCTCTCACCTCTCTGAGGCTTTAGAAGACTTTTTAATTTTATTTATTTATTTTAATTTATTTTTATTTATTTGAGAGTGACAGAGAGAGGAAGAAGCAATAGAGAGAGAGACAGAGAGAGAGAATGGGCGTGCCAGGGCTTCCAGCCTCTGCAAACGAACTCCAGACGCGTGCGCCCCCTTGTGCATCTGGCTAACGTGGGTCCTGGAGAATCGAGCCTCGAACCGGGGTCCTTAGGCTTCACAGGCAAGCGCTTAACCACTAAGCCATCTCTCCAGCCCTAGAAGACTTTTTAATGGACAGTTTTCATATATTTTGATCATAATAGTCTCCCATTACCTTTTTGTACCCCCTTCCACTGATTTATTTATTTCCAACTAGTTGCCTCTTCTATTTTGATGCCTTTTTTTTTTTTTCTCTCCTTCATCATTCATGATGAAATGTTGATGGGCCCAATATAGTGCAGGTCTTACACTGGTAATGACCGACTGCTACAGTCAATGAATGAATGCAGTGGCCATTTTATGTGTAGAAGACTGTATTCCAGAACACTCTTTCCTATCACATTCTTTCATTCCCCTTTTCCAGAATGTTTCCTGAACCTTGGAGGGTGTGATAGACATATCTCATTTCGTGCTGAGCATTACTATTCTTAGCACTGTGATGAGTTTTAGTCTGTGTAGTAGTCACTGCTGTTCGCAAAAAACAGCACTAACCATCCATGACCTCACAGTGCCTGGCACTACCTACACAAGACCCTTCATAATAGGAAGAAAAGATGATGACATCAAAATAAAAGAGAAACTGATGGGGGGGTAGGGTAAATGATGGAGAGTGGAGTTGTGAAGGGGAAAGTGGGGGAGGGGAGGGGATTATCATGGTTTATTGTCTATAATTATGGAAGTTGGCAGTAATAAAAAATAAAAATAAAAAAGAACAGCATTAATAAATATAAATATTTGAGGGTAATTTGATGGGCACAAAATACCCATCTAGCCAAATAACAATAGTAGTAGTTGCTTCCCTTCCAGGGCCTATGACCTTCCCAGCCTTGACTAGGTTCTCAGTACTAGGCATGAATTAATCTCTCTTGTGGAGTGGGCCTCAAATTTTATCAGAGAGCAGTTGTTTACCCCCATAACAGTCATGGAACTGTTGCACCAGTGGGCACATCCCTAGCTGGTTGATTGTTACAGCTTGCAGGTTCCACTGCTGGCAGACTGTTGATGACTTTTCACCTGCAGCAGTCTGCATGCATAACACTTTCCATCACTGGGACACCAGCCAGGAGGAGCCTTCCAGCTTAGTTTCAGCTTGATTCCTCCTCAGTGCCTTGCAACCTAAGCATGTGGTGTCTTCAGTAATAGAGTCTTATCATCTAGTTCCAGAGGGCAGCCAAGAACACTGGAAATAGCCTGTATCATTTTGAGGGCCTGAATGGCCTCCCTGACCAATAGCTAGCTCACTGGGAGGTATCTTAACCCTGGCAATGGGCTTTTCCTATATAATCTGTGGCTTCTGGAAGCAGCATTTCCCACCCCACAGAGTACTATTACCAAACTCTAATACTTTCTCTCTCTCTTTTGGTTTTTCAAGGTAGGGTCTTGCTCTAGCCCAGGCTGGCTTGGAATTCACTATGCAGTCTCAGGCTGGCCTCAAAACCTCACAACATTCCTCCTATTTCAGTCTCCTGAGTGCTGGGATTAAAGGTGTGCACCACCACAAGTCTGGCTCTGGCTCTTTCTTTTTCTCTCTCTCCCCTTTTTTTGCTTTTTTGTTTTTTTGAGGTAGGGTCTCACCAGCCCAGGCTGACCTGGAATTCACTGTGTAGTCTCAGTGTATCTTTGAACTCACATTGATCCTCCTACTTCTGCCTCCTAAATGCTGGGATTAAAAGCATGTACCACCACACACAGCTTTCCTTCTCTTTCTCTCTTTTAATCATATGTTTTTCTTTCTTTAAGTCAGGGTCTCACTCTAGTCCAGGCTGACCTAAAAGTCACTGTGTAGCCCAGGCTGGTCTTGAGGTCATGGCTGTCTTCCTAACTCAGCCTACTGAGTGCTGAGATTAAAGGCATTCACCACCATGACAAGCTTTTGATCATATTTTTAAGTTAGCTAACAAAGAAGTAGGTTTCCATATGGCTTTTTCATAATGCCTTTAGCTTTAGTTAATCCTCCCCCTACTCCTTCCTTTCCTCCATCCTCTCCACTGACTCCACACATTTTTTTTTATAAACATTTTTATTACTTTCAAGTTTATGCAGTTATCTGTCACAAGCTATTTTATTTAAGGGAAGTAGATATTTCCAAAGTGCTTCAGTAAAAATCTGTCCTGTTAAAACTGCTGGTCAGGAATTCCAAGCTAGTGTTTCTTTTATTCCTTATGTTGTAAGAGACTGCTTCTATTCTTTTTTTTTGAGTGTCTTACTGTAAGCCACGCTGACCTGGCACTCACTCTGTAATCCCAGGCTAGCCTTGAACTCAGGCAGTCCTCCTACCCGGGATTAAAGGCATGGACTACCACGCCCACCCTGAGACTGCTTCTTTTCTTTTTTTTCTTTTCTTTTCTCAATTTTTATTAACATTTTCCATGATTATAAAAAATATCCCATGGTACTACCCTCCCTCCCCCGACTTTCCCCTTTGAAATTCCATTCTCCATCATATCCCCTCCCCATCTCAATCAGTCTCTCTTTTACTTTTGATGTCATGATCTTTTCCTCCTCTTATGATGGTCTTGTGTAGGTAGTGTCAGGCACTATGAGGTCATGGATATCCAGGCCATTTTATGTCTGGAGGGAGGACGTTGTAAGGAGTCCTACCCTTCCTTTGGCTCTTACGTTCTTTCCGCCACCTCTTCTGCATTAGACCCTGAGCCTTGGAAGGTGTGATCGAGATGTTACTCAGTACTCCAGTCACTTCTTTCCAGCACTATGATACGTTCTGAGTCATCCCAAGGTCACTGCCATCTGAAAAGAGAAGATTCTCTACCCAAAGTGACAATAGCATTAATATAAGGGTATAAATATTAAGAGAAGTGCTTACTGGGCAGTTTGATGAGCATAGTATATACATTTTCCCAGATATCAGCAGATGTTACACCCCTAGGGCTCATGACTACCCCTGTTTTAAGTTTTCAGTATCAGGGATGTATTCCCTCCCATGGAGTGGGCCTGCAGTCCAATTGGAGGGCAGTTGGTTTCCACCATGACAGACGTGCCACTATTGCACCCGTTGGCTCATTTGGCCTGGCTGGCCAATTATAAGGCTTGCAGTGTCCACTGTTGAGTATCTTCACTGGTGGTCTCTCTTTCTCCCATTGAACTACATGTAGAATGGCTTCTTCCAGCTTTCTGTCAGCTGGTCTACATGGAGGAGGTTATCAGCTCAGTTCCAGCAGAATTTCTCAGTGGCCTTGCAGCCCAAGTATGTGGAGTCTTCAGCAATAAGACTGCTTCTTTTTAAAGTGCCATTTCCTACTTTGCATCTTGTCAGTCTGTTACCTGGTATCATTTTTAGAATATTGACAGGTGCTTATCTGAACTCACAGCCACTTGGTTTGATAGTTTCCTGCCTTCAAATTGCCTTCCTTATATGGGAGACAAAGAATCCCCAGGGTTAGAAAAGACCGTCAGTTCAAGGCAAATCAGTGAAGTTGGCAAGGTTTAATTAATTGTTCCTGGTGTAAAAGTTGCCAGGTCATGACTGACTGGAGTCTGACAGCTGAGTGTTAACTTTTGCCAGGCACGGTGCAATCATTAGTGTGTCTCTGTAGCGCCCATTGAATACTTGAGCATTATTCATGTAAAGTTTGGTTTGTTTTGCTGTAAAACTGACAGAAGTGGCTTGAGTGTTATTTCCTTTTAGTCATTATTTTCAATTAATTCATACATGAGACCCAATTATTGCTGATTTTGTTATGTGGGTTAATATTCATTTGACCTTAAGAAAGGCTGAGGGTGGAAAGCACACGTTGTTAACATTATTAACAAAAAGGCTTTGCTGAGAGAGCCAAGATCAGGGTAAATTCTGCTGTCCAACTCCACACAGTTTCAAGACAGGTCTCACTCTTGTCAGCTAGGCTTGCCTGAAGCTGTCATTGTAGTCCAGGGTGGTCTCTAATTTGTGGATTCTTCTGCCTCTGCCCTCATGTATGCTGGGATTACAGGCATACACTACCAGGACCAGCTGACTATGTATACACTTGAATATTTTTTATTTATTTGAGAGAGAGAGAAGCAGAGAGAGACAGAGAGAGCCCACAAACGAACTCCAGACGCATGCGCCACCTTCTGCATCTGGCTTATGTAGGTCTTGGGGAATCAAACCTAAGTCCTTTGGCTTCGCAGGCAAGTGCCTTAACTGCAGAGCCATCTCCCCAGCCCCATATACATTTTAACAGTGAGTTCATTTGCTAATAATTTTAATCCAACATCTTATGAATATTTTAACTTCTTCCTTTCCATGTTTTAAAATACTCTCTCAGACAGTGAGAAATCTCATTTGTTATTGTAGGTATATTTAATCATTTGCTCCATCAGTTAACATCTTGTTAAATGTAATCACTCCCCTAACTACTCAGGCTCTCTTCCATCTGCCACTCTGTTCTGCGTCCCACTAAATCCATTTCATTGGCGGCTAGCGCATATTGCTGCCGACACCAGGCACCACCACCATCCCATTTCTTTATGTCAGGCACTTTGACATAGGTGACTATGCACAAAACCCCGTCACCTTTACAGTTTTGCTTTCTCAGGAGCTGGCAACTCTCTGTTAGGAAGGATAGGGAAGTAGAAAGGGGTGAAAGGTAGGAAGCCAGATTATGGATATCTATTCTGGATACAAAGCTGATGGAATTTGCAGGTTGGTTGAATACAGAGAATCAGGAAGAGAAGCAAGAGCAGTACTTCCAGGGCTTTTGGCTTGAGCCCCTGGGAGAATTGACTTTTCATTAACTGAGATAAAACAATTAGGTTTGGCAGAAGGATGAAGAGCTCAGTTTGGGATGTGACATTGAGGTACTGAAATAATCAAGAGATGTAAGTGCTCATGTGTACACATGCATCTTGCCATTATCAACTGGAGACATATATTTAGAAATGCCTGGCATATGGATGCTATTTAAAGCCATGAGCTCAGTGGGGTTGTAATGGAATGAGTAGATAGAAAGTTTATGCTGAGCCTTGAGGTGGTAGAGAAACCAGGAGATTGAGTATTTTGGAAGCTAAGCGAGAAAGTGCTTTAGTTGATATGAAAGGATCAAACTGAGATGCTTGACTGGAACAGGTTTAAGAAGGAAGTAGAAAGAAATGAGGGACAGGAAATACAAAACTCACAAGGAGTTTCAGCCTATTTCTAAGGTACATAGCTACTCATAGTCATCTGCTTACATTCCCCCCCCCAAGCTTGGGAGCTGAGTTTAAGGTAGCCTTTATGACAGCTGTATGAGTGACCTTCATTTCTACTTCACATGCAGTTTTTAAAATTTTATTTACTTATTTTTAAAATATATTTTAAAATTTTTATTTATTTATTTGGGAGAGAGAGGAGTAGATAGATAGCTAGATAGACAGAGAGAGAAAGAGAGAGAGAGGGAATGAATGAATGGGTGCTCCAGGGCCTTCAGCTGCTGCAAATGAACTTCAGACGCATGCCTCAGTTTGTGCATCTGGCTTATCTGGGTCCTGGGGAATCGAACCTGGGTCCTTTGGTTTTGCAGGCATGTGCCTTAACCACTAAGCCATTCCTCCAGCACCACATGCAGTTTTTCTTGCTGTGTACTATTTTGTTTTAAGTTAGTGAAAAGTTGTCATTGGCCAAGCTAATTGACTGGAAGTAGAGTTTATGAACACGTGAGGAAATGACTAGTGGTGTTTCAGTGTCATGACAGTATAAAGGAAAACCTTGTGTGCATGTATGTTTTTGTGGTATACCTTCATGTGGGCACATGTGTGGAGGTGTATGTGCATCTTGAGGCCAGAGGCTAAGGTTGAGTATCTTCTTTAATCACTCTCCTTTTTATTTTACGGAGGCGGGATCTCTCATTTGAACCCAGGGCTTACTGATTAAGCTGGTCTAGCTAGCTATCTTGCCCAGGAATTCCATTTTCCACTCCTGTATGCTTGGGATACTGCCATTCCCACTTAGCATTTATGTGGGTATTGGGGACCTGAGCTCTAGTCCTCAGGCTTGCATGGTGAGCCATCTCCCCAGCCCTAGAAAACTCTTTCAAGCACTTGGAGTTTTGCCAGTGTCAGAGAAAATATAAACGTTACAGATTATATGGAAATCAGCCTTCTTGGGCCTTGTCATTCTCTACAAAAAGTAGTTTTTTGTTTTTTTGTTTTTCAAGGTAGGGTCTCTAGCTCAGGCTGACCTGGAATTCACTATGTAGTCTCAGGGTGGCCTTGAACTCACAGCAATCTTCCATCTGTCAAAACTCTGCCTTCCAAGTGCTGGGATTAAAGGCATGCACCACCACACCTGGCACAATAAGTTTTTAATCTGGATTATTTTGACACGTTGCTTCTTGTCCATCATTTTCTTGGTTTATAAGGAAGCCTTGTTATGACATTGGAATATACTTTAATTTGCTGTAATGAGTTTAATTATTTAAGTGACGGAGTCCTTTATTATTTACATAGAGATTTCCATACATTAAAGCATGGATGGCAACTATATAGTGCATGTATGTTCTCCTTGTTCTTTCCTATTACCAGTGTGTGTCAGTTACATTTCCTTTTGTGTGTTGAGTCCAGATTATCATTAGAATTGTTGCTGGTAATGTTCCAGAATGTCCCTCTCTCTGTCTCTAATGAGTAAATAAAAATAAATCTAGAAAAAATATTTGAAAAAGATAAAAATTATGTGGTGAACAACACATAAGTTAGAAATCAGCTTTGAATTGCTTGTCATTCACACTGCTGAGTAGAGGTGGCATAGGACTATGCCAGTGTTCCTTCTCTTCAAATCATCGAGTTGACAGTTAATATCTTTTTTTTTTTTTTAAGAGTCTACGTTGTTTGCTGAACTCGGTTATTTCACAGACACTGATGAGGTGCAGTTCGATGTAGGAAATGAGACTTATGTAAGTACTTTCTAGAGTAACCTGATGTTTAACCTTTTTTAAAAAATATATTTTTATTTATTTACAAGCAGAGAGAGGAAGATAGAAGTGATATAGAATGGGCATGTCAGGGCCTCGAGCCACTGCAAACGAACTCCAGATGCATGCAGTCTTTGTGCATCTGACTTATGTGGGTACTGGGGAATCAAACTCTGGTCTGATCAGGCTTTATAGGCAAATGCCTTAACTGCAGGGCTATCTCTGCAGCCCCTGATGTTTAATCTTAGCTATCATAAGAAGGTTTCAGAATGATAGATTTATGCTAGTAGTTTAAGTGTAAATGATATTATTAATTATGAATGCTAGTAGCTACTTTGTAGAGAGTAAATATAGAATTATAGAATTGCATTTGTCTTGGTTTGAGGCTTGTTTCCTTTGCAAAAGACATTTGATGGACTACTTTTTTTTTTCTTAAAGAGAGTGTTTCACTGTATAGCCCAGGCTGGCCCACCTTGCCTCAGCCTTTTGAATGTTGGGATTATAGATATGAGCCACCATACCTAGCTCTGCCCCTGATTTTTACAGATAGTTGGTTGCAAATTGGGAACAGTATGATATTAAGGGTCTCATGTGAGTCATATGAGTCATGGATTCAATTAAGTGGAACTTTCTTCCTATAAGTTCCGTATTTTTAGTGCAAAAACTGAAAATTGGGTATGACTTTACTTTTGTCTTTGCTTGGTTAGCAGTCTATATAAAAGCTATTACTGTAACACTCTGAGCCTTCAGGTCCCTTCCTTAAAAATTATTTTATTTTATTTTATTTAGTTTATTTTTTTAATTTATTTTATTTATTTATTTTATTTTTTTATTTCATTTTATTTTATTTATTGGGTGGGGGAGAGAATGGGCATGCCAGGGCCTCCAGCCACTGCAGACAAACTCCAGACTCATGTGCTGCCTTGTTCATCTGGCTTACATGGGTCCTGGGGCATGGAACCTTGTCCTTTGGCTTTACAGGCAAGTTCCTTAACTGCTAAGGCATCTTTCCACCTCCTCTTCCTCCTTCTTTTTTTTTTTTTTTTATTAGTACATGTGAAGCTGGCTGGCATATAGAACTTTCAACTTTGCCTTAATGTGTGAAGTACCGTTTTGCTTGGAAAGTATTTTAAATGAACTGAGTAATTTTTCTTTTTCTTTTTCTTTTTCTTTTTTTTTTTTTTTTTCCGAGGTAGGGTTTGACTCTTGTCCAGGCTGAGCTGGAATTAACTCTGTAATCTCAGGGTGGCCTTGAACTCATGGGGATTCTCCTACCTCTGCCTCCCGAGTGCTGGGATTAAAGGCGTGCGCCACCACACCCGGTTCCTGAGTAATTTTTCAATTAGAGTAATCCATATATACTTGCTTAGCTAGTTTCATATAGTTCTTGAAGAAAAGCATTGCTTTACTATGACTCCATACAAGAGAGAGAAGCCCATGTTGCATTTTTTTCAGATCAGTGGATATTAATGGTCTAATTTACTTTATGAGATGTTCTGTTGATTAAATTATTTTTTATTTTATTATTTTTTTGGTTTTTCTGAGGTAGAGCCTCACTTTAGCCCAGGCTGACCTGGAATTTACTATGTAGTCTCAGGGTGACCTCCAACTCACAGTGATCCTCTTACCTCTGTCTCTCAAGTGCTGGGATTAAAGGCGTGTTCCACCACACCCAGTAACTTCATTTTTTAAAAGTGTTTAGTTGACTAAGCAAATGATGTATATATTTTAAATATTTTATTTATTATTATTTTATTTGTTAGCACAGAGAGACAGAAAAGAGAGGCAGATATACTCAAGAGAGAGAATGGGTGCCACAGGGCTTCTAGCCTCTGATACAGACATCCATACATACACATACACACACATTTGTACAGTTTTTTTTGAGGTAGGGTCTCACTCTAGTCCAGGCTGACCTGGAATTCACTATGTAGTCTCAGGCTGGCCTTGAACTTGTGGCAATCCTCCTACCTCTGCCTCCCAAGTACTGGAATTAAAGGTGTGTGCCACCATGCCTGGCTTTTTCCAACATGTATTTGTAAGATGAACCAATTGACTTGGAAAAATTATTTCTATTAGGTTGGGTATTTATGGCAAATTGTGTCAGTTTTATTTCAAAGTACATATATATTATATATATTATTTATGTTTTAATATTCTTTTGATTATTTGAAATCCACAGGAAAGTAATTTTGATCATCTTAATTTTGATTTGGATTTGATGCCTTGGGAGTCAGACATTTGGAGCACCAGCAGCCAGTTCTGTACAGGTAATGATGCTTTAACCCAAGTCATTTTATTCTATAGTTTGGCAGTACTCACAACTGAGTGGGTTGAAAGATTCCATGGACTATATATCCTATTTCTGGTCTGGCAATATGTAAGTAAATGTCTTACCAAATGAATATAGAATTTCATAGTAGTGTGATGCCTGAATAGTTCATATCAGATATAAAAATACTGAGGTTTTTGTTTGTTTGTTTGTTTGAGGTAGGGTCTCACTCTAGCCCAAGCTGGCTAGCCTGGAATTTACTATATAGTTGCAGGCTGGCCTTGAACTCACAGAGATCCTCCTATCTCTGCCTCCCAAGTGCTGGGATTAAAGCCATGTGCCACCATACCTGGCAGAAACGCTGACTTTTTTTTTTTTTTTTTTTTTTTTTAGGTAGATTCTTGCTCTAGACCAGGCTGACCTGGAATTTACTATGTAGTCTCAGGGTGGCCTTGAACTCACAGCGATTCTCCTACCTCTGCCTCCTTAGTGCTAGGATTAAAGGCATGCACCACCATGCCCGGCAATGCTGATTAAAAAAATAAATTATGTTTATTTATTTATTTGACAGAGAAAGAGGAAGAGAGAGAGAGAATGGGCATACCAGGGCCTCCAGCCACTGCAGACGAATTCCAGATGTGTGTACCCTCTTGTGCATCTGGCTAACGTGGGTCCTGGGGAATTGAACCTGGGTCCTTTGGCTTTGCAGGCAAATGCCTTAACCACTAAGCCATCCCTCCAGCCCAATGCTGACTTTTAAAAACTATTCATTTATTTGGGAAAGAGAGACAGAGAAAGGCAATGAAGGGGAATAGGAATAGGTAGAAGTAGGTAGAAATGTAGATGGGAGAATGTATTAGTGACTTAATGTTTCTTTTCCTGTTCCTATATTTGGGAGCCTGTATTTTTTGCATACAGCATAATATTCAAAAGGCAATAAAGGGTGTTTTCCTCTGGTCCTTGATCCTCAGCAATGAAAGGAGACAACAATTGCTGTACTTGTATTTACTTTCAGAGATTAGTGAAGATGCAAATAGATATATTTCAGTATACATATACAACTTGTTCAAATGGAGGTATACTAGACATACTGGATATACTGTTTTCTGCATCTTGAGTTTTCATGTTTGGTTGAATTTTACAAGTAGATTTTACCTTTTTTCTCACTCATCTTATTCTTAATTTATATGGATTGGTGAGAAATAACTTTTCTCCGTGTTTTACAGTGAAAGATATTAAGGCAGAACTTCAACCACTTTCTCCAGCTTCAAGTTGTTCAGCCTCATCTCCACGGTCTGTGGACTCTTGTTCTTCAACCCAGCATGTTCCTGTAAGTAACCAGTCTTTTACAGTGATGTGAGTTATATTACTACCTGGAAAATAGGTACATGGGCAGGCAGTTGACATTCATAGCTACAAGGAGGCTTATTAACTCCAGAGGAAAATGAGACGTAAGGAAGGGACTGATGGGATCTAGAAAGTTGCTGTTCTGGGTTTGGCCCTGAAGCTTCCCCCATGTTCTCCCCCCCCCCCCCGAAGTAGTTTCTTAGTCTAGCCCAGGTTGACCTGGAATTTGCTATGTAGTCTAAGGCTGGCCTCAAACTCACAGTGATCCTCCTTCCTCTGTCTCCTGAGCACTGGGATGAAAGGCATGTGCCACTGTGCCTGGCCTCAGTTTACTCTTAGGTCAGAATGCTGGATTACATGTGTGCACCACCATGCCCGACGTTTCACCGTGCTCTTACATACATAATTTCTAATATGTTTTGTTTATTGGTTCACTGTTTTTTCTTCCTGTATTCCTCCTACTTTCCTATAAGAATATATTCTTTAAGGACATGGAAGAATAATAACAGTGTCAGTTTTCATGATTACTGAGCCATAGAATCTAGAATGATCTGTTTAATTTACGAATTGCTAGCATTGTCTTCTTCCTACTTTCTCCTTTTAATTGTTTCTTTTTATTTTATTTATTTATTTATTTATTTTGTTTTTCGAGGTAAGGTCTCACTCTAGCCCAGGCTGTCCTAGAAGTCACTATGGAGTCTCAGGGTGGTCTCGAACTCACGGCAATCCTCCTACCTCTGCCTCCCGAGTGCTGGGATTAAAGATGTGTGCCACCACGCCCGGCTTAATTGTTTCTTTTTAAAGATGGTCTTGGTATGTTGCCCAGGCTGGCACTGGACTCCTGGGCATCAGTGAACCTCCTGTGTAGCTGGGACCACAGGCACATGCTACTGTATCTGGTCTGGACCATTTCTTTTATTGTCACTTCTGCTGCTCTTCCTCCCCCTACTACTGTTTGTCACTCAAAAGAGGGCTTTGCTCAGGTTATAATGAAATTCATTTATACATTTATTCTTTATTTTTATTTTTATTATTTATTTGAGGGAGAGAAAGAGGCAGAGGAGAGAGAGGGAGAATGGGCACGCAAGGCATCCAGCCACTGCAAATGAACTCAAGATACATGCACCACCTTGTGCATCTGGTTTATGTGAGTCCGGGGGAATTGAACCTGGGTCCTTTGACTTTGCAGGCAAGCACCTTAACCGCTAAGCCATCTCTCCAGGCCTATTTTTTAAAATTAAAATTTATTTATTTTTTTGAGAGAGTGAGAGAGAGGGAGAGAGAGAGAGGGAGAGAGAGGGAGGGAGAGAATGGGTGCGCCAGGGTCTCCAGCCACTGCACATGAACTCTAGATGCATGCACTACTGTGTGCATCTGGCTTAGGTGGGTCCTGGGTAATCGAACCAAGGTCCTTTGGCTTTGCAGGCAAATGCCTTAACTGCTAAGCCATCTCTCCAGCCTCTTTTTTTTTTTTTTTTTTGTGTGTGTGTGTGTGTGTTAGGGTCTTACTCTAGCCCAGGCTGACCTGGAAGTCATTAGGTAGTCTCAGAGTGGCCTTGAACTCACAGTGATCCTCCTGTATCTTCCTCCCAAGTACTGGGATTAAAGATATGTGTCGCTATACCTGGCTGTTCTTGTTTTCTTGCTTATATTCTTCATTTGGAATAATTTGAAATTTGTAAAAATATTACAAGTACATTAAAAAGATTTTTCCTGTACTCTTTGAGAGTTAGTTGCCAGTCTGATGCACTACCATCCCAAATATTATCCTGTCTACTTCCTACAAACAAGAATATTTATTTTTATTTTTATTTTTTTATTTTTTATTTTTATTAGTCAGTTCTGTATTCAGCAAATACAGTCGGTTTGGTACCATTATTAGGCTCATCCGTGATCTACCCCCTCCCCTTGGCCCCTCCTTGTTGAGGTATACGGGTCATGCATTGTGGAGTTAGCCCACAGTTATGGGTAAGATAAATGTCTCTGCATATCATGACCCAACATGTGACTCTGACATTCTTTCCGCCCCCTCTTCCGCAAAATTTCCCTGAGCCATGTTGGGTTCATTTTTGGTCTGCTTCAGTGATGAGGTGTTGGGGGCCTCTGAGGCTCTGGCTCTCTGATTTGGTAGGAGTTGATTTTTCTCTGTGCTGATCTCCTTCCCCCTTGTGCTGGTATCCGGTTCATCAGGAAAACAGCCCCCTTTGCTAAACAAGAATATTTTTGTATAACATTATAAATATCAAAATCAGTAAAAAAAAATATTTTGTCACATATTCCTGTACTGTCCGGTAGCATGAAATTCTTCCTGACTGACTGATTAACATGACCTTGTCACTTGGGATTATCTGATGTTTAGATTGGATTAGACTCACATTTTTATATCTATGGAAGGAATGTCATAGAAGTGATAACGGTGTACATCTCATATACTTTTTTTGTTTTGTTTTGTTTTGTTTTTGAGATATGGTCTTATGTAGTCCAGGCTGGCCTTAAACTCATTATACCTGAGGATGACCTTGAATTCCTGACTTATCTGCCTGTTTCCCAATTGCTAAGATTATAGGTAGGAGCCACCATGTCTGGCTTCCTCACTTTTTTTTTTTTTCCAAGGTAGGGGGTCTTGCTGTAGTCCAGGCTGGCCTGGAATTCACTATGTAGTCTCAGGCTGGCCTTGAACTCATGGTGATCCTCCTACCTCTGCCTCCCGAGTACTGGGATTAAAGGCGTGCTACACCATACCTGGCATCACCTGCTTTATTTTTTTTTAAAGTTTATTTATTTATTTATTTGAGAGTGAGAGAAAGAGGTAGTGAATGAGATAGAGTCAGAGAATGGGCACACCAAGGCCTGCAGCCATTGCCACCTTGTGCATCTGGTTTATGTGGGTACTGGGGAGCCAAACCTAGGTCCTTAGGCTTGGCAGCCATGCGCCTTAACCACTAAGCCATCTCTTTAGCACCTCATTTACCTTTGATGGCACAATTGAACCAAGGGTTCCATGCATGCTAAGCACTGTACTAATTGAGCTGCATCCCCACTTTCTTTTCTTCTTATTAGTTTTTTTTTTTTTTTTTTTTTTTTTTTTGGAGGAAGGGTTTCACTCAAGCCCAGGTTGACCTGAAATTTACTATGTGGTCTCAGAGTGGCCTTGAACTCATGGCGCTCTTCCTACCTCTGCCTCCAAAGTGCTGGGATTAATGGTGTGTGCCACCATGCCCACATGCCCAGCTTCTTTTTTTAATTTTTAAAATTTTTTCTTATTTGTAAACATGGGCTGGGGATTTGTGCATCAGATCCTGACTGTTGCAAATGAACTCCACATGCATGCACCACTTTGTGCATCTGGCTTTCCCCCTGATCCTTAGGTTTTGCAGGCAAGCACCTTAATGGCTGAGCCATCTTTCTAGCCCACCCTCCAATTCCTTTAATTTAAGTTATAACTCATTATTATGGTTATTTATTGTGATTCTCATTTTGTCTTGTATTTGTCTAGTGGGAGTCCTTTCTGGTTGGCATCTGTGTTCTTTTCCCATGTCTTCTTCAGACTGTTCCCCATGTGACTGCCTTAACCCAGTTCTGACTCCTTCAGTCAGGGAATGCAGACTATGTGTGGTAGGGTCTTGCCTAGGGCTGCCTCTCTGCATAGATGGTGGATTTGCAGCCCCATCTAGTGGCTAATGATGAAATTGTTCAGGAAGAAATATTTTCCAAGTGACCAATTTCCAAGTGCAAATTTATCCTAGGATTTTTGTCTTTAAATTTTTAAAAAATTTTTAAAATTTTTATTTATTTATTTGAGAGTGACAGAGAGAGAGAGAAAGAGGCAGAGGGAGAGAATGGGTGCGCCAGGGCTTCTGGCCACTGCAAACGAGCTCCAGACGCGTGCGCCCCCTTGTGCATCTGGCTAACGTGGGTCCTGGGGAATTGAGCCTCGAACCTAGGTCCTTAGGCTTCATAGGCAAACGCTTAACCGCCAACCCATCTCTTCAGCGCTGATTTTTGTCTTTAATATTTAGATCTCTGATCCATTTGAAAGTGTCTTAATTGGGGCTGGAGAGATGGTTTAGTGGTTAAGGCACTTGCCTGTAAACCAAAGGACCCATATTTGATTCCCCAGGACCCATGTAAAGCCAGATGAAATGGTCCTAATATGCGATGCAAGACACATGTCTAATTTTAAGTTTCTCCAAATGATCATCAAAAGAATTTTCCTGGGCTGGAGAGATGGCTTAGCGGTTAAGAGCTTGCCTGTGAAGCCTAAGGACCCCGGTTCGAGGCTCAATTCCCCAGGACCCACGTTAGCCAGATGCACAAGGGGGCGCACGCGTCTGGAGTTCGCTTGCAGTGGCTGGAGGCCCTGGCGTGCCCATTCTCTCTGTGTCTTTCTCTCTGCCCCTTTCTTGCTCTGTCTGTCACTCTCAAATAAATAAATAAACTAAAAAAGTTAAAAAAAAAAGAATTTTCCTGGTACCATTTATGATAAAGTTTATTTATTTTTTTTTTACTGATTTCAGTTGTGTGCATGTATTTTAAATTTATGCAAGTAGAATTATATTGGATCTCCTACTTAAATTTATTATTAACTAATTATTAGTTAAATTAGTTTAAAAATTATTTTTTGGGCTGGGTGTGGTGGTGCACACCTTTAGTCCCAGCACTTGGAAGGCAGAGGTAGGAGGATCAACGTGAGTTTGAAGCCACCCTGAGACTATATAGTGAATTTCAGGTTAGCCTGGGCTAGAGTGAGACCCAACCTCAAAACAACAACAACAAAATTTTTTGACCATTTCATGTAAGCATGTGATGTTGTTAGATCATATTCACTCCATGACCTTCTCTTGTCTCCCTCCCACTCTTGCTGAATTCCTTCTTCCCAGCTAGTCCTCCTATTACCCTCATTTTCTTTTGTGACCCACTAGTCTAATTAGGGTTGCTTGCGGGAGTAAGGGTTGGGGGTTACTTATTGGAGCATTAACAACTTGCCAGTGGCTATGCTGGAAATGTCTCTCTTCACCACCCATTAACTGCTAATGGCTACTCAAGGCGTGGTGGGGCCTCATGAAACTCTCCCCATCCATGAAAGAAGTTTGACTTGTACAGGTTCCCACAGCTGCAGTGAGTTCATGGTCATGACATGTCTGGAAGACAGCATTTCACGCATTCTTCCCCATCATTTGGCTCTCGTATTCTTTCTGCTTCCTTTTCCTCAGTGTTCCCTAAGTCTTGGCAGGGGTGGTGTAGATGTCACATCTATAGATAGAGCTGAGCACTTAACAGTCACTTATTCTAAGGACTTTGACCTGTTGTAGGTCTTGCAGTAACCACTGTCCCTGCAGGAAGCTTCTCGACTAAGGCTGGAGCAGCACTAGCTTATCTGCATAAACACCATGACAGGCACAACATGTCCATTTAGCAAAGTAGAAGTAGCTTCCTCGCTAGAGCCTGTGACCTCCCTAGTCAGGGGCTTTTGGCCAGATTTGTAGGCTTTTTTTTTTTTTCCCCTTTTTCTTGAGGTACTGGGGAATATACTCTTGCACAATATTAAGCAAGCACTCTACCAAGAGCTAAATCCTAGGCCCCCTTTTTTTTTGTTTTTGGAGATAAAGTTTTGCTATGTAGCTCAGATTGGCTTCAAATTTCTGATTCTTTTGTTTCATCCTCCCAATTGAAGGGATTATGCACCACCATACTTTGTTAGTGTGTATAAAATATTCTGTGTGGTGCTGTGATTGAATTCAGGGTCATATGCGTGCCAGGTAATCTTACTACCTCTGAGCTAATATCCCTAGTCTTGTTTTGTAGTTTTCTTAAATTAGGTTTTTAAGATTCTTTAGAAAATTCCTAGATATTTTATACTTGTTAATTGCTATTGTAAGTGAAAAAATATATATATTTGGTTTTTCAAGGTAGGGTCTCACTTTAGCTCAGGCTGACCTGGAATTCTCTATGTAGTCTCAGTGTGGCCTCGGACTCATGGTGATCCTCCTACCTCTGCCTCCTGAGTACTGGAATTAAAGGTGTGCGCCACCACGCCTGGCCAAGTGAAATGTTTTTATATTTTCTAAGTGAATATTAATATTATTTTCATAGTCATGTATTCCAAGTAGACAATATATTGCCTTGCTAAAAAGGAACCTCAGTCTCTTCTGTTGTTTGCTTCTTTTATTTCATCTTCTTGCCTAACTGCATTTAGCAGAATTATAGAACAAAAATTACCTGTTTTTTTATATTAACTTTAATGATAATGCACTTTGTTTTCACAGTTAAGTTTATGTAATTACACATAGTGGTCTTTAAGTATTAGGTGTTTCTCAAATCCTTGTATTATAGGACTTCAAAGTATTTATATGTTTGTGTGTGTATATGTATGGCCATGTGTGGAGGTCAGAGGACAACTTAAAGGATCTGTGCTCCAGGAACCATTGCTCTGCAAACTATCTGGCTGTGAGATTGGTATTCTTCTGGCTCTGCCTCCCGTTATTGACTTTGCATCTGGTTTTGTGTGGGTGCTGGGAATTGAATCCCGACTGACAGGTTTTATAAGTAAGTGCCCCCCCTTTTTTATTACTTATTTATTTGAGAGGGGGGGTAGATAGAAAATGGATGTGCCAGAACCCTCCACCTTTGCAAAGGAACTCCAGACACATGTACCACCTTGTACATCTGGCTTACGTGGGTCCTGAGGAATCGAACCTGGGTCCTTTGACTTTATAGGCAAGCGCCTTAACTGCTAAGCCATCTCTCTAGTCCAGAAATGCCTTTAATTGCTGAGCCATCTCCCTATCTCTTGTTATTTAGGTTTATTTTATTTTTTTTGTTTTGCTGAGGTAGAGTCTCGCTTTAGCCCAGGCTGACCTGGAATTCACTCTGTAGTCCCACAGTGGCCTTGAATTGACAGTGATCCCTGTACCTCTGCCTCCCAAGTGCTGGGATTAAATGTGTGCCCCACCACCCCCAGCAAGGTTTTTAAAAATTATTATTTTCTTTTGGTTTTTTGAGGTAGGATCTCACTCTAGCTCAGGCTGACCTGGAATTCACTATGTTGTCTCAAGGTGGCCTTGAATTCAAGGCAATCCTCCTACCTCTCCCTCCCAAGTTCTGGGATTAAAGGCGTGTGCCACCATGCCTGACTCTTTTTAAATTTTTTTAAAATAAGAAATATTTGGTGATTTTTATCAGATATTTTTTAACCATCTAAGGCTATGAAGATAATATTTCTGTGTTGCTATCTTGTACTTTTTACTTTCTTGCAAATATGTTATAATATACTTTACCAGGCTCATAAATTTCAGCAAATTTTCTTTTAATAATTTTAGGGATCATTTTGATGGTGGCATGAAGTAGAGATGCCTATCCCATTATCATCTATACCATATTTTTTTCTCTGAATTGAAATGTTATGTTTCTCTTACGTTAAATTTATTCTAGCAAGGGCTGGAGAGATGGCTTAGCAGTTAAGGTGCTTTCTTGCAAAGCCAAAGGACCGAGGTTTGATTCCCCAGTACTCACATAAGCCAGATGCACAAGGTGGTACATACATCTGGAGTTCATTTTCAGTGGGTAGATGCCCTGGCATGCCCATTCTCTCTATCTGCCTCTTTTTCTCTTTCTTTATCTAACAAAATAGGTGGATTCACTAAAACTTAAAAACTTAAAAAACATTTGAAAAGCATTAATGCTATTTTCACATATCTGTGTTATCAGTTCCCGTAAGTTAAATAGCTCTGTATGTTTTAGTTTTCATCTTCCTTTCAAATCATTTGGGGAAAGGCAGCATTAGTAAATAGAAAAGAATAAAAATAGTAAGAATTATTATTATTTTTTTTTCTAGGTAGGGTCTTACTCTAGTTTAGGCTGACCTAGAATTCACTGTGTAGTCTCAGGGTGGCCTTGAACTCATGGCAGCCTTCCTACCTCTGCCTCCCGAGTGCTGAGATTAAAGGTGTGCACCACCACGCCTGGTTTATTTTGCTTTTGATATTCTTTTAAGACTGAATAAGAGAGATTATGGGGAAAGGATATTGTCATTTTAACTGTAGCTTTGTAATGATAACTGAATGTATGACTAGGGACCAAGAAAGGTATAAAATTTATGGGAAGAAATACAGAAGCAGATCAATGTTTCATATACTTAATATAAGATGATGGCATAGACATGTGCTGAATTTCCTTTGTGGTGATGGATATTGATTTATCAAAATCACTTAGTATTTAATATATAGATGTGTTTTCCACTAGATCACATCTTTGCTTTGAAATTGCCTTGAAGCAGTTTTCTGTTTACTAATGGGTCTTGCTCTCGTTCTAAGTAACCTGCTGCTCAAGGAGTCTACTCTTTACGCTTCTGTATTCATTTGTGTTATTTCTCTATAGGAGGAATTGGATTTGTCTTCTAGTTCCCAGTCTCCCCTCTCCTTATATGGTGAGGGTTGTAATAGCCCCGCCTCAGCAGAGCCACTGAAGGAAGACATGCTCACCACTGGTCCTGGGAACAAAACAGGTATTTCTCTATCTCCTCATTTCTGTTACTTCTATTTTAGACTGAATTTAGGTTTCATTTCTTAAAGGAAAAAGATTAAGATGATTTTTTAAATTAGCAGCTCTACTTTTTATAGTTGTGAGCAATAATATGGAGAGGGTAGGCTGGGTTTGGTGGCACATGACTTTAGCCCCAGCACTTGGGAGGTAGAGGTAGGAGGATCACTGTGAATTCAAGGCCACCCTGAGACTACATAGTGAATTCCAGGTCAATCTGGGCTAGAGTGAAAAACCATATATATGTGGACAGGGTAAAGAAAAATAATCTTTTTTTATAGTCTTTGTCTTTATAAGCCAAAAATAAAATAGTCTTAGATTCTATCATATTCAGGGGAGACTGAATATTTTAGTTAAGACACTGAATGTGAGACCATTTGACTACCTCATTTATCTCAAGGCTTGATTATTGTTATTGTGTTCTTTTACCAGTTCATGTATCCTACTACTCCCAAAGCTACAGCTTGCTCAAAAAGGACGAGGGCAGATCAAGTATTCTTTGGTTCATTTAGTTACAGAATAGCTGTGCTTAAACTTGTTGAAGACACTCAGAAGTCAAGATAATATGTAAAGGAAAGTGTGTAATGGTATCTGTTTTTAAAGGCTTGCTTAACTGCTTTTGGATTGATTGGAAGTTTGGTTTTTCATTAGAGAGTGGATTGACTCCAAAGAAGAAAATCCAGATGAATTTAAAGCCTTCAATCCAGCCGAAGCCTTTATTACTTCCAGCAGCACCTAAGACTCAAACAAACTCCAGTGTTCCAGCAAAAACCATCATTATTCAGACACTACCAACACTTATGCCATTGGCAAAGCAGCAGCCAATTATCAGTATACAGCCTGCACCCACTAAAGGTACCTCTGTGAACTTGAGACTATATGTTTAGTAAGCCTCATGCCACACAATTTAATTCCAGTTACAATTTCTGAGCATGTGATATATTCTGAGGTTGTTCACAGCGATGATAGCTATGTGGTTCTTGTCCTGATGTTTCTTATTCTTTCCCTTTAACAATTATTTATCTGTGTGTGTATATATGAGCATGCAATGGCATTTGTGTGGAGGTCAGAGGGTGTCCTCAATGTCCCTTGCTGCTGTCAACACATCTGGTCTACAAGCTTTGGATTCTCCTGGTTTCACTTCCTATTGTCATAGGTGTGTTGGGGTCACAGATATAACTTCTGATATATATGTCTAAGAATACAGCTGATAAACAGAAAATCCAAGCAGTGAAATAACCTGAGATGTGAAAATCTCTATGCACTAATATAAGAAACACAAACATTCAAAGCATCATAACTCCTCCAAAAATTATAAAATTCAATAGTAATGACCTCCAGTAAGACTGAATTAGATAAAATACCAGACACAGAATTCAAAAGAATGATTATAAGTATAAATACTCAAAGAAATCAAAGAAAAAAAATCAAAGGAAAATAGAAGAAAGCAAATTCCTAGAGGAATCCCAAGAGAACACAGGAACTCAACAAAATAAGGGGTCAATACAAGGAAGGAAACAGAAATAATGAAGAAATACAATTTGAAATACTGGAAATGAAAATCCACCTAAAACACTAAAGGGAAAAATTACAGATGGGGAAAAAGGTCACTCATCCGTATAGTAGAAAAGCAGCTCAAATTCCAAGAGGCTTACAAACATGGAAAGAAAAAAAAAAAAAAAAAAAAAAAGGAAAAATTGAAGAATGAGAGAGGGCTATGCATCTCGACCTTATTGGTGAAAAGCTTCAGTAGTAGTTCCATGATCATCTGGATCCTAGAAAGTCAGGTACTCGAAGAAAGCTGCCTGTGAGTTAATGGTATTACTCAGCAGGGAGCTGGAGTAAATGGACTAACATAAGAGAGTCAGGGACAAGTAGGGAAGGTGGCACCATTTCTAGGAGATGGTCATCAAACCGATGATGGAGTGGGAGTGGCAGTGTAATGAAGGTTATGGCTTTGGCATTCCAGGACTTTTTTACTCTTTAAATATTTTATTTATTTATTTAAGAGAGAGAAACGGAGGGAGAAAGAGTGGAAGAGGCAGATAAAGAGAGTGAGAATTGGCATGCCAGAGCCTCCAGTTAACTACAAACGATCTCCAGACACGTGTCACCTTGTACATCTGGCTTATATGGGTACTGGGGAATTGAACATTGGTCCTTAGGCTTCGTAGGCAAGTGCTTTAACTGCTAAGCCATTTCTCCAGCCCCTAAAATTCCAGACATTTAAAAAATAAGTAATCTAAAAACTTTTCAGGAATGGGAGTTTAATCAGAAGAAATTGCCAAACATTAAAATAAGGAAACTCTGTGCCAACTATCCAGTTCCTAAGACACCCAGGAAGAAAACTTTTAATTCTCCACAGAGATTTAGGGCAACTGGAGCTAACTGGTAAATAAGGTGACTCAGATGAAGAAATGTCTTCATTGCCTTTTTCCCATATTTGAGCTGAAAATAACTTGAGACTTTACAATTCTACTCATCAGGATAAATAGTTGTTGGTATGTAAGAATTTGCTATTTAACTTATTCTTTCACATGAGTCTCATTTGTAGATTAAAAAAATGGTGTATGGGGCTGGAGAGATGGCTTAGCAGTGAAGGCATTTGCCTGTAAAGCCTAAGGACCTATATTTGCCTCTCCAGATTCCATGTAAGCCAGACACACAAAGGTGAGGCAAGCTCAAGATTGCACATGCCCAGTAGGTGGCACAAGCATCTGGAGCGCTAATGCAGTGGCTGAGGCCCTGACGTGCCAGTTCTCTCCCTCTGTCTCTCCCGAGAATAAAAAAAGTAAAAAATTGTGATGTGATTTAAAAATATTTTTATTTATTTGTAAGCAGAGAGAGACAGATAGAGAGACAGAGGCAGAGAGGTGCGCCAGGCGTGCGCCAGGCCCTTTAGCCACTGCAAACAAACTCTAGATGCATGCACCACCCTGTGCATCTGGCTTTATGTGGGTACTGGGGAATCAAACTTGGGTTGTTAGGTTTTGCAGGCAAGCACCTTAACTACTGAGCCATCTCTCTAGCCCAAAAATGGTGATATGATTTTTATTTAGAAACAAGAGTTGCTTTTATTTTTTTATTTTTTTTATTTTTTATCCACAGTGCTGGGGTTGAGAAGCTCAGCTTTATTTTATTTTATTTTATTTATTTTTTTTTGGTTTTTCGAGGTAGGGTCTCACTCTAGCCCAGGCTGACCTGGAATTCACTATGGAGTCTCAGGGTGGCCTCAAACTCACGGCGATCCTCCTACCTCTGCCTCCCGAGTGCTGGGATTAAAGGCGTGCACCACCATGCCTGGCTAGTTGCTTTTATTTTAAATTACTTAGAAACATTAAATTTTTTTTCATTTATTTGAGACAGAGGGAGACTGAGAGAAAGAAGCACAGAGAGAGAGAGAGAGAGAGAGAGAGAGAGAAAGTGTGTGGCGCAGGCATGCCAGGGCCTCCTGCCATTACAGCCAAACTCCAAACATATGTGCCTCTTTGTGCATCTGGCTTTATGTGGGTAATGGAGAATTGGAGAATTGAACTGCCAGACTTTGCAAACAGGTACCTTTAACCACTGAGCCATCTCCAGCCCTATTTATTTATTTATTTTAAAGAAAGTTCTGTTTGCCAACACAATAGAGATGCAGCCCTATTTTTTAAAATTATTTGTTTGAGACCAGAGAGACAGAGAAAGAGGCAGAGCATATTAAATTACTCATAAAATACAGAAATGTGTTAATCTGCTTTTCATTATTATAACTAAATTTCCAAGGATTTGAGCTTACACAGGAAAGTTTTAGCTTACAGTTGTGAAGGCTGAGAGTCCAAAAAGCATAGTGCTAGCCCTGGTGAAGCTCTCTCTGACTGTGTCAAATGATGGTTGTTGGCATCCCAGTGGTGGGTGGTAGACTAAGGACAGGGACAGGTAACAGGTAAGACAGGTTGGAGGAGGGGCTAGTAGTGATCTCTTTGGCCCCACCTCTTATAGTCTTATCATCTCTAACAACACTACGCTGGGTACCAAGTTTCCAACAACACATTAATACTTGGGGACACACTTAAGCCATACCAGACCCTAGCAGTGATCTTGAAACATGTTACACGAATGTTATCAGAGAAGCACATATATTTTAATTTTTTTAGTTATGTATATTTAGGATCACCCAGTTTCACATTTTGGACAATAGATCTGTTTCCTAAAAGGTTCCCTTCTCTCCCCTCCCCTCCCCTCCCCTTTTTGGTTTTTTAAGGTAGGGTCTCTAGCTGAGGCTGACCTGGAATTCACTGTTTATTCTCAGGGTGGCCTTGACTCATGGCAATCCTCCTACCTTTCCATCTCAAGTGCTGGGATTAAAGGTGTGCACCCCCGTGCCCAGCCCATTTTTCAGTTAGTTTGACCATTAAGCCACAGCAATCCTCCTGTCACTGACCCCTCAGCGCCAGCGTTGCAGGCATGCACAGTTAAACTCAGCTTTTTACTAGAGTGCCGGGGATCAACTCAGGTCCTCATGCTTGTGCAGCAAGTCCTCTTGTCCAGTGAACCGTCTCCCCAGCCTTTAAACTTAACAAATATTTTGCCTTATCACACGGAAACTATGACATGGAATTCATATTCACTCAGAGATTTTACCTTATTATCTTCTGAGGCACAGTGACTATCCTTATGTGGATCTCCTGCATTTAATTTTTTTTCACAGAATGAATAAATGATTTTAAGCTGGTTCCTTTTGAATGAATTTTATTTTCTGCTTTTTCATTGGGAAACTGATAGACTTAAGAAAGAAATAAAGATTAGAAAAACAGTGATTTTAAATATGTTATTGTTTCTTTTAAGAAATATGTTAGTTGATAAAATAATGTCACAAGACATGGAAATTCTATTAGTTTGTCCACAGAACTTATTATATGCAAGCATCTTTTAGTCTGCTTTTAAAAAGATCCAAGTGCATTATTAATTAAGGAAAATAAAACCTTATTTGTATGAGGTTTACTAGATATCAGGTCTAATGTTTTTTATAAGGTGTTATAATTTTTTAACTTCTGAAAATCAAAATAAAATTTATGTGTATAATTTTATTGTTTGTATGCCTGCGATGAATTTTGCAGAGTTTTTTAACCTCCTTCCAGTACACGCCATTTTCTACCTCCTCACCATGTCTGACTGTATCCTTTTCACCTCGTTCATTCTTTTTTTTCTAGCTTTTACCATATTAAGTCACCCACATTCTCTTTTCTTGGAAAGTTTTTACTACTGAAGTCTGAGACACACAGTACTTTTATTACTATCTCTGCTTGCAGCAATTGTTACTAGGTAGAAATTGGCAAGTTACTCACTGTAATCATGTCCCAGGTTTATGTCCATATGGGCAAGTGTACTTTTGCCAGTAAACATAATTGTGTTTATCTGTTTGCAAGCAGAGAGAGAGAAGAGAGACAGAGAAAGAAAGAATGGGCACACCAGTGCCTCCAGCCACTGTAAATGAACTCCAGATACATGTACCACTCTGTGCATCTGGCTTTACGTGGGTACTTGGGAATAGAACACAGGTCCTTAGGCTTTGCAGGCAAGCGCCTTAACCACTGAGCAATCTCTCTAACCTTATGTGTGTAATATTAAAACAGAACAAAAGGATTTGGGAAACTTTCCTGGTGCAATTTCATTCTGAGATTACTGTATGAACCTTTTTGTTTCTTTTTTTTTGGGGGGGGGGTCAAGGTAGGGTATTGCTGTAGCCCAGGCTGACCTGGAATTCACTAGGTAGTCTCAAGGCTGTCCTCAAAGTTAGGGCCATCCTCTTACTTCTGCCTCCTGAGTGCTGGGATTAAAGGCATGTGCCACAATGCCTGGCCCTTGTTTTTTTTTTTTTTTTTAATGATGATTATTAAACATATTTTATATGGATACATCATGTGTTGGTCTGGCCCTTGTTTTTTGAGGTAGGGTCTCATTCTAGCTCAGGTTGACCTGGAATTCTCAGGGTGGCCTTGAACTCACGGAGATCCTCCTGCCTCTGCCTCCCGAGTGCTGGGATTAGAGGTGTGCGCCACTACACCCGGATGGCCCCTGTTTTTAAAGAAGTGTCAGGATTTAAAGTAATTGGGATAATTTCAAATCAACTATATGTTTCAGCAATAGACAATGTCTCTCTTAATATCTGAGGAGTGTGCATAGTTTTATTAAACAAGGTATTTAAGTTTTAGAACAGGTAGTTAAGAATTGGTGTGTTCCTGCATTTTGTCCACTAGATGGCCTTGCATACTTGTGCCTCTGTAAGAGGTTTCTGTCACTATAGGAAGTTCAGATTCGAAGATTTGGTACTCCTCAGATAGGGGATAATTTGCTCCTGGAGATATCTCTGGGTAGCTTAGTCATCACTGTATTTGGACTGATGTGAGGAAATGTGTAACATTATTTTCTCTGGATTTAGCTGACTGACACACCAGTTAAACTAGGTATTAATAATAATAATGTGTTATAAATAAGCTGGGTGTGGTGGCACACACCTTTAATCCCAGCAAAGTTTGAAACTAAAAAAAACAAAAACAAAAACAAAAAAAGCTGGGCTGGAGAGATGGCTTAGTGGTAAAGGTTCTTGCTTGCAAAGCCTAAGAACCCTAGTTCAGTTCCCCAGTACTCACGTAAGCCAGGTGCACAAGGTAGCACATGCATCTGGAGTTCACTTGCAGCCACTGAAGGCCCTGGTGTGCCCAGTCTGTTTCTCTCTCTATCTGCTTCTCTCTCTCTCTCTCAAATAAACAAATTAAAAATTATTAAAAACATCAAAATCCAATAATTTTATTTCAAAAACTACAAAACAATGTGTTATAAATAAACACTAATGTAACATTTGCCTGCATGGCTATATTTATAGTTATAAATAGTCAGCTCATTTCCTCTAAGCATGTTTTAAAAGAAGGCAGAGTCATAAATTGGATCTTGTTCTATTACATGGTCATGGCCAGTAGGACAGTGATAAAAAGAACTAAGTGGAAGAATGGACGTACCAGTAAAAAAAGCTATCAATAAATTGCTACTGAAAGGTCAAAACAAATCAAAACAAAAATACCTTGAAATGCCTACCTTCTAAATTCAGGATCAAAACTCCTGACTTTTTTGTTTTTGTAGGAAAAATAGCAAACCTGTAGAATTGATATTTTTGTGATTTGTAACTGGTGTTAAGGGTTCTTGAATTTCTGAAGTGCAAGATTTAGTAGCCATTCATATATGGGCTTGTAAGGATTGTTTCTAAAGCTTTCAATAGAATCTCAAAATAATTTGTGTCTTTTTGAAGGTTAATTTTTCTTTCTGTTTTTTTTTTTTTTTTTTTTGTCTCTTGAGGTAGTGTCTTGCTCTAGTCTAGGCTGACCTGAAATTCACTACGTAGTCTCAGGGTGGCCTTGAACTCATAGCAATCCTTTTACCTCTGCCTCCCATGTACTGGGATTAAAGGCGTGTACCACCATGCCCGGCAAGAATTTTAATTCATAAAGAACCTCAGAGTTTCCACAGCGATTTAAAACATCTGTAAAAAGTAAAAGTCGGACATTAATATGACCTTGTATAAAGGAGTAGATATCCTTAAGAGTTTTCTCTTAGACTGTTGGTAATATTTGAGTGGTAGGAGATCTTTACCTATAGCGAGAGGACAAATTACTGTTTTTTGAGCAATTTATCAGTTCCAGAAATTAAAATCACTGGACTTCAATGATTTCCCATGATCTGAAGACTATACTGATTTTTCTTGTGAGCTTATGCTAATAAAATTGTTTTTATGGTATAATCTGGAGAGATGATATTGTTATAGTTTATAGTTAATGTATTCTTTCATTTGTTTGATAATGGAATGAGAAGGAGAAAATATAGGCACACTATTTTATAGTTAATGTCAGTATTAATATTTTACAATTAAAAGATGACATAATTCCTATAGGATTAAGTTTAAATTTTCTAGTGTGGAGGTTAAAACTTTTAATGATGTAGCTCTAGTTTAGTTTTCTAACTTTATATTATAACATCATTCATTTCCATAAACTTCTACCCAACTTACCCCATATAGTCCCTTGAATTCTCTTGTTTTTCCTAGTTTCTTGGTTCACACTGTTTTGCCTATTTTTGCTTCTAAGTCTTATTGTCCTGTAAATA
Source organism: Dipus sagitta (assembly GCA_036346955.1). NCBI lineage: Eukaryota > Metazoa > Chordata > Mammalia > Rodentia > Dipodidae > Dipus > Dipus sagitta. Next base: position 336,815,835 of record CM070770.1, read on the forward strand.
TGTTATGGGGGGCTGGAGAGATGGCTTAGTAGTTAAGGTGCTTGCCTTCGAAGCCTAAGGACTCAGGTTCGATTCCCCAATACCCATGTAAGCCAGATGTACAAAGTGGCACATGCTTCTGGAGTTCGTTTGCAGTGGCTAGATGTCCTGCCGCGCCCATTCTCTCTGTCTGTCTCTCTTCTCTGTATCTCTCTTTCTCTCTCTGTGCTTGCAAATAAATAAATAAATAAATAAATAAATTTAAATATGTTATCAGTAGTTCAGGCAAGAGATGATGAGAGCCTGGAATATCAGTGAAAATGCAGAACCAGGGTAGGAAGTAGTGTTAAAAAGCACAGCATCAAGGCTGGGGAGATAGCTCAGTGGTTAAAAGCACTGGCTCTGCCAAACTGTAGTTTGGATCTCCAGAACCCCTGTGAAGCTCAAAGCTGGACACAGGTAGTGCTCACATTGGTAATCTCAAACACACCTACAGTAATAGCAGATAAAGGCAGAAGACTCCAAATCAACCAAACCAAACCAACCAGCCAAAGAAACAAAAAACAAGAAAGGGAGAGGGCTTGTCTCAAGATGGAGGTGAGTACTGACACCCCAAGGTTGTCCTCTTACCTCCATACTTATGCCATGGAATGTTCACATCCATACAAACACTATGGAAGTACACACACGCACATGCGCACACACACATCCCCATGGGGGGGGGGGGAGCATAGCATCATAGCATTTAGGTATCAGTTGATTTGGGAGCATCATGAAGGGTAGAGAGGAAAGTCTTTTGGGTTTCTTGTACATTTCTGTCTTGGGCTCTGTAAATGATAGTGCAAATTACTGAAATAGAGACTAGAGATAAAACAACATTTAGTCAGAAAGGAAGCCAGAAGACAAAACCAGGTGTTGTAGCTGACTGAGTCTTGGTAATTAGTTATTATAATGCTTCTGAAAATTACGAAATGTGGGCTGGAGAGATGGCTCAATGCTTAAGGGCACTTGCTTGCAGATCTTGGTCTGAATCCAGTTCCCCAGTACTCACATAAAACCAGATGATCAAAGTGGTGCATGCATCTGGAGTTTGTTTACAGTGGCCGGAGGCTCTGGTGTGCCCATTCCATCTATATCTGAAATAAATAAATACTTTTTAAAAATAAAAATTATGAAATGAAATAGCTTTTCTTTAGTTGGGGGTTTAAATTTATACAGTGAAATAACAGTGTGAGAGCTAATGAATTAATAATACATGCAGTGCTCTTATGGAACTATTATTGAACAGAGAAGGTTTTAATAATAAGTGGTATTTTAAGATCTTATTTTTGTGCCAGACACTCTTGTAAGGGCCTAAGTACATTATCTTATTTAATCCTTACATCTCTTCACAGATAGGTGCCAATATTTTCATTTTAGAGGTGAGAACACTAGGCACAAAGAAATCTTTACCTAAAGTTACACAGGTATGCTATTTTAGACAAAGTAAGGATTCAACAAATGTTTGATACATAGTTTGAAGTGTTTGAAGAAAGTTGAAAAGAAAGAACTGACCACCAAAATCAGTGAGTCAGAGTATCCAGCTTCGAATCCAGCTGCCTTCCATTAAGGGGATTTGCATGTAATGCCAAAGAGGATTTGGAGCATGCTGAAATGAATAAACAGCCCTTTGGTCTGTTCTGTTTTGTTTGTTTCCACACTAGGAACAGTAGTAACTGTTCAGCTGCTAAGGTCACAGGCAGTCCTTTGCATTGTAGTTTGCGGTCAGTATTTATCAAGTCACTATGAACTTTTTCTTAAGAAAACATATTGTAATAGAAAATTAGTTGTTTCCCCCATTCTATTTTGAGCCCAAGTGTGGCCAAAATAGTTAGAGGACTCTTGTTTTAGATGCAGGTAGTGTGAGGACAGCTGGGCACATTGGGATGAAAGGGCTTAATGAGGCAGCACGGGGCGGGGAGAGGTGGGGGATAAAAGGGAGCAGCAGTGGCCTGGTGGGACTCGAGCCACATTTGGTGTGCAGACTGTGCCTTGGTGATCCTGCATCCTCTCCATGATGCAATCCTCTCAGCTGGTAGAGGTGATGATGAGCCTGCAGACAGTACAGATTTGGATTCCGTTTACTTTTTTGATACCTGGGATTGAATTTAGAGCCTTGTGTGTGCTAGGCAGTTGCTCTGCCATTGAGCTGTATCCCCAGTCCTTTTATATGTTTTATTTTGAGATTGAGTCGCACAAATTACGCTTTGCACAAATCCATATTAAATCATAACTAGGGCTGGAGAGATGTCTCAGTGGTTAAGGTACCTGCCTGCAAAGCCTAACAACCCGAGTTCAATTCCCCTAGTACCCACGTAAAGCCAGATGCACACACAAAGTGGCGCATATATCTCGAGTCCATTTGCAGTGGCTGGAGGCACTGGTGCACCTATTTTCTCTGTTTGTCTGTCTCTGTTCTATTGCTTTTGCTTGCAAATGAATAAATAACATTAACAAATCATAACTAAATTATTTTTTCAATAATTTTATTGGGAAACTCGTAACTAAATTCCTTTTAAAATATAAGTCATAGAGATTTATTCATCATAGTTTTGGAAGGAACCCAAGATTAAGTCCTGAGGTGGGGTCTGAGGTCGAGGTACCAGCAGCAGGTTCAGGGTCTGGCCTGCAGAGCAGCTTCTGGCGGGTACGAGCCCCGTGTCCTACCGTGATGCAGGAGGAAGGGCGGAAGGGGCCGGTAGCTCCCTCACACCCCTTTTATAAGGTGCTGATCCCATTCACAAAGGCTTTGCTCTTCCTGCTTCTTGTTTTGAAAAATTAATTATAAACTTTACTGTATGAACATACTGCATGTTGGTCATAGTCCCGTCTTATATCCCCTCTCCCTAATTTTATTTATTTGTATATATGTGTTTGTGTGTGTGTGTGTGTGTGTGTCTGCACCAGGGTCTCTTGCTACTGCAAGGGAACTCCAGATTCATATACCACTTTGTACCTGGTTTTATGTGGGTGCTGGGAAATTGAACCCAGGCTGACAGAACTAAATTATTATTATTATTATTATTTTGGCTTTTCAAAGTAGAGTCTCACTCTAGCCCAGGCTGACCTAGAATTCACTATGTAGTCTCAGGGAGGCCTCACACTTGTGGTGGGCCACCACACCCAGCCTAGAACTATTTTTTTTCCCCCCAAGGTAGGGTCTCCCTGTAGCCCAGGCTGACCTAGAATTACTATGTAGTCTCAGGGTGGCCTTGAACTCCCTGTGATCCTCCTACCTTAGCCTCCCGAGTGCTGGGATTAAAGGTGTGTGCCACCACACCCAGCTTAAAAGTTATTGTTTTTAAATTTTTTAAAAATGTGTCACTGCTGCCTGGCATCCATGTCACGCCCAGGCTGGACAAGAGCCTGACCACCCTTTGGCCCCTTCTGCACTTCCCACCTGAGTCTTTTTTTTTTTTTTTTTTTTTTTTGGTTTTTCGAGGTAGGGTCTCACTCTAGCCCAGGCTGACCTGGAATTCACTATGGAGTCTCAGGGTGGCCTCGAACTCACAGCGATCCTCCTTCCTCTGCCTCCCGAGTGCTTGGATTAAAGGCGTGCGCCACCACGCCCGGCCCACCTGAGTCTTTATCAGTGTCTGTGGCATTTAATTCCTTATCACTCATCCTTCAGCCAGTCATTTATATAGAGTAATGGCAGTTTACTTACTTCCTTGCTTACTGGCTCTTCTCACACCTAGACCTCTTCCTGAGTTTAAATTCCTGACTGAGGGGCATAATCTGTGCTTCCAGCTGCTCACAGCTCCTCTCTATCCAGCCTGAACAGTGCTATGGCTTGAATGTACCCCCCAAAATCCACATGTTGGAAACTGAGTCCCTAGTGTAGTTCCGCTAGGTGGTGGAGCCCTTGGAAGGGGGATAAAATCATAGGATGTGTCCCCTAGGCTGTTGTAAGAGCAACTTTCTGGCACCCTGGCTCTCTTCCCAACACGTGGCACCCTCTAGCATGCAAGGCTCCTGCCAGCATCTGACCCTGGGCTTGGATCTTTTTTTTTCAAGGTAGGGTCTCACTCTAGCCCATGCTGACCTGGAATTCACTATGTAGTCTCAGGGTGGCCTTGAACTTACGGTGATTCTCCTACCTCTGCCTCCCAAGTGCTGGGATTAAAGGCGAGCACCACCATGTATCCTTCTCCACTCTGAACATTCCTGACTAGTTACCAAATTCTAGACCCAGTGTTTTCTCTCCTCAGCCTTGAGGATGCTCCCTCACTGTTCCCTCGAATCATGATGCTGCCAGACTAGTCTAACGACACTTCAGGGTTCACCAGGTGCAGTGTTCCAACGTGTGGCTCAAGACTGTCCCTCTGCAGATAGGGTGAGGACCTGGTATTTTTTTGCACCTTGCTCTCACCTCCATATTGTGGGGCCGTCTCTGCTCATCCTCTGCCCCCCTGGTATACTGGTTGTCCCTCAGTCCTGTCCAGTCTGTGACTCAAACAACCCATGTCATTTTATCTTCCTCCAGCCCTGGTTTCCATCAGAACATTTGGGATTGGCTATTCATACAGCACACATGTTGAGGGTACACCATCATCCCATTCCTATCTGAGGATATTAACTATGGTCTTAGAAAAAGCCTTGCTGGATATCCTGTTAGCTGTGTCTCCTTGGATGTCACTGTTCTTGTTTTCCAATGTGCCTTTTTTTTTTTTTTTTCTTTTTGGTTTTTTGAGGTAGGGTCTCACTCTAGCTCAGGCTGTCCTGGTATTCACTATGTAGTCTCAGGGAGGCCTCAGACTCACAGTGATCCTCCTACCTGTGCCTCCCGAGTGCTGGGATTAAAGGCGTGTGCCATCACACCCAGCTCCATTGTGTCTTCTTTTTGACAAATGTTTGGTGGTTATACATCTGGGGATGGGTTGGTACTGGGTTTGACAGATCAGATACCAATGTGAGTGAAAAACTCTGGGATCCCGAATACCTGGGTCCCAAAGGAGGCCTGCATGAAGTGCAGGGCAGTGCCAGACAGAGGGGTGAAGGTGGTACAGGGGTACAGGGTGGCTGCCTGATGTCCCATGAAGGACCAGTGGCCAGAGGGCTGGGGCAGCTCCTGGATACTTCCCACTGGCGCTGCTGTTATTCAGTAAAGGGGGAACACAGGGAGCCCATCTTCAAAGTCAGTGTCCGGGTCCACCTCCTCGTTGTCGTCCACCTGCACCATTTCTATAAAGTGCTCCTGTGAGGCTGCCTGCTGGTGGCGGCGGCTCCTTCTCTGGCTACTTCTCTCTGTCCTCTGCCTCCCCTTCCTGGTCCTGCTCAGGCCACTTCTGTGTGTCCTTCCTCCCCTGGGTGGCTTCTTTCACTCCATGGTGTCTTCTGGTGTGGCATCTTTCTGGTCTTTGTGCGGCTGGGGCTGCCTCTGGCTCTGCAGATGCTGGGGCCTCAATGTGCATGGGCTTCACATAGGCGATGGATTTGGTGGGCTGGCCTGGCCCTGTGGCCCATCTGCTTTCACGGGGTCTTTGTGCTCTACACCAGGAGAGTCAGGCTCCCCTGAGATGCTCATCTTGATTAGCAGTTATCCTGCATAGCCGCAGCTGCCTCTGAAGCCTTCTTCCCTCCATGACAATTCTGTGGGAGGGACAGGGACACTGGGTTAGAGGGTTAAAGCCGCCTCCCAGTCGGGCTGAGGAAGAAGAGACCATGAGGGGTTGTGCAGTGGTGGGGCTCAGAACTCTACACCCACAGTTATGGTTCCTGCAGGCGCTGGAGACAGGAGAGGGTGACAGTGGCCCAGTGGAAGAGGGATAGCCCAGAGGCCACAACCAGGAAGCCAGGGCTCTGGGCAAGGAATCTGCTGCACCTGGCCTCCTGCTTTGAGGTCCTAGCAGATGGCTGTGGAGGTCTGAGAAGGCACTTCTGGGAGATCCTTCTAGAAAGAGAGCTGGAGGCTGGGAGTCCCAGAGGCTGGGTCAAGGCCTAGCTATTTTTTTCAGGGGCTGGAGGACTCCAGAACTAAAAATTTAATAGCCTTTTCTCATTACATATTTTCTCAGTCCATAGAAACCAATAGAACCATGATCAACTTAGGTGGCTGGTATTTGTGTGTGTGTGTGTGTGTGTGTGTGTTTTTTTGACAGTAAAGAGTACTGCTGAGCATGGTGGTGTGTGCCTGTAATGCCAACACTCAGGCTGAGCGAGGCTAGAGAGAATTGTGAGTTTGAGGTTAGCCTAGGCTGTATATTAAGTTCCAGACCAGTTTGAGCTACATAGTGAAATATGTAGTGAACTATGTATCAAAATAAGTAAGGGCTGGAGAGATGGCTTAGCAGTTAAGGCACTTGCCTGCAAAGCCTAATGACCCAGGTTCAGTTCTATAGTACCCACATAAAGCCAGATGCACAAAGAGGCACATGATCTGGAGTTTATTTGCAGATGCTAGAGGCCTTGGTACACCCATTCTCTCTTCCTCTTCCTCTGTCTCTCTCTGCTTGCAAATAAATAAACAGCCAAAGAGAAGGAAAAAAAAAAAAAATAGATGTTCTCAACAAATAGGTGTTCTGAAGTGTAATCTGATTTTTAGCTTCTCCTGACTTTGAAATTCTAAGTTGAGTTTTACAAGTCATATTAAGCTTCCCAAAAGCACAATGCCCTTTTTTCTTAAAGAAGAATTATAAATTTATATAGAATTTTAGTTCCCTGTTACTGTAGTACCTTTATATGGCTAGATAGTGCCAATCTACTGCAGATATTAAGCAATCTTTTTTAACACCTTCAAAAATTGGCCGGACCTGAAAGAAAATGTAGGCAAGTAAAATTTTTAATAGATCAGTTATGTTGTGTAAGTTTTCCTTAGGGTAATGATATTCTCAGATGAGTGCATGTTTAAAATAATAATAAAAGCCGGGCGTGGTGGCGCACGCCTTTAATCCCAGCACTTGGGAGGCAGAGGTAGGAGGATCGCCGTGAGTTCGAGGCCAGCCTGAGACTCCATAGTGAATTCCAGGTCAGCCTGGGGCTAGAGTGAGACCCTACGTTGAAAAAACAAAAACAAAAACAAAAACAAAAAAAAAATAAAATAAAATAATAATAAAATTCAAGAGTAAAAACATTGTTGAAGTCCATTGTTTCATCAGGGTCATTTGGAAGACTTGGTATCATACCATTTTAAATTGGAAGTTTATACTTACTGTGCTTGCTAGCTAAAAATTCATTTCAAGCACTTTTGTTGGGGGCTGGGGTAGGAGGGAGAAACAGTCTCATGTAGCCAAGAATGGCCTTGGACTAATTAAGTAGCCAAAGATAACTTTGAGCTTCTGCCTCTACCTTGAGTACTGAGGTTATAGACATTTGCCACCATGTTTAATTTATTAAAAATTCATCTCAAATGGTTTTGTTTTGTTATTTGTTGTCTCTTGTTCTTCGATTATTGAAATTTTGACATTCTTATGTTTGTGTATGTATTTGTAAGTCCTGTTTATGAACCCCTGCCTAGCTTATTCAGATCTCTGGTAGTTTTCACTTTTTAAAAAAATATTTTTATTTATTTGAGAGAGAGCGAGAGAAGAGCAAGAGAATGGGCACACTAGGGCCTCATGACACTGCAAACAAACTCCAGACACAAGCACCACATTGTGCATCTGGTTTTATGTGGGTGCTAAGGAATTGAATACAGACCTGCAGGTTTTGCAAGCAAGCACCTTTAACAATAGAGTCCTCCTTAGCCCTGGTTTTTACTTTTTGCTTTATTTTTGCTTGAGTCTGGGGATTAAATCCAGGGCTGCCTTCATGTTAGGCAAGCACTCTATCACTGATCTGCATCTTCAGCTCTTTCTTTTGAGACAAAGGCTCACTAGGTTGTTCAGGCCCTCCTGCCCCAGCTCCAGATGACACCTGGGATTACAGGCCTATGCCACCAGTTCTGCCTTTTAAATTTAAATTTTTGTTTTGTTTTGTGTTTTGAGGTAGGATCTTGCTCTAGCCTAAACTGATCTGGAACTCACTGTGTAGGTCCAAGGCTGGTCTCGAATTCATAGTGATCCTCCTACCATTGCCTCCCAAGTGCTGAACTAAAGGTGTGAGCCACCACACCTGGATTAATTTTTATTTTTTAGCTGAGTCTTGTTCTGTTGCCCAGGCTGGCTTCATACTTCTGGGTTTGAATGCTCCTCCTATTCCAGCTTTCCCTCTGCTGGTACTACAGGCATGTTGCTACTATGACTCATTTGGAAATAAATTATTAATGAAAACTCAAAAAGGATGAATTTAGTTGGTCCTATTAAAAACACTACATCAGGGCACACTCTCCTGTTGGCCAGGGGGTGATGTCCATTCTCTGCTCATGCCATCATTTTCCCCTACCATCATGGAGCTTCCCCTCGAGTTTGTAAGCCAAAATAACCTCCCTTTCTTTTCCCCAAAAGCTGCTCTTGGTCAGGTGATTTTTGCTAGCAATGCAAACCTGATTGCAACAGTAAAGTGGTTCCGAGGAGTGGGATTGCTGCTAGAAACCTGACTGTGTGATTTTGGCCTTTTGGAGCTGATTTTCAAGAGGAATGTTGAAGGATTTGAAACCTAGCCTTTGAGATGCCTTGCAGTGCTGTGGGTAGAGCTTGATGGACTATTCTGGTCAGAGTTAGAAGACCTGAATATAGTAAGAACTATGGACTGTGAGGTTTAGCTTATGAGGGTGAGAAAGAGGTTTGCTGTTATGCCCCTGTCCTGAGAATTTATGCAGGGTTGCATTGCACAGAAATGGACTGGTATGTGAGCAGAGGGGTTAGGAAGCAAAACAAAACAAAACAAAACACTACATCAAAGCCGAGTATGATGGTGCACACCAGCACTTGGGAGACTGAGGTAGGATTGCCATGATTTCAAGATCAGCCTGAAACTATATAGTGAATTCTAGATCAGCCTGGGATAGAGTGAGACCCTACCTCAAAGAAAAGAAAAAAAGAAAAAGAAAAAGAAAAAAGCGGCGTGCTCTGAGGACCCCTGTGTCTGTGTCTTGCTTCCACAGTGTTTAGACGTAACAGACCCAGGGTCGTCGTCTTTTTTTTTTTTTTTTTTTTAATTTCCAACTGCCTTCGAGTCTCTCCAGTCACCGCCTCCAGGACCATTTCCTCGTCATCTGTGCCTTCCAGGACCAGCCAGAAGCTTCTAACTCATTGCTGGACCAGCCATGACCTCCCAGATTTGTCAGAATTATTCCACTGAGGTGGAGGCTGCCTTCAGCCGCCCAGTCAGCTTGCACCTGCGGGCCTCCTACACCTCCCTCTCTCTGGACTGCTATTTCCACCCGGACCATGTGGCTGCGCAGCGGGGCAGCCGGGCGCTCTTCCAGGATGCGCAGAAGCCTTCTCAAGATGAGTGGGGAAACCCAGGAGGCCATGGAAACCGCCTTTGGCACTGGAGAAGAGCCTGAACCAGGTTCTTTTGGCTCTTCATGCACTGGGTTCTACCAGCACGGACCCCCATCTCTGTGACTTCCTTCAGCGCCACTTCTTGGATGAGGAGGGGAAGCTCATCAAGAGGATGGGCGACCACCTGACCAATCTGTGCAGACTGGCGAGTCCTCAGCCAACTTGGAGCAAGTATCTCTTCGAGTGGCTCGCCATGAAGCACGACTACATCCTGCAGGGCCTTCCAGGACTCTTGCTCTGCCTCAACCATCCTCCAGACCTACTCTGCCCAGCCTCTCCAGCCGCTAGGCAGCTTTGTAATGCCCAGAGCCCCTCCCAAGCCTTGGACCAAATGAAATAAAAGTCTTTGCAGCAAAGACAAAAAACAAACAAACAAAACAAAAAACACTGGGTGTGGTGGTGCACGCCTTTAATCCCAGTACTTAGGAGGCAGAGGTAGGAGGATCTCAGTGAGTTCCAGGCCACCCTGAGCCTATAGTGAATTCCAGGGCAGCCTGAGCTAGAGTGAGACCCTACCTCGAAAAACCAAAACCAAACCAAACCAAACCAAACCAAAAAAACAAAAAACCCACTACATCTGTCCCCATGTGGTAGCGTATGTCTTTAATCCCAACACTCAGGAGGCAAAGAAGTAGGATCACTGTGTGTTGGAAGCCAGGCTCAGACTACAGAGCCAGGTCGGCCTGGGCTAGCCTGAGACCCTACCTTGAAAAAAACCAAAACCAAGGGAAAAAAAAAAAAACCCCAAAACCATAAACAAAAAAAGGCAAAAAATACCCCCCGAAAACCACAGCATCACAGTCACCATGAGTGTGTGTTGCTGTCAGTAATGGTTTATTTGATGGTGAGAAATTTCTCAGGTTGATCTACCCTTTACATCTGCAGAAGAGACCTGAATGTCAGACTGTTACCTCACCACAAGAGTTATGCATCCTTTAATTTCTTTTCATTTTTCTAATGCAGGTCAGACTGTTTTGCTCTCTCAGCCTACTGTGGTACAGCTTCAGGTCCCTGGAGTTTTGCCTTCTGCTCAGCCGGTCCTTGCTGTTGCTGGAGGAGCCACACAGCTGCCTAATCATGTGGTGAATGTGGTACCAGCCCCTGTGGTGAACAGCCCAGTGAATGGAAAACTTTCTGTGACTAAACCTGTCCTGCAAGGCAGTACAAGAAGTATGGGTTCAGATGTAAGTTTGAAACTTAGTTCTTTTGTAATGTCTGATTTTTAAGAACCTAAACAAGCAAAAATGCCTTTTGTTTTGTTTGCTTGCCTTTTTTGTTTCTTCAAAACTTTGTTTTATTGCGTAAAATAAGTGTGTTAAAATTGCACATCCAGTCTTTGGTGCAGCAGATTCTGATGAAAAGTGAAGTGTGCATACTTTTCTGTGCTTGTTTTGAGAACCCTTTTATGTTGTTCCTCAAGCTTCCTAACTCCATCATCACTTGATATTTTATAGATTCTTTTTTTAAAAAATAATTTAATTTATTTATTTGACAGAGAAAGGGGGGAGGGAGAGAGAGAGAATGGGTGTGCCAGGGCCTCCAGACACGTGCACCCTCTTGTGCATCTTGCTAATGTGGGTCCTGGGGAATCGAACTTGGGTCTTTGGATTTTGCAGGCGAACGCCTTAACTGCTAAGCCATCCCTCCAGCCCGTATAGATTTACATAGCTACTGGGGAATTGAATCTGGGTCCTTTGTCCTTGCAGGCAAGTGCCATAACCACTGAGCAATCTCTCCAGTCCATGTTACAGTATTTTGAGGACTAGAAGAGGTGAACACACTGCTTATGGTAGAATGAGGCATATAGCATGTATTTTAGCAAAAAAAAAAAAAAAAAAAAAGGAAGCAGTATGATACTTGGAACTGTTTTAAAATATTATGTAGGCAAATGGTGAGCACAGATTAGATGAAACAATATTGGAAAGGTATTGTCATAAAAGCTGAGTATTTAGTTTTTCTCACCTTTTGGTACATGGGACATTTTCTACAAGAATAAGAATGATGGTGACAAAAATCCGAAACTAATCTGTGGTATTTTCAGCTAAAAAGTTATACAACCAGTAACCAAAGAGTATACTTTACACAGAACAGAAGAGTGAGAAGGTTAAGGAGGATGCAAAAGGGTTCTTTAAAAGAAGGATGCTTTAAATTTTCCTTTCAATACTCATTAAGATTGGAGGTTGAAATTGTTCTGTAATATTCCTAACTTTTCAAATGAAAGTAACAATAGAAAGTATTTGAAATCACCTTATACAATGTTAGGATATTGAAAGTATGTTTTGCGAAAAAAATTTAAACTTTACTTATTTTTTATAATCAGAGAGAAAGAGAAAAAAGAGAGAAAGGGAGAGAAAGAGAGAATGGGCCTGGCAGGGCCGCTTGCCATTGCAAACGAACTCCAGATGCTTGCACCATTTTGTGTATCTGGCTTTACATGGGTACTGGGGATTTTGAAGTTGGGCCATCAGGCTTGCAAGCATGTACTATAACCACTAAGCCATCTCTCTAGCCCTATGAACTTTATTTTATTTTATTTTATTTTTGGTTTTTCAAGGTAGAGTTCCACTTTCGCACAGGCTGACCTGGAATTCACTACGGAGTCTCAGGGTGGCCTCTAAATCACAGCCTCTGCTTCCTGAGTGCTGGGATTAAAGATGTGCACCACCACACCTGGCTGCTGTGAATTATTTCTGACATGAGAAAAAGTAAAGACTAATTCTTTAAACAGATCAATAGGATGCCACCATTGTTAAATATATTAACTTAATCTAAGTTGTATTTATGCAATAGCACCCCAAATATGCAGAAATCCAGAGGAGCATAGGATCAGGAGGGTGTCTAGAAACCATGTTATAGAGGGCTAGGGATGTGGCTTGTGGTGTAGCATTTGCCTGGCATACATGAGGCCTTAGGTTTAATCCCTAGTACCCTAGACAAAAATATCAACAGCATCAAGAAACCATGTTATAGGTGGGGCAATGGGTTTAAGGTTGAAATGATTCAGTATAGTAAAGAGAACACTGAAAGCAGACCTGGAGCAATCTTTTAGGAAATACAGGTTAGCATGCGGAAAATAGGAGGATCATTCTGAGTTATTCCAGAGGACTTATCTGGAACAGGTGCAGGTAAGTAAGAGATAGGGCCCTTTTAATTCTATCTTTCATCTATCAATACATATCTCTATCAATCATTTATCTATTTATATCTGACTATATATGTACATATATATATATGTGTGTATATATATATATATATATCATCTATCTATATCTATTATCTATCTGTCTATCTGTGTGTCATCTATCTTCCTTACTTGTATTTAGGAAGCAGAAGAGGCTGTTTTTCTTTTTCTCTTAGACTCAATGAATAACAAGCCCCTGAATGTTGACACTCACATATATTATATGCCACCTACCCATTTTGTAATCTCAAAACATAATTCAATTAATTACATGTTGATCTGTTAGCCAGACATTTGGCATTGGTTCCTCAATGTGAAAGAACATGTGTATTCTGCTTTTGTACGCTCTAAGAATGCTCTGAAAATTTGTTGAGTAATTTGCTGACAAAGTCTCAGTTAATTGAGGAATCGGGGGTTTTGTGGGATGAGAATGTATTGTACTAATGAGGATTATTTTTTGTTAGCAGTATTTATTGGCTAGTCTATTTTCAAAATTTAGAGCTGACAGAATTATAAATGAATACACTAAGTACTCTGTGTTTAATGCAAGAGACCTGAAGAGCATTAGAATAATTTTCTAGTCAACGTACATTGAGGTTTTTGTACTATTTTTACTTGGCCGGCATATATCAAGGAGTGAGCCAAACCTTTTCAGCATGAATTTTTATGGAGGTCTTGACTGATTATTTATTCCAAGTAAAGAAGTCTAAGTCTGTCCTATCAGGCAGCTCACCCACCCAGGAACCCAAAATAAATCTGTTCTAGAAGGAGCTGAAGAAGAGAACTTTGATCTACTCAGTCTTCTGTGTTAGTAACTTGGTTGACCTCGCAATGAATTTTTTTTTCCCCTTCTTCCCCTAACCCTTGCTGACCTGGAATTCATCATGTAGTCTCAGGCTGTCCTTGAATTCACAGCGGTCCTGATCTTCCTACCTCTGCTTCCTGAGTGCTAGAATTAAAGGTGTGTACCACCAGACCTGGCTTGTGGTACTTTTTATACTCAAGCCTCACTTTGAATTACTATACAGTCTTAATTCAAAATATCCTCTTCCCATTTTTTTTTTTTATCATATTCTTTTCGTACATTTTTTTCCCCTTAAGGTAGGGTTTCACTGCAGCCCAGGTTGACCTGGAATTCAGTATGTAGTCTCAGGGTGGCCTTGAACTCATGGTGATCCTCCGACCTCTGCCTCCCAAGTGCTGGAATTAAAGGCGTGCGCCACCATGCCCAGCTTCTTTTTATACTTTTATTTATTTATTTATTGGCTTTTCGAGGTAGGGTTTCATTCTAGTCCAGGCTGACCTGGAATTCTATATGTAGTCTCAAACTGAAAGTGATCCTCCTACCTCTGCCTCCCAAGTACTGGGATTAAAGGGTGAAGGAGATCAACACAGAGAAAAATTAACTGCTACCAAATCAGAGATCCAGAGACCCAGAGGCCCCCAACACCTTATCATTGAAGCAGACCAAAAATGAACCCAACATGGCTCAGGGAAATTTTGCGGAAGAGGGGCCGGAAAGAATGTCAGAGCCACATGTTGGGTCATGATATGCAGACATTTATCCTACCCATAACTGTGGGCTGACTCCAGAATGTGTGACCCAGATACCTCAACAAGGAGGGGCCAAGGGGAGGGGGTAGGTAATGGATGAGCCTAATAATGGTACCAAATTGACTGTATTCGCTGAGTACAAAGCTAATTAATAATAATAATAAAAAGGCATGTGCCACCACGCCCGGCCTTTTTGTACTTTTTTTTGTCCTCCCGAGGTAGGATCTCAATCTAGCCCAGGATGACCTGGAATTCACTCTGTATTCTCAAGGTGTCCTCGAACTCATGATAATCCTTCTACCTCTGCCTCCCGAGTGCTGGGATTGTACTTTTAAACCGAAAGTGTGATGAAAAAATTGCAGTTCAGAAAACATATTATTCTTTTGTGGCTTTGTAATGCGGACATGGCTCCTTTTTCCTACCTTTTTAAAGGTCTTTTGTTTGGCTGGCTTTCCCCTTGAGGGGCCTGCTACTTCCATAAGTAGCGTTTTTAACATACCATATTCTGAAAACTGCATCAAGTGTCACATTTTTTGTTATGAAACAGTTGGCCTGGTTCAAATGATAATTTCAGGCTTCCTGCCTTTTGCTGGTAAATCTGTTTTGTTTGACTCTTGGAAACCTTACCTAAGTTTTAAAGAAATATGGTTTGTTTTTGGCTTTGATCCTGATGGAAAAAATGAACATGATTTTTCATTCCAGTGTAGAAATTCTCTGTGTAGTTTGTTAGTAAATGGCAACCTTGGAATTGCAAAGTTACAAAGAACTATATATAAATCACAATCTTAGAGATACAGGAGAGCACGCTTATCTTTTTTTAAAGGGCAATTGAATATTGGCGGGTGTCAGACCCGCGGTTGGAAAGTGAGCGGTCTGTTTAAATTTGCATTCCATTTACTATTTCCACCTACTCATCATAATCTGAAAAGTTCTGGAGGTACAGCGTTTCAGTTGTTGGGGTAAAAGACCATGAAAAACGTGTTGAAGTTATATTCTATATATTCTAAAGTAGGCCAAGGAGAAGCAAAGACTGTTCTGAAATCTGTAGGCTGGAAAATGGGGAAAAAAATAACCAGGAATTAGTACAGCACCAGGAAGAGCCTAGATGGGCGGTTGATTGAAAGGTACAAGATATATTGCCAGGAAGCCCCAGGCATTACTTTCTACCTGCCCATTTACTACATTAAGTATCTTCCAAACCTTTCACTCTTTGTACACCTATAGTTAGAGACCTTGACCCTCTCTATCCTCTAAGGGCTACCCTTTGGAACTCCCTGCCAGGGGTTCCTAAGCCTTCATGGGAAAGAGGCCCAGGTGTAGAGGAGGATCACTTTCCACAGGCCTGCATGTCGTAAAATGCAGTGAAGGGCACTCTGGCATGCCAAATTAGAACTTTGTATTTCTTTCCCCTGGAAATGTTGTAAAGAGTGCAATTAGAGGTTTTGGTTGTTGGTATTGTTAGCATGGCAGCGATGGGATATGGGCCCAGATGGGTGCTCTGCCCACAGCATTCCTTTATATCCAGTGGATGACTATGAATTTGGGGAGTCTACCATTTTGACAGCAAGCCAGAACCTTGCCTCTTTTTCTAGAGGGAGACTTTACTTCCTTCTGTAAAGTTGCTTATTGGAAACCCAACTCTGAGAGGTGGTGTTGGTATCAAACCTATATATATGAAGAAAACTCACCAGAGGCCCTCTAGTGGTGGGTCTGTCCTCTCAAGACTACAATAATCTCCAGTTCAAAGCCATAGGCACTCTAGCACAGAGTGTGCCTGTGTTCTTTCAGAAAAAAGCAGAACTTTGTATAGTTATCCAAGGTCCTCTTTTAGGTCTAAATGTGAACAGAATCTCCTTAAATTATGTGGCTAGCTTAGATCCAAGAAGATAATCAATAGATACTTTAGCAACAAAGTTCTTTTTTTTTTTTTTTTTTTTTTTTGGTGGTGGGGGGGTTTCGAGGTAGGGTTTCACTCTAGTCTAGGCTGGCCTGGAATACACTCTGAATTCTCAGGGTGGCCTCAAACTCACGGCGTTCCTCCTACCTCTGCCTCCCGAGTGCTGGGATTAAAAGCGTGCGCCACCATGCCCGGCATAACAAAGTTCTTTAACAATAAAAACATTGAGATCATGCTATTTATTTTTTACTTAAATATATCTTTAAAATATGTTTATTTACTTGTGTGTGTGTGTGTGTGTGTGTGAGAGAGAGAGAGAGAGAGAGAGAGAGAGAGAAAAGCATATTCTTAGTCCTTATTAAATATTTTATTTATTTGTAAGTAGGGGGGGAGAAAGAGAGATAGAATGAGAATGGGCACCCCAGAGCCTCTAGCCACTGCAAATGAATTCCAGATGCATGAGCTGCTTTGCATTAGGCTTTACATGGGTACTGGGGAATCGAACCCAGACTGTTAGGCTTTGTAAGCAAGTACCCTTAACCACTGAGCCATCCCTCCAGCCTCAAGATCATGGTATTTCTTTAGGCTGCAAAAAAAAAAAAAAAAGAAAAGAAAAGAAAAGAAAAAAGAAAAAGAAAGAAACCTGTCAGAACAGATTCAGTAGGAAAGATTTGGTAATCCAAGAAGCTCCTTAGATTTTGGAGAGAAATTACTTTGTGCTGACTACTCTGGCTTTGCTGTTGCCACCAGCAGCAAACAAGAGAACAACATGCTTTGTTAAAATACTTGCATTTAATATATGCTGTATCCGTACGAAATATGTTGTTAATAATAAAAAACTTGCATTTTGTCTTAAGTGGAGGTTTGGAGCTTCTAAAAATTTATTGTGAATAAAGACTCCTTAAGTTTTGTTTGTGGTTGCAGTAGCTTCAGAAAGGGAATTGAACAGTTTTCCTTCCTCTGTTGATTATTGGATTCAAGTTGTAGTAGTTTTGGCAACTTTAGTGTTATTTATGTCTTGCAGTTTGCCATACTGATAAGGCTAATAAAGAATTGTTTTTAAAGGGTGCTGATATATGTCTTAAGTATTTAAGTACTCTCTTCTCTTTTTATGATTACCTTTGTCTGGAGACGCATCCTGGAGACAGTCCTTCACCTATCATCTGCCCTGCTCAGAAGCAGTCACCATTACTAGTTTGTGTCCATCTTTCCTGAGACGAGACAGTTCTTCAGTATACATGCGCTTAAACCTGCTTTTATCAATATATCTTAGAGATCTTTCCATATATGTACATAATGTCTTCTTAATGCTGGATCTGTTTCATAGAGGTTCCATCATTCAATGTCTGTAGTCTTCTTCTTTATGGACATCCCTCCTGCAGATATCTTGGTATTTACTTAATTTTGTTCATGTACAAGTTTATCTGGAGGAGCAGTTCCTAAAACTGGAATTGTAGGGTCAGAAGATAGGAACTTTAAAAATTTTGATAGATTTTGCCAAATGGCTGTCTATTGGATTAGTTCTAATTCTTCTTCTTGCATTTTATGAGAGCCATGGATAGGTTTCAGGATAGATTTCCATAAACAACTCTTGTGTCCACCTTACCCTTTTTCCTCACATAGTTCTGTGTAGCAGTGTGGGCATGCATACTTGTTTGAGAAGAGAGTCCATAGCTTCCTATGTTGGTTTTTCTTCTTAACTGTATTGAGATAAAATTCACATATAAGGCTCACTTCTATTTTTTTTTTTTTTCTTTTTGGTGCTGGGTATTGAACCCAGGGCCTTGTATAGATTAGGCAGATGCTCTAAAACCACTGAGCTGTATCCATAGCCCTTGGCTTTTTGTCTTTTGTTTTGTTTGGAGATGCTATCTTATGTCAAACTCCCTATTAGCTGAACTCCTGATTCTCCTGTCACCACCTTCCAAGTGCTGAGATTATAAGAATGTGCTACCACACCTAGTTTAATCGTCTTGTTTGTTTTGTACAGTCTCACTGTATAACTCAGGCTGGTTTCAAACTTTTCAATCTTCCTACCTCTGCCTACTGAGTTTTGGGGTCACCACCATGCCTGGCAAGATTCACCATTTTATGGTTTCGTATGTATTCACAACTTATCATTGCTGTTTAGTATTTTTATGACTCTAAAGGAAGCCTATACTCATTGATAGTTCTTCATTCATCCTTGGCATGACAACCACTTATCTATTTCCTGTCTGTCTAGAATTGTCTGTCCTAAATCTTTCCTTTCAGTGGAATACACTGGATGGTCCTTTTTTTTTAAATTTTGTTTTTTTTAATTTTTATTTATTTATTTGAGAGAGACAGAGAGAGAGAGAGAGAGAAAGAGAATGGGCGTGCCAGGGCCTCCAGCCACTGCAAACAAACTCCAGACTTGTGCGCCCCCTTGTGCATCTGGCTAACGTGGGTCCTGGGGAACCGAGCCTCGAACCGGGGTCCTTAGGCTGCACAGGCAAGCGCTTAACCACTAAGCCATCCCTCCAGCCCCCTTTTTTTGTTTTCTTTTGAGGTAGGGTCTCACTGTAGCCCAGGCTGACCTGGAATTCACTAAGGAGTCTCAGGGTGGCCTCAAATTTACCGCGATCCTCCTACCTCTGCCTCCTGAGTGCTGGGATTAAAGGCGTGCGCCACCACGCCCGGCTTAAAAATTTTAATACATTGTTTTCTTTTATTTATTTATTTGCTTGTTTTAGTTTTTTTAAAATTTTATTTATTTATTTGAAATCAGAGAGAGAGAGAGAGAGAGAGAGAGAGAGACGGACAGACAGACGCAGAGAATGGGCACGCCAGGGCCTCCAGCCACTGCAAACAAACTCCAGATGGTGTGCCCCTTGTACATCTGGGGAATTGAACCTGGGTCCGTTGACTTCACAGGCAAACACCTTAACCACTGAGCCATCTCTCCAGCCCCATTGTGTGGTTCTTTATGTATGGCTTCTTTCTTTTGCCATGCTTTTTTTTTTTTTTTTTCAAGGTAGGGTCTCACTCTAACCCAGGTTAACCTGGAATTCACTCTGGAGTCTCAGGGTGGCCTTGAACTCACGGCAATCCTCCTACCTCTGCCTCCAGAGTGCTGGGATTAAAGGTGTGCACCACCATGCCCGGCTTTGCCATACTTTTTAAGGTTCAAATATGTTGTGGTAGATGTTAGTACCCATTCCTTTTTATGGCCAAGAAAGACTCCATTGTTTGGATATACCAATTTTTTGTTATTTTGGTTTTGTTTTTGATTACATCACTTGGGTTGCTTTCACTGTTTGGCTTTTATTGAATAGTGTTACTCTGAATATTCTTGTATATGTTTTCATAGTTTTGCTAAAAACCAGGCATGGTGGTACACTTGTAACTCCAACAATTGAAGGCTGAGGTAGGATTATACGTCAAACCTATCCTGGCTGTGTAGTGAATTCCATGAGTCTGGTACACTGCAATATCCTGATTCCACAACAAAAAAATTAAAACACTTAGTTTATTTGAATATTTAAAATTGCCACAAATTAACTTTGCCAGTGATTTTAGCTGTGCACATTTTTTAGAGTGCATCTGCAAATACATGTATTATGTATAAGTATGTATATTATGTGTAATAATTTATTATATAACTTAGAAAATTATCAGGAAATTTACCTTTGGTTTTTAAATCAATTTCATATAGGCCTAAGGTTTATTTATTTATTTATGTGTAATGTGATGAAGAGCCTAATTAGTGAGTTTCTATTTTATGTGCTAGTTTAGAGGACAGTAGTCAGCTAAATAAGAGTTAGGATGGATAGAAAGGTATTACCGCAAGCCAGTAATTACTGGACAATTTACCCATAGATTATCAGTACTTGTTGCTACTTGAGTTTACATGGTATGTTGGAATGGATTAAATATCCTACTTCAGTATTATTTTAATTCAGTCACTCAAGTCTTTGAAGCTTATTTGTTAGCAAATCACAAAATCAATGCTTAAAACACTATTTCATATGAAGGTTTTCCTTTTTCTCATTTTCTTTTCTTTTCTTTTTTTTTGGTTTTTCAAGGTAGGGTCTCACTCTAGCCCAGGCTGACCTAGAATTCACTATGGAGTCTCAGGGTGGCCTCGAACTCATGGTGATTCTCCTACCTTTGCCTCCTGAGTGCTGGGATTAAAGGTGTGCACCACCATGCCCGGCATTCTTTCTTTTTCTTTTTCTTTTTTATTTTTTTATTTTTTGAGTCAGGGTCTCACTATGGCATAGGCTACCTCGGAACTCATTCTGTAGCTCAGGCTGGCCTCAAACTCTTTGTAATCCTCCTACCTCAGTATCTCAAGTGCTGGGGATTAAAAGGTATGTGCCACCACCCCCAGCTAAAGTTGTAATATAGTGTTGATCAGTTGCTAAAGCCTTTAAAGTTAAAAACAAAATGTTAGCAAGATTTGAAACTTTGACTTTTAAACTGACCCAGCCCTCAAAAGGAACTTACTGCTTTGTGGGTTTTCCTTTTACATAAGTCTCTCTTACATTCAAATAAATGTTTGTTGAATAAGCAAACACCACATTTTATAGCGCAGTAGCACTCAGGGGAGAATATTTTTCAGCTGTGGAGTTTTTTCTTCTGTTCTCTTTTCTTTTTCCAAGGCAGAGTGCTTGGTGGGAGGGATGTCTGAAGCCAGGATGATCAGAAGCAGGAGCTGGCCAGCTGTTGGCTCATTTCGGTCTGTTAAATCATCTGACATGTCTACAGGGGATATGCCAATTGATTAATGGGCCAGACTATTGATTTTATATTTTCGCATTGCTAACAGAGGGGATTAAGTTTCCACATACAAGCAGTTCCACAACACTTTGTTTTCAGACAGGCACATAATTAAAATAACTTCACAGTTCACTCAGCTTAGAATCTATACTGTGATGCAGGACTCTATGTGTGTGTGGAAAAGCAGTGTGTAGCTATGGAACAAGTGCCACTGGGTTTGGAGACAACTGACCTTATTTCTCATATTGGTCCCTCTCTCTAATAGCAGATTCAATGATGACGCCTCTGTAACAGTAGATTCAATGATGAGGCTTATTACATTAATTAATGTTGTATGCATGTGTATCACATGTGCCATGTCTTGTGTGTTGGAGGACAGAGGACAACTTTGGGGTGTCATTCCCTCCCTGTCTTCTTACTTGTTTGAGACAGGACCTCTTTTGTTCTCCACTGTGCTCAAAAGACTGGTTTCTCCTGGCGCTGCATTGCTTTCCATCTCACTTGTTGGCATGCAGGGATTACACAGGTCACATGTGAACTCTGGTTGTCAGGCTTGCTCATCAAGGAATTTTAACAACTGAGACAACTCCCCACTCTCAATTTTTTGTTTTAAGAGAAGATCGCACTGTGTAGCCCTCTCTGGCCTAGAATTGATTATAAAGATTATACTGGCCTCAAACTTGTGACAGTCCTCCTGCTTCTGCCTCCCAAGTGCTGGTATGGCTGGCTTCAGTGAAATCTCTTTTAAAGGAATCTTGAAAACTATAATAATTTCAACAAGTGGAAGCTAATTAAATACATTGTGAAATAAATTTCTAAGGATCATGTCTGTGAGTCAGGATTCTCAAATCAGAGACAATGGCCCCAATGGGATGAGCCCGAAGGCGTCATCGAGAGCAACTGGAATGAGATTGTTGACAGCTTTGATGACATGAATCTCTCAGAGTCCCTCCTCCGTGGTACCTACGCCTATGGTTTTGAGAAGCCCTCTGCCATCCAGCAGCGAGCCATTCTTCCTTCTATCAAGGGTTATGATGTGATTGCTGAAGCCCAGTCTGGGACTGGGAAAACAGCCACATTTGCCATATCAATTTTGCAGCAGATTGAATTAGATCTAAAGGGCACTCAGGCTTTGGTCTTAGCACCCACTCGAGAATTGATTCAGCAGATACAAAAGCTGGTCATGCCTGCATTGGGGGCACCAATGTACGTGCTGAAGTGCAGAAGCTGCAGATGGAGGCTCCCCATATCATCGTGGGTACCCCTGGCTGTGTGTTTGATATGCTTAGCCAGAGATACCTGTCTCCCAAGTACATGAAGATGTTCGTACTGGATGAAGCTGATGAAATGTTAAGCCGTGGATTCAAGGACCAGATCTACGGTATATTCCAAAAGCTCAACAGCAATACCCAGGTAGTTTTGTTGTCAATGCCTTCTGATGTGCTTGAGGTGACCAAGAAATTCATGAGAGGCCCTATTCGGATTCTTGTCAAAAAGGAAGAATTGACGCTGGAGGGTACCCGCCAATTTTACATCAATGTGGAACGGGAGGAGAGGAAGCTTGACACACTGTGTGACGTGTACGAGACACTGACCATCACCCAGGCAGTGATCTTCACCAATACCCGAAGGAAGGTGGATCGGCTTACCGAGAAGATGTGTGCCTGGGACTTCATAGTCTCTGCTGTGCACGGGGACATGGATCAAAAGGAAAGAGATGTGATCATGAGGGAGTTCCGGTCTGGCTCTAGCAGAGTGTTGATTACCACTGACTTGCTTGCCAGAGGCATTGGTGTGCAACAGGTTTCTTTAGTCATCAATTACGACCTTCCCACCAACAGGGAAAACTACATTCACAGAATCAGTTGGGGTGGTCGTTTTGGCCGCAAGGGCGTGGCTGTTAACATGGTGACAGAAGAAGACAAGAGGACTCTTCGAGACATCAAGACTTTCTACAACACCTCCATTGAAGAGATGCCCCTCAGTCTTGCTGACCTCATTTAGGGGGGACTGTCTTCCTCCTGGCCCTAGCCAGGGTTCAATCCTGGGGGGCTGAGGAGCAATTGGAGGGGGGAGGGAAGGGAGCCAAGGGATGGACATCTTGGTCTTTTTTTTCCTTTTTTTTTCCTCTTTGAATAAATGTCACTTTTTGAGGCAAAAAAAATACATTGTGAAAAGTAAAGATAAACTTATTGCTATACTATCATTGTTACTGCCTGTCAGAGATGGTTATGATAACATATGTGCAAAAATCAGTTTACAAAACAGAACTATGCAGTAATCTTTGTTTCTTTCAAAGGTAAACATTTTCTCAAGAACACCAAACACCAAGTAATGTATATATGTGGTTAGTCTATATATCATGTAATTGCATTCTTTGTTTAGAAATATAGAACTTAAATATTATACATTCTGATAGCTAAAGATAGCTTGTTGAGATATAAAGTTGAAGACCTGACCTTTTGTCTATTCATTTATTTTTAGTGCATGTACATGCAGGTGTGTGTATGTCTGAGGTGTGCATATGTATAATGTATGCATGTGCATATGCTGGTGTGTGGGCCTATGTGCATATGTGTATAGAGGCCAAAGGAGAACATTGGGTGTCCTCCTCTATTGCTGTTCCATGTTGTTTACTTGAGACAGAGTCTCTCACTGAACCTGGGGCTGCTGTGGTGTTTTAGTCAGACTGGCTAACCAGCTGAGCCTCAGCAATTCTGTCTCTGCGCCTCCTCGCCACCACAGGACTGGAGTTGCAGGTGTATGTGGCCATGCCTGGCTCTTTACAGGGATGCTAGGGATCGAACTCAGATCCTTAGGTCCTATGCTGTGCAGCAAGTGCTCTCACTCGCCCAGCCATCTCCCCAGCCCTGCTTGTGCTTTCTGACTACTGAGAATTTCATTTATTTACACTATCTTTACTCTGCTTTTATTGGTAATACTAAATGTTTTCAGAACTATTATAATGGGGCTTTTTCTTTGGGAAAAATGCATATTTGATCACAGGTGGTTTTCATTTTTGGGGGTATGAGGCATGTGGATTGACAGCCTTTGACACTTTCATGCTGTCTATAACATGCAGGTGCTTTTATTGTTTACAGAAATGCCTAATCCATGTTTGAAATTTATTAAATGCCATGCCATCTGTAAGCCTCCCCAAATTCCATAGATTAGCTTTTAAAGTAAGGTTGCCTTTTATCTAACGTTTAGAATAAACTCTTCCATCTGGGAGCTTTCTCTTTTATGAGTTTGTCCAGTGTTCTGTGTACTTCAGCACTCTAGTATTAAGTATTTCTATGGAGCTGACATTCTCAGTAACAATGGTGCTATGTAAAAATAACATTCACATTAACAATGTAGTATATTGTCCAGAGATTAATTTGAAATTGGTGAATAATTAGTCTGTCATGGTTTTGCCATTATATTCTCTCTCAGTGATGATTAACCTTCCTTACTCTTTGTGAAATCTTTTTTTTTTTGTGGGTTATGATTGAAAAATTGTTAACAATGTTTGGAGCTGGGAAATTGCATGACTATATTTTGGCATGCCTCTGTTACTAAGAAATGTATTTTGATAGGTTTTGTTATTGTAAAAGAAATATATTAACTTATTTAACTTATTGATTAGGTTATGAAACACTTCACTATAGAAATCTCTAAAGTCCATCATAGAACAGATAGAGATCAGTAATTCAACCATCTATGTACTTACTCTAATGAACTTAATAGTATTCTTTGGTACCTTTTATGGACTATTTTGTTACATTCCGCTATCACTTAAATCAGTTAGATCAATGAGGTAACAGTGTGTTCCATATATTTATATCTATCTATCTATATATCTATATATATGTATACACACACATATATATGTATGCGTTTAATATTTTATTTATTTATTTGAGAGAGAGAAAGAGGCAGAGAGAGGGAAAAAGAGAATGGGTGTGCCAGGGCCTTAGCCACTGCAAACAAACTCCAGATGCATGAGCCACCTTGTGCATCTGGCTTTATGTGGATACTGGAGAATCAAACTTGGGTCTTTTGGCTTTGCCAGCAAGCACCTTAACTGCTAAGACATCTCTCCAGCCTCGTGTTCCATATTTTTGTTTAGAAAACTTAACAAAAAATTTGTTCTATAAGTTATGATTATGGTAGGCATTTTGGTTATGAAGCAGAAAACTAGATCAGACATGATTTTGGATTTTCAGGTCTAATGTCTAAGTGTAGAGAGTAGAGAGATAGTTAACATTGTCGAAACAGTTGAGACCATTAGTGTGCTTTTATGTATCTTCCAAATTATCAGCACATAAGATGTTCAGCCAAAATAAAAAGTCAGGTAAGAATAACTGGAGTTTGAGGGGACTGTAGAACTAGGTTAGTGAATGGAGAAAGTATTTTAAATGGAAATAAATAGTATGACTATAAAAAGCTCTGTGGACCGGATGGAGTGGTGTCAATGAGGAGATTGGAGGATGTAGCTTGGATAGCTGTTGAGTTAGGGCAGAAAGTATGATTGGATAATGAGTGATCACATTAAAGAGGGCCTTGAAAGTCAAAGTGGGTAGCTAGGCATATGACTGACTAGCTTATCTTTGCAATGTAGTAGTAAGACAAAAATATTTTAGGAGCAGAAGTTATTTAAGAAATAGTAGGCAAGATGAGCTAGAATATAATTTAAATAGGAATTCCAGTGGTCTATGAGAGCATCTATATTAGGAAAGTGATAGTAGGAATAAAGAGAATGGAATTAACAGGCATATTTTCCCTGAAAAAACTTGGTTATTAGAATATACTCAACACACTTTTAATAAGTGAATTAAAGATTGACAGAGGCAGTGATTATAAAGAAAAATAGTGGTTACTTTTTCCTTTATATTTTTTATTTTGTTTTTTCTTTCCTTGAGACAGGGTCTCATGTATCCCAGGCTGACTCTGAACTCCCTATGTATGCAGTGCTGGCCTTGAATTCCTTATCTTCCTGTCTCTACCTCCCAAGTGTGCATACCACCAAGCCCAACTCTTTCTTGTATCTCTTGAGAGATATTACATATAGATAAAAGATGAATAGATTTTTAAAAATCTAGGCAGAGGGAGATGCATTCAGTTTGTACATACTGAATCTATAGTGATAACTCTCTAAGTAAAAATGGTTTTATAAGTAGTTGGGTCTGTGGTCTGGGATCTTAGTCATTTTCTGGCAAGAGATGCTGGTTGAAGGTGATTGCATATTTACTTGGCCTTCTGTATCAATGGATTTTGCAATATGGGTTCAACAGATTGCGGTAGAAAACAGTCAAAACAAATTGTACCCATCCTATGCATGATTAGGGTTTTTTTTTTGTCCTTATTTTCCAAATAATATAGTCTAACAACTACTTTCTTAGCATTTATATTGTATTTTATAACTAATCTGGAGATGTTTAGAGTATTAGGAAGAGGTTAATAGGTCATGCAAATATTAAGCACTTTATTATTTATTTAGAGACAGGGTCTTGCTCTGTAGTCCAGGCTGGCCTTAGACTTGCAGCAATCCCCCT
The DNA here is from genome assembly GCA_036346955.1 of Dipus sagitta. NCBI lineage: Eukaryota > Metazoa > Chordata > Mammalia > Rodentia > Dipodidae > Dipus > Dipus sagitta. The sequence goes on from CM070770.1 coordinate 336,842,151, forward strand.
GCTTCAGCCTCTCAGAGTGCTAGGATTACAAGGATGAAATATCTGGCTCTTTAAAGGTACGTTCTGAGAGAGTTTCTTAGGGGAAAGTGGATAATAAATAATATAATGATGCGAAAGTAGGAATAAAGCTGCCTAGAGGGACAGAGAAAACAGAGGGGAAAGGAGTGAAAAAAGAGAGGCTAGGGGTGCATAGAGGAAATATACAATATAGTCTATGTGCAATATACAATATATACCTGTATGAAAACTTAAAACATAAAATTTGGGCTGGAGAGTTGGCTCAGTGGTTAAAGGTGCTAGTTTACAATGCCTGATGGCCTGGGTTTGATTCCCCAGTACCCACATAAATCCAGATGCATAAATGGGTGCATGCATTTGGAGTTCACTTGCAATGGCAGGAAGTCTTGGTACTCCCTTACCCCCCTTTCTAAAGTAAATAAATAAAAATATTAAAAAACATAAAATTTGCCAGACATGGTGGCACATGCCTTTAATCCCAGCACTCGGGAAGCAGAGGTAAGAGGACCGCCATGAGTTCAAGGCCCACCCTGAGACCACATAGTGAATTCCAGGTCAGCCTGAGCTAAAGTGAGACCCTACCTCGAAAAAAAAAAAAAATTTTAAAATGTGCTTCAGAAAAGACCAGGTGTTAGTTTTCATTAGGTTTTAGCAGTCCTAATCATGTGATTTTAGTTAATTTGACAGTACATTTAAAACCTGCTTATAAATAACTAATAACCTACATTTTGAGAAAAGTTTTTAAAAACAAGTTTAAAAATCAGCATATTCTGGCTTCTTTTGGTCTGGGTTTCAAACTGGAGTATTTTGGTTCTCTGGTAATTTTCCTAGATGGCTGTGCTGAGGAGACAGCAGCGCATGATAAAGAACCGAGAGTCGGCTTGCCAGTCACGCAAGAAGAAGAAAGAATACATGCTGGGGCTCGAGGCGAGGCTGAAGGCTGCACTTTCAGAGAACGAGCAGCTGAAGAAGGAGAATGGGTCCCTGAAGCGGCAGCTGGATGAGGTCGTATCCGAGGTGAGTGCTAGTGATGGAGAAGCCTGAGGGGGACAGGTAGGCAAGGGAGCTTTAACATCTGAAATTGCATAAAACAGGGCAAAGAAAATGAGTGCGCGATAAGCCCAGAAACCTTTGCGTTAAGGAAACAAATGAGAACAATGACTTGGAGACTCCCCACCCCACCATGGTACTTTAGATTGAACTGAGGGTTTCTGCATGCTATCAGCCTTCTACCTCTAAGCTACACCCCAGCCCAAGTTAACTTTTGAACTGTACCTCTTAATCTGCATAAAAGTTCTCTCTTTTTATTGAGTTTCCCCAAAGTCATTACTTTAGTACTCTTTTATTTTTTGAATAAGTGAGCACATTGAGGATCTTGAATAATTGTGCCAGCATTTCCTTTTTTATTTGTTAAAGTTTTCTGGCTGTCCTGGAACTTGCATGTACACCACCAGGCTGGTACAGTAATCCTCTTGCCTCTGGCCCTCCTCACCTCCCACCCCACCAAGTGTTGCGATTACAACTGTGCCTCACCACATTCAACGCGGCCTTCCCTTTTAACAGAGAAAATAATGCAACCTAAAATTTTAAATCTTAAGTCCGTCCATTTTACCACTATTTTGTGGGGATCTTTTTCTTTCGCTTTTAAAAAAAAATTCTGTTGCCATGCTGTGCCCAAAGAGATTAATATCAGTGCTGTTCATGCAATTGGCTGCTTTCAGGATTCCCACTGCAGTGCAACCCTAAACCAGATGGGTGCGCATTGAGAACGGCTTCTCACGCTGTTCTTTTTTATTTTGCTCCTGAGTACATGGGAATAGTCTAGCACGTTGCTGAAACAGTAACTCACGAGGCAGGGAGAGGGCTGGGGATGCAGCTGCGTAGATAAAGCACTTGTTGCACAACCATGGGCACTGGAGCTCCGACCCCAGCACCCCTGCTCACGGCAGCTCTCCTGCAACCCCACCAGCGTGAGGCAGAGGTGGGATTCTTGGGGCAAGATGACTTGGTTGAATTGGTGCACTCTTGGTTCAAGGGAGGCCTCTGCCTCAATAAGATGGCGAGTGATTGATGAGGACATCTGAAGTCAGCCTCAGGCCTCCGCACTTACATGTGCAACACACACACCCCAGCAAAAAAAAGACAGTGAGGCAAAGTACAGAAGAATCTCAAAATTCTTTGGGAATTCATAGAAATAGAAAACTGAATTGTCTGCTATATTGTTTTCTTTTTTAGTCCTCTCCTCTTCTAAAAAGAATGGTAAAAGTAATATTTCTTAACCTTTGAGTTTTTTTTTTAATAAGAAAAGGTACTCATACAACTTGTAAAGAGGAGTATTCTTATTTTAGGTGTTCATTTTTATAAGCCTGATGTGATGTTTCATTTAATTGTATTTCATATGCTCATTTCCATTAGAACCAGAGGCTTAAAGTCCCAAGTCCAAAGCGAAGAGTTGTCTGTGTGATGATTATATTGGCTTTTGTAATGCTGAACTATGGACCCATGAGGTAAGTTAGTTCATTTCTTCATATTTATGCAAAATACTAATACTAACATTTAAATACTCAGAATTTCATTACTTAGCTCTATTCATAAGTAAGCTGAAAACTGATTTGTTTTGAACAAAATGAGCTTTGTAGATGTGTGAAGAAAATTAGATAGAAAGGGTATGGGGAGATGGCTCAGTGGTTAAAGGGGCTTGCTTGAAAACAGGATAGACAGCATGCCTTCAAAGACCTCACCATCCAGCTAGGAGGAGAGACAGTGTCAGAGGATGACTTGGGGGTTGGGGATGCGGGAGACAACTCAGTGGGTAAAGTGCTTGCCACATAAGCATGAGGGCTTGGGTTTGGATCCCTAGTGCCATGTAATTAGCAGGATAATAGCAGTCTGAACAGAGTACTAAAGAATATAACTGAGAATATGAGTTATTTAATACAGTGGCTCATGTCAGATCGATAGATAGACAATATCTTTTGCTGCTGCCATTGAATAACTAGTAAGGGAAATCCTCACTGAGCAATCTGAACCTTGAATTAATGTTACTGGTTTTTCATTGTGAGAAATAATGGGAAAAGTATATCAAGCAGAGGGAATAGCATGTTTAAAAGCACCCTTATAAAATGACATGGCTTTTCAGAAGTGGAAAATTGACTGTGTGTGTGTGTGTGTGTATACATACGTACACACACACACACACACACACACACACACATATTTAAATTTTTTTAAAAAAATCTTTTTATTTAGTATTAGGGGGGGGGGGAGAAAGAGGCAGATAGAATGAATATGGGTGCACCAGGGATTACTGCCACTGCAAACAAACTTGAGACACATGTGTCACTTTGTGTATCTGGCTTTATGTGAATATTGGGGACTTAAACCTCTCATTGGTATTTTTGTCTTTGTGTTTGTACATAGGTAATTTAAAATTTTTGTTTTTATATAAAAGGGATAATATACATATTAGTCAAAGTAATTTCTCTTTAAATGGTATAATTCTCTTTTAAAAACTATATCGGTTTTTGTAGTATGGATATGTCATTATTTAATTGTTTTCAAATTTTTGGTCTTTAGAACCCTTATTGAGAATCCCAGAGAACTTTAAAAAATTTATATTATTTTTATTTTTACTTTATTACACACACATTTACACACACACACGGGGGGGGGGAGGGAGAGAGAAAGAGAGAGAGGGAGAAATTGAGCACACCAGGGTCTCTAGCCACTGTAAATGAACTCCAGATGCATGCACCACCTTGTTCACCTGGCTTTATGTGGGTACTGAGGAATTGAACTTGGGTTGTTAGGCTTTGCAGGCAAGTGCCTTAACCACGGAACCATCTCTTCAGCCCCCAGAGAATGTTTGATAATATATCTTAAATTTATTTATCTTTTTTATGTTAGAGACCAAAACAGTTTTTCAAATATGTATTCATTTAAAATCACAAATCATTACATGTTTAACTTAGTTAAATGTCTAGATACCACATATTTAATGGCATAGGGGAGAGTGGTATTATTTTTTAAATTTTTGCAAAAATCTTTGATGTTTGTGGCTGTAGAGATGGCTTTGCAGTTAAGGCTCTTGCCTGAGAAGCCTAAGGACCCAGATTCAGTTCTCCAGTATTCATGTAAGCCAGATACACAAGGTGGCACACGTGTCTGGAGTTCATTTGCAGTGGCTGGAGGCCCCAGCATGCCCATTGTCTCTATCTGCCTCTCTCTCTCTCAAATAAATAAATAAAATATTTAAAAAATCTTCAGTGAAGCCAGGCGTGATGGCGCACGCCTTTAATTCCAGCACTCGGGAGGCAGAGGTAGGAGGATCACTGTGAGTTCGAGGCCAACCTGAGACTCCATAGTGAATTCCAGGTCAGCCTGGGCTAGAGTGAGACCCTACCTCGAAAAAAACCAAAAAAAAAAAAAAAAAAAAAAACACTTCAGTGTTTGGCTGACTAGAAACTGCCAGGATTCTCATGTCTTATTTCTTTTTCTTTCTTTCTTTTTTTTTTTTCTTCTGTTTCTTTTGAGGCAGGGTCTCACTCTAGCTCAGGTTGACCTGGAATTCACTATGTAGTCTCAGGGTGGCCTTGAACTCTCAGCAATCCTCATACCTCTGCCTCCCAAGAGCTGGGATTAAAGGTCTGCGCTATGACACCCGCCAGTGTCTTATTTCTTTATGCAGTCTATTGTGATGTATTGCTTGGATTGAAATAGAGAAAATGTAGACTTTCACATGAGAGAGCTTTTCTGACACTGGAGGTATTTTGGGATTCCTAGGGCTCTGCTTAGAACTCCAGGGTACACTTTTAGAAATTGTGCTATATTTAATTATTAATGGGCATTTAGGTTCCAGTTATTTATAGGTGTCCATGCATATATCTGTATGTGTGCATAAACTACCTTTCTATATCTCTGTATAGTATAATCTATACTGGACTTAGAGGGTCTGAATGTCAAAATATATTCTGTTAAAATGCACTTCAAACACAATGTACTAGTTTACACACCCACTGGCAAGTGAAAAGAATGGTCATTTCTTCACACACTTCCTAATGCCAGATGTTCTAAATGTTTCTGTTGTTTTTTAGGTATTTGTCTTGTCTTTTGGGTCAAAAATGTTATCTATATCCCTGTCATACTGACTTATTTGTCTGTCCTTAAAAACTCTAAGCATGTTCCTACCTTACACCTGCACAGTTATTCCCAGTGCCTGCAGTGCTTTTCCATAGGAGAATCTTCTGTCAGGTGTTAGCCCAAATGCCACTCTACTGAGGCTTTCCTTGACATCTTGTTCTGCCATCATACTTCGTATCCTCTTTTTTCTTTTTCTGTTAGCACCTCTTATCACTTGATATACTATGTTTCTTATTAACTGCTTTCTTTTCCTGCAAGGATTATTTTTGCCTGTTCTTTCCTAGTTTCTAGAATAATGTCTGGCACGTAGTGGTCACTCAATGAATATATATGTTATTTTAAAAAATTTTTTGTTTATTATTTTTATTTGTTTATTTGAGAGAGAGAGAGAGAGAATGGGCGCGCCAGGGCCTCCAGCCACTGCAAAAGAACTCCAGACACGTGCACCCCCTTGTGCATCTGGCTAACGTGGGTCCTGGGGAATCGAGCCTTGAACTGGGGTCCTTCGGCTTCACAGGCAAGCACTTAACCGCTAAGCCATCTCTCCAGCCCAATATATGTGTTATTAATCAATGCCTCCCTCCCTAACTAAGAATGTTAGCCAGGCATGGTAGCTCAATCCTTCAATTCCAGCACTTGGAAGGCCAAGATAGAAGGATCACTGTGAGTGTGAGGCCAGCCTGGGACTACATAATGAATTCAGGAAACCAAAAAAAAAAAAAAAAAAATCTATTTGCTGGGCATGGTGGCACATGATTTAATCCCAGCACTCAGGTGACAGAGGTAGGAGGATTGCTATGAGGTCAAGGCCAGCTTGAGACTACATAGTGAATTACAGGTCAACCTGGGCTAGAATGAGAGCCTGCCTCAAAAAAACAACAAAACCAACCAACCAACCAAAAACACAATAAACTATTTGCCATTAGCTACTAGTACACCCCTTTTAAAAAACTGCTTGTAGGGCTGGAGAGATGGTTTAGCGGTTAAGGTGCTTGCCTACAAAGGCAAAGGACCCAGGTTCAACTGCCCAGGACTTACAGAAGCTATATGCACGAGGTGATGCATATGTCTGGAGTTCGTTTGCAGTGGCTGAGGTGCTAATGCGCCCATTCTCTATCTTTCTGCCTTTTTCTCTCTCCCTCTCTTTTTGAAGTAAATAAATAAAAATAAAATATTTTAATAAAAAAACTGCTTGTAATCTTGATCAAAAAATCCTCTTTTTTTTTTGTATAAATGGCTGAAAACCCCCTTGCATGTACTAAACATTTAGTATCTTTTCAAAACTAACCTACTTGCCATACTTTTCATATCATTACTAATTCCTGCTTTTGCATTTTATACACACCATTTTTAAACTGAAAAACTTCCATCTTTCAACTTATACTTTAGTTAAGAATATCTTCCCGCTGACATTTTTGAGATTGTTTTTAGCCAGTCATTTTTCACCAGTTATACAATTTGTCATAAACATTTTCTTCCACTTGTTGACATTTTGCTTTGTGCTATTATTAAACTTTCTTTTAAACATTTTATCCAGCTGTAAGATTTCAAATCATGTTGTTCAGTTCACTAATTTTCTCCTGTAAAAATAAAGCAGTGTTCATTCCAGAGCACCTATACATTTTTATTTATTTATTTTTTGAGAGAGAGAAAGAGAGAGAGAGAGAGAGAGAGAGAGAGAGAGAGGAGAGATAGAGAATTGGCACACTAGGGCCTCAGCCACTGTAATCAAACTCCAGACCCTTCTGCTACTTAGTGGCCATGTGCAACCTTGTGCTTGTGTCACCTTTGTGTGTCTTGCTAATGTGGGATCTGGAGAGGAGAACATGTGTCCTTAGACTTTGCAGGCAAGCACTTTAACTGCTGAGCCATCTCTCCAGTCCCACATACACATTTATATATGTTAATTTTCCATCTCTGAACAAACTGTGTGCTCTTTACATCTTAAGAGGCCACATAAGATGTGTAGTAATTTGTTAAACCAGACATATAGCAAATGTTTGTAGAACACTTGCTGCTTGCAGATACTGGCAAGGAATAAGGCATGCAAGCATGAATGAAAATATAGTCTAATAAGAGAAGCAGACATTTAAACAACTGGAGTATGAGGAAGAATTATGGACTTGTCTTATAAGATAAAGGCATTTAAAAAAGAAAAAAAATCTGATTTTCTATACACAGCATGTCTAAAACACACGTATGGATTTTCCAGGCAAGAATTTCTCTAGTTCTCTGGAGCTTCTATAATTTAACTCAGTTCTCACACTACTCAGTTAGATGAGATTTATAGGATAAGGAGTGGTGGAGGCGAGAAACTTCTAGGCTCTCCACAGGTGCAGTATCCCCAGCACTTTTGTACCTGCCAGCCTGGGAGCTCTGCAGACCCCACTGGTGGTGGAGTTTTATGGAGACTTTATTATGCTGGTGTGATGATTAAACTGTTGCCCTTTGGGGATAAAAATCAGTCTCTAGCCTGTTTTCCATCCCTATAGGTTGGGAGATGAGACTGCAAATTTCAACCCACTTACATGATTGGCTTTTCTGGCAATCAGCCTACACCTTCCAATAGTTACTTCATTACTCTTGGCTCAGGTATGGTTAGAAAGGGCTTACTTACAAATGCTGTGTTTTTCTCCCTCTTGTCACTCAGGAAATCCCAAGCTTTTTAGGAGTTCTATGCCAGGAACCCTTAGACAGTACCAAATAACACCAAATTATTTTTATTTTCTTTTCAAAAAATTTATTTATTCACATATGTGTGTGTTCATGTGGGCATGCCAAGGCCTTTTGCCACTGGAAACTAACACCAGAGGCTTTCACCACTTTTTGTGTCTGGCTTACATGGGTGGCTTGGGAACTGAACCGAGGTTGGTAGGCTTCGCAAGCAAGTGTCTTGAACCGCAGTGAACCATCTTCCCAGCCTCATTTTTCTTCTTCTGTCATAGTATCACATTCATATTCTTGAGCAAACATAGAAGCAAGCAGTAACTCTGATTGTGGCAGTCCTGGGAGAGTCTGGACAATAGCTCTCAGGGAACATGTAAAGATTCTATCCTGCTATAAGAAGTAAGGATGGAGCTGGGTGTGGTGGCACACACCTTTAATTCCAGCACTTGGGAGGCAGAGGTAGGAGGATTGCCGTGAGTTCGAGGCTGCCCTGAGACTACATAGTGAATTCCAGGTCAGCCTAAGCTAGTGTGAGACCCTACCTCAGAAAAAAAAAAAAAGGGAAGTAAGGATGGGAGCTGAGAGAGGCATCTTGTGAATGGCCTTATGAGCCAACAGAAATTTGAAACAGACAGTTGTAAATGAATTAATGATCTTCATAGCTACTGTGTATTTCTATGATCCATTAAGAAAGGAAGAGACAACAGCCCCGCCTTTTAATTTAGAAAAGGCTTATGTTCAAAAAAGAATCAAATGAGCAGTACAAAAAAGGGAGATTAAGAATAGGAGAAAGTTTAAATGATTGGAAATCCTGAGGTTTAGCTAGCCAAGATCTGTGCTTTTCTTCATGAGGCTTAAGGAGTAGAAAGCTAAAAAGTAGTGGGAATATTCTGAAGAAAAGCAACAAAGTGAAGAGCTGAAAAGAATGAAGAAACAGAAATTTCTTAACAAGTTGGAATGTCCCCAAATACCAAGAAGGAAATAAAGAAGAAACTGGCTGTGAAGCTCATAAAAACCAAGAACTATTTCTTCTGGACAAGCTTTGGCACAAGCAATAAAATGTCAAAGCCTCGAGAATAATCATGGCTCGGCAACTGTTGTTGAGGCAAACGTGTTGAGAAGGAAGATGTGTGCTATTAAGAAGTACCTTCTTGTGCAGATGGGAGCTCCTCCATCAGGGGCCAGGGTCCTGCCAGAAGAGTAGAAACTTCCTAGATGAACCCTATCAGTTCCACCTGGAAGATACTTACTAGACAATTTCCACATTAATGCTCATGTGCATCAATAAATCTTAACTACTACTAGGTTTAATTGGTATAGAATGTGAGCTCTATCTGAATTTTCTAGATTACCACAAAATTAAATTCTGCCACACAGATATTTTAATCAGAGATTTCCAAAGTATTTTAAATTTAGGAACTTAAACTCTTAGTGCTCACATTATCATAATAAGGGTAATTGTATTGTTTCAAATGCTCATTGTAGAATTAAACTTCTGTACTTTATTGGTATGGGCACATGTGGAAAAATACAAAAAGTGTTCACCGTGTATGTGTGTGTATATACATATATATAAATAAATATTTCCTGAAAGCAGTTGATGATGCAATATAAATATACCCTTACATCTCAAGTAAGAAAATTTTGTCAAAGAGTAAGGTACAGCAAAACTAACTATTTTATAGAGTTTTAGGTTAGTGCATAGTCATCACATAAAAAAGAAAACAAATTAAACAGACTCAAATGGGTTAATTTTTCTGACCTTATTGATGTTTCATGGATGGTAAAGAAAGCATCTAGCTATTTTTGGCACAAGATTCAAGGAGCTGGTCGATTCTGGGTAGTCTATAAAAATACTGACTCTAGGCAGCAAGAAATGGCTCAAGAGGACACATGTGAACTGATAGGAAACACCCTTCCTCGTACCATTCATTGAATCAATGCTCTATGGTCATTGCTTATGTTTTACAGCTGATTACCTGAAATATTTTACCTAGGTCTCTTTATTTTTTTTTTAAAAATGCTTGCAAATTCTGACTTTTGCAATATACCAAGAATGTTTGCTTTTTATCCCTGTAGGGTGTTACAAGAGGCTCAAGATGCCAGGGACTTGTGTTTCTGGCAGTGTGGTAGGCTAAAGGTATAGAGACACATACTGTAGCTTAGTGTGCCAGAAAATCGTATATTAAAAAGTAAATCAGGGCTGGAGAGATGGCTTAGTGGTTAAGGCGCTTGCCTGTGAAGCCTAAGGACTCATGTTTGACTCTCCAGGTCCCATGTAAGCCAGACGTACAATGACACAAGTGTGCAAGGTTGCACATGTACACAAGGTGGCACACATGTCTGGAGTTTGATTGCAGTGGCTGGAGGCCCTGATGCGTCAGTTCTCTCCTTTTTCTCTCTCACCTTAAAAAAAAACAAACAAAAAAAACGGTCTGTCTGTCTTAAAAAAGAAAAAGGTAAATCAAGCTAATTTCATGGCTTAAGTGGAAACAGTATAAAGACTTCTCAGAGGACAAAAATATTAAGATAATATAAATCTATAAAGGTAAGGTAGTGAAAGTCATATTTGTTCTTTTTTTTGGGGGGGGTTGGTTTTTCGAGGTAGGGGCTCACTCTGGTTCACGCTGACCTGGAATTAACTATGTAGTCTCAGGGTGGCTTTGAACTCATGGTAGTCCTCCTACCTCTGCCTCCCAAGTGCTGGGATTAAAGGTGGGTGCCACCACACCTGACTTTAAACTTTTTTATTGACATCTTTTATAATTATAGACAATAAACCATGTTAAATCCCTCTCTTTCCCCCACTTTCCCCTTCACAAATCCACTCTCTGTCATATCCCTTTTCTCTCTCCATTAGTCTCTTTTATTTTGATGACATCATCTTTTCCTCCTATTATGAGGGTCTTGTGAAGGTAGTGCTAGGCACTGCGAGGTCATGGATATCAAGGCCAATTTATGCCTGAACCATTGCATTGTAAGCAGTCCTGCCCTTCCTTTGGCTTTTTCATTCTTTCTGTCACATCTTTGCAATGGACCCTGAGCCTTGGAAGGTGTGATAGAGATATTTCAAAAAGAGCAGCTTCTCTAACAAAAAGTAAGAGTAGCATTAATATATGGGTATGAATGTTAAGAAAAGCATTTACAGGGCAGTTTGGTGAGCATAATATGTGCATTTAGCCAGATGTGAGCAGGCCTATTACACTCCTAGGGCTCATGATCTCCCCCACCATAGGCTTTTGATTAGGTTTTCAGTACGAGGCATGAATTTCCTCCCATGGAGCAGGCTTCCAGTCCAATTAGAGAGCAGCTGGTTTCCCCCATAACAGACATGCCACTATTGTACCCGTTCAGTCACTTGGCCTGGCTGGCAAACTTAAGGCTTGTAGCGTCCACTGTTTTCACCACTGATGATTTCTCTCTCCCATAGGGCTGCATGAAGCATAGCTTTTACTAGCTTTCTGTCAGCTGGTTTACAGGGAGGAGGTTTTCAGCTCAGCTCAAGCTTGATTTCTCAGTGACCTTGTAGCCCAGGCATGTGGCATCTTCAGCAGTAGGGTCGTACCATCTATTTCTGGTAGGAAACCAAGAGCCTTGGCAATGGCCTGTAATATTTTGGGGGTATCAGGAACCTCTGTGGCCAACAACTCACTGGAAGGTATCCCATCCCTGGCACTGACATTTTTCTAGTTACAGTCTATGCCTTCTGGGTGTGTTATTATCCATAAAGATAGGTTTCCATATGGCTTATTCATAACATCTTGATTTTTTCTATTTTTAAAATGTTTATTATTATTAACAAGATTTTGTGTTAGTACCCCCTTTTCCTTAGTCCTGCTCCTATTCTGTTGGGGTTGCTCCTCAGTGGGATTACAGGTATTCCCTATGGGATTGTAGTTTATGCATGGTGGAAGCAGTAGTCAGTTGTTTTTTGGGGGAGGGAGGTTTGAAGCACTTTGCTTTTTTAAAGTAAAAAATTTTTTTGTTTTCCTTTTTTTTTTTTCTGTTTGGTTTTTCAAAGTAGGGTCTCACTCTAGCCCATGCTGACCTGGAATGTACTATTTAGTCTCAGGGTGGCCTCGAACTCACACCAATTATCTTACCTCTACCTCCTGAGTGCTGGGGTTAAAGGTGTGTGCCACCACACCTGGCACCATCACATCTTGAATTTTGATTAACCCTTCCGCACCCTTCTTTTACTCAGTGTCGTTCCATGACCTCACTTCGGCCATTCCACCCCTATTCTGTTCATCTACTTGCATAAATACAATACTGTCCCCCATCCCCTTAAGTCCTCCGCTCTCCTCCCTCTGTTATAGCCCTTTTCTAGCCTTGTAGCTTCTGCTACCAATTATTATTATTATTATTATTATTATTATTATTATTATTATTATTTTGAGTAGGGTCTCACTCTAGCTCAGGCTGACCAGGAATTCACTATGTAGTCTCAGGGAGGCCTCAAACTCACTGTGATCCTCCTATCTCTGCCTCCTGAGTGCTGGGATTAAAGGCGTGCGCCACCACGCCCGGCTGTGCTACCAATTTTTACTCTAACTCACATACAAGTATAAACATTTGTAGCTAGTATCCACATATGAGAGAGAACATGTGAACTCACTGGAAGGTATCCCATCCCTGGCACTGACATTTTTCTAGTAACAGTCTATGCCTTCTGGGTGTGTTATTATCCAAAAAGATAAGTTTCCATATGGCTTATTCATAACATCTTGATTTTTTCTATTTTTAAAATGTTTATTATTATTAACAAGATTTTGTGATTTTTTTTTTTTTTTTAGAGAGAGAGAGAATTGGTGTGCCAGGGCCTCAGCCATTGCAATCAAACTCTAGACACTTGGGCTACCTAGTGGGCATGTGCGATCTTGTGCTTGCCTCACCTTTGTGCATCTGGCTTACGTGGGCTCTGGAGAGTCAAATATGGGTCCTTAGACTTCCCAGGCAAATGCCTTACCTGCTAAACCATCTCTCTAGCCCCATAGTTTTGTTTTTAAAGTTCTTGTTTGCATCTGTGTGGTTGTGTATATGGGCGCAGCAGGGCCTCTTGCTGTTCCATATGAACACCAGATGCTTGTGCCACTTTTTGGGTCAAGCTTATATGGATAGCTTGGCCATTGAATCTGGATGGGCAGACTTTGCAAGGCAGCACTTTTAACCACTGAGCCATCTTACCAGCTCCATGATTTTTGTTTCTAAAGATAGGGTTTCATTATGTAGCATAGGCTATCCTGAAAATTATGTAGCCAGACTGGTCTCAAACTTATCATCCTCCTGCTTCACACACCCATGCATATGCTGCCATGCTTGGCACTGTTCTGTATTTATTTCCTGATCCTAGATGCCTAGAATCTGGGGATAGGACAAACAGTTCTGGACCCAAGCAAGGCAGGAAGGCACAACTGAGATCCCTTCTCAAGGAAACAAACTTCCAGATAGGGAAGTTTTTGGTGAGTACCTACTTCAGCTTTGGCTTTGAGTAGAGTAGAAGTAAAGAAAAAGTATCAACTGGATCTAATGGTGCATGCCTAGAATCCTAGCTACTTGGGGGGCTAAGGGGAAAGGCAGGAAAATCATAAGTGAGTTCAAGGCCAGCCTGGGTCTGTTTCAAATGGGGTTGGGATTGTAGTGCAATTGGTAAAGTGTTTGCCTAGCATGCACCGAGCCCTGGGTTTAATCCCCAATACTGCATAAACCAGGCATGATGGTACATGACTAATCCTAGCACTCAGGAGGTAGAGATAAGAGGATCAGCAGTTTAGGTTCATCCTCAGTTACATAGCAAGTTAAAGGTTAGCTTTTTGAGACTGGAGAGATGGCTTAGTGGTGAAGGAACTTACCTACAAAGCCAAAGGATCTCAGTTTGATTCCCTGGGACCCGTGTAAACCACATGCGCAAGTTGGTGCACACATATGGAGTTTGTTTGCAGTGGCTGGAGGCCCTGGTGTGCTCATTCTCTCCCCCATCAAATAAATAAATAAAGGTCAGCTTGGGCTATATAATTTCTCTCTCTCTCTCTCTCTCTCTATATATATATATATATATATATATATATGGGGGTGGGGGTGGGGGTGGGGGTGGGGGTGGGGTGGGGGTGGGTGTGTATATATCACACACCAAAAAAAAAAAAAAAAAAAAAAAAAGAAAAGAAAAGGAAAGGAAAGAAAGAAAGGCTGACCCAACAAGAATAAATAAAATAGAAAAAGGGCCAGGAATACAGCTCAGTGGTAGAGCCCTTGCCTAGTGTACATGACTGTTTGGAATCAATCTCTAGTACTGAAAAATAGAAAGAAAGGGGGAGAAAAACCTCTTCCAATTATTTACTACAAACTCCTAATATATGCAGGTTTGTAAATTTGAACCTGAATTTATACTACTGGCATGTATTAAAAATAAAAATAAAAAGGGGAAAAAGTCGAATTTAAATAAAGTTTAACCAGTAGCAAGTTGTGCTAAAAATCCATCCTTCCGTACAGAACACTCTGATTAAGAGCTAGTTGGAAGCAGGCTTGATAGCTCATGCTTGTAATCTCAGCATTTGGGAGGCTGGGGTAGAAGGATTGCTGCAAGTTCAAGGCCAGCCTGGGCTAAGAAAGCTCCAAGCAGCTGAGGCTAGAGTGAGACTGTCTCAAAACAAAGTTGGAGAAACATCCTTCCTAAATACTCGAAGTCCATGACTTTCAGTTTTCCTTTCCTCCTCACAAGTTGTTAAATTCTTCCAGTTTAACACAATTAGTGGTGCTTTCTTGTAGTGTTTCTCCGCCTTGGCAGTATAGCATTATTATGGAATCTTAAAAGGATTTCTGACTCTCACCTAAGATATACTGTTGCAGTCAGGTCTGCATTGCTGGCAGAAAACATCTGACCAAGAGCAGCTTATAGGAAAAAGGTTTATTTTGGCTTACAGACTCCAGGGGAAGCTCCATGATGGCAGGGGAAAACGATGGCATGAGCAGAGGGTGGACATCACTCCCTGGCCAATATCAGATGGACCATAGCAACAAGAGTGTGCCAAACACTGGCAAAGGGAAACTGGCTATAATACCCATAAGTCCCCCCCCCCCAACAATACACTGCCTCTAGGAGGCTTTAATTCCCAAATCTCCATCAGCTGGGAACCTGACATTCAGAATACCTAAGTTTATGGAGGACACCTAAATCAAACCACCACACATATGATCTGATAGGATTAAAGATTTGTTTAAAAACAGTTTCCCTAGCTGATACTGAAATATGTCCCATGTTGAAAACTACTGTATATAGTTTTATATTCTTTCTTTCTATACATTGGTTTCTGTGGAAATTAGAGATATCTAAAAGGGAAATTTCATTAAATCTCTAGATTGACACCTCTGTGTTTACAAGGTTGTCTTATATACTTGAGGAAATTCACAGGCCTCTGTTTTGAACAGAATAGGAGCCACAACATCATCCAATGAGAGGAACATCCAGGCACATAGGACTGTGGCTTATGGAGTCCTTTGTTGTGTTTCTCTTTCCATTTTAGAGGTTTCTGTAATCATCCTTCTTTTCTGCAAATAGTGAACATGCCAAGGAAGTTTTACCTGGGCTACATTGTGAAAAACCAGAACAAATCGAGTGTTAGAGGGGCTTTTTCCTTGTGGCTCTGGGTTAGATGATATGTCCTCACTAGGTCTGGAGTTTCTGTAGCATGAGACATCAGACATCACACAGATAAATCCATATCACTCAGGGATCAGATCACTGTGGTCTCTTGTGAGACTGGGCTTTAGGGAAGAGGTGGCCACAGAGCTTTGTAGCATTAAAGTCGTCTAGAAGTGGTGAGAAATGTCTTTATTTCAGAATTCTCTGAGCTGTCAGCTTTTCATTATTTTCCAGGAAGAATTCTAGCTTCTTATCCTAAGATGAGCTTGTCCTTGAATCTGGTTCTAATTTCTTTTTTTCTGTTCTGTTGTTGGTCACGTTTTGCTGTATGACATCACTGTTTGGCTGTAGGTGAAAAGACACTGTATAACTTAGATGTCAGGATTCCAATCACCAAGTATACATGGTTTTAGTCATCAGGTTCTTAAACAAAATCTAATTTGAGTTCTTGGCTAAAAGTTCTTTCCACATTTATCAAAGTGACACATAAACTGAAGAAATACAATACTTCTAAGCACCAGGTGTTCTGAATCCGAGATTATAGTGCCAGCACCAACCCTTTCCCAGATAGTTTAATTTATTCATGTTTGTAAAAAATGCCTGTGCAAAGTAATTGCTTCACTTTTCTCATAGCCTCTGTAAGATGTCATTCTTTGTTTTAGAGAATGGCTTAGACTGTCAAGTACAGAGCTGGATTTGAGGGCATGGAAAATTCTGCTGGTGGTTTTTTCTTTACTTTTGGCTTTCATGTGAACTGCATATAGAGGGTCTTATAAGGAATATCCCAGTATATTAACACATGCTTCTTGGCAGTCTTTCCCCCTAAGACTTCAGTTAATATAATGAAACAAAAGGCAGCTGAAATCAGAAGCTTATGTCCATGCTAACTTCCTTCTTTATGGAATAAGCCAGTGGGTATCACTTTCCAAGCTAAAAGGAGATAATGTGATAATGTCTGCTGTTTTATCTTGCAAGAGGCAATCAGTGAGAAATAGACCAGAAGAGAAAACTACTGTCACAACTTGAATGCTTAGGTATTTTCTTCATATGGCACGTTAGTGAGCATAAAGCATCCAGAATTGCCTTCTTAACTCCCTTCCTCAGTGCTTAGTACGTCCCTTAAACATGAATCCCTTAAACAGGATTCAGGATACCTGGTACTTAGAAGTACTATGTTTATTTCCACTGTAGCATTTAGTATTTCCCTTATAACTACCCTCTGTAATACTTAGTACTTTCCTTAAAACTACCTTCTGTAGTGCTCTTCCAGGTGGAATCTTGTTTTGCAAACTCTGCACAACATACACATGAAGGCATAAACAGCTCAGCTTTGTACTGAGTGAGTGAGGTATAGAATAACTGAGACTTTTGATGTGTAGATATATATGTACTTATTATCTACTGCTTAGGCTTCTAGCCAGTTTGTTACTAATGCTTCTTTTGTCTCCAGAGTTGAGTTGCTTTTTCATTTTAGTAAGCACTTGAAACTACTTTAGGGCTCCTTCTACAGATTATTCTCAATTGAGTAATGGCTAATACCAGCATGAATCATTGCTATGCGTTTTGCACTTAGACTGCTTGATATTCAGTTTTCTGGACATAAACAGGCATTAACATGTTATATCCAGTCAATTTGTCACAGTTTATGACCTCTGAGGAGCAAAATCTGGGGAATGTACACATAGCCTGTATACTTTATGTGGCTTTCTGTCTCACCCCTTTTATGAGAATTCTCATTAAAGCAGCCTTCCTGCTTGTCCTTCTCTTCCTTGTTTTCTCCTTGTCTTCCCTCTCTCGTTCCCTTCCTTGTGGTTTAGACAGTAAGAAATAAGGCAATTAGAAGAGAAAAATGGACATAAATGTGAAGATTATCAGTTCTAGAATAACCTGGGTCAGCCATATGTTGATGCTATGTGCTAATGTGATAAAAGCAGCTAGTTTTTTTTTGTTGTTTGTTTTTTGTTTTTGTTTTTTGAGGTAGGGTCTCACTCTATCCCAGGCTGACCTGGAATTCACTATGTAGTCTCAGAATGGCCTCAAACTCATGGCGATCCTCCTACCTCTGCCTCCCGAGTGCTGGGATTAAAGGCATGCGCCACCACGCCCGGCTCTGGTTTTTTTTTTTTTTAATTAATTAGAAACTTTGTATGGACCCATCATGTGTTGGTACCATCATTTCCCTCCTCCCTGCCCCCACTCCACTGAGGGACCTCCTTAGTGGGATTGCTGCTATTCACCATGGAGTTGTGGATTATGAGTTGTGAGAGCAGCAGTCAATCATTGTTGGGTTGGCAGTGCCTTTGGATATTGCCTCCTACCCTGTGGTTCTTACAGTCTTTCTGCCCCCTTTTCCACAAAATTCCCTGAGCTGTGGTGGGTGTGCTTTGAGTCTACTTTAGTGTTGAGTTCTCAGCAGCTTTGGGATTTCTGCTTTGGTGCATTTTGAGTATACCCAGTGTCTGTCTCCATCCCCTTGGCACAGGTTGTCAGGTTTGCTGTGGAAACGGCACTGTTGCTCATCTTGCCAATTTCTCTGTGGTTTCACCTATGCTTCTGTGCGAGGGTTGGTTCATCTCCTGCCAGGGAGTTAGCTGTATATTTTTGTCTTGTTGATAGATATTAATTGTCATTGGTTCTTGCTGCTATTCAGGAGGAAAGTTTCTGTGGTAGTTTGAATAGATGTCCCCTAATAGGTTCAGCAGTTTTATTAAAGCTTCTTGAATTTCCAGCTACCTGGCTAGAGGTGTCACTGGGAGCAGATCTGAATTCTAGACATGCATCTAAGACATGCAAAGTGCCTGAGTTCTGCCTGGGGTTCCTAAAGTGTGCTGTAAGCTTCAAATAAATCCCTTCTGTAAGGTTTGTGAATGACCCCACATGACCACTCTGAGGCAGGAAAAGTGCTGCTTATTGGGGCCTGAGCTGCTGGGCTGTCTCACAGGAGGAGAGAGAGAACAGTTGGAATAAATCTGGGTAGTTTGGGTTTTTTATAGAGATTTTGTTTCGGGGAGGGGGATACAGAAGACAAAAGGACTGAAAAATTCACAGGAGAGCAGGGACCAAACTGAGGAGGTAATCAATCAGAAAATGGATTGCCATCAGAAAAGGAGCCAGGTTGTCTCTGTAGGAAAACTGTGGCTGAGGACATTTTTAAGTCAGGGGAGTAAGGGTTAGGCAATGTGAACATCTGAAGTTGCATCAGTCAGAATGCTGTTGTTTATCCTCCTTCATCTCGACTCTGTCTTGGGACTCTTGTCCTACCTAACATTCCAGCATTTTGTTATGGATAGAGGGCAGGGTTTCTCATTACTGCTTCCTCCTGTGAGGGGGCATGGCTAGGTGTCTCAAGGGATGCTGGTGTCAGCCTCTGGCAAGTCCCTTCTGAGCAGGTGACCAGGAGTTGAGTCTGAGGAGGCTAAAAGTTGGTACTGAGTGGAAGAGGAATAGGTTAGTAGAAGTTGGTTGAATGAGTGATGTGTGAGATTATGTACCTGGTTTGGGATGTATATCCAAAGTCAGGGGATTATCAAAAGTCAAAGTAATATCCCCATTAGTGGCCCGAGTAATTGTAGTAGCCACAGCCAAATAGTTCCAAAGATAGTGGGGCATCAGGATAGAGCCTGTCAACCAGAGTTTGGAACTGCTTTTTTTTTTTTTTAATCTCTAATTCTACTTTACCTGATTGATTTATATAACAGCAACACTCCTTGTTTAGGAAGAGGCAGGTTTCTCCCTTCTCAGCTGTGATGAGATTGAGGGCTCAGTAGTTCTGAAGGACTCCTGATACCAGTGAGGTGAGCTGCTGCTGTGGCAGGTGAAGGGCCATAGCAGAGTCCTTGATGGCTGTACTCAGTTCTGTGGAAAGCTGTTGATAAGAGATTAGACTGTGCCCCTGCCCACCTGTAGTCAGCCCTGCAGCTGCTGTAGAGGAGGCAAGGCTTATTCTTACTGGTATAGGTAAATGGACTACGACAGCCCAGCCTTCTGGGATGTACTTCTCTTAGGCTACAGCTAGTCTTTATTATCTGGTCATCTGAAACAATAGCATATTTTGTTATTTGGGACCCCTGTGGGGTGGTAGAAGAGTTTTTATCTATATATACATGTATGGTCAGGGTCAGGGAGGGGAGACAGTGTAATTCTGGGGTTAGGGTAGGTAAGCTGTTCTAAGATCTCTGGACAGGAGTGTGTAATTTGCCTAGGTAGAGGTAGAAGAGTAGCTGGCTTAAGCAGGGGACAGGGGTCTTAAGCAATGTTTGGGCTGTCTAGAAAGGTAACATGAAAAAGTTGAAATTTGAGCTGGGCGTGGTGGCGCACACCTTTAATCCCAGCACTGGGGAGGCAGAGGTAGGAGGATCACCGTGAATTTGAGGCTACCTGGAATTTGTTTGCAGTGGCTGGAGGCCCTGGTGTGCCCATTCTTTCTGCCTCTTCCTTTCTCTCTCTCTCCCTCCCTCCTTCACCACTCACTCTCAAATAAATAAAATATTTTTAAAAAACAAAAAAGAATTTGCACACACATTTTGTGTATTAGACAGTTATACATTGGCTCATAGATGTGTCAGCCATGTAATAAATTCAGTGTGTCAGTTATCTATTGCAGTGTAACAAACCAACCCAAAACCTAAAGGCTTAAAATATCAAAAATAATTGTTACATTTCCCTTTTTAAATATTTTACTTATTTATTTGCAAGCAGAGAGGTACGGATGGGGACAGATGGGCACGCACACACACTCTCTCTCCCTCCCTCCCTCTCTCTCTCTCTCCAGGGCCTCCAGCCACTGCAAAGGAACTCCAGACACATGCACCGCTCTGCGTCTGGCTTATATGAGTAGTGCTGAATTAAACTCGGGTCATTAGTCTTGGCAGGCACCTTAATCACTGAGCCATCTTTCCAGCCCAGTTTGTTACATTTCTTTTAAAAAAAATTGTGAATTGGGCAGGGATCTATAAAGACAGTATCTCTTTGCCTTTGTGGAGCATTACCTGGGGTGGCTGGGATTGAAGGACTAGTCACTTCAAGATGGGTCAATCACATGGCCAGCAGATTGTAATGGCTTTCACCTGGGACCTCTAAGGCTATGGGCCAGAGTTTGTTCTTTGTCTTTATTTGGATTGTCCACAGTTGTGTGGGCTTCCTCACCATGTTGTGGCTGAGTTCAAGAAGGAGCATCACCTGTTAGTGTAGTGCTTTGAAAAAAAATCTCAGGGAGTTTTCCTGCTGTATTGGCTCACTTGGAAATTTTTGCTTGTGTAGTACATCTTTCTTCCCAGAAGTGTTAACTTCTGGCTCTAACAACTGCTGTTTACTTGAAAGCCTATTTATTCATTCTGCCACATTTCTGTTTCTAGTAAGTTACCCTGTTACACTAGCTTCTAAAAGTCCTATGTAGCTGGGCGTGGTGGCGCACGCCTTTAATCCCATCACTTGGGAGGCAGAGGTAGGAGGATCATCGCGAGTTCGAGGCCTCCCTGAGATTACATAATGAATTACAGGTAGGCCTGGGCTAGAGTGAAACACTACCTTGGAAAAACAAAAACAAAAACAAAAACAAAAGTCCTATGTGATGTACTCTGTAAACAGAGAGAACTCCCTTCAGAACTCTTTGTCCTGTCTTCCTTTAACCTCAGTTGAAATAAAAATTAATGTCATGTCCTATTCCTGAACCTGGAAATGGTACAGTAATGAGTTCACTATCTTCCATTTAAAAAAATACTCACGTGTATGTGTGCGCATGCATGTACAGTGGATAACACACATGGGGAATTAACACTGGGCTAACAGGCTTTGCAAACAAGTACCTTTAACTGCTCAGCTATCTACCAAGCCCTGCCATTTTCCATTCCATTCAACATGCATGTGCCAGTGTGCATATGGCTTTACGTGGATATTAGAGAATTTAACTCTGGTCGTTAGGCTTTACAGGTAAATGCCTTAACTGCTGAGCAATCTTCAGCCCCATCTTCTTTGCTTGTGGTGGGGTCTCACTCTAGCCCAGGCTGACCTGGAATTCACTATGTAGTCTCAGGGCAGCCTTGAACTCAGGGAAATCCTCCTACTTCTGCCTCCCAAGTGCTGGGATTAAAGGCATGAACCACCACGACCGGCCAGCCCCATTTTTTTTTTTTTTAAAAGGACTGAGGATAAGGATATAGCTTATTTATTTTTTTCCAAGGTAGGATCTCACTCTAGCCCAGACTGACCTGGAATTCACTATGCAGTCTCAGGTTGGCCTCAAACTCACAGAGATCCTCCTATCTCTGCCTCCCAAGTGCTGGGATTAAAGGAGTGCACCACCACACCTGGCTTCCCCCCACCTTTTTTTTCCCTTTTTTGGGCTGGAAAGATGGCTCAGCAGTTAAGGCACTTGCTGCAAAGCCAAAGGACCCAGGTTTGATTCCATAGGACCTATATAAGCCAGATATACCAGGTGATGCATGCTTCTAGAGTTCGTTTGCAGTGGATAGAGGCGCTGGCTGGCACGCTCTCTCTCTCTCTCTCTAATATATAAATAAATAATAAAATATAAAAGAAAAAAAGAATTTCTGGGCTGGAGAGATGGCTAAGTGATTAATGTGCTTGCCTGCAAAGCCTAAAAACCTGGTTTCAATTCCCTAGTACACGTGTAAAGCCAGATGCACAGTGGTGTATCCATCTGGAGTTGTTTGCAGCAGCTGGAGTCCCTGGCCCTCCCATTCTCTCTCAGCTTGTCTCTCTTCTATCTGCAAATAAATAAATAAAATAAAATAAAAAGAATTTCTTCTATGAGTCAGACATTGACCTAGAGCAAACAATGATTCCTGTACTTTTTAGCTTACACATAGTGAGAGGAGACAAGAAGCATTATAAATGGTAGAATTATAAAATTCTTTGAACAAAGGAATAAAGTATGGCAGGGTAAATGGTTTTACAAGCATGAAGAGGTTGTAGGGATGTGTTTTTGTGATCATTGTTTAGTAGCTATTTGAACTTAGACTTGAAAGAGATGAGAGAGTTAGCCATGTGGATATCTGGAATTCACTTTGTAGTCTCAGGCTGGCTTCTAGCTCACAGTGATCCTTCGCCTGGCCTGACCTAGATTTTTGAAAAGATCACCACAGTTGCTGTGTTGTGGACAGCTTGAACTGGGCAGGCAGGAGACAGCTGTGTCATTAACTGATATGTGGCATCTTTGGGCTTTATAAAACATGCTCATATCTGTCATCTCATTGAATCTCAGAAGAACCTTGTGAAATATTTTTCCCCTATTTTGCTTGTGAGGAAATTGGATGAGCGATTGTAGCCAACTTTCCCAGGGCTGGAAGCTTGAATCATATCTTGAATCCAAATCTTCTGTCTGCAAATTTTGAACACTTTCCACCTTTCCACATTAAAACTTGAAGGTCTTCATGTTCTGTTCTGCTTAAAGTAATTCAGTTTTTCTGAAATACAGTGGTTCTCAGCAACATCAGGGGAGTGATGAAAAATGGTACTACTCTTACCTGCTGAGATTGTGTAAATTTAAAATGGACCCACTTGTGCCATAAGAAAAGGGGTAGACTTGGAGATTTGCCAGTTTTTGCTCAGCCACTTGGTATGGAGATTGGATATCTGAAATCATATCTTAAGGATTAGTGGCTTCATAAATAATCTAAAACAGTTGTTGGCTTTTAAATTTTCATAGATGAAAGAATAAAGTAACAATTCTTATAATATTTCTTTCAAACTTTGTAGGAAATTGAAACCATTTGTGTTTTATTAATCTGTGCTTTTCAGGTTCATTGCCCATAACATGAGCAAGGCTTTTGGTGTAATGATTATTTTGCGGCTAAAAACTATTATATCTCAGAAGGGCTAGTATGTTTCTGATCATAGTGACATGAGTAACAGATACTTCTATTTTCTTAGTATTTATTACTTTATTTAAAAATGCTGGACAGGGGCTGGAGGGATGGCTTAGTAGTTGAGGCGCTTGCCTGCAAAGCCAAAGGACCCATGTTCGATTCCCCAGGACCCACGTTAGCCAGATGCACAAGGCGGCGCACACATCTGGAGTTGGTTTGCAGTGGCTGGAGGCCCTGGCGCGCCCATTCTCTCTCTCTCCCTCTTTCTCTGTCAAATAAGTAAAATAAAATATTTTAAAAAATGCTGGATGGGGGATGGAGAGATGGCTTAGTGGTTAAAGGTGCTTGCCTACAAAGCTAAAGGACCCAGGTTCAATTCCCTAGTACCCACGTTAAGCCAGATTCACAAGGTAGTGTATGCCTCTGAAGTTCATTTGCAGTGGCTAGAGGCCCTGGCATGCCCATTTTTTCTTTCTCTTTCTCTGTCTTAAACAAACAAACAAAAACATAAATAATTAAAAATACTGGATAGTACATGATTTAGACTAATTATACAGATAGTTATGTCATTTTATTAATATTATGAGCTAGAAAGTCACTGGACATACAGTCATTGTACTGTGTCTTCTTACTGTGACTGAGTTGTCCGTTTGTGTTTTTGGAAATTTAATTTTTCCAAAATTAACAAAAAGGGGCAAATATTTGATACAAAAACACTCAGGCCAAGAATCTAAAAGTTCATATCAACAATAATTTTCTCATACCCTTTTGTATGTTTGGCCATTTCACAAACTGTCAAATTCCTCTCAATATTTGTAATATGGCATTTATACTTAGACAATCTTGAATTCTGGCAGTAAAATGAAGTTCTTACAATCTTTCAAATATTAATAAAACAAGGAAAATGTAAATCTGCATTTATTCACATGGCTAAACTTAGCTTCTGCCCATTATTTCACAGGTCAAGTATTTATAGTTTTTTTTTAAGCCGAATTAGACAGCTTGTCTGTAGCTAAGCTTAAGATTTTTCATTTTTTTAAAATTAATTATTTATTTATTTGAGAGTGACAGACAGAGAGAAAGAGGCAGATAGAGATAGATAGAGAATGGGCGTGCCAGGGCCTCCAGCCACTGCAAACGAACTCCAGACGCGTGCATCCCCTTGTGCATCTGGCTAACGTGGGTCCTGGGGAGTAGAGCCTCGAACCGAGGTCCTTAGGCTTCACAGGCAAGTGCTTAGCCGCTAAGCCATCTCTCCAGCCCCAAGATTTTTCATTTTTTATATATTTCATTTTGAGTTAGAATCTACATGGAGTGAAGACCAAGTAACAATGAAAAGACACGTGAATTCCTTAGTGGAACTATTTTACCTGGACCCATGGGTATGTAATAGAGACATATGAATTCCTTAGTGAACCTATTACCTGGACAGGACCCATGGGTAGATAATAAAGGCTCATCAGACTGTTTGAATCTGATTTTTTCTGATTTCCTTGTTCAGAATATTTTGTTGCTTCTGTATAATGTGTGAAGTCTACTAAAGGAGCTGTTAAGGGTCCATTGTCACGATAGTGTCAAAGTCATTAGCAAAGCTGGGCATGGTGGCTCACACCTAGCACTTGGGAGGCTGAGATAGGAGGATGGCCATGCGTTTGAGGCAAACCTGGGCTGCAATGTGTGTCCCAGATCAGCGTGGGATAGAGTGAGACCCTGCCTCAACAGAACAGAACAAAGCAAAACAAAACAAAACTCAGTGGGAAAATAGTGGGCACTTTTGAGTCGGTGTCACAAGTAATTTCCAGTAAGTTATTATTGTACAGTCTGGTTGATTAAATAGCTTAAATAGTTAAACTCAAGACATTTGCTTGTAATAGTCATGATTATGAGTTGATATGCACGTTTTCATACTAGAAGTAAGATTACTGAAAAAACAATGATTAGTGGAAGAGCTTCTTTAAATCTTTAAAGTATTGGACTGGAGAGATGGCTTAGTGGTTAAGGCTCTTGCCTGCGAAGCCTAAGGACCTAGATTCAATTCCCCAGAACCTATGTAAGCCAGATGTACAAGACGGTGCATGAGTCTGGAGTTCATTTGCAATGGCTAGAGGCCCTGGCATGCCTATTCTCTTTCTGCTTCTCTCTCTCTCTAATAAATAAATAAATAAAATATTAAAAATAAAGACTACAATAAAAAGAAAGATAAAAAATGATGGATGTATGGGTAGACAGACAGAAGTGCTGGATTAAAGGCATTCATCACCATACCTAGCAAGAAAACCTTTTTAAAAATAAGTTTCAAAAAGCAAACATAAGATTACATAGTTTTCACAGTACTTATTTGGCTTGCTTCCAAAATTTCTATTTACTTCTTCTCTCATGTTTTCTGAAATTCTCACTGGTCTACATTCTCCTAAGTTTAGTTCCACTAGGCTTCTTACTTCATTTGCATCAAGTACATATAGCAAGGCTTATATTGTGCAATTGCTGAAATAACATTCAGTCGAAATGTTCAACTGTAATGAAATATAGCCCTAGTGGTAGCAAAGTTAAATTTTATACAGTGCCCATAATTTGACAGTATACCTTTGAAGAGTTGACAGGATGCTAGTGAGCACAACATGCTATGTTAGTATCACTGGGTAGCAGTGATTTCTAGTGGTAAAGAACTGAGAATGGAAAATACAGCAAGAAAGGAGATAAAGCTTCTAGAGAGAGATATTTACTTTCTGTTTTCCTCCAACCTGTTTATCCAGTTTGGAGGTTAACTACTGAATCTCAGAGAACTCCTTTACTTTTAGAACCGTGGAGCTCTCAACTGCCCTTTACATCACCTTACTTTCGTCTTGCAACTCATTCTCTAGAATCTCCTGTGGTTCCCTAGAGGGATTCCCTTTGTGTCAAATTTCAAAGTTACATTAAAAAAATGTTAATCAATAAGCTAAGTTTCTAAACATACAATTAATGAGTAAAATGTCAAATAAATATTATAGTATATGTATCTATGTATCTAATCTATGTTGTTTTCCCCCAAGTATTTGTTCTTATCAAGAGGCTATATCCTGGTGAGTGAAGGTATTAGAATAGGTAGAAAGAAAGTAAATAGAAAAAATTTACATATAAGTAAGAATAAAATTTTCAAAAGTAGTCTTGGTTATATTTATTTGATAACCTGCGTCCCAACATTGTGACAGAGCTCACAATGCATTTGGCCACTGGAAGAGAAGAATTCCTGTTTCTCTTGAGGTATTCTCTTACTGAGAGCATCAGTTTGCAGGGAAGACATCTTATTTCAGTTATTATCTCAATTTAACATTTATTTATATGTATTTATGTGAGTTTCCACCTTGTAAAATTATATATCTATTAGACAGTTTTCGGTTACTGTAATATACCTGAGATAAATAAGTTTAAAAAGCAGAAAAGTTTATTTTGGCTTTTGATTTCAGGGTTACAGTCCTTGGTCTCTTGGCCTTGTTTGCTTTGAGCCTGTGTTATCATTGAATATCAGCACAGTGACATTTAATGGAAGAGATCTACTTACCTGACAGTTGATGCAAGAGAGCCGGAGGGATGGCTAGGGCCCCATATCCTCTTCAAAGACATGTACCAATGATCTAACTTCTTTCCTCTAAGCCCCACCTCCTAAAAGTTCTACAACTTCTCCATTGCCATGGGCTGTATCAAGCCTTCAATACATGGGCCTTTGGGAGGTATTAGTATCTAAACTATGGCAACTTACATGTAACATAAAGGGTTTTTAAAGTGT
The DNA here is from genome assembly GCA_036346955.1 of Dipus sagitta. NCBI lineage: Eukaryota > Metazoa > Chordata > Mammalia > Rodentia > Dipodidae > Dipus > Dipus sagitta. The sequence goes on from CM070770.1 coordinate 336,869,206, forward strand.
ATAGAACACTGTATTTGTTTCATCTGTCTATAAATAAATGTTTTAATTTCAAAATTGTTGTATATGTACAGAGGATTTAAACACATCAGTCATTGTACTGACTTGCTTCTATGCGTAGCATTTTCGTTGTATGTATGGATCCACAAAAAGGTCTTGTTTTCTTTATAGCTACATGTAGCATACATATGTGTGACACTTTGTTTCAACTCGTGCCTCATGTTCTTTATTTGTTTATTTTGTTTTGTCTTCAGCATGCTGGACCAGGATTCCAGGAAAATGAAACCTAGTGTGAACCCTGCAAATCAAAGGAGGCATCTTTTAGAATTTTCTGCTAAAGAAGTTCAAGACACATCAGATGGAATCATCCAGAAAAATAGCTACAGGTTGGATGGCATTTTGGCCTACTTGTTTTAATGAAACAGAAGTGGAGATTACTTAGTACCACTATGCATCTAAAGTGTTCATACATGGACATGACCATAAAATGTTTGTATGCATTAATACACACATAAATTGAGATATATATGTCTTCAGTGTTTATACATTTAGTTTATCTAATATTGGTTACTGTGTCATCTGTGAGTTCTGTGAGTTGTTACAGTGGAATCATATGGTTGAACCTTTTTGTGGTCTTGAGGTGAAATTAATTATACTTATTTGTTATGATGTGGTTTTTTTCTTTTGTTTTTTCTTTTCTTTCTTTCTTTTTTCTTTTTTTTTTTTTTTAGTTTTTCGAGGTAGGGTCTCACTCTAGCCCAGGCTGACCTGGAATTCACTATGGAGTCTCAGGGTGGCCTTGAACTCACGGCGATCCTCCTACCTCTGCCTCCCGTGCTGGGATTAAAGGCGTGCGCCACCACGCCCAGCTTTGTTATGTTTTTTGATTCCCTTTCATTTTATAATTTAACCACTAGCTTGGTAAACTTCCATGTTGCTTATTAATAGCAAAAGATGTATATGAAAAAATAATTTTTATATTCTGTTAGCTAGAGTAGGGTTATAGTGTGTGTGTAGGTGCACATTTCAGAGGACAGTTTTCAAGTGTTGGCCTCTGTACCTCCTTTCCTCATACCTTCCCTAGGTTTTAATATCACTGTTTTGTTCTCTGCTTCTGTGATACCAGCTTTTTCACTTGCACATATAAAAGAAAACATATGGTATTTTCCTGTGCCTTATGTCACTTAGCATAGTGTCCTCTAATTATATCCATGTTGTTGCAAATGAGAGACTTTTTGTGTGTGTGTGTGTGTCTGTGTGTTTAGATATTTTATATATATATATATTTTTTTTCTTTATTCCTCCATCAGTGGCTGAATAGATACCTTAGGTTAATTCTACATCTGTGAATTGTGCTGCAGTTAACATGGGCATGCAGATGTCTTTTTGACATATAATTTTTTATATATTTTAATTAATTTAGTTGAGACACAGACAGAGAAAGAGAGTATGGGCCTGCCAGGGCTTCCTCACACTGCAGACAAATTGGTTGAAGACACATGTGCCACTTTGTGTATCTGGCTTTAGATGGGTATTGGGGAATCAAGCCCAGGCCTTTAGGTTTTACAAGCAAGCACCCTTAACTGCTGATCCATCTCTCCAGCTGTGATGTATGAATTTAAAAAAATATTTTTATTATTTTTATTTGAGAAAGAGAAAGACACACACACACACACACAGAGAGACACAGAGAGACACACACAGAGAGAGAGAGAGAGGGCGGGGGGGGAGGGAGGGAGGGTGTGTGTGTGTTAGAATGAATGGACATACCAGGGCCTCCAGCCTCAAACTCCAGACACATGCACATGCCACCTTGTGCATCTGGCTTACATGGGTCCTGGGGAATCAAACCTAGGTCCTTTGGCTTTGCAGGCAAGTGCTTACCTGCTAAGCCATCTCTCCAGCCCATGATGTATGAATTTTAATACCTTTGAATATATACCCAATTGTGGGATTGCTGGTTCATGTGGTAGTTCTGATCTACTTCAAGGTGTTTTTCTTTGTGAGTGTGTGTATGTGTGTGTTTCTAGGTTTAAAAAATATATTTATTTATTTATTTATTTGAGAGGGAGGAAGGAGAGAAAGTATAGATATGCCAGGGCCTCTTGTCACTGCAAATGAACTCCAGACACATGTGCTACTTTGTGCACCTGGCTTTGCATGGGTAGTGAGTGCCTTCAATTCCTGAGCCATCTCCCCAGCCCCTGATTCAGTTTTTTTTTAAATATTTTATTTATTTATTTATTTATTTATTTGAGAGAGAGAGAGAGAGAGAGAGGAAGAGGCAGAGAGAAAGAGAGAATGGGCGTGCCAGGGCCTCCAGCCACTGCAAATGAACTCCAGACACATGCGCCCCCTGTGCATTTGGCTTACATGGGTCCTGGGGAATTGAACCGGGGTCCTTAGGCTTCACAGGCAAATGCCTTAACTGCTAAGCCATCTCCCCAGCTCCTGGTTCTGGTTTTTGAGGAGCATCTGTACTATTTTTCTTTTTCTTTGTGTGTGTGTTTGTATGTGTGTGGGCCTATGTGTCTGTGTAGGAGCATGTGAATGAGTATGAACATGCAGAGGCCAAAGGTCAGTATTAGGTATCGCCCTCAATTGCTTTCATCCTTTTCTTTCTTTCATTTTGTTGTTGTATTTTTTCGAGGTAGGATCTCATGCTAGCCCAGACTGACCTGGAGCTACTCACAGTGATCCTCCTACCTCTGCCTTCTAAGTACAGGGATTAAAGAATATATATATATTCTTTATTTATATATATTTACTCTTTATATACATACATATATATACACACACACACACACACACACACACACACATATATATATATATATGTATATGGCTGTTATTTATCAACCAAATTAGGGTACTTTTATGAAAGAATTCTAGTAATACAGTAGCAGTTAATGTCAGGTCACCAGGTATAAGTCAGGGCTGTCTTCTATAAACAGGAATGGATGGTCACTTTTAGTATTTTGGTATAAGCCATCAGCTATTACTTGTCTTGATTTGAGGCATTCTCATCAGCCATAGTTTCTAGCATTGTCCTTTCCTTTAGAGATGTATTTGATGAAATTTCTTTGCATGGTTTGCAAAGGAACATAGAATGCTAAGTGTGTGTCCCTGGACGAGTATGGGTCTGATTGTGTCTGTGTTGTCTGCTGGCTTAGATTCTCCCTTTCCTTTCTTTTTTAGCTCCATCCACCCCATCCTGGCATTTTCCTGTCAGACATTTTTTTTTTTCTCTCCTCAAAAATATTTTGGCTTTTTGAACAAAGCCAGTTATCTCAGATGTGAAGAAATTAGATTAAACTAGAATTTATCACATGGAAAGAAAATCAGAAACGTATTTTCAAAAGCAGTTTGGATTTTTTTTTCAAAGACTACAGAGTTTGTATCTTTGTATGTATGCAGGTAACTTTTTAAAAATTGCGTGTGACACATCTTTGTTGTGGTTTTCTCATTGTGACATGGCAGCTTCTTTTTAAAGGCATTCAAAAGGGTGTTGCATTTACCAGGCACCCTGAACTTTCAATTTTAGGCTGACATTCTTTTATGTGTACAGTCATTACCTGTATCTCTTTCATTACAAATAACTTAATGCTGTGTAGCCCTAACAACCAGAAGAGAGGACACCAAGAATGTTCCAAGAACAGTTTAGGGAAGAGTGTTCTGTGTAACTTCAGCTATTGCTTTGCCTCTTTTGTGTGTGTGGCATGTTTAGAAGTCTTAAGTATTATCTTGAAATTGTTTTCCACTCTACCAATCTGCATATGTGTGTGTGTATGTATGTATTGGGAAGTTTTCATTGTGGCCAAATTCAATGGAAATTCATGATTCATGTATTATTCATCTTACTTAAACTTTCCTTAGCATTTGGCTGGATAAATCACTCCTTGAAAGACTTTCATTTTCTATTGTTACTCTTCCTTCCCTCCCTCCTTCCCTCCTCTCTTTCCTTCTTTCTTCTTTCTTTCTTTCTTTCTTTTGCGGGGGGTGATTGAGGTAGGGTCTTCTTCTAGCCCAGGCTGACCTGGTATTCACTATGTACTCTCAGAGTGACCTTGAACTCACAGCAATTCTACCTCTGCCTCCCAAGTGCTGGAATTAGGGATGTGTGCCACCATACCTGGCTTGTTACATTTTTTAAATCTTACCTTAAAAAATTATTTATTTATTTATATGTGTGCTTGAGAGAGAGAGAGGAGAGTGAGAAAGGGCGAAAATAGGTGCCAGGGCTCCTGCTACTGCAAACAAACTCTAGACACTTGCACCACGTTGTGCATCTGCCTTTACGTGGGTCCTGGGGAATAGAACCCAGGCTGGCAGGCTTTGCAAGTAAGTACCTTTTACCACCGAGTCATTTCTCCAGCTCATTCTTACCTCTGTTTTACTGCCTGCTGTTTCATAGTCTTGCTTGCTTGTTTGTGTTGTGGTACAGTGATTGAATCCAGGGCTTTGTGCATTGTAGGCAAGCACAATCACTGAGCTACATACCCGGCCTTTCTTTGGAGACAGGTTCTTGTTAGGTAGCACAAGTTTGCTTTGAACTTGTGATTCTCCTGCTTTCACATTCTAAGTTCAGGGATTATAGGTGTATACAACCATGCCTATCTCAGTCTTTCCTTTTTTTTTTTTTTATTGACAGCTTCCGTAATTGTAAACAATATCCCATGATAATTTCTTCCCTTCCCCACTTTCCCCTTTGAAACTCCACTGCCCATCATATCCTTTTTTCCTTTGTAAAATACGGCTTCTCCTCTGCCTCAAACTCAGGCTTTAGAGCTGTGAACTTTTTCTTCTCTCTTTTTCTAAGTGACTCTTCCTTAATCTAGCACAGAATGCATATCTATATTTGCCCTGACGATCCTAAGTTTATGGTTCCAGTCCAGACTTCTCCTTGTGTCTCCATACTTGTGTCTAATGGTCTCTTTGACCATTTTCCTTTAACATTTCAGACTTAACATGTGCACAGTGCAACTTGGTTTCTTTACTTGTTTTGCTGTCCCCTGGCCTTCTGCTTTAGTCTTCTTGGTTTCTGATGCTTAAGCTAGAAAGCCTGATTCCTTTTCTGTAGTAGTGCTGTTGATCCAGTAAAACTGGCCTTGACTTGGCCCATTCCTCTCCATCTCCACTGTCATGCTATCTTCAGGGTTTTTTTTTTTTTGTTTTGTTTTTTGAGGTAGGTTCTTGCTCTAGTCCAGGCTGACCTGGAATTCACTCAGGGTGACCTCGAACTCAACAGAGGTCCTCCTACCTCTGCCTCCTGAGTGCTGGGATTAAAGGCATGTGCCACCACACCCGGCCTCAGTTCTTCTCTTGATTCCTGTACCTTCTCCTGTTGCCTCCATCAGATTCATTTTTGGTACAGTGTCAAGGTGTAAATGTAAACTGAAATATCTCACTTCTCTACCAGAAACGCTTGGTGACTTCTCATTTCATTTCACAATCTGTTCTCTGTCCTTCCAGCTTCCTCCTGTGTCTGCACCTCTTATACTTGGTTCATAGCTCTTCAGTGGTCGTCTTTTGTGTTCTCTGATCTTTTTCCTACCTGCTAGAATATTTCCTTCTAGTTTCTATGAGGCTGGTTTCTTCTTAGCATTTATATCTTGACTTTGACACCATCTCCTCCACAGACTATTTTGTATAAAATAGGTGCCACTCTGTTTGTTGAAGTTTCTTTCACAGAGCTTTCCACAGTTTGGATTTATCTTATGTGTCTTGTTTTCTTGTATTTGATTTATCAAATAGGTCTTTTAGGGTAGAGACATTTTTTAAATTTTCTTTTCATTATTTGAGAGACAGAAAGAGAGAGAGAGAGAATGGGTGCACCAAGGCATCTAGCCACTGCAAATGAACTCCAGACCTATACATCACCTTGTGCATCTGGCTTTGCATGGGTACTGGGGAATTGAACCTGGGTCTTTAGCTCTTGTAGGCATGCAGTTTAACTGCTGGGCCATCTCTCAAGCCCTGAGAGTAGAGCCTTTCTTTCGTTCTTTCTTTTTTTTTAACCCCTGTGGACTTCTCAGCAATACTGTGATACCTGCACACAGTTGGTATTCCTAAATAGTTGTTGAATGAATAAACTAAAAATGAGAATCTTACCATTTTCTATTTCACAGGTTTATGCTTTTTATGTTTTATTATATTTTATAAGTCCAGAATACCCTATATGAAAAAATTTAGAACAAATCTAATATTTCTTTATAAAATGGGATAAAATAGCAGACTGAAGAAAATAAGAAGTGATAATGCTCCCCATTCAGATTCTAATTATCAACACATGTTTTTTCTTCCTGTATCATTCCCTTGATATAAATTTATGTGATATAAATGATGGTAAAGAAAGTATGTTTTGAAAGTTAATGTCACTATAGTGTTTTTGGTTTTTCAAGGAAGGATCTCACTGTAGCTCAGGCTGATCTGGAATTCACTATGTAGTCTCAGGCTGGCCTTGAACTCACAGCATTCCTCCTACCTTCAAGTGCTGGGATTAAAGGTGTGTGCTACCATGCCTGGCTATACTGTACTGTTCTTTTAGTGACTGAGATTCATTCATGATTCTAAAATGTATGTTCAGCTTTTCAACTCTTCACTTTGACTCCACTCTCCCCTCACACAAATTCTTACATGGAGACTGTTTTATTTTGTTATCATAGAAGTGTGAGTGACCATAAAGCCTGGTCATATAATACTACTTTTACATATAATACTACTATTTTTACTATCAACCAGTAGCTCTTTCCCTGTTTCCCTCATTACTGTGTCAACCTTCACATTTTGGTAGTACTGTATATGCCTTGAATTCTTTGAAGACAAAACCTTGTGCTATCCTTTATTTCTGGTACATATTAATTTCTCAGTAAATGGCAGGTAAGGAAATGTGACTATCTGTAGAAAAATTGGACAATGACAGTTTTGCTATCTATTCTATATTTTCTCCTTTTCTATTACATTTACTTCTCTTTTGCAGTATGTTCTACTGTGTGTGTATTTATTCAATGAAAAACCACACTAGAGGTGACTTTCTTAATCTAGCACCTTAGACCACTAGGCAGCACCGCCACTTTTCAAAGTGACTTTCTTATAGTAAACTTCCTTATAGTAAACTTCCTAGGAACTTATATGCAACACAATAAATTTTGTGTGTGTTTGTTTCAGGTATGATCATTCCGTTTCGAATGACAAAGCGCTAATGGTGCTCACTGAAGAGCCATTACTTTATATTCCTCCACCTCCTTGTCAGCCCCTCATTAATACCACAGAATCTCTCAGGTGAGTGCGTAGCAATACCTGAGTGGGCGCCCATGGCTAGCTTTGTTCTGATTTACTGAGAGACCAAGAGAACCTCTGAATTATTTGTTGGGTAACCATAGGTGTGGATTATCCAGTTTCCCTACCAACTTGATAAAGATAATTCTGGGGGCCTGGAGAGATGGCTTAGTGGTTAAGGCGCTTGCTTGCAAAGCCAAAGGACCCAGGTTTGACTCCCCAGGACCCATGTAAGCCAGATGCACAAGGGGGCACATGCATCTGGAGTTAGTTTGCAGTGGCTGGAGGCCCTATTGTGCCCATTCTCTCTCTGCCCCCCCCCCCACCTCTTTCTCTCTCTCAAATAAGTAAACAAGTAAAATATATATATATATATATATTTTAAATTTTTTTATTTGTTTTATTATTTGAGAGTGACAGAGAGAGAGAGAGAGAGAGAGAGAAAGAGGCAGATAGAGAGAGAGAGAATGGGCACGCCAGGGCTTCCAGCCACTGCAAACAAACTCCAGACGCATGCGCCCCCTTGTGCATCTGGCTAACGTGGGTCCTGGGGAATCGAGCCTCGAACCGGAGTCCTTAGCCTTCACAGGCAAGCGCTTAACCGCTAAGCCATCTCTCCAGCCCAAAATATATATTTTTAAAAAAGATAATTCTGGGTCTACTTAATATGATGGTTGCATGCTTCTTGCTTTATTTGAAAATTTCTGACTGAAATTAATGTTAGAAATCAGGATAAGTATAGACTTGTGGATGCTAACATTCATAATAGAAGGTACCTTTTTGTTCAAATAGGAAGACAATAATTTTGATGTATGGTTCTGGAGATTTTCCCTGTACACCTTCCTAACCAACCTTCTCCTTCAATCTATCTTTGAACCTCAAAAGTTTTCTCATGTCTGGCCTTTGTATGTGTTAAGTAGTAACCAACTATAGTTAAGTAAGCAAATTCTTAACACCTTCATAACTTCTCTAGAAGTAATCAAAATAGAAGAAATTTGTAGTAAATTAGCCTTTTAAAGTTTCCACTATTAAAAAAATGAATTATGATTTTTCCCTTAACCAGTTGAGTTCATTGTTTTTCTTCTCCTAAAGAGAATGCTTTTCAAAGGTTTTAATATAACCATTTGTTGTTAAGAGTCCTACTACTTATTAAGTTATTTCAGTGTCTTGGGTGTTTTTACATACATAGCCCAAAAGCAGAAATAGGAAAAACTATTTTAAAAAGTATTTTATTTGTTTAAGAGAGAAGGGAGGGAGGGGGAAGGGAGAGAAAGAATGGGTATGCCAGGGCCTCCAACCTCTGCCTACGAACTCTAGATACATGTGCCACCTTCTACATCAGGCTAATGTGGGTACTGGGTAATCGAACCTGGGTCCTTAGGCTTTGCAGGCAAGAGCCTTAACCGCTAAGCCATCTCTCCAGCCCAGGAAGTACTATTATTGTGGGTAAACCTTTTCATCCTATATTTATATGTGCCAAACATTAAGTATGGTCTTCTTTGAATTTTAAACTCATAATAGAGGAGGTTACAGATTAAAATACATGTCTTTTTTTAAAACAACATCATGTCTTATTTTTTCAAATCAAAAGCAAGATTAAAAAATCAGTCACCTAGTCTGTTCTTTGAATCCTATAGAGTGATTAAATTTCTTCCCAACCAAGAGGCAAGACTTTTATTTCTGTGATTTTTTTAACTAATTAAATTGTTTTTATAGGTTAAATCATGAACTTCGAGGTTGGGTCCATAGACATGAAGTGGAAAGGACCAAATCAAGAAGAATGACAAATAACCAACAGAAAACCCGTATTCTTCAGGTTTGTTCTGCTTGTATTTTTTAAAAAATATTTTATTTATTTTTATTTGAGACAGAGAGGGAGAGAGAAAGAGAATGGGCATGCCAGGGCTTCTATCCATTGCCAACAAACTCCGGACACATGTGCCACCTTGTGTGTCTAGGGTACGTGTGACCTGGAGAATTGAACCTGGGTCCTTAGGCTTCGCAAGCAAGTGCCTTAACTGCTAAGCCATCTCTCCAGCTCTCTTTTTCTTTCTTTTCTTTTCCTTCCTTCCTTCCTTCCTTCCTTCCTTCCTTCCTTCCTTCCTTTCTGTTTTTTTATTTTTATTTTTTATTTATGCGAGAGAGGGAGGGAAAGAGGGAGAGACAGAATGGGTGTGCCAGGGCCTCTAGCCACTGCAAACAAACTCCAGATGCATGGACCACCATGTGCATCTGGATTACATGGCCTCTGGGGAATTGAACTTGGGTCCTTAGGCTTTGCAGCCAAGCACCTGAACCACTAAGCTATCTCTCCAGTCCTCTGCTTGTCTTTAAAAGATGGTGGGCACAATTGTTGGAGTCTCTGCCCAGTGAACTCACTTTCTTTCCTGGAAGATTTGGGAAGCTAAAGTTCAGTTTGTTCCCAACTGTCCCTGCTGCTTCAGATGTAGCTGCTGTTGCCACCAAAGGCATCTTCTGGGTTTTATAGCACACGGTTTAGGCTTTGGAGTACTGGAGTTTCTTCTCTGCTCTCTTCTTTAAATTTACTTTAGGGTCCTATACATGAATATCCATAGCAAATTTTTCCCACAAATGGCATAATAGATACTGTTTATCTTCCTCTTTTCTCAGAGCGTTTCAAAGAGGATGTTGAAGCGCAGGACAGTTTGGAAAGGAAAGCTCATTCATGGGTACTTTGATCTTGCATGTGTACTCTTGCAGGTCGACGATGGTGCTTACTTAGAACTTTGCAGGAGTACTCTTTCTTTACGTGGTTTGCTATAAAACACCCTTTATTGTTATTTCATCATTCATCAGATATTTGTTACTACTTCTGAACGACAGGCTAACAACTGATGTACCAGTTTCCTAGTAGACTTTGCCTTTGGAGGTATTAATGAAGCAGGGGACTGTTCCAGGTCATTATGTGATGAAGTCCCTGCCTTCTTGGAGCTTACACTCTAGTTAGAGAGTTAAGCATTAAAGAAGTAAATAATTACATACATATACTCAAAATTAGACATATGTTCTCTACAAAAAAAAAAAAAAAACTTCTCAAGTTAGAAGTTTATAGTTTGTGTAAGGAAATGAGTGATTATTTTAGATTGAGTTACCAGAGAAGGCATCTCTGAAGCAATTGTACTTCAGTAAGATCGGTTGTCAAGGTAATTAATGCTGGCTATTATAATCGCATCAAAATCTCCATAGCTGGGTGGAATTAAGACAACTTCTTACACAAAATCTAGCATAGTTCTCTAGAATACTTTCCTCTTTCTTCCCAGCAGTGTCTTGGGATCCCCTTCCCTTCTGCTGTATAGCTCCAACAACTTAAAAGTCTAGCATTGCTCTCTGGGATGCTTTCCTCTTCCCTCTGAGCAGTGTCTTAGGATCCATGTCCCTTGTACTGTGGAGCTCCAACAACTTAAAGTCTTTGTTTCAAGCTTTGGGTATTATGGAAGATAGAGCTTAGAAAATTGTGCACAGTGTTTTAGGGGTCCCTCTTACACTTAAATCATTGTTTTTTTGTAATATTTAAAAATATTTCTATTTATTTATTATTTGCAAAGAGAGAATGAGCGAGAGAGAGAGAGAGAGAGAGTGAGAACAGAGAGAATGGGGCATGTCAGGACCTCCATCCGCTGCAAACAAACGCCACAAGCATGCACCACTTTGTGCATCTAGTTTTATGTGGGTCCAGAGGAATCAAACCCAGGTTGTTAGGCTTTGCAGTGCCTTAATTGCTGAGCCATCTCTCCAGCCCCTTAAATCACTGTTTAATTGGTAAAGCTGCTGCTTTCCCTAGTCTACTACAAGTGAAACTGGGAACATGTAGGCTTCCTGTATGTTCAGGAAGAAAAGGGTTAGGTGGGAATACTGTTTTTGCCTTTGACAGAAAATGACAGGGTGAACAATGTAAAGATTTAGGGAAAACCTAGTGAAATGGCTACCAGACAAAGTTTCATGTTTGAATGGAAAATACTTCACCTAATACATACATACATACATACATACATACATACATGCATGCATGCATGCTAATAGAAACATCTTAGCTGGACATGATGGCTCACACCTGTAATCATAGTACTCAAGAGGCTGAGACAGGAAGATTGCCATGAGTTCAAGTCCAGCCTGGGCTACATAATGAATTTGGGACGAGTCTGGGCTACAGACTGGTCCCAAAAAGGAAAGAAATAAACACCTTAAATTTGCTTATTTGGAAGCTAGTTGGTACATGTGTCTGGCATTTCTTTGCAGTGGCTAGAGGCCCCTGGCTGTGCACGCACTCTTTCTCTGCCCCCCCCAATAATAAAAAATTGAATACTAACAGATATGTAGTTCAATGAAAAGTGAACTACAGATAAGGAACAATTGTCATAATTAAAAATATGTGCCAAGATCATAGAGTCATGTACAACCATTGTGGTAATTTAAATTCAGTGAACTAAACACATTGTGTTTATGAGATGCTTGAGCTAGATTTTGGTTTTTTTTCAAGGTAGGGTCTCACTCTAGCCCAGGCTGACCTGGAATTCACTATGTAGTCTCAGGCTGGCCTCGAACTCACAGTGATCCTCCAACCTCTACCTTCCCAGTGCTGGGATTAAAGGTATGTACCACTCCGCCTGGCTTAAATATAAAGATCCTAACAATTAGAAAATAAAAGCACACACATATACATACATACATACATAAAAATGCATATATGTATATACATACACACATATATGCATGTATACACACATACATATACATATTTCTAGATGGCCACTGACCATGGGTGACTATATATACCACAGACAGTAAGTAAGCACTAGAAAGTTGGCATGGCTATATTAACCACATAGATTTCCAAACAAACGGTATTAGAGATAAAAATGGAAAATTTCTAATAACAAAAGGAGCATTTATTTAATCAAGAAGAAGCAACAATTATATAAGTTCCTAATAACAAGCTACAAAATGTACAGAGCAAAAAATGACAGCATGAAAGGGAAAAATGCAGAAATCTAATACATAGAGATGTCTGTCACATTTCTGTAGATCATGAACTTTTGCCAAATTTATAGCTAAACATAAAAAAGCTACTAGCCAGTTTTACAAATCTGTTTATTAGTATAAATCTTAGATAAGAAAATGGCATGTCTAATTTCTGTTTGCTTAATGTCTTTATAATTCAGCATTCCTTCAAGCCTACTCTCCACTTCTAAAATTCAGAGGTGAAGTTTGGCTTTTTTCACACTTCTGTGATCATTTCACATGTGCTAAAGTAGCAGGAATTATTTAAAGTTTACCAGATATTTAATGTGTTCATTTCAAAACATATTTATCAACAAGGTATAATCTAAAATTTTGTTTTGTTTGCTACTTATTGTGTCAGTAACTTTAGTATTTTATCATTTAAATGTCCTTTTTCTTGGTGATTTTCTCATGTTTTGTTTGTTTGTTTGTTTGTTTTTGTATTTCGAGGTAGGGTGTCACTCTCACCCAGGCTGACCTGGAATTCACTATGTAGTCTCAGGGTGACCTCAAACTCATGGCAGTTCTCCTGACTCTGCCTCCCAAGTGCTGGGATTAAAGGTGTGTGCCACCACACCTGGCTAATTTTCTCATGATTTTCATAAACATTTATTAAATACCTTTTATATATAATACCTACATTATGTAGTAACTACATTAGTGTTTTTTTTAATCAAATAAGACCCTTGACTTGTTATAGAGCCAGAGTTAGAAATCCTGTAGGCAGTCACCTTTGCATATTGGTTCCATTTACCAAATAAGATTGTTCCTTTTTTTGTTCTCCTTTGGTCATTTTTGTACATGCTCTGCCTTGGCATTTGTCACATGGTGTTGCTTGTATATATTTTGTTTCCTAGTCAGACTTTGACCTTCTTGAAGGAAGTCAGATATTTACTTTTGAAGCCCACTGTGATGGTGACTGGATACAATAATGGATGAATGTCAGGAGACTAATGATCAAATACTTATTTGCATGTGAAAATACTGTTAGAAAGTAATAGTAAAGCCCCTTTATAATATAATGATAGTGATATGCCTTTGGATTCTGATATTCTTACTAAATTCATCCCAAGAGTAGCTTAGAAAACTGTCAGGGAATGTCAAAAGGCATAGTGAAAAGATGCTGTGTGAAAGAGGGGTTTCAGATGCAAGCGTTTGTTGGCCTCTGATGGTTTCAAAATGAACTGTTCTTCTTGCCAAGAGAGTCATCTATGAGATTGCTCTAATGATAGTACATTCAGGCATGAGCTATTTGTGCTTAACTCAGTGAATATTGTGGGCTTAATGTCACTTTGGACCTGTTGTTTTCTTAGGAACTTGTTGGTAACTATTATTAGACAAATTCAAGTTGTTTCATATCCATTAATATTGGTACACTTAGTCATAAAGCCTGTAGTGCTTGGAGTAAAGTTTATGGGAAGTGCCTTAAATGTCTTAATCTCCATAAGACACATCTTAGCCTAGGATGTGACCTAAGGAGTTCTAATTTAAATGAGTCAGTATAGGAAGACCTTATATGGCTTCACTATATAGTCCTGTTCTTTTCTCTTCCAGGGTGCTCTGGAGCAGGGCTCAAGTTCTCAGCTAATGGCTGTCCAATACACAGAAACCACTAGTATCAGGTAAGAAAGTATGGAAGCTCTTGGCCAGGGAATTTTAAATAGCTTATACAGTAGTAAAGTTGAAATTCACACTTCTCTTGCCCCACATGTATGTTCATTGATGACTTTTACATTAGTTTATATAACATATACTGCTTCTAATTTGTATAATTCTAATAATTTTAAAAGGTCCCCCTCTCTCAAATCCCTTAAATACAGATTTAGTCAGAATGTTATTCAGCCATAATTCTGTTGAAAATCTCAAATACAAAAAGTTCTCTTGCCCTTGATTTGTCATAAACCTAGGTGAGGAGGATGTTGGCTTTTGACTTGTGTGCCAGGTGTCTTGCTAGATGCTTTACATGCATTTTTATCTTTAAATCCACATATTAGTTTGAAGTGGATTTTATATGTGGAATGATTGGGGAAGTCAGTTTTTTTTTTCTTAACCAAAAAATTAAATTAAAAAAGTCTGGTATAACAACTATGAAAAAGAGTTTGTTGTAATTTTCAAAGTTATAAAACCAAATGGAAGTACCAGAATTCCTGCTTGACATAAAAAATCTCTTTTTATTGCATGATACTGTTGAAGGTTTTAAAAGATTCCAAAGAGGATGCCACACCCAGCAGTTTATATGTCTTCACCAAGACCAACCTAACTTAACAAGGAAAGGTAGTGTGGGAGGTAATACAGTGTCATAGTTAAAAAGCTAGCTGTAGACTAGGTAGGCAGAATTCAAATCATAACTGATTCTTTCTTGTTCTGTGGTTCAATCAGGTATATTGTCTGGGGCTGGGGAACTAGCTCAAGCATGAGGACCTGAGTTTGGTTCTAGTGAATTCACAGTGATTCTCCTGTGTCAGTCTCACCACTACTGGGAGTACAGTCATGCACACATGCCTGTCTCTGACCTCTCATTATAGTATTTTGGATGTACCATCAGCTCATGTTATTTGTGGTAGCTATGCTCTAACAAGCCACTGTTAACACTGCTTTAAGGAATCGTAATCATTGTCTTCAGGGGAATATAGGATTCAGTTTCTGGAAGCTACTGATAGATTGGCATATCTTTGTCTTATGACTGATCTATAATTTCTATTTAGGTCACTGTTCTCTTTTTAATTTTTTTTTTGATTGACAACTTCTGTAATTGTAGACAATAACCATGGGTTATTATGTTATATATAATTATATAATATAATATAATATTTATATTAATATAATATATAATATTTATATTATATATGATTATATTATAACTCCATTCTCCATCATATCTCCTCCCCCTCTCAATCAGTCTTTCTTTTATTTTGCTGTCATCATCTTTTCCTCCTATTATGATGGTGTTGTGTAGGTAGTGTCAGGCACTGTGAGGTCATGGATATCCAGGCCATTTTGTGTCTTGAGGAGCACGTTGTAAGGAGTCCTACCCTTCCTTTGACTCTTACAATCTTTCCGCCACCTCTTCCACAATGGACCCTGAGCCTTGGGAGATGTGATAGAGATATTTCAGTGCTGAACACTCCTCTGTCACTTCTTCTCAGCACCATGATGCCTTCTGAGTGACCCAAGGTCACTGCCATCTGAAAAGAGAAGCTTCTCTAACCAAAAGTGAGAGTAGCATTAATATATGGGTTTGAACATTAAGAGAAGTGCTTACCTGGCAGTTTGTTGAGCATAGTATATACATTTAGCCAGATACCAGCAGATGTTACACTCCTAGGGCTCAGGATTCCCCATTTTCAGTATCAGGGATGTATTCCCTCCCATGGAGTGGGCCTCCAGTCCAATTAGAGAGTGGTTGGTTTCCCCCATAACAGTTGTGCCACTATTGCACCCATTGGTTCATTTGGCCTGGCTGGCTCAATTTAAGGTTTGCTGTGTCCACTGTTGAGTATCTCCACTAGTAATTTCTCTCTCTCCCATTGAATTGCATGAAGTGTAGCTTTTTCCAGCTTTCTGTCAGCTGGTCTACATAGAGGACAATGTTCTCTTAAGTTAATAATGTTTGATACGTAAAAGTTTTCTCTGGAGAAAAATGAAGCATTGTAAGACCTTTTTTATTCTTCTTGATGGTGACCTATTGTACTCAACATTGAAAGACTTAAAATAGGGACTGGAAAGCCAGGCATGGTGGCACATGCCTTTAATCCTAGCACTTGGGAGGCAAAGGTAGGAGGATTGCCATGAGTCTGAGGCCATATATGTATATATAGTGAATTCCAGGTCAGCCTGGGCTAGAGTGAAACCCTACCTCAGAAAACCAAAAATAAATAAATATGAACTGGGGAGATGGTTCAGTGGTTAAAAGCACTTGCTGCACAAGTCTGATGGCTAGAGTTTGGACCCTTAGCTGGATGTGCAGTGACACATGGGTGTATAATTCTAGCATATTTACAGCAATGGGAGGGAGAGTCAGTAGAATCTCCAAGCTTGCTAGCCTGACCTTTGTTGTGGAAAAAATGATGAGATCCTGTTTCAAGCAAAGTGGCAGAGAGGACGAACACTACAAGATTTTCCTCTGTACCCACCATTCACACGTATAGCAAAATATAAAACATTACTAAGAAATATATTAGTATCATTTTAGTGTATCTTTAAAGGTACAATGTAGTTTGAAGTATTATAATTTTATTTTCTTAACTTTATTGAGACACTTAAATGGTACTTTTTATATAAATGGGTAGCAATTATGGAGTGACCCCCTATGGAATATGACATATGCTTGACACCTTACATACATAACATCTCTGACTCTGCTAACAGTCTTGCAGGATTTTACTTGGTTGTACTCATATAATTGATGAGGGAACTGAGGTTGTTCAGAGGTTAATATCCCCAGCAGGCGCACTTGAGTAGAGGTGGAATTCAAAGCCAGACCTATTTGTTTTCAAATCCTAAGGTCTTTCCAGCTTTCATACAGCTTCATAGGCAACTCACCTTTATTGACAGAGTAATGACATTTAAGTTTTACTCAGCTTAATTTTTATTACCAAAAAATTTAAGTCATGTAAACTTACATAGACATCTTTGTTTCTGAAACTTAACTACTATGACATGATTTTCAATGTGTTTACTTATCGTATTTTAGAGTCTTGAATCAGAAATGAAAATTTTATTTTGTTTTTTTGTCTTTGGTATGTGGTGTGCTTGTATATGTGTATGTGTGTAAATGGGTGGCATATGCACATACGTGCACAGATGTGTGCATCCCTTGTTCACATATGTAAAGCCCAAAGGAGGGCATTGGGTGACCTCCTCTTTTGCCTTTTTCCCCCAAAGCAGTCTCTCTCAATGAACTTGGAGCTCCTTGTCTTTAGGTTAGACTTGTTCACTGCGGAGGCCCAGTAATTCTCATGTCTTTCCTGCCCCCAGCACTGGGCTTACAGCTTTTGTAGCCATGTCCAGCTTTTTACATGCATACTGAGGAGCATTCTCAGGTCCTCATGCTTATGTAGCAAGTACTCTTCCTTACCGAGCCATCTCCTCAGCTCAGAAATGAGAATTACAGTTTTACTGAATTGGATTTCATAAATTTTGTTGGCTTCTCAAAATGTTACTGCTAGTTACCTGCACTTGAATGTTTATTTGCATTCCTATTCATAGCAGTCAAGAGGTGGAACTCTCTTGCTGTCCATAGTTGGTGAATAGATGAAGTAAATGTGCTATATAATCAGATGCAGTGGTTCACACGTGTTATCCCCGTACTTAGAAGGCTAAGGCAGGGGGATTGCTGCAAGTTTGAAGTCAACCCAGGCCATAAGGTGTTACTTTATCTCAAGAAAGAAAAGAAAAAGTAGTTGCTGGGACACAACACTTGACAAAAATCAGTTTAAAGGGGGAGAGTTTATTCCAGCTCACAGTTGGAGGCTCGAGTCCATCATGACCGACAGGGAAGGCATAACTGCGGGAGCAAGAAGCCAGTCTGGTTTCCTTGAACCTACAGTCAAGAAGTAGAGAGAAATGAATGGTGCGGCTTAGCCTGATCTCCTCTGTATACCTTCTAGAACCCCAGCCTATGATGGTGCAGCCTCAGTTAACCTATTCTAGAAAATCTCTCACAGGCATGTCCAGAGGCTTGTTTCATAGGTGATTCTAGGGCAGTCAGTCAGTCAGCTATCACAGCAGTATATAGCACACACAGAGTATTGCTCAGCCAGTGAAAGATGAGATCTATCGTTTGTAACAACATGGCCGGAGCTGTAGGACACAGACCCAATACGGAAAGAATATACCACATGTCTCATTTGTATGTGGAACCTAAAAACGTTGATCAAATAGAAGGTAAGAGTAGAATGGTGGTTAGCAGAGGCTGGGAGAGAGAGAAGAGGAAGGGTCACAAGTTATTGTTAGGAGAAAGAGGTACTATTGCACAGGAGGGTGGTAATGTTAATGCACTATGTATTTCAAAAAGTTTAGAAAAAAGGATTTTGAATGTTTTTCCCTTAAAGAAATAATAAAGTTGGAGATTTAGCTCAGTGGCAGACTGACCAGGATGTGCCATACCAGACTCTATATTTGATCCCATAGTATCAAACAAAAAAGAATAAATAAGTATTCTTACTCTGATTTAATATTACACGTTGTATGCATGTATGAAAACATAGCATTTATACCCCATAAATAGGTGTAATTTTATATGGCAATTCAGAAATAATTTTTAAAAGTAAAAAAATTGCTAACAGGTTATGGCTGAAATAGATTCTAATAATTCTTGGAATGGGAAGAATTTTGAGAAGACTTAACAGTTTTTGCTTATTAACAACACTTGCCTCTTTTCCCCTTTTCTTAAATTAGCAGGAACTCGGGGAATGAACTACAAGTGTATTATGCTTCACCCAGAAGTTATCAAGACTTCTTTGAAGCCATCCGCAGAAGGGGAGACACATTTTATGTTGTGTCATTTAGAAGGGTAAGTTCACTTTGAAAGAATAAAGCAAGTTTGAGTACCTGCTATGTACAGACATTGAGCTAGGCAGTGGTAAAAGAAATGGTGCCTTGGAACAGTGTGAGGCTGTGATACATGCTTGACTTTGAGCTGCTCAGTATCTGACAACATTGAAATAATCAGGCCCTGCATTGTGTATTGAGAAAATAGAAGCTGCCTGTTAATTTTTATTCTATCATTCCTATAGCCATACTGTTTGTTTATAACCAAAGTAGAAGTACAAATTTTCTTGTTTATGCCTTTTTAACCAATTTACATTTGGTTAAAACAAAGTATAATATAGGTTAAAGATAAATCATGAGCTAATTAGTTTATTGGTTATAGAGTGCTTAGATCTGTTTCTGTCTCCTATTTACTTTCTCTTCTTCCTCTTTCCTCCTCCTCCTTACTTCTTCCTCTTCTCTTCTTCTTCTCCCCCTCCCCCTCCTCCTTCTTTTCTTTTTAGCCTTCTTGACGAAACATGTGTTACACAATCAGTCAGGTTATACACACATGCATGTTTATACTAGCATTTTTGAATGTTAACAATGTTAGACTACATGAAAAAATAAGTATCTATGTACATTTCCTGTAAAGTGGTGATATGTTCTTCCCAGTTTCCATAGAATTTCTCTTTATGTGCTTGCTATGTGTTGTACAAGGAAAATTCAAAGGCAATTCAAGGATTTATTATTTATTATGAAAGTTTATATCTTAAGCCATTTGTTTTTTTAAGAAAAAAATATAAGGGGTATGTTGTTAAGAAAAAGTGAGAAGAAAAGTAAAAACTGACTCTAATACTCTAGAGATCTGATGGATGTTGAAGTGAATGTATCATAAGTATTTATAGAATTTACTGCAGAAGAATATCTTTAATTTTTTTGTTTATTTTATTTATTTGAGAGCAACAGACACACACAGAGAGAAAGGCAGATATATATATATAGATATGCACATATACATATACCACACACATATGTACACCCAAAAGTATAGTTCAGAATCATTATTTTTTAATATATTTATTTATTTACTAGAGAGAGGGAGAGTGGGCATGCCAGGAACTCTGCCCATCTTGTGCATCTGGCTTTACGTGTGGGTACTGGGGAATCAAACCTGGGTCCTTAGGCTTTGTAAGCAAGTGCCTTAAACCACTGAGCCATCTGTCCAGCCCAGTTCAGAATTATTATTTAATAAAGCAGCATAATGTTTACTAGAAGTAGCAGTTGCCAAGCCATAGATTGAAGTTACAGTTGGTGTTTTTCTAGAAATGAAAATAAATTCCATATATGTTTATACATATAAATATTTAAAGAACATATATAAATTATAGATACATACATATATACAACTTGTATCCTGTGCTTTTTTTTAAAGGTAGTGGGTTTTTTTTTAAATACATGAATTACATTTCTTGCATGTGTAAAAACTGTTTCTCATTAGTTTACTGCGAAATGTCCTGTTGGAAAATTATCAATTTCTCCTTCTTCCCTTTGATGGCAATCAGTTAAGACTACCTTTCACATTCTATCTGGATCATTCCTCTTCTAATTACGTGAACTTAATTATAGGTAACAATCATTTCTATATAGCATCCTTTTTCTTTTTTTTTTTTCTTCTTCTTCTTCTTGTTTTCACAGTTGGGAAAAGGAAGTTAATTTTGTTGCAATAACTATAAACTATGTCACGAGACAAGAATTTAAACCTTAAATACCTGGATTGTTCTTTTTTGCTTCTGCTAACATGAAAATATAAGAAGTAATGAATTATCTCATACTTGGTCTTTTCTTCCATCTTTTAATGGAGAATACTTTCCTAACAGTTTAATTAAAAAACATGAGCTAGAGAGATGGCTTAGCAGTTAAAGTACATTGCCTGTGAAGCCTAAGGACCCTGGCTTGATTCTCCAGGTCCCATGTAAGCTAGATGCACATGATGGCACATGCATCTGGAGTTCATTTGCAGTGGCTAGAGGCCCTGGTGCACCCATTCTCTGTCTGTCTGTCTGTCTGTGTCTCTTTCTCTCTCTCTCTCTCTCTCACGCACACACACACACACACACACACTCACCCTCCCTTCCTTTGTCTCTAACAAAAAACAACAAAAACAAAACAAAAAAAAAAAACATGTGGCATGTGTAGGAGTTTGTGGATTTTTTTCCTGCTTAGGTTTTTATTTCCTCTGACAAATTATTGCATTGGAAATTCAGGAATGCAGAACTTCTAAAGCCCCAAGGTTTTGCTTAGCATGAACCAGACCTTTGTAACAGAGCCAATAAGCAAGCCATATCATTTTCTTTTATTACTGCACATATATTTATCAAAATGTTTTAATATCACAAAGAAGTAGAAGTGGCCATTAACTGTTCAATGCACCATTATTTAATGAACTGACTCTCTCTCAGACTTATACTCACTCACACTTCACATTCCAGCTCTTTCTTAATCTCATTACAGTTGAGGGACTGGTATTGTTTTCTCTCAAGCAGACACACTCTTGGATGACTACTGAGTTCTTGTTACAGGTCAGCAAGAAAGAATGCTGATGATCTCAGAGGTCCTGACACAGCTTTGCTCTTCTTCTGACTTTTCTTGGAACATTTTTACTTCCAGCACAGCAGCCTATCCTATTCTCTTTGTTAAGTTCTAGGTATTCATAACTTTTTTTCCTAGAAGTACTTTTTGATTTTTTCCTCTGTTTTTAAAAAATATTTTATTTGTTCATTTGGGAGACAGTGAGAAAGAAAGAAGGTAGAGAATGGACATGCCAGGGCCTCTAGCCACTGCAAATGAATTCTAGATGCATGCACCATCCTGTGGGTATTGGGAAATTTAACCTGGGTTCTTAGGCTTTGCAGGCAAGCACCTTAACTGCTGAGCCATATCTCCAGTCCCATTTTCCCCTGTATTTAACTTCTTTTAGTATGATCTAAAGAGTGGAGGATGAAAAATAACTTTTCTTAAACTTCTAAGTCACTTTGAATGTGCTACAGTGATAGATGGTTAAGAAAAAAATAGCAAACTAAATTTAATGGCTCTTTTCTTACTGTGTTTATGATGGTATGTTTGGGAAGAGAGAGAGAGTAGATAACAAAAAGAATTCAAGAGCAAGGAACAAAACAAATATTCAGAAATACTCTAGTAAAGTTAGAAAAGTGATTTCAAAGAGGGAGAAAACATTGAGAAGGAAGGTAGGGAAATAACGTTAATTTATATCACTTCAATAAGCATTGAAATTCCATCCTTACATGGTTCTTTCTTCTTTGGCAGTATCTAGAGAAGGGTTCTTAAAATCTTTTTGGGCATTTTTTCATTAAGAACAGATTCTCAGCTGGGCATGGTGGCGCATGCCTTTAATCCCAGTGCTTGGGAGGCAGAGGTAGGAGGATTGCTGTGAGTTCGAGGCCATCCTGAGACTACATAGTGAATTCCAGGTCAGCCTGGGCTAGAGTGAGACCCTACCTCGAAAACAAAAACAACAACAAAAAAAGAACAGGTTCTCTTTTATTCAGTTGGTTCTGAATGTCTATTGACTATGTTATCCCCAGTTATGTGATAATTCTTTTTCAAATGACATAGACACTTTGGGAACACTGTTAATTTCTTTTGTACTTTCTGTTTTCAGTGCTTGTTCATCAAATCAAAAGTAAACACTTTTAAAAACATTTCCTTTTTTCTTCTTTTTTTATTGACAACTTCCATAATTGTAAACAATATCTCATGGTAATTCCCTCCCTCCCCCCACTTTCCCCTTTGAAACTCCTCTATCATATCCCCTCCTTCTCTCAGTAGTTTCTCTTTTATTTTGATGTCATGATCTTTTCCTCCTGGAAGGTGTGATAGAGATATTTCAGTGCTGAGCACTCCTCTGTCTCTTCTCAGCACCATGGTGCCTTCTAAGTCATCCCAAGGTCACTGCTGTCTGAAAAGAGAAGCTCTCTACCAAAAGTTAGAATAGCATTAATATATGGGTATGAACATTAAGAGAAGTGCTTACTGGGCAGTTTGCTGAGCATAGTATATACATTTAGCCAGACACCAGCAGATGTTACACCCCTAGGGCTCATGACTACCCCTGTTGTAGGTTTTCAGTATCAGGGATGTATTCCCTCCCATGGAGCGGGCCTCCAGTCAAATTAGAGGGCGGTTGGTTTCCCCCCAAAACAGATATGCCACTATTGCACCCGTTGGCTCATTTGGCCTAGGTGGCCAAATTTAAGGCTTTCAGTGTCCACGGTTGAGTATCTCCACTGGGGATTTTTCTCTCTCCCATTGAATTGCATGAAGTGTAGCTTTTTCCAGCTTTCTCTCAGCTGGTCTACATGGAGGAGGTAATCAGCTCAATTCCAGCAGGATTTCTCAGTGACCTTGCAGCCCAAGTATGTGGAGTCTTCAGCAATAGCGTCTTACCACGTATTCCTGGTGGGAAACCAAGGGCCTTGGCAATGGCCTGTAATGTTCTGGGGGCATCAGGGACCTCCCTGGCCAACAAGTCACTGGAAGGATCCCATCCCTGGCACCGAAAATTTTCTAGTAACAATCTATGGCTCCTGAGTGTTCCATTATCCAAAAAAGTAGGTTTCCGTATGACTTATTTATATCCTCTTAGATTTTGATCAGCCTTCCCTCCACCTTTCCTTTACTCAGTCTCTTCCCCTGACCTCACTTGGGCCTTTTCACCACCATTAATCTGTTCTTCTACTTAAATATATACAGTACCATCCTATTAAGGTCCCTCCCCCCACTTTCTATTCTTTTTATATCTCCTATCTAGCTTCCTGGCCTCTGCTACTGAGTTTTCTTCCTACTTGCATAGAACTCCAATCATTTGTATTAAAGCATTTTCTTATTTGTTTTGAATGAATGCATAACATTAGTAAGAGAAAATCCTGCGTTTTTCAACTATATGTCTTCCTTAGAGATATTTCCTCCCTCTTTGAAGTATTTTCTTTGTTCTAGATTCAGGAGTATATTTGGGGAGTTTCTTTCCTTTTTGATTGCTTCTGAAGTATGTATGAGCTTATCACACATATATGGTGTAGATTAGAAGGAAAGCCTGTATAACCACAGGTGTGTGGGGATTGAAGAAGCCCAGAGCCCTGAGTCCATACCCAACAGCCCCCTGTGTCTGTGCTTCATAAACCAGAAGGCACACTAGACCTCGTGAGAACTGAGATGATAACTTGTCATGCCTGGTTCAGCAGCAGCTCCAGTGATTCCACATTAGTCTTTTTTATACATTGGTGAATCTAACTAACCAAACACAAAAAAGGGATACAGTTGGACCAGTGATTACTATATCATATGAAGAACTGCTATTGTAGTTATCTTTGTGCTGCTGGGATAAAGTACTCAACCAGAAGCAGCTCATGGGAGAAAAGTTGTTTATTTTGACTTACAGTCTTTAGAGGAAGCTCCATGATGGCAGGAGAAAGCATGGCATGAGCAGAGGTGGGACATCACTTCTGCTACAACAGGTGGAAAATAGAAGCAGGAGAGTGAGCCCAACTCTGGAAAGGGGAGCTGGCTCTAATATCCATAAGCCTGCCCCCCAACAACACACCTCCTCCAGCAAGGTTCCAGCTCTCAAATTGCTATCTGCTGGGGAACAAGCATTCAGAACACATGAGTGTATGGGGGACACTTGACTCAAATCACCACAACTGCTATGGCAGTTTCAGCTCATGGTCTGTGGTATACTTGTGACCAGGAAAATAGGTTTTGTTTCATTAAATGCATTTTATTACATTGTAAGTCTGCAACTTTATGCAGAAGAAGGTGCCTGGGGCTGCATTGTGAGAAAATATTTGTGGCCCTTGAAGTACAACTAGTTTTTTTTTTTTTTTTTAATTCATTTGACAGAGAGAGAGAGAGAGAGAGGGAGGGAGGGAGGGAGGGAGGGAGAGAGAGAAAGGGCGTGCCAGGGCCTCCAGCCACTGCAAATGAATTCCAGATGTGTGTGCCCCCTTATGCATTTGGCTAACATGGGTCCTGGGGAATTGAACCTGGGTCCTTTGGCTTTGCAGGCAAATGCCTTAACAGCTAAGCCATCTCTCCAGCCCACAACTAGTTTTATTATTTAAATTCTTTTTCCTTTTATCAGCCCATAATTGTTGGATCTGGAAAGCATATCTTCTTTATCTGCATTATAAGCTCCTTAAAGGCAGGAAGTATCCTATGTGTTTTTTTTTAAACATTATTTTTAATGATGTTTTGAGGTAGGGTCTCACTCTAGCCCAGGGTGACCTGGAATTCACTATGTAGTTTCACGGTGGCCTCAAACTCATGGTGATCCTCCTACATCTGCCTCCCGAGTGCTGGGATTAACGGCGTGTGCCACCATGCCCGGTTTTTAAAAACATTTTTATATGTGTTTTTAATATCACCCCTGGTACTCAGCACAAAGCCTACCACTTATTGTTTATTAAATACCATTATTTTAGGTATTTTCATTGAGAGAAGTCACTGTGCTAGAAGTTATTGTTGTTCATGCTCATTTCAAAGATAATTGGGGGGCAGGGCGATGGCTCAGCATGTAGCATGTAAGTAGTGCTTGGTGTGCCAGCACTAAGATCTGAGTTTGATCCCTAACATCCACTTAAAAAGCCTGGCATACAAAGGATCCAGGTTCAATTCCCCAGGACCCACATAAGCCAGGTGCAGAAGGTGGCACATGCATCTTGAGTTTATTTGCAATGGCTGAATGCCCTGGCACACCTATTCTTTCCCTCTGCCTCCCTCCTGTCCCCTGCCTTTCTCTGCCTCTTTCTTTCTCTCTCTCAAATAAATTTAAAAAAAAAAAAGTTTAAAGCCCAACAGAGTTGTTTATTTCTGTAATCCCAGGCCTGTGGGAAAAGGGACAGAGGATCATTGAAGCTCCCTAGTTGGCCAGTCTGACTGAAAAATAAGGAGCTCTAGGTTCATTGAAAGACCTTGTCTCAGGGAGATAAGGCAGAAGAGCAATAGAGGAGGATAAGTGATGTCTTCTCTGGCATCCGTACATGTGTATATGGGGTGCTGTGAATCTTCACACACATGTACATGCACCACACACAAAATACAAATAAAACTAGGATTTTCATATTATTTTGCCTTATAGAAATTTAAATCAGTTTTGCTGATCCATAAGCAGTGTCAAGTCCAGCAGGAAGTAACAAGGACCTTTTTTGTCCACTTAAAGTTACTCTAACCATACATTTTATGTATTGTCTCTGAATCTAAGTGTCAAAGATAAAGAAAACCCTAGGGCCAATATGCTCAAAGCCTTGCTATGTCATCAAGTAGAATCTCTCTCTCTTTTTTTTTTTAAATTATGTATATATAAAAAATCCTCAGAGGCATGAAGAATTTCCTTAGTAATGAGAGTAAATTATTATATAAAGTTTGCTTCAAAAGGATACAGTTCTTTTGTTTCTGAGACTTTGCAACTTGAGCATGCACATGGATCTTGGAAGTTGGCCATTTTCTTGTCTGCACATTCATGACCTTCAATCCAAATTCTAGCTGGAAAAATATGAATAAATGAGTTTGGAATGATACTTGCATTAAAAAAAACTTATCTAAGAAGAAGGATTTAAAAAAACCATTTTAGAAGACTTTCTGATTTTAACTTTCTTTTAAACATATTTTCTTTCCAATCTAAAGCTTATTATTAAAAAAGAGAACAGTTGCCTTTCTCCATGTAACCTATGTTAACTTATTGATTATATCAGGAAAGTTTGTTAAAATATTTTATTTATTTTGGGGGGCAGGTAGATAGTGGGTGAGTGGGTATGCCAGGGTCTTAAGCCATTGCAAACGAACTCCACATACATGCACTACCTTGGGCATCTGGTTTATGTGGGTTCTGGGGAATCGAACCTGTGCCCTCAGGCTTCATAGGCAAATGCCTTAACTGCCAAGCTATCTCTTCAGCTCAGGAATTTTTTTTTTTTTTAGTGTATCCTTTTTCTTCATTATATATCGACATTGACACTTTTAATGTATATGTACTTTATAGTTCAAAAAGTCCTTCCAGGCTGGAGAAATGACTCAGTAGTTAAGAGGCTTTGCTTGTAAAGACATGGTTTCAATTCCCCAGTACCCAAATAAAGCCAGATGCACAAAGTGGCACATGCTTGTGGAGTTTGTTTGCAGTGCCTGGAGTCCTTGGCCACCCCCATTCTCTCTATCTCTCTCTCTTCTCTCTGACTGAAAATAAAAGTCCTTTTCCATTTATAATATCATTAGTTCCTTATGTAAAATAATGTATTTCTAGTCTTATTTCATAGGTAAAAAAAATTGAGGCAAAGAGAGGTAAAATAGTCTAAGGATACAAAATCATAAGCAGTAGAACTAGGGCAATAGTTGGAAATGGTGGCACACTGTAATCACAGCATTTGGGAGGGCGAGGCATGAGGATCATCAGCTCAAGGCCAGCCTGGATTATATATATTTAAGACCCTGTCTGAACAAACCAAAGCTAAAACCAAAACTCAATCAAGCAAATAAAAGATAGGACAATTGAGGCATTCTAATTTAATATATTGATTTTCTTTATGTTCTGTTGTCTTTTTATATCTGGTGCTTTAAAATATGTTGCAGAATATATAAATAACAAATTTGCCCTGACCTGGAATACACTATGTAGTCTTAGGGTGGCCTTGAACTCTCAGCAATCCTCCTACCTCTGCCTCTCAAGTACTGGGATTAAAGGCGTGAACCACTATGCCCGGCAAATTTCAGGGTTTTTGTAATGATAGAAAAAGAATATTTTCCTCAAACAGAGCTATATTGTAAGAACAAATGTGTTTTCACATCATGAAAAACATTTTAACTTATGAGGGTATATGTTAGAGGCCTTTATTTTAACTTCATGCTGGACACTTACTGATTTTTACTGTGTGACTTCAGTTTTCTTATCTATAAAGTTAGAGTAGATTTTCACTTTCTGTCTCCAAAAATTTGTGGTGTTTTTTTCTATTTGTTGTGTGTTTATGTGTGTGAACACAGTCTTTTAGAAGGTTGAAAGTACTGCTTTAAACTCTTTCATGTTACTAAATTGGTTCAGTCTAGCAGAGTTAATACATGTTAAAGAGTTTTGATAAACCATCCATAACAAAATAATAAAATTTCCAGTTCAAAGTTAGACCTATAAATTAAAAGATTTGATTTTATAATAGCTGACAGTTCAGTCATTTACTTAATTACCACTGGCATAGTGCACAATGTATCAGTCTGTACTTCTTCTTTCTTATAATATAGATGCAATTATTATCCTCATCTTACAGGTGAGGAAACTGAGACACAAAGAGGTTAATAAGTTTATGGAACATAGTTTGAAAGTGTCAGAGCCAGATTTTAGCCTAGGAAACTGGCTTCAGAAGCCATGTTCTTAATTTCCTTATATTGCCCTTTTAAAGCTTTGTTTCTAGATATCCTTTTAGAGTCATCAATATGGAGAGTTTGTTATTTATTGCTTATTTGTTTGTAAGGGGAGAGAGAGAGAGAGAGAATATGGAGAACGGGCATGACGGCTTCTTGCCACTGCAAAGGAACTCCAGATGCATGTACCTGTGGGTTCCTGGGTCCTCCCTCTGGGGCCAGCCATGGTTGTCTCTCCCCGCCCCCAAGGCACTCAGGCAACCAGGCTGGTGAGCATGGGAAAATATAGACTTTGGGGAGACAGTTTCCATGAACAGCTCTCAGTTTATTATCAGGGAAATGGGTCTATAAGCAGTTGAGTGTCCTAAGGGGATTGGATGTACAAGGTTGCTTGCTGATGCCTAATTAGCATATGGGGACATTCATTCCAGCAGGTAGGCAATGGCAGGGGGAGGGGCTGTGCAAAGGTGCTGGCTGATACCATATAAGGAGTTTCCTAGGCAACTGGCCAAAGGCCACAGGGTTATGGGCAAAGCCTAAGTTTTATCTGAATGTCCAGGTATCCCATGCCTGGAGAGGGAGTGGCCTTACTTCCTGCTGATCTCTGTCCAAGATTTTGTTGGGGGTGGGAGAATCCTTGCTCACTGCAACTCCTGAGAATGGGGGGAGGAGCTCCCCTGCCAGTCAGACCCCCGGATATGACCAGCTGTTCAGGCTGCTGGGACCTCTCCATAGCCTGGGGCCTTTGTGTCAGACAGCTTAGGTTTGCTTTAACCCAGGTTCCTGCCTAAGTTGGACATGTTCCAGTTTGTGCATCTGGCTTTACGTAGGTACTAGTGAATCAAACCCAGGCTGTCAGGCTTTGCAGGCAAGTGCCTTAACCATTGAGCCATTTCCTCAGCCCAATATGAAGTTTTATTTCATTGATTCTCTGTTCACTCATGTTTGAAATTGCTCTGAGTTTATTTTTCAAAGAAAACAAGACCAAGACAAAGTCCTGTGGAAACCACGCCCCATGCTACTTGAGATACAGTTTAGGAAGAGCTAGAAGCAGCAAGGAAACCCAGAAGAATTGATTAGATGTAGAGAAGGAGAAATGAAAGAGTAATACAGATGGAGGGAAGAAAAAAAATCAGCATTTAGTTTATTTAAAACATGGAAATCAAGGAAGAAGAGGTGGTCAGTAACTTAAGATGTTACAGAGCTCCTTCCCTGAGGATAAGAAATGAAAATCCCATTTGGCTTGTATAAACATAGAAATCACTGGTGACTTGTGATTACATTTATGGTAATTAGAACAGAATCCACACTAGTGATGAGAGAGAATGTGAAAGAAATTAAATGGAGAGTTTGGTAAATAAGACATGGGGGAGCGGGGAGAAAAGATAGGCTGGATATAGTTAGAGAAGAGAACTGTGTGTGGCGCTCCCCAAGGTTTTCACATATGTTAGGCAAGCCCTCTCCCTGAGGTACGTCCCTAGCCCTGTGTATTGTTTCAATGACAGGAGGGTAGAAAGGCAGAGTATGGATATGTAGAGACTGTTGTGGTTGGTCTATATACATATAAATGGAAACACTGTTTTTATACTTGACAGATGTTCTGAAGGAAAATAAGCAAGTCAGTGTTTGTTCCTGACTTGTATTAATGTTTTTATGCTTAAAGCAAAGCATGGAGAAAGTTGAATAAGTTTTGTTTATTTGCAGTAGAACTATGAGGGGAAAAAGCAGTTGGAATTAAAAACAGATTTTAAATAAATAAAATAATTTTTAATATATTCCTTGAGACATCAAAAATCTTTCAAATATGAATGAGAAGATTTTTAATAATTGTAAAGAGTTTTATAAATATAAAAGTGATAGAACTGTTTCTAATTAAAATTTATATATAGTCAGAGTTTTTCCTCTTATAAAAGTTAGAAAACTAGCAGAGTATTTTGTTAAATCATTTTATGTCTAAACAGGATTTGGTACAAGCCTTTTGATGATGTCACAAAGCTTAATTATGGAGGAAGCAATTATTATAGGAAAAGTTTATGATTTATGACCTGACTCAGGATTAAGGTCTGAAACACTCATGTCATTTCCTCTCTTCTCATAGGCAGTGACTTGTTCATTTTGGACTCTTAGTTGTTTAACTTATGACACCTTCAGAATTTGAACACACTGACATTTTGTTGGTTTTTCTTGAAAGGTCTTAAACTAATAATAATTGTGTGGCATTGATTTCAACACACTGCTGCTAATCTACTATGAAGATCCTATTATGGATAGGTGTTGAGGAACTGTTGAATCCATAATATGGGAAATCAACTCGGAAGCCAACAAGATGGATAATTAACTGAAAGTGGGAGCCTTGTATCCATGCGATTGTTTGCCTAATGTCTATTGCTCTAGCTAAGCTAGAAGCTATGTGCCCCAAGGGCAAGTGCCCTCTCTCTATGTTAGTCATCTAATTCTTAGCACAATGCCAAGGGTGGAGCAGATACTCATTAAAGAGTAAATGATCAATCAAACAAATAAACTGAATGCCAAATTATCCATTTGATGCTACTTAAAAGGAGAGACCTTGTATTAGACCAACTTCTTGAGCATTATATCAGGCATATCTGTGTCTCAGAGTGAATCTAAAGATGCGTCTTTCAAAAGAAGTGAACTGGATGCACTTTTTGGTGTGAGTTGTGAATGTGTGCATGTTTGTGCAGATACAACTGCTTTGTGCCCGTGTGTGCAGAAGCCAGATGAGGCTGTTGAATGATCTCTTCTGTCACCCTTCCATCTTATTTTCTTGAAACAGAGTCTTTCACTCAACCAGGGACTACCCTCTTTTTCTTTTGACCTAGACTGGATAACCAGTGAATAGTGATTCTCCAGGCATGCTCTCCCCTAGCTCTGGGGTTATAGACATGTACAGCTATGCCTGGCTTTTTATGTGGATGCTGGGGATTGAACTCAGGTCCTCATGGTTGCACAGCAAGTGCTCTTACCTGCTCAACTATCTCCCTAGCCCCTCAAATGCATTTTTTTTTTTAATGTTTAAGTACAGTTTTGCTCATGGGAAACTATACATTATGTACCCAGTAGGATGGCCTCTGTGTTTAGGTTTGATGCATTGACCTTGGTAATTCATGAACAGAGAAGATTATTTTTCATTTAGAGTGCTAGATAAACTACTGTATCATTTTATGTCCCAGATGTCTGTAACACATGCCTGTGATGTCCTAAAAAAGGAAAGAACTGGGCTCTAGAGATGGCTTAGCAGTTAAGGCATTTGCCTATGAAGCCACAGGACCCAGATTCAATTCCCCAGGATGCGTGTAAGCCAGATGTACAAGGTGGTGCATGTTTCTGCAGTTTGTTTACAGTGGCTAAAGGCCGTAGCATGCCCATTCTCTCTCTGTCTCTCTGCATCTTTAGCTCTTTCTCAAATAAATAAAATTTAAAAAAAGGAAAGAACTATGCTAACATCTTATTCCTTGTGCAGTGTGGTTTTTTCTTCTTTCTTTCTTTCCTTCCTTCCTTCCTTCCTTCCTTCCTTCCTTCCTTCTTTCTTTCTTTCTTTCTTTTTTTTTTTCTGAGGTAGGGTCTTGCTCTGGCTCAGAGCTGACCTGGAATTCACTATGTCTTAGGGTGTCCTTGAATTCATGGCAGTCCTCCTACCTCTGCCTCCCAAGTGCTGGGATTAAAGATGTGCCTCACTACACCCACCATATTTTCTTTTTTTAAAAAAATATTTTATTTATTCATTTATTATCTGCATGAAGAGAAAAAGAGACAGCGAGAGGGAGAGAATGGGTGGACCAGGACTTCCAGCCACTGCAAGTGAACTCCAGATGCATGTGCCACTTTGCTCATCTGGCTTTACATAAGTACCGGGGAATTGAACTTGGGTTGTTGGGCTTTGCAGGCAAGTGCCTTAATCCCTGGAGCCATCTCTCCAGCCCACAGTGTGTATTTTCTAAAGAAGTAGTGAAGCCAAAGCTTGCAAGTCAAATGGTTTAGTTTTTTCATAGAATATCTTTTGAATAATTAATCTAGTTTCATCAATATCTTATTATAATCTGCCTGAAATAAGTCTTGAAAAATCAAAATATATCATACAGAATAAATAGGCCTCTGTTGTTAAGTTTCAGTTTTATAGGTATGTATTTTTTTATTTTATATATATTGTTTGAATACAAATTCAGTAACTTTTATTCTACTAAGAATGTGTCTATTTTGGAGGGAACAGCACCACATTTGCTTTAAGACTAATTGAAGAGGCAAAAGGCTGATGCTTATGTGGAGAAAGGCAGTCTTGTTAAGGAAGAAGCCAGTGCCATCAAACCCATCAACAGTAATCCATAAAAATGGCAGTTGAGGCAAGAGTCTTGACTTTCCCAGCAAAAAACACAATATAGCTTAAAACACTTCCCAGTGATTTAAAGGGGTTGTTTGACCCAAGGATTATCTAACCTTTTAGAAGTGGGCAAAATAAGCTGGGCGTGGTGGCGCACGCCTTTAATCCCAGCACTCGGGAGGCAGAGGTAGAAGGATTGCCGTGAGTTTGAGGCCACCCTGAGACTCCCTAGTGAATTCCAGGTCAGCCTGGGCTAGAGTGAGACCCTACCTTGAAAAACCAAAAAAAAGAAAAAGAAAAAAAAAAAAGAAGTGGGCAAAATATAATTTTATTGCTATAAAAACCTTTTAAAAAGAAAGTTGTTTTTGAAAAAAAACGAGTTACTAAAGAGGCTGATAGAATTCTACCTCTAAAATGTACTTTGAGGGCTGGATAGATGGTTCAGTGGTAAAGGTGCTTGCTTGAAAAGTCTGCTGGCCCAGGTTCAGTTCCACAGTACTCACACAAAGCCAGATGCACAGTGTGGTGTTTGTGTCTGGAGTTCATTTGCAATGACAAGAGGCCCTGGTATGCCCACATTCTCTTCCCTCTCTTTCTTTCTCACATGTGCGCATGCACACATGCACACACGTACAGACACACACACATCCATATATACTTACATACATACATAAAATGTATTTTAATTTAGCAGCTTTTGAATATCTGTTCTGGTAGAGGTACAACTGTTGTGAACTGATGAGAATAATGTATAACTTTTTTATTGACAACTTCCATAATTGTAAACATGAACCCATGGTAATTCCCTCCCTCCCCCGACTTACCCTTTGAAACTCCACTCTCCATCATGCCCTATCCCCTGTCAATCAGTCTCTCTTTTAATTTAATGTCATCGTCTTTTCCTCCTATTATGATGGTCTTGTAGGTACTGTCAGGCACTGTGAGGTCATGGATATCCAGGCCATTTATGTCTGGAGAAGCATGTTGTAAGGAGTCCTACCCTTCCTTTGGCTCTTACATTCTTTCTGCCATCTCTTTTGCAATGGACCCTGAACTTTGGAAGGTATGATAGAAATATGTCAGTGCTGAGCACTCTTCTGTCACTTCTTCTCAGTACCATGGTGCCTTCTAAGTCATCCCAAGGTCACTGCCATCTGAAAAGAGAAGCTTCTCTAACCAAAAGTGAGAGTAACATTAATATATGGGTGTGAACATTAAGAAAAGTACTTACCAGGCAGTTTGGTGAACATAGTATATACATTTAGTCAGATACCAGCAGATGTTACACCCCTAGGGCACATGACTACCCTGTTGTAGGTTTTCAGTATCAGGGATGAATTCCTTCCCATGGAGCGGGCCTCCAGTCCAATTAGAGAGCGGTTGGTATCCCCTATTACAGACATGCTACTACTGTACCCATTGGCTCATTTGGCCTGGCTGGTCAAATTTAAGACTTGCAGTGTCCACTGTTGAGTATCTCCACTGGTGATTTCTCTTTCTCCCATAGAACTGCATGCAGCATAGGTTTTTCCAGCATCCTGTCAGTGTTCTACATGGAAGAGGTTTTCAGCTCAGCTCCAGAAGGATTTCTCAGTGACCTTGCAGCCCAAGTATGTGGAGTCTCCAGCAATAGGGTCTTACCATCTATTCCTGGTGGGAAACCAAGGGCCTCAGCAATGGCCTGTAATGTTTTGGGGCCATTGGTGACCTCCCTGGCCAACAATTCACTGGAAGGTATCCCATCCCTGGCACTGAAATTTTTCTAGTAGCAATCTATGGCTTCTGGGTATTCCATTGTCCAAAAAAGTAGGTCCCCATATGACTTATTTATATCCTCTTAGATTTTGATTAGCCCTCCCTCTACCTTTTCTTTACTCAATTTCTTCCCCTGGCCTCACTTAGGCCTTTTCACCCCCATTAATCTGTTCTTCTATTTACATATATACAATACCATCCTATTAAGTCCCCCCCCTCCCCGCACCATCCCTTTCTATTCCCTTTATGTCTCCTTTCTAGATTACTGGCCTCTGCTACTGAGTTTTCTTCCTACTCACACAGAAATCCAGTCATTTGTAGCTAGGATCCACATATGAGAGAGACCATGTGACTTTTGCTTTCTGGGCCTGGGTTACCTCACTAAGTATAATCCTTTCCTGATCTATCCATTTTCCTGCAAATTTCATAATTTCATTTTTATTTACTGCTGAGTAGAACTTCATTGTGTAAATGTGTCATATTTTCATTATTCACTCATCAGTTGAGGCTGGTTACATTTCCTAGCTATTGTGAATAGAGCGCCAGTAAACATGGTTGAGCAAGTATCTCTAAGGCAGTGAGATGGGTCTTTAGCCTATATGCCTAGGAGTGGTATAGCTGGGTCATATGGTAGATGTACTTTTAGCTATCTCAGGAACCTCCACACTGACTTCCACAATGGCTGGACCAGATTGCATTCCCACCAACAGTTTAGAAGGGTTCCTCTTTTTCTGCATCCCCGCCAGCATTTATGGTCATTTGTTTTCATGATGGTCATCAATCTGACAGGAGTGAGATGGAATCTCTACGTAGTTTTAATCTGCATTTCCCTGATGACTAGGGATGTAGAACATTCTTTTAGATGTTTATATGCCATCTGTATTTCTGCTTTTGAGGACTATTTAGTTCCGTAGCCCATTTTTTAATTGGGTTGTTTGATTTCTTATTATTTAGTTTTTTGAGTTACTTGTATATTTTGGATATTAATCCTCTGTCAGATGTAGAGCTGGCAAAGATTTTCTCCAATTCTGTAGGTTGCCTCTTTGCTCTATTCACAGTGTCCTTTGCTGTACAAAATATTTGTAATTTCATGAGGTCCCAGCGGTTGATCTATGTTTTTATTTCCTGAGCAACTGGGGTTATATTCAGAAAGTCTTTGCCAAGACCAAAATGTTGAAGGTTTTCCCCTGCTTTTTCCTCTAGCAGTTTCAGAGTTTCAGGTCTGATATTAAGGTCTTTGATCCATTTGGACTTAATTCTTGTGCACGGAGAGCGATAAGGATCTATTTTCATCCTTCTACAGATACATATCCAGTTTTCCCAACACCATTTGCTGAAGAGGCTGTCTTTTCTCCAATGAGTATTTTTGTCAAATATCAGGTGGCTGTAGCCACCCGGACTTATATCTGGGTCCTCTATTCTGTTCCATTGATCTACATGTCTGCTTTTGTGCCAGTTCCATGCTGTTTTTGTTACTATGGCTATGTAGTATAGGTTAAAATCAGGTATGGTGATACCACCAGCCTTGCTTTGGTTGCTCAAAATTGTTTTATATATTTGAGGTTTTTTTGTGCTTCCAAATGAATTTTTCCATTGTTTTTTTCTATTTCCATGAAGACAGCCATTAGAATTTTGATGAGGATTGCATTAAATATATAGATTGCTTTTGGTAAGATTGCCATTTTCACAATATTGATTCTTCCAATCCAAGAACAGTGGATGTCTTTCCATTTCCTAGTGTCTTCTGCAGTTTCTCGCTTGAGTGTTTTAAAGTTTTCATTGTAGAGATGTTTCACTCTCATGGTTAGGTTTATTCCAGGGTACTTTACTTATTTTGATGAAGTTGTGAATGGGAGTGATTCTCTGATCTCTTCCTCTGTGTGTTTGCTGTTAGCATATAGGAAGGCTACTGATGTCTGTGTGTTTATTTTGTATCCTGCTACCTGGCTGTAAGTGTTTATCAGCTGTAACAGTTTAGGGTTCTTTACATATAGAATCATATCATCTGCAAATAATGATCACTTGATCTTTTCCTTTCCAATTTGTATCCCTTTTATGAGTGTCTCCTACTTTATTGCTATGGCTAAGACTTCCAGTACTATATTAAATAAAAGTGGGGACAGTGGACACCCTTGTCTTGTTCCTGATTTTAGTGGAAAAGCTTCAAGTTTTTCTCCATTTAGTATTATGTTGGCTGTAGGTTTGTCATAAATAGCCTTTATTATGCTTAGATATGTTCCTTCAATTCCCAGTTTCTGTAGGACTTTTTTCTTTTTTTCTGTATAATTTTTATGTGGAGGGATGTTGGAATTTGTCAAATGCTTCTTTTGCATCTAATGAGATGATCATGTGATTTTTTTTTTTTTTGTCTTTTAGTCCATTTATATAATGTGTTACATTTATTGATTTCCGTGAGTTAAACCATCCCTGCATCTCTGGGATAAAGCCTGCTTGGTCAGGGTGAATGATCTTTCTGATATGTTCTTGTATTCTGTTTGCCAATATTTTGTTCAGAATTTGTATACCTTATGTTCATGAGGGAGACTGGTCTGTAATTTTCTTTATTTGTTCTGTCTTTGTCTGATTTTTGTATCAGTGTGACGCTGGCTTTATAGAAGGAGTTTGGTAGGATTCCTTCCTTTTCTATTTTATGGGAAAGTTTGAGAAACATTGGTGTTAGTTCTTCCATGAAAGTCTGGTAAAATTCACCAGTGAATCCATCTGGACCTGGACTTTGCAGGCAAGCACCTTTAACTGATGAGCACTCTAGCACAGCCTTTTCTTGTATGGATTATGCATTTGTTGTCCTATTAAATATTGCCTAACTTCATGTTGTGAAGATTTTGTCATATGCCTTTTCTTCTAAAACTCTGTATAGTTTTAGGTTTCACATTTAGGTCTATTTTGAGTAAGTGTTTGTATAGTGCCTAATATGGCTCAGGGTTCACTTTTTTTTTTGCTTTTGGATATCCAGCATTGTGTGATATTCATCTGTTCATCCTATGTTTTTATCTAGTATCTTTTTAGTTTTTTTTTTTTTTTTGGAGATAGTGTCTCACTGTAGCCTACACTGACGTGGAACTCACTGTGTAGTCCCAGGCTGTCCTCCAACTCACTGCAGTCCTCATACCGCTGCCTCCTGAGTGCGGGGATTAAAGGCATGTGCCACTACACCCAGCTTCATCCACTATCTTTTAAAATGGCAAGCTTGAAAGGCTCTACAAGACTGTCACTTTTCCTGGTGCTGTCTTTGGCTTTGTAAGTTTGTACATTTTGCTGGAACTTCAAAAAATGCCATTCTGTGATTAAACATCCTCAACTTCAAATTTCTAGTCTTTATGCTGAACCAAGGAAATCTTGTTTATGTGTTCTTTGGAAATATAACATATGCTATAACTAATCATAGCAAAAGTGTCATGGGTACCTGAAGATGTTGCCAAAGCCAAACTCCAGAAACCAGGCGAGACAGACACACATGTGCAGTAAGTAAGAGGGATGAGAAATAAAGTCCTTACAGGAGTCTGCCACTTCTTGTCCAATCAACTAGAGGCATGCTTTCTTTACTTTAAGCAAAGAGCTTCATAATTAGGCCCTATAAGGAATCTTTCAGAAATATCTGTTTGGACTCAGGAGTGGCTCAGTGGGCAAAGTGCTTACTGCTCAAGCTGGAGGATCTAAGTTTGATCCCAAGACCCCATGTAAAAATCCGGAAGCCATGGATACTGTAATCCCAGCACACGGTTGCTGATGCTGATGCTGACAGTGAGGTGGGAGGCTGAAATAGGAGAATTTTCCAGAAGCAAGCTCACAGAGAGCACAACCCTGAACAGTAGACCCAGAATCCTGAGTAAGAAATTGCCCCAAAGGAGGTGGACAGGTGAGGACCAGCCTGAAAGTTGTCCTCTGACCTCTACATGCATGCTAAACATGCACACCTACAAAATCAATCAATTAATATATCTGTGCATTATACATAGACATATTTTGTGCATTGGCTTAAAGACTAGGAAAATGGCAAAGAATATAATTTATTTTGTAGCATCTTGCAGTCTTATTTAGAAATAAGTCTTCCATTCAGCTGTGAGTTATTACTTTTGAGTTTAGTGGCAAAAAATAACTTCAGGGGGTGTGGCTGATAGGACATTTTTTTTTTTTTCGAGGCAGTCATGTAACCTACTGTGGGAAAGACCTGGGTTTTAATCAGATCACAAATTTAACTACTGGTTACAAACAGAAAGACTAGGGAAATACTGTTCAGAGCCATGTTGTCCTTATCTCTAATAGAGTAATATTAAGTTACTTCTTCCTGGGTTGTTGGAAAGTTTAAATAATGAACCAGGCACCAGCACAGTTCTGCACACACAGGTTGGAGTGCTTTGAAGCACAGGACTAGTATATGAAGTGCTCATTAAGGTTTGCATGAAGTGTTCACAGAGGGAAGACAAGGCAGGAGAGTTTGTTTTCATTGAATTGAATAGATCATTGGCGATCTCTCCCCTCGCCCTGCTCCCAGATTCATTTTGTCATTATTTCCTTTCCAACAAACTGACAAGTGAAATGTTTTGTGACAGTATTAAAGCTGCAAGATTTTTACAGTAGCGGAATTCATGACATTATTACCCATTATCTAATTGGATTTGTAAAGGATTGACTTCAGAAATTCAAATCTATTTGTTTTTTTTTTTCTTGGCTAGAAAGGGAATCAGAAATCTGAAAGAAACAAGCAGAAACATATACAATCTCTAATACTCTATACCCTCTTCTAAAAGACTTTAAAAAATGATTTTAGAATTCAAAGCACCATATTTTATTCAGATGTCACAGGGAAAGGGCTGAGGAAAGGAAGGCCAGGTGGGGAGAAGGGAAGTACACCCCATGGTCCAGGACGCATATGAACGAACATGGACCTGAGATAAAGAAATGTGAGAGGCATGAAAAAATAAATCTGTGCTTCCAAAAAGATTAAAGACAGTAATAAAAATAAGAATGTCCTTTCTCACCCCAGCATGGCTGCCAGGTTGGGAGAGGGAAGTATTATCATCGCAAAGATCCAAAAGCATTGTTGCCACAGTTCTGGAGAGAGAACAACAGTCTCCTCTTGTATTGATTTTGATTTGATGTTCAGTTCGTACAGTTCCACAGAAACAATGGTCTTAGGTTACAGAAAACTGAGTAACTGCAGACATAGGCTTGAGCTATCTTTAGGGTTTATTCAGATTAACTACATTCATTTGAATGTGTTTAGTGCCACCAGCTGATAATTAGAAAGAAACTGTGTGACCTTTAATCTGACCGTTTCATGTTTTTGTTAGATAGGAGCCACATGACTAATATGTCATGAGTCCATCCAGAGATGTAATAAAGGCTGTTTTCAGTTGTATCATACCAGCCTTTGTTTTCTTAGTAACACATACATATAGTAATAGGTTTCAAAAGTTACATCACCATAAGTTCAATAAGTGCCTTTAACCTCTCTCCAGCCCAAGATTTCTTTCCTTAAGCCTTTACAAGAAGTGATTTTTTTAGAACTTAAAAAAATTATTTATTTATTTGTGAGAGAGAGGGAAGAAGGGAGAATGGGTGCACCAGTGCCTCCAGCCACTGCAAACAAACTCCAGACACATGTGCCACCACATACACATATGCATGCAGGTGCAAAAGTA
Source organism: Dipus sagitta (assembly GCA_036346955.1). NCBI lineage: Eukaryota > Metazoa > Chordata > Mammalia > Rodentia > Dipodidae > Dipus > Dipus sagitta. Next base: position 336,909,145 of record CM070770.1, read on the forward strand.
AATTAAGAATTCATTGTAAACATTTTGCATACTAATCTAAAATCTAACTCCACCTAGTGAACTTAGCATTTATAAATGAAGGTGTCATAGAGAAATAATATCTTTAGTTAATCACCATTTTACTTTTAGTAGTAAAGTCTGCAGCTCATGAAACTGGTAATTGTGGAGTGGTTTCAGTTGCGCCAGCCCCTAGGGAGCCTATTGATCTAGCACTGAGTTACAGGTATTCAGTCCTAGAGGTCTTATGCTTAGCGTTTCTTACGTCTTTCTCTCTTAGTCCGGTCAAGTTTTGTATTTTTGCCAGATAAAACAAATCTCACACTAATAAGAAATTATAAACAGTAGGAGCCTGAGTCAGAGCCAGCATTAGCCTTCTTCCCTGGGCTCCTCCGTATTCCCCAGGATGTTCATTTTGCACATGCATGCACTGCTGCTCAACTACCGTTCCGTAGGTCAACTCCAGCCAATCACATGCAGGCTATTTTTTTTTTTTTTTTTTGAGTTGATGCTGTAATTCGGAGAATTCTGTCACACTACCAGACCGAACTCAGAATGTGAAACTTCATGGTGTTGATGGGAAAATAAAAGAAATATATTTCCTTCTTTTCCTATAGACATCTCTAAAGGGTTCAGCTGGAGACTGGCATTAGATGGCTAAGAGTTTTTATGTGACACAGCCAAATTCAGCAAGTTTTTATAAGAAAATATTACCTAAAATCCCATCTCTTCTGCTAACCAAGGCCTGCCTGATGGAATGTTACCTTGTTCTGTTTCATTACTTACCCATTTAGTACATTTTCATTGAACTCTTGCTGTTACCAGACAGTGTGCTACCATAGGATATATAAAAACAAATAAGCTAAAATCTGTTCTCAAGGAATTTATAATAGTGGGGAAAATGACCTGTAAATCCAAAATTACAACAATGTGCTAGGAACTATAAAAAAGATGGATGCAGAACACCCTGCAGTTACACATAAAACTACTGTTATTTATGAAGCAGTTACTGTTCTAGCTGTTGTCTAAAAGATATTTCATTTAGTCCTTTCAACAGCTTTATGAGGTAAATATCATTACATGATTTAACTTGTGCCAAGAGCACTAATTCCACCAAGGAAGGAGAAACTGGTATCAGGAACTGGTATCCATTTTTCATTTTAGAAAACACTTCTTGAATTGATTATAGAACGATGAATAAAGTAGAGATGGGAGGAAGATGAAGTAGTATGGCATTTCACAAGAGAGACGCATGTATAAATGTGTAGGACTCTTGGGAAAACTCTTGTTGGAAGGTAGAGCTAGGTACAAGGAAATAAAACATGGCAGGATTATGAAGGAACTCGATATAGAGGCCTCCAGTAATAGTATTTATTATGCACTCAGCTGTTTTCAAGCTATAGTCCTAAGTTGCTTGTATATATTATCAACCCTCAAAACAAATCCAGTGAAATAACCACTTTTATCATGCTCATTTTACAGATAGGCAGAATCACAGAGCTTGTGGATAGCAAAGCCAATGCCATAGCCTTCACTGCAAAGCAGTATTTACACTCCTCTTCATTTAAATGTGTGCACACATTAGATTTGGAACTAGGTTTTAGATAACTCACTGACAGAGTACATTGGACAAAAGGAGCTGCAACAAGCACCTCCACATAGTTTCTTCACTTGCTGCAGTTTAGGAGAAAGAATAAAAGAAGGGGAAGGGGATATAACCATGAAAATTGGCTCTGACATGGTTGTTAATGACTACATTGTAAAACTGAGCATGTTATACTCACCAGAGGGTGTTCACAAGTGGTCAGTGAATCCTTTGAGTTAGGTAACTTAAGACCCATTGCAACCCAGAGATGAAGAATTCTGTAGCAATTAGGGGATATTGCACCTTACAGAGCATTAAGCCCACCTAGATTTATATTCCTCTTAACTTTTTTTTTTTTTTTTTTTAATTTTCTGAGGTAGGGTCTCACTCTAGCCCAGGCTGACCTGGAATTCACTATGTAGTCTCATGGTGGCCTCCAACTTTCAGCGATCCTCGTACCTCTGCCTCCAAATGCTGGGATTAACAGTGTGCGCCACCATGCCTGGCTCTCTTAACTTTTATACATAAAAATCAATTGGAAAATGTATTTTGAAAGATTAAACTCCAATCGTTATCTCAGGTTTATATTTATGTCCAATGATTGGTAGAAATGCTTAAGATAGTCTGTAATAGCTCCTAGTTATAGTTAAACCATATTTATAAGTATATTTTGGATGTATAGGAGAATTTCCATAGATTCTATTGTAATCTAATCTAAGTTATGAAAAAAATCAAGGTAAGGGAAAATTGTGATTATGCAGCTGCTCAGAAACGAACCTTGAACTGGAGAGCCCATTTGGTGAGGTGCATTTCCCAGGAGAAATTCTTGGTGGATGGATTGCAGATTTCCCACAAGCTCTCATGTAAGGTATGCTGGTTTGTCATTGTCATGTCTTCACAGTGCTGAAATGAAATGATGTTCTTTGAAACTGTTCTTTGAAACTGCCCTTTGTGTTCAGGCTTAGGTTAGGGAAGGATAACTCTGGGAAATAGAACTTGTGACATCTCTCCTAATACATGGTCCCCAGTGCTCGTCTCTAAACTGTGGAACACCGATACTTTGTAGGGTCCGGGATGTACCACTGCCACATATAGGCAATCCCAGAAATGTACAGTCAGGCACGAGCCCCTGGGCACTCAGAAGAAGGGTTAGGGAGTGGTTGGTGGTGGCCGAGGCTCAAGAACAATCTGCAAAGGAACAATCCCGGGTCACACCTGCTCCAGCACTTGATGCCTATAGAGGCCATGGCATCCTGGGAGCTGGAGTATGACTTGCAGGGCAAAGTGGATTCATTTTGGTAGCATTTACGAGGAGGCCAGCAATCTAATGTATACATACCTTCTTCCCTCAGAAGCTGTTGGATCTGATAGTCAGATCCAGGAACTCCAACTGTGAGGCCTGTCCAGGCCATCCTAGAAACTATGAGGGGAAGGATGTGCTGCCTCTGTAGACAGTCCTCCGTCAGGGTACAAACACTGCCTGGTAACAGGTTACAGCTCCTGCACTGCCAGCGTCTGGTGGAGCTGGAGCTGAGCACGGAAACCTGAGATTGAGCTGCTGAGAGAGAAACGCACCATTCACGGTGTGGATGTGGGTGCTGCTGCTCATCCCAATAGCATTTGCTTGTCTACCCATGAAGATACCTTGGTGCAGCTGTGGACCATGGAGAGCACAGGGGCCTCCTGTCTACGTTGCTTTTGCTCCTATTAGAATGCCTGGGTCAGTAGTATACAAACTAGTTGTTCAGTGCTCCCAACGGGAAGATTATCCCTGCTCTGTTGACAACAGAAGTTGACAAAATGAAGCACCTGGTATGCAGCAGAACCTGCTGTGTGTTTGGAACCATTATTCATCTTTGCATAGCGTCATCCTCAAAAAAAAAAAAAAAAAAAATCAAGGTCAAGACCTCTCCAAACAGCAGTGCTGTCAGCCCGTTCCAAAGACCTGTGTGAATCCTACTTCCCTCCAGGAGTTGTCTGAGCTGCTTAGGCAGCTAGGAGGCTGTTACTAATAACTCAGAGTATGAAATGACTGGAAATATGTGTTGCTGCTTGGTGAGAATTTCATACAGCTTATTCTCATACTGAAGCTTCTTTTGGTATAATTTTATTTTCTTTTACTTGGTGGAAGAATTATGAGGATAATCCACTGGGTAGAATGAAAGACTGGCTAAAGAGGAAGGACTGGCATTTTTAAATATGCTTTGGTGGTTTGATTCAGGTGTCCCCCATAAACTTAGGTGTTCTGAATGCTAGGTTCCCAGCTGATGGAGATTTAGAATTAACGCCTCCTGAAGGCAGTGTATTGTTGGGGGCAGGCTTATGGGTGTTATAGCCAGTTTTCCCCTGCCAGTGTTGGGCACACTCTCCTGTTGCTATTGTCCACCTTATGTTGGCCAGGGGCTGATGTCCACCCTCTGCTCATGCTGTCATTTTCCCTGCCGTCATGGAGCTTCCCCCTCAAGCCTATAAGCCAAAATAAACCTCTTTTTTTTTTTTCCCCACTCGTGGTCAGGTGATTTCTACCAGCAATGTGAACCTGACTGCAACATAGGCAGAAGTAGGTGACTGTTGGCCAGGCTTTACTGTGGCATTGATGATATTGAATAATTTCAGGGACTACTTTGAAGTTTAAATGCAAGTTAAATGAAGCTTTTCCTAAGGTTCTGCCAAATGCTGCTTCTTTCTTACTTTTCTTTTATTCCTTTTTCAAGGAAGGGAGTTTAAAGAGATTTGCCCAGCTTGTTGTATACATCCATTTTAGCAGTGGAAATAAAATGTGATTATAGCATTTGTCACGGCCTAGGTGTGATCATCTGAGCTTTAATTTTCTCAAGTATAGAGTCATCGTCCTCTTCCCCTTCCCCCTCCACCCTCTTCAGCCCAGGCTGGCCTTGCACTCACAGAGATCCTCCTACCTTAGCAACTTGAGTGCTGGGATTAAAGGTGTGAGCTGGCTAGAGGAGGAAGAATTAGTTGCCAGGTACATAGTTTGGGTGGTACTTTGGCTTGATTGACAGGTTTGGATTACATATCATTTACTGTGTATGCTCTGTTCCATGATGCATCTAATTTTAGTCACATGTATATATACAATTATACATAGGCATAAGATGGTAAATAGGGTTTATTCCTAAAAGTTCAGTTAGAGGATTCCATTTGCCATACTGTGCATGCATCCAAAACTAGTCCAGGCTAGATGGCCCCGTACTGCTCTGATCCTGAATGTATCTGAGAAGAAATGGGTACTGATCATGAATTATGGTTACTAAGGTGAGGAGAAACTAGTTCATTGGTGGGTAGCATACATGCAGCTCAGTAGGATGGGGTCCCAGGCCCCAATAGGTTTCTAGGTATAGGAGAATGGTGTGTTTATTGCTCAAGGCAAGCAGCGTCTGGGTGGCTCCACTATTCCCTTTGCTTACCTGCTTCAAGACCTTGGGAAATGAAGTGAACATTTAGGAGTAAAAATAGCATGAGCCTTGATTCTACAGACTTGACTGTAAAAGAAGTTACTCCTAAGCTAGAGTTGCTTAACATGTAAAGCAGAGGTTTTTTCAACCAGTAATAATCTCAGGTTTCAAGTACTGCTGATTATATGACATGACCATCATTTCTGCTTGTAACTTTTACTCTCTCACACGACCCAACCTTGCACATGTTTTAAAATATGTATTTCTGTGAACTCAGAAATTTAGAAATGGGGTGCTTTTCTGTTTTTCTAAGATAGCAGTGATACCAGCTAAGCTTTTCTGAGGTGTGAAGTACCTGATTTCTGGCATTTTATTTGCTTTTAATTTTCATTTACTCCCAAAGGCTAAAAAGAATGTTTCTAGCCGGGTGTGGTGGCACACGCCTTTAATCCCAGCACTTGAGGCAGAGGTAGGAGGATCGCCATGAGTTCGAGGCCACCCTGAGACTACATAGTGAGTTCCAGGTCAGCCTGGACTAGAGCGAGACCCTACCTCAAAAGACCAAGGGGGAAAAGAAAAAGAATATTTATCCAGAAATAAGGTGAAATAATTTGGGATGTAAAATTTAAATACCACTTTTCTTCTCTCTATCTCTCTCTGCTTGCAAATAAAAAAATTTTTTCTATTTTTTTTTCTTTCCTTTTCTTTTTTTCTTTATTAGTTCGTTTTGTATTCAGCAAATACAGTCAGTTTGGTACCATTATTAGTGTCAGAGTTTTGGGTCTTACATTAAGGTTTTTGGTCCATTTGAAGTTGATTTTTGTACTACATGAGAGAGAGGGATCTTGTTTTTGTTTCCCTCTTCTATCCATGGATATCCAGTTCTCCCAGGACCATTTGTTTACAAGGCTGTCTTTTCTCCATCGTGTTTTTGGTTTCTTTGTTGAAAATCAGGTGGCTGTAGCTGTGTGGATTTATTTTCTGGGTCTGCTATTCTGTTCTGTTGGTGTGTGTTTCTGTGTCCGTGTCAGTTCCATGCTGTTTTTGTCACTATGAGTCTGTAGTGTATCTTGAAATCAGGTATTGTGATACCTCCAGCATTATTGCTGTGCATGGGTTCTTCCTCCACTGCCAGGATTGCACTGACTGTATGGTCTTTTGTGTTTCCATATGAACTTTAGAATTTTTTATATTCCTGTGAAGAGCATCATGGGAATTGCACTGACTCTATAGATCATTTGTGTATAGATCACTTGTGGTATCACTATATTTTAAAACATATATTAACATAGTTTTAAACATAAGTATATATATTAATTTTTGTTTATTTTTATTTATTTATTTGAGAGTGACAGACAAGGAAAGAGGGAGAGACAGAGAGAGAGAGAGAGAATATGAATGGGCGCGCCAGGGCCTCTAGCTACTGCAAATGAACTCCAGATGCATGTGCCACCTTGTGTATTTGGCTTACATGGGTCCTGGGGAATCGAGCCTATTACCAGGGTCCTTAGGCTTCACAAGCAAGCGCCTAACTGCTAAGCCGTCTCTCCAGCTCCACATAAGTATATTTTTGAACAAATCTTAACATCTGGAGGAAAGATTTCTAAAGTAGCTGAGATGATCCTTAGAGTTGAGCCAAAGCCTCCTGTGTATTATGTATATAAGGCATTCTGTTAAGTGTGTACTTTTCTTTAGTCAATTTTTTATTGATTTGTCATCTGAATCGTAAAGTACAACTCAGTAAGCACCATTCAGTCTCAGGACTGAAAATGTCTGAAGGATTATGGCCAGCATACCCGTTGAGCAGGACTTCTAAATGTCATATCTTATCCGGACATGTAACTATAAATATTCTGTATCCTTAGTTCAGGGCTCTTCATATACTTTGGAAGCAACATAAATGGGAGCTTTGACATCTCACTGTGAAAATCAAAACAGTTACCCTGTGTCTTTATCTGAGTGAGGCAATGCTATGCCTCTGCTCCCCGAGTGAAAAACATTCCACTAGATTCCTACAGTGTGGTTATGGATACTTACTGATTGCTTTTCTGTGTTTTTGAATACATCCTCACTAAATAAATATCTTGAGAAAAAGTGAGGGTTATTAAATACCTTCTTATCCCTTCTGGTGTTTTGTACATTCTGAGTTTATCAAGTGTTTTGATGCTACACTTAATCTTAGCCAAAAGGCCAAGAGTTGATGAAGGTACTTCAAATTAAATTGAACTAAAGCAAAATTAGAGCAAACCAAAGATAGTTGTTTCTGTTTTCCTATTTTAAGACACTTCACCACAACTGAGCAGCATATCCATACATGCATGAGTGGACTTAGGAATATGTAGCCATGTTGAGACATCTAAACATTTGATTTAGAATTAAAGAGCAATTATGTTGGGCTGGGGAGATGGCTTAGAGATTAAAGGCATCTGCTTGCAAAGCCTAAATTCTGGGTTCAATTTCCCAGTGCTCATGTAAAATCAGATGAATAAGGTGATGCATGCTTCTGGAGTTCCTTTGCAGCAGCAAGAGGCCCTGGAGTGCACTTCCTTCCTTCCTTCCTTCCTTCTTTCTTTCTTTCTTTCTTTCTTTCTTTCTTTTTTCTTTCTTTCTCTCTCTCTCTCTCTCTCTCTCTCTCTCTCTCCAATAAACAAATAAATAATTAAATGCTTTTAAAAAGAGTAATTAAGTTTTCTACTGCTTTTTGGCCTCTAACTAAACATTTTCATATCATAGTAATATAAATATTTTAAAGCATTCCAGGCAGTTCTCCTTCAACATTTCCAGTGATTTCAGTAAGCCTGCCTCCCTGTAACAGCTGCAAGTTATTCCAGACATCTGTACCAAATGCTCATGTTCTGAAGTCCATTTGAAAACAACTCTCTCACCCCATTAACAGCCTCAGTAATTCTGTACTATTTTTCTAAGCAAGAGTTAGGGAGAAATAAATCTAGTATATCAAAGAGTGGGGAATCCTGGGACATGGTTTTCAAACTGATTATCTATGGTTGTAAACATAATGCTTTACTTGTCTTTCCAGGTTTTGTGTGTAAAAAGTTGGTTTCTTAAATACTTAAAAGTGGTGTAATTTGTTAAATACTTGAAATCTCTTTAAAAAGAAATGGAGTCTTATTTTTAATAAAGATCAAACATTCTGGTTGAAAATTAATTCATAAAATTTAAACAGTTAAATAGAATAAACGTAATAAACTCAACACTCCACTATCTACTTCTTACATGCTGGTGAAAATTTTTCTGTGCTACTTTCTGTTTTATACTGTTAGCCAAGCACAACAGTATTGAATGTGGGTATGCCACAGCTTGTTGCATACCTCTAGTAAGCATCCATCTGGAACTGAAAAAACTTGACAGACTGTATGGCTGTTTTCTGTGAGGAGTAGTAGTCAACAGCTTTAAAATAATTAAGTAGTATAGGAAGAGACCTCGTAAAAAGCTGTTTTTATGAGCTTATTATTAATTTTTGTAAGAAAATAAGTTGAAGGCTGGGGAGATGACTTGGGGGATAGACTACTTGCTGTTAAAGCCGAATTTGATCCTCAGACGCTATGTAAAAAGCCAGAAGTCATGGTGGACTTCAGTAATCCCAGCACTGTGACCGCAAGATGGAAGGCAGAGACAGGAGAATTTCGTGGGTGCTTGCAGTGAACACTTCAAAAAGAACATCAGCAGAACAAACCCCAGAGAAACCTGTTCAAATAGGTGGAATGGCAAGGACAGGTTTGAAAGTTGTCCTCTGACCACCACACATACATAGAATTAATTAGTTAATTAAATCTTTTTAAAAAGTATGTAAGAAGTCAAGCAGATTTTTTTCATTTTAACTCTGTGATACTATATCATAATGACCAAAAGATAAATTTAGTGCATTAGAAGATGAAATTATTCTTTATGAATATAATTTCTATTTATGCTTTTAGAAAGAGGATTGAGTGTGTTGACAACAAGTGAGAGAATAATTAAATTAGAACAAGCAAATTACTATAAACTTTAAAAAGTACCTCCTTGACTGGACATGCCCCATAATCCCAGTATTAGGATAGGCTAAGGTAGGAAGATTATAAACTTAAGACCTACCAGAACTACACTGTTAGTTTCAGGCCTGCCCTGAACTACACAGAAAGACTATGTTTTAAAAAATCCTTAATGATTCTGATGTATTGCTTCCTTTGCAAGTATTCAGATACACAAACCTATTTCTTAGCAGGCATTTACTTATTCTGTAAAACTCGTGCAAACCTGATGAGCTTCAACTCCATGAAAATTTATGATTTTTTTTTCCAGATAGGGTCTCACTCTGGTCCAGGCTGACCTGGAATTCACCGTGTAGTCTCAGGGTGGCCTCAAACTCATGGTGATCCTCCTACCTCTGCCTCCTGAGTGCTGGGATTAAAGGCATGTGCCACTATGCCTGGAAAATTTATGATTTTTGTATGTCACAGGCATAACAAGATTTGAAAACCAGAAAAACTTTAGAAAAAATTTATACTGCTTTGGATAATCTTTTTAACCCATTAAAGATAGTTCAGCTTTATAATTGTGGATGAGTTGGCACAGAGAAAGGATTAGGATTACTTAACTGAATATCTTCACTTACCTTTTTTTAAAATTGTTTTTGTTTATTTTTATTTATTTATTTGAAAGTGACAGACAGAGAAAGAAAGAGAGAGAGAGAGAGAGAGAGAATGGGCACGCCAGGGCCTCCAGCCACTGCAAACAAACTCCAGACGCATGCGCCCCCTTGTGCATCTGGTTAACGTGGGTCCTGGGGAATCGAGCCTCGAACCGGGGTCCTTAGGCTTCACAGGCAAGCACTCAACCGCTAAGCCATCTCTCCAGCTCCTTTCACTTACCTTTTTGATCCAGCATAGAGCCTTTCTTTGTGAGGCCTCCTAGATCCAATCCTCTAGATTGTTTTTCTTTTCTTTTTCTCTTTTTTTTTTCTTTCTTTTCTTTTTCTCTTTTGGATTACATTTTTTTTGGCAAGCCCAACAGACTGGCCTTTTTCTTTTTTAATGTGTGTGTGAGAGAGAATTGGCATGCAAGGGCTGCCAGCCACTGTAATCAAATTCCACATATGTGTACCACCTTGTGCACACGTGCACTGTCACATGTGTGTCACCTTGTATGTCTGGCTTACGTGGGACCAGGAGAATCAGACATGGGTGTTTAGGCTTCACAGGCTGACACCTTAACTTCTAAGCCATCTCTCCAGCCCAGTGTTTTTCTTTTTACAGTGTGCTGTATATGTGTGTCCATGTGGGGTGTGTACAGATGCGTGCGGCTGTATACATGTTTAGGGCTTAAAATAGTATGATAGGTGTCCTCCTCTGTCACGTGACTTTGCTTCCTTGAGACAAAGTCACTTACTGAACCTGGAGGTGGTGGCTTTTGGTCAGAATGGTTGACCAGAGAGCCCCAGTGATTCTTCTGTCTCCATGTCTCAAGACTGGGGTTACAGGCATGCGCAACCATCTCCAGCTTTTACACCTGGATGCTGGGGATTGAACTCAGATCCTTTTGCTTGTGTGACAAATACTTTTAATCACTGAGCTATCTCCCCAGACCTCATTGTAGGTTTTCAAAGAAGTACCCACTTATTTTTCTACTTGTTAAACTTTTGTTCCCCTTTATAGTTTATCACTCCTGTATATAATTAGCCTAATACTACATCCAGCCATTTTAGATTGTCACTTTTTTCTAATAAAAAACAAATGGTTCTCACTATTCTTTTTATTTTGTTTGTTTTTGTTTTTTTTGTTTTTTGTTTTTCCAAGGTAGGGTTTCACTCAAGCTCAGGCTGACCTGGAATTCACTATGTAGTCTCAGGGTGGCCTTGAACTCATGGCGATCCTCCTTCCTCCATCTCCCGAGTGCTGGGATTAAAAAGGCATGTGCCACCACGCCTGGCTTTCTATTCTTAAAGTCACTCAAATACACTTCACCTCTGGCCTCCAACCAAGCATATTTCAGCAGACACCAACTCCATGTCCTACAGCCTAACTTAGTTTTCTTTTCTTTTTCTGTCTGTCTTTTGTGTGCGTGTGTGCATGTGGTTCCCCACAGGGGTTGCAGATATGCATGATTATGCCCAGCTATTCATGTGGGTCCGGCGATCAAACTTGAATAGTCTTTCAGACCTCCTCAGGCCATCGTACTTGCACAGAAAGTGCTCTTAACCACTGAGCCATCTTTCCAGACCTATCTGTTTTTATACTATCTACCTGAAGTCAGTATCAAATCCCATGGATGATGGGCTTTATCCCACAATTCCTCCCCCATCTCAGATGCCACTCACAAACTCCACGCTAAGATCTGTGCCTTCTGATTGGTTAACCATATAAATCAGGCATTTCTACAGCTCCCAATTTGAGTTCAGTTAATTTGCCATAGAGGCCGACAGGGAATATGAATGCTTACCTGCTTGACTCTAAAAGATATGACAAAGGTTGTAGATCAACAGCTAGATGGAAGAAATGTCAGATATCTCCACATTCAGGAAATTACAGGGTTTTGGGAGCCCTGTAGTAGGTGGTGTTTTTCATGTCCTATGAGTGTCAAAGCTCATAGTTATTTGATAAGTCTAGAGTGGACCAGTAACCATGTTCCTACTAAAATAATTAATTTGTTTTAAGAAGAAAGATCTAAAACTTAAAACAAAATTTAGTCCCCTCAAAAAAAAAAAAAACCTCTAGAGTAAAATTACCTTAGCATAATATCATGCTAAGAGCCTCTCATCTTTGTTGAGAGGAACATGTGTATATGTGAGTGAGAGAGAGAGATTGACAGAGAGACCAGGCAGTCAAGTATAGGACGTGTGTGTAAAATCTGGCATTCTGGTGTTGGACTGTGTGTGTGAGAGAGACCTGGTATTCTGATGTTGGACTTGTATATAAATCTGACAGACCTGGCATTCTAGTGTTAGACTTGTGTGTGAGTGTGAGACCTGACATTCTGATGTTGGACTTGTATGTGAGTGTGAGACCTGGCATTCTGGTGTTGGACCTGTGAGTGTGAGTGTGAGTGTGAGACCTGGCATTCTGGTGTTGGACCTGTGAGTGTGAGACCTGGCATTCTGGTGTTGGACCTGTGTGTGTGAGTGTGAGACCTGGAATTCTGGTGTTGGACTTGTGTGTATATGAGTGTGAGACCTGGCATTCTGGTGTTGGACCTGTGTGTGTGAGTGTGAGACCTGGAATTATGGTGTTGGACTTGTGTATGTGAGTGTGAGACCTGGCATTCTGGTGTTGGACTTGTGTGTATGTGAGTGTGAGACCTGGCATTCTGGTGTTGGACTTGTGTATGTGAGTGTGAGACCTGGCATTCTGGTGTTGGACTTGTGTGTGTGTGAGTGTGAGACCTGGCATTCTGGTGTTGGACTTGTGTGTATGTGAGTGCGAGACCTGGCATTCTGGTGTTGGACATGTGTGTGTGAGTGTGAGACCTGGCATTCTGGTGTTGGACTTGTGTGTGTGAGTGTGAGACCTGGCATCTGGTGTTGGACTTGTGTGTGTGAGTGTGAGTGTGAGACCAGGCATTCTGGTGTTGGACTTGTGTGTGTGTATGTGAGTGTGAGACCTGACATTCTGGTGTTGGACCTGTTTGTATATGAGTGTGAGACCAGGCATTCTGGTGTTGGACCTGTCGGCGGGGGGGGGGGGGATGAGAGACCTAGAATTCTGGACTGGGGCTCAGTACATGTTTCTTCCAGTGCTTGACTGATCATCCATTATTCATATCAGCACTTGCACAGACTCACGTTAGAGAGTTAGAACTCCAGATTAGACGCCATAAATTGAGTAGCCTGTTAACAAGCTGGATATGTTGGCACATTCTTTTCGTTCCAGCACTTAGGAGGCAGAGCTAGGAGGATCACCTTGAGTTCAAGGCCACCCTGAGACTACATAGTGAATTCCAGGTCAGCCTGGGCTAGAGTGAGACCCTACCTTGAAAAAAAAAAAAGGCTAATAATAAGTCTCTCTTATTAACCCAACATATTCAAGGGCTGTGGATACAATAACAAGGTGCTGGGGATCAAATCTCATAATCCCAGTACTAGGGAGGTGGAGGCAGGAAGATCAAAATTTTTAGGGTCATCCTTGGCTACATAACAATCTCAAGGCCAGCTTGGAATATATGAGACCTTATCTCAAAACAAACAGACAAAAGAAAAATAAACACTTTGCTAAAAATTTCTCATTTATTCACTATAAATAAATAAAAACATTGTGGCTCTAAGTAAATCTTTTTGCTTGAAATTGAATAAAGTAGAAGTAGACATATAAAGACAATATGTTAGTTGGTTTAGTAGTAATCAATATAAGATATTACCAGAATATATATCTCGGTTACAGAGAGAACAGAAAAGGAAGCTACTGTAGCTGAAGCACAGTGGAAAGAATGTAGAAGTCGTTCATATGCACCTTACAGGTCATTGAGGTGGTCTTTTAAATTTTTTTCTTTATGTATTTGAGAGAGGCAGATAGAGACAGAGTGAGACTCTACCCCCCACACACCCCTATATTAATGATAAATAGTGCAGCTTTTCTTTGGTTAGGCAATAGGAAATGGCATTCATTACAGGCTGGAGAGATCACTCAGTGGTCAAGGCACTTGCCTGCAGAGCCTACCGGCTGGGGTTCAGTTCCCCAGTACCCATGTAAAGCTAAATGACCAAAGTGGCACATGCATCTAGAATTCATTTGCAATGACCAGAGGCCCTGGCATGACCATTCATTTCCTCCCTACCTCTCTTCTTCTGTCTCTCTCTGCTTATAAAGAAATAAAAATATTTAAAATACACAACTTCAGCCCCCTCACACTTTCCATATTAGATGTTTTTTTAGAACTCTAGGGTATTTGTAGTACAGAGTCTGCAGGTGAGTCTGAAATGTATCCTTAATTAAGTATTTCTACTGTAAAATTATTTGCTGCTATCTCCATGTTTACTTCTTGTGTAGTCTCTTTGACTGCAAGATATTTATTTACTGTTTTATTGAGATCTTTTTTTTCCCCAAGGTAGAGTCTTGCTCTATCTCAGGCTGACCTGGAATTTACTATGTAGTCTCAGGGTGGCCTCGAACTCATGGCAGGCCTCCTACCTCTGCCTCCTGAGTGCTGGGATTAAAGGTGTGTGCCACCACGCCCGGCTTATTGAGATATCTTACTGTTATAGTGCAGACTGACCTCAGACTCTCCATGCATCCCAGGCTGGCCTTGAACTTTCAGTCCTCTTGTCTCAGCTTCCCAAGAACTTTGATTACTGGAGTGTACCATCATGCTAGCTTGATTATAAGGTTAAATGTTTTCTGAAAGACACCTGATCAGTATAGGACTGAACATTAATACTTAGTTTACATTTTAAGATTGACACTAGATATTTAGATGAAATCTTTTTTAGAACAGTAGTTGACCAAACTAACAAAATTTTCATTTTTTTATTTCCTTAACCTTAACTGGGATGGCAGCTGGCAGTAATGCTAGCTTCTAGGGTATCAAAGGGTTAGTGCTGCTGTTGTGCTAACCCAAGGTCCTGGATGAAAATGTGATCACTAAACTAGATAGATTATTGCAGATAATTAGGGGTAAATTTTTAGGGAAATTTGAGGGATGTGGTATTTTTTTTCTTATTCTGTAGTTTGAAGATCAGTCTTTCGTAAAATTTGATCTAGAGACATTGTAGTCTTCCCTATTTTGTTGTTTGAAACCAAGATCGAAAGTACCTTGGAAATAATGGTGGGGGAGATTGCCTTGGAAAGAAAATGTTCACTGTCTGTATAGAAGGTTGGAGGAATCATCAGGCACTGAGGGTCATATAAGGAGAGGTATTAGAAATATAAATGAGGCTGGGCATGGTGGTATACACTTTTAATCCCAGCACTTGGGAGGCCAAGATAGGAGGATCACTGTGAGTTCAAGGCCACCCTGAGAATACAGAGTCAATTCTGGGTCAGCCTGAGATAGAGCAAAACCCTATATCCAAAAACAAACAAACAAATAAAGAAAGAAAAAAAAAGAAAAGGAAAAGAAAAGAAATATAAATGAAGCGAGACTCTTTTCTTCCCCTTTCAGAAATATGAAGTAGTCAGGTAGAGGTGGGAACGTAGTGCAGAGGTGAAACACCTGCTTAGTATTCATAAAGCCCTGGGTTTGATTCCTTTCACGAGAGAGAGAGAGAGAAGGAGGAAGAGGAGGAGGAAGAAGGGAAAAGAAAAGGAAGGGAGGGACAGACAACTAAAGTGTTATCTCCCTGTGCCTCACTTCCTCCCTGACATGGTGTCTACATACCCATGTGGACTGCTTTTAGTTTCTAACTAGAGGTTCCAATTTTTTTTTTCTTCAACACACATTTCTCCCTTTTTCCAACAAAACTAAAAGTAAACATGTGTATGTGTGTGCACACACACTTAATTTTTTTTTAAACTATTTACGTTATCTTTCTCAAGAAATTTGATTCCATTTGCTGTAGCCACATACCTTGTCCTGCCCTCCTGTGATTTGCCTATGTAGAATGCAACTCCATCCTCTGGGACTTCAGTTCCTACTAGTGCTGGGCAAAGAGATGAACATCTTATAAACACTATATCTGACAAACTCAAATGGTTAAGCTCATTACATGCCTAGTGTTTAATCTTTTTCTTTAACATTTTTTAACATTGCCACAATGTTGGCTCAAATGATAACTAATAGCAGGTTCAGAAGTCTCAGTGTATTTCTTAAGTCACACTGCCCTGTCTTTGAACTGTGATTAGCTCACATTACTGAACAAAGTAAGATGAAATACTGGGTCAAAGATTTCCTGGTCCTATACTTGTACTAAGTGTGTAACCAATATTTTGTTGATGAGTTTCTCTAGGGGGATAAAAAGCCCTTTCCCTGCGGCTGTCATCAAGAGAGAAGAAGGATTTAGGAACTGTCTTATTCTTTTGGGAAAGTATTTGCAAGAAACTAAAATTGATTCTGGTTTGTAAGAAAGAAAGGTCTGTGTAAATGTTAAGTTGAAGCTTTCCAAATTACTGATAAAAATACATATCCCAAAGTGGCAGTTTATACTATTCAACCCAATACTTTTTTAGCGTAAGTGAATGATGTGCAAACGAGCAAGCTAGGGGAGCTTTCTCACCAAGTTTGATGTCAGAATCATTTCGTTAACTTAAAGCAGAACTTGACTTTGGCCTTATTAGGATTTTAAGCTAATTTTTCCTCTGGTGATCTTGCCAGCATTATCAGGTCTGTATGACACGTCAACATTTTCCTCTTGTCAGAATATAAATATTGGCTCATTCTTGGGCCATCTGTTGCACAGTAATAGCTTTGATTTATGCTTCCTTTGCCAGGCACATATCATTAGTGCTGATGTAACTTTTCTCTTTCCTTTCATTGGTCTGTAGTTTTATTGCGTACTTTAATAATATTACAGTCATAGTGCTCATTTATACTAACTGCTTCTTGTTTGGGGATGAGTAATATACTTTGCTTAATTTTTAATGTGGTGAGAAGCTGTACATCATAGGCAGATTAATAGACTTTAAATGATTACATTCCACTTAATTTTACTACATCTCATTTCTTATAATTTTTATTTTCAGGATATTTTACTATGTGTGTCTGTATATTTTAATGATTCCAAGTTCTCTAATTGACATTGCTATACTGAATGGACACTTCGGTTTCTAGTCAACAATGTGTATAACTACAAGAAAACAATATTAGGTCCAATTGTGAATTTAATTTAATCACTTTGAAAAGCCCACTTCTAATTAATGCTATAGCCCTCTTATTTTTGAGTTTGACATGCTCTTCAATTTGTCTGGCAGTCTGAAAGACAGTAAGGTAAAGGCGGTATAATGATAGTGGAAAACAAAGTTTTCTGAGGTAGGAAATTGGGTGAGAGAAAATTGTATCTGTTTTTAACAGTTAATATTTGAAAAACAACTCCATCTCAAGCTTCCAGTGGATATAGGCCAAATACAAACTATTCCAAGGCTATTGTTGTTAGCTTTGGCCTGATATGCAAAACACTTTGACTAGTGGAGAGCCGTGTTGTTGCAAATGAAAGCTGTTCAGTGTCACTTTTGCAGACTGAGTCTCCTTACTCAGGGTGCGACATTAGATAGTGAGTGCATTCCTTTCTATCCAAGATGGGTTCCCATCTGAGCAGAGTTTTTTAATATTAAAAACTTATCCATGTAAGAGACTAATAGACGTTAGTTAACAAAAACCGGTTTGAGAAGGGAATTTTTTTTTTTAGTATGGAAAATAATTTAATGCCTGCCTCTGTCCATATTACAAAGTTTTCAGTAAAGATTTTAGGGTAAAAGAGAAACATTTTTAGAAAACAAAAAGGGAGGTATAAACTTGGAGATGTTTATAGCATCTATGTTACAAGACCTTATAAAGGATTAATATGTAGATTATACAAACAATTCTGACAAAATGCTCATTTTACAATTCTGTTTTGTAATTCTATTATTAATGATGGTGTACATTTTTCCATATGTACAAATTTTGGCCTGATTCATAGATAGTTTGGTGCAGTATATTGTACTGATCAAATATGGGCTTAGCCTTACCTTGTTTTCTTTTTTTCTTTATTTATTTGGCTTTTGAGACAGAGTCTTACTCTATAGCCCAGGCTGGCCTAAAATTCAGTACATAACTCAGGCTAGCCTTGAACTCATGTCAATCCTCCCACCTAAGCCAGAATTACAGTTGTGTGATAATTTGAATGTTTGGTCCTATAGACTCAGTCATTAAAATTTTTTAAAGATTTATTTTTATTTATTTAGCAGAGACAGAGGGAGAGAGAGAGACAGAGAGAGACAGAGACAGAGAGAGAATGAGCACACTAGGGCCCCTATCCACTGCAAGCAAACTCCAAACGCATGGGCCACTTTGTGCATCTGGTTTACGTGAGACCTGGAAAATCAAACCAGGATTCTTAGGCTTTGCAGGTAAGTGCCTTAGCCACTAAGACATCTTTCTAGCCAGACTCAGTCTTTTTTTTTTTTTTTTTTTTTTTTTAGGTTGTAACTAGATTTTATTTTTTTTCTCAATTTTTATTAACATTCCATGATTACAAAAAATATCCCATGGTAATACCCTCCCTCCCCCACTTTCCCCTTTGAAATTCCATTCTCCATCATATCCCCTCCCCATCTCAATCAGTCTCTCTTTTATTTTGATGTCATGATCTTTTCTTCTTCTTATGATGGTCTTGTTTAAGTAGTGTCAGGCACTATGAGGTCATGGATATCCAGGCCATTTTATGTCTGGAGGGAGCACATTGTAAGGAGTCCTACCCTTCCTTTGGCTCTCACATTCTTTCCGCCACCTCTTCTGCATTAGACCCTGAGCCTTGGAAGGTGTGATCGAGATGTTACTCAGTTCTCCAGTCACTTCTTTCCAGCACTATGATACCTTCTGAGTCGTCCCAAGATCACTGCCATCTGAAAAGAGAAGATTCTCTACCCAAAGTGAGAGTAGCGTTAATATAAGGGTATAAATATTAAGAGAAGTGTTTACTGGCAGTTTAATAAGCATAGTATATACATTTTTCCAGACATCAGCAGATGTTACACCCCTAGGGCTCATGACTACCCCTGTTTTAAGTTTTCAGTATCAGGGATGTATTCCCTCCCATGGAGCGGGCCTCCAGTCCAAGAAGGGAATTTTTTAAAGATATGTATTTTATTGTATTTCTTTTAACTGTAAAATGTGCATTTTACTTGTCAAGATTTTTTTCTGGTTTTTTTTTTTTTTTTTTTTGGTGTGTGTGTGTGTTGTTACTGTTGTTGTTGTTGTTTGTTTGTTTGTTTTTTGAGATAGGGTCTTACTTCAGCCCAGACTGACCCAGAATTCACTATGTAGTCTCAGGCTGGCCTCGAACTCACAGTGATCCTCTTAACTCTTCCTCCTGAGTCTTTGGATTAAAGATGTGCACTACCACACCTGGAACTTGTCAGTCTGTTTTTTTAAATTTATTCATTTTATTTTTAAAGAGAGAGAAAGAGGAGAGGGAGAGAATGGGCATGCCAGGGCCTGTGGCCACTGCAAATGAACTCCAGCTGCATGAGCAACTTTGTGCATCTGCCTTACTTAGGTACTGGGGAATCGAACCTGGGTCCTTAGGCTTCACAGGCAAGCACCTTAACCCCTAAGCCATTTCTCCAAACCCACATTCAGGTTTTTTAATGTATGTAGGACTAGCACCTTTTCTTTGAGACTAAATCCATAGTTTAGAGTTTCATATCCTTCCATAAATCATACTCTCAGTCCAACGACCATAATTTCCAGTGTCACTTTCACTTATGATAAGAATTTATAGATATTCCACTGAGAGTTCGAGGCCACCCTGAGACTACAGAGTGAATTCCAGGTCAGCCTGAGCTAGAGTGAGACCCTACCTCGAAAAACCAAAAAAAAAAAAAAAAAAAAAAAAAAAAAAAAAAAAAAAAAAAAAAAAAAAAAAAAGAATTTATAGATATTCATTAAGGAATCTAAGTGCAGTTAGACTGCAGTGAGAGAGAGAAAAAATTAACCTGCTTGCTTTTACCAAGTCTTGTCTTTCTTTTCACCTACTTTATCAGTGTCTATAATATTAAATCCACAGTCACAGCAACAAATATAACTAGGAAAATTAATTTTGGAATAAAGTGATTTTAGAATAAAGTGAAAAAATGATTGTGAGGATTTAGTAGGTTATGGGCACTGGTCTGAGCTTGTAGGGGGCATGGGAAGGGCCATTTAATTTAGCAAGTCAGGTTCTACTCTGTGTCACTGTATAGAATCAGCAATTGAGAGCTCTCAGAAGGACTGGAATGGTATTGTAGGTTATCATCATAAACTTTGGCTAAGCAAGATGTTGTCCTGTTCTTTATTATTATTATGTTTTGTTTTGTTTTTCTTGGTCTCACTGTAGCCCAGGCTGACCTGGAATTCACTATGTAGTCTCAGGGTGGCCTCGAACTAACTCATGGTGATCCTCCTACCTCTGCCTCCCGAGTGCTGGGATCAAAGGCATCTGCCACCATGCCTGGCTCCGAGAAGCACTTTAAATTGTATTTAAATTGAAAGCTGCATCACATGCAAAGGCTCTAGATCCCATTCCTAACATTGAGGGGGGTGGGCATCAAGCATGGTGGCACACACCTGGAATTCCAGCACTGTTGAGGCAGGGTGTTTGCAAGTTCAAGGAAAGTCTGGACTGCATAACACATTCCAGTGCAGCTTTGGCTAAACAGTGAGACTGGCTCAAAAACAAACACAAAGTGGGCTCTTCCTCAGTGTTCACACCTTTAATTATGAGAGACAAGGTAGGTTAGCTATAATAGTTAGCATGCATGCAAGACGTGACTCTTCTTTATATAAACAATAGCAGAATTTTTGTTTACAGCTACGAAAGTACTTTGACATTTAATGAGGCACTGTGTTCAGAATATCATGTTTAAAGCAGCTCTTAGATCTTAACAAGACTTACCATTAAGTATGGACCCACCCATAACCTTTCACCAGTGGAATATCTGTGTTTTACAATAACCTTAATTTGGGACTTAAAAATTTTGAGGGTTGTTTTCCCATTCAATTTAGAGACATGAAGCAATATTTTAATTATAGGAATTGAGCTATTTATAATTTTCATAGCAGAAAGATGAGCAAATTGTGTTTCTTCTTGGTTATAATGTTATCTAACTTTCAGAAATGTGTGATCTTTGTGTCTAACAATGCAGTTTAAAAAACAAGACAAAAAGAGAACAAGAGTGTGGACATGGTGGCTCACACCTTTAATCACAGCACTTGGGAGGCCAAAGTAGGAGGATCGCTGTGATTTTGGAGCCACCTGGAGCTACAGAGTGAGTTATAGGTCAACCTGGGCTTTAAAGTGAGACCCTCCCTCGGGAAGACAGAGAGGGAGAGGGTCAAACTCTCCTGTGCTGCCATGCTGGGATTCTAACTGTCCTTCACTCTTCGTCCCCTACTTAAAAAGATTGTTCTCACGGAGATGTCTTGAATTACACAAAGCACAGGCAGTTACTGGAAATGTTTTCTGGACAGCTTCCTTCACGTACATCAATTTTCATTTGTCTATCACAATCTAGGTTTTGTTCTTTGCTTTGCTGGAATTGCATGTTGTAGCCACAGTGACTTTGAACTAAGTTGCATTGAATTTTTACCACTCAGCTCTGTCAGATCCTACATTGTGAGGAGCTCTTCTGTGTACTAAGTTTGTTCAATGAATGATCGAACATTGAACCCAGCAACAAAAAAACAACCAAACAGGGCCAACATAGGTTCACCTTTATTTGCTTATCATGCTCTGTTAGATGAAAATGCTCTCATACCTTCTTTTCCTGTGACATTTATTATGTTTTTTCTAGGAAGGAGCTACTGAAAATAGTAGTTAATTTCAAAGTCATAAGTTGTTTATGATAAGCTTTAGAATGCCTACAGGTGATGTAATTACATTTGCCAAGACACTTCTATGCCTCTCTTTTCTGAAGCAAATTCAGCTTGGCTCATTCTTACTTTTATTAATTATAGCTGGAGACCTGGAACCTTAGGTGCTCTGATTCACTTACTGATTATCAGAAGTTAGCTATGTTTCTTTTAGAAATAAATAATTGTGCTAGACATGTTTAATTCTCTAGTCTTCTACTTAAACTGTGTGCTTTTTTGGGAAAAAGCTATATTTTTCTATTGTGTGTTCCTATCACAGATAAATGTCTTATGCTATGGCCACCTCAAAAGAAGAAATTGGCAAGGCCCTGTGCCCACCTTAAATCTTTTCAAATATTGATAATTGGGAGAATTTTGGAGTAATATAAAGGTTTTTCTCCTTTAAAAAAAAAAGTTTGAGCTGGGCATGGTGGCACATGCCTTTAATCCCAGCACTAGGGAGGCAGAGGTAAGAGGATCATCGTGAGTTTGAGGCCACCCTGATACTACATAGTGAATTCCAGGTCAGCCTGGACCAGAGTGAGACCCTACCTTGAGAAACCAAAAAAAAAAAAAAAAAAAAAAGGTTTGAGAATGACTATTTAGTGAGTACCTACTCTGTTATCCTATAATATTATCTAGTCTAACTTCATCATTTTTAGTACTGGAAACTGAGACCTAATAGGTTGAATAGTCTTGTATAGATCATAGTGGAAGAACTGCAATTAAAACCCCCTGTCCTGACTGCTTTTTAGTGCCTTGAAGTATGGCATCAGAGCCAGCAACATTCAAAACTACTGCAGAGCACCGGCAGTGGTGGACACCTAGTAAGTGTGGATAGCAGTCATGGTCTTCAGATGATTCATAGTCAGTTTTTCTAAGCTAAGCTCATATAAAAACTCATTTTTCTATCTTTATTTTTCAATGTAGGGTCTCACTTTAGGCTGGCCTTGACTCACAGTGATCATCCTACCTCAGCCTCAGTCAGTGCTGGAACTAAATGGGTGTGCCACCATGTGTAGCTCAAAAACTCATTTTTCATGACCCCAATGATATGTTGGTTTCTTAAAAATTTTAAGTTTGGTGTGCTTAGGACTAGTCAAATGTTAATTATAACAGATTTTAATTTTATTTTTTAATTTGTTATTTTCAGGATCACCTACTGCTACCAGCTACCACCCATAACAAGACCACAAGACCAAAAATGTCTATTGTATTACCAGCAATAAACATAAATGGTAAGTTTAAATTAATTTCTCAATAAGATAAGATTCCTATGATTAAGATTCTCTTAATTAATGGAAACACATTTAAAGTGTCCACTTGTGCAAATATATATACTTAAAATTTTGGAAATATTTTCCCATGATTTTTACAAAGTATTATTTTTCATTCCATTATTCTATTTTAAAAACTACTATATTTTAAAAGTAAAAATCAGTAGTTTTTATTTACAAAATTGGGAAAACCAGCATACCTCTGTTGAGGACCTTTCTAGTCATACCTGAAACATACAAAGTCCTTGCTGTGTTCTAACAGTAATTATAAGTTATGGTTTTGGAATTCAGTGAAGTTTCCTGTTTTACCTAAATGTTGATATGATTCTAGATCAAGGTATAGACCCTGTTTATGTATAATCTAGAATATTGATTGATGAGCTTGATATTAATTAGTATCACTGTAGCATTGACCTACATACTTGTATTGGTTATTAAGAAAATAAAAGTAATATTTGATACTCTAGAATATTCACTGATGTAGAGGCATAGTGTGTCTGCTTATAGTTTTAGAAAGGAAAATAAGATAAGTACAAAAAACTCTATACTCTAAAACAAACTCCCCATAAGTTATATATAAAGTACTAAGAAATTTATTGGAACCAGGTGTGGTGGTGCATGCCTTTAATCCCAGCACTTGGGAAGCAGAGGTAGGAGGATCACTGTGAGTTTGAGGCCACCCTAAGACTACATAGTGAGTTCCAGGTCAGCCTGGGCTAGAGAGAGACTACCCTGAAAAACCAAATAAATAAATAAAATTTATCGGAGAGAAAATTTATTTCCTGCTTGGTTCACCATTAAGAGGGGAAATAACATGCTCCCAGCTGTATGTCATAGATGAGCACAGTCTGTGCTATTGAATAGTCACCTTTTCTGACATATCACATGAGAACTTCTGGTAAGTTTTCCATCTAGTGATCAGAACTTCATAGTACATAAGGGGGAAATGAAAAGTCCTTTTGACCAGCTTGCAGTTCAGCCAGTCCATATCCTGATTGATGATCATGATGAAACCGTCAAATACCACAATAAAACAGAACACTGAGTTTGGGAGTAGCGTATAGATAAATTTCAATTAAAATCAGAAAATATATATATAATTATAATATATATGACATATAATATATATATGACAAGAATTTCATGAGCTGCATACAGCCTAGTTGAAATACTTTAGAGACAACTTGTGCATATAAAACATAAATGGAAGCTGGGCGTGGTGGCGCACGCCTTTAATCCCAGCACTCGGGAGGCAGAGGTAGGAGGATCGCCATGAGTTCAAGGCCAGCCTGATACTCCATAGTGAATTCCAGGTCAGCCTGGGCTAGAGTGAGACTCTACCTTGAAAAACCAAAAAAAAAAAAAAAAAACATAAATGGTATTCTTGTTAAAGCATGAGAGGTTACAGTACTTAGTCTTAGAGATATTCAGAACAAATTTAAAAGAAAAAAAACAACAAAAGTATGATACTGGGAACTTCTCTTTTTGGGAAAGGCATACCTCTACAGCTTTCATGGAATAGTCATAGTACTACCTAAATTTCACCAAAGTAGAGCTGACTTAATTTTCTTCCTGTGTTTTAGGGTTCTTATGCAAGAGAATGCCTGGTTTTATTTTACAATAATGAGTTGCCCGTGTATAGCAAGCCAAAAACAATAAGATGCTGTTTGAGTCTGTTTATCTTGGCCAGGGAATTAATTTTTAAAGATGAGTCTTTCATAGATTTGGAAAATACAATCATTAGAGGATCATTTCCTTTTTAATCTGTTCCAGATTCTTTGTAAATAAGTTCTATTTTTCCCTTTTTTAAGATACAGTGAACTACTTGAAAAATTAAGATTTAAATTCAAGAACTATTGGTGGAAAATATATCATGTGTTAAGAACTATGTATGTATCCTCAGCTCTTCTTTGACCAGTTCCTTCATATCCCTGCTCTAAGGTTAATCCTTAGATTAGACTCTGCTTTTTCTCCCTTCTCTCACAAACCTCAGAGCCTGAAGGGAGGTAGGTGTAACATAGATGCAGATTATATTCTGTCATCCCCTTGCCCTGGTCCCATTTCCCTCGGGCCCTCCTCAGTGGGGTTACACCGTGGAATCATGAAGGCCTCACTCAGTTGCTATGAGGTAATGGGGGGGGCCATGCCTCAGGGTATTCCTATCCACTCTGAGGCTCTTATAAGGTGGCTAGTGTTTTTTATTAACTACCCCAACTTCCAAATTATCTCTCCTTTCTTCTTTAGTCTCCTGGCATCTTTAAAGTGTGTGATGTTGGAGTTTACTTCACTAACCCTTCTTTGTTGCTGTCAGCTACTCCACCATCACTAGTGACTTCTCAGCACTGCTTCTGTCCTCTCTCTGCACAACCTCAGCATATGGAGGAGTCATGCAGTGCTCCAGCCTTTTAAAAAAATATTTATTTATTTATTTAGAGAGAGAGAGAGAGGGAGGGAGGGAGAGAATGGGCATGCCAGGGCCTCTAGCCATTGCAAATGAATTCCAGATGCATGGTCCCCCTTATGCATCTCTCTTACGTGGGTACTGGGGAATCAAACCTGAGTCCTTTGGTTTTGCAGGCTGGCGCCTTAACCGCTAAGCCATCTCTCCAGCCTTTTTTGATTCAGTCATCCTTCATTTTGTGCCACCTCAGCCTCCCACCCACATGGTTTTGATCTGACCTTATCATCATCACTACTGGCACTCCCGCTGAACTCTCCTCCAGAGTCAGAGTCTCCATTCTCTGACCATGACTTAGTCTCTTACTGTAATATCCATCCTTACAGCTCACCAGTCCTTTGACTTTCCTACCACCTCTTCTGAATCTGTCACATACTTAATGGGCATACATTGTGTCTCACCTCTCCTCGATTCCACAGTCCCATACTATCACCACTACCTTACTCCCTGGCTTCTTTCTTAAGTAAAACCTCAGCCTGTTTAAATCCAACTATTCTTTTTCTGCCTGCCTTCAAATATCTGAAATAGCTACAAAATAGTATCCTATCAAGACAAGTAGATTCACTGTAAATGCTTAGCCATAATTTCAAAGAGATATTCAATGATGCTAGTCCTTGTTAATGAATTCACTTTCCTTCTCTCTGAAATTTCAAGAATTTCTCAGCTTTCTTACACAAATTTCCTCCAGCTCTTTTCCCCAATCCCTCAGTTAATGAACTCACCAAGAACTTCACTGGGGGAAAAAAAACAACAGATGCTATCATGCAAGAGCTACAAGATGTTTCCACTACCGCCTGCCCAGTTGCATGAACACCCACAAACTCTGCCTTCCCTCTTGCTGTACTGAAAGGGAAGTTCTAAATATTACAGTAGGGCAGGACCCATCATGGCAGACAAAGCATGGCAGGAATATGAAACTGGCATCATATCAGCATGGAGGAAGTAGAGAGTGATTAATGCTGCTGCTATCTAGACTAGGACCTCAGCCCGTGGGATGATAGTACCCACAGTTAAGGTGGGTCTTCTTAACTTCACTAACCTAATCAGGATAATTTCTCATAGAGGTTAACCTAATCTACATGATCTCACATAGGTTATTCTAAGTCTTGTCAAGTTGACAGTCAATATGAACCATCACTGTTTCTTAATACTCTCTTTGCTGTAGGGAGACTCCTTGGCTTCACATCCTACTTCTCCAGTAGCCTTCATTGTGAAAATGCTGAGGACCGTCTCTTCCTATCTCTACTTCCTCCTCTTACATTGTCACCTCTGTCCACTCTTTTTTTTTTTTTTTTCAAGCACACACAGAGAGAGAAGAGAGACAGACAGAGAGTGAATGGGCATGCCAGGGCCTCTAACCACCGCAAACAAACTCCAGATGTATTTGCCCCTTGTGCATCTGGCTTACGTGGGTTCTGGGGAATTGAACCTGGGTCCTTTGGCTTCAGAGGCAAATGCCTTAACTGCTAAGCCATATCTCCAGCCCACCTCTGTCCACTCTTGCCAAGCATTTGTTCCTTCCACTCCACTAAAATGCTTTGGCAAGAGTTGTAAACTATCAATATCACACTGAAATTAAAGGTCATATGTTTTTTCTTATCTTTCCTGACCTGTCAATAGTATTTGACACAGCTGGATGTTCCCCCTTAGTTTTTTAGTCTCTCAATTTTGTTAAAAAAATATTTTTTGTTTATTTGAGAGAGAGAGAGAGAATGTCAGGACCTCTTGTGGCTGCCAGGAAACTTCTGACACATGTGCCACTTTATGCAACTGGCTTTACATGAGTAGAGCCTTTAACCACTGACCAATCTCCCCAGCCGTACTCTCCCAATTCTTATTTTTATGGATTTCAAATATATAGCAAGGTTGAAAGATGACTACAGTAAACATTTAATTAAGTTTTAGCAGTTGCAAACATTGTTTACGTTTCTTTATCTCTATCCACATTCCCGTTTTTTAAAAATTCATTTGCAAGCAGAGAGAGGCAGACAGAGACAGAGAGAATGAGCACACCAGGGCCTTTAACCACTGCAAACAAACTCCAGATGCATGTGCCACTTTGTGCAGCTGGTTTTACATGGATACTAGAAAATCGAACTGTGCTCCTTAGGTTTTATAAGCAAGCACCTTAACTGCTAAGCTCTCACTCCATGCTCCACATTCTCATTGTTAACATCTGAGAGTAATTGCAGATGACCTGATGCTTGCTTTCTGCAGATATACAAATGATCATTATAGAACACTTTAAAAAGTCTAACATTATGGAACAACTTAATAGATTCCCCCAAATACTCTTTTAGTTATTCTTTAGGATCCAAAGATCATATATTACATCCATTTGTCAAATTAAAAAAAAATCCTTTACTCTAGAATTCTTCTGCCCTTTTTATTGCCTTTTATGACATTTACATTTTTATTTCTATTTATTTATTTATTTTTGGTTTTTCGAGGTAGGGTCTCACTCTAGCCCAGGCTGACCTGGAATTCACTATGGAGTCTCAGGGTGGCCTCACTCAGGGTGATCCTCCTACCTCTGCCTGCCGAGTGCTGGGATTAAAAGGCATGCACTACCATGCCTGGCTGACATTTACATTTTTAAAAGTTAGCCTTATTAATGTATGACATATGTATAATAAGATTCTCAGGATGGAGGGATGGCTTAGCGATTAAGGCACTTGCTTGCAAAGCCAAAGGACCCAGGTTCAATTCCCCAGGACTCATGTATGCCAGGTGCACAAGGTGACACATGCATCTGGAGTTCATTTGCAGCGGCTAAAGGCCCTGGTGGCGCATCCATTCTTTCCTTCTCTCTCCTCCGCCCGCCTCTCTCTCAAATAAATAAAATAAATAGTTTTTAAAAAGATTCTTCAGTTCTGTGTTTACAGCTTAAAGTGTTTTAGCTGATTGTTATTCACAGTTGCAGCCATTACTTCCGTCACAAAATATAAACATTTTTATTACTTCAGAAGTTTCCTCATTCCCCTTTCCAGTCTCCTCTTATAGTTTTTGACATCTATCTAGAACAGTTGATTTTCTAGGATTTTATGATACCATGGCTTGTCTAGTTGTCTTTCTGCTTTTCTTCAGCTTGACTAGCTTCTCCTCCTCTGAGCGGTAGGAATCTTATTTATGCTTTCCAGTTACCACCACGTGCTCAGGACGCCTGAGATGGGCATATTACAAGATGGGCACTTCTCTCTGTTGATTGTTGATGCAAGTAAACTTCCTGAAGCTGCTATTATAGACTGTCTACATGGAGGGCCTTAAAGCTCAAGAAAGTGACTGGTACTATTTACACAGCCATACAGAGCACAGCCAGAATTTAAATACAGTTAAAAAATATCTTCTGGTTATTTATTATGTTGTTGCTTCAGTATTAAAGATAGGTGTACTAGTACTAAAAATATCTGAGTCTCCAAAATTTAAGTTAGATTTTTATATCCCTTTAACATCTTTGGTATAATGTTATACATACTTAATGAGAGCAATATACTACAATAATACAATAAACAGTGCTTAGAAATCAATGGGCACATGTTTGTTGAATCAAAGTCCAAGGTACATGCTTTTGGTCACTACTTTGTGATCACTTGAAAATCTATCTATAAAGGAAACCATGCTAAAAAATTGCTCTGTAGGAAACCATAGTCCTATAGGACTCTTCAAGACCCAGAGGTAGTTCTTTGACTTATTAGACAAATGAGTTTGTCAAGCTACATTATATAATTTATAAGCTGAAGAACATATATTTTGCGAGCACCTAAAGCTTGGGCTTCTGTTAATTGAATGAGTAGAGACGTTTTAAGGCTATCTCACATATCAGAGTAATATAAGGGTTTCAGAATGTTGAATAAAATATATTTGCTGAGTGTAGAAGTTTACAAGCACTGTGGAAATAAAAATGTGTTGTGGTTGATCCCTCTTGAACTTAGTAACACCTATAAGATTTTGGTGAGGGTTTGTAAAGGACAGAAAATAGAGACAGAAGGTCAGATATTATTGAGTAACTGGGGTCAGTCATACACCAGATGGTGATATTTGGGAAGAGGAATTTGAATTTGATTTTTCTTTTTCTTCTTTTAAATTATTTTAGTTATTTATTTGAGAAATTGGTAGAGAGAGAAAGATGCAGATAGAGAGAAGTGGTGAGGGGCCGGGCACCTCCAGCCATTGCAAACGAACTCCAGAAGCATGCACCACCTGTGCATCTGGCTTACATGGGTCCTGGGAAATTAAACCTGGGTCCGTAGACTTCACAGGCAAGTGCCTTCACTGCTAAGCCATTCCTCCAGCCCTGATTTTCCAGTTTGAGCAGAGCAAATGACATTTCCATGTTTGGTTTTCAACTAGTATGAATGATGATTATACTTTGTAGATTTGAGCTGTAGGAAAAAGTTAAGAAATAACAAATGAGGAGAGGCTCTAGGCATGAAGCTAATGCCATTTAAAAATCACTAGTCCTGTCATTCTGTGCGCTTTCCCAATTTATTTTGGTAATTTTTTTGTTCTTCATTTTGTATTTTCTTTATTATTTAAATTTCTTTGTCTCTTTTCTTTTTATCTCCTAAGAGAGTTGAAAAAAAGTAAGCGAAGCTTAAAAAAGTCTCTCTTTTTTGCCCAAGGAAGTTCTCAAATTGAATATAAATTGAAAATAAATAGTATACTATGCATATATTTCAAAGAGTTTTCCAAACTAGTTGCATGGTCATCAGAGAAATGGATGGTGAATTAAAAAGTGTTGTTGTTGCTGCTGCTTTTTTTTTTTTTTTTAAGGATCGTAGAGGTTCTGTTTTCATGCTGTAAATCAACAGTTATGCTTTTATATTATTTCATTTATGTTATTGTAAACTGCTCATTGCCCTTCTTTCCCTCTTTGATAAATAAGTCAGCAAGACAGAACATGGAAGAGTTTTTTGTTGTTATTTTGGCTTGGTGTCTTGTTTTTTAGTGGTAGCTACTTTGTAAACATCTTTCATGAGGGAGTGAACCTGAATGCTTTTATTGATTTGTTTTTGCTATCCTCCTTCCCCTTGTTATCATGTAGCCATGCAGTACTCAAGTAAGAAAGCCAGAGCACTGCTACTCAGAGTCTACCATACTGCTGTCAAGGGCCCAAATGGATAAGCAAATGACTGACTATCAGGCTAAAGAGGAATTGTAGTTAATCTCAGAGTGGTTCCCATGTAATGGATATTAGAAGAACTTACTACTAACAATGGTATGTGCCAGCAAATGAAACCCATTTTTCGTTGGAGAGAGCATAACAGGAGGTCAGGAGGCAACCCAACCAAATACTTGTGTTGGTTTAAATAATAAGAGGATGTTGATACAACTGCTTTTGATGATCATGGTTTTATGGAGTGGCTATCCCAAAGTAATTGTTATTTGGAAACCATCCCGTTAGTTCTGCTCAAACAGGCTGGTTCCTAACAGGCTGAATTGTGCCTGTTACTCTTACATGTTTATTTCTCCATAGAGGCTTATAGGTTATATTTTAAATGTATTTTCAACCTTGCATTTTATTGTGGTTCATTCCATTTCATATTTACATCCAGAAGGTTTAGTGAATGAAGTTGCTAATCCAGTGTTTTAATTTTTCTAATGCAAAATTATAGTTCTCAGACTTTTGACCCATGACTAAAACCAATATATTCACCCACTGAGAATTTCTACTGAGAATAGGAGAAAGACCACACTGATCACCTGAAGAAAATAAGTTGTTTTTCTCTACAAGTATAGACACAGATTCATTAATTAAGTATGCCTGACAATAAGATGATAAAGCTTTATTAACTATAGTAGGTAATATCTTTATAAAGACCTAAGCTTATATTTTTAACCCATGAGTTAATTCCTCAGTTTTTATTTTTTTGTTTTATTTTATTTATTTATTTGAGAGTGACAGAGACAGAAAGAGAAAGAGAGAGAGAGAACAGGCATGGCATGGCCTCCAGCCACTGCAAACGAACTCCAGATGCATGTGCCCCTTGTGCATCTGGCTTACATGGGTCCTGGGTAATCAAGCCTTGAACCAGGGTCCTTAGGCTTCACAGGCAAGCGCTTAACCACTAAGCCATTTCTCCAGCCCGATTTCTGTTTTTAACTGAAAGGGCAGTCACCTATGGAAGGCAAAATATAAACCAAATTGTCTTTAGAATTGAGTTCAGTTGGATCAATTCCTCAGATCAAGTTGTAGCTCACCCTCCATCCCCTGTTGATGCTAAAATACCATCTAGGCCTAGATCAGTTCTAAATCAGAAAAAAATATCCAAATTAATTTTGTAAAGATATATCAGTGAGGCACAATGCTAGTATAAATTCCCAATGCCCAAGGCATAGAATAAAAAAACCCTGTGGAATATTATAGTTAAGGGTGCTAAGGAGATGGCTCAACAAGTAAAAACAAGTGCAAACTTGAGGACCTGAGTTCAATCCCCAGCACCAATATATTAAAAAAAAAAAAGCCAGGGCTGGAGAGTTAGCTCAGTGGTTAAGGTACTTGCCTGCAAAGCCTAAAGACCCAGGTTTAATTCCCCAGTACCCACATAAAGCCAGATGTACAAGGTGGCACATGCATCTTAAGTTCATTTGCAGTGGCTAGAGTCCCTAGCATGCCCATTTTTCCCTATCTGCCTCTTTCTCTCTCATAAATAAAAAAAAATATATGTATATATTTTAAAACTTTATTTTTATTGATTAATTTGAGAGAGAGAGAAAAAAAAAGAGGCAGAGAGAGGGAGAGGGAGAACAGGTGCACTAGGGCCTCTAGCCACTGCCAATGAACTCCAGACACATGTGCCCCTTGTGCATCTGGCTTATGGGGGTTCTGGGGAATCAAACCGAGGTACTTTGGTTTTGCAGGCAAACACATTGACCACTAAGCCATCTTTCCATGCATATATATGTGGCCAGTGATAGTCATTTATGCCTGTAATCCTAGTCCTGAGGGTGTCAGAGACAGGAGAACTACATGGGGTATGTGCATCTGCCTACACATGTGCATATAACACAGACACCCCCCCAAAATATTATATATAATAGAATTTTGATAAATATCAGTTGGCATCTTGGGAGATAAAGCTTGAACTGAACTATAAAAGAAATGTAGAATTTGAGTATAAAGATTAGGAGAGAAAAAAGCATTCAAAATCTTAACCAATTTTGAACTCAATCTTTTAAAGTTATTGAGAAGGACTGGAGAAATGGCTCAATGGTTAAGGTACTTGCCTGCAAAGCCTGACAAACCAAGCTCATTTCCCCAGTGCCCACATAAAGCCAGATGTACAAATGGGTACATGCATCTGGAATTCATTTTCAGTGGCTGGAGGGCTGGAGTACCCATTTATATTCATTCATTCATTCA
This sequence comes from Dipus sagitta, assembly GCA_036346955.1. Classification (NCBI taxonomy): domain Eukaryota; kingdom Metazoa; phylum Chordata; class Mammalia; order Rodentia; family Dipodidae; genus Dipus; species Dipus sagitta. Next base: position 336,941,687 of record CM070770.1, read on the forward strand.
TTCTCTCTCTCTCTCTCCCTCTGCTTAAAAAATAAATAATAAGCTGGGCGTGGTGGTGCACGCCTTTAATCCCAGCACTCGGGAGGCAGAGGTAGGAAGATCACCATGACTTCAAGGCCACCCTGAAACTACATAATGAATTCCAGGTCAGCCTGGGCCAGAGTGAGACCCTACCTCGAAAAACTAAAAAAAAAAAAAAAGAATAAGAATAAATAAATAAATAATAAAAATATTTAAAGTTAGTGAGAAATCCACAGAAAAAAAATACAATGAGCCAGTCCTGGTGCTAATGTCAAGTCAAGATCCTTGATGGTGCTGAGACCAAGGTTGCTGAGATCCTCTTGGCCCTGTTCACATGATGCAGTGACTGGTGCAGCTCAAGTCCTCAAATCTGCATTCTACACAGGCATGGTGTCTCTGGAAAACAAGTATTTGTCGGAAATTTCAAGCCTGTGTCTCATTACACATTAATTGTGTCAGATGTGTAGACCTAGCTTCAGATCAGGATCATAAATACAATGTTTTAAGGAAGTACACTGTGATCTGGAAATAATTATGAGTTCTTTTAGTAAGGAAATACTGAGTATTAAGTAGTCAGCTGAGCAGCTGCTACTTGCTTTACCACACCATCATGTGCTGAATATTTGGGAAGAGATAGTAAAGAGGATTCATACCAACAAAAATAAGAGAAATAAATGTTTATTATGAGAGATACCTGCAGATGATTTTTGGTCACTAATGAATGAAATGACTTTAAGCTATCCTACATAAAAATTATACAATGAAGACTCTATTAAAATTTTTGGAGCTAGGCATGGTGTCACATGCCTTTAATCCCAGCACTCAGGTGGCAGAGGTAGGAGAATTGCCATGAGTTTGAGACCAGCCTGAAACTGCACGGTGAATTCCAGGTCAGCCTAAGCTAGAGAGCAAAACCATACCTTGGTGGTGGTGGTGGTGGGGGTTGAAGAAAAGACTTTTGGGCTGGAGATAAAGCCTTAGCTAGCCTTATGCCTAGCATGTGGGAGGCCCTAGGTTACACCCAAGTACTGCAGAAATAAGAGACTTTTAATCCTTCTGAGGTATATAGAAAAAAAATGAAGAAAGATAACAAATTAGGTAGGAGAAAGGGTAAGGCAAATTATATCTGAAGAGAAAATGAGCCAGGAGACATTGCAGCAATCTTGGGGTAAAGTGGAGAAAAGGGAAAAATTTCAAAAGAAATTTCAAAGAAAAATCTATACTAGTTGGAGCTGGTAGTTTATGAGAGAAAGAACTAAGTGCTGATTCTGATTTAGAGACACAGCAGTGAGCAATTATTACTGCCTTTTTAAAGAAATGGGTAAGGTGGGAAGGACTGGTGTTACACTTAGGCATCTTAATTTGTGGAGGCATTGGTGGACATTTTTTTTCTATGACTCTTGAAGAATACCACTGAGTCCTGTTGACTGATAAGCTCAGTTTTCTCTTTCCTTTTTGTTACATAATACTGCTCCCCTAGAAGTGAGTGTGCCTTTCTTTCCCCTCTGTTATTGTCTTGGACTCCTCCTCATTCACCATCTCAGTACTTTTACAAGGTGGGAAGTTTGAGGGGATGGGGGTAGGGCAGCAAGAAGTATAGAGTGGGGATCTCAGGGCAAAGGAAGAAAGCTAAGCTCCCTCTCTTCAGTTTCTTCTCTTTCTAGTTTTAATTGTCCCAGCCTGGGCTTGTTGGTGTCACGAGGGTTAACTTCCTATCTACATTGTTACAAGAGTTTCCTAAGTGGCCTGCCTCATTTGTTAGTTTTCTGTCCACTCTGCTTGTTGCTTCTAAGCTGAGTCTTTCGTCCATGTTCCTTTCATGATGTCTTTATCCTTCTCAAGAAGCAGCCATAGATTTTCAGTGTCTGTGGAATGAACTCCAACTGCTGTGGCCTGGCATTTGAGGCCTATGGAATTCATTCCTAACCATACAGGTCTACTCATGGTCCCTTCATTCAGAGATCCTTATTCACATAGAACCTGCTTTATGCCAAACACTGAAGAGACCAACTTTGACCAAAGCATACATGATTCTACCTCTTGGAGATTTTTTAATATTTTTTTTAATTTGCAAGGAGAGAGAGAGAAAAAAAAATAAATGAGTATGAGTGCACCAGGGCCTCTAACCATTGCAAAGGAACTCCAGATGCATCTGTTACTTTGTACATCTGGCTTTATGTGGGTACTGGGGAATTGAACCCTGGTCGCAAGGCATTTCAGGCAAGCACTTTAACCACTTAGCCATCTCTCTTGTCCTTTTTAGGTTTTCGAGATAGGGTTTAACTCACTATGTAGTTACAGGCTGGCCTAGAACTCACAATGATACTCCTACCTCAGACTCCCAAGTTCTGGGATTAAAGTTGTGTGCCACCACCCCCGGATTTCTTGAGGATTTAAGTGGATGTGACAAAAAAAAAAACTGCCCTCTGCCCCTTGTCTGCCTTATTGCTGTCTATCCTTCAGACACAACTGACATCCTTGCATTTCTAAACACCTCTGTGACACTATAATTGTCTAGATCGTATGGTAACCTTTCCCCCTACTAAACACAATTACCAGTGCATTTATTTCCAACATTATCTTACACTCTTCAGAGATAATCATCTTTGTTGTAATGATCATATTTATCTGTCTTCTCCATTATCCTATCCCCTAAAGAAATACAGTACTTACGTACCAGTAGATGGTTTTACAATTGGAAATTACCCCATTTTATGATTTTTGTGAAGTAACTTTCTGTAGCTATAACCTGCTTCCCTTGTTTACTCTGGATGGTTTTTTTGTTTCTTGACATCGTCAATGTATCCATTTTCAGTTCTTCCCACATCATTAGACTTTTCCCAGTTATCACGGCCTGTTCTGAATCCTCTTCAATAAAGCAAATCAATAAATGTATTTTTAATGAAAAACAAGTTAATGATAGAGCTGTCTTTCTAGAATTGGCAGAATATTACTGTTGAGGATGAGCATTGTTTTGCTGGTATATTGGTGGCTGATGGGACATTTTCCGTAAATAGCTTTGTGTCTGATTTACTAGTATGTAATCTATAGGAACTTTTCACAAGACTCTGGAGGTTAGATTAGAACAGGCTGCATCATATTTTCTAGTGTATTTAAGGGTCTTAGTAGTTCCTGACCCAGAGGAGCCAGTTGCTGAGTCCACCGTGACTGACTGACTCTGAGTCTCCTTTGCTTTCAGTGAAATCGCTTTCCCTCTCCCTCCGTCCCTTGGGCAGAAATCTGTTTCTACTCAAACAGGTGGGTTAGCTTTTGACAAACAAAATCTAAAGAATCGGCATCTACTTAAGCCAACACTTGCTCTGAGCCTCCTACTAGCTATCAACAAGCCACATAATTTCTATATTGCACATGTTTACGCTCCTCACAGTGGACCTATCTCTGTGTTAGAAAATTAAAGATATCTTCAGAATACTGAACTATTTCTGTTTTTCAGAATTAGTTAATAAGCTCAGGTTCAGCTCCTCTGTGTATTCTATTTTGCAATGACACCAACTGGAAATGGTAGGGATCATAACTTCCTGTGGAATCTTACATAGGTCTTTCAGCACTTGCAAGCTAATTTCTTTATTATATAAGACATCTGGAAACTGAGTGTGTGTGATTGGCCAGCATTATTTCACACATGTTGAATATTCTGTAATTTTGGTTCACATTAGGAAATATCCTTCCACTTGAACTTTTACGATAAAGGTTATAAAATTCTCAGAAATCTGTATTTGGGGAGTTTTTAATAACATTTAATAGAAATTATAGCTACAGATTGTTAGATATTTCTGTGTGAGAGAGAACTTCAGAGATGTTAAATACATCAGGCAAGAATTGCCTTTGGACTGTATCAAATATCCATACAGGTATTTTCCTCTATCATTATTATATATTTTACAGAACAATTGCATGCCTTAAATATCAGATTGAGATTCGTAATGAGACAAATGTGAACCATAAAGTGGTTTGTTGTTAGGGAAGGAATTACAGGAAGGCCATGGAAACAGTCTCTTTGAAGATATGGAAAACCTGTTTTGTTCTTTTTACTCTACCTGTTATATAGAACAGAACCTTATGAGAAATATGGTATTTGGCATCATTATAGTATAGATTAGGACAAAGGAAAAGTCATTAATATTCAGGTATGCAAACCATAAAACATCAGGTTTGAAAAGGCTTTAGAGCAATGTCATTGCTGACTCCCTTCCAGAGTTTGGATCTCTTCTGAAACATTTTATTCAATGGCCAACCAGTTTAAATATAATCACTTTCAGGGATAGAGATTGCCTGCTTTAAAAAGTATTGGCTGTTTGTAAACTGTTCCTTTTCTGTCTCTTCTTTAATCCATGGGATTATATATGAATGTAATCTTCCACATGATAGTCTTTCAGCTGTTTGTACATTATATGACTTTTGAATTTTTTTTTCAAGGTAGGGTTTCACTCTAGCCCAGGGTGGCCTTGAACTCACGGCAATCCTCCTGCCTCGGTCTCCCAAGTGCTGGGGATTAAAGATGTGTGCCTCCACACCCGGCTACATTGCATGACTTTTGAACCTTCATATAATAAGACCTTGCAGTTTTCTGAAGCTGGCTCTTGCATGCGCTGTCCCTCATTCTGTGTGTGTTTGAGTTGGGGCTCCCCCTATGCAGGCTGGCCTGGACTAACTACATGGTTTTATGGTACCCTAGTTCTGGCCATTCTTTTTAGAACTGGCTTTAGTTTAATTACCTTTCCTAAGAGAGTTGATGAAAGATGAGCATATTAGAGTGTCTTCAGATTCTATGTAGTGTTTTTCTGTTGTTGAAACCAAAGTGATTTTTCCATTAAATCATACACTGTGCTTTCTGTCAAATATAGTTGACAACATTTTTATATGTATTTGTGCTAAGCCTCTTCCTCCTCCTCCTCTTCTTCTGATGATGATTTTTTTGAAATAGGAACTTTAATACATGAACATATTACAAATTGGTTGTATTTCAGATAGAGATGACATATCTTGTGCTAGACACTCAACTTTCTCGTCATTCACATGGGCGAGGATGCGGAAAAAGAGGAACCCTTCTGCACTGTCAGTGGGAATGCAGTCTGGTTCAGCCATTGTGGAAATCATCAGTTGAGGGACATCTAGGTTGGTTCCATTTCCTAGCTATTATGAATAGAGTGGCAGTAAACATGGTTGAACAAGTATCTCTAAGGTAGTGAGATGAGTCCTTAGGATGTATGCCTAGGGGTAGTATAGCTGGCTCATATGGTAAATCTATTTTTAGCTGTCTCAGGAACCTCCACACTGATTTCCACAATGGCTGGACCAGGTTGCATTCCTACCAACAGTGTAGAAAGAAGGGTTCCTCTTTTTCCACATCCTCACCAGCAGTTATGTTCATTTGTTTTCATGTTGGTAGCCAATCTGACAGGACTGAGATGGAATCTCTACGTAGTTTTAATCTGCATTTCCTTGATGACTAGGGATATTGAACATTTTTTTAGATGTTTATATACCATCTGTGTTTCTTCTTTTGAGAACTCTAGTTCCATAGCCCATTTTTTAATTGGATTCTTTGATTTCTTATTAGTTTTTTTGAGTTACTTGTATATTTTGGATATTAATCTCTGTCAGATGTATAGGTGGCAAAGATTTTCTCCTATTCTGTAGGTTGCCTCTTTGCTCTATTCACAGTGTCCTTTGCTGTACAAAGGCTTTGTAATTTCATGAGGTGCCAGCGGTTGATCTGTGCTTTTATTTCCTGAGCAACTGGGGTTATATTCAGAAAGTCTTTGCCAAGACCAAAATGTTGAAGGTTTTCCCCTGCTTTTTCCTCTAGCAGTTTCAGAGTTTCAGGTCTGATATTAAGGTCTTTGATCCATTTGATCTTAATTCTTATGCACAGAGAGAGATAAGGATCTGTTCTCATCCTTCTACAGATACATACACAGTTTTCCCAACACCATTTGTTGAAGAGGCGGTCTTTTCTCCAATGAATATGTTTGGCATTTTTGTCGAAGATCAGGTGGCTGTAGCTTCCTGGACTTACACTGTTATGCCCAGTTTTCTGCACCCCCAGTGACCACCAAGGAGAACCAAACACGTATGCAAGGGCAAGGAGCTTTATTTCAGACTTAAGCTCAGTCTTTTGACTTCACCCACACAGTGGTTCCATACAAGAGCCCTGAGTAGTGGGAGGGTAGAGTTTTTATAGGGATTTGAACATAGAAGAAGGGGATGGGTACATGATTGGTTGATTTAAACAGTGTACTCTTCTGATTGGCTTAGGATTTTGGCGGGCTGGGTCTAGGGGAATTGAACTTATCTATGACTACAGGAATGTATGGCGTAATCAGTTTCCAGTAACTGTTAACTCCACCCTTACCAGAAAATAAAAACTTAGACCTTGCCGGGAAACAGAAACGTAGGCCTGTTGAGGACTCTGAAGCCTGTCATGGCGTCCATGTGGTTCCTGAGTCCTTCAATAGGATCCACTACTTGTTCATACTGTTGTGACTTTTATTCCCAGCAGTTTAAATAGCGCTTTCCAGCTTTATGGCAGCTATTTGGTAGGGAGCTGGCTTCGAGCTGGCTTTCATCTCAGTTCCAGATTGATTGCTCACTGTCATATGACAGCCTGTGGTATCATCAGCTGTAGGGTCTTAACATCTACTTCTGGTGGGTAACCAAGTGCTTTGGCAATGGTCTGCATTGTTTGGGAGGGCCTCATGGGCCTCCCTGACAAACAGCTCACTGTGGGGAGTGACCCAATTCTGGCACTAGGATTCACTTGCAACAGACTATGGGCTTTTTGATTGAAGTATGACTGGCCTTTTATCCTGATTCATTTTTCCATTAAGTCTTATACTTGAACGACCATTTATGGAAGGCTTCCCTAGGTTCACAGGATAGGTCAGACCCACTCCTCAACTTGATGTGCCCAGAATACTGAAGTTACTATATAACAGTCATCTAACTTGTAATGGGTTATTTATTTGACTTCTCTGCTAAATTGTAAGTTCCTTAAGGTTAGGAAACTTGTTTGTGTTTTTGTTATTCCTAATGCCTTACAAGATATAGAAGATGCTCAAAAATATTTCTTGAGCCGGGCATGGTGGTGCACACCTTAAATCCCAGCACTTAGGAGGGAGAGGTAGGAGGACTGGTGTGAATTTAAGGCTATCCTGAGACTACATAGTGAATTCCAGGTCAGCCTGGACTAGAGTGAGACCCTACCTCTAAAAAATATGTTTTTTGAGATAAATTCAGTGTTAAATGGTAAAGAGGGTATGGTGGTTTGGTCACCATTCTGAGAGTACAGTCTATCATGGTAGAGAAGGTTGGGTTTCATCTTGAGTTTTTTTTTTTTTTTTTTTTTTTTTTTTTTTAAGAAACATCTCACATGAGATCAAGGAGCTTAGTAGGGTGCTTCTGGCTTTTCAGCTCCCTGTAAGATGTGGCCTGAGGTTAGAAACTTAACTGGGTCTAAGTTCACTCTTCCTGGGGCTGCTCATGAGAAGCAACTGGTCATGAGAAGGGAAAGTGAGTTGAGAACACCAAATGTGGGAGGCCCAGCCTTTTAATTATCTCCAAAGTCATGTGCCATCACTTCTCCTATATACTGTTGATTACGTAGACCAGCCCTAACACAAGGAGAAGACTGTACAAGGTTGTGAATACCAAGAGATGGGGCTCATTTGAGGACAGCTTACAGGCCGCCTACCGTACTAGCTTGTCACAGTGTGGGAAGAATAAATTTACAAGTCTGAAGCATTTTGATGGGCTATGAAGGCAAGTGGGCAGAATACTTCATATAGAAATGATTCTATTAGTGATTCCTCTCACCTTCCTCTTTCTTAGAATAGGCAAACAGAGCATTTCCTTGACTGCCAGGTAAGATAATTAAGACTCCAATGTAAATGTTAAGTAATGGTTCCTTTGTAATTATTGCTTAGCTTTGTACTCTAAGATATGATAATTTGGTTCTATATTTGTTTTGTAATATAATATAATTGCAGTTCAGTTTTACACATAATTAGTGCATAGCACTATGCCAAATAATGTGCAGGTTCCAAAAGAAGGCTAAGATATGCTTCATGCCTTCAGAGTTAATAACTTCACTGGGAACCTGAACACACACAGACCATAAAGTATCCTAGAGCTGGGAGAAAACCTAGAGGCAATGTAACTTAAAAGCTTCTTTTTATTTTATTTTTCATCTTTTATTTATTTATTTGAAAGAGTGAGAGAAAGAGGCAGAAAGAGAGAATGAGAATGCGAATGATCATGCCAAGGCCTGTAGCCACTACAAACAAACTGCATACACACATGCCCCCTAGTACTTCTGGCTTTACGTGGGTACTGAGGAATCAAACTCCAATCCTTAGGCTTTGCAAGCAAGTGCCCTAACCACTGAGAAATCTCTCCAGCCCCATAACAGCTCTTGATACAGGTAAGAAAACAAGTGGAGGGTGGTGAATGGCTGATCCAACCCAGCACCTTGTAGAACTGAGACAAAAACACAGACCTCCAGAGATCCCCAGACAGAGCACTTTAGTTAAATGCCAAAGGTAATCTGTTTATACTACCAAGAACATAAACCATTTTTATATTTAAAGCAGACTGACATATTTGACATGGAAAAAGGTAAGCCACCAGTATACTAGAAGACATCTCTGTCCTCTGTTGAAAGACCAACTCACTGTGTTGTTGATTACTGTGTGACTGTGAGTTGATTTATAGTACAGGAAAAAATACAGGAGAAAATAATTAGCAGTGCCACATCCCTTACAGTTTTTTTTTTAACAGCAATAACCACCCAAGTTGGCAGTAAAATATTTGCATAAACTTTCCTATTTTAGAGTGAGAATATCCAGGGTACCTTGAAATAAGAATTCTGGAGTAAATTATGAGTAAAAGTAGTATATAAGTATGAGCTTAATGGTTGAAGCAAGGAGATGGTAGAAATAAATAATATTGGCCATTTACAGAGTTTATAAGCTTTAAAATATTTTTAACCAAGCGTGGTGGCGCACACCTTTAATCCAAGTACTTAGGAGGCAGAGGTAGGATGATTGCCATGAGTTGAGGCCACCCTGAGACTACATAGTGAATTCCACATCAGCCTGGGCTAGAGTGAGACCCTACCTTGAAAAACCAAAAACAAACAAACAAACAAGCAAAAAACACAGCATGTTCTCTTTATTATTAATAAGTAGAAACTCTGTATGGACACATCACATATTTGTACCATCATTTTCCTCCTCCCTGTCCCCACTCCACTGAGGGCCCTCCTTAGTGGGATTGCTGGTATTCATTCACCATGGAGTTGTGGGTTATGAATTGTGAGAGCAGCAGTCATTGTGGAGTATTCCCTCCCATCCTGTGGCTCTTGCATTCATTCTGCTCCCCTTCTACCAATTCCCTGAGCCTAGGTGTCTGTGTTCTAAGTCTGCTTTAGTATTATGCTCTCAACAGCTTCTGGATTTCTGTATTCATGTGTTTTGAGTATCCTCAGTGTCTGTCTCCATTGCTGTGGCTCAGGTTACCAAGCTTGCTGCAGAAGCAGCACTCTTGCTTGTCTCACCAACTCCTCTGTGGTTTCACCTGGGCCCTGGCTGATGTGTGAGGGTTAGTTCATCTCCTTCCAGGGAGTCAGCTTTCTATTCTTTGTCTTCTTGACATACTTTGGTTGTCCAGGGTTCTTTCTGCTTTCTGATAAAGAAAAACAGATTCTCCAATGGAGAGTGAGATCAGAATAGGTTAAAGGGGATAAGCATTGTTAGTTTAGAGAAATTTTGATGGGTGTAGCCTTACTTTTGGCCAAAGACTAGTGGGAGCTTCTTAATGAAGTCCAGAATCGTGGTCTCCATAGGATTCTGACTTGGTTTTCAGTTCCAGATATGGGTTCCTTGTCACTGAGCAGATCTCTTAGCCAATCACAAAGCCACTGGTTACCCACCTAGGCTGTGTGCCACTATTGCATCGGTGTGTACATATTGTCAGGTTGGTTGCTTTCATATAGTAGGGTCCCCTGCTTGCTTACAACATTTAAACAGGATGATTTTGACTGTTCATTGCCTATATTGCTAAAGAGGTTTGAATTGTAAGTCAGGTTCAGGTTCCCTGTTTTGAGCACCAGCTATGTGCATTAAGTTTACTTCTGGGTTTTTTAGCATATAATTTACATTAGATCCTCACAAAGACTTATCAGATGTATTACCCTTACTTAGCTTCTGAGGTGATGGGAAATAAAAGCATAAGTGAGCTTTCAGCATGGCCTTTTGCAGCCAGTTTTCTGGACCAAGCTCTGGCTTTTAATAGTCATCAGCCTTTCACTTAAGTACAGGGTATAAGTGAAGATAGTAGAATGAAACACCAGTTTATTAACATAATTTCAGAGTAACAGCTACTGTGGTCATCTATAAATACTTAATATTAGTACATAATTTTGAATGATGGGCAACAAAAAGCTGAAGTATTTCTGTTTGTAAGATAATTTTTAATGTTAAATTTTATGTTGACTTTATCACTTTAATCTTCTGAGCAATTTAATTGAGCAAAATAAGGTAAAAGAGTACATTTATTTTATTTTCAGGAATGTAAAGGTCTAATTATTTAGACAGTTTTATTATAGAACTAAACTCTGAAGGTGCTTACAGAGTTGGCTTTAAATTTTTTTTCTCTCTTTAATAAAGTCAGTAGTCTAACAAGGATTAGAAAAGACAAAACTCTGTTCAGTGTTTCTGACAAAGTGGAAAGGATAAAAACATAAATAAGGCTTTAATTTGGCAAAATATAATACAATGCCTTCTGTTATCAAATGAACAGTTTCCCCAGTAACTTTCTTTTTTTTTTTTTTTTTTTTTTTTTTTTTGGTTTTTCTTTTTTTTTTTTTTTTGGTTTTTCAAGGTAGGGTCTCACTCTAGCCCAGGCTGACCTGGAATTCACTATGGAGTCTCAGGGTGGCCTCGAACTCACGGCGATCCTCCTACCTCTGCCTCCCGAGTGCTGGGATTAAAGGCGTGCGCCACCACGCCCGGCTTGTAACTTTCTTTTTAGGTACATTCTGTACTCGTTTCGTGATAAACCAGAAAGGCTTTTTTATTTTTTAAAAAGTTTTTTTGAATTATATTTTATTTATTTATTTATTTGAGAGAGGAAGGCAGATAGAGAGAACAGGCCTGCCAAGGGCTCTAGCCACTGCAAACAGATGCATATACCACCTTGTGGGTACTGGAGAATTGAACCTGGGTCCTTAGGCTTTGCAGGCAAGTGCCTTAACTGCTAAGCCATTTCTCTAGTCCCAGGAAGGCTTTAAAAAAATTACTGGATTACATTATGAAGAAACATGTGAGGAACAACTTTCTTAACATTTTAAATTTCCTTCAAGAATTTTATATAAATTCATTCCATCCAAATTTAACAGACATTAATTTCAAAGTTTGCTTACTTTTCCATGGCATTTAAACATACAAAAACCTTTATTTTTTTTTTCTTACTAAGTCACTTCCTTTAACTAGCCTGTTCCAGACCAACACATTCATTCTATATTCAAGCAAGAACCTTTAACTGCTGAGCTATCTCTCCAGCCCCAGTTCTATATTCAAAACAAAACATGGCATTTAATAGTAGAAAGAAACAGTCTGTCTTTTCACTAATTCTTTCTACATTTCTATAGATGTGGCCAATGTGTTTCCTAGGAACACTAGCTTACACTGAGGCTGTGATAACTAGTATGAACCAATAAAAGAATTGGGCCATGAACAAGAAAATATCTTTTGTCCACCCATTCTGAAGACAGCTAATTTTGCTAGCTTTGGACCTTGTAGCAGTTGGACTAGTGATATCATAATCACTAAGTATTTAAAAAATTTTTTAATTTTATTTAAAAGACAAAGAGGCAGATAGAGAATGAGTACTGCAGGGCCGTTAGCTACTGCATACAACATCCAGATGCATGTGCCACCTTGTGCATCTGGCTTATGTGGGTCTTGGGGAATTGAACCTGGGTCCTTTGGCTTTGCAGGCAAGCGCCTTAATGGTTAAGCTATCCCTCCAGCCCTAAGTATCTTTCTAAACAGCCAGCTTAGTCTCACATTCATTAAGTATAGTTATCATGTCATGAGCTGACAGATACCAAGATGAAAACTGGGGATAGTTTGCACTATCAGAAGTTAGTAAGGTTATGGAGTATAACCACTACTTGGTGCCCATCTGCTCTATGTAGGTACAGAGACTATCATCTTGGTCTGGAGTGGGTTACACCTAGAGTCAGAGCCTTCAGTTCTCTCCCTATTCAGCCCTTAACCAGGTTTGTGACCTATAAGCGTGTGGTTCAGTTAATGCCTTCATGTATAAAGCAGGCAGTCTGTTATTTGTTTTTAGGTGATCTTTTTATTTGCTTGGTTTTGCTTTTGTTTTGTATGGTCCAAACATCCTCTTTAAGAATATGTGCCCAGTGACCTAACTTCCTTCTATTAAACCCTCCTCCTAAATATTCCGACTCCCCCCCCCATTAGCAGCATGGACTGGAGATGAAGCCATCAACAAATAGGTTCTTAGAGGAAATTCTAGATCCAAAGTATAACTCAAGTTGTACTGGACATGGGAGCCATGATGAAGCGTGTAAGAAGAGCGGTCAGAATGGTGTACCCACTCTTGCTGAACATGAGACAGGCAGAACTCTGCAAGTAATCAAAAATCACCTCACTTTTCTTTTTGACCATTGAAATGACTTCATTTTTAAAGTACCCTGCTCAACTCTTTGCATATGATCTTCCCGTTTTATTGCCTTTCCCTAAGAGGCTTATTTGTGAGAAATGCTTCTTATAAGTACAACTCACATTTCATGTTGATGGAGGACAGTGGGTCTCCATGGTTACTCTGGGATAACCTCTGTGTAGCTGAGGGGAGGTATTTCTCTGTGAGCTTAAATGGAAAACATCTGCTCTTAGCCTTTCTGTTTACCTAACTATTATAAAGAATGGACAGGGTCAACTTTCCCAGAACTGGCAAATCTTTGTATTTTGAATGAGCTTTATAATCCTTTTTTTTTTTTTTTTTAAACCTTTGGGTAGGAACATCTCATGGGATTTTTAAAGCTCATGTAAGCATTCAGTTCTACAGTAGGTGGTGTTGGTTGGCTTGTCTCCACAGCCTGCTCAGTGCCTGGCATTCTTTTAGAGTCATGTTTGTTGCAGTCTTGTTTTGTGTTTTCTGGAATGTATATGAGATTTTCATCATCTATATTTTTTCTTTACCCTTTTGTGTTAAGTACGTCTGAGAGACATTGGAGATATTATTGACGATAAAGTCATTATGATAAAAAAAAAAAAAACTGCCAGTCTTCTAAACTAATGAATTTGTTAGTTTCAGGTTTAATTCATTTGATCCTAGTATAAAAATAAATGTCACAGACTAGAAAGTTAGTAAGTACAGCTTTTAAGTTAGCAAGTTGATTTGGCCAATTTTCATGCAGGCTTCCATGATAAGTCTTTAGTGATTTGTGTAAAATTTCTGAGGTTATCATCACACAGTGAAGCCAAAACTTCATTTTTTATATTTTATTGTTTATTTGAGAGAGGCAGATTAGAGAGAATGGGTGTGCCAGGGTCTTTGGCCACTGTAAATTAACTTTAGACGCATGTGCCCCCTTGTGTATCTGGCTTACGTGGGCCCTGGGGAATCGAACCAGGGTCCTTAGGCTTCACAGGCAAACGCCTTAACAGCTAAGCCATTTCACCAGCCCAAAAAACTTCATTTTTTTAAGTAGTAGTATGGATGCTAATGCAGAGCATAACAGTGGTGAAGAGCCACCCAGAAATCCCATGAAGCAGCATATGTGGTGATTAGTGCAAACTAGGCACCGATCAGGCTGCAGGCTGATCACCTTCAGTTACCATGAGAACATCACATGCTGCTCTTAATAAGGCTTTAACAGAGAATTTTAGTGATGATTGAAGCTATATACATGTATTTGGGGTATGCGTGTGTGTATGTTATGTATGTGGTATATGTGTATAATGTTCATATGTTTGTGGGGGGGTGATGCACAAGTTTGCACATGCATGTGGGAACCAAAGGTAGAGACATTAGATGTCTCTCTCCTTGTCTATTGAGATAGTCTCTCAAAGAGCCTATGGCGCTCTGATTCAGGTAGACTAGCTAGCCAGCAAGCCCTAGGGCTTCTCTGTCTCTGCCTCCGTAGCTCTGTGGTTACAGGCATGCTCCAGGATGTCTGGCATTCTACATGGGTTCTGAGCATCCAAGCTCAGGCCCTCGTGTGTGAATGAAAAGCTCTTTACCCACTGAGCTGCCTCCCTAGGCCCAGGTAGTGTTCTCTTGCCGTGATGAAAGCTCTGAAGCAGGTTCAGCTTCACGGCAGATCTTGAAAGCTGAGTCAGCTCTGCTGAGCCTCCCAGCAGGAAGACCACTGTGGGCAAGAGATCGTACCTCGGACTTACAATGTCAATAGATAGGTGCAGCCTTCCTCCATATTCCTTTAATATATCCACTTCACAAAACCTGATTAAAATTTTGAAACAGGAAGTGACAGTTGAATGTGGTAGCTTACACCTGTAATCCCAGCTATTTGGATAGCTGAGACAGGAAGATCACAAGTTCAAGGCCAGTCTTGGCAATTTAGCAAGACCCTGTCTGAAAGTAAGAATTTAAAGTGAAGGTCAGGAAGATTGGGGGTGTAGCTCAGTGGTAAAGTGTTTGCCTGGCATCCATGAGATACTGGGTTCTATCCCCAATTTTAAAAAAAAAAAAAAGGAAAAAGAAGAAAAAAGTAGGGAGGCAGGGAGAGAGTGCAAGAGAAGAGAGAGGAATCCAGGCAAGAAGAGAAGGAGAGAGGAGCTGGAGAGATGGCTTAGTGGTTAAAGCGCTTGCCTGCAAAGCCCAAAGACCCAGGTTTGATTCCCCAGTACCCACATAAGCCAGATGCACAAGGTGGCACATACGTCTGGAGTTCATTTGCAGTGGCTGGAGGCCCTTGTGGACACATTCTCTCTCTTGCTGTCTCTTAAATAAATTAATTAATTAATAAGTTAAATTTAATTTAAAAAGAAGAGAGGGAAAGAAGAAAATGGAAGGGAAGGAGAAAGGAGGGAAGTAAGCAAGCCAAAGAAGTAACAGAAAATTCTTTACCAGGAAAAAAGAGCCATTAATGTAGCAGGATTTCATTCATGGAGTAGGGGTTCTTCGATGGAATAGAGGTTCTGCAGGAAGAAAGTGAGTGAAAGTGGCATACATCCCTGTGTTGTTGTTTTTGTGTCTCCTTTGGTTCCTAAACTTTTCCCAGTGTTGGCAGAGCTTCTGTTAACTGCAAGTAAACTTTTCCAAAGACTTTTGGAAGAAAATATGTGGCTGTTGCCCTGTATATAGTGCCATAATTCTTGGGAGCAGGGATTCATCTGTAACTTTCTTCTCAAGTAGTTACAATGTGGGTGTTTCTGCTTCTTCTAAACTCTCCTAATTGCTGGTGCCTTTTCCAAAGTTCCTTGATTCCCTTCATATGTTTCTAATGCTTGTGAAAAGAACAAACATGTTTCCATGGTACTTAGCGTTTTTTTTACATTATTTCCAAAAGGTCATTCTACTACTATGACCCCTAAACCTGTATTCCTAAGGTAATCTATGCTTTACCAGGAAATCATGACCAGTTTTCTGATTCTTTGCTTTGTTCTTGTAACATCACCATTCGTGCTAACAAATCCCAGGAATATTCTTCACCAAAACAATCCTACTTTTCTCCTGACTTTAACTCAAGATACCTTCCATTGTTGAAAAAGAGAAAAAAGTGAGACAGTCTCCCTGTGTATCCAGGGATGGCCAGCAACTGTCTTATGTAGTCCAGGCTAGCTGGGAACTCATGATCTTCCTGCCTCAGACTCTCAAGTGCTAGGATAAAGAGAATCTTATTTTGTAAATAAATTCGACAGATGCTGTACTTAGTTATAAAGAAAAAAATATGCAGATGTGCTTCATTGCTGGTATGAAGGTACAAATCTCTTTAGATGAATAGGTATTGGACTAGACAGATTTTTTTTAACTCCATGTTAGTCATAAGAATGACACTACTGGGCTGGAGAGATGGCTTAGTGGTTAAGCACTTGCCTGTGAAGCCTAAGGACCCTGGTTCGAGGCTCGATTCCCCAGGACCCACGTTAGCCAGATGCACAAGGGGGCGCACACGTCTGGAGTTCGTTTGCAGTGGCTGGAGGCCCTGGCGCGCCCATTCTCTCTCCCTCTCTCTGCCTCTTTCTCTCTATCTGTCACTCTCAAATAATTAAATAAAAATGAATACAAAAAATTTTAAAAAAAAGAATGACACTACTCAGAAAGACATGCATGTAACTGTGAAATTTGCTATTCTCACTCCCCCTCACACACACACATCAGATGGCTACACTGCTTTGATGTTTTCATACCACTATCACTTCCTGACACTTTCTCTTTGTTTTCTGCTGTGATTAGGTTTTGTTCATGATGTAGCCCCTAAAATGATGGCTGTCACATAGCCATTGCTTAATATATATTGGATGTTCACATACTTCTTAATATTTCACCATGGTGGTAGTTTGGATCAGATGTCTCCCATAAACTCATGTGTTCTGAATGCTTGGTGCCCATCTGGTGGCAGTTTGGGAAGTGGAGACTTGCTGGAAAAGATGTGTTGTTGAGGGTGGGCTTAGGGGAATTATAGTCAGTTTCCTCTTGTCACAGTTTGGCTCACTCTCCTACCACTGTCCCCAATCTGCTGTGGCAGAGGTGATGTCCAGCCTCTGCTCATGCCATGCTTTCCCTTGCCATCATGAAGTTTCCCCTCAAGCCCAAATTAAAAACAAGGTGGGGCACTAGAGAGATGGCTGAGCAGTTAAGGCACTTGCCTGCAAAGCCTAACAACCCAGGTTCGATTTCTAGTACCCACATAAAGCCAGATGCACAATGTGGTACATGCATCTGGAGTTTGTTTACAGTGGCTATATACCCTAGCATGCCCATTCTCTCTGTGCTTGTAAATAAATAAATAAATAAATAATATATATATATTTTTAAAAAACTCTCATCAGCTGTGTTTGGTTGGGTACTTTATCCCAGCAACAAGAAGGTAAGTACAAGTATAGGATATAAATATAGGTTGGACCTCTATAAAAAAAGAGACCCAACATCATGGAATAGGTGAAGTGGGGATTCTGCACAAATATGCAGAATGGAACTAGCAGGATTTACTCTTGTTCAGATTTACCAAAAATGTTGGACCCCACCAACCTTGGGATTAGGAATCAGATCTCATTAGTCCCAACAGATATGCTTCCACAGTTTTCCTCTGTGGTAAGATTATATACCAGTTTGTGGTGTCTTTTCTCTCTTTAAAGGTAGAGGGGGGAAAAGAAGACTTAGGATAAAAGAAGTAAACAGAAGGTGACCATTTCTAAAATGTGGAGAAATTTAGAAATTACCAGATCTTCCTGAACTTCAAGAGCATATAGATTGATGTTGAAAATGTGTCAATTGATCCTCTTCCTGAGAGGGCACATGGCTTGCTGTCATGGAAAAAATGCCAAGACTTTGGAATCTGACCTGAGTTCAAATCTGCTCCTACCTCACTAGCTCTGTGCTTTGGGGAACTCAGTGTAAACACCCAAGACTCATATTTCTCATGTATTTATAAGGGAGATATGTGTGGCAACTCATGGCTGTTTTAAGGATTAAATGAAACAGTATATGTTGGTTCCCTTCCTGTTTCCATAACCTTTCCCAACCCTCATTACTGTAAACCACTTTGCTCTTTTCTCATAAAAATATTTTGCTGCTGTTGTATGTTTAATTGTGCTCATTTCTGAGCAGACATAGCCATAGATGTGTGTATGTCTGTTCTTTAATAGTGCAACAAGTTAGTTTAAGTAGGAAGCAATGTAGAAATTGGAAACCAGGTTAGGAAATTCTTCAGTAATCCTAATAATTAATCACTTATTTCTCCAGCTCCTATTTATTTATTTATTTATTTTGGTTTTTCAAGGTAGGGTCTCATTCTAGCCCAGGCTGACCTGGAATTCACTATGTCGTCTCAGGGTGGCCTCAAACTCACAGAGATCCTCCTACCTCTGCCTCCCAAGTGCGGGGATTGAAGGCATGCGCTACCACGCCCAGCTTTCCTTTTTAATTTTTTTTTATTATTTATTTTCAAAGAGAGAGAGAGAGAATGAGGCAGAGAGAGAGAGAGAATGGGCATGCCAGGGTCTTCAGCCACTGTGAACAAACTCCAGATGCATATGCCCCCTTGTACACATGTGCGACATTGCACACTTACATTACTGTGTATCTGGCTATGTGGGGCCTGGAGATTTGAACATAAGTTCTTAGCTTCTCAGACAAGCACTTTAACTGCTAAGCCATCTCTCCAGCCCTCCAGCTCTTTTTTGTGTAGCCTGTTTCTGAAAAGTCTGCAGTAGACTGGACCATTGTTACTAGACAAGTCATTGTGGGCTCAAGAGTCATATTTTGAATTCTCCTTTGACATTGGACTTATCTGAGACAAACCAAAGCTAGTAACAAGAGTATGCCTCACCAATCAACTGATGGATACACTTTAGTATGTTGAGTATATGTCAAAAAAATATTTTTCTATGCTTTTATCTTAACTGGTAGATATGAGTCAATATTAACCGAATTCTTGGCTCTTGAGCAAATAAATCAGAATGAGACTGAGGGCTGGAGAGATGGCTCAGAAGTTGAAGGAGCTTGCTTCCAAAGCCTGTCAGCCTGGGTTTGATTCCGCAGTACTACATAAAGCTAGATGTACAAAGTGATATACACATCTGGAGTTTGCAGTGGCAAGATGCCTTGGCATGCACAGTCACCCCACCCCCTCTCTCATCCATTCTCTCTGCTTACAAATAAAAAAAAAAAAAAAAAAAGGGCTGGAGGGATGCCTTAGTGGTAAGGTGCTTGCCTGCAAAGCCAAAGGACACAGATTCGATTCCCCAGGACCCACGTTAGCCAGATGCAGAAGGGGGTGCACACGTCTAGAGTTTGTTTGCAATGGCTGGAGGCCCTGGCATGCCCATTCTCTCTCTCACTCTCTCTCCCTTTCTCTATCAAATAAATAAATATATAAAATATTTTTTAAAATACAATTTTTTTTTAAATCAAAGATTGAGGGCCTGCCATGGTGGTGCATGCCTTTAATCCTAGCACTCAGGAGGCAGGTTTAGGAGGATTGCTGTAAGTTCAAGGCCAGACTGGAACTACAAAGTAAGTTCTAGGTCAGTTGGGCTACAATGAGACTATACCTCAAAAAATAATTAAAGACTGAATCATCTGTTTATTATTGTTTCCATCCTCTGCCATCTCTGTCTTCCACATTACCACCAGAGTGTCCAATTTCAATAAAATACATTTCTGATCCTGTGTCTCACTTAGAACCTGTCAGTGGCTTCCCTCTGCCACTGGCGACACAGTCCAAGCTCTGTGTGAACTGCCTCTTCTCTCTAGTCTTATTTTCCCACTTTCTACCTCACACTTTATTCTTAAGCAGCACTTTACACAGTGAGTCACTCAGGACTTGATGTATTTACTACTGTTTACCCTTCTCTAGAATTTCCCACAGCTCAAACCTGTCTAAAGAATCTTTCAGTTTGGTTCAAGTATACCTGCTGCAGAAAGCCTTTCTTGTCACTTCTTCACTGTCCCCACCCCTGCTAGCTAGGACAGGCGTCCAGCTTCTGTTCTTACTGTGTCAGATGCGTATCCATCTCACACTTATGCCTTGTTCTGAGTGTTTGCATAGCTGCCTTTTTACTAGATGGTAAAGGCTTTGATCAGGGGCCAGGTCTTACTCATCTGTTTCACCAGCACCCAGAACACTGCCCAACGCATAACAGCTGCTACATAAATATTTATGTAACTGAATCATATTGATCATAGGAACAAGCTCTCCCTGAGAGAACATCAGGTGTGCCTTAAATATCTGAACAAGCTCTTGTTTATAACACTCTATTAGTTAAGTTATATATTAAGTTGGGAATTTTAGTCCCTACTTTAAAAATAAAGGTTAATTTAAGTATACTCATAGCTCTGTTAAGATTGCATAATGCCTGTTATTGCAGATATATAGGTAGTAACTCTGCATTATAGTTGTTTAAGGTTCACAATGCCCAGCTGCAGCCCAAGGGTGCTGTTTGTTTGCAGGTATTTGGTTAGGTGAGCTAATAGTGTGAAAGTGAGAAGTCACTGTTGGTCTGTGGAAGAAGTTTGGTGCACCTAGACTTGCCTTCTTTGCTTTAAAGACTTGCTTTGTAAAACTCCCAAGGAAGTGAGATTCTCTGAAGAAATTTATGGCCTGCACTTTCTAAGTCATAAACTAACGTAGTTTTCAGCCTATAAGTTGGCTTCTGTGGAGACTAATAGTAACACATATAAACTATATGCTGGGTCCAGTTGCTTGACAGGAAGGGCCCCAAGGTTTTCACTGAAGAAACCCAGAAAGAAATGTCAAGGATTCTGGAAAGAAGTACTAAGTTGCAAGAATCTGTTTGGGAAAACTTGTCTTAAAATTTAAAGAGATAGGAAACTTGCCAAAATTCTTTGCACTAAATGAACTCAAAGGGAATTTTAATCCTTGCCAAATTTTCTTCTCTGAAATTTTATCTACTGTGTGATAGAGATCTGAGACAAATCTGTTTCCTCCTCTTCGTCCTCCTTTCTCTTATACTGAGTCATAGAACTCAGAAAAGCTCTAGATACTATTTTCAGGATAGAGAGATATGGCCTGGACTGTTTCTAACACAGCCACTTCCTCTGATCGTTTTCCCAGTCTTCTTAACATCAGCCTTAGTCACACATGTATTAACAGTAGAAACACTGCAGCATCTCCTTACAGTGGTGGTCCAGATGTCAACTGCTCAGCCCTCATCCCACCACAAGAAAGCCTCCATCCACTGCAGAGATGGAGAGAATGAACCAATGTCCATGGAGAGCGCATTGACTTCCTCTCCACAGACCATGAAGCAGTGGAAGGTCAGGCCTGCTCCAGGATTGCTGCTTATTCTCTGCTCTAGAATGCAGTGGGACCTTTTAGTTCTTTTTTTTTTTTTTAATTTTTGTTATTTATTTATTTATTTGAGAGTGACAGACAGAGAGAGAAAGAGGCAGATAGATAGATAGAGAATGGGCACGCCAGGGCCTCTAGCCACTGCAAAGGACCTCCAGATGCATGTGCCCCTTGTGCATCTGGCTAACATGGGTCCTGGGGAATCGAGCCTCGAACCGGGGTCCTTAGGCTTGACAGGCAAGCGCTTAACCGCTGAGCCATCTCTCCAGCCCGGGACCTTTTAGTTCTTGATGCTTTGAAAGACACATGATGCATGCAGTGATAGATACTTGGTATAATTAACTCTTGAAACCACCCTGTGTTAGGTACCAGTTTCCCTGTGATACAAATGAAGTTACAGAAGCTTGCTCACTAGGAACTGGAAGAGCTGGCCTTCAGATCTGTAGCTGATTCCGTAGCCTGTTTCTGCTATACCACAGCAGCTCCACGCAACAGTCCTCACATGTTCTGTCACTTGACATTCTGAAACTGTAATGGGGTGCTCAGGGTCCAGGAAAGTCCTTGAGCCCCAAACCCTAGGTTTGTTCCTAATTTCAGTCAAAGAATAAAAACAGACTGAGAAGGATAATTATTAAATTATTATATTTCTTGAGGGAAGTACGGAGCCAGGGAAAGGCAACCATGTGGCTAGATATCCATGTGAAAGGCCTGGGAAAGCCATGAAAAAAAGAGAGAAAAGAAAGTTTATTGAGCTCCTGCCACGTGGGGAGCTGGAGGGGATTAAAAAGCCCATGTACAGAGTAAGGGTATGGTGGTTTGGTTCAGGTGTCCCTCATAAACCTAGGTGTTCTGAATGCTGGGTTCCCAGCTGATGGAGATTTGGGAATTAACACCTCCTGGAGGCAGTGTATTGTTGGGGGCAGGCTTATGGGTGTTATAGCCAGTTTTCCCTTGCCAGTGTTTGGCACACTGTGCTGTTCCTCACCTGATGTTGGACAGGAAGTGATGTCCACCCTCTGCTCATGCCATCATTTTCCCCTGCCATTATGGAGCTTCCCCTCGAGTCAGTAAGCCAAAATAAACATTTTTTTCTCCACAAGCTGCTCTTGGTTGGGTGATTTCTGCCAGCAATGCGAACCTGACTGCAACAAAGAGCTAGGGGTCTCGCCCCTCAGCTGGTTTGACTGGGCCGAGAGAAAATTCACCCACAGCTGGAAGTTCCCATGCCGTCCAGGCAGCTCTGAGAGTGTGCCCTGTCCTCACAAAGGTATTTAGAACATTATGGTAGTGGGCCTTGTCCTCCGGCTCAGGTGAACCACAGGGTCAGCTGGTTGGGTAGGGACTGTCTCAGAAAGAGGCTAGCCAAGTTCTGGGGGCTGAACTTGACCAACCACAATGTTTAAATCAAAGACCTCTTTCGTAGGAGGGGCCCAGGTTGCTCGTGGAAAAACAGGTCTAGGTAAAAGATAAGAATTCTAGCAAGTACAGACCATCCTGCCTTTTTTTACTTTTAGGGGCCCAGTCCCCCTAACTGTCTACTTTTCTCCAAACCTTCCACAAGTCTCATTACAAATATGCGTGGTCATCATACATTGTGAAGTGAGTTAAACTACTAGTCAGAGTGATGGTACTAAACGTAGATTGGCTCCGGATGCTTGCGCTCAAACCTTCCCATTGCTTCTCATCTCACTGGACAAAGGTCTGTGTGTATGTCTAGCTGTATGACACATAAGGACAGGTCTCCCGTTTCCTCTGTGACCTCACATCGTCCTACTCTTCCTTCCCTTCTGGCCTCAGGGAACCCCTGCCGTCTTCATGCTGGCCCTGGGCACTGTCTTCAGGGCCTTCTCACTGGCGGTTCTCCCTGCCTGTGATGTCCTTTCCATGGGTACTGCGTGGTGGGCTCTCAGTTCTACCAGACCTTCACCAGAAAGCCACCTTCACACACAAACTTCATCTTGCTGGCCCAGCCTTCCCAGATCACTTCCTAAACTTCCAGTATAGGCATGATATTCCATATCCATCTACTGTGCTTTCATTTTATCTGTAGTCTTTATCATTTCAAACACACTTACCTACTCTCATTTCCTGTCTGCCCTCTCTTCCCACTAGAATGTCAGTGCTGTAGGAGAGAATTTTATGTGTTCCCTCCTCAGCTCCAGCATCTAGAATGTGCTTAAACCATAGTAATGATTCAGTAAATATTTGGTGAATGAAAATAGACTAGAAAATACATCAAAAGAGAAGTACTTTTCCTTAGAGTGATGTGGTCTGGAAGTGTCACAGCTAAAATATCTCATCTTCTGATCCATATTTCATACTGCTTCAGGTTTGAAGCCTCATTAAGCTAAAAATCCAGAAAAAGTTTTAACTAATGTTTTAAATAAAACCCAGTTAACTGTGAACACATTTTTAAGTAATTTGCATTTTTAACCAATTGTTTCATCATTTACTGTATCAGAAGGGATGCAGGCCAGCCCTCCTTTGGACTGTCTCCAAGAAGCAAGAGTAATGGGAATAAATTATAGAACTTAAAATAAACCTAAGGAATTTCTGGGCATCATATTCTTAAGGTCTGAAATGAGGGAGTATGTCATTGCTAACTCTAACTTAAATCCATCACAAAAGATGAACTGCCCAGTAGTTTTCCTTGTAATTTGTTCCGTCCTGTGCTTGCGGAATATGCAGTTTGTTCTGGAGACAGATGTGGAGATTTGTATAGCCTCCTTTGATCAGAGACTGCCTTATGTTTGGTTCTTCCCTAGCAGTTGCACAAAATGTAGCCTTTCCATCTCCCTGTTTTGTACTGTAGGATGTATGAGCTCATGCAGCCTTTGCCGTAGGGAAACTCCAACTGCTGCTTCCTCTGGGTTATCCAAGGGCCAGACAAATCAGAAGGCAGGCCAGGAAATTAAGTCAGAAATAGGGACGTCTGGGTCTGGAAAGGAAGTATGTCTACAGCGTGGCTCTGCATTTTTTGCCACTCTGAATTAAGTCAATGGCTGTCCAATTTGTGCAAGTTTTGGCAAATAAGGTTAAATGCAGTATTTGGCGTTATGTCTCAGCCTGGTTTGTTTCTTTGGCAAGCGTCCCCTCCACAAAGAATAAAAGGTGGTTATTTGGTGATCTGATATCCTTATGAGCCGGGGCCCTCTTCTCAAACTCCTTTATGAATATTAGCCATTAAAAGCACGACTAGAGTAAAGTTTCTGATTCTCACTCCCACTGTACCAGTACATGGAGCCTGCGACAAAGCGAGCCTTCAAGCTGCTGCAATATAGAAGGTCTGAGAAAGTTAGAATGGCAAGTTAGGTGCTGGAATTTGGATTTGAACAGTAATATAAGCCAAAACTTTTATTTGAACACAAACCACCAGCACTGGCAGTCACCCCCATCTTTCCCCATTTCCATTAGCTTCAGGAGAATTCATCTTCTGAGTGCTGTTATATATGTGCATGTGGGTTAAAGACAGCTCTGTGAATGTCTTTGTTTGGACAAAAGTTTCCCTAATTTATTATAGCCATTACTCTTGTCTCTGCACCAGATAATGTGTTTAGACTTCACAGATTAGTCTGACTGTTTCCAAAATACCATCCCATTCTTAACTGTATTTATTCTTGAATGACTTGTCACTAAGAGATAGCATAATCTTTCTTTACAACAGGGCCACAGATAGGCAAATAGGCTCATAAAAATAAGCTTGGTCATTAATTTCTGTTAGATACAGGTATGCTGTTATATATTTTTGCATTTTTTTCATATCCATGATTAAAAAAAATAATTATGTGGTTTGAGTCACATAGTTACAACCAGGAATCTCTGGGAATTTAGCCCTCACCCGCTTCTCAGCTGTGTGTTGCATGCATTCCACGAGGGCCTTGGGGGATGGAGCAGGCCTAGTTTCTGGTGTTCGGCAGTGTTTGTCATCTTCACAGCTGAGTGGAACACTGGAAATTACATTTACTTAATTGTGCTCATTTTTCATTCCGTATTTAGAGTTTACAATATGTTAGGTCTTATCCTAAAAAAAAAAAAAAAGCAAAAAACTCTGATTTAGTTAATGACATTTACAAAGCACTGAAGAACAAAGCATTTGATCTCCACTGTATATTGTCTCTGCTTATTATCCTTTACTCTTTCATCAGCTGGTCAAATGTACGTGTATGAATGACTGACTTTACTTTTCTAAAATGCCATTCAACTTCTTGACTATAGGATTTAGCTATACTAGGATTTAGCTTTTTAAACATAACTTACATTTTCTGAAAGAAGTAGAAACAGAATGGATAGCAGTGACTTCTGTGTTGAGGAAAAAAATATTTATGACATTTGTTGAAACTGAAGACCAAGGTTGCCATGACAATAAGTATAGGAACTTTCGCAGTTGGGGCTATAGCTGGGAGAGAGATTGGGCTTGACTACAGCTCCAGCCAGAGCAAGTAGGGCTTTAGACTTTATAACCAAAAGGGAGTGGGCAGGGAAAATATCAGTAGCTGGAAAGTAAACATTAGAGAAAAGGAGGATTCTTTCTGGACAGAATTTTTACTGAAGGCAAGCCAGGTGGTCAGATATTGAAAGTGATTAGGTACCAAGTTAAGTCAAGGAAGTTTGGAAAGTTCACTTAGCAGGATCCTTGCTCAAACTGGATTCTGCAAAGACAGAAAGGGAATCCCAAAGTTGAGCCTAGTTAAAGAGGGGACTGAGAGTAGCCTAACTAAAGTTAGATTAAGGTTAGGTTGTCTAGCCTGCTAAAAAAGGAAATTCTTTGCTGTTCCGAGAATAATTCACATTGAAAGGGATGGCTTGTCTATATCCCATTTTATAATTCAATAATTATGATAATTTCTTAAGGAAGCAACTATTTGTTGTAAAAGTCTCAGGTGATGCTGCTTGTGAGTTTATGTAATGTGTATTAGAATACATAGAAGGAATAGTATTTTCCAAATAGTTTTGTACTGTGGAAATGAAAAACATGCTGTAGTCCTCAAGTCCTTTCTTTCGAGAAGCTTATGAGAGCTTCCTTCATCATGCTTGGTAGTGACCCTGTTGCCTCCACCTTGTGTTGCCCAGTGCTCCTCACTGAATGATATGGAGATCTTTTCCTTGGTGCCTAGTTAGGTAACATTTGTAGATTGGTTTCTAATAGTAGCCAAAGGAAAGTTTCCTCTTCAGTCTTTTCCAAAATAAATATGTTCTAATGACCTCATTTGCAAGACTGAGGCGAATATTGAAAATGCCACAGTGAGTGTCAGTCTTTTTTATCAGACCATCTAAAGAAGGTGGCTGTCAGCTGGTTCTTTTCCATGACCACGAAGTACCAGCTGCTTTAGCTTATGCCTTGTGTTTTTAAATTTGATTTATTTATTTGCAAGCAGAGAGAGAGAGAGAGAGAGAAGAGAAGAGAAGAGAAGAGAAGAGAAGAGAAGCAGACAGAGAGGGAGAGAGAGAGAATGGGTGTGCCAGGCCTCCAACCACTGCAAACAAACTCCAGATGCATGTGCCACCTTGTGCATCTGGCTTATGTAGGTCCTGGGGAATCGAACCTTTGGCTTTGCAGGCAAGTGCCTTAACTGCTAAGCCATCTCTCCAGTCCCAGCTTATACCACCTAAGATTTTTTTTAACCCTATATGTTATCAAAGGCTTCTGTTTTTAATACAGTAGAAATCCCATTAATTTTTAAAAATAAAATCTTAAAATGAGATTGGATTAGCCATTTCAGATTTCCAGCATATATTGGATTTACCTATTGTTTTTGCTATTGTTTAAATGTTTGTTTTTTCAAACTGGGACTCACTGCTTAATATAGGCTGTCCTGGAGCTCTTGATCCTCCTGCCTCCACTTCTGAAGTGCTAGAATTATAGGTCTGCATGTAGCTGGCCCTACCTATTGTTAGTGAGAACAATCAGGAAGCATGTTGTAGTAGAGTACATAGAAACCCAGGCACCTTTCTAAGGACTTTGGCTTAACTTAAACAGCATGCAAAACTATCAGTTGTAAACACCTGAGAGAAGTAAACATCCAATTTAACACAGACTAGGAATTTCTGACCCACCAATGAGGTTCAAAACAGCAAATAATGTTTCTAACCTTTGAGCCTTGTGTCTAGTCTGTACCTACTCTTTTTCATTTTTTAAGAAAAACACTTAAAAACAACCTGAAAAACAGCATGTACCTCATGAAACAACTGCTTTTCTCTGATTTTACTTAATTCTCAGTTCTCTGAGTATAGCAGAGGAGAACACTTCCAACTCACATGTCCTTGAAGCCATTTCCACACGTATTCAACAAGTATGCATTGCATGCCTTCTGTGCACTATACAGAAGGGATTGATTCCACAGTGACAAAATTCCTGCCCCCAAGGAGCTTTCCTAGAATGGTTTTCCATCCCAGCTGGGCCCATGCCTTCTAAGAGGCTACTACCTAAGCGGGTGTGGAGGGAAAAGGCCCACCTTTCCTTCTACTGGGAGCAGTTGCTTTTGCTATTGTACAAACTGACTTCTGAATACATATCTTTTTATAAAAAATTAAATGTATTGGGTCTTAATCTAAAATTTTACACCATGTCAAATCACAGTCATTTTAACCTGCTGGCAGATATTGCTACCATTTGAATGAGTTTTTCTGAATAGTGTTATATGACCACTATCCATCCAGAATATTATAAGATCCTGTTTTCTGAATAAAAGGTATGCCAAGGGCTGGAGAGTTGACTTAGTGGTTAAGGTGCTTGCCTACAAAGCCAAAGGACTCAGGTTCGATTCCTGAGAACCCATGTAAGCCAGATGTACAAGGTGGTGCATGCGTCTGGAGTTAGTTTACAGAGACTGAAGGTCCTGGCACACCCATTGTCTTCCTCTCTATCTGCCTCTTTCTCTTTCTCTCTCTCTCAAAGAAACAAAAATAAAAATTATTTTTTAAAAAGTTATGCCAGTTTTTTTATTTTTAATAAATGCTTTAACATCTACATTTTTTCAGATGAAACAAGATTTTAAAAATATTTTGGGCTGGAGGGATGGCTTAGTGGTTAAGGCATTTGCCTGCAAAGCCAAAAGACCCAGGTTCGATTCCCCAGGACCCATGTAAGCCAGATGCACAAGGGGCGCATGTGTCTGGAGTTCGTTTACAGTGGCTGGAGGCCCTGGCGTGCCCATTCTCTCTCTGTCTTCTCTCCCTCTCCCTCTTTCTCTGTCAAATAAATAACTAAAATATTTTAAAATATATTTTATTTGTATTTATTTATTTATTAGAGAGGGGGGTAAGAGAGAGAGAGAAAATGGGCATGCCAGGGCCTCTAGCCACTGCAAACGAACTCCAGATACATGCACCACCATGTACATCTGGCTTACATGGGATCTAGAAAATTGAACCTGGGTCCTTAGGCTTTGCAGGCAAGCGCCTTAACTGCTAAGCCATATCTCCAGCCCATGATACAAGTTTTAAAAAATACTTTAATTATCTTACAAAGTAGTAGGTTTCCATGTGACCTTGTCACATATCCTTAGCTCTGCTTAGTTCTCCTCTCCTCTTCCTCGTCCCCTATCCCCGCATACAGCTTTCTGTCCTCAGTATGTGCTTCTGCTTTTGTATCACATGGTTCTGCTACCCAGACCCCAGCCATGGACCCCTTCCTAGCTTCCTGGCCTCTGCAGATAGTCATTCTCACTTAAACATCAATCAAAAATGTATAGCTACATCCACGCATGAGAAAGAACATGTGGCATTTGTCTTTATGAGTCTGGTGTATTACCTCACTTAGCAATAATATTTTCTAGTTCCATTCCTTTTCCTGGAGATTTCATTTTCCTTCACAGTTGAATAAACTTGTGTATATGTACCACATTTTTCATTAATCATGCATAATTCATCTTTTGATGGACGTCTCAGCTGATTCCTTTTCCTAGCTGTTACGAATAAGCAGCAATGAATATGGATGTGCAAATGTCTCTATGACAAGATGTAGAGTCCGTTGGGAACGTAATCAGAAGTCGTATAGCTGGGTCATATAGCAGTTCTGTTTTTGGATATTTTAAATATATTTTTATTATTTGCAAGGGGAGAGAGAGAAAGAATGAAAACAAGAATACCAGGGCCTCTAGTTACTACAAATGAACTCCAGACATATTGCCACTTTCTGCATCTGGCTTTACATGGGTACTAGGGAATCAAGCTTGGGCTATCACACTTTGCCAGCAAGTGTCTTTAACTGCACGGCCATCTCTCCAGCCCTATTTTTAACTTTCCATGGAACCTCCACTCTGATTTCCGTAGTGGCTATACCAATTTACACTCCACCAGCAGTGAATAAGCTTATCCTTTCCCCACACCCTCACCAGCATTTGTTTTCATGATGATAGCCATTCTGACTGGGATGAGATGGAATCTCAAAGAAGTTTTAATTTTATGCTAGGATTTTTAATAAGCTGAGAACAGTTGGTGTCACCAGGTCTCCCCAACTTAGTGGCCAGCAGTATTGCACAGAAGGCCATTTTGATGTTCTGGGAAAGTGTGTAATTCTCATACATTGGTTTTAAAGGTAAACAAAGAGCTATAGTTTTTACTCTTCCGCCCACAGAAGTTGGGTCTTTACCTGCCTTTGTGGTAGCTACTCTTCTGGTCCTGGATTTTACAGGGAAGGCCTCTGAATATTGGTTTGGCTGTTATGTATATGGGGTGAGGAGTAGCAAAAGAATTTATCCATTAGACCAGAGTAAGAAAAGGTAGATTTGGGCTGGAGAGATGGCTTAGCAGTTAAGGCACTTGCCTGCAAAGCCAAAGGACCCAGGTTCTATTCCCCAGGACCCATGTAAGCCAGATGCACAAGGTAGTGCATGTGTCTGGGTTTCCATTTGCAGTGGCTGGAGGCCCTGGCACACCCATATTCATTCTCTCTCTCTCCCTCCCTCTCTCTCTCTCTCTCCCTCTCTCTCTCTCTCCCTCCTTCCCTCCCTCCTTCCCTCTTGCAAATAAATAAAAATATTTTTAAAAAATATTTAAAAAAGAAAAGGTAGGTTTATTGAGTACACTGTAAGAGCACTAGGGTCATGGTATGATCAGAAGAACCACTTTCATATGACAGTGGTCTGTGGGTGAGTTTTCTTGGAGCTGTTGTCTTTTTAAATAATGTATGTTGATTCCCCCCCCCCCAAATTACTCTCTCATGTCCCTTCCCAATAACACCCTTCTTCCCCATCCTTCAGGCCTTTTTTTTTTTTTAGTTCATTGAGTTAGAATTGCTTGCATGGTAATGGTTATTACCATTGGAATAATAAGTGGAAGGTTATTTTACTGTGGAATGTGCTACTTATCAGTGACTAATGAACCTGATGCTCCATCTTCTTTTGATTCGCATGACCTATCATGCAAATAAGAGAGGTGGGAGCATAGCAGTGCTTCGAGCTGTCTGTGGCGCCATCTGCAGAGTGACAGCTCGCTTGCTATTCTTCCTGGCTGATGAGGGAGCTTCTAGTTCTCCTACCCTTGCTGCCTTTAATTCTGCCCTACTCCAGTTTTTGCCAAGCATTCCTTAAGGAAGCCAAGACTCTCGTCTATATTTTACACTATTTGTATATTGCTTATAAGGGAGAATGTCACTATTGGTGTTTTCATGGAAGATTTCTTAGAAGTGATATTCAAAATGGACTTTAAAGGATTATTAGAAATGGACTAGGTAGAAAATTTGAGTCAAAAACAGCAGAAAATGGTTCTTTTCCCCAAGTAGAGGGGGAAAAATACTAGCAATGTTCAAAACCAAAACTCGTCAAAAACTGGAGTTATATTGGCATAGTAGAGTTGGTTTTTGTGTTTGGAAGTCTATGTCACCATAGAAATGTGACATTTTATCACTTCTTTGTTCATTATACTCTCATCTCTCTTATTTTCCTGCTTGTTTTAATTGATGGTGTCTTTTGTGTTCCTAGTAGACTCGGGTACAAATGCCAACAGCCAGGCCTGACACCAGCTGAACTGGCACAGAGCAACTGCCTCCTTGGCATTGGTGTCTGATTCAAAACAGAAATCTTTCTTCTTATATCTGCTGCTTTACAAAGCACTGGTCAAGTCTTGTGGCTTTTTAGAAATGAACTTTACATAAAATTTATGGATTTTTAATTCTGCTTATGGCTATAGTTCTGGGTTTTATGTTAGTCATCTCCCAGTGAACAGCCTCTTGGCAGTCTGCTTAATTCACTTATTGTGTTTACTGGCTGTGCAAAATTCCACATTGCCTAGAGTTTTTCCACCTCTAATGTCCAGACAGTTCTCGTGGCTTCCAAACCCTTCTGAGCATTCAGAAAGGTAGTTCAGTGCCCATGTTTGAAACCTTTCATCTCTTTTCCTTTTCATTTGCCTGATTAAGTTTGAATATAAAGTATTCACAGTTTACACTTTTTACCTGACTCAGGTCAGTGCTCTATCTATCTCACCATCTGCTTCAAAAGACCCCACACATAAGATAATATGAGAACTTGGCTTCTCTTAAATGTCCATTAGTAGAAAAGGAATGAATGTGAACCTAGAACACTTTCACTTCATTATTAACCCTTTCTGTTCTATTTCTCAAATGCTCTTGATTTTCTTTCTTTTTTTAACTAAGTATTCATTTGCCAAAAAAGGGGGGTTATCAGTCTTTTCAAATAATTTGGCTCTCAGCTCCCTCATCTAATGCTTCCCACATTCCCTCTCATCAGAACACCCATGACTGATAACATTTCCTCTGTGTTAACACTAAAGACCTGATCCTTAAACTGTATCCTCTGCCCCTCACATCTCTGCCCATGTTTCCTCTTATAGGCCCTTGCTCTCCTGCTCTTTAAGCCACAAGAATCCCCAAGTCCTGTCTCCCTAGCTAAAACTTATCCTGATATTCTTTATTCACACCATGGAGTTAATTACTGGCATCAGTTGACAATGTCCTTTCCAGAGGTAGTCCCCTCTAAACAGAACTCCAAGTCTGAAAGGGTAACAGAGCCTCATCTGCCACTATTAAGGGAGTTTTATAGCATGGTGTGTAAACAGGTGTCCCACAGCCCAGGGCCATTGTGGCTTACTGAGATCAAGAGTTACCATGGGGCTGGGGAGATGGCTTAGGGCTTAAGGCACTTGCCTACAACACCAAAGGTCCCAGGTTCCATTCCCCAGGACCCACATAAGCATCTGCACAAGGTGGCGCATGTGTCTGAAATTAGTTTGTAGTGGCTAGAGGCCCTGGCATGCCCATTCTCCCTCACCCTCGCCCTCTCTCTCTCTCTCTCTCAAATAAATAAATTTAGAAAAATTTTACAAAAGGGTTACCATGAAGCTGGATGTGGTGACTTGTAGTCTGTAATCTCAGCACTTGGGAGGCTAGAACAGAAGAATTTCCTTGAGTTTGGGCCAGCCAAACA
Source organism: Dipus sagitta (assembly GCA_036346955.1). Taxonomy (NCBI): domain Eukaryota; kingdom Metazoa; phylum Chordata; class Mammalia; order Rodentia; family Dipodidae; genus Dipus; species Dipus sagitta. The sequence continues at coordinate 336,974,144 of CM070770.1, forward strand.
GAGTGAGACTTTGCTCAGAAAATAAAAACAGGGCTGGAGAGATTGCTTAGTGGTTAAGGGGTTTGCCTGTGACACCTAAAAACCCATGTTTGATTCCCCAGTACCCATGGAAGCCAGTTGAACAAGGTGGCACATGTCTCTGGAATTTGTTTGCAGTGTCTAGAGGCCCTGGTGTGCCCATTCTCCGTCGTCATCCCCCCTTTCCCCATCTGCCTCTCTCTCTGTCTCTCTCTCTCTCTCAAATAAATAAATTGTTTTTTAAAAAGTCAAACAAGAATTACCTTTTTAACTTCACTGATTGAACCTTCATCAGTGATGGTGAGACTGACTCACTTACTGTACAACCAGGTTAGGACAACCCCCCCCCAAAAGAACACTTATAAGGCCTCTCAGAGTAGACCAGTGTTGCTATGATCTCTAACTATTCTTTAGATATGTTAAGTACTTTTTGGCTTTCACATCACTCCAAACATAAACTTTCCAGAGCTGGGGGTATAGCTCAGTGAAGTAGTACTTGCCCAGCATGTAGAGGTCCTAGGTTCAATCCCTAGCTGTGGTGGTTTGATTCAGGTTTCCCCCATAAACTTAGGTATTCTGAATGCTAGGTTCCCAGCTGATGGTGATTTGGGAATTAATGTCTCCTGGAGGCGGTGTATTGTTGGGGGTGGGCTTATGGGTGTTACAGCCAGTGTCCCCTTGTCAGTGTTTGGCACACTCTCCTGTTGCTGTTGTCCACCTGATGTTAAGTGAGGAAGTGAAGTTCACTCTGCTCATGCCATCATCTTCTCCTACCATCATGGAGCTTCCCCTCAAGGCTGTAAGCCAAAATAAACCCTTTTTCCCACAAGCTGCTCTTGGTTGGGTGATTTCTGTCAGCAACACAAACCTGACTGCAACAGTAATAGTTGGTACCAAGAGTGGGGTTGCTACTAGACACCTGACTATGTGGCTTTAGCCTTTTGGAGCTGATTTTCAAGAGAAAATTTGGAAGGATTTGAAACTTTGGCATAAGAGACACCTTGCAGTGCTGTAAGTACAACTTGATGGACTATTCTCATGGAACTTTGCCTCGAGTCTGTAAGCCAAAATAAACCCTTTTTCCCACAAGCTGCTCTTGGTCAGGTGATTTCTGCCAGCAACGTGAACCTGACTGTAACACCAGCAATGCAAACAAATGAAGTATCTGGCTTTCTTTCAGAGGGAACTTCTTTAATCCAGCTCCAGGTATTTGCTTCCTGTCTAGATGTGGCACACCTTCTTCTGGCATTGCTGACGCCACCTTCAGAAGAAGGGTGAGCCCTAGACCAAAGCTACCCTGAGTCTCCTGGCTGGACTCAAGGTGACAAGCCAAATCATATTACAGCTTTTGGTTTCCCTCAAAGCATCTGTGCTTAATTTCCAAGTTTTCTATCCTTTCTTGATATTTAAAGTATTACAAAACTCCAGTTGGACATGGTGGGGCATGCCTTTAATCTCAGCACTCGGGAGGCAGAGGTAGGAGGATCGCCATGAGTTCGAGACCACTCTGAGACTACATAGTGAATTCCAGGTCAGCCTGAGCTAGAATGAGACCTTACCTTGAAAAAAAAAATTCTAGTTATCAGTTTAAGCTATAGCCAGCAGTGGGCTGTAATGACTTCTACAGGTGGTTTGGCCCATATTAGAGAGCCCAATCTTGATCTTAAACTGTCATCTGGATTCTGAGTTAATCCAGGAAAGCAGTAAAAAGTAGTAATGTGTGTGCATGTCTCTGACATGTGTTTTCCATTATTTTGTCTTCTGTGCTGTGACGCATGCGTGTATGTGTGTGTATGCGCACGCGCACACACACAGATTGTGGTTCCAAGAGGAAATGACTGGTGTGGTGCCTTGAAATCTGAACTTGGTCACATGTCTTAAGTGAAATGACTCCAAATACATTAACAGGATGTCATTCTTCCAGTTCTACTTTTTAGAAAATACTTTGAGTTTTGAGAAACGTTGGTTAATTGATGGATATCCACATTTAATTCTCTAAAGATAAACAACTGATTTGATAGCCACTGCAAAGAGGCATGACTTGGAAAACTGGAGTTAAGCTGCTATAGCAGTGGTCTTAAAGAAGAGGCAGTGTTAGTGAACCCACAGCAGCAACCAGCTGGTTTTCATCTCTGGAAAGGCTTGGGAAAAGGAAACTAGCTGCAACTGTAGTAGAAGAGATTTGTAAGAGTTGTAGGTGACATTTATCATCAATAGATAGTGTTTGAAACATTGGAACAGATAACTGACGGGTCCAAGTGCAAGGATGGTTTCCCTTGGGCTTAAAATAGAGCATGTCACAAACTACAAGATTGCTAGGTTATTAGATTTGTCTAAAGATTTTTATAAGTATTTGACTTCATTGAGAATTTGATGGATCTTGTTTCCCAAAAAAGTGGACACACACAACACTTTTCATACAGTTTTAGAGAACTTACACTCCCTTAAGTCTGTGAACTAGACTCCAGTTTAAAATGTCCCAGACTAGATGAACTCCAGTATTTTCCTACCTTCCTACCTGGCAAGTGTTATGGCTCCATTCCCCAAATGTAACAATGAAATCTGAAGGTCAAATGTCAGGCTTTGGGTTTTCTTTCTTCAGATTTTACAATGTTTGACAAATACAGCATCAAAGTAAAAAGACAGTACAGTGAAATAGAACACTACCTTTAATTTGAGCTCTTTGTCACAAAAAGTCCAAATATCTAATTTTAAAAATCACTGGCTGGTATGGTGTCATCATAATAGGAAGACAGTGCAGGACTGAGCTGTTCCCAACACAGAGTTCCAGATTCCCTGATGGAGACACAAAATCAGATGCCACGTTGCCTATTAAGCATTCCTCCAAGTTTACAGAGCCTCTCAGTGTATTGCTATGACTTTTCAGCTGGCCTGGAAAAACGTCTATTTATAATTCTCTCATCATTTCATTCACTGCAAGTTGGAAAATGACCACCCAGGGTTACAAATCAGGGAGTAACTGGACTTTTGTTCTCTAAGGAAGGAGGGTGTATAATGTATCTATGTGCCTTGAACTCATGGTTATTCATTAGCTCCATAAATGTGAAGTGTGACTATCTTCAAATACCTTCTAGTGTACCCCACAAGTCCTATAACATTCCCTTCTATGTGAATTTGTCTCTGTCCATGGAATCAGGAACTCTGGAAGTATAGACTGTCTGCTGCCCTGTATAGAAGGGATATAGTGGTAATTCTGTGATCCCTGGGAAAGAACCTAATTGCCTGGAATGTCTTATTAATCTTCACTATACTTCATGCTTCTAGGCAAACCTTTACATTCATATGTGGGAAGATCTTAATGAAATTAGAAGTTGGACTGTTGAATAAAGACTAAGCATTCTTGACCAAGGTCTCCTTACCACTCATTGGCTTGGTTCCTTTGACAGCTCCCTCCATTGTTAAAGGGGAAAAGAGGGACTTAAATATCCTACTTTTTTGTTCTGCACTGCACTGAAACCTCCTTCAGTTCTAGTTGCTCCAGAAATGGAAATTCTCTACATGTAAAGCACACATGACATACAGTGTCTTATAGACACTCTGTGGTGTTAACTTTGACAATGGTTCCAGCCCTTAATGTTAAAATAAAAAGCATGTGTTGCAGTCAGGTTCGCATTGGTGGTAGAAATCACCCAACCAAGAGCAGCTTCTGGGAAAGAAAGAGGTTTATTTTGGCTTACAGGCTCAAGGGGGAAGCTCCATGATGGCAGGGAAAATGATGGCATGAGTAGAGGGTGGACATCATCCCCTGGCCAACATCAGGTGGACAAGAACAGGAGAGTGTGCCAAACACTTGCAAGGGGACACTGGCTATAACACCCATAAGCCTGCCCCCAATAATACACTGCCTCCAGGAGGCATTAATTCCCCAATCTCCATCAGCTGGGAACCTAGCATTCAGAATACCTAAGTTTGTGGGGGACACCTGAATCAATTGCGCGCACACAATTGAGTATAGGTGCATATGTCCCATTTGTACCTGTGTGGAAGCCAGAGGAAAATGCCTGGTGTACTCCTTTCTTTTCCTCACTTCCCTGAAGCAGAGTCTCTTATTAGACCTGGAGGTCTCAGCAATTTTCCTGTCTCTGCCGTGCTCCCCTCAGCACTGGGATTCCAGGCTTGCCCAGCCTTTTTATGTCCGTGTTGAGGGATGGAACTCAGTTCCTCGTGCTTGCGCAGTAAGTACTCTTACCCACTGAGTCATCTGCCCAGCACAGGCATTTTACTATTTGATAGTTTTTTTTTTTTAATCAGCATACAGAGTAATGGGTTTCATTATGCATTTTCATACTGTTTTGTTCTATTGATCCTCCTCTCCAGTTCCCTGCCCCACTCCTGCTGGTCTCCTTCCTATTCTTCCTTCTCTCTCTCTCCCTCCTTCCCTCCAAGATTTCTAGAGCGTTTAATACATCTTTAGGTACTTATTTGAGATTCCTCTGACTTTTTAATGCAAGCATTTAAAGCTATAAATGTTCCTCTTAGAACTGCTTTTCCTGCCAGGCATGGTGCCATATGCCTGTAATCCCAGCACTTCAGAAATGGAGGGAGGAAGTTCAGGAGTTTGAGGCCAGCCTGGGCTACATGAAAACTTGCCTCCACAATAAAACAAACAACAACAACAAAACTGCCTTAGCTGTATCCCAAAGGTTCTGACTGGCCATGCTTTCGTTTGCATTCAGTTCTTGGAATTTTTTAAAATATTTTTTATTTGTTTGAGAGAAAGAAGCAGACAGAAAGGCAGTGAGTGAGTATAGGCACAGCAAGGCCTCTTTCCACAGCCAGTGACTCCAGACACATGCGCCACTTTGTGCATCTGTCTTTACATGGGCACTGGGGAATCCAACCCAGGTGGTTAGGCTCTGTACACAAGCACCTTTAACCCCTCAGCCGTCTCTCCAGCCCCCAATTCTAGTAATTTTGAAATTTCCTTCCTGATTTCTCTAGTGTTAATTGTTCATCAAAGGTTATTATTCAGTCTCCAAGTATTTGTATAGTTGCTGTTGATTCTAATTTTATTCCATTGTTGTTTAATAAAAGAAATTGTTTTGATATTTCTATGTGAGTTACAGCTTGCTTTGTGGCCTATAGTGTGATCAATTTTAGAGGAAGTTCTATGGACCACTGAGAAAAATGTGCATTCTGTATCTGTTGAATAAAATATCTTGAAGAAATCCATTTGATCTATGGTATAATCTCACTCAGAAAGCTTGTTTTTATGTATTTTTTTTGTTGAGTTTGGAAGACCTATCAAAGGTGAGAGTAGAATATTAATATTGAAGTCTCCCATTATATTGGGACATATCTGATCTTTCATGCCTTTTAGTATTTGTTTTATAAAATCAGGAGCCCTAACGTTGATGCATAAATATGCATAATTTATTTAGTGTCTTGATGCATTGTTTCCTTGATTAATATATAGTAGTTTTATCTCTTCTGACTAGTTTTGGTTTGAAGTCTAATTTAGCAGGTATGAGAATGGCTGTGCCAACCTGTTTACATTTTCCATTTGCTTAGTGAGTGATTTCCATCCTTTGACTGTCAATTTTGATTCTTTTTTTTTTTTAAAAAAGATTTTTTAAAATTTTATTTATTTGAGAGAGAGAGAGAATGGGCACCCGAGGGCCTTCAGCCACTGTAAATGAATTTCAGATGCATGTGCCACCTTGTGCATCTGGCTTACATGGACCCAGGGGAATCAAACTTGGGTGCTTAGGCTTCGCTGGCAAATGCCTTAACCAATAAGCCATCTCTCCGGCCTTCAATTTTTAAAAAATATTTTATTTTATTTATTTATTTTGAGAGAGGGGGGCATATAGAAACAGAGAAAGAATGGGCACACCAGGGCCTCTAGCTACTGCAAACGAACTCCAAACGCATGTGCTACCTTGTGCATCTGGCTTTGCTTGGGTCCTAGGGAATCAAACCTGGGTCTTTTGGCTTTGCAGCCAAGTGGCTTAACTGCTAAACCATCTCTCCAGCCCCAAGTCCTCAATTTTGATCCTTAATGACTTTGATTTGTTTGTTTGTTTGTTTAATTTCTAGGCCAGATTCATCACCATTTTATTTTATTTTATTATTTCTAAATCTTATTACTAACAACATATTTTGTATCAATACGTCATATGCTAGCACCCTCTTTTCCCTTGTCCCTGCCCCCATGCCATTTGGGACCCTCCTCAGTGGGGTTGCAGGTATTTCCTGTGGGGTTGTGGTTAATGTGTTGTGGGAGCAGTAGTCAGTTATTTTGGGGGGAGGGAATGCCTCTGGGCATGATGTCTCAACCTGTGGCTCTTACAATCTTTCTGCCTCCTCTCCCGCAAAATTCCCTGAGCCGTGGTGGGTGAGTTTTAAGTCTACTTCAGTGATGAGCTCTTAGGAGCCTCTGGATCTCTGCTTTGGTGGGTGTTGAGTGTCCTCAGGGTCTGTCTCCAACATCCTGGTGCTGATTATCAGGTTCAGCTGGAAGCAGCACTCATACTAGTCTGCCCATTCCTCTGTGGGTTCAGCTGTGGCTTGGCAAGAGGTAGTTTATCTCCTCTGGTCTCACTACCTTCTGAAAAAGAACAGATTCTCCAACAGAGAGTGAAGTCAGCATAGTTTAAAAGGCATAAGTATTATTAAGTTAGGGAGAATTTGATGTATGTAACCCTTTTAGCCAAAGACTAGTGAGAACTCGACACTGGAGAGCATAATCTTTGTCTCCATAGGATTCTGATCTGGTTCTCAATTCCAAATATGGGTTCTTTTATACTGAGTGGATTTCAGCCAATCAGAAAGCTATTGGTTACCCACCAAGGCTGTGTACCACTATTGTACTGGTGTGTTCATCCTGTCAGGGTGTTTGCTTCTGAATAGCTTAAGACCTCTGGTTGGCCGTTTGTTTTGGAGACAACAGATATTTGTTTTATATTTTATTTTAATTTTTTAAATTTAGTTATTAGAGACAGAGAGGGAGAGAGAGAGAATGGGCGCACCAGGGCCTCCAGCCACTGGAAACAAACAACAGACGCATGCACCACCTTGTGCATCTCACTTACATGGGACCTGGAGAATCAAACTTGAGTCCTTAGGCCCTGCAGGCAAGTGCCTTAACCACTAAGCCATTTCTCCAGCCCAGACAACAGATATTTGGATCTTGTCTATGGATTAAAAGTCAATCTGTAGCTTTTAAATGATGAATTGAGGTCATTTGCACTTAAGGTTGTTTTTGGGAGGGGCTTGCTGTTTCCTATGGTTCTTTTGCTTGGACTATTGATAGTTCCTTTCTTCCTCCCCTGATAGTAATAGGGACTTGTTCACTTACTGTGCCAGACATGATGCATTCCTTCCCAGCTCTTCTTTGTCCATCTGTTCCTCTCATCCATTCTTCTTTCTTGCTTGCCTGGATGAGACGGCCTTTCCTCTTCCTGTGTATCTGTATAGTGTTCCTCTAAATCTTTTTTGCAGTATTGTTTTGGTTATCATGAATTGCCTTAGTTTGTACTTATATTGAAATGTTCTTATTTCTCCATTCATTTTTAAGAGATAACTATTATATGTAGCAATGTTGGTTAGCATTTATTTACATTCAGCACCTAAACTATGTTATTCCACACTTTCTTAGCTATTAGGGTTGCTGACAATAAATCTGATGTTATTCTGATATATTTGACTTTATATGTGAGTCAGTATTTTTCCTTTATACCTTTTAATATTGTTTCCTTGATTTATATTTTTTGTCATCTGAACTATGATATACCATGGAGATGTTCTTCTCTGGTCATGTCTACTTGTGGTTCCAAATGCCTCTTGTGTTTAGACATCCATATCTTTCTCTGGGTTTGGGATATTTTCTGCTATAATTCATTGAATAAGTAGTCTATGCTTTTAGACTATTTTACTTCCTTCTACCCTGTGGGTTCTTAAGTTTGGTCTTTTGAACATATCCCAGAGTCCGTGGAAGTTTTGATCATACTTATTATCTTTTATTTATTTGCAAGCAGGGAAGGGGAAAGAGAGAACAGGCACATCAGAGCCTCTTGCCACTGCATACAAACTCCTGACACATGTACCACTTTGTGCGCCTGGTTTTATATGGCTACTGGGAAATCGAACTCAGGCTTTCAGTCTTTGAAAACAAGCACCTATAACTGCTGAGCCATCTCTCCAGCCCCTTTTCTCTATCTCTCTTTGAACATATTGTGGCTTAACCTTGTCCTGCATCCTTGAAGTTCATTCTTCTGCTTGGTTTTGTCTGCCAATGGTTTCTACCGTGTTTTGTATGGAATTGATTAATTCTTCCATTTCTAAAATTTGAATGGTTCATTTATAGTCTCAATTTTCTTGCTAAAGTTTTCCTTTGTTTTTAAATTTCTCTTTCAAATTACTCTTTCATCAACTTTGCTAACTTTCTTTTCTGGGTCTTGAGTTGACTTCCTTACTTCATTCATTTGTTTACTTGACTCCTTTATATGATTATTGATCCTTTTTAAAAATAGGACTCAGCCTAGAATGGTGGCGCAGCCTTTAATCCCAGCACTTGGGAGGCAGAGGTAGGAGGATCACCATGAGTTCAAGGCCACTCTGAGACTACATAGTGAATTCCTGGTCAGCCTGGGCTAGAGTGAGACTCTACCTCGGAAAATAATAATACTAATAATAAAGGACTCATGAGGGGCTGGAGAGGTGGCTCAGCAGTTAAAGGTACTGCTTGCAAAGCCAGGTGGCCTGGGTTTGATTCCCCAGTACCCAGGTACAGCCAGATGCACAAAGTGGCATATACATCTGTCATTTGCAGTGGTAAGAGGCCTTGGCATGCCCATGCTTTCTCTTTCTCTCACTCTCTCTCTCCGCATTCACTCTTAAATAATTAAAAAAAATTTTTTTTAAAGTAGGGTTTTGATACTTGTCTGGTCTCTTCTTTTCTTTGGATTCTAGTATCAAGTAGTTGTGAGCTTGTAGAAGCATCACAGTCAGTCCTTGTCTCATGTTGTGCACTGTGTTCTGAACGCCTGTTGATTTTCCCCTGTCTACTTCTTGTGCGTGTTTATGTGAGCACTCCTGCTGAGTTATCTTCACTCGGATTTATACTTTCTACTTATATTTATGGAGAAAGCCAACTGCCCTAACAAATGTAATAACTTGACAGAAGTCCTAGTGATATAAAAATTTGGGGATCTAATACACTGTTGGGTGGGCACTTACTCAGGAACTGAGGTACCAGAAGGTCACAGTTACACAAAATTTGTGCTGAGTCAGTAGCATGTGGATTCTTGTTTTATGAATTTCGGTGAATGAAATCCACAGACCAGCAGATAAGATTTGAAAGGTTTTACTATAGCTTAGGAGAGGGAGAGCTTAGAGAGACAGCACGCAGAGCTACAGGAAAGGAATGAAGTACAAGGCAGGAGCAGGGTTCCTAGAAAATGAGGAAGTCCACCTAGAGACCCAGATTGGGGATTTTTGTGGACAGGTTAGTCCATCCCTGATACCACGTGTCTGGGTAGGGGTCAGGATTTCTGGAATGGGCAGTCTTGCCAGGACTCATAATCCTCCAGGAAGGGTGTAACCTTCTTGGAAGAGGGGGTATTACGTCTTCTAGGAAGTGGAACTCCTCTAGGGGAGCAGAGATAAGAAAAGGCCAAGCCCCTCTGACATTTCTGACCTATAGCAAAGTGGGATGAGCTAGATTCTCCCCATACAGGCTCAAAGGCATTCCTTGCTTCTACTTTCAGGGGGAGTGTCCCCCTAAGCTGCTCAGCAGTGTCACCTTGCAGCAGCTACTTGAGTGCTTCACGTGCGTGCCTAATAAGGTCAAGAGACAGCAGAGCTGGGTGCTGGCTGGAGAAATGTAGCTTATCATTTTTAGAGCTAAGGGTATCAATATGTAAGTAAAAGAGGGAGAGAATGGAAAAGGGGAAAAGAGAGAATGAGAAGGAAAGTATGTGGCTTAGAGGTGTGAGAAGTAAGAGAGAAAGTATTGTAGATTAGCATAGAGAAAGAATATACAGTCATAGAAGCCTTTTCTGGAGATCGACAAGTTAAAACATAACCAACGGTTAAAGTGCAAAAATGGAAATAAAGTTTTAAAAAGCAATAAAGTAAATTGGAGGTATTATGACCTCAGTATCTCTTCCTAATTGGTGTCCCCCTTTCTTCTATTGACATTTGTAGCAGTCTCCACAGGGGTGGGGGTCCAGCCCTTACTGAGCCAATGATGGTCCTTTGAAAACTAGAATTAAGGACAGGCTGTCTTGGCACCCAGGCTGGCCATCTCTCTGCTTCGTGACTGATAAAATTCCTCTAACCTCTTAAGTGTGTTGACAGTTCCCACCCTCCAACCCCATTCCACTGACTATTTATTCCTGTGTTTGTTCCTCACAGACAACGTGATCAACGGGCAAGATTATGAAGTGATGATGCAGATTGACTGCCAGGTGATGGACACCAGGATCCTCCACATCAAAAGCTCCTCCATTCCTCCTTACCTCCGGGATCAGCAGAGGAACCAAACCAGCACCTTCTTTGGTTCCACTCCAGCAGCCACAGAGGCAACCCACGTTGTCAGCACCATCCCGGAGTCATTACAGTAGCACCCTGCGGCTACGTTGAAAAGCTACCAGTGGGTTCCTGCCAACCCAGAGAGCCAGTGAGAGGAGTGTAGCTTTCTGCCTTGTTGGTAGCAAGCAGAGAACTGCCTCCTACTACAACTCAAGGGAGAGAGAGAAGCTGCTCAGGGTTTTACCATCTACCCATCCATGTGGAAAGTGCTAGAATTTATGTGCATGAGAACAGTTCTCCCGTGGTAAATGCAGCCTGCATCTTCCAGTGTTATTGTATTTTGTTTGTTTTGTTTTTACCATTTCTTAACTGCTTTCCTGCTGTATTTGCTTTTTGTTTAAATAGTTATCTTTTGAATAAGAACCACTTTTTTGTGGCCATTTCACGTACTGGTACAGTAAAGTGATTTTTATTTAAAACTTTAGAACCCAGATGCTCACGTAGTTCCCACTGATTGGATTTCTCTCTTCCTTGCACTCAAACCTATTCTGGAGATTGTGCTTCAGAAAACAAATTTCAAAATTAGAACAGGTAAAAATATGCCACAAAAGCTTAGAGCTTTGGGTAAAGGGTATTATCCCCAGTTGGCAAAGTCTATTTTCACTCATGATTTGTGGTCTAACCTTGAAACAACTGTGTGTGTTGGGTTGGGAATCAGGGAATGGGCCATACGCTCAACGGAAGGCAAGGGAAGGAAGAATCACTGGTGGAATGTTGAAAGAAATCCTTCCACTGATACATGTGTTTAAACTTCAAAAGTTTGATATGATTTCAGTTTAGGATTACAGACACAGCTACTGTTTATTTCCAGTACTCTAAGCCACTCAGCTTATAGACATGTCTTCAGTTGTCTAATCAGGTGAAGACCCTTCAGGACCACAGGGCAGACCCTTCAATTTCATTATGAATTCCCTCCCCGCCCCACCCCACTCCAGCTAAGGAGCATGGAGGTGACATCAGGTTAAGCAAGGCAAGAACCTTTTCTCTGAAGGGTTGTTGAAGTGCACAGGCAGCATGATTCCTGCCGAGGGCATGTAGCCCATATTGTGGCAATAATTTTCAGTTTCTTCAGTGAGAAGATAGTGAAGAAATTAACTTTTTGTTGTTCCCTGGTAAAAAAGAAAAGAAAGCTATATTCATATATGTCTTAAATATATTTTGCCTGATTCATTTACCATAGTAAACAGCTAAATTACATTATATGTACATTTCACAAATTCACAAAAATACATCTCAGGCTAGGATGGCCTTTCCGATGTGCTTTCCAGGGTCTGAAGTAAGTATTCCTCCTTCCTGAAACTCTGGAGGTTTTTGACTGAATTAACTTTGCAAATACTACCTTTTTGCCCCAGTTGACTTGTCTTTGGCAGACTTCTGTCCTTTCTGTTCCACACCATAGCCACCAGTTCCTCATCCTCTTTGCAAGGGAAACGGAAAGGAAAGGAGAGGGCCACCTCTCAAGGGTAGATGTCCTTCATTCCTTTTCTGCCTCTGAGACTGTTAAGCCTGGCTGCTCCGTGTAAAGATCCCCATCAACTCTCTGGACACTAATGCCTCTTGAGCTAGTCAGGAGCTTCCCAGAGAGCCGAGTTTAACACTGGCCGTGAGGGGCTCCTGCTCCGTCTTCGCCAGTCTGGAGTTGCAGGTGTTAGCAAAGTCCTGGGTGACTTAGAGACAGGAACTGTTTTCTCTGGAGACCACTCAGCATGGCTGCCACGGGGTAGAAAGGCAATGCCTAGAGATGCTTTAGGGACAGGCATGTAGGTGAGAGGTGGGACATGCAGTGGCCCAGCTCCTTCCTGTCTGTGAAACAGCCAACAGGAAGCTGTGACTGTGGCTAGTAGGCAGTGGCAACATGTTCATTCCTACTGCTGAAACGGTCACACGTTGGCATAGTAGACAGGAGCACAGTGTCTAGAGGATTGTAATGGAGCCTCACTCTTCTCATCTGTGAACCACACAAGAAGAAACCATCCCTTGGGTTTTTTTTTTTTTTTTCTTTGACACCATTTTTTTGTTCCCAGCTTTTCCTGTGCTCATTGTACCAACTTCTTAAACTGAATACTTCAGTGGTGACACATTTGCCAAGGCCCATGCCTCCACAGTTGGGAGACTCAGCCAAATAGCAGGCAGATGTTAGGGTGGCCACAGCCAGCCAAGGAGCCGGAATGGGCACCCAGAAGCAGTGTGGGAGCATCGCCTTTTCTGCACTCACTAGCCCTTCAGCTTCTTGTCATTGCCTGTTCCTAAGTCCAATTTGTGGGAGGAAGAACAGGATTCTTCTCAGGGTAGAGTTTCAGGAAACAAGTGAATGTCAACTGACTCCTACTTTGTAAATTGTTGACATAACTATGATCCCTATGCACAATAACTTTTCTCTGGATGTCTGTGTGCTAGCTAGCACCAGGCCTGGTAGGAAGGGGGAAGCTGCTATGCCCGGGGTATAAATTAATCAGGCTCTTGGGTTTGATTTTCTGGTAGATTGCCTTTTGGGTTTCTATCCTAGAAGTGTGAGAGCTATATGTACATATACATATGTATTTTTTTAATTTATTAACTTTTGAAGCAGATTAAGCAAGCTTGTGAGAAAGTTAGATAACGTCCCAGCAGAAGTCAGTCCGCCTCCTCTGAGGTGTTTCTGGGCACTTGAGCTGGTGACACTGCAGTGCTGGGAAGTGGTGGTGGAGACTGACGGGCAGTCTTTCACCTGTGTGCAGGTCCCAAGTTTTTAGGCTTTATGGAAGTAAGTGCATGTTTCTGTCTGCTAGCCACTGAGTCAAACGTTTGGAGATATTACTCTTTGGGTTAGTTCATACAACAATAGCACAGGGTCATGGCATCCATAGAATGTTCGTGTAAACTAACTGTCAAGTTAGGAGTTAATGGGAAAGAGTGCTCTTGAGAAGGGGTCTCCTGGGGCTGGGGAGATGGCTCAGTGGACAAAGTGCTTGTCATAAACAAGGTCCTGAGTTTGGATCCCCAGCACCCAGGTAAAATGCCAGATGTGGTGGCATGCACCTATAATCCCAGCATTGGGAAGACCAAGACAGGAGGATTCCCAGGCTCATTAGCGAGTTTGACTAGTCCAGTTGTGAGACACCATCTCAAAGAATACCATGAAGAGCAATTTAGTAAGACACCCAGGGTTGACGTGTGGCCTGCACATACATATGTACACACATGCACACAGATACATGAACACTCAACACAAACCACACATGCACATACAAAAAACAGTGTCTTGTTTGCCATGCCTGTAGTTAGCAGCTTCACAATAAACTATTGGGCAAAGTGTGTGTTTTTGGAAATATAGAGCACCGTTAGCATAAACACATACACAAGCCTCTAATTTATTTGCTATCTGAAGTTCCAGCACAAAGCTGGCACCGCTGTGCCTTCTATTGTTGGCACAAGTAGACATGGAAGTATTTGAAAACAACGATATTAAATGAGTCATTCTTCAGTGTTCCCAATAAATATTACTTAAAACAGAGAAGGAACTCGGCATTCAAACTGGTTTCTCTCTCATGTTTAGAGACATTGCTCTGGTTAAATTTTGTTGGCTCAAATTTCCTCCCTGAGCATTTGATCCCAGTAGTCACAGCAACAAGACATGGCTACTATGGCTAAATCATTTTAAATTGGAGAACTTGCAAGCTCTTCACAACTTATGCTATTTTTAAATTCTTGCCATTTTACTAAGCTCAGGTTGTGAAACGTGACAGAAAGGTACCATGGCCAGGGATGGGGAGGTAGGGGGGTGTACCAGTAATCATAGTTGACTTTCTAACACACTGGAAAGTTTCAAAACAATATCCACTTTCAGTAGCATGCTGGAAGTAACTGCTTTTACTGTCATGACCTAGAGAGCCAGAGTCTGACCCATGCCCCCTTGAAGTCTGACCTCATGGGAATTTCCTACCCGTGAGAGCCTTCTTTCCACTGCATCCTGAGGGGCTGGCCCAGCTTCCTTGAGCAGGCACGTGGGAGCTCAGCTCAAGGAAACCGTGCTCATACTGTTGGCGCTGCCGCAGGAATTAACCTCTCAAATAGTTTGCTGCCACCAGAACTGATAGAGGCTCATTCCACCTACAGACCTCGTATTCCTTACTGAAATGTTATTTTCATCAGTTCTAGGTCATTCTAATTTATATCAGTTATGATCTTTGCTGCTAATATAAAAACACCAATTATAACTTTAACCACAGGAAAAAAAACAAGAATATAAGGCTAGAAGAAGAATGAAATGTGACATTTTCTTTATTTTGGTAGCATTTGGAAGGGAAAATTCCTGTCTTCCTCCCCACCTGCATGGATTGTTGTTAGTTTTCTAAGGTAACTGAACACTGTTCTACCCAGAAAGATAGTGCAAAGTCCAAAGAGAACTACGAGCATAGAAAAAGTGCAATTTTCTCCTGCCTGAAAAAGAAATCAGTGTCTTCCTATTAACTTGCTTTTTTAAAAAATATTTATTTATTTGAGAGACAGGCACAGAGAGAGAGAATGGCACACCATGGCCTCTAGACACTACAAACAAACATCAGACACATGCTCCACCTTGTACATCTTGCTTACGTGGGTACTGGGGAATTGAACCAGAGTCCTTAGGTTTCCCAGGCAAGCACCTTAATCATTAAACCATCACTCTAGCCCTTAACTTATTTTAATAACTAAGCATAAAATATAATTTATTTTGGATAGTATTAGAACTTTCAGTAGTTCTAATAGGTGTGTTCTCTGTCAGGTACAACAGAATTCATAGTTACAAAGTGATAAAAAGTATGTGGTTAGGAAGTTTGATGACTGGCCAGTGTCACATAATGGAAACCCTTCTTGGCTTACTTTAAGCATTAGCGATTTGGTGCATTAAAAGAATTATATATTAAGGAGTGAATAACCCATAGATTTTTTCATTTGTTAAGGTCAACAAACACCACATTGGTGCTCTTTGCCCCCAGTGAAGTTGGTGACCATTAGTTAAATATACCAGGAAGTTTGGCATATCTCCCAGATTGCTAATGCTAGATTGAGTTAGCACACGGACTTCACAGCACATGTATATTCTTCTTCCTTGGCTCTAGTTTCTTGGCAGTCACCAGGACAGAGGACATAATAAAGCTGCTAAGCCTGTTAGCCAGAGAGATCCTAATTTCTCACCTCATCAAGCTGACAGGTGAGATTCAGCTAAGGCCCGTGACGACGCATCCTTGGAGCTGTTGAAACTTGAGGAGATGCCATTTCCCAGGGTTTTCTTCCTTCAGCTGTACCTATGCTCATTTAAGAATGTGTGGAAGATGTGCAGGAAAGGTATACGATTCTCTTGTAACAATTATGTTGGTTTACAATACATAAACAATGATAGCAGACTATTTCATACTTTCCAGCAAATCTACATAATGCAATACCTGTTCTTCTCTAAAATCCAAATAAAGAATTTTTAAATTTGCTTTGTTCTGTATACAGAGAGATTAAAAAACAAGTAAATCTTCGTTGTTAAGTGGCTTGTAATGGGGAAGGAAGCCTAAAGAGGGTTTGTGGTTGGTGTCACTATTTAGATGAAACTATTGAACTCTCTCCCATTCATATCTCCAAACTGGCTAAGCAAAAATTTCCTTTACTATCTCCAAATATTTGAGCTACAATCTCATCAAAGAAAAAAAGTTATCTAAGCCAGGTGTGGCCAGCACTTGGGAGGCAGAGGTAGGAGGATTGCCATAAGTTCGAGGCCACCCTAAGACTACATAGTGAATTCACGGTCAGCCTAGGCTAGAGTGAGAACCTACCTGGAAAAAAAAAAAAGTTATCCAAAACGTATATTTTATCCTTCTACATCATCAGGAAACCAGGTTCCTCAGAACAGATCCAGTCTTCAAAGGCCTCTTCACAACTTGGGAGGGCAGTGCCACATGTATGAAGCTAGTCCCTACAGACTGACACACCCAGATTATAAATGTCAGGAGTAATTTGTGCTGGCATTTACTGAACACCCAGTGAATTCCTCAGAGTGATTCAAGTTCATTTTCCTATTACAGTCCCTTCTACAGAGTTACACAGTTAGGAAGTAGTGGAAGCAATATTTGGACCTAGTAATTTGGCTCCATCACATAGATATGAACTACTATGTTCTTCTTCCTCCTGAGGCATAGATTCCTGCCCTGACAAAGCTCAGAGTCTACAGCCAAATACATAAATACACAAAAGTATAATAGCATCAGGATTTTCTTAATGGCTGTGTTAGTCAACTTAATGTGTCTGTGACAAAACACAAGACAGATATCTGAGTAGGAAAGATTTATTTTGGCTCATGGTTCTGGAGGTTTCAAGTCCATGGTTGACCCTGTTGCTGCTGGGCCTGTGGTGGCAATGTGCAACATGGCAGAGGCACAGGACAAAAAAACACTCTTCAGAGGAAGCCAAGGGGATGTGAGCAGGGGCTGGGCTGCCACTCTCCCCTTCCCGGGCACGCCTGCCCTCTACTACGTTGCACCTCCTCAAAGTCCTATCTTTTCTCAATAGCTCCACAGGCCAGTAACCCAGCCTTTAACACAAACCCTTTGAGGGACACTCAAGATTCAAACTGCAGCAAAGGCACTTTGTTTCAGGAGGTATCTTTAGAAAGTGAGACACCCATCTAGAATGAGAGCTCAAATCTCCCCTCCTACAGAGAAGGTTAGAAGAGGTTTGAGGTTAAAAAGTTGAAAAGCACTCAAATAAAAATAAACAAAAAATTTAAAAAATATTTAGAAAGGACTGGAGAGATGGCTTAGTGGTTAAGCACTTGCCTGTGAAGCCTACGGACCCCCGTTCAAGGCTCGATTCCCCAGGACCCACGTTAGCCAGATGAACAAGGGAGCGCACGTGTCCGGAGTTCGTTTGCAGTGGCTGGAGGCCCTGGCATGCACATTCTCTCTCTCTCTCTTCCTCAAATAAATAAATAAAAATAAACCAGAAAAAAAATTTTTTTTAAGTTGAAAAGCAGAAAAGAGAAATCAGAACCAAGTGACAAGGCTGGAGACCATATTCTCCAGACAGGAGTCTCGGGCACACGCAGGAGAGCCACAGAACTTTCATAAGCTGTGATGCTGAAATCTAGACGTTCCTCATTGTTCCAACCCTTTAGTAAAAGCTGCCAGATACGCAACGCAGCTTCCTATCACTGTTGTTCTGGGGAGTGAACCTGGGGTGGGCTCAATGTGGTATAAACTGATAAAGCATACGGAGAGCCCAGCAAGACAAGCAGCACACTACAGAGTCAGCGGGAGCAACAGAGGAAAATAAGAGCACTGTAGCCCCCCCGCCCCCACTCAACCCACCGTCCCCACCACATCCTTATGGGCTTGGCCCCTGGGACTTCGCACTGAACGTGGGATATAGGTCAAGCCAAGTTTTGAATCTCAAGGGATAACCACAAATGACTTGGGTTGCACAACAAGTGGTGTCATAAAATAGAGGACTCTTTTAGAATAGCCCTGCAGTTTCTCTAACTGCTCTTCTTTGGGTGCGATTCAGAGCCCTCCAATGTTTTGCTTGCCGCAAGACAGCTGTAGCTTACTTCACTCGCATCACATTAGTTCGGTGTGATCTGTATAAGTGCCGGAAGAGAATCCTTATGTTCAGTTAATGGTAATAGCTTGTGCTTATAGAAGACTTAACTTTCTGCCACACGTTGTGCTAAGGCTTTACAAGCATTAACTCATTTAAGCTTAAAAGCATCCTTAATCATAGACATGCATGTCATTCGCCACACATCACAGGTGAAGAAATCGGCAGAAGAGAAGGATCATCGTGCCCGGGATCTGACAACTAGTGCACAGCGAAGCTGGGACTTGACACTAGGTGTGTGATTCTTCTAGCTTACATAGGCATTCCTCCTCTGACGTCATAGAGGATGACGACAGGAGACGAAGGCGGGAGAAAGAACCCAGACCTCCCAACACGGGCAACCAGTGTGTTGAGGGAAGAGGAGCACAGCTAAGAGGCAAGGTCCAGCAGTGCCCGAGTTTGCTGTGAATGATGGCTTTATGGTTAAGGTGCTTGCTCGCAAAGCCAAAGGACCAAGGTTCAGATCCCCAGTCCCTACACGAAGCCAGATGCACAAGATGGCACATGCGTCTGGAGTTTGCTTGCAGTAGCTGGAGGCTCTGGTGCATGCGTTCACTCTGTATATCTGCCTCTCTCTTTCTCTCAGAAATAAATAAAATTTAACAAAAAGACACCCCCTCAATGTGGGCTGTATGCAGAGCCCACGCTGGCTGTACCACGTCTCCTAGATACGTCAGCCTTTGTGGTCTTATCTTGGATGTTACCTATGGAGCAAAGATAAGATGGGCTCATAACTGAAAAAGATCGTTTCCAGTCGTTTACAGGTACAACCCACATTTCTGTGAACAGTCACCAGGGTACAAAGGAGGAACTCAAAGCCTTGATAGCCATCTCTGATTATCATATTATCTGTGTCTAGTCTGACTTCCAAAGGCCCATTGCCAGAGCCCTCGAGGGACTGTTTCTTGGTTTCCCCACAGACAGTGGGCTAGCAGCTGTGGCCCTGCAATGTAAACCTTTTCACAGACTTAAGTGCTACCGCAAGCTCACACAGCTACTGTTGAACTGTGGGAAACTGCAGACGCACGAGACAATGAGCTTGTTCTCAACCATGTTTGAATAATATCTCTTTCCTGGGCCTATGTGGTCATCCTCTGTCCCCACAGAAGAGTAAAGATAACTTCCTCCGAAAGAGGTTACAATTTCTGGTCATCCTGGAAAAATAAAGCTAGTCACGAGCTGCTCTTGGGGATGGCAGAGTCTTGGTACGACCGCAGAGCTCACCCGCCTGGCTCCTGGTTCCAGGATGTAAAGTGGTGCACTTCGCCACATTGCCCCTGGTTTCCTGGACTTGCTGGACTTCCCTGCTAAGTGACACACATCAGACCCGCACCCTGGCCCCCTCCAGCCTGGCAGCCTCTTGGAAGACAGAATTCCATCAGATCACCAGCTGGAGGGAACTGAAAGTCATCTTTACTTCAGCCTGCGCAGGAAGGGCGCTGGAGCATTTAGCCTCTCACTGTAAAAGGTTCTTTCGTCTCCAGTCAGGTGACTGCCCCGAGAAGCACGTTGCCACTCGCAGTATACTTGGAACTGATTCATCTCCCCGAGGTTTGCAATCTGGTTCAGGTCAGCAGGGCAGGAGCCATCCAAAGGAGAGAAGTGCTTATGGAAATTAAGTGGACTTTTTGGAAATGCCTTGTTTTGGTCTGGAGAGATGAGTTAGTGGTTAAGGCACTTGCCTTTGAATCCTAAGGACCCAGGTTCAATTCCCTAGTACCCACTTAAGCCAGATGCACAAGATGGTGTATGCATTGTTTGCAGTGGCTGGAGGCTCTGACACGCCCATTCTCTGCCTCTTCCTCTCCCTCTCTCTCTCAAATAAATAATATTAAAAACATTTGTTTTTTTTAATGTTATTTATTTGACAGAGACAGAGAGTATGGGGATGTCAGAGCCTCTAGCCACTGCAAACGAACTCCAGATTCATGTGCCACTTTGTGCATTTGGCTTTACGTCAGTACTGAACCCAGGCTGTCAGGCTTGCAAGCAAGGGCCTGAGCCATCTCTCCAGCCCCCCTTTTTTTGTTTCTTTTTTCTTTTTTTCTCAATTTTTATTAACATTTCCCATGATTATAAAAAATATCCCATGGTAATACCCTCCCTCCCCCCATTTTCCCCTTTGAAATTCCATTCTCTATCATATCCCCTCCCCATCTCAATCAGTCTCTCTTTTATTTTGATTGTCATCATCTTTTCCTTCTCTTATGATGGTCTTGTGTAGGTAGTGTCAGGAAAAATGTTTGTTTCAAAAAATAAATAAAAAAGAAAAACCTTATTTTTTCTTTCCCAATGCTCACCCCTTCTGCAGTTGTTTGTTAAATACTTGTCAGCCATGTAGAAAAACAATCTCCAAAAGGTCAGAAAGCCAGTGTCTTGGCACTGTGTTAGCCCAGGAGTGCTGTGTGTGGACATGCTGAGAGCATGGGCTTTGGGCATATTAAGCTGGATCACTATCTTAAGTTGCCTTGTTGAGCCTTTACAGCCACAAATGTACATTATCCTTCCATAAGTATGCGCAGTAGACTGGCATTTGTCACGTGTTTGCATGTCACCATATGCAAATATTCAGAGCACTAGCCATGCAGATCACGCAGGGCCCAGCGCTGACGCATGACTGCCGGAGACTGAGGGCCAGCCTGCCTTCCCTTGACAGATCTCCTTAGCTTTGCCCTCTCTTCCTTTCTTCAGTTCTTTCTACTGCTTTTTCACCATGTCTTCAGTCTTCTGAATTAGAAATGGATCCAGAGAGAGATGTAGACCACTGGGTCTGTAAATAAAGTCCCCACACTCGGAGCTTGCTAGAAACATGACATCCCTGGCCCCATCCCATTTCTACTGTGTCAGACTCTGAGGCTGGGCCCAAAGACCTGCTTGCACAAGCCTCCCAGAAGATTCACATAGGATTTTGAGCGCCACCTCTTTAGCTATCAGAGAGGCCGGAGTTAAGGATATAGGCTCCCAGTAGAGGCAGCCTTCCTGCAGCTGCCATTGCTAGCAGGGAGGGGCTGGCGAAGTGCTAGTAGAGAATTTTAGTTCACAGGACTCACCTGAGTATCCGGTCTCCTATCCCTGTTGCTTCGCCTGGCCTCCTGCTGCTCCGGAGCAGCGATCAGGACTACTCTATCAGATGTGTGTGCTCAGCCAGCAGCAAGCATCGCTGGCTTGGGGGTCTGCATCCAGGAAGGACACACAAGGCTACTTGTTCGCCCACAGATCTGAGACTCTCCTGGGTACTGGGCTCCTGAGAGGCCCTGCTTGAACCATTACCCTCTGCAGAGGAATGAGGCCAGCTGTCCCCCCCCCCCCCTCCTGGATCAGGGTTTTCTCATGTGGCCGGAGAATTCTCATGCACCTGTCAGAGCTCCTGGGCCCTCTGGGTTCTCTCTGTACAGATCTCAAGCCTCATTTGTGCCCCCAGGATACAAGGGGCTTATTCAGTTGCCCACGGGCTCTTAGCTCTGTGTTGGTTTTTCCCAGTCTTTGGTATATGTTGGAATCACCTGGGGATCTTTAAAGCCTGCTGGTGTCTGACTTCCTCCCCTATGTATTCTGACTTCATTGGCACAGGGTGTGACTTGAGCATAGTAGCGTTAGATTTCCCCAGATGAATCTGATGTACGGAAACGTTTGGGGCCAGGAGCTGTGTATGTCTTCTGAGGCCTGGCTCTGGTGTTTCTGGAGCGTCACAACCTGAGATGCTGAGGGCGGAGCAGGGTTCCAGGGACAAGAAAAGCTGTGTTTAAATGATTAGTCAAGAAAACATCTGGTGAAGGGGGTGGGGAGAGATAGGAACGGCGCGACCACCATTGGGTTCATCTGTGGCGATGACGTCAGACATTCCTCTGCCATGCTAGAACAGGAAACAGTGAAAATAACCATGGCTGTGAGAATGGAACTTTCTGTGGAATGGCATGTTCTTGGAAGGAAAGGAAGCAGGAATGAGAGGAGAAAAAAGAGGAGAGCTAGGAAGGCCCGGGACAAAAAAGGAAGGTGAAATTCTGTCCCCAGGCCACTGGCCTCTGAGGAGCTGAAACGGAAGAAGATGCAAACAGACATGCAGAGGAGAGAAGAGGTTTGGGTTGGCTTGAGGGAATGAATGAAAGAGACAGCTGCTGGCCCAGGAAAAGCCAGAAGCAGCACAGGAAGAGATAAGGCAGAAGGGAGAGAAAGAATCCACTGCTGAGAAAACAAAAGAGAAGCAAGTGCAGAGGGTGATCCACCCACCCAGCCGTGGGCTCCTAGCCTGCTGGAGGAGACTTCCAGGAGGAGACGAAGGGTGCGGGACTACTCTCCAGGGAAAGGATAAGACCCACGGTCCCTTCGTTCCCTTCTCGGGCTCCTGAGGAAGGACCGTGGGCCTCAGGGGTGGCAGGGACAGAGACCAAACCCTTTGTCTTGGAACTCTCTGGAAAGGCAGCCATGCTGCAATGGCAGCCTAGGGGAAGTGCCTGAGAGGCAGGCTGGCTTCAGACAGGGTCTAGCTTCCATGTATGTTTACAGGGGCGTGGAAAAGACAGTATCAGGCACTGGAGAGCAGTTAAGGCACTTGCCTGCAAAGCCTAAGGACCCAGGGTTGATTTCCCCAGGACCCACGTAAGCCAGATGCACAAGAGGGCGCATGCATCTGGAGTTCGTTTGCAGTGGCTGGAGCCCTGGCATGTCCATTCTCTCTCTATCTGCCTCGTCCTCTCTCTCCCTCTCTCAAATAAATAATTTTTTTTTTAAACAAGGAAAGGCAATGACACATGGGGGATGGGGAGACCCGACTCTCAGCCTGACAGGGACATGGGCAGGCAGGCCCCATCTTCCCTAGGGAGGCCATCCAAGGATGAGGCAGGCGTGAGGCTCTCTCTCTCATCCCATTCCAGGCTTAGTGCTCCCGGCCATTTGAAGATACTTTCCCGGGAAGAGCCTTGAGGCTGTTGGGAACTCATCCTCAAGTGCTTCAAGCTGCTGAAAGCATCTGTGAGCCAGGGCCACTCTTGAGGGCATGGCAGGCCCCTCCGTGCTGTTGCTCGGGCTGCAGTCTCCCGCTGGCTTGCTCTGCAGCTCGGTTTGGACGCCCCTGGGATTCACTGCAAGACTTTGGGCGCTGCAGCCTTCGTGGCCTCAGCTTTTCCAGTCAGCTGCCTCCTGTGGGAGAGCAGTCCAGTTCCTGGCAGGCCTCCCAGCTCTCCGCGCTGCCTCCTGTCCATGGTGGCCACAGAAGAACAAAAGGCAGAGTTGGAAAGTCAGCAAAGGCCGAGGGCTGTCCACAGCCATTGGCCCTTTGTATTTCAGGAGAGAAGTAAGGAGTGGTGACTCTGGGTTTGGGGGTTAACAGCCCGTCTCCTCGGAGTCATAGAGGGTAGGGCAGTTTGTCCTTAGCAAACGCTGTAGCCATAAGGGCATCCCTGTAAGCCTTTGTGCTCTGAAAAGGCACCATGCAGGGGAGTCGCCCCAGCAGAACAGAAGCGGCCATTGTGAGGTGAAGGAGTGAGCGTGGGGCCGTGGTCTGTGGGGGTGGAGGAATTCCTCTGCCTGCTATGAGGGCGAGAAGAGCAGAGCAACGCAGGGGGTCACTGGAGCGCGGGAGGGTTCAGGAATTGTTGAGAGGGTCAAAGGTCATACTGGGTGCGCAGAACCAGAGCTCTCTGGTAGCAGCCGGCACGTCAGCATGGCTGCCCTGCCTGAGCACTGACGGGAGCAGAGATGTCCTTCAGCAGTCAGGCTGAGGAGCAAAGCACACACAGGCACAAGTAGCTCGGAGGTGGCCAGATTGGTATGTGCTAGGACGCAGGTTGTGGGGACCCAGAAGAGATGGGGTTCTTTCTGTGGGAGTTGGGCTTTAGGTGAGGCCTGGAGGGAAGGGGAGAACTTGATCAATGGTGACTGGGAGGGACAGCCAAGCAAAGGCACAGAAGGAGCACTCAGGGACCAGGTGAGCCCATGTGGCAAAGGTTTCTTGTGCCAGGGAGGAGTAAAACTGGCTGGTGGACATGGTATTGCATTTCACATGCCACTCTGGTGCCGAAACTGATCCTGAGCAATCACGCAGGATTCAAATGGTTCCTTGAACTTGATGCTCTTTCTCACAAGTCGTTCTTCAAGGAACCTGATCCCTGAGAGAAACTATGCATGTGTCGTGGAGCCTGGCTCTTCGCCAGTGGCCCAAAGTCCTAGGGATCCCTTCCCATCTGCACCCTGAAGGCCTGGAAGTTCCTTTCAGTGGCTGTTTGACTTGAGGAAAGGCCAGCATTGGCCTAGGGAGATGGCTCACGTGGTAAAGTGCTTGCCTTGCAAGCATTAGGACCTGAGTTCAATCCCTAGAACCTCGTAAAAACTGCCAGGCTTGGTGGTATACGCTTGTGGGCTGAGTGCTGAGAAGGCAGTGCTGAGGCTGCCTGGCCAACCAGGCTAGCCTAATGGGTGAACTCCAGGTCACTGAGAGGCCTGTCTTTGGAAAGTTGGGTCGATGAGGGTGGGGAGATGGCTTAGCGTAAGAGCGTTTCCACACAAGCGTGAGGGCCTAAGAGGGCTTGGGACACACTCGAGTAGGACCCTCTAGTGCACCCATATAACCAGCCAGGTGAGGCAAAGTGAGTACCTGTAGCCCCAGTCTTGTGTGGCGTGGAGACCAGAGAATCGCTGGGGCAGCTCTGGGTTGAGTGGGAGACTCAGTCTCAAAGTGGGTGAATGAGTGACAGAAGGGGACACCCTGATGTTCTCCTCTGCACACAATGGGCATGCACACACCAAAAAAAAAGCCAGAGTTGACATGCCTCAATAGAGTTAATATTTGATTATCAAGCCCCCGCATGATCCTGGAGGACAACATGGCTGATTCCTCCTAGCCATGGCTGGCTGCACAAGGGCTGGACACCCGGCAGTCCACGCTCACCTGGAGGAGCTGGGCCAGTCAGGGAGCTTGAGCTGGGAATGGGCACAAGCCATGAGTGCTCAAACACAGCGGGCGGGGGCTCCTTGCTCTCCTGCCATGTGCAACCACAGGCGAGAGGAGTGAAGAGAGAAAAGCAGAAGGGGGAGAGCTCCGAGGGCTCCTGGGGGATGCAGAGAATGGGCACAGCTCCCCAGTTTTCCGTCCCCATCCCTGAGAGCTGATGGCTCCTCACTAGAGATCCGGGGCTTACCTGTTGCAGACTTCGGACCAGCTACATTGTATCTGAGCAAGGCTGCGGAAGTAGGTTGCTGACTTCTGCAACCAGGGCCTTCTTTTTTTTTTTTTTTTTTTTTTAAGGTAGGGTCTCGCTCTAGTCCAGGCTGACCTGGAATTCACTATGCAGTGTCAGGCTGGCCTCAAACTCACGGTGATTCTCCTACCACTGCCTCCTGAGTGCTGGGATTAAAGGCATGTGCCACCATGTCCGGATCTGCCAGGACTTCTTGAGAAACCTCCTACCCACCCCCCAGCTCCCAACCTCCTTCTCCCAGCCTCACGCTCTGGTGGGAAATGCCAGTTTATCACAAGTTGGAAGGTAAAGCTGGGGTTCTTTTTTTTAATTATTTATTTGAGAGAAAGAAGAAGAGACTGCCAGAATGGGGACACCAGGGCCTCTTGCCACTACAAACTCCAGACACATGTGCCACTTTGTGCATTTGGCTTTACCTGGGCACTAAGGAATCAAACCAGGGCTGCTAGGTTTTGTACGTGCCTTTAACCACTGAGCCATCTCTCCGTTCCTAGCTGGGGTTCTTCTGAGGGCAGCAGGTGGACCTCCCATTTTTCTCTCCAAAATCTCAGCTTTGCTGCTCCAGTCCCCAGCTGAAGCTGCGACGGGACTCCGGGAAGTTCACCAGAGTTCTCTGGCCCATTCTTGGCACCTGCTGCTGTTGGCTGCACTTAACTCCTCCAGGCACTGCCAAATTTTCGTTGGTGCTCTCAGGCCAGGCAATCTCCTCCAGAAAGAGAGCTCAACTGAGGTCATTTGGAAAATAACCCTGGGGCAGGGCCCTGTCCCAGCCCACCTCATCCAGTGTGCCTCGTCCCAGTGCTCTCGTTATCGCTTCCTGGTCGCCCTGGCCGACATTGCTCTAGGTCAGACTGCAAGGCCCTAGACATAGGACTACTATGCAGCAGAGCTTGGTAGAAGCTGGGTGTGGTGCACACACCTTTAATCCCAGCATTTGGGAGGCAGAGGTAGGAAGCATTGCTGTGAGTTCAAGGCCACCCTGAGACTATATAGTGAATTCCAGGTCAGCCTGGGTTAGAGCAAGACCCTACCTCAAAAAAAAAAAAAAAAAAAAAAAGACTGGTAGAATTTGTTTGTATCTCACCATTAGAAGTAGCACACTACTCCAGGGATATGTCAGGATATCTTGGTAACCACTGGCTCCCAGATTTCCAATAAGAAAGTCATTAGTGCAAACTTTGCTCTACAACATGACACATTCCTAAAGAGTCACAGATAATCTTCTCATTTATATCCTGTTCTATTCCAGAAAGAGAAATCACAGCACACGTCAACATGGCAAACAAGCAAGAAAAGGGAACATCAAAATCATAAAATAGAGCTGGGAGGGAAACAAAGCCCATGTGACACCATAAAAATCCCACATTCTTGTTAAGGGCCTTGGGCTTTCCAGCAGCTAATATGCAAAGAGAACTTTGTATGAGATGAACTTTGGAAAAGTGAGTCATATTGTAAATACATCAGTGGAGGCAGCTAGTAAAGACAATGTTTGCAGTGAACATCTGGGTCTTGACTGGGTTCATGGGTAGCTGTAGGTGTCTAAAACAGAGACTTCCCTGGGGTACCTTCTGCAAAAGACCAGTCACACTGGGTCCCCAAAAGTACAAAAGCAGGAATGTCCTTGAGTCTGCCCTTGCAGTCTCCACTTTGCTAAAGATCAGAGAAGGATTGGGTCTCTCCTTATCTCTTGCCTAAAGGAGTTACTTAGCTACATTTTTCTATATACATCCTGAGTCCTTTCTAGGGAAGGAGTTCCCCCCTCCTAGAATTAGGTTTGAATCTGATCCTGGCATTGTGGTTGGTTAAGCTCAGCCCCCATTCGAACTCTATAAATGACCCCAATTTGGATCACATTGGTGGACTTTACCCTCTCCTGCCTTCTACATGGTGGGCTCTCTGTATTTCCTTCTCTTAATCCAATAAAATCTCTCTAAACCTTAAAAAAAAAAAAAAAAAAAAAAAAAAGACAAACCACAAAGTTCTGCTACCCAGAGCTGGTCATTTGTCTCTAAGTCTGTAAACTTTCCAGTATCTTTCCAATAAATTCCTTTTTGCTTAAAACTAGCAAAAGTCCGTTTTTGTGGCTTTCAACCAAGGACTCCTGCAGATATGATGCTAATAAAAGTTCATGTAAAATGTGACAGCGCTCTCCGAGAGCAGGGGTTCTGTGTTGCCTTCTTTGGAAAGTCACAAACCTAGACCTTTTACTGGTGCTCATCTGTGACTTTGAGAGAGCTGGGGGTGGGGCAGACTGAGACAGCTGGACAGTTACCATGTGGGGAGACGGTCCCTTGTGTTGGGAGTACTTGTGGGAAACCAGGACTAGCTACACGTCAGGGGAGCTAAGCCCACTCTCCAACTCACCCCGGATCAAGGCTTTGGGGACTAAATAACACTGCTCCTGTTTCCTGTTGGTTAGTTAACTGTTTGAGCTGTTGGGCATAGGTCTGTGTCTGGTAACCTCGACTAGTGGGGGAGCATGCCATCGTCTTCACCTTGGCTTGGCAGTGAGGGGTGAGCATGACAGGTCCTGGGTCAGTTCTGACCCCTGCGTGGAGACAGTTGACTCCTTCGGGGATCTTCTCTGTGTGTCCAGGGATCCGCCCTCCTTGAGCCTAACCCCTGCCCCCACTGAGTTTCATCAAGACAGTCCAGCCCAGCGGGTCTGTGGAGCATGACCTTGAGGACACCGAGAGAGGGTGGCTGACTTCAGAATGGTCTGTGGTTTTAGTCAAGGTGGAACTTGTGAAGTGACTCATTCGCCTTTGCATTTGCGTAGCCCTGATCAGGTCCTCAGACACACAACAGAGCTCTAATGAACAGGTCATGAGCAGGACTGTTCCGTGCTGCGGTGGAGGGTGCCCCGGGTGAAATCGCAGTGGCCTGCCATTCTGGGAGGATCACCCCACACTTCGTAAACAAACGCTGCAAGAGGCAAACGCAGTAGTCAGCACTGGACTCTTACCAAGGGCTGCTGAGGCTCTGCCTGGGAAGTGGGCATGACTTTACCTTGCAGACGATCCAAAGTGTCAAGAGGAGCAGGAAGTGGGGGTGGAAGGTGTCCTGGCAGCCGGGAACTGCAGAAGTATTAAGGGATCTGAAAGCTGGAGTTGCAGCCCAGGTCCCAGGAGAGTACATCTCACATTCCAAAGACGGAACCCAAAGCAGGAGCCGGGCCCCGGCGCGGGATTTGTCAGGGAGGGTCTGGGAACTGGTCGGACTTTGAAATTCTTCACCGGCATTAAGATTAGGAAAGTCTCAGAAGTTGGGGGAAAAACTTCAAAATGATGTTTTGAAAGGACTCTCTTGGCAAAAGGTTTGCTGAGTCCCACCTTCCTCTTAGGATGGGATCTACTCGCCCTTCATGCAAGACTCAGAGAAGATGGCTTTAAGTGCACATCTAGAGGCACAATGCATGTTCTTGTAGTTTGGAGGCCATAGTGGACCAGTGACTGACACCTGTTTGGGAGACCTTAGGAGAGAAGATGGACTAGCAGGCTACTTTTAGCAAAGATGACTTTGTTGACAACCAACCTGCACTTCCAGACTTTCTTAGGAGAATTAACGTGAGAGAATTTTCTGTGGGTAGATGTGGCATATGTGGGGTCACTTTGGGTCCTATCCAAGTGGATCATCCAGAGGGACAGAGATTTTAGTGAATGCAGGTGGGGGACAGCACTAAGTTTTTCTGGGTTCAGGAAGAGGAAGTGGTCCAGCCAGAATGGAGGTGTATTAGTCATGTGGGAAGAAAATGATAGGGTCCCTAGCAAATTGGCAGGAGTGCTTCCAAGAGCCCGCAGAAGTGCCCAGGAGAATATGAGACACCTCAGAAGAGCTAGACCTACAGGACCTTGCCAGTCAAGTGGCATTTTCCCCACCCATGTATGCAGCCTCTTTTTATTCTCTCCTTGAATCCCACCCCCATCTGCCTCTCACCCCTGTGACCATAGCCTCCTCACCAGTGTCAGGGCTCCTGCCTGTATACAGCAGACCTAAGCAGGGACACAGCTGGGGCAGCAACCTGAAATCAAATTCAATATTTTCATTATTAAAATCAATTGAGCTGAGCATGGTGGTGCACGCCTTTAATCCCAGCACTCAGAGGGCACAGGTAGGAGGATGGCACTTTGAGACTACATAGTGAATTCTAGGTCACTCTGGGCTACAGCAACACACTACCTCAACCCCCACCCCAAATCAAGTGGTTAGCCAGGCATGGTGGCACACACCTATAATCCCAGCACCTGGGAGGCTGAGGTGGGAGGATCGAGAGTTCCAGGCTAGTCTGAGATACACAGAGAAATCCTGTCTCAAAGAGGAAAACAGATTGGTCAATTTATTAAACGAATCTTCATTGTCGTTGTTATGATTGACTTTTTATGACCTGAGCATTGTCAAAGAAGTCAATGGGCCTGTGCAAGCTCTCACACAGGAGCAGGGAAAGACAAGCCACCAAATTCATGTGTGGGATATTGGGCGGGGGGAGGGGGGCAAAGAATGGCTTGGTGATTACTATGGTGGCTTGATTCAGGTATTCCCCCATCAACTTAGGTGTTCTGAATGCTAGGTTTCCAGCTGATGGAGATTTGAGAATTAACACCTCCTGGAGGCAGTGTATTGTTGGGGGCGGGCTGATGGGTATTATAGCCAGTTTCCCCTTGCCAGTGTTTGGCACGCTCTCCTGTTGCTATGTCCACCTCATGTTGGCCAGGGGGTGATGTCCACCCTCTGTTCATGCCATCGTTTCCCCTGCCATCGTGGAGCTTCCCCTCAAGTCTGTCAGCCAAAATAAACCTTCATTCTCAAAAGCTGCTCCTGGTCAGGTGATTTCTGTCAGCAATGCGAACCTGAGTACAACAATTTCCAACATGACCAGGTGCATGTAGGCAGGCAGGGTGCTGTCCCGGCACGGCAGCGCTGGCTGAAGGCGGTGGAAGCAGCGGGACTATGAAGAGTACTGCGTGCCAAGCTCACAGCGGCACCATGACTCTTACACCTGAAGATCTAACGTCTACCTTTGAGGAAAAGCAGGGGACAGAGGACTAAGTAAAATGGCACCTGGATGAAGCAAAAATGAGATATTTCCACAGTAGGCAGAGCACTCCAGACCTCAGTGAAACAGACATGAAAACCAGGGTAGGAGGGAGCCACTGCAGACCAGAGGCTGAGCTGGGAGTAATTTACCATGGAGTTCTTTTTATAGTATTTATTTGAGAGAGGGAAGAGGCAGAGAGAGAGAGAGAAAATGGGTGTCCCAGGGCTTCCAGCCACTGCAAACGAACTCCAGAAGCACGCACCATCTTGTGCATCTGGCTTACGTGGGTCCTGGGGAATCAAACCGAGGTCCTTTGGCTTTGCAGGCAAGCACCTTAACCGCTAAGCCATCTCTCCAGCCCAATCACTACTTCTTAATTTTGACAAAGACCATGGTTATATAAGGCGTCAATATAAGGGAAACTGGGTCAAGGGTATGCCGGAAATCTCTACTGGCTTTGTGACTTTCCTAGAAATCTAAAATTATTCCAAAACAACAACAACAAACAAAAAAAAAAATTATAAGGGTGAAAATGAGAAAAGACTTAAAATACAAAACCATGAACTCAATGTGTAGACATTGATTTTTTCAAACCCCCACCTGTACAAGATGTCCCTAAGACCCTGGGGAAATTAAATGTAGCTCAGTGCTATTGATCTTAAGGAATCCTGGTTAACTTGCTAGGCGGAGGTTATGTAGAAAATGCCCTTTATGGAAGAGAAGCTTACTGGAGTGTTTGGATAAAATGCCATGCTGACTTTACCTTAACATATATCAACAACAAAGAACTTCAAAGCAAATATAACAAAATATTGATGCTTGTGTTATTTTGGTGACAGGAGTATGTGGTGGGGAGTAAACTTTCCTCTACTTTTTTTTGGGTGATTGAAAGTTGCTTTTTTTGTTTTGTTTCTCAGAGTAGGGTCTCTCTCTAGCCCAGGCCGACATGGAATTCACTGCGTAGTCTCAGGATGGCCTCGAATTCATGGTGATCCTCCCACCTCTTCCCGAGTACTGGAATTAAATGTGTGCACTACCACAGTCTGGCTTGATTGAAAGTTTTTCATAATAAAAACTAAGACAACTGAGGGCCAGTTTTTATGTTATGTTTTAACATTGTTTCATTATGTCCTCAAACAGCCTCTAAAATAGATTACCAATGTTTTCGAGAAGGAAAACAGGGCTCAGGGAAGTTCAGCATCTTATCTAAGATTTGGCCATGAGCACTTACCACCTCCAGGTGCTGCTGTGCAGAGGGGGACGAGGGAGGAGAAACAGGCCCGTTCTCCCGTGTCCCAGGAGATAGTAGGGAGGCCTGACCGAGAAGCTGCTTTGAGAAGTCAAGAAAAGCAGTTCAGCTAGAGATGGCAATCCTAGCCAGTGCTTTTCATGAACTTTGCCATCATTGAGCCTTTCACAAGAACCTTCCTTGCAAACAGATAGTTAACAACTAGGTTCAGAGAGGAGAGGGGAAGCTGGACTCAGACCCAGGCCTGGAGACAGTGTCCCTGCTGACAAGGCGAGGAGGTGCGCACAGCCACCTAATGGTGCTCTGGATGTCAGCAAAGCGAGTGGCAGCAGAAGGTGCCTTGTCACTGCCCCATGCTAGATGGTCTGCAGGTGTTGCTTTGCCAAGGCTGCTGGGCTCTCCAGGGTGGCCCAGGCCCCAGGGAATCGGGAATAATCTTTGTGGCCCACCCACTGCCATCCTCCAGGTCTGCATTCTGAGTCCCTCGCTCCTGTCCTTTGCTCCACCCAAATTCCTCTGCAGAGAGGTTTGGTCCAACCTACAGCAGCCGCACTTCACTGCCACCGGTCACAGCATGTGCCCCATATTTCTTTTCTCTCTCCTCTACAGAAGGGCTTCTTAAACTTCTTCCGCTCACCATCTCTTCTACACAAGAAACTTATGCATCCCCAGGTTTACAGGTATGTAAGATAGGCCTACAGCTGGGTGTGGTGACACACATCTTTCATCCCAGCACTTGGGAGGTAGTGGTAGCAGGAAAGCCACGGGTTCAAGGCCAGCCTAAGACTACACAGTTAATTGTAGATAATAATCATAAAAAATTTTATTTTAGAAACAATTCTTTGGTATGCATAGTTTTACCTCTTATTAAAGATGAACACATATTTGCATACGAATGAGATGGATGTACTTTAAAAATTTATTTTTGTTTATTTTTATTTATTTGAGAGTGACAGTGAGAGAAAGAGGCAGAGAGAGAGAGCAAGAATGGGCACACCAGGGCCTTCAGCCACTGCAAGCGACCAGGGTCCTTAGGCTTCACAGGCAAGCGCTTAACCGCTAAGCCATCTCTCCAGCCCAGATGTACTTTTTAATATAAAGAATTAAATCTCAGTTGGATATTTGACAATGCAGAATGAAGAACAACTTCAGTATAGATGGATATTTTGATTTTATGATTGTCAATGCTGAGAACACTGCTTCGTATAGATACACAGTAAAAATTGGCGAGGTATGTTTAGGACCATTTCAGAAAATGTTGGAAATTCTGTCCTAATCCCAAGTTAAAATTCATTTTTTCCCATGAAAACAACTCAAACAAATTTTAAAAATCAAACATTCTAGCACAATATAATCCAAAGACTCGCTAATTTGATACATGCTGAAGAACAATAGGATGAAAATATTGAAATCTCTTAAAAATATTTATTTGAGAGAGAGAAAGAGAGGGGGAATGGTTGCACCAGGGCCTCTAGCCTCTGCAAACAAACTCCAGATGCATGCGCCACCTTGTGCCTCTGCTTAAGTGGGTCCTGGGGAGTTCAACCTGGGTCTTTTGGCTTTGCCTTTAGCACTAAGCCATTTCTCGAGCCCTGAAATCTTTACTTTCTATAATTAAACATTTGCTCCTCAGGGGCAGAAAACTGTATGCACAATAAAAACGTTGCAGTTCATAACATAAAACAATCTCAAGGTGTTTCAGGCAGCATTTGTTTCTGTGGCACAGCACAAAGTCTGCATGTTGTGTGTTCAGAACCAAGGCTGGAGGTAAAGTCCCATGATGTGACAGGGGTGAGTGCTGTTACACACACCTCAGGCTGGAGAGATGGCTCAGCAGCTAAAGGTGCTTGCTTGCAAAGCCTAATGACCTGGGTTCAATTCCCCAGCACCCACGTAAAGCCAGATGCAGTGGCAAGAGACCTGGCATTCTCTCTCTCTCTCTCTCTCTCTCTCTCACACACACACACACACTCTCTCTCTCTCTCTCTTGCTCGCTTGCTCACTCTCTCTCTGTCTCCCAAGTAAATACACATATATTTGGTTTTTTGAGGTAGGGTCTCACTCTAGCCAAGCTGACCTGGAATTCACTCTGTAGTCTCAGGGTGGCCTCCAACTCAAGGCAATCCTCCTACCTCTGCCTCCTGAGTGTTAGGATTAAAGGCGTGTTCCACCATGCCCGGCAATGAAATGTTTTTTTTTTTTTAAAAAGAAACATCTTGGACTTGTTATGTGTTTGATTTGGAATTAAATTTTAGTCACGTATACAGAAACCTTTTACTGTTGCATGACCCTTCACGTTCAGTTTTGTCATTCTGTGTGGGCTGTGACCTACAGTTTAAGAAGCTAGCTCTTATCATGGAAAGCACCTAGCTTCTTGGGGCCTCATGAAACTAAAAAGCTTTTGTACAGATAAGCATACAATAAACAGAGCCAACAGACAACCCACAGGATGGGAGAAAATTTTCACCAGATATAACCTCCCACAGAGGCCCAATACCTAGAATCTACAAAGAACTCAAAACACTAACAAAAAAATTAAATATTTCACTCAAAAAATGGGGCATAGAACTGACCAGAGAATTCTCAAAGGAGGAAATATAAATGGCCAATATTCATCTAAAGAAACGTTCAACATCTTTAGTCTTCAGAGAAATGCAAATCAAAACAACTTTAAGATTCCATCTTACCCCAGACAGGATGGCATTCATCGAAAAATCAAATGTCAACAAATGTTGGCAAGGCTGCCGGTAAAGAGGACGCTGTTCACTACTGTGGGAATGCAAACTGTACAGCCACTATGGAAATCAGTATAGACACTCCAGAAAAAGATGAAAATTGATTTACTGTCTGACCCCGCTATTGTACCCCTCGCTATCTACCCTAAAGATTCCACTCTACTTCAGAGACACTTGTTCAACCATGTTTATCACCGCTCTATTCACAATAACTAGGAACTGTAATCACCCCAGATGTCCATCGACTAATGAATGTCTGATGAAGACGTGGTACATTTACACAATGGAATTCTCCTCAGCAATAAGGAAAAATGAAATAATAAAAATAAAAAAGGGGGCTGGAGAGATGACTTAGCGGTTAAGCGCTTGCCTGTGAAGCCTAAGGACCCCGGTCCGAGGCTTGATTCCCCAGGACCCACGTTAGCCAGATGCACAAGGGGGTGCACACATCTGGAGTTCCTTTGCAGTGGCTGGAAGCCCTGGCGCGCCCATTCTCTCCCTCTCCCTCTCCCTCTCTCTCTTTCTCTCTCTCCCTCCCTCTTTCTCTGTCTGTCACTCTCAGATAAATAAATAATAAACAAAAATAAATAAATAATGAAAATGGATGGTCTTGGAAAAAATATCCTAAGCGAGGTCATGTAGACCAAGAAAGACAAACGTTACATATTTCCCCTCATATGTGGCTTGTAAACTGGACCATCAGAAGAGGAGTGTACAAGGGAGTGAGCATTAGGACTATGGGTGTGCAAGTAGAATGAGGCAGGAAAAAGAGGAACTGGGGAGGGAGAAGAGGAGGAGGGGATACCAGACAAACCAGTAGAGGGAAAGAACATTGGGATGGGATTTAGGGAAAGGGAGGGAGGGGAGGGCAACTACACAAAAGCAAAGACTAAAGCAGTCAGCACAATAGGGACCTTCCTCCTGGAAGGCAGTAAACCAGATAACCAGTCCCCAGCCAAGGGAGGTGCATGGTCCAGACCAAAATGCTCAGTAGAAAAAGCTTAATCCTTCTATCATGGGCTTTGGCTTATGGAGGCCAGGGCCAGATCTGGGTTACCCAGGGTGATTCCCCAAAACAATGCAGACATTGCCAAGCACTTGGTTACCAGACAGAGCTGAAAGGTAAGACCCTACAGTTGAAGACACTACAGGCTGTCATCTCAGAACACAGACACAACACGGGAACTGAGAGGAAAGCCAGTTCTGGCCTGGCAAACTCCTGGCACTGGAAAGTGGTAAGGAAGCAACTGGAGTGACAATGGTCACCAACAGCATGAATAGGCAGAAGACCCCGTAAGCCATGCAATCCACCAGCCGGACAAGAACTACACACTTGTGCAACAGTGGCACACAGCCTCTGTGGGTAACGAGCTGCCCTCTGATTGGACATGAGGCCCTCTCAGCTGGAGAGAACTCATAACTGGTACGGGGAATCAGGTCAGCACCCCATGATCAGGACAATCACACTACCCAGAGAGAAGCCCCCAGCATTCCCTTTACAAGTCGAGTGGGTAGCCCCATCAAAATGTCTCTCAAACTCCTAGGCTCTCCCCTTTAATCAAAGCTCCTCTCACCCGTGGTCAGAGAATCTGTTTTATTTTACAAATGGCAGAAAATACTGGGGAGATCCCAAGATCTATCAACACAAGACAGCCGAATGTGTTCCATGAGATGCACCACCTCTACCTCATTTATGGGGGTCCAGAAGCAACTGCGGAGGAAGCAGCGACATGAGTATTTCTCCCAGTGCTGGCCTGACAGCTACATCCAGGAAAATAGCACCAAACACCGTGCTGAACCGAAACACATAACAGAAATACAGAGGCTACGGAGAAGCCAACACCAACAGCTAACACACCCACCAAGGCTCAGAGGTCATTGTGGAAGAGGGGGTGGGAAGATCGTGAGAACCACAAGGTGGGTAGAAACACCCTAAGACCACCTGCCCCCAGAGACAGAGGCCCTAGTTACCCCACAGTGAACACCAATAATCCTCCTGAGGAGGGCCCCCAGGGAAATGGGATGGGGGGGCGTAGAGGGAGATGGGTCATACTATAACCTATGTTAACAATTAATGAATAAAAATTGGACTGGAAAAGGACCCAGGTTCTATTCCCCAGGACCCCATGTAAGCCAGATGCACAAGGTGGTGCATGTGTCTGGAGTTTGTTTGCAGTGGCTGGAAGCCCTGGCATGCCCATTCTCTTTATATATCTGCCTCTTTCTCTCTCTCAAATAAATTAAAAATAAATAAATAATAGAGATAGTTCAGCAGTTAAGGCACTTGCCTGTGATGCCTAAGGACCCAGGTTCCCAGATTACCAATGGCTAGAGGTCCTGACACATGCTATCTCTCCTTCCCTCCCCCCATCTCTCAAATAAATAAATAAATGTAAATAAAATATGGTTTTTAAAAACCAAAACTGGAAATATTGAAAAAAAAACATAAAGAAGCTAGGCTCTAGAATGCAAGCTTGGGAGGGAGGGCAGTGGCTTTCTGTTTTCTCGGGATGGCCTGTAGGGGATCCATGAATTTTTGGGCAATGAATGAATGAATGCAGAAAAGGATGGGAGGATGAGTTCTTAGTAATGTTTCCCCTGTTTTCAAAATTACACTATTGGGAATACTTGAATGGGGAAATCATAAATACATCTTCCCATCAGTATGAAGCAATTCAGATGCTTCATAAGGGGTCACAGAGTTGAAGATTCAGTCAGCAAGTCAGGGAGCTGAAAACACACTCTCACATGAGAGGCAGGGCTAGGGCCCAGGAGGAAGGGGCGGGGTTCAGGCCTATAGCTTGCAGCAGCTGCTATGAGGTGTCCCGAGTGTGCTGACCACCTGGCCTCTCAGGCTGGGGTCTTTCCCTCTACTGAAGCCACTCCTGCCTCTGCTTCCTCCTTCCTCCAATCACGAAGCACCTGGATCTTTCGTCATCAGATCTGAGAAAGTCCTTGTTTTGGTCTTAAGGCCATGCTCACTCACCCAGACATGCTAGGGTGGCTTCTCTATACATGGCCTTCCCTTGGTCTGCAAGCAAGCAGTGGGACTCTGATGTGTTCCCCACCAAGAGGACCAGGAAGTAAGAACCCTACAGAGAGGCCTGGAGAAGGCCAAGGGGAGCCACAGCAGCAAAAGTGTCACTCCGTTAAGGGACCCGGCCATGTGAGCTTCCCTGCTGGAACCTGACCAGAGCCACTAGGGGCAGGAACTGTCCTTCTCACATCATGTTCAAGGACACGAGCCTGGGCCAGCAGCCCTCGGCCATGATAATCAGCACAGCTGTTCCCTTTGGCTTAGGCCAGGTGCATGCTGGGTCTCTGCTTTGCGCCTTCTGCCCTGAGGACACCCAGCCCAGGACCAGGCTTTTCCAGAGGGGTGGCCCATGCCCTGGGATCCAACACCCAGGCCTTACCCGCTGGGCTGCCAACATTATTTTGTGAGTAGCTGGGACCTGACCCAGCCCTTGAGCGGTTCCTACTGGCCCTGATCTCTGGATCCTGAGGTCCATCTTTGAAGTCCACCTTCCTGGAACCCTGAACTCTGAGGCCTTCCTAGACACCTCAGGCACAGGCTGTGGCATTCATTGCAGGAACAGCAGCAAAAGGGCTTATACAGGGCCCGGGCACAGGTGATCAAGGGAGATGGATGCTATGTGTCCTCTGGGCCACCTGATAATAAAGTCCCCAAGAGGGACGGTGGTAGCACAAGTCCTAGTTGAGAGTTGATGACTGTAGTAGGTAGGTATAGATAATATCTTCGTCTGACATCATTTCTCCTTCCCACCAGCCGCTCCCGGGGAACTTTGCCCTGCTCCTGCAAGCCACACTGAGCGTGAGGGCTTAGGTGTCTGCAACAGCATTCACTCCTGGTCCAGACAGAAGGGCCGAGGTGGGGGAGGGGCGTTGCTTCCTCCTCTGGCCGTGCAAGACCTCCGGACACAAGCTGTTGTACCACTACCCAAACCCACTGGATCCTTCCTGAGCGCTGGGCACACCATTTCCATACCTCGAGCCTTTCTGAGTCACCCAGCCATACTGCTGCTGTCATCTGCTCAGAAAACTTGGATATGTTATCTGAAAATGTGCAGGTAGGGCAGAGAGAAAAGGGCTGGGCTGGGAAGCCCCCCACCCTCAGGAAGACTTGAGGAGTGAACTGAGGTGGAGGTTGAGGTGCACAAAAGCACACCGGCAGTAGTTGCTCCCTAAGGGGGGTGGGGAGAACAGTGGGTGCAGTGTAGTGACATCCCCCCCCCACCGCCCATCCTCAAGCTCTGTTTCCTCCCTGCGCCTCCTGGCGTGCTTGTCAAGGCTTTCCCCAGGGCTCAGGCTCCTGACATGTGCAGGGGGGAGGGGAGGGAAAGTGTACCAGGGCAGTAGGTGCTGACCAGGGCTCAGCCCACACCAGGAGACGCTGCAGTTCTCTGCCCCAACTTGTGGATCTTGTTTTATAACCAGGCTCTTTCCATAGAGGAGAAGTTGGGAAGGAAAGGCTTATGTGGAGGGGTTTGGGATGAGATGGTGAACACAGGTATGGGGAGGAGAGAGAAGCATATAGACTGAGGGCTTCTTAAGGAAAGGGGGAAGACAAAGTCATACTCAGCTCTGTGTTTTCTTTTTTTCTATATTTATTTATGAGAGAGAGAGAGAGAGAGAGAATGAGAGAGAGAGAATGGGTGTGCTAGGGCCTCCAGGCAGTGAAAATGAACTCCAGATGCATGCACCACCCTGTGTACCTGGGTTATGTGGGTCCTGGGGAATTGAACCTGGGTCCTTTGGCTTTGCAGGCAAGCATCTTAACTGCTAAGCTATCTCTCCAGCCCTCAGATTTGTATTTTCAATAGTGCCAACCTGGGCTACATAGTGATACTATATCTCAAAAAAGCAAGAGAGGAAGGGGAGAGGAGAAAGACAGGGAGGAAGGGAAGGAGGGAACGAGAGAGGGAGGGAAGGAAGGAGAATAAACAGGATCAAACGGGTTTCTACATCCTGAGCAAAGTGAATAAAGGCAGGACAGAGTGAGCAAATATGCTGGTGTGACAATAGAGGACAAATAAGATGATCAATGTCACAAAATATAAAAACCAAACACAGAGTCATCTGGTTCCATCTCACTCAGTGAAGCCCCCGTCCCCCAATTAGGAGGGGTGGAGCTCATTAGACCTAAACTTGATGTAGTCCAATTCAGCAACAGAACACTTTTTGAGACAGGGTCTCAATAGGTTGCCTAGCCTGGCCTGCAACTCACTCTGTAGCCTCGGAAAGCCTTGAACTTGTGATCTTCTGCCTTGAACTTGAGGAACACCATAAGGAGGCCTGGCTAAAACCCCACTTGTGAGATGTACCAGACCCAGTCTTCCTCAGGAACAAGAATCCAAGATCTGGCCAGGTGCAGACACATCCCTGCTACACAAAGTACACTAGGAGGGGATTTTTAAAGTTCTTTATTTTAAAAAAAAAAAAAAAACATTTTTTTTTCTTGATTTTTAAAACCTCTCCATTACATAAAACTTTTTCCCACCACTTGGCACTTCTTTCGTGCCTCCTTCCCTCCGGCTCCTGGCACTTGTGCCCACAAGACCCAGATGAAGAACACCTTTCTGCGGTTGAGCTCCAGGAGCTGGAGGGACGGAGGGCATGAGAGAAGGTGGTTACTGGTCAATGGAGAAGTTCGTTTGCACAAAAATATAAACTGTGGAGGATGAGACCAGCACATACATGTATGGATTGATCTACAACCCATATTAAAAAAAATAGACCCAAACTGTCATTTTACATTTGTAATATTATACAAAATAATATATATTTAAAAACAATACAGACCCATCTACACACTCACAAACACACAGGCACACACATACACAAGGTGCAAGAGGCCCCTCTGTGCTTTTTGTAGGGACGAAGGTGTCAGTAGGCAAAGATGACGTGGTAGGTGACCTGGTGGCCGTTGTCCCAGGCATAGAGGAGGCGGTCCTTGGGATTGTAGTCTATCTGAGTGGTATAGGAGTATTCATTCTCAAACAGCAGCCTCGGGACAATCTGTGTATTGGTGTGGGTGTCAAAGGCGTAGGAGATGTTGGCATTCCGCTGGTTATAGCTGTCCACCGCATATAGCACTCCACAGATGACAAAGCAGTTGCCATAGAAATTCCTCCTGAGCCCAGTGCGCCATGTGGTCTCCTTCTGAGTGCTCAGGTCCACGGCATTGAGCTTGCTCAGGATGATGACCTCTTGGCTGAAGCCCTCATCATCCAGGGCCGGATAGATAAGCCACAGGCCATTCTCATCCACAGCAAAGTCCACGTCCGAGTGGCCCTGCCACCGCCAGGGCGTGGCCTCCTCATAGGCCACGTCGTGGAGCATGGCCCAGGCAGCCACATAGCGCTGCTTCAGGTCATACTTGATGATGTTGCGGGTGAAGGCCCGGTTGTAGTAGAAGGCTCCGTTGTACACCACGTGGCCTGTGCCGATCCAGCTGTATGGGAGCTTGTAGGAATTGCTCCAGCGACCTGTGGGTGGCGAGAAGACAGGGAGCTTCAGCGTGGTGCTGCCTCTGTGATGGGAACAGTCACCAACTAGGGGTCTGCCCATCTAGAGTTGTGTCTGGGCCCTGTGACTTTGTAGTACTACACAGCAAAGCTTACAGCTGAAGTGTTCTAGAGCTCTATGTCTCTATCTGCTCTGTAATA
Organism: Dipus sagitta; assembly: GCA_036346955.1. Taxonomy (NCBI): domain Eukaryota; kingdom Metazoa; phylum Chordata; class Mammalia; order Rodentia; family Dipodidae; genus Dipus; species Dipus sagitta. The sequence goes on from CM070770.1 coordinate 337,015,222, forward strand.
CAGAAATAGCTTCCACTTGCTCAACTGGGTGTGAGTTGTAAACTGTTGAGGGCCATGGGAAAGGGAGGATGTTTCACTGTCCTCTGGCCTTGGAAGGAGGGACAGAGCTGACCGGGAAGAGGGTGTGAGAGACTGTCAAAAGGGGACCACCCTTCCAGGGAATGTCTTTTCATAATTCAAAGAAGATGTCACAGATCTTGTATATCATCACAGTGCACACAGGCCTGACCATCATCTCAACAGACAGCAACAGGACAGGGGAGCTGCTGCTCACATTGGGACCACAACATGTACCTTGTTTGAAGTTCTCCAGGTTCCGGAACTCTACCAGGGTGTTGCCATAGTAGTAGTTGGTTACGTAAATCCGCTCGTCCTTGGCCAGGGGGTCCTTCATCCAGGCTCCTTCGTTCCGCCCATATGTATTCTGGGTGGTCGGCCCCGTGATTGTGGAGAGGGTGTCCTTGCATCTTCCTGGTGGGGAAGCGGTATATGGATGTGTTGGGATGGTATAAAGACACCCCACCTTGAAAACCTCTGCTGGCCCCATTACCAAGACCTGAGCTCTTGGCAGCCTTTAGTAGCCCCTTGTAATTTGACCCCATACGTCTTCTGCCATCATTTGCTGCTACTCTCCTTACGTAACCTGCACTTTATTCCTATGAAACCACCTTCTGTCCCCCATGGCGGGCCACGGCCATGCCACTGTGCTTTGCTCCTGTTATTCCCTGACCCTGATCCTACAACTCAAGGAGGAAAGACCCCAGAGTCATTTTGTGGCACCACACTGTCTCCTGGAAAGCCAGCTTGTCCTATTGTTCTGTTTCACCTTGCTCCCACAGCACCATAAGCCTACCTCTATTAGAGGATATGTGTTTTTAAAAATTTATTTTACTTTTTTTTTTTAAGAGAGAGAGAGAGAGAATGGACGTGCCAGGGCCTCCAACCATTGCAAACAAACTTCAGATGCATGTGCCACTTTGTGCATCTGGCTTACGTGGGTACTGAGGAATTGAATCAGGGTCCTTAGGCTTCATGGGCAAGTGCTTTAACCACTAAGCAATCTCTCCAGCCCCAGAACATGCCTGTTTTTGTTTGTTTGTTTTTTTGTTTTTTCGAGGTAAGTTCTCACTCTAGCTCAGGCTTTTTGTGTGAGGAGGTACTGGGTATTGAACTCAGGGCTTCACATATGCTAGGGAAACACTCTATGACTGAGCTATACCCCCAGGCCAACGTGCCATCCTGGTCCTCACAATGCCGGCGCATATCTCCACACTGGCTCCAGCCAGGGCAGGAGCAGCAGGGGAGCACAGGCCGCGGCTTTTCCTGTGTTCTCCGTCCTCAGAACACTCAGTATCTGGCACACGGCAGGCACCAGCAGATGGCCTGATCTTGGGCGAGTACATGATAGCATGAGAAGTGTGAACAGAGAGGTGTGAACAGAGAGGTGCAAGCAGAGAGGACTGCTGAGCACATCCAGGAACACGGCGCTCCACCCACACTGCTTGGACAGTCCTGACGAGGCAGTGCGGATTCATGTCCCTGAGGCTCTCCCACCAAGTCCCTGTTAAGTGACCTGTAGATCTCTAATGGGAGCAGGCTCTCTGTAACCCCTGCTGGGGAATTAGAGGGGCAGGATACTAACAGCAAGGAGCTTACTCTGGTTTTCAAGAGTCTCCCTCAAAGTTCAAGTCTGTCTTAAGGGACAGGAACTCAGCAATACCCTTACGTGGGGCACTTTGGAATGGTCGCGCACCTAGGAAAGGCCCTCAAAAGCCACTAGACTATACCGGGTTCTAGACCAAGTTGAAATGCTTAATAGACAATCTTATTGAGCAGGGCCTTGAATAAGACTGAAGTCACATGTGACTCTAAAGGTACATGCTCTTTTGTCCCCATATTAGTGGGCTCTGAAGGTGATAAAAAAAAAAAAAAAGAGGACAATAGAGCTGGAGGGATGGTTTAGTGATTAAGGCATTTGCCTGCAAAGCCAAAGGACCCTGGTTCAATTCCCCAAGACCCACGTTAGCCAGATGCACAAGGCGGTGCACATGTCTGGAGTTCATTTGCAGTGGCTGGAGGACCTGGCATGCCCATTCTCTCTCTCTCTTTCTTTGTCAAGTAAATAAAAACAAACAAACAAACAACAAAAAAAAAAAACGAGGACAATGGGGCTGGAGAGATTTCTTAGTGGTTAAGGCACCTGTCTGCAGAGCCCAAGGGCCCAGGTTCAATTTCCCAGAACCCACATAAGCCAGGTGCACAAGGTGATGCATGCATCTGGAGTTTGTTTGCAGTGGTTGGAGGTCTTGGCATGCCCATTATCTCCCTCTCTCTCTTTCTGCTTTTTCTCTCTCTCATAAATAAATAAATAAGCAAATAAAAGAGGACAATGGGAGAACCTTCCCCCACAACTTCCTCAGTCCCTCCTGCGCACAGGGACCAGCAGAGCCCGGCCCACATGCCAGTAAGAGTCGCAAGCCAGATGGGTATCAGTGACGAGAAGGGTTGGTTCTGGACACTTGCTTGGGTGAAAAGTAACAAAGGCCATCTCAGACCACTCCATTTCTAAGCTGTTCTGATCTGTTCCATGCATTAAATTCCCCCAAAGTAATCAAAGGCCGAAGGCCAAGGTCTACGGCCAGCACATTGGAGGAGGGCAGCGGGGTGGGGAAATGGGTTGGACGTTATTTTCCAGGGAGGCCCGGCGGTGGTGTGTGGATGGCAGAGTTTAGCAGCTCTGTGTGGGGTTTATCAGGCCCTCTTCCGATGGACTGGGGAGAGACTCGGTCTCCGCGTGACAAACAACAGAAGCCGCCCGCTCTTGCTTCATCTCATTCCCCCGCAACTGAGCTCATCTGTTTGAGACAATAAAACAGCATTCTCCAGCTGAGGCTGGCAGTAGTTGGATGGAAAATATCTCATTCCCTGGCACTCAATGGGGCCCTGGCTGCCAGTGGAGAAACCACAGTCCCTTGCACTGAGGTGTGCCCTTGTGGGCAGCCCCAGGGAGCCCACTTCTCTGTGCCTCTTCCTTTGGCAAAGTCCAGATAGGAACACCGCTCCCTCCCAGGCCTTCCCCAAGGCCCAACAATTTGCCATGTGAGGCAAGATAGTTCTGCTGTGACTGCCCCAGCCTTGCCCCCATCCCCTCACCAGACATGGAACTGCAGATGGGCTATTAATTCCAGGATTATCCAAGTGCCTGCAGGGTCTATCTAAGCCTGGAGGCTCTCAATGCCAGCACCCTAATATAGGGAGTTCAATCTGCCTAGACTTGGTTTGGTATGTAGCACAGTGGTTATCAAGTATAGACAAGGTCCTGGTTTTAATTCCCAGTACCAATAAATAAATACATTTCTGAAAAACAAAATTATCTTGGTTTTGGAGCACCATTATTATCCTTTCTATAAATCAAATAAATTATTATAGGGCTGAAGAGATGGCTCAGTGATTAAGGCACTTGTCTACAAGGCCAAAGGACCCAGGTTCGGTTTCCTAGTACCCACATAAGCCAGATACACAAGGTGGTGCATGCATCTGGAGTTCATTTGCAGTGGCTGGAGGCCCTGGCTATTCTCCCTCTATCTGCCTCTTTCTCATAAATAGATAAGTAAATTTTAAAAATATTTTATTTTTATTTTATTTGAGAGAGAGAAAGAGAGAATGGGGTATGCCAGGGCCTCCAACCACTGTAAACAAACTCCAGAAGCTTATGTGGGTCCTGGGGAGTTGAACCTGGGCCCTTTGGCTTTGCAGACAAAAGCCTTAACCACTAAGCCATCTCTTCAGCCCTGGATTTTTTTTTTTAATTATCCACATTTGAAGCCAATGGCTTTGCTCCCATCTTGGCCCTGCCACTGACTCCAAAGTCTGTGTTGCTTCCATAATGGCACAAAAAAGTGGCTTCCCCGCAGGGTGCTCCCTTCCTCCTGCAGGATGCACTCTTCTTCATGCAGGGTGCTCCCTTCACAACAGTGCTTGGAGAATGCACATTTTCAGGGCCCTGTGTGTGGGTGCGTGCACATACATGTGCACGCATGTAGAGGCCAGAGGTTGACATCAGGTGCTTTCCTCAATCCCTCTCCACCTTACGCTTTGAACCGAGGTCTCTTTCTGATTCCTAGAGCTCTCCGGCTTGGCTACACTAGCTAGCCAGTGTGTTCCAGAGATTCCATCTCCACCTCCCTGGCCTGGGGTTGCAGACATGCACTATCACACATGGACTTTTGTGTGGGTGCTGGGGTTTCAAACGCAGAGGCTCACGCTTATGCAGCAAGTGCATTACCAACTGAGCCATCTCTCCAGCCCTTGGAGAATGCACCTCGATGATGATGGCATGAGTGATGGTCCCCAAAGACACCCAGACCCTAATCCTTCAAACCTGTGCCTATGTCCTTCATGGCAGAAGGGACTTTGCAAGTGTGATTGAGGCCATAATTTCGCAAAGATTCTCCTGGACTGTCTAGGTGGGTTCTACATGCCATCACAAGTATCCCTGTGCCAGGGAGGCAAGGAGACAGACTACAGAAGAGAAGAAAGTGATGTGATAAAAGACGAAAAGAGTGATGTGGCTGCAGGCCAAGGAATGCTGGCAGCCAGGAGACGCTGAGAAAGCAAGGAACGGGTTCTCCCCTGGAGCCTCTGGAAGGAACCAGCTTCTGACACCAAGGCTTTAGCCCTGTAAAACTAATTTGGGACGCTGTGCTTCCATAACCGTTAGAGAATATTTATTCTATTGTTTTCAGCCAGTAAGTTTATGGCCGTTGGACAGAATGAATACAGATGATGACAGCTCTTGGAGCAAGGGGAAGCGTCCCTGTTTCTGCAGAAAGAATGAAGTCCCAGCTTGCAGCCCCACAATGCTGATATCTGGGACCTCAGGGCAAATTTTTACACACCCCAGGTTAGAGCAAACCCCACATGGTGGACAAGTCCAGGCAGGAAGGGCAGGGTCTGATACACGTGGCCTCAGAGCATTGGAAGACAAGAGCCCAAGAGATCTGTGAACCGTGAAGCCCAGACACATGCCCATGCTCAAAACGTCTGGCAAGTTCGGAAGCTCACAGCCATGAGCAGGGACCATCAGCCTCAGAGAGAATCTGTGTGTGGATGCCTTTTCACGGAGAATGATGGGAGATGGGAAGCAGTTTGAGGAATCTCTGAGAAAGGAGCACTGTCTCACCTTAGTTCTCCCCAGAGCAGGGCTACCATGGGGGATTAGAAGTAGCAGCTAACGTGTCCCAAGCACTGTCTCTGTTCTAAGCCACTTGCTCCAAGTCCTGCGTCAAAGATCACCAGGCGTGATGGTTAATCTCCAGTTGTCAACTTGGCAGGATTTAGAATCCCCATGGAAACAAATCTCTCAGAATGTCTGTGAGAGATTTTTCTACATTAGGTTAGTTGAGGTAAGAGGACCCACCCTAACTGTGGGTGGCACCGTTCCATGGGCTGGAATGAAGAGGAGAGAGTGAGCTGGCTGAGCAGCAGCAGACGTCACTCTGCCTCCTGACCGTGGACACGACGGCAGCAGCTGTCTGTGCCTTCCCTGCCGGGGTGAACCGCGGCCTTGAACTGTGAGCCGAAGTGAACCCTTCCTTCCCTAAACTGATTCTTGTCCGTTATTTGGTAAAGCAACGAGAAAGTAACTAATACACAGGGATCTGTCTGCTGAGCTCTCATATCCTGGAACACAACAGTGAACAAAAAGCCTCCCCGTCTGCCCTCCACTGGCTCACTGGCTGCCCCCCTTGCAGTGTTGCTGTCTCTCAGGGTGCTCCCTTCATCCTGCAGGGTGCTCCCTTCATCCCGCCCACGTGCTCCTGGCCCCTCACTGATTGCTGCTTTACGTATCTGTCTGCAGGGTGCTCCTTCATCCTGCAGGGTGCTCCTTCATCCTGCAGGGTGCTCCCTTCATCCTGCAGGGTGCTCCCTTCATCCTGCAGGGTGCTCCTTCATCCTGCAGGGTGCTCCTTCATCCTGCAGGGTGCTCCTTCATCCTGCAGGGTGCTCCCTTCATCCTGCAGGGTGCTCCCTTCATCCTGCAGGGTGCTCCCTTCATCCTGCAGGGTGCTCCTTCATCCTGCAGGGTGCTCCTTCATCCTGCAGGGTGCTCCTTCATCCTGCAGGGTGCTCCCTTCATCCTGCAGGGTGCTCCTTCATCCTGCAGGGTGCTCCTTCATCCTGCAGGGTGCTCCTTCATCCTGCAGGGTGCTCCTTCATCCTGCAGGGTGCTCCCTTCATCCTGCAGGGTGCTCCCTTCATCCTGCAGGGTGCTCCTTCATCCTGCAGGGTGCTCCCTTCATCCTGCAGGGTGCTCCCTTCATCCTGCAGGGTGCTCCTTCATCCTGCAGGGTGCTCCTTCATCCTGCAGGGTGCTCCTTCATCCTGCAGGGTGCTCCCTTCATCCTGCAGGGTGCTCCCTTCATCCTGCAGGGTGCTCCTTCATCCTGCAGGGTGCTCCTTCATCCTGCAGGGTGCTCCTTCATCCTGCAGGGTGCTCCCTTCATCCTGCAGGGTGCTCCCTTCATCCTGCAGGGTGCTCCTTCATCCTGCAGGGTGCTCCTTCATCCTGCAGGGTGCTCCCTTCATCCTGCAGGGTGCTCCCTTCATCCTGCAGGGTGCTCCCTTCATCCTGCAGGGTGCTCCCTTCATCCTGCAGGGTGCTCCCTTCATCCTGCAGGGTGCTCCCTTCATCCTGCAGGGTGCTCCCTTCATCCTGCAGGGTGCTCCCTTCATCCTGCAGGGTGCTCCTTCATCCTGCAGGGTGCTCCTTCATCCTGCAGGGTGCTCCTTCATCCTGCAGGGTGCTCCCTTCATCCTGCAGGGTGCTCCCTTCATCCTGCAGGGTGCTCCCTTCATCCTGCAGGGTGCTCCCTTCATCCTGCAGGGTGCTCCCTTCATCCTGCAGGGTGCTCCCTTCATCCTGCAGGGTGCTCCTTCATCCTGCAGGGTGCTCCTTCATCCTGCAGGGTGCTCCCTTCATCCTGCAGGGTGCTCCTTCATCCTGCAGGGTGCTCCCTTCATCCTGCAGGGTGCTCCTTCATCCTGCAGGGTGCTCCTTCATCCTGCAGGGTGCTCCTTCATCCTGCAGGGTGCTCCCTTCATCCTGCAGGGTGCTCCTTCATCCTGCAGGGTGCTCCTTCATCCTGCAGGGTGCTCCCTTCATCCTGCAGGGTGCTCCTTCATCCTGCAGGGTGCTCCCTTCATCCTGCAGGGTGCTCCTTCATCCTGCAGGGTGCTCCTTCATCCTGCAGGGTGCTCCCTTCATCCTGCAGGGTGCTCCTTCATCCTGCAGGGTGCTCCTTCATCCTGCAGGGTGCTCCCTTCATCCTGCAGGGTGCTCCTTCATCCTGCAGGGTGCTCCTTCATCCTGCAGGGTGCTCCCTTCATCCTGCAGGGTGCTCCCTTCATCCTGCAGGGTGCTCCCTTCATCCTGCAGGGTGCTCCTTCATCCTGCAGGGTGCTCCCTTCATCCTGCAGGGTGCTCCCTTCATCCTGCAGGGTGCTCCTTCATCCTGCAGGGTGCTCCTTCATCCTGCAGGGTGCTCCCTTCATCCTGCAGGGTGCTCCCTTCATCCTGCAGGGTGCTCCTTCATCCTGCAGGGTGCTCCTTCATCCTGCAGGGTGCTCCTTCATCCTGCAGGGTGCTCCCTTCATCCTGCAGGGTGCTCCCTTCATCCTGCAGGGTGCTCCTTCATCCTGCAGGGTGCTCCCTTCATCCTGCAGGGTGCTCCTTCATCCTGCAGGGTGCTCCCTTCATCCTGCAGGGTGCTCCTTCATCCTGCAGGGTGCTCCCTTCATCCTGCAGGGTGCTCCTTCATCCTGCAGGGTGCTCCTTCATCCTGCAGGGTGCTCCCTTCATCCTGCAGGGTGCTCCTTCATCCTGCAGGGTGCTCCTTCATCCTGCAGGGTGCTCCCTTCATCCTGCAGGGTGCTCCTTCATCCTGCAGGGTGCTCCTTCATCCTGCAGGGTGCTCCCTTCATCCTGCAGGGTGCTCCCTTCATCCTGCAGGGTGCTCCCTTCATCCTGCAGGGTGCTCCCTTCATCCTGCAGGGTGCTCCTTCATCCTGCAGGGTGCTCCCTTCATCCTGCAGGGTGCTCCCTTCATCCTGCAGGGTGCTCCTTCATCCTGCAGGGTGCTCCTTCATCCTGCAGGGTGCTCCTTCATCCTGCAGGGTGCTCCTTCATCCTGCAGGGTGCTCCCTTCATCCTGCAGGGTGCTCCTTCATCCTGCAGGGTGCTCCCTTCATCCTGCAGGGTGCTCCTTCATCCTGCAGGGTGCTCCCTTCATCCTGCAGGGTGCTCCCTTCATCCTGCAGGGTGCTCCCTTCATCCTGCAGGGTGCTCCCTTCATCCTGCAGGGTGCTCCCTTCATCCTGCAGGGTGCTCCCTTCATCCTGCAGGGTGCTCCTTCATCCTGCAGGGTGCTCCTTCATCCTGCAGGGTGCTCCTTCATCCTGCAGGGTGCTCCTTCATCCTGCAGGGTGCTCCCTTCATCCTGCAGGGTGCTCCCTTCATCCTGCAGGGTGCTCCTTCATCCTGCAGGGTGCTCCCTTCATCCTGCAGGGTGCTCCTTCATCCTGCAGGGTGCTCCCTTCATCCTGCAGGGTGCTCCTTCATCCTGCAGGGTGCTCCTTCATCCTGCAGGGTGCTCCTTCATCCTGCAGGGTGCTCCTTCATCCTGCAGGGTGCTCCCTTCATCCTGCAGGGTGCTCCCTTCATCCTGCAGGGTGCTCCCTTCATCCTGCAGGGTGCTCCTTCATCCTGCAGGGTGCTCCTTCATCCTGCAGGGTGCTCCTTCATCCTGCAGGGTGCTCCCTTCATCCTGCAGGGTGCTCCCTTCATCCTGCAGGGTGCTCCTTCATCCTGCAGGGTGCTCCTTCATCCTGCAGGGTGCTCCCTTCATCCTGCAGGGTGCTCCTTCATCCTGCAGGGTGCTCCCTTCATCCTGCAGGGTGCTCCTTCATCCTGCAGGGTGCTCCCTTCATCCTGCAGGGTGCTCCCTTCATCCTGCAGGGTGCTCCCTTCATCCTGCAGGGTGCTCCTTCATCCTGCAGGGTGCTCCTTCATCCTGCAGGGTGCTCCTTCATCCTGCAGGGTGCTCCCTTCATCCTGCAGGGTGCTCCCTTCATCCTGCAGGGTGCTCCCTTCATCCTGCAGGGTGCTCCCTTCATCCTGCAGGGTGCTCCTTCATCCTGCAGGGTGCTCCTTCATCCTGCAGGGTGCTCCCTTCATCCTGCAGGGTGCTCCTTCATCCTGCAGGGTGCTCCTTCATCCTGCAGGGTGCTCCTTCATCCTGCAGGGTGCTCCCTTCATCCTGCAGGGTGCTCCCTTCATCCTGCAGGGTGCTCCCTTCATCCTGCAGGGTGCTCCTTCATCCTGCAGGGTGCTCCTTCATCCTGCAGGGTGCTCCCTTCATCCTGCAGGGTGCTCCCTTCATCCTGCAGGGTGCTCCTTCATCCTGCAGGGTGCTCCTTCATCCTGCAGGGTGCTCCCTTCATCCTGCAGGGTGCTCCCTTCATCCTGCAGGGTGCTCCCTTCATCCTGCAGGGTGCTCCCTTCATCCTGCAGGGTGCTCCTTCATCCTGCAGGGTGCTCCCTTCATCCTGCAGGGTGCTCCTTCATCCTGCAGGGTGCTCCCTTCATCCTGCAGGGTGCTCCCTTCATCCTGCAGGGTGCTCCTTCATCCTGCAGGGTGCTCCTTCATCCTGCAGGGTGCTCCCTTCATCCTGCAGGGTGCTCCTTCATCCTGCAGGGTGCTCCTTCATCCTGCAGGGTGCTCCCTTCATCCTGCAGGGTGCTCCTTCATCCTGCAGGGTGCTCCCTTCATCCTGCAGGGTGCTCCCTTCATCCTGCAGGGTGCTCCCTTCATCCTGCAGGGTGCTCCCTTCATCCTGCAGGGTGCTCCTTCATCCTGCAGGGTGCTCCTTCATCCTGCAGGGTGCTCCTTCATCCTGCAGGGTGCTCCTTCATCCTGCAGGGTGCTCCCTTCATCCTGCAGGGTGCTCCCTTCATCCTGCAGGGTGCTCCTTCATCCTGCAGGGTGCTCCCTTCATCCTGCAGGGTGCTCCCTTCATCCTGCAGGGTGCTCCCTTCATCCTGCAGGGTGCTCCCTTCATCCTGCAGGGTGCTCCCTTCATCCTGCAGGGTGCTCCCTTCATCCTGCAGGGTGCTCCTTCATCCTGCAGGGTGCTCCTTCATCCTGCAGGGTGCTCCTTCATCCTGCAGGGTGCTCCCTTCATCCTGCAGGGTGCTCCTTCATCCTGCAGGGTGCTCCCTTCATCCTGCAGGGTGCTCCTTCATCCTGCAGGGTGCTCCCTTCATCCTGCAGGGTGCTCCTTCATCCTGCAGGGTGCTCCTTCATCCTGCAGGGTGCTCCCTTCATCCTGCAGGGTGCTCCTTCATCCTGCAGGGTGCTCCTTCATCCTGCAGGGTGCTCCTTCATCCTGCAGGGTGCTCCCTTCATCCTGCAGGGTGCTCCCTTCATCCTGCAGGGTGCTCCCTTCATCCTGCAGGGTGCTCCTTCATCCTGCAGGGTGCTCCCTTCATCCTGCAGGGTGCTCCTTCATCCTGCAGGGTGCTCCTTCATCCTGCAGGGTGCTCCCTTCATCCTGCAGGGTGCTCCCTTCATCCTGCAGGGTGCTCCTTCATCCTGCAGGGTGCTCCTTCATCCTGCAGGGTGCTCCTTCATCCTGCAGGGTGCTCCCTTCATCCTGCAGGGTGCTCCTTCATCCTGCAGGGTGCTCCTTCATCCTGCAGGGTGCTCCTTCATCCTGCAGGGTGCTCCTTCATCCTGCAGGGTGCTCCTTCATCCTGCAGGGTGCTCCTTCATCCTGCAGGGTGCTCCCTTCATCCTGCAGGGTGCTCCCTTCATCCTGCAGGGTGCTCCCTTCATCCTGCAGGGTGCTCCCTTCATCCTGCAGGGTGCTCCCTTCATCCTGCAGGGTGCTCCTTCATCCTGCAGGGTGCTCCCTTCATCCTGCAGGGTGCTCCCTTCATCCTGCAGGGTGCTCCTTCATCCTGCAGGGTGCTCCCTTCATCCTGCAGGGTGCTCCCTTCATCCTGCAGGGTGCTCCTTCATCCTGCAGGGTGCTCCCTTCATCCTGCAGGGTGCTCCTTCATCCTGCAGGGTGCTCCTTCATCCTGCAGGGTGCTCCCTTCATCCTGCAGGGTGCTCCCTTCATCCTGCAGGGTGCTCCTTCATCCTGCAGGGTGCTCCTTCATCCTGCAGGGTGCTCCCTTCATCCTGCAGGGTGCTCCCTTCATCCTGCAGGGTGCTCCTTCATCCTGCAGGGTGCTCCCTTCATCCTGCAGGGTGCTCCCTTCATCCTGCAGGGTGCTCCTTCATCCTGCAGGGTGCTCCCTTCATCCTGCAGGGTGCTCCCTTCATCCTGCAGGGTGCTCCTTCATCCTGCAGGGTGCTCCCTTCATCCTGCAGGGTGCTCCTTCATCCTGCAGGGTGCTCCTTCATCCTGCAGGGTGCTCCTTCATCCTGCAGGGTGCTCCCTTCATCCTGCAGGGTGCTCCCTTCATCCTGCAGGGTGCTCCCTTCATCCTGCAGGGTGCTCCTTCATCCTGCAGGGTGCTCCCTTCATCCTGCAGGGTGCTCCCTTCATCCTGCAGGGTGCTCCCTTCATCCTGCAGGGTGCTCCCTTCATCCTGCAGGGTGCTCCTTCATCCTGCAGGGTGCTCCCTTCATCCTGCAGGGTGCTCCTTCATCCTGCAGGGTGCTCCCTTCATCCTGCAGGGTGCTCCCTTCATCCTGCAGGGTGCTCCCTTCATCCTGCAGGGTGCTCCTTCATCCTGCAGGGTGCTCCCTTCATCCTGCAGGGTGCTCCCTTCATCCTGCAGGGTGCTCCTTCATCCTGCAGGGTGCTCCCTTCATCCTGCAGGGTGCTCCCTTCATCCTGCAGGGTGCTCCCTTCATCCTGCAGGGTGCTCCTTCATCCTGCAGGGTGCTCCCTTCATCCTGCAGGGTGCTCCTTCATCCTGCAGGGTGCTCCTTCATCCTGCAGGGTGCTCCCTTCATCCTGCAGGGTGCTCCTTCATCCTGCAGGGTGCTCCCTTCATCCTGCAGGGTGCTCCTTCATCCTGCAGGGTGCTCCTTCATCCTGCAGGGTGCTCCCTTCATCCTGCAGGGTGCTCCTTCATCCTGCAGGGTGCTCCTTCATCCTGCAGGGTGCTCCCTTCATCCTGCAGGGTGCTCCTTCATCCTGCAGGGTGCTCCTTCATCCTGCAGGGTGCTCCTTCATCCTGCAGGGTGCTCCCTTCATCCTGCAGGGTGCTCCTTCATCCTGCAGGGTGCTCCCTTCATCCTGCAGGGTGCTCCCTTCATCCTGCAGGGTGCTCCTTCATCCTGCAGGGTGCTCCTTCATCCTGCAGGGTGCTCCCTTCATCCTGCAGGGTGCTCCCTTCATCCTGCAGGGTGCTCCCTTCATCCCGCCCACGTGCTCCTGGCCCCTCACTGATTGCTGCTTTACGTATCTGTCGCTGCCTTTCAGGAAAGCTCTTAGCTTCAGTTTGGCCAAGCCTCCCTCTGGCTCAGACAAGGAGGGCCACCCCAACATCCCCACCCACCTCAGGAAGTGTTTCCTCCTTCACTGGCTTCCACAGGCCACTGTCTTGGTCTCTGACCCACATGTCTCAGCTCGTGTGCATGTGAGCACATATTCCAGGGCGGGACCCCCGTGGGGTCTGTCCTCACATCCACACCCACAGCACTCCCACACTGCATGCTCAGTACCTTAAATAACTAAATCAGTCCGTGCTTACAGCTCTCCCTTTCACTTATTTAGCGGACGTATTTTTACTTATTAATTTTAGGGGAAGCCTCACACTGCAGCCCAGGCTGGTCTTGAGCTCATGGCAACCTCCTGTCTCAACCTCCGAAGTGCTGGGAGCACAGGGCCCCTGGCTCCCTACCCAAGAGCCTCATCACTCTCCCTACCTCAATCTGTTGCCAGTATATACATCTAGGCTGCCCTTCTGTCCTCTGCCCAAACCGGCCCTCACTGGCCTCTGCAGGGGCCGCTGTGGCTTCACCACTGCGGGGGGTGCCAGGGGCCGTGTCTGCAGGTGCTCGATGGAGTTGATCTGCTGCGACACGCTTTCTTCCTGCAAAGCTCAACACCATTCCTCAGGAATACAAGAGTTCACTTCTAGACAGCGCCTCCCCTGGGGAGATGAGGAACTATTTTAGAAATGGGCAGCTGTCTCTATGGGCTGTAAGAATCTGAAGAGAGGAGAAAGGTGTGAGAATCCTCTCCTGACATGCTTACATCTGTTTCGTGCTGGAGGGTTGGTCACCTTATATTTATTTGCTTAACTTTCTGAGGGAGGCCTGGAGAGATGGCTTGCTGTTAAGCATTTGCCTGCAAAGACAAAGGTCCCCAGGTTCCATTCACCCAGGGACACAAGTAAACCAGATGCACAAGGGGCACATGCATCTGGAGTTCATTTGCAGTGGCTAGAGGCCCTGGCGTGCCCATTCTCTCTCTGTCTGTCTCTCTTCTCTCTCTCTCTCACTGGTTGCAAATAAATAAATTAAATTAATTTTTTTTCAAATTTTCATTAACAACTTCCATGATTATAAAAAATCTCCCATGGTAATACCCTCCTGAACCATAACATATCCCAAGAAACAGTCTCCATTTGTGACCAACATTTGATTTTGTCAAATCAAATGAAGCTCCAAGGGAGGCAGCCATGACCTGGTACCCGGGCATCTTGAGAATGTCACTATGTAGAAAGGTCTGTTCTCACTGCGCTGTTGCCCAAGCACTGCCCTCTTGGGTCTGCAGTGTGGCAGGGTCCTCCCTGTCCAGGAGTAGAGTCACCCGTTTGGAAAACAAAGGCCATCTGTACAAGGTGTGTGAGCTGGCTGGGCTCAAGACAGGGCCACTGTGCCCGTGAGTCCAGCTCCTGAGAGGCAGCTCGGTCAGAGAACTGCGGGAACTTGCAGGGCGTGTTGACGCAATCCTGCTCTTAGGACTCCAGAAGCCGAATAGAGAGCGGGCTTCCTGCAGTCACTGAAGCCATCAGCCCACCCCTGCTTTGCCTAGTAAAGGTACATAAGCTCTCTTAAATCCCGCAATTCTAGGCCTTGGTAATGCCACACACACCCCCCCCGCCCCCATGAAAAGAGCCTGTGCAGAAATAAAACCCTTGCTTGATGCTGTGTTCCAGACGGAGTAATACCTCTAGCTGCTCCACGTTTATTGCACGGTTCCGCCATCATGATCAGCCTCCTCAGTGTGCACCGAGGAAGCAAACCGGCTTGTGTTTTGACCTTTAAAATCCAGCCTAGAGAAAAACCCGGGCTTCTCACTCCCAACCACACCCTCACATCTACACTTGTTTTCCGTGACAAGAGATAAGCCAGATGGTGCAACAGACATGGCAGTCCCTAAATACGCATGTCTCTCTTGGGTGAGGAGTGGTGACAGACAAGGCGGGATACACCTTTCTGCCAGCCTCCCTTGCCTGGGGGGGGGGGTTGGGGGGGTCAAAGAGCTGCCCAGGAGAAACGGGCCAGCCTGCCCTGGGAAGCCTCCCTTCCAGCTCCCTGCTCCGCCCTCAAGTCCCAGATCTTGCTGCTGAGGCGTGGGGGAAGCCTGCTTGTTGATGATGGTATTTTACAGCCAGGCCCCTTGTTAACCCCTACAACACTAGAAAACAGTTCATTGCGGTGGTTTGAATTGGGTGTTCCCCCCATAAACGCGTATGTTTTGTATCCTTGGTTCCTAGCTGATGGCAATTTGGGAGGTGAAGTCTTGTTAGAGGAGGTGTGTCACTGGGGGTGGGTTTTGAGGCTTATTAGCCCCTAGTTTGCCAGTGTTAGTTGGCACATCCTTCCGCTGCTGTTTTCCACCTGATGTTGGCAAGGGAGTGATGGTCAGCCCCTGCTCACACAGAGCTTCCCCTCAAGACTGTAAGCCGAATCAGTACTTCCCTTCCATCAGCTGCTCTGGGTTGGGTGGTACTATTGTGGCCTATTATCTTATAGATAAGGGAACAGAGACTCTGAGTCATTTAGCAAGTTGAAAGTCATTTAACGTAGTGCCTGAGAGGGGCACTAATGAAATCACAGAGCCATCTAGTAGGTCTTGGCCTGTTATTTCCTGGCCTGTGTTCTTCCTTACATTAAGCCACAGCCGTGGCCACAGGACCACTGGTCGGCCATCCAAACAATTGCACTGCGTCCCCACATCCTTAGGGCTGTCGTCTGGCGACCGCCCAGCAAACTTGGGAGATGCCTCATTTCCCAGTGGAAAGAGCTGCCTGGGAGGCTGACAAGAAGCCCCAGCCACAGCTCCGGCTCCAGATGTCAAGGGGCGTCTAATTGCTGGACCCTCGCTCCCCTCGGCAGCACAAAAGCTGGTTGTCGTTTCTTCGTGGCAAACCCCAGGGACTGTCTTGAGTTCCACACTCTCAGGGAAGGGCAGGAACTACAGTTCTTTGTCCCAGCCAAGGATATGGAGCAAGACAGTGGACAGCCTGTGCCAGAGAACATATAATTTCCTTGGATTCACTGGCGACAGGCTGCCCCCACCAAGCTTTGATTGCCTCTTTCTGTTCATCCAAGAGTGCTGCATGACTTCAGCTCCTGGCCCGGAGAGCTCCCGTTCCTGCTGCCCTCTCCACTCCAACCTGGCCTCCGAGTCCCCCTCCTCAACTATCCTACCCCCCCCCCCCCATCCTGCCAACCCTCCAGGCAAGGCCCATGTTGGAGAAAGACCTCCTACAAACTACCACTCTCCATTCCAAGAATCCCGACATCATCTGCAAGAACCAAAATAAACAAGCAAATCATCCACCCCCTTGGCAGCGTGGGGCTTGCTGAAAAAAAAAAAAACGGGGGTGCACCGTGAGAAGAGAGTCTACCCTGGGGCTTCCTTCACCGCGTGGATTGTGCTAACTTCAGCACTGTACGCCCTGGGGGCTGGGGAGGGGCGGTGACTTGCTGAGCAAGGAGAAAAGGCGTTTGGTGTGTTTGATTCGGTTTGCTGTCTGCCCTCAGGAAATCTGAGCTGAGTTCCTGAACGTACCACAGGATGTGTCATCAAGGCAACAGCTAAATTCTCCCGCTTACCCGGCCGACTGGGAAACTGCAAGCCACAGAGGGCCAGGGATTCTGGCTGCTCTGGGAAGTGGGTGGCTGGGGGTGCCAGATGGGTCCCCTTCTGGTCCTCAGATCCTCTGGCTCTTTGGTTATGAGCTCAGACCCCTCGGGGTGAGGCACCATGCTGGCCAAACACATGCTTAGCAGACAGCAGCAGGTCAAGAACACCCGAAAATGAGAATCAAAATAATTTCTGAAGGGACATAACAGTTTTCCTTAAAATCCAAAGGAATCATCATGGGAAAAACCAGAAAATTATTGTCTTTCCTTTATACTTATCTCGTGGTTTGGAATTGCTTTTGAGTTGCCTACTAGGGAGGCACAGACACCCCACTTTTCTATGGCCTGTTGCCTCAAGGTCCTAATCTGTCTGTCATTTTGCCTTCAGGACACATGTGCCCCAAAGTGCCCAAACCCACCACATCTGCCTGCGTGGCACTACTCTGATGAGCTTTACTGCCCAAGTGTTCAGAGCCCACAGGCTAAGAACGTAGCTCAGTTATTCGAATGACTGCCTAACATTCAGAAAGTTCTGGGTTGGATCCCCAGGGCAGAATAAACCAGGTGTGGTGACACATGCCTGTATCCCAGCACTTGGGAAGTAGAGGCAGGAAGAACATGTTTTTGAGGCCATACCTGGCTACATAGCCATTTTTAAACCAGCCTGAGATACATTAGACCCTGTCTCAAAAAGAGTTCTAAGGGGCGGGAGAGATGGCTCAGTGGTTAAGGTGCTTGCCTGCAAAGCCTAACAACCTGGGTTCAATTCTCCAGGGCCCCATGTAAAGCCAGATGCACAAAGTGACACATGCATCTGGAGTTTGTTTGCAGTGGCTGGAGGCCCTGGCACACCCATTCTTGCTGTGGCTCTCTCTTCTCTCTATCTCTCTCATCCTGCAAATAAATAAATTAATTAAAAGTGTTCTGGACTGGAGAGATAGCCTAGTGATTAGGGCATTTGCCTGGGAAGCCTAAGAACTTGTTCGAATCTCCAGGCCCCACATAAACCAGACGCACAGTGACACAAGCATGCAATATCACACATGCACACAAGGGGGCGCAGGTGTCTGGAGTTCGTTTGCAGCAGCTGAAGGCCCTGGCGTGCCCATTCTCTCTCTCTCTCTCTGCCTCTGTCTCTCCCTCTCAAAATAAAAAAATAAAGATTAAAAAAGTGTTCTGAGGTTATATATCCAACCTTCAAATTGGGATTCTAGCCTCAGCATGTTCTCTTTTGTCTCCCTGGTATCCTGGGGTCACTGGCATTGCTCCAACACAGACTCCCCACCAAAAGCAACATGGCCAACTAACAATGGGCAGAAACCACTGAAGCCATGAGCCAAAATATGTGTCTTTTATTGATCATCTCGGGTAATTTATTCCATTACCAGAAAGGTAACACACTCCCCAGCCTTCTCCATTTCACGGTACACAGCACCCCAGCTTTGGGGTTCTCATTGGCCCAGGCTCTGCTCAACCCACAACAGAGCAACTACCTGAGGGGCAGGGGATCAATCTCTCAATGGCCCAACTGGAACTCACTTCCCCAGACACCAGCACATGTGACTCTGCCATCCACTGATGGAAGACCAAAGCTAGGCCCTGGCTGCCCAGAGATCCCCTCACAAACCTTCATCCAGACCTGCCTTACCAAACTCTACGGGTCTTGCCACCAGAGTGTACTTGCCTCTTCCATGTTCTCAGATTACTTCCCAGCTGACGCCTGCTTCGTTACTATAAAGTTAGTGAGTAAACTAGTGTATTTCACGGTGATATATTTGACCACTACTACATTAAGAATTTAATGTTAACTGGAGCCAAGAGTGAAGGCATTCAATGAGGAGGCATTTTTATATAGGCAGGTCTAGTGGCCTCACTCAAATTACATCAGACATTTTCTGCAGAGGTAGCTGTTGGCTTAGGGACACAACCGTGTGGAAGGGACAGAGGTGCGAGGCTCTGCTACCACTTCCCAACTAAGCCAGGAGACTCTGAACACACTGCTGGCTTTACGTCCATCTACAAGACGGGAATATTTGCCTGTGCCTGGCCCACTTTCCAGACCTGCACTGAAGACTACACAGTAATGAAAGGGTAAAGTCACTGACCAAGTCATTTACAGGCAGGAGAACCACATCACCTATTGCTTCCAAGTGAGACATTTCCAAGAGGATAAGAGGGTGCAGTCAGTAAAGATGCCAGGGTAGGGGGTTTTGGAAGGACTGCTCACAGAGCAGGATGGACTGTCATGAGAAGAATGGCCTGGCACTCCGAAGACCCACATTTGAGTCCTGGTTTCCATACTGATTCACTGAACCTCTCTGGGCTTCAGTATTGAGCAAAACAAGCTCAGGCCCTGCTTGTGACACCCATGGGCCCTGAAAAGCTCTGTCAACAAGAGATGCTGCTCTCGCTCTGCCCAGGCTGGGGAGCGGCCTGCGGGCTTTGGGGGAGATGGGGCTGTACCTCTGGCGGGGCGTAGGCTGCCGCGGCATCCCTCTGTAGGGCTGAACGGATGTCCGGCATGCTGTCTAGGATGTCCTCGGAGCAGTTTGCTTTGCCTCGCTTATGCATCTCAGTTCGAATTTCTTCCATGTCTTCTTTGATTTGTTCATTTTCCTTAGTGAGGTTTTTAGACACTTCCTGAGAAGAGAAAAGTTTTTTTTTTTTTTTTTGAGGTTCTTTTAATGTTTTGAAGCCAAGCAGGAGGCAGTTAGCAAGCACAATGCATGGAGACACGGACATGGAGATGGCTCAGGTCACGGAGGCATGAGGATGTGAGATGGCTCAGCACGGGAAGGCTCGCAGACAGGGGGATGGCTCCCACCATGGAGGCGCACAGGGGGATGGCTCAGGGCAGGGGGACACAGACAGCCAACACAAGACTGGAGTCCCTCAGTGTGCCCAGCCCAATGCCAGTAATCACTGGCAGGTCCCCAGGTAGCATTTCCAACTCTAGGACATCCAACTGCTAGAAATACTGCCCAGACTACCACAGCTTTCCTACTAATAACACTGCAATGACCAGGGTACCTGGTTCTCTCTCTCTCCTTTTAATTTAAATTTTGTATATGGTGGCCTTGCCCCAGGATGGCAAACAGTGCCAAAGATCTCATTCACTTGCACAAGGGAATCAGTTATTCAATGAATGAAAGGAGTTCAAAGTGATTTTTAGAAGAGTTGGCCAAAAATTTTTTTTTCCTAGTTTGCTTTTTGAACAAGTACCTTAACTGCTGAACCGTCTCCCCAGCCAGCAGTTAGCTTTTCTAATGAGCACAACCATGCCCTGTACTTTCATATTACTTACATAGGAAATGGATAGGCTGGCTTCAAACTTTCCTATCAACCCATGAAAACATCTTCCTTAAATGACCCCTCACTGGCACACATGCCAGGTTTCAGCCCTGTTTCACATCAGAAAGGGCCAAAGCTACATTTCAGTCAGCCAGTGCTGGCGCGTAGCATGCCTTCCAAGTATCTGAGGTGCAGTGAGGCGGCGAGAAAAGCTCCGGTGACCTGGGGTTCTAGTTCTGGTTGGGCTGGTGTAGGGAAGATGGCACTGGGGAGAAGCAAACCATGCCAGGACTTTTCTGTGCCAAATATGGTGTTCAGTGAGTTCAGAGGGGAGCGTGGGCTGGAGGTGGCTTCCTGCAGAAGGTGTTAAGGGTGGGGTCTGAATCACAGGATTAGAGTCTCTTTGATATATATATATATATATATACATATATATATATTTTTTTTTTGAGGCAAGCACAACAGACTGGCCTTTTTATGAGAGTGAGAGAGAGAGAGAGAGAGAGAGAGAGAGAATTAGCACACCAGGGTCTCCAGACACTGTAATCAAACTCCAGATGCATGCAACCTTGCACGCTTGCATCACCTTGTGTATCTGGTTTATGTGGGACCTGGAGAGTTGATCCTTAGGCTTCACAGCTAAGTGCCTTAACCACTAAGCCATCTCTCCAGCCCTCCTTGCTATTTTTATAGCTATTTTTTTTTCGAGGTGTGGTCTTGCTGTAGCCCAGGCTGACCTGGAATTTACTATGGAGTCTCAGGGCGGCCTTGAACTTATGGCAATCCTCCTACCTCTGCCTCCCGGGTGCTGGGATTAAAGGCGTGCACCACCACGCCCGGCTTTTATAGCTATTTTTAGAGAAATGTGACTATGAAATGATCCAACATGGTCCAACTTTGACCCCATGCTAAGGTTTTCATGAAGATCTAAAAATGTCCTATGTAGCCAGGACTGGTGGTTCTGGACTATACTCCCAGCTACTGGGGAAGCTGAGTCAGGAAAACCACAAGTTCAAGGACAGCCTAAGCAACTTAGTGTCAAGATTAAAAATACAAAAAAGGGCTGGGGTGTAGTTCCGTAGTACAGCCCTTACTTGCCTAGCGTACACGAGGCCCTACGTTGAAGCCCCAGTACCACAAAAAAATTAATTAACCAATTAATCAATTAGAATATTCACTGTGTGCCTGACACTACCTACATAAGATGTTCATAATAGGAGGAAAAGATGAGGACATCAATATAGAAGACAGACTCATTGGAAAGAAGAAGGGATTCAGCGGAGGGTGGATTTGGGAAGGGGAGAATGTGTGAGAAGGTGTGAAGGCTGGGGATTATCATGGTTTATTGTCTATACTTATGGAAGCTGTTCATAAAAGTTTAAAAAAATAACTCTTCACTGTGATGAGGTTGGTAGAGAAAGCGACTGTGAGGATGTGTTTGCTTTCCATCTTTTAAGGCAGACACAGGAAGTGACAAAGCACAACGTTGCCAGGCACAGTCTCGCAAGATGCTGCTAAGGTCTTGGAGGAGAGTTTTTCTGGCTTGGAGCTAGGACGATGTCTACATATCTAGGCAGACCATGACACCCAGACCCTGTGGCTCCAGGGGCTCCTGTGGGGGCTGTCCAGAGAAGCCCAGTAGGTGTCTGCTAAACTAACCAGGCTCCAGAACTGTCAGCCCTGCCACTTTTAGAGCATTTCATTTGGAGCCCTGGAAGGGCTCACTACGTTCTGTAGGGCTTAGGTCAAGCCAGACTCTAAACTGCACAGTTAGCAATTCTGAAAGCTAAAGTCCACAAGAAAGCGGTCTTGTTTGGAAAATATCCAGTAGTCTTACTGTGTGGGTAGTCATTCCTGACACGGGTTCTCAGAGGTGGTCAAGTGCAGTAGTGAAAACCATGAATTATGAGGGAGACTGTGTAGTTCATAACCTACTGCTGCTCGGAATTTCCAGGTCAAGGATCTCAAGCAAACTATTTAAACCTCTTCTGTTTCCATTTCCCATCTGCAAAATGGGGGCAGTGCAAGCACTTTCCCTGTAGGTTACTAAGAGAACCAAATGAGCTAATACATTTGCATGTGACAGAACATACTAAGAGGTTACTTTTCATAGACTGTCACAGCTGGAGTGGACTCCAGCATTTAAGCCTAAACCTTTCAAATCACAGAGGTCAGTCACTGAGGCCTACGGGAAGGATGTGATTTGCTGAACATCATTTTAAAAAATGGTGGAGATGAAATCAGCGACCCAGCCTTACTCACTGGATCACTCAATAGCACCAGAGAGGGACTGGGCACCCAGCCAGCCCTCAGCAGTACAGAGCGCATCAAAGGAGCCTGGGAACAGTTGCAGTTAGTTCACTTTCAGAAAATGTAAGAGTTGCATATGCAGAGAAACAGGAAGCTGGACTCCCACAAGTCCTCACTACTCAAAGCATGGCCAAGAGGCCAACACCATCAGCATTATGCAGGAGCTGGTTATAAATGTCAATTCCCTGGAGAGAACAGCCCACCAACCTGAGCCAGGGTGATGGAGAAAGGCACCGTGGATTCTCGAAGTGCACCAAAGCAGAAATCCAGAAGTTGATGAGAGCTCAATACTAAAGTAGGCTTAAAACATACCCACCGAGGCTCAGGGAATTTTGTGGAAGAGGGAGAGGAAAGGCTGTAAGAGCCACAAGGTGGGAGGGAATATCCAGAAACACTGGCCCTCCCCCACCCTGCACAATCACTGACTGCTGTTCCTGCAACCCATAACCCACAAACCCACCATGAACCCAGCAACCCCACTGAGGAGGGCCCTCGGTGGAATGGAGGCAGGGAAGAAGGAAATGACCCCAACACATGTTGTGTCCATACAAACTTTCTAGTCAATTTTTAAAAAAGAAAGAAGGAAATGTCAAATCTCGCCAGGCATGATGGCGCACACCTTTAATCCCAACACTCAGGAGGCAGAGGTAGGAAGATCACTGTGAGTTTGAGGCCAGCCTGAGACTACATAGTAAATTCCAGGTCAGCCTGGGCTACAGTAAAACCCTACCTTGAAAAACCAAAACATAAATAAACACAAATAAAAAAATAAAGAAATGCTACTTCCTCACTGGGGAGATAGATCAGTTGGTAAAGCACTTGCCTTGCAAGCACAAGGATCTGACTTTGGACTCCTAGTACCCACATAAATGCCAGGCGTGCCGGGGTGCTCCGGTAACCCCAGTGCTGGGAGGGCAGAGACAGGCAGATTACAGGAGCTCAATGGCCAGCCAGTCTAGCCAACCTGGTGAGTCTAGACCAGTGAGAGATCCTGTCTTAAGCGGTGGGCTGTATACCTGAGCTTAACACCTGAGGTTACCCTCTGGCCTAACACACATATGAACATGTGCACATGCCTGCACTCACATTACACACGCATGGCGTGGTGGTTTAAACCAGGTATCCTCCATAAACGCCTGTGTTTTGAGTGCTTGGCTCCCAGCTGATGGCAAGTTGCGAGGGGGAGGCTTGCTGGAGGGGGTGTGTTTTGGGCGGGCTCAGGCTCCTGCCACTGCTTACCACTTGCTGTGGCAGAGGTGCCGTCCAGCCTCTGCTCCACCATCTTTTCCCTGCCATCACAGAGCCAAAATAAATTCTTTCCTCCCATCAGCTGCTTCTGGTTGGGTCCTTTGTTGCCATCAATGTGAAGGTAGCTACAACCCACACTCAAAAAATGCCGATTCCCAGGCTTTCCTCAGACCCACTGAATGAGCGCCTGTATTTAAACAAGGAGCCCGGGTGTGCAGAGTACACACGGAAGTTTGAGCAATGCGCTTAACCAGAGGAAGCTGGGGGTGAATCTGCTGGGAGACTTCAGCAGCATGTGCAAGTGGCTGTTTTGTGAGAGGCGGTTTGTGTCTTCCTGGGGCTAAGCAGGAGAGTCCCTGGGCTCAGGTGGGGGCTCCAACCTTTCTGTAACCCACACGTGCCAGCTGAGAGCAGTGCGGGTGGGGGGGGGCATCACTCCTGCAGCTTCTCACCAGACAATGAAGACAGGCAACGAAGCCCAGCAATACAGAAGCCCGCTGTTACTTTTCTGAGCATGTGGATGCCGCGGAGAGTGCGGAGGCTCAGCGAGCCAGACCAAGGAGGATCCCACCCCGGGGAACGTCACCCACCACGAGGAGGGCGTAAGCTACAGACATGTGAACAAGAAAACACTGACCGATGACAAGTGCTATGAAGAAACTAAGTCACGGTGACCCAACAGAGGCAAGCAGTGTCCTCTCAGTGAGCTTGGAGACGGCACCGTGAGGACAGGACTGAGCTATGTCCAGGCCTACTGCCCAGTGACAGCCCCAGGACTCCGCCAAAGGAGCTGGATGTGGGCAGGCTGATGGAGGACAAGGGAAAGAGACAGAGTTAGAGCATCTTTATTATGTGAAACATGACCCTTGGATTCCTAAACACCCCGAAACACAGGCCCCCAACAGGGGCACTCAGTGGGAGGGCATCAGCAACCACAGGTGCAGTTTTTGTCTTCTGCTCTCTAGGCCCCGGGGTCCTCTACTCATTGCTTTACACTCTCCAGCCCCTGTCTGGTTCCAGCAAGGAGCCATTATTATGGTTTTTTTTTTTTTTTTTTTTTTAAGAGAGGAGGATTTGAGGTAGACCCAGAGGAGCCATATGGCTTATTCCTCTCATGGGAACAGCTGCCTGAGAAAACACCAGCCTGGGGGCAGCATCACCGCATCATCCTGCTGGACTGAGCCATCTCGTGTCCCCAGGGCATCAGCAGTAGCCGCCCCTCCACAGCCACCTCTACCACTGGGATGCGGCCCTCCCTGGGGCTTTGCCGCCCTCACCACAAGGGCCTTTTGTGGGGTGTTTCTCAGGAAGTGTGGGGCATGCTGCCCACATGGGATGCTCGAGATCCTGTCCTGGCAGATGAGTGAACCCCATGACCTCATGCCTCAGGCTCTTCCCCTCTGGGACAGCTGCAATGGTGACATATAGTGTGGGCAACTTGGCTCATGGGCAGGGCTTGCTCTGTGGCGAAGGTGGTGGGAAGGGTGCCTATCTGGCATAGAAGCCAGCATACCTCATGATCCCTGCCAAGGACCCTGGTGCTCTGAAGGGGAGAGTGGTGAGGAGAGAAGAAGAACAGGCAGCTAGAGGGCTGGGGCAGCAGGCTGGGTACAAAGACTTGAAAGCTTTTAAATGAGCCTCTGGACTAGGCAGAGCCAAGGAACCAGGAGGTGTTCAGAGAACAAAGCCACGTGCAGTGGGGCACGCGAGGGCACTGGCTGCAAGCAAGTCCCAGCAGCCGGGTGGGGGCAGGGTTGGCACCGCCGCCAGATGCAAAGACACCAGACAAAGGAACCATGAAAGCTGGGCGGGGTCCCTGGGCAACACTGCGGGTGCAGCTGGCAGGGAGCATCGGACACTGGTCAGCGCACCTTTTCCACAGCTGGTCATCAAGTTGTGGAAGCCAATGCACCCATCTATGCAGACTGGCGAAGTGGAAATGGGGGAGGGGTATCCCATGGGCGCTGATTCTACCTTGATCTTGTGCAGCTCTTGGACAAGTATGGCCATGCCTGGGTAAGATACTCAACGTCAGTCAAAACCACTGGACTGTGGGGGAAAGGTGACCACAGTGCAGAGCTCTGGCAAGTTCTCAATGGCCTTGCTTTTCTCGCCAGAGTCCAGAGCAGTGTACACAAGGAAGAGGCCAGTGGTAGGAGCCAGGGTAAAGCCACACCACAGTCACAACCTAACCATGTAACCATGCCACACCAGTGACAAAACTTCTCTAGACCCCCCCAGAGAATGAAGGAACGATGGCACCCACCTTGCCCAGGCTTCCCCTGGAGAATGGACAAAGGGGTTACATAGCGCACAGTGCCCGCAGTGAAAGAGTGCTGGACGTGGCTGGAGTGGCCTGACCCTTGGGGTGACAGTAGCCGACATGCACCTGAGCAATGAAGAAGCACTATGGTTGGTGTGACTGGGGCATGGAGCAAAGCAAGAGCCGCAAGGTGCACTAGGAGGAGACCGAGCCAGACTGCAGGTAGGGCAGACCTTGTCCCCAGGTCAGGCAGCAGATCCCTGGCACTACATCCAAGAAGGCGAAGGCTGTCTGGAAGGTTCTGTGGGAGTTCGGTCCTATGACAGATGGCTAATGCGCACCAGGCACAGGTGCAGACAGCAAGCCTGCAGGCAGAGGGATGCAGGAATGTTGTGAACAACTGTTGGGGTGACTGGGTTCATGAGGGGAGAGCTGGAAGTTCCTGTCAGTTTATCCTGCCCTTGTCCCTCTGAGCCCTCCAGGACACAAGTAGTACCAAATGGCCAGGGATAGCCACCCCAGCTGACAGCTGTCCCCCGGCCTCTGGTGCGAAAGCTGGAGGGGAGAGCAGCTGGAAACAGCTGGTGCTCCTGATGGCAGGAGCGGCAGGCCCTGGCCCAATCCATCTGACCGCAGCTGGTGGGGAAAGTCAGCCTGGGGTGAGCCACCAGCTGCTGCGTTAAATCCACCCACGGCTAAACAGCTGCTGAACATCCACTGCGCATCAGGTGCTGCTGGGCCAGGACTGGGGAACAAAGAGCACTTAGATCTGGCTGCCCTCAAAAGGTCCCCAGCCTGGAAGGAGAGTCGGACAAGTACAAAGAAATCTCCAGCCCCTGGAGATGAATTTCTGTGTTAAGGGAACCCTGATTCCCTCTCCAAAACCAAGATCCCTCACGTCCTGGCAGCTTTAAGCTGTTCCCAAGCCAGCAGAAGGAAGGCTGACTCTGACACCTTTAGCCAAGAAGAAAAGCTTACATTCCAGTGGCAAATTAGATTTGAAACATATATAACCCCAGGAGAGGTGATGTATTGGCTTGAACTCATATTATGATGTAAAGTGAATTAGGTAATGTTAAAGCTGAAATGCATCTTAAAACCATTATCTCTGACCTTCTGCCTTTTCATAGAAGTCACCACAAGCAGGCAGGCTGAGCAGCCTTCCTCTCCAAGAAGGCTGCACCTGAGAAGGGGGCGGTGAAATGACTGCGTAACCCTGCCACAGAAGCAGGTTTGACCAGAAGCATAAGCACTGGGGGGTGTTCTGATGAGGCTTGAAGTCCGGTGGGAGGAAGAGTTGGAAAAGAGACAGCTCCCCTAAACTCACTGCCAGGCTTGCACAGGTGAAGATTACATTTTCCTATTCGTCAGTGAAAAAGATATATCCCCAGGGTCAGGAATGTTCCTTTGATCTTGCCTTCTGGGCCAGAAACACAGAAGCCACTGGCTCTTCAGGTCTGGGGGAGAACCTCTGCAATGCCGGGCCAGCATTCTGTGGAGGGGCCATTCTGAGTCCGGAAAACCCACCCACAATGCTCATGGGTGCCCGTGGGCAGGGTCTGCATACTGCAGCATGCAAATGCAAAAGAACGAGTCCCACAAACCAGAGGGGGAGGGTTCCAGAAGAGAGCATATTCAGAAAGCTCGGAGGAATGCGTGCACTTTGTATTGCTTCTGTTGTTGTTTGAAAGAGGGCCTCGTGTAGCCCAGGCTAGCCTTGAACTTGCTATGGCTGAGGAGGACCTTCAGCTCTGACCCTCCTGCTCCCACCTCCTAAGTGCTAGGATTCCAGCTGAGCACCACCACACCCAGTGGGTATGCACGTATTTGAAGAACATGGCAGGGGCTGGAGAGATGGCTTCATGGTTAAGGCGCTTGCCTATGAAGCCTAAGGACCCAAGTTCGATTCTCCAGGTCCCATGTAAGCCAGATGCACAATGGTGGCCCATGCATCTGGAGTTCATTCATTTGCAGTGGCTAGAGGCCCTGGCATGCCCATTCTCTCTCTCTCTGTCTCTAACAAACAAATAAATAAAAAATAAAAGCTTAAAGAACATGGTACGACAGCCTGAGCTAGAGTGAGACCCTCCCTCAGGGAAAGAAAAAGAACATGGGGATACACAGCCACACAGATACCCAGTCATAGGCACATTCAAATTCTTATAAAGAGACACTTCTAGGTGTTCTGGAACCAAGGAGGATTGGGGGGAGGGGATACACAAAGATTTGCAATGTTTATGGGAATGCTTTAATCCAGTCAGAGTCTTGGTACTAAGGTTAGTCTAATGATCTTCCCCCCTTGGTTTTCTGTGCTTTGGTCATAGGGCTGCTCCTGGGAGCAGAATACAAGTGTCCCAGCTCATAAGTCTAGGCCCGTGGCCTTCGGAATCCGTTTTTAGGCCTAGAAGTCTTTGGGTCTTGGATATACTTGGAGCTCAAGATGAAAATCTTTGCTTGAGTTGAATGAGTTCCACACTTGGGTCTATGTACAAGGAATGTCTAACCCTCACCTCCCCTGGCACCTCTGCTCTGCCCATGCACTGCCACTGCCGACACCCTGTGCATACTTCCTGTGCCCTCCTCCCTTCCCCTTTCCAACCACCAGCAGGAGAGGGTCCCCTGGGGTCTACCATTCTGAAGTTTCTTGATGTTTCTTCTCCCTGGAAGTTCTAAAAACAGGCGCATGCATTTCAGGCCTCCCTCAAGAGTATTTCCTATTGGAAAGATGGTTTGGGGTTCAGATTTTGGAGCTCACTGAAATGGCCCACCTGCGATATGCACTCCAAACTGGAAAAAATTAGTCTGATGGGATCAAGTGTTGGTGAAGGCGTGGAGGGACTTTCATATTCTGCCTAGAGGGAGTGTGAACTAGTACTCGCTTGGGAAGGCAGCACAGCCATGTCTCCCGAAGTCCTAGGTCAGCCTCGTGAATGACTCACTACTCCCTCGAGTCAGAGCCATAGAGAAATGCAAATGTGAATTGTCCCAGGGCTGTCCCTATGCAGGGACACTCAAGAAACTGGAAACAATCCACATATCTATCATCACTAAATGGAAAAACAAACTGTGGTGTAGAATTAATACACAGCATTATGGGTGAACCACATGACACAAAAAACAATATGTCCAAATATTTAAAACAAAAATGAGTGATAATAGTCCAGCATATATGTGCTTGTGTGTGTGTATGTGTGCACACACACAATCTTCATAGTCTTACATGCACTAAGATACACATGTGATTCTGTGGGATTCTATACTTTCAAAGTTCAAAACCATCCTATTAGGACCCATCCTTTTTTTTTTTTTTTTTTTTGCTTTTCAAGGTAGGGTCTCCCTTTAGCTCAGGCTGACCTGGTATTCACTATGGAGTCTCAGGGTGGCCTCAAACTCACGGTGATCCTCCTACCTCTTCCTCCCGAGTGCTGGGATTAAAGGCGTGCGCCACCACACCCGGCTAGGACCCATTCTTAAAGGATAAACCTAAAAAGTAAATCGAGGAAGATGATAAACGTCAAAGCGGAAGCCAGGTGTGGTGGTGCACGCCTTTAATCCCAGCACTCTGGAGGCAGAGGGAGGAGGGTCACTGCGAGTTTGAACCACCCTGAGACTACATAGTGAATACCAGGTCAGCCTGAGCTAGAGCAAGACATTACCTTGAAAAACCGAAAAAAAAAAAAAAAATCAAAGTGGGGAGAGCAGCTCCCCTAGGGGAGGGGTGAGTGGGGAGAGGGGACAGGTGCTTCGGGGGTGCCTTAGCTCCACTCTCTTCTTGAGCAGGAGGGGCTCCCCGTATGTTTTCCTTCATAGTACCCTGTCCTGCTGCCCGTTCCGCGGTTGTGCGGCCTGCTCTTGCACCGTGTGAAACAAAAGCTGAACCAAATCATCCCCACTAGGCAGAGCTGGCAGAAAGGACTTTACTAAGAGCGGGGCTCTGAACAGCCCAGATTCCATTGCTCTCTTCCTCCTTCCTCTTGCATCTCCAAATGAAGTTTCCATCCCTACATCCTCCTGTATGCCCGAGGCGGATGTGCACACGTGTGCCCATTTATACTGCCAAGCACAGACCTGCCTCTGGGCGAAGCAGCCCTACATTCTGACCCCCTTTGGTCTCGTCTGACCTCCAAAGAACTCTCCTTGGGATACAAGAATATGCAAGGCCTAGGGAGTAGAATTTCACTTCTATTCCTCCTACAGAGCCTGGCTGGAGAGGCAGTGTTTTTTCCAT
Organism: Dipus sagitta; assembly: GCA_036346955.1. NCBI lineage: Eukaryota > Metazoa > Chordata > Mammalia > Rodentia > Dipodidae > Dipus > Dipus sagitta. Next base: position 337,044,683 of record CM070770.1, read on the forward strand.
TTACTGGACATTCTGCCTTTCCAATTACCATACACCCCTGTCAGCTAGATGGAGCCTGATTCGACCTCAGTCTGATATAGTGCTCCCATCAACAGGCCCAAACACTCTCCTGTCCCAGCACCCTGACACCTAGGACTGTCTGGTTTGGGGAAACCGTCCATGGAATGGGTCCTTCCCTAATTCAACTATGATCCCACTTAATGGGACATGTGGGATACAGCCACAGTTCTGCCTAGAAATTCCTTTGGAATTTTTAAGTTCTGCTTAGGAAAAACTGACGCTTACTGGGCAGACAACAAGGGCTTGAAGGAACTTCTGAGGTTGATTAGAAAGAGCCCTGGCCTGGCACCAGAAGGCTTGAGCTCCAGCCCTGTGCTTTTTTACACTTGATCTCAGGCAAGCCGTGGAATTTCCTGAGGTCTCACATTCTACCTACTCACAGGAACAAATTGCTAAATGTATATGGAATGCTTTAAGCACTGTAAAACACTATACAAATACAAGGATTATTATGAAAGTGCAACACTGGCTACTAACCATTCAGCAGTTTTGGAAAGAGTTGCTCTCGTCACCATCACTATGATTATTTGAAACAAAACCCCAGGTGTACTGAGCGCCTGCACACGTGCGCTATCCTGCTGGGCACTGACCACATCCATCCATCCCGCTCCTGCCCTCAGCTGGAGGAGGCTCAGCTGCTGGGAGGGGTTAGAGATGGGCTGTGGCCCTTGAGCAGCATCCAGCCCACTGGCCTCCTCCAAGACTGTGGGTGCCTGACCTTGGCCTGTGAGCACTGTACTCCTCCTCAGAGAACTTTCCCAGGCTATGTTCTCTAGACAGAATGAAAACTATGTGGCTGCTAAAGCCAGGCAAAAGCAGAAGTGGCCATCACCTTGTTCTTACAGAAAGGTAATGCTTTCTTAGGAAATATTTTCTTAAACCTGGGTATGGTGACTTTAATCCCAGTACTTTGAGGCTGAGGTAGGAGGACCCCTATGAGTTCAAGGCCAGCCTGAGCTAAAGTGAGCTCCAGATCAGTCTAGAATTAAGTAAGAAAGAAAAGAAAGAGAAAGAGAGAGGTGGAAAGAGGGAGGGAAGGAAAGGAAAGGAAAGAAGAGAAAAAGAAATGCTTCCTTTAGGGGCCATTCCACCTTTTGGACAATTCTGAGGGACTCTGGGAACAGAAGTACTTTCCAGGCCTGGACTCTCCTTTGACTCCTTCTGAACTCATCTAAACAAGCCAGAAAGCAATTGCAACTACAGGAGAGAAACCCAAGCTTGCACGGAGGCCTCTGGGAGCAGGATGGTGATGTGCATTCTCAGACTTATCACTAAGGCTGTCAGTACTGAGGAAACATCTAACATGCCACATAGCCTAGTTCTCCAGGGGATGTTAGAGTGGAAGCAGCTGATGGGTCCATGTGGCCATCTTGCCTGTCTGCAGACCTCAGGCTGCAGAACCCTGACTCCTCTCATCACAGATGGTAACTAATTACATGGTAATCAAAGTGACAATGAACCTTCCAACTCTCCCAGAACAAGGGCCATATTCCAAAACACTTCATCACAGCATGGAAGGGTCCAAACTTAAGGGTGGGTAGAGATGGAACTGGGGTTCATGTTCTAATAAGGTTTTACTTTGAGATAAGCCTTGCTATGTAGCCCCAACTGACATTCAACTCATGATCCTCCCACCTCTGTTTCCCAAGGGCTGGGATTACAGGCATGTACCACCATCTCTGGCTTTCTGGAAACACTTTTAGGAGTGGAGGAAATGTGTTAGAACATGCCAGAATATGACAGCAGTGTTTCATCATCTTTGCCCCAGCTCTCCTGGCAGAGCATGCTAAAAATGTTTGCCCCCCCCAATCTCTTTAGTCAAAATTCCAATTTCATATGCAATTTAATAATTTTGAAGTAGTTCTGTCATGACTTACACCGTTCCCCAACAAACATACAAAGTACACAGGATACCATTCCCACTTCACAGATGGAAAACGGAAGATATGGCTGATTAGTAATGGCAGACACAGAGTCACAACTCACTCTGTCCTCACCTTCAGTCTGGTGCTCTTTCTGCTGTAAGTATACAGCCTTCCTTTTTTTATGTCCTACGTCTGCCAACCACCTAGGGAACCTCAGATCCTCCATGATAGGCACTCAGAAGACGTTTTTTTTTTTTTTTTTTTTTTTTGAGGCAAGCCCAACAGATTCGCTTTTTTTTTTTTTTTTTTTTAATGTGTGTGTGAGAGCGCGAGAGAGAATTGGTACGTCAGGATCTCAGCCACTGTAATTGAACTCCAGACACATGTGCCACTTTGTGTGCATGTGCGACCTTGTGTGCTTGCATTACCTTCTGTGTCTGGCTTACATGAGACCTGGAGAGTTGAACATGGGTCCTTAGGCCTTGCAGGCAAATGCCTATACTGCTAAGCCATGGCTCCAGCCCAAAAGAGCACTTTTAAAGGAGGAATATTGATGTGCTTACAGCCATTGCATTATTAAATCCATCACATAGAGTAGCACTCTGACAATTAAATCAAATAGATTGCTGCTTGCAGCAGCAGCTCTCTGGGTAACTGTCTAAGATGCCAGTCAGCGAACATATCCATACCTTCTTCTCATCAGTCTGAATAAGGAGCATTACTTTTCTGGTGACTAACTTATTTCTCGTTTGGGTATTAAGAATTATAGCAACAAAATGATATCAACAATATTATTGTGTCTATCACTACTAACCCACACCATCTTCTCCCACCAGCTATGCATCGCTCTAATGTGACAATTTTGGCTATGAAAATTATACTGCTTGTCAGTCCTCTTTGGTATAAGCAGCCTCTATGATCAAAAGACCATTATTTGTGAGTGGCCACTTTGATATCTTCTTTGTCTAAAATGGATGATATGAATGGAGGAGCATGCATGCATGCACACACACACATGCACACGCTGGGATAGTTAAAAGAAAAACAAGGGCTGGAGAGATGGCTTAGTGGTTAAGACGCTTGTCTTCAAAGCCAAAGGACCTCGGTTCGATTCCCCAGTACCCACGTAAGCTAGATGCACAAGGTGGTGCATGCATCTGGAGTTTGTTTGCAGTGGCTGAAAGGCGTGGTACATCCATTCTCTCTCTCTCTCTCTCTCTCTCTGCCTTTTTCCCTCTCTCAGATAAGTAAGTAAATAAATAAATAAAGAAAGAAAGAAAAGAAAAACAAACCAGAATGAGCAATAATAAACCAGAGCTGCAGTTTTGGCTCAATGACACTAACTGCCAAGGGTGAAGCCCTTGGCCCTGGGTTTGATCCCCAGCACCATGAAAGGAAGAAAGAGGAAAGAAGGAAAAAACTAATAACTGTATACTCAGGATGAGGTGATTCCATCTTAAAACGAGAGACAAACCTCACGGTGGTCGACAGTACCTGCACAAGACATGAATAACAGGAGGGACAAAAATGATGACATTAAAATAGAAGAGAAACTAGTTGAAAAGAAAAAGAAATTCAGGGCTGGAGAGATGGCTTAGCAGTTAAAGCACTTGCCTTCAAAGCCAAAGGACCCAGGTTCAATTCCCCAGGACCCATGTAAGCCAGATGCACAAGGTGGCACATGTGTCCGCAGTTTGTTTGCAGTAGCTGGAGGTCCTGGCACACCCATTCTCTCTGCTCCCCCTCACTCTCTCTCAAGTAAATAAATAAAAATTTAAAAATATTAAAAAAGAAATTCAATGGAAGGGGATTTGAGAGTGGAAAAGGGGTAGGTGTTGGGAGGGATTATGAGCATGTATATATGCAGTTTATGTTTATGGTAGCTGTCCATAAGAAAGTTTTTTTTTTTAAAAAAAAAAAAAAACTAGACACGGGCTGGAGAGATGGCTTATTGACTAAAGTGCTTGCCTGCAAAGCAAAAAGACCTCGGTTCGACTCCCCAGAACCCATGTAAGCCAGATGCACAAAGTGGTGCATGCATCTGGAGTTCATTTGCAGTTGGTGGAAGCCCTGGCACACCCATATTCATTCATGCATTCTCTCTCTCTCTCATAAATAAATAAAAATAAATATTAAAAAAACCTAGAGACAAGGTACTTATTGTAGTTTTACACTTCAGTTAGTTCTAAGTTTTCTGGAAATCAAGGGAAAAAACCCAGAAATACATTGTTATATGATGCCAATAGATTAGAAGAGGATAGTTATACCTGTATTTTACTGACTGTCACCAGTAATTTGGCATAATTTTGGATGAAGGTTTTATGGTTTTCTGTCCATAAAAAATAAGGAATGAATTAGGATGGACTAAAGTCTAGTTAGAGCATATGCTTTCTAATATATACAGTGGGACGTTTGGTCCCCTTTGAGGCTTGACTGAGAGAAAGATAGTGAGCCCAGAATCTTCCTTACCTCCTCCAGCTTATCCACTCGCCCCACCAGCTTGGTGGTGACTGAGTGCAGCTTCAGGAGATCCAGGCCGTAGAAGGCTCCTTCCAGCATGTCTATAATCGTGGAGAGCTGAGAAACAAGAGCACAAGGTTAGTGCCGAAGTTGAACAAGGGAAGCTTTCTTTCAGATCTTCACGTTGGAAGCCTCACGGGGAGTTAGTATCCAGTAATTAAGAGGCGGCCCTCAGGGCTGGAGAGATGGCTTAGCGGTTAAGCGCTTGCCTATGAAGCCTAAGGACCCCGGTTCAAGGCTCGATTCCCCAGGACCCACGTTAGCCAGATGCACAAGGGGGTTTGCAGTGGCTGGAAGCCCTGGCGTGCCCATTCTCTCTCTCTCTGCTTCTTTCTCTCTCCGTCTGTTGCTCTCAAATAAATAAAAATAATAATAAGAAAAAAAAGAGGCGGCCCTCAGGAATACATCTGTGTGAGTGGGCACATAGGGAAGCCCCAACCTTCAAAATTGTTTGGGTGAGCAAATGGGAGTGACTCTAGAGGAACAAGTAAGTCTGGGGCCTGGATGTCTTCGTAGACTACTTGTGCCTCTTTTACGAAGTGGGTCAGTTGCTGGCACGTTTGTCTTTCTTGCTAGACTGTAAGCTGCTTTGTGCCTCCTCCTCGCTGTTCCCTCAAGGTGTGTAGCAGAGTCCCTGGCCACAACAGGTGATCTGCGAATATTCAGCACCATGGACACAAATGTCAACACCCTGAGCATATGCTGCTGAGACCCTTACCCTCATTGTCTACTGGCACCAACCCATTTTCCTTTAGCACCAGAAACCAAAGGATTCTGGAATACAAGAGACCCGGTGGCCACGTTTGAGATGGCAACCTGCCACAGGGCGTGCAGCCTTCTCATATTTCCCCAATACTGTCTCCCTGCCAGTACACAGCCCCTGGGGACGGTGGCCAAGGCTCTGGCAGTGTCCAGGACCTATAGAGTTCAGGCGAAGGGGCAGGTGAGAGATGCTGACATGGAGCCTCCCTGCCAAGGACCTGCCCCTGGGAGAGAGCGCGGGACTGTACTTTTGCCATCTCTTGTACCCGCTCGTCTTCTAGCTTTGCTCCCACATGAAGCACTCCATGCAGAAACACTCAGGTCTCCACCCTAGAGGAAGATAGCCGGGTCCTGCGTGAGAGCCGCAGCTGGTTAGTATGGTCTGTGATGATCTTCTGATGCCTAAGAGAAATTTTGCCTGATATGGTTCCAGGCATTCCCCCAAAGCCCAACTTTGGAACTGAATGACTGTGGCTCTTGGTGCAGAGAGCTGCCTCTCTGAGCCACAGGGCTAAACCCTAGGGTACGCTCCATTCCATTAAACACTACTGTGTTTAAAGAGATGCCAGTGGTTCCCAGTCAGTGAGGGAGTGCCAGGTGACAGGCCCAACAAGAGGGCATCACATGACCCTTCATTCATTTACACAGTCAGGCTTCACAACCGTCAGGCATGGTACCAACTGCTCAATAACTGCCATCTTATTGATGCTCACAGCCCCTCACAGCAGATATTATTCCCACAGGTCACGCAGCGATGACTGGAACCCAAGTGTCTGGTGACCTCACATTGCAGAATCAGCAATGCCTTCAGCCAACCCCGGGGCTGCCCATATAGGGCCTGAGTTTCCTCACCCTACAGCGCATGAGCACAGGTTCAATGTGGTGACCTGGCAAAAGCAGGTCACCCGGACAATGGTGCCAACTATCCAAGGGCTCACTCCTCCCTCTGTCTTTCACCTCTTCCATGTACATGCAGGCTGACAGTAAAATTGCGACAATGATTTTCCTGGAGAACGCTGAGTTCTTTTGGCCAGATGGGCCTGGCAGCTGCTCCCAGGCCTGGCCCTGCTGGCTCCGCAAGGAGGCCTGGGCATGCTGCTCTCATTTCTCTCGCAGACTCCAGAGCCTCAGCCTCAGATCCACACACAAGACTCTCAGAACCAGTCCATCCATGCCCAGTTACCAGCTTGTGGACTCATGGTTCCTCAAAATGTCTTCTCACCCAGGGTGCTGTCTCCCAGGCCCTCCGCCCGCCCGCGCCACCAGCGCCTACCTTCAAGTCCCGGCTGTCCGCCTCCCGCAGCTTCTGGAGCCTGAAGTCTCCTTCACAGGGATTGAGGGCAGACGGGGGAGCGACGCAGGCACACTTGCAGGATGAGCCTGAGGTGATGGTCTCCACGGTGTAGAAGTCTTCCTTCTTGGATGCCCCCTCATTGATCCTTCGGCAGGCGTCTCTGCCCAGGGGTCTCACCACACACTTGCATTGACAGTCAGAGCCCTCAGACACAGCCTTGACCTTGTCATAGTCCCCCAGCAACTAGAATCAGACAGAGAGAGTGAGTTGGAGATATGAAAATGCACATTCAAGGAGGCTTTTCTTTTACTTTGTCACGCGTCCTCCCCAGCCAGAGGCCTCAGACAGCTCAGAGCTATAGGTCATCGCGGCAACTGCTGACCTGGGCTTTTCCTTGAAGGCACTCCGACCTTCCATCATTGGCCTTCCATCATTTAAGGGGGGGAGGGGAGAGCCCCATCTTTCTTTCAATTGTCCTTGCCCATAGCTAAAACCCAGGCTTACATTTGAAAAGGAGTTGAACGGGGCATTGAAAAGTTGCTCTTGGGCTGGAGAGATGGTGCAGTGGTTAAGGAGCTTGCCTGCAAAGCCAAAGATCTGGAGGTCCATTCCCCAGGACCCACATAAGCCAGATGCACAAGGTGGCACATGTGTCTGGAGTTGGTTTGCAGTGGCTACAGGTCCTGGTGTGTCCATATACAGCCTCTCTCTCTGCCTCTTTCTCTCTCTCATAAATAACTAAGTAGAAAAGTAGGCCTTCACATTTAAGAATGACAGGCTTTTCATTCACTAAGCACTTACTGAACACCACCTGGGGACAGTGGGCAGTACCTGGAGAGGAAGTGATGGGCCAGTCAGCCTGCTCCCAAAACTCCTAGAGCATAAGGCAGATAAATAAGTCACCCAGCCTAGATTGTGCTACGTGCCCCTGCAGAGCAGAGATAAGGCGCTGTGGGAGGGGACAATGGTCCCACCTGGGAGCCAGGGCGGACTCCTCGGAGGAAGAGGTATTTCATGTGAGCCTTGAAGAAAGGGTTAGAATTGCAGAATGGGAGCTGGCAGACAGCAACAGGTCCAGAAGTCAGGAAGGTTTACACAGCCTACCATTTTCTTTAGCTCCTCAAGTAGCTTCTGAACCCAAACCCCAGGCCAAACCCAAGAGAACAAACCGGCTGTGTTTGCTGCGGCTACAATGCTAAACATTTCCTTCTGGGCACTTGCTCCTGCCAGCCTCCCCACGCAGGAAGATATGCGACAGCAGACTCTGCAGCCCCCACTTGGGAGGGAGCCCCACAGTTCATCCTCAGCGGGCTCTATAGCCCTGGAGCCAGGGCTTCCTTCCTAACCAGGCTGAGAGGTTCCCTTCAATTGACTTGTGCGCCCAGCAGGCAGACTTGGAGCGTGAGTGGGAATGTTCCTTGGGATGCCGTTGGGGGGGTGGGGAGAAGGCATGTAATGTTTTCTTTGCAAAGGTTGGGTTTCTTCTAACACTAACATTTACTTTAGGGTTGTTGTCAACCACGAAAGGACCAGTGGAAGAAGGTGGTGTAGCTCAGGGTGACTTAGGCCGTCGGGTTCTCCATGCTGATAGTAAATTGTGGCTGTCTGCTTTCTGAAATGCTGCCGTGATTCCTATGCAACCCGCTCTGAGAACCCTGGGTGGGTTCCTTCCTTTCAGGAGGCTCGGGTTTCAGGCAAGCTTTTGTTGATGGTATTCCAGAGACTCAATGGGAGGGGTTTTAAGTCTTTTCAATTTAAAGGTCAGTGTGAGGTTGTGGGTGGGCACAGAGCATATGTTAGCATAATTATTCGAAGAAGAGTGAGACTAGTATTTGATCAACCCCAAAGCAGAAGTGACAGCTCCTTCTGCAGGAAGGAGACAAGACCCAGACCGAGGGCCGAGCGGAGGTGCAGGCAATGTTCTCGGCATCCTTCACTCGCCCCGAGGACCGAGGACCGTGGTGACGCCCACTGCACATCGGCATGCCAGCTCTGGAGAGCACGAATACCACAGTCATGAGAGAAGCATCTTTAATAGGCCTGAGAGCTGGACTGAAGACTGTCGGAAGCTGGGGTTAGCCCCTCGGTGGTCCTCAACTACAGACGGGGTGTCAGGGCCTTGAGGCTTCAGTCAGCCATCTCTATCATTGGTCACTGGGCCCCCACTGCCAGTTGGCCAGACCCCTGTGAATCTGCATTTTTCCAATACAGCCCGACACACCAGGTCTTGACATCATCTCTGTGTTGCAGAGTCCCTCATGTGTGTCACATATGCTGCAGTTCTGTCTTCACCCCATGCTTCTGCCTGGGTGTCTCTTCTGAGACCACAAGTCGTCTCCCATGGGTTATGCCATCTGCCTCCCGTCCAACATACCCCCCTCCCCCTGTTTACACATTCCAATTCTGATAGGCAGCCACATAGACAAGAAGTACTTTTCACAACTTTTATACCAAAAACACAAACTTTTTCTTTTCTTCTCAAAGAGTATATTGAGTCTTCCTTTCCCTCTTTTCTTATGATTTGGTAACCTTGAAAGACCCCAGCCGGGCGTGGTGGCGCACGCCTTTAATCCCAGCACTCAAGACACAGAGGTAGAAGGATCACCATGAGTTCGAGACCACCCTGAAACTACATAGTGAATTCCAGGTCAGCCTGCGCTAGACTGGGACCCTACCTCGAAACACCAAAAAGAAAAAGAAAGAAAAGAAAAAAAAAGACCCCACAATTCGGAGAGTTGATTATTTTCAAAAAGCCAGGTGTCGTGGCCCACCCTTGTAATCCCAGCGCCAAGAGGATTAAGCACCAAGACATCACCAGGACAGGAGAACTAACAGTTCAAGGCCAGCCTTGGCTACTTAGAGAGTTGGGAAGCCAACCTACGTGAAACTCTAACAACAAAAAAACGAATACACTCTGATAAATAAGAAGCAAAGACCCTTCCCGTTAGTAAGGGAGAGCAGAGCAGCTGCCCACAACCGCTGCATCCAGGTCCAGCAAGAGGTCCAGCAGGTGATTCCTCACCCTACCTGAGATAAAACGTTCTCCTGGTTGTCCGCCTCGTTTTGCAGAGTCTCGTCCTCCTCGGTGGGCGCCACCGTTGGCACATCAGGGGGCTCGCTGGATCCTGTGGGGGGCGTGCTGGACCCCCAGACTCGTGCCACGACCAGAGCAAAGCAGAAAACTAGCGGCAGAGGCTTGGCCATGAGGGATGCTCCAACAGGGACCTCAGCCCCTTCCAGAGAGAGACCTGCTTGGGTCAGGGGTGTCTCCAAAAGACCGAGGTTGGAAAGGTGTCTTCTCCGCAGCGTGCGTGCGAGTGGCCGCTCGGAGCGCCGCCGTGGGAAGCTAGGGACGGCTGAGCGGGGCCAGAGGGTGGTGCCCGGCGACCCTGAGCATCTCCTTCCCGAGCCTGCAGCCTTAGATCGCCGAGAACCCGCCGGGGGGCGGGGGCGGGCGCGGTGCGCGCTCAGGTGCAAGGCCGGCGGGCGCCGGGAGCTCCGGGACGCGCGGGGAGTCGGCGCGGGGCGGACCGCGGCGGCGCGAGAGGCGAGCGGGCGCGGCTGGGCGAGGGCGCCGCGGAGCGGGGCTGGCGCCGGGGGAGGGCGGAGCCTCTATTGTGCCGGGCGGCGAGATGCAGCCAGTGACGGCGCCGAGGAGCAGGAGGAGGAGGAGGGAGGACCGCGGAGCGCCCGGACCCGGCCGAGCCCGCCTCCAGCACGCCGCGGCGCCGTCCTCCGGCCGCTCTCCGTGACCCCGGGCCCGCGTGGACGGCGCGCGCGCTCTTCGCCGCCCTCGACTCCGGGAGCGCCGCGAGCTCCCGCAGCTTTGAACTTGGCGCCGTGGGCGGAGTGCACGCGCGCCACTGCTTCAGACCTCGGCCCACCTCCACCCAGAGGACGACTGCTGAAGGCTCCGCCGGCCTGAGTCCCCAGTCCCCAGTCTCTGACACTCCGCTTGTCCCGTTGATTTCTCAGGTTCAAATGATTGCAAGAGAGAACGCCCCTTTTCTGTCTTCGCTGTTTGGGGACAAATGGGCCAGGTCTCTTCTTTTCCAGAGGACTCAACTTGCAACGGTGTGCGAATATGTCCTTTAATGTGTGTCCTTTGATTCGTGTCCCTTTTATAAGCCTACTGTGAAGACTGACAATATGTGACTTTAAGGAAGGGTCATCCAGCCTTCCAAGACAATTGTCACTTTGAACGTACTGAACAGAACCAGATGACTTCAAAAGATAATTCTACAACCTTGAGAAGTTCAAGCACCTTAATCCGTTATGCTAAGCAATACAGTTGTAACCATATATGTGATGAACTAAGGAGACTGCAGTTCATATACTTGATGACAGTTGACAGAAGTATAATAATATCCATTTATTATTTCCATTATTATTGTGGTGCTGGTATAGAAATGAGGGCCTCCTGCATGCTGGATAAGCTTTCTACAACGGAGCTTCACCCTCCCCCCCCCCCAGCCCCAGAAATAACCACAGCCACCACCACCACCACCATCATTATTACTAACCATTATTATTCATGTTACTAAACTGCAGTTTATAGGGGAAAAACAAGGTTCTAGGTGTCTGGGTTTGTTACATACAAACACACTTTTTTTTTTTTTTTTTTTTTTTTTTTTGGTTTTTCAAGGTAGGGTCTCACTCTAGCCCAGGCTGACCTGGAATTCACCATGGAGTCTCAGGGTGGCCTCGAACTCACGGCGATCCTCCTACCTCTGCCTCCCGAGTGCTGGGATTAAAGGCGTGCGCCACCACGCCCGGCTACAAACACACTTTTTAATGAAGGCTATGAAATCTTTTCTAAAACCAGATGGGGGTCACCTCTGTGACATGTAGTTTTTTAAAATTTTTTAAATTTATTTTTATTTGAGACAGAGAGAGGGGGAGAGAGAAAGAGAGAGAGAGAGAGTGGGTGCACCAGGGCCTCTAGCCACCACAAACGAACTCCAGACGCATGTGCCACCTTGTGCATCTGGCTTACATGAAATCTGGAGCATTGAACCTGGGTCCTTAGACTTCTTAACCGCTAAGCTATCTCTCCAGCCCCATGTAGTTTTAATAAATGTGGAATGTTGGCTAAATGCAAGCCACCAGGCCAGGCTGCCGGATGTTTACTGAGAAGGTGAGGTGGAGGTGGTAGGGAGGAGGAGGGGCTGGAAACACCATCAGTTCCTAAGGCGGCTCCCTACAAGGTTTTTGTCAACAATCATCATGTGTATGAACTGAGACAGGGCCTCACTTTGCAGCCCACTCTGGCCTGGAACTTACTACACAAGCCAAGCTGGTCATGCACACACGGTGATCCTTCTGCCTCAGCTGCCTGTGTGCCAGGATTACCAGTGTGAGCTGCCATGCCCAGCTTCCAAGCACTGCTCTTTCATTAATGTAGTCAGTCCTTGGTTGCCTTAGCTTTCTGGGCAGCCACATTTCACTAGTGATTAACATTATTTTTTTAATGTGGTTTTCTTTTTTTGTATGTGAATTTTATGTTGGTTTCCTCTATCCTCTGCTTGCCAGTGTGTTTTTTTTTTCCCCTTAAACCCAAGTATAGACTTTTACAACATTTTTTTTTTCCAAGTAGGATCTTGCCCTAGCCCAGGTTGACTTGGAATTCACTATGTACTCTCAGGATGGCCTTGAACTCACAGCGATCCTCCTGCCTCTGCCTCCTGAGTGTTGGGATTAAAGATGTGCACCACCACGCCCAGTTCAGATTTTACACTTTTTAAAATTTTTTGTTTATTTACTTGAGAGAGAAAGAGAGAGAGAATGGGTGTGTCAGGTCCTCTAGCTACTGCAAACGAACTCCAGATGCATGCACCACCTTGTGCACCTGGCTTACTGGGAAGCTGAACCTGGGTCTTTAGGCTTTGCAGGCAAGTGCCTTAACCACTAAGCCATCTCTCCAGCCTGGCTTTTACAATTTTACCCACTTAAAAATATGGTGGTTTTAGCTCATCATTTTCATCCTGTTAAATTCTTGCTGTTTTTATGTTTGTCCCAGTTTTGGGTAGGTTCAAGATTTAATAATATGTCTTAATCTGTCTTAATTCAAATCATCAATTAAAAAAAAATATCTGGGATGGAGAGATGGCTTAGCAGTTAAGGCACTTGCCTGTGAAGCCTAAGGACCCATGTTCAACTCCCTAGGTCTCACATAAGTCAGATGCACAAGGTGACACAAGCATGCTAGGTCACACATGAGTACAAGGTGGTGTATGTGTCTGGCATTCTGTTACAGTGGCTGGAGGCCCTGGCGCCCCTATTATCTTGCTCTTACTCTTGCTCGCTTGCATTAAAAAAAGGCCAGTCTGTTGGGCTTGCCTCAAAAAAAATTAATTCAGGTGCTGGAGCGATGACTTAGCGGTTAAGTGCTTGCTTGTGAAGCCTTAGGACCCCGGTTTGAGGCTCAATTCCCCAGGACCCACGTAAGCGAGATGCACAAGGGGGTGCACACGTCTGGAGCTCATTTGCAGTGGCTGGAGGCCCTGGCGCGCCCATTCTCTCTCTCTCTCTCTCTCCCTCTCTATCTGTCTCTCTCTCTGTCACTCTCAAATAAATGAATAAATAAATAAATAAATAATTCAGGTGGAGGCCAAAGTTAGAGCCTTATGCTCGCCAGCCAGTCATAGGGAAAGTCTCTCTAATTTTTCTTTTTTGTCTCTTTCCTTCTTCCTTCCTGATGAACACTGGCCTCACTAAGCTACCATCCCCTTTCCTTATTGGTATGTGACCAAGCAGTAAGAGGTGCTGATGCTCAGTGCACAGGTCTTCATCATGTCTGCAGGCATTCTTTAGAAGACAGTCCTCACCTGTCTTTCAGAAATCAAGATACACTGCCCATGCCCTTCTTCTACCTGCTAGTCTGGAACCTCATCTGAAGATCCTCAATTGAGTTTGGTTTGGCTTTAAAACATCAGGTAGCCTCCCTGCGCCCTTTGCTAAGACCTTGCATGGTGTATGTCACTAGATCCTCAGCACACCAGGGTAAAACCAGACTAGCTGTCCCTGCCTGAGGCACCGTGACAAGGGGCTGTATAATGGCAACTCTTCATGCATTGAGTGCTTACCATGTGCCAAGCATGTGACGTTCAACCCCCAAATAGATGGCATCATATCCTCTCACAAATGAGGAAACAAGCTGAGACAAAACGCCCAACCGGAAGCAGCTCATGGAAGGAAAGGATTTATTTCTGGCTTACAGTTACATGGCAAAGTTTCATTGTGGCGGGGAAGTCGTGGCAGAAGCAGACGGTGTGTTATGTCTCCATATCAGCAGCCAGGAAGTACAGAGAGTGAGCTAAGTGTGGGAAGTGGGGCTGGACTGGAACACCCCAAGGCCTGTCCCAGAGACACACCTTCTCCAGCAAGACTCCACCTCCCAAAGGCTCTCCCAGCTAGGGGCTGTAAGGCGTATTCACAAACACATGAAGCCGTGACAACACTCCACATTCAAACCATCACAGACGTGCTGTGGAAACGTTCACCAGGGTTTCAGAAAGCCCCAGGTGTGCCATTACAGCTAGCTGAGACCCTGGACCCTCACCTGCTCTGCCAGCCAGCAGGTTGCTGGGTACTGGGGACCCCACGGTCACCACAGCCATCACCCTTCCCCAGCCACAAGAGCGTCTGTTTTCCAGGCTCCCCTGGGGCTTTGCTCTGAAATGTGTGTCTGTTGCCAACCAAGGCCTCATGTGTCAGGTGGGGCTGGTGGCCAGAAACGACCTGCCACCTCAGTGTGTAATTTAGCAAATGCACCTGCCCCACAACAGCAGAATCAAAGAGCAGAGCAAAGTCCCACGAGCCACATCATTCTGCCATCTCCCTTCGCTGGCTGGCCAGAGAGTGGGCGCCTTGCCAGGGGCTGCCATAAACTGCCGGGAGGGAGGAGGGAAAGCTCAGCTGAAAATGAGGTCTTTCTTCCCTGCTTGCCCCACACTGCTGCTTTCCAAGCTTCGGATTCTGCCTTTGGTCTTCTGGGTTCCATCTCTCCTTTAATTCAGCTTGGCTCAGTGACGGAACATGCACTATGAGCCAGGCTCTGAGACCCACTGGGCTTATAAAGATGAAGATGACACAACCTCTGACCTCAGGAACATGTTATAAAGATTGTGAATGTGGGATTCTGGAAAGGGGCACAAAAGAACATATTTTTTTTTTCCTCACAACAAATATTTTAGCCAAGTAAAAAGATGCTTCTCTGAATTTTCCCAATTTTGAAGGACATTTACATTTCTTTATTATGCAAACCATGGGAATTTCTTTCTATAATCAAAAGTAGGCTTTAAGCCAATTAAAGTAAGCTCAGCATGTGCTTATCAAGCATATATTATGTTTTAAATAAAGACATGTTTATTAGGTCTCTGGGGTCTCAACCAAAATATGTTTCTTGCATTCTCATTTTCTCACATTTTTTTGTGTATTCCACAAAAAGGCATTATTCCTCCTCATCCCCTGAGATACTTCAACATGTCCAGATAGGTCTTGTCTTTGACAAACAGCCTCCCCGTCCCTCCTCAGCAGATCTGCTCGGTGTCCTGATGTCTCCCCTCCCCGCTGGGTGGCTCTGATTTCAGGATGAGTCTAAAGCCAGCTTCTGCTTTGTGACGCTCTAAGGATGCTCATCCCAGAGCCGTGCCCGAGAGCCTCTCCACTCAGACGCCCTCAGGCTGGGGTCTGGAGCAAGGCTGCGTGGGGCAGGTTGCCCCATACTCTGACTTCTTCACCAACATCTGAGGGGCAAGTGCAAAGCCCTGGTCCCCATCTGGACCGATGGTCTAGGCTTGGAGTAGGAAGAAAGTCACCTAGCCATCTGGAGAGGAAAGCAGGGGGGGGAGTAAGAGCCAGGCATGGTGGTGTGTGACTGTAATCCTAGCACTCGGGAGGCAGACGCAGGAGGAACAGGAATTCAAGGCCATCCTTAACTACCCAGCGAGTTCGAGGGCAGCCTGGCAACATGAGACCCTGACTTGTAAACTGTCTTCCCCAGGAAAAGAACAAGGAGTAAAGTAGGAGAGACAGTCAACTTAGTTGACATTAGTCCTTTATTGCCTCAAAGTGACCAGCATGGACTCTGGTAGTCATTTGTGTTTGGATCCTGGCTCCTGGCTCTACTCTTGGCCAGCTGGATTAGCTTGGAAAAGACCTTTAGCTTCTCTGAATCTTAGTTTCCTCATCTTAAAGTGGGGATAATAGGGGTACTTACCTCAGAAGTTGCTCTAAATATTAATTAAGATGTATTAGGCTGGGTGTGGTGGTGCATACCTTTAATCCCAGCACTTGGGAGGCAGAGGTAGGAGGAATGCCATGAGTTTGATGCCACCCTGAGACTACATAGTGAATTCCAGGCCAGCCTGGACTAGAGTGAGACTCTACCTTGGAAACAAAAACAAAAACAAAAAAAGATGTATAAAGATTCTCACTTATTACTTGGCACATAGGGGGTGCTCCACACATGCTGACTATTTATATTTATATTTATATTTGTATTAGTCAGGGTTCTCTAGAGGAACAGAACTGCTAGAATGAATTATTTTAAAAGGGGATTTATTGGATCAGCTTACAGTAGTCCAATAGCAGTTGCAGGCCCGAGAATCACCGAACCTGGTAGCTGCTCAGTCCTCATGGCCAGATGCCTCAGCAGTCCCGACCCGGCACTGCAGATGGTGCAGGAAAGCCTGGAGGCTTCCTGAGGAGCCGCTGGGCTTCAATCCACGGGGGTCTTCAGTTGATGCTGGTCTTTCGTCCGCACTGGTCTTCAACCCACGCTGGAAGGTAGCAAGCAGCTCCGGCAGCCAAAATGGAAGGGAGGCAGGAAGGAAGGAAGGGACTCTTTTTTCCCAGAGCTCCCTTGTATCAAGTCCCCCTCTGGGCGGGACCGCCCATTCTGGGGGAAGGGCTCAACCTTGGGGAAAGACTTCCTCCTCTAGTTGATCCTTCCTAGAAGCAACCTATGGATTACTAAACAGATCAAGTTGACAACACCTTAACTATCACAAGTCCACCCCTTGTCAACTTGGCATCAAATCATGTCTCCTTACATCATACTTAATTTTCAAATGAAAACAGTAACAAGCTCATAATTCCGCCTAACATGGCATAACTATCCCACGTACAACCGGAACCGCAAAATCTTCCCCCCAACACAAAGCTTAGTCTCTAGTATAATGGGTCTAATATAAATTCAACAGTTAGCTAATGATATAATCGTAATATTGGTGTAGATACATACAAACACTCTGTTATCAAGGCAGAACAGAAACATTGCAATCACAGTCCTCGTTTCTGTAACTGGTCACATGGCCTTAGCTGGAGTTCCTGAAGTGTGCTGTGGCTTTAGGCTTTAGGCTTTAGGCTTGTACTTCTCTCTCTCTGCTTGGTCCTGTGAAGGCAGGCCAGCTTTTTTCTGCCATTATGGAACTTCCCCTGGATCTGTAAGCTCCAATAAATCCCTTCCTCCGTAACTGTGCCTGGTCTGGAAGTTCATCTCAGCGAACCTTGAATCTGTCTGATACAGAATTTGGTACTGAGGAGTGGGGTGAGATGAACCTTACTATGTGGATGTTGATCTTTTGGAACCTTTGTTTTGGAGGAATAGGCATGGACTTGGTGCTTGCAACTGAAGATGTCGTCTGGAGTGGTAAGCCAAGTTTTATGGACTATTCTGATGAGAGTCTGAGAATGCTAAGTGCAGACAGCATTGAACTTCGAGGCTTGGCTTATGAGCTTTCTAAGGGGAAGGAAAGACTGCAGAGGACTTTGTTAGAACTGGGCTACTGGCATAAGGGCTGGCTGCGTCCTGCTGCCCAGGCCCAGAGAGTTTGATCAAGATTAAATTTGTAATGGACTGATGTGCTTGGCTAGAGATATTGGACTGAGAGATTTAAGATTTTAAGCTGGAAAACCTCAAGCAAGTTAAAATTACAGGCACTGAGACTGGTTTTAGGTTACTGAACCTGCTATTGTCAAACACATTAGCAATCTTAAGGAAGATGGTGCAATTGCTTTACATTAAAACAATGGAAGGGATGATGGAGGAAGGAACATAAGATTAGATCAGGCTGAATTTACTGAAATAGGCCCATTGAGCAGAGATTTTAGATTTAACAATGCAGCTCATGCAGTTGGAAAGGGTGCCAAGAGTTTATTTGATTGGTTGGCTGAAGTATGGATCCAAAGATGGCCTACTGTGAGTGAGCTCGAGCTGCCTGATATCCCTTGGCTTAATGTCGATGAAGGGATTAAAAAGCTCAGCGAACTTGAAGCTGTCTGCTACAATATTATTATTTTCTTGGTAATGTAAAAGTAAATGGAATTTGAAAATATTTCTTAAATTGAGAAGGGCCTTAAAAACACTGAGATTATGGTCTACGTATGTCCATTAATCATATTTTCCTTTATTCATCAGGAATTGAGTGTAGTACTATCAATTTGCCAGGAACTGAGTTAAAAACTGAAGACAGGGTTGGAGAGATTGCTTAGTGGTTAAGGCACTTGTCTGCGAAGCCAAAGGACCCAGGTTCAATTCCCCAGGACCCGTGTAAGCCAGGTGCACAAGGTGGCACATGCATCTGGACTTCATTTGCAATGGCTAGAGGCCCTGGCATACCCAGTTTTTGCTCTCTCTGTCTGCTTCTTTCTCTCTTTTTCTCCTTAGTAAAAAAATAAATAAAACTAAAAAAAAAAAAACAACTGAAGAGGGCTGGAGAGATGGCTTAGCCATTAAGGTGCTTGCCTGCAAAGCTAAAGGATCCCGGTTCAACTCTCCAGGACGCACATAAGTCAGATACACAAGATGGCACAATCATCAGGAGTTCATTTGCAGTGGTTGAAGGCCCTGGCATGCCAATTCTCTCTCTCAAATAAATAAAATGTATTTAAAAAAAAAAAAAACTGAAGAGAGTAGCAGGGTATGGTGGCACACGCCTTTAATCCCAGCACTCTGGAGGCAGAGGTAGGAGGATCTCTGTGAATTCCAGACCAGCCTGGGCTAGAGCAAGACCCTACCTCAAAAAACAAAACAAAACAAAAACCCAAAAGCTGATGATGCAGGAATGCATATAACATTAACACATAACAGTAATTCAAGATAATTGGGCATTTTTTTCTTTTTGGTTTTCCTTTTTTTTAAAAAAAAAAAACTTTATTTATTTTATTTATTTGAGAGAGAGAGAGAGAGAGAGAGAGAATGGGCCTGCCAGGGCCTTCAGCCACTGCAAATGAACTCCTGATGCATGTGCCACCTTGTGCATCTGACTTACATGGATCCTAGGGAATAGAACCTGGGTCCTTTAGCTTTGCAGTCAAGTGCCTTAGCCACTAACCCATTTCTCCAGCCCTTCTTTTCGGTTTTTCAAGGTAAGGTCTCGCTCTAGCCCAGGCTGACCTAGAATTCACTATGTAGTCTCAGGCTGGCCTCAAACTCACAGTGATCCTCCTACCTCTGCCTGCTGTGTGCTGAGATTAAAGGTGTGCATGACCAATGCCCAGTGAGATAATAGTTAATTCAAAAATCTCAGTCTTCTGAGAAAGATACAGAAACAGACAAGTACCAAACAGCTCTGACAGGCTGCCCAAAGCAATGGCCAACCCAACTGTTTTTTAGGGAAGATAATGCCAGAGAGAAAAGAATACCTACCAGGGCGTGGTGGCACACGCCTTTAATCCCAGCACTCAGGAGGCAGAAGTAGGAGGATCACTGTGACTACATAGTAAATTCCAGGTTAACCTTGGCTACAGTGAAACCCTACCTTGAAGAGACAAAAAACAAAAAGAAAGAAAAGAAAAAAAAAAAAGAAAGAAAGAAAGGAATATCTAAGAAGAGTCTAAGAGGAAGACCCAGAATATGCCAGGTAAAGGATAGATAGAAATCCCGAGGGGCTGGAGAAGCAGGCCGGTGGGATCTGGGAGCCAAGTTTGGAGGGAGGAGAAAGCCCAGGGGACAGCAGGACCTGGGCTTGTGAGATACAACGCTGGGATGTGGGCAGCAACTGGAGGGTAAAGCCCACGGCGCTGAATGAGGAGCCATTGAAGGGCTGGGGCAGGGGAGAGGATGACAGAAGCAGACGTGTGGGTTAGTTGGTCACTGAGGTGGGGGTGAGCATGCAGCACAAAGGAGGTGAAGTGACCACTGCTATTCTGTGCAGGCCTCCTGGGGTGCTGAGCCGGAGCCCGCGTGCCCTCGGTGCTTTTTGATGACCACAGGGGAGATGAGTAGGCAAGGGATGCTTGGCCTTTCCAGGGAACTCCACAGGGCTGCTTTACTGCACAACTCTAGGAAATGCCATTTATGTGAACATGGCGCATTGGCGACCATGGAGTGCAGTCTAGCATGAGATGGGGAGTCTTTGGAGGTGAAGAGAAAGGGGCAGGAACAAGATAACCAAAGGGTAGAACTTACAGGACTGTTAACTCTGGATCTGAGGTAGGGGAGCCTGTTAAGTCTTAAGGCTGCTAAGGCTTATAAGTAACAAAGCACCATTGTGCCGACTAAGGAAAAAGAGGAAGGAGAGATTTTAAAGATCCGGAAGAGTCTCAGGATACATAGACTCTAAGATGGCTTAGTGGTTGAGGCGCTTGCCAGCAAGGCGAAACAACCCAGATTTGATTCACCAGGACCCAAGTAAAGCCAGATGCACAAGGTGACACATGTGTCTGGAGTTAGTTTTCAGTGGCTGGAGGCCCTGACATACCCATTCTTTCTCTCTCTCTCTCTCTCTCTCTCTCTCTCTCTCTCTACTTGTCTCTTTCTCTCTATATATATTTCTTAAATAAATAAGTAAATAAACAAAAATATTTAATAAAAAGAATGCATGGACTCTAAAGTCACTGGGGATATTGAGGACTCATTTGAAACCAGGGGTTTCTCTGGTTCATACATAGACTAAACATATCTACATATGTGTGTGTGTGTGTATATTTGAAAACAGTTACTTGAATTACTTGAGAAGTAGGCTTTTCCCCCCACTCAGGCTCAATACCAAATAGCCAAGAAAGGACTCTGGGCAAATGTAAGATAGATCCTGCATTAGTTACTTTTCTCATCGCTGCAACAAAATATCTGACAAAAGCAACCTAAGGAAGGAAGGGATTATTTTGGCTCACGGTTGGAGGGTTCAGTTCATTATGGCAAGAAGGCATGATGACAGAAGCATGTGACAGCTGGTCACTTTGCATCTGAAGTCAGGAAAAAGAGATGAATCCTGGTGCTCACTCAGTTTCCCCCTTTTATTAAGTCTGAGTCCCTAGCCCTTGGGATGATTGCCTGCCACACTCAGGCTGGATCTTCCCTTCAGTAAAACAAACCTCTCTGCAAATACCCTCACAAACATGCTCAGATGCCCAATACCGAACTAATCACCTAAAGTGTGGGAAGAGGGGCAGCTCCCAGGGAGGGGCTGCCTTACCAGACAAGTCAGTGAGTATCCATTCTGTCAGATCTCATGACTACTGCCTCTCTCCCTTCCCCTATCTCTGTCTCTCAGTCTCTTTCCTTCCTGAAGATATACTTACTTAACATAAGTCAATCATCTTAAGGAAAAGTAAAAATAGCTCCCTATAAGAATCAACTCTAATTAGCACCCAGGTGTATTGGGAATAAGTCTTCTGTGTGTTCCTATGTCTAGATGAGAACTTTTCCTCTTCTGGCTTGAAGTCAGTCTAGCACAGTTGTGATGTCTCACCATCTTATATCCACCATGACCCATTTTATCTGGTGTGTATGGATGGAGATTTCAGCTCAAGGGAGACATTCACTTGTTAAGTTAGCCCTGAAGATGTTTCATTCATACTCTTGCTCATCTTTGTAGTTGAATATAAAATTAAGTTACATGGAAAGACAGCTGGAGTGATGGGTGCGGCTGGTCTTCAGGGACAGACAGACTGGCTGTGGAATCTTGGCCTCTCATACATACCTTGAGCAAGTCACTTCATTGCTGTAAGCCTCAATATCCATCTGTGATGGCTTGATTCAGATGCCCCCAATAAACATAGGTGTTCTGATCCCCAGCTGATGGCAATTTGGGATTAATGCCTCCTGGAGGGAGTGTATTACTGGGGGTGGGCTTATGGGCATTATAGCCAGTTTCCTCTTGCCAGCATTTAGCACATTTTCCTGTTGCTCTTGTCCACCTGATGTTGTCCAGAAGGTGATGTCCACTTTCTTCTCATGCAATCATTTTCCCCTGGCATCATGGAGCTTCCCCTCAAATCTTCAAGCCAAAATAAAGTCTTTTTCCCCCCGACAAGCTGCTCTTGGTCGGGTGTTTTCTGCCAGCAATGTGAACCTGACTGCAACAGTAAAGTGGTACCAAGAAGTGGTGTCATTGCTGCTTGAAACCTGACTGTGGATTTTGGCCTTTTGGAACTGCTTTGCAGGAGGAATGTGGAAGGATTTGAAACCTTGACCTAAGAGATGCCTTGCAGTGCTATAAGTACAGCTTGATGGACTATTATGGTCAGAGGTGAAAGACCTGAATGCAGTAAGAACTATGGACTGTGAAGTCTGGCTTATGAGGGTGAGAATGAGCTTTGCCTGGACTGGGCTAGAAACAGTTTGTGTGAGAGGCTTGCTGTTATGCCCATGTCCAGAGAACTTGTGCAGGGTTGCATTGCATAGAAATGGACTAATGTGAGCAAAGGGATATGGCACAGAAAAAAATGAAATATTTGGGTGAAACTGCTGCCATTTCAGCTTTAATTGAAAGATTACAACCACTGAGACTGGGCCATCTGACCTGCATTGGGACAACAGAAAGAATGCAGACTCTTTTGAAGGGGGCCGAATGCTAAAGGAGTGTCCTGTTCTTTGAAGTTAACTTTATTCCCCCCGGATTAACAAATTGGCAGCCCACCTGGTATTATGGAGTATAAGAAATGCAGGGAAGAGAGGGTCATTGAATTTGCAACACAGTCTTGTATTTTGGAAATGGACAAGGGCAATGTGAAGCAGGCTTGTTGGATTACCTGCATGGAGACCTGATGGAGCCATGAAGATAAACCATGGGTTGCAGTGGAGACCCAGTGGAGATGCCAGGACTATGAGATGGCTGCCAAGGACAGCTGCTAGCACTGGATAAAGTTTTCCAGGAGTGTCAGTAGCCTAGTTGGAGGGGAGGAATTGGAACTCCAGAGACTTGTTATTATTTAGAATTATCAGACTTGGAGACTTGTTACTGCTTAAAATTACTGGACTTGGGGTTACAGAGATTGAAGTCTTCCCTGTTTGCTTTAAAAGTTGTGTTGGAAAGCCAGGCATGGTGGCGCACACCTTTAATCCTAGCACTTGGGAGGCAGAGGTAGGAGGATCGCTGTGAGTTCGAGGCCACCCTGAGACTACATAGTGAATTCCAGGTCAGCCTAAGCTACAGCAAGACCCTGCCTCAAAAAAAAAAAAAAAAAAAAAAAAGGTTGTGTTGGTTGAATATTTCTTTGCTATGTCCAATGTCATATTTTGTAGTGTGAATGTTCATTCTGTGCCATTATGGGTTTGGGTTTTTTTTTTTTTTGTATTATGTCTCAGTTAAAAGATCTTGGATTATGGGGATGTTTGAACATCATTAGGATTGATAAAAACTATGGGGGCTTTTAAAGTTGGACTGAATGCATTGCATTTTACATCATGGATGGTTATAAGTTTATGGGGGCTGTGGGCAGAATGTAGTGGTTTGATTCAGGTGTCTCCCATAAACATAGGTATCCTGAATGCTAGATCCCCAACTGATGGCAATTTGGAAATTAAAGCCTTGTGGAGGCAATGTATTATTGGGGGTGGGCTTATGGGTGTTATAGCCTGCTTCCTCTTGCCAGTGTTTGGCACACTCTCCTCTTGCCGTTGTCCACCTGATGTTGGCCAGGGGGTGATGTCCACCCTCTGCTTATGCCATCATTTCCCCCTGCCATCATGGAGCTTCCCCTTGAGTCTGTAAGCCAAAATAACCCCTTTTCTCCCACAAGCTGCTCTTGGTTGGGTGTTTTCTGCCAGCAATGTGAACCTGACTGCAATACCATCCTAACATGGGGATCATACAAAATCTGCCTGTGCTGGGAGGTGAAGTGAGCCTGAGTTACATACTGGGGCCTTGTCTAATAATATACCAACCAAACAAAAATAGCAACAAGACCCAATTATGCTCCTCTGACTCCTAAGTGCTCACCCCATATTCCTTTATCCTTTCAGGAAAAAAACCCAACCCAAGCCCCAGTTCTAAGGCTAAAAAAAATCATAGGATTATTATTCACGTGTTTCAGACAGGATCTCTTGTATCCCAGGCTGGCCTTAAACTCACTACATAGCCAAAGATTATCTTGAATTCCTAATCCTCCTGCCTCCACCTCTCAAATACTAGGATTATAAGCATGACCACCATGCCCCACTAAAAACTAAACTTTAAGCAAATAATTTTCTTTTTTAAAGTATTTTTTAAACTTATCTGTGGGGAACAGAGAGAGTATGGCCATATCAGGGCCTCTTGCAACTGCAAAGGAACTCCAGATGCATGTGCCACTTTGTGCATCCAGCTTTACATGGGTACTGGGGAATTCAACCCAGGTTGGCAGGCTTTTGCAAGCAAACACCTTTAACCACTGAGCCATCTCCCCAGCCTTAAACGCATAATTTTCTCTGGAAGGGAGGCTAAGGGGTTGAGATGGGGTATGACTCTGTGGCCCAGGCTATCCTAGAACTCACTATGTAGTGTAGGATGGCCTGGAACTCCCAGAGGTCCTTGTACTTCAGCCTCCTAAGTACTGGGATTACAGGCGTGAGCCTCGACTGCTGGCTAAGCCTGTAACTTCCTGTGCAGCCAGCTGTCGGCACCTGGCTTTTGTCGGTGGAGTCTGCATGCTCAGAGCCACGTCCTTGCCTGAGCCTGGGATGGGGAAAGCTTCTGGGGAAGACGAGAAAGGAAGGAGAGGAACAAGCACACGGGGTGGGGCCATGAGAGGTGGGCAGAAGAGGCAGAGCAGGGAGGGGTGGGGAGCAGCAAGACTGGCGTAGTCAAGGAGATGAAGGAAGGTTGGGAATTGGGGAGGGTGACTCCTAAGATGAACTGAGTGGAGTTTTGAAAGGAAGAAATGATTTAAAGGGGAAGAAGGAATTGCCAACAGCAGCTGGACCGGCGGTGCCGCCCAGTCTCGATGGCTTGGCTGCTATTTTAGGTGTCTGCTTGGATGGGAGCCTTGGTTCTCCGTGTACATTGCTGGATTTCCTTCTGTCTGGACCAGGTGTCCCTTAGGTTTTCACTTAGTCACATCAGGCCAGGGGTGACCGGGCCAGCCTCATGCTACCCCTCCTCTCCCTGCCTCCACCTCTCTCCACTCTTTTTCTTCCTTTGCTTCACCCAAGGGACCAGGAGAGCCATATAGAGCTTGGTTACCTGCGAGTGGTGGGCGTGGGTGCTGTCGATCAGCAGAGCATCACAGAGCGTTCGCTTCTCTCCGAGCTGAGCTCGACTTCTGTGCCCAGCAGCACATAGCTTTGAATGCCTGCAAGGAGTCGGTGACAGTGTCCCGTGAGGTTGAAAAGGCTTTGCAGGATTCCTATGGCTCCATGGAGACATCTCGTTTCATCTTCATGAGCGTCCTGCAGGGCAGGCGTTGTTACCTTCAGGCTGCAGGCAGGGAAGGAGACAGAAGCAGAGCGCGCCATTGTGTCACCAAGGACGAGAACGCGCAACTGGGAAGTAACGCGCTCGCTTTCCCCGGCTAGCCTGGACAGAATTCACCGTGTGGCCCAGAGGAGCCTCAGATGCACGAGCCTCCTGCCTCAGCCTCCCCGAGTGCTGGGATTACAGGTATGCTTGGCTAGATGTGGTGGTTTGAATTATGTGTCCCCCATAAACTCATGTGCTTTGAATGCTTAGTTCCCAACTGATGGCAGTTTGGGAGGCGGAGTCTTGCTTGAGGAGTTGTGTTGAACACAACTGTCCAGTTGCTGTTGTCCACCTGATGTTGGCCAGGAGGTGATGTCCACCCTCTGGTCATGTCACGTTTTCCCTGACATCCTGGAGCTTCTCCTCGAGTCTATAAAGCCAAAATAAACCATTTTCCCCCCCAACAAGCTGCTTTTGGTCGGGTGCTTTGTAGCAGCCACAAGAAGGTAACTGCTTCACTAGTTTCTTTTTGTTTCCCCTCAAGAATCTTTATAGCAGTCTGTTTACAACAGCTCAACAACTTAAATATCTGAACTAGAGGGGTGATTTTTTTTTTTTAAATTGTGATGTATTCGTATGGTAGAATAATATACATTAAACTATAAAAATTAGGTAGTGAAACATGCAATAACAGAAATAAAAGCCAGAAGCATTGTACTGAGCCAAAAAAGAAGCCAGACATAATAATAATAATATACGCAATGATCCCACTCATCTGAGGCACATGACCATATGAAACTAATATGTAGTACTAGGAATAGTGTTTGTCTCTGGAGATATCAGTATTGTCTGGAAGGAAAATTTCTGGGTCTGTAGGAACATTCTGTACCTTGATATATAGATGGTGTTCACCCAAGTGGTCATATGGCTAAAAATGAGCATACCTTAAGATTTCTGCCTTTTGCTGTATGTAATTTGTCCATTGTAATCTTTGAAATAACTGTGCTATCAAGTGTCAAGTGTACCTCTTTGCACAATCCCAACACTTGGCAAAACTGTTTTGTTTTTTCAGTATGACACACTTGGTGGGAGTCCCTTTGCCTGTTCAGTGAAAGTAGAAAAGGGAACAAAAGGCAGAGATTCATTAGATATTTTCTATAATCACTTAAAATTACAAAAGTTTCACCCACCTGGAGCCTGAGAGATTGTTCTCTGTCCCTTGGCCTGCGATTGTGCTTGTGGGACAGCCTGAACCTAGCAGTACCGAGTTCAGCAAAGTTCTGTCAAAACTGGAGGAAAACTGTCCACATGAAATGGTTGCATCTCTACAGAATAAGATTGTCAAGGAGTGTTTTGGTTCTTCAAGGTAGGGTCTCACTCTAGCTCAGGCTGACCTGGAATTAGTCTCAGGTTGGCCTCGAACTCACAGCGATCCTCCTACCTCAGCCTCCCACATGCTGGGATTAAAGTCATGTGCCACCAGTCCCAGCAATGACAAGGTTTTTGACATAAGGGAGAAATCTTGCCTAACACCAGATTCTGATCACATGGCCAATCTAGTTTCTCAGGGGTCCATGGGCTAAAGGCTTGGATCTTGCCTAACAGCAGATTTTGCTCATGTAGCCACTCTAGTTCCTCAAAGGTCCACGTGTTATTTGGTCCCCAGCCTGTGGCACAGAGGGGCGTGGCATGACCATTCAGAGGTGGGGCCTCGTGAGAGGTCTTCAGGTCAGTGGAGGTTTGCCCTCAAAGGGAGAAGGGGCATTCTAGTCCTCCTGTCTTCTTCCTTTCCTTCCAATTCTGGCCATGACATGAGGTGATCAATTTGGCACCACGACATGCTCCTTCCATCATGTGGCATGGACCCACCGGAGCAACGAGTCCCCACATGGATTGGGACCTCCAAAGCTGTGCGTCAGGACAAACCTTGTCTCTTTATATGTTGGTGTCCTCAGGTATTTATCATATCATAATGATGGAAGCTGACTAACGCAGACGAGGTGACGCCACGTAGATTACCTCTCTTTCCGCGCTCAGCTGTCACTGCTAAGTGCACATGCGAAACAGGAGCTTCAACACATGGTAATTTAATCCAGACTTGGCCCCTTGCTGCTCTGCAGCTTGATGAAAGCCCAGGATGGAGAGGAGCCCACTTCGGCCTGCCATTCCCTTTGAAGAATTCTGTATACTCGCAAAAGCACAGGCAAGTGGAAAGCTATCTTGTTCCTAATGGGCCTGAGAGCAGTCCTGCCACCGAAAGGCACCGTTTCCAGTATTGCGAATTGCCGACGCCACTCGCGTTACTGAGCACTTTTTAATCATCCTACAAATTGAGGTAACATGGGTAACATTTCCACGAAATGGGTTTTTGTCATTACCTTTGTTTTCTTTATTTATTTATTTTGTTTTGTTTTTGTTTTTTTGCTTTTGGAGGTAGGGTCTCACTCTGGCTCAGGCTGACCTGGAATTCACTATGGCGTCTCAGGGTGGCCTCGAGCTCATGTTGATCCTCCTACCTCTGCCTCCCTAGTGCTGGGATTAAAGGCATGTGCCACCATGCCCGGCCTATTATCTTTGTCTTAAAAATAAAGTGAAATTTGGAATAATTTAGGATCTTCTTCCATAGGCAAGGTCTTATTATAGCCATTTTATAACCACCCCCTCCCCCAGTTTTATTGTAGTTTCTTTCTCTCTTTCTTACAGTCTTCTTTTGTGGTTAAGTGATTTATTCTACTGGTATGTTTTGATTCCTTGTGGATTGCTTTGGCTTACAAAAAAGTACTTTTTTATTCTAACAAGCCATTTTGAAAGGATAGCAACATAAAAATGATCTTAAAAAAAAGAACCAAAAAAAAAAAAAAAACCAGGAAAAGAAGGGAGGAAATATAATGAAGACTACACTTGTATTCCACTCTCCTCCCGTTTGACTTTCCAGTGTCCTGTTTTATCTCTCCATGCGGTGCTCTTTCAAGCTAGCTTGGACTCCAGCTCATGCTGTGTATCACACCCTACCATGAATGTTTGGTCTTTAAAGGCAGAACTTGAACACCTCACCGGCATGCCTTCTCTCTGTCTAGATTTCCATACTTAAGGTACTCTCTAGCCACTACATGCAAAGTGGCCTGCCTACAGAAGAACAGCTGCTTGCAGAGGCTGTGGGTAGTAAGAGGTGCCTGGGAGACCTGGCACCTGGTCCCAGCTCTGCCCACTCCAGCTGTGTGTAATTGGGAAGTCACTGGCCTCTCTGGGAAATCACGGACCTCAGCTTTGTCTATCTGCCAAGAGAATCGGTTAAGCCAAACTATTTCCAGGGTGGTCCCTTTCAACCCTAAGATCCTGAAATCCTGGACAAAGCCAGGCAGCTTGATTTATTGGTCTTTCTGTTGTCTGCTCTTGAGCACTGTTGGCTTATGTGTAGTTTTCCATCGAGTATTTTGAAAAATATTTTTTTAAAATTTATTTGCAAGCAGAGAGATGAGAGAGAGAGAGAGAGGAGAGAGAGAGAGAGAGAATGTGCACTCCAGGGCCTCCAGCCATGGCAAAGCCTCCCAGACGCATGCGCCACTTCTTGCATCTGGCTTTATGTGACTGGGGAATCAAACCCAGGTCATTAGACTTTGCAGGCAAGCGCCTTAACCACTGAGCCACCTCTCCAGCCCCAAGAAAAGGTTGACATCTGAGATGTGAGGAGGGTGGACATTCTGTATCTCTCATGACATATTTCTCAACACTTCTGCATTCTACATTGCCTTAAATCATAAGTGGTGATTGCATAGCTGCTATGGTCCACCTACAGCTGGAAGGGGGGAGGGGGGCAGAAGCAGCAGGGCTGGCCTAGCGCGGGCCACTGTGAAATGTTGCTCGTTTGCTTAGGATGACAACAAACAGCAGCAGCACCCACAGCAGTGACACTTCTTGGGTGTTTATGTGTCCTCTCGCTAGTTCTCTCCTCACTGAGACAGCAAGTGTTCGTTCCTCGGTTTCAGGACAAAAACTGGAAAAGAGTAAGTCACGAGACCAGAATCACAGAGTTCATCTATTTGGACATCAAACCTCATTTACTAGCTACCTATGAAGTGGGGGGTTGAGTCGACGCTCTTCAGCATGTGACATTCATACTTCTGAGAGCACTTGAGAGTGGTTCAAGTGTCAGATATTGATTTTTAAATTTAACAGCTTGTTTCTTTTTCATTTTAAAATGTGTCATAAAAACAACCCACGCAACTTGCTATCTGGGCTGGAGGGATGGCTTAGCAGTTAACACGTTTGTCTGTAAAGCCAAAGGACCCAGGTTCGATTCCCCAGGACCCCCGTTAGCCAGATGCACAAGGGGGCGCAAGTGTCTGGAGTTCATTTGCAGTGGCTGGAGCCCTTGCACGCCCACTCCCTCTCTCTCTCCCCCTCTCTTTCTCCTTCTTTCTCTCTGTCAAATAAACAAGTAAAAATAAAATGTTAAAGCTATGTGCCACCACATTCAGCCTTGAGGGGTTTGTTTGTTTTTTTTTTTAAAAAGAAAACTTGCTATTTTATGGGAATTGAGTTAAGGTCTGCTTAAAGAACAGCTATTCCATGAGCTGGGGAGATGAGTCAGCAGTTACAGGCACTTGTTTGCAAAGCCTGCCAGTCTGGGCTCAATTTGCCAGTACCCATGCAAATACAGATACATGAAGTGGTACATATGTCTGAATTTTGTTTGCAGCAGCAAAAGGCCCTGGCATCCACTTTCTCTGCTTCTTTTCTGTTTTGTTTTTTTCAAGGTAGGATCTCACTCTAGCTCAGGCTGACCTGGAATTCACTATGTAATCTCAGGGTAGCCTCTAACACGCTATGATCCTCCTACCTCTGCCTCCCAAGTGTTGGATTAATGGCATGTACCACCATGCCTGGCCATTTTCTCTTTCTTTCTCAAATAAATAAATAAAAGATATTCAAGGAACATAAGAAAAGTAATTCTGAGTGATGAGGTAAAAATGGTATAGGCAAGGGTCTTCCCAAATGCCTGAAGCTTGGGACTGCTGACTCAGATCACATGCTCCAGTGTTTGGAACATGATCTTCCTAAGTGTCTGGTACTGTGTCCCGGTCCTTGGGCAATTGGTACTCCTTGAACAGGGAAGAAAATAAACTGTGTGTACATAAGACCTAGTAGACCCCAGCTGCATTTGTCCTGCTTCTAAGATTGTTTCCTTGCCTCTGTGTCTGCTAGGCATGTTTTCAAGGCTTTTTGTTGGGTATCTGCCAACGTTTTCCTTGAGTGAATGGCTTGGCATAGATTGCAAAGTATAGATGTACTTAATTGGCCAGCACTATTATTTTTTGTTTGTTTTAGCTTTTTTTTTTCATTTCTCTATAATACCATCCTTGGTAACTACCTTAAGGCATAGGAGTTTGTAAATCCTGTCTTGAGGTCTTAACTTTCCAAGATCAAAATCCTTCATGGAGGCTGGAGAGATTGCACAGTGGTTAAGGTACTTGCCTGTGAAGCCTAATGACTGGGATTTGATTCCCCAGTACCTGTATAAAGCCAGATGCACAAAGTGGTGCATGCATCTGGAGTTTGTTTGCAGTGTCTGGAGGCCCTGGTGTGCCCATTATCTCTGTCTGTCTCTCACCTCTCTCTGCTTGTTAATAAATAAATAGATTATTTTTTCTTTTTTGGTTTTTCGAGGTAGGGTCTCACTCTAGCCCAGGCTGACCTGGAATTCACTATGGAGTCTCAGAGTGGCCTCCAACTCATGGCAATCCTCCTACCTCTGCCTCCCCAGTGCTGGGATTAAAGGCGTGCGCCACCACGCCTGGCTGATAAATATTTTTTTTAAAAGCTTGAATAGCTCAAAGGACTGGTTCTTCACCACAGAAATTGACAGAAGCGACCAGGCTCCCGGGGAGCCGTGAGCAGGGTGAAGTGATGTCTAAGACACCTTCGAGTGTATGTGGAGCTTCAGCGCCAGCGCTGAGGAGAAAGGGACTGGGGACCGAGCCCAGCCGGGAGCCGGGAGCTGATCCTTTGGTAGCTCAGTGGCTGCTTTTCAGTTTTGAGACTGGGAGTATAGTGACACCTGGTGTCTGTGTCATTTTTTAAATCCAGCAAATTCTAAGATGAGCTCATCATCTCTGTCTCCCACTTGGTTTCTTCTTGCCCATCACTCTTTTGTTTAGGTAAAAGTAACTGCTTGGTAGGAGACCTCACGCATATCATGAGCAACCCCTCTCTCTCTTCTCCCTTGCCAAACTCTTGTCAGGGTGACTCGCATTGTTTTGTAGAGCTTACCCCTTCTTTGCTACTGCCTCTTTGGGGTTCAATTTGAGGTGTAAAACCTTCTAGAGAGTTTCGCTATGGCTTGAATGCCTCCACCCAGATTCATATTGAAATTTAATCTCACTTGTGAGGAGGTATTATTAAAAGGTGGGGCTAGGTGGGCCACCTAAGAGACGATTAGGGTTCTGTCTTTGTGGGTGGGTTAATCCACTAAAGGGCTAGTGAGACAAGCAGTTGTCTTGAGGGTGGGTCTACTATAGAAGCCAGTTTGGCATTGTCTCTTGCAAACCAATCACAGCCATGGGGCTCTGCAGAGAATCCACTACAGCAAGGCGGTCTTCATGGTCTGAGGAGATGGCTCAGTGGGGAAAGTACTTACTATGCAAGCCTGAGGACCCGAGTTCAGTTTCCTAGCACCTAGGTACCTGCCAGACAGGGTGGTGAGCACCTATAAGCCCTCAAGCACCTATAAGCCCTCAGGCTGTGGAGACAGGTGGATTCCTGTGTGTGTGTGTGTGGGAACCAAATTGGTGAGCTATAGGTTCAGTGAGAGACCCTGTCTCAATAAATGGTGTGGAGAGGGGCCGAGGCAGATGCCCAGTATTGACTTCTTGCTTCCACATGCATGTGCACACATATGCACCTGCACACACATGGGCCCACACACATACACATGCACACACAAAAGAGCTCCTTCGCCATATGCAGCCTCTTGATCTTGGGCTTTACTCTTCACAACTGTGAGTTGAATACAGCTTTATTTGTTCCATTCCCCAGTCTGTTGTATTGAGTTACAACAAGTTTGGTTAATAATGTGTGCTTCACTGGATCTCCGCTCTGTAAGATGTCCAAGTCCAGCACCTCAGCTTCCCTCTACCTTCTGGCACCTTCTACTGTCCCTGTTTCCTTCAGGCATGTTCTCAGCATTCTTGAAACTCTGGTCACAGCTTTCATCTCCATGAACCATTCTTTTAAGAGTTTTGGGTAGGAAGAGAAGTGGAAATAAGGAAAGCATGATGAAGGGCGGTGTAGAGATGGGATTTTGTTTTGACAGAAGTGAGTGAGAGAGGCAGAGATTAAAGTGCTCACTGAGGGGGTGGCTAAAGATGTACACTGGCATCTGCCACACACCTCCTCTGGGCCACAGGCTAGACTCCTTGCAAGGAATAGTTTATTTGATCCCCACAACAACCTGCAAGGCAGGTGCTATTGCTGTTCGCATTTATCACATAAGGGATAAGAGGGCCAGAGATACGCACTCAAGTCTCAGGAGAAACAGAGCCAAGATTTGAGCCCAGACTTTTCTACTTAAAGCCTTCTCTCACTCTCTCCTCTTGCTCTCTTTCTCGCTCTTGCTTTTTGTTTTTGTTTTTGTTTTGGTAGGGTCTCACTCTAGTCTAGGCTGACCTGGAATTCACTATGGAGTCTCAGGCTGGCCTTGACCTCACGGCGATCCTCCTTCCTCTGCCTCCCGAGTGCTGGGATTAAAGCCTGCTCTCTTCCCTGTGTCACACAAGGGAGGGACTGAAGAGGAGCAGAGTGAAGCCCCACCTGAGGTCGACTCAGCACGGGGCAGGGGGAGCAGCAGGGCTGGTGACAGCAGTAGATGGGGGTGGGCAGTGGCGATGTTTCTTACCAACAGTTCTCTGTGGAGATTAAGGGAGACCGTGGAGGCAGGAATCTGAGGAGAGGGGGAAGAGTTGCTGTGGAAATGGAAGAAGAATTATAAGGACCTGGAGACGGACGGCCTGTCCTGTACTGAACCTTGCTCAACTATGGCTGCAGACAATGGAATTTTAAAAACCCCAGCCCTAAACCGGGCGTGATGGCGCACGCCTTTAATCCCAGCACTCGGGAGGCAGAGGTAGGAGGATCACCGTGAGTTCAAGGCCACCCTGAGACTTCATAGTGAATTCCAGGTCAGCCTGGGCTACAGCGAGATCCTACCTCAAAAAACCAAAAAAAAAAAAAAAAAAAAAAAAAAAAAAAATCAACCCTAGCTGTGTGAATTCTTTTGTCTATATGAATTCTGAAAACACTCATACTGGCCCTTTCTCTTTTTTCTTTCCTTTCTTTTTGAGGCAGGGTCTCATTCTAGGCCAGGCTGACCTGGAACTCACTCTGTAGCCTCAGGCTGGACTTGAACTCACAGTGTTCCCCCTCCTTCAACCTCCCAAGTGCTGGAACTGAAGATGTACGTCACCACAGCTGGCTATGTTGATTCTTTTCACGAAATCTTCCTGACCCTTTAGCTAGGATGGACTTTCCTTGAAATCTCGCCCAATTTTAGTCCGTTTGTGTGGTCCTAATATCATAGTGCTTATATTAAAGTTAAATGAAAAGGGAAGATACCTCCCCCTATGGCTGCAGTGATGTAACTGCTCCAGACCTGCACTCCCCTGTCTAAATAACCAGAAAAGTGGACAGAGTGTATGAGCCACTGTTTCAGACACTGCGGAGCAGGCAGCCCAGAACTGTGGTCCCCATGAGAAAGGAAATAAGCAAGACAAGCCCTGAGATTGACAAAGTGTTCTTTCTGGAGGCACCTGCCAGGAGGCAACATAGGGGCAGGCAACCCAAGATCACGCCCGGTAGCCCCGAGTTGAGGAGACACTTAGCCATCTCTCCAGACCTGGATAGGGGAATTTTAAGGCATTGCAAATAGTAGAAGTGAGACCAAGCCATATATTATCAACAAGAAAGAAAAGATCCTGTATTGAGAGTTCAGCTCATGAGCAGAAGAGCTGCCATGACCAGAGACGACCAGGCTGCTTCTTACAAAGGCTCAGCTCATCTGCTAACTTTCTGTTAGTTTTGTTTATGGTTCACAAGCTGTTCTTGTGTCGTTACCATCCTGGATTTGTTCTTGGTAGGCTAATGAGTGGTCAGTTTTGCTCAGGATTTGCTGAGTTACTAGTCTTGGACAAAACAATGGCTAAGTGATCAATATACAAGTAGAGCTGAGTAGAATCTGACCCGAGGGTTAAGACAGCAAAGAGGACATGTACAATATGAACACAGAGATGTCAAGCCTTTTGAGCTATGGCAGTCACCCATCTATATGCTCCAGTAAAGAGTAAGTGTTTTTTAGCAAAAGCAGTCTTGGAGTCTTTGCAAAATATTGTAGGCGGTCTGGAGAGATGGCTTAGCAATTGAGGCACTTGCCTGCGAAGCCTAAGGATTTAAATTCAGTTCTCCAGTACCCACGTAAACCAGATGCACGAGGTGGCGCATGCGTCTGGAGTTTGCTTGCCGTGGCTAGAGGCCCTAGTATACCTGATCTCTCTCTCTCTCATAAATAAATAAATATTAAAAAATATTGTAGGCAACAGGCTGGGGAGCTGGCTTGGTGGACAAAGTGCTTGCCGCATATCCAAGTTTGGATCCTCAGGCTTTACATGGAAGCTGGATGCTGTGATGGGCTTCTGGAACCCCAGTTTACCTACAGTGAGAAAGGAAGCAGAAACAGGAGAATTTCCCAGAAGCTTGCGAACAGGGCACTGAACAATGAGAGACCGTGCTTTAAATGAGGTGAAAAGCAGGGACCCACCTGAAGGGTTGTCCTCTGACATTTATACACACACATGAACACACATGCGCACACACACACCCTCACATAAATCAAATTTAAAAAATACTGTAGGCAACTATCATAACTCATAAATAGAGCTGTTAGCACCAGCAAATTTATGGGAACTTTCAGCTGTGTGGCCTCCAAAATTAGTGCTTTTTATTTTTTATTTTATTTTATTTTGGTTTTTCAAGGTAGGGTCTCACTCTAGCCAAGGCTGACCTGGAATTCACTATGTAGTCTCAGGGTGGCCTTGAACTCACGGAGATCCACCTACCTCTGCCTCCCGAGTGCTGCGATTAAAGGCGTGTGCCACCACGCCTGGCTTTTATTTTATTTTTGAGAAAGAGGAAGAGAGAGAGACACAGAGAATGGGCATGCCAGGGCCTTTCAGCTGCTGTGAATGACCTCTAGACATGTGCGTCCCCTTGTGGGCATGTGAGACATTGCACACTTGTGTCACTGTTGCATCTGGCTACATGGGATCTGGAAGATTTGAACAGGAGTCCTTAGGCTTCGCAGGTAAGCCCCTTAACTGCTAATTCACCTCTCCAGCCCACTTGGTGCTTTTTAAGACAACTAAGAGCCAATGCAGCCAGGTGTGGTGGCGAACGCCTGTAATCCCAGCATTCAGGAAGCAAAGGCAGAAGGACTAGTCTCCTCAGTGAGTTCCAGGCCAGCCTGGCTGCACAGGCCAGGGCTACATAGCAACACCCTGTCACGAAACAAAACGTGAGCAGCTGCTGTGATTTTGCTGGCAGGTATCTGATACCTGGATTGATTCTGTGGGCTCACCGAGGGCATTTCATGGAACGAGAGTTTTCCATGGTAACAATCCCCCCTTCTCTTTGTCGTTTGTGAAGCCATCTACTGATTTTAGCTTGGCCTAGTCCTAAGGGACTGCTGGTCTGTAACCATTCAGGCCTTGTGGAATAATCTGTATTTTATCACAACACTGGGGGAAGGGTGATTTTAGTGAGGAACAGGTTATGAGCCCAGAATTGTTTTGCACTTCTCCCTGGCGCCACGCGGTGGGCCCTTCTTGTCTCACTTCCAAGTTATTGATGACATCTAAAGGCTGAAGGGGAACACACCTGGAGCCAGCACTGTACACCCAGACTGAGAGACCATAGGGGACAAACAGCTTCCGTGGCTAGGTAGACACACAGGGGAAAAGCACCCTTGATAGGTGGCTGTGTTCTAGAGTGTTCCAAAATGGTGACCAAAGACAGTGGAGAGGATGGCTCACTTCCGAACTCTCCTTCCCGCTGGTGGCTCACCTGGAACACACACAGTGCTGGATGTATCGTGTGCCAATCAGTGCCAGTGCCTTCATCTTTGTTTAAGCTGACCCATCATAGACTCTGGGCAGGAGGACTGCCCTCACTCAATGACAAGCCTGCTCCCATTAGGTCAGTGGATTCCGGATCCCTTCCTCTAATGGAGTCTTGCAGTCAGTTTCATGTTGCTGGCAGAAAGCACCTTGTGGGAGGAAAGGGTTTATTTTGGCTTATAGACTCAAGGGGAAGCTCCATGATGGCAGGGAAAACAACGGCGTGAGCAGAGGCTGGACATCATCTTCTGGCCACCATCAGGTGGACAACAGCATCAGGAAAGTGTGCCAAACACTGGCAAGAGGAAGCTGGCTATAATACCCTTAAGCCTGCCCACAACAATACACTGCCTCCAGGAGGCTCCAGTTCCCAAATTGCCACCAGCTGGCGACCAAGCATTCAGAACACAGAGTTTATTGTGACACCTGAATTAAACCACCGCATTCCACTCCTGGCCCTTCATAAACTGATAACCATCCATGATATAAAATACAATGCATTTAGTCAACTTTAAAAGTCCCATAGTCTTTTGTTTGTTTGTTTTTCGAGGTAAGGTCTTCCTCTAGCCCAGGCAGATATGGAAGTCATCCTGTAGTCTCAGGCTGGCCTTGAACTCACAGCAACTCTCCTACCTCAGCCTCCTGAGTGTTGGTATTAGAGAGTTTGACCAGTGGTTATGGTGCTTGCCTGCAAAGCCTAAGGACCTTTGTGTTGGTTTGATTCAGGTGTCTCCCATAAACTTAGGGGTTCTGAATGCTAGGTTCCCAGCTGATGGAGATTTGAGAATTAACACCTCCTGGAGAGAGTGTATTGTTGGGGGTGGGCCTTGCCAGTGTTTGGCACACTATCCTGTTGCCATTGTCCACCTGATGTTGGCCAGGAGGTGATGTCCAGCCTCTGCTCATGCCATTGTTTCCCCCTGCCATCATGGAGCTTCCCCTTGAGTCTGTAAGCCAGAATAAACCCTTTTTCCCACAAGATGCTCTTGGTTGGGTGTTTTCTGCCAGCAATGCAAACCTGACTGCAACAACCCTGGTTTGATTCCCTGGTACCCACGTAAAGCGAGATTCACAAGGTGGCACATGCATTTGGAGTTTGTTTGCAGTGACAAGAGGCCCTGGTGTGCCCATTCTCTCTCTCTCTCTCTCTCTCTCTCTCTCTCTTTCTCTTAAATATTCCAAGATATTTTAACTGAGCTATAATACCAAAAATAAATAAATAAATAAATAAACCCATAAAAATATAATGGCACAGAATAAACATTCATACTACAAAATATGGCATTGGGCATAGCAAAGAAATACTAAACCAATACAAGATTTAAAACAAATAGGACAAACATCAAACTCTGTAGTTCCAAATCTGACAACTCTAACCAGTGACAAGTCTCCAAGTCCATTAATTCTAACTATTGATGAGTCTTTGGAGTTCCAATTCCACCACTCCATTTCAGCTGCTCATAGCTCCAGGTATACCCCATCCAGTGCTGGCAGCTCTCCTTGGCAGCCATAGTCCTGGCATCTCCACTGGGTCTCTACTCCAACCCACACTTCATCCTCATGGCTCCATTGGGCCTTCAATAATCTTGTTTCACATTGCCCATGGCCATTTCCAAAGAACAAAATCACATTGCAAATCCCATGACTTTCTCTTTCCTGCATTTGTTATACTCCATAGTACCAGGTGGGCTACCAATTTGCTAATCCGGGGGAGGTGGGGAATAAAGCTGACTTTGAAGAGCAAGAAAACTCCTAAAACATTCAAACCCCTTACTTCAAAAGAGTCCACATTCTTCCTGCTGTCCAAATTCAGATTAGCTGGCCCAATCTCAATAGTTGTAATCTCTCAAACAATTGCAGCTGAATGGGCATCAGTTTTGGCTCAAAGATTTCATTTCTTTATGTGCCGTATCCATCTGCTTACACCAATCCATTTCTTTTTTATAAACATTTTTATTCATTTGTTTGTAAGCTGCGAGAGAGAGAGAGAGAGAGAGAGAGAGAGAGAGAGAGAGAGAGAATGGGTGCTCCAGGGCCTCCAGATGCTGCAAATGAACTCCAGACACATGCACTACTGCATCTGGCTTGATGTGTGTACTGGGGAACTCAGGTCATCAGGCTTTGTAGGCAAGCACCTTAACCATTAAGCCATCTGTTGCTGTCAGGTTCACATTGCTGGTAGAATCAGCCAACCAAGAGCAGCTTGTGGGAAAAAGAGGTTTATTTTGGTTTATAGTCTTGAAGGGGAAGCTCCATGATGGCAGGGAAAATGATGGCATGAGCAGAGGGTGGACATCACCCCCTGACCAACATAAGGTGGACAATAGCAACAGGAGAGTGTGCCAAATACTGGCAAGGGGAAACTAACTATAACACCCATAAGCCCACCCCCAAAAATACACCGCCTCTAGGAGTCTTTAATTTCCAATTGCCATCAGCTGGAGACCTAGCAGCCAGAATACCTAAGTTTATGGGGGACACCTGAATCAAATCACCACACCATTTCTCCAGCCCCAGTCCATTTCTACCAGTGCTCAGGGCATAGGCATAACAACAAGCCTCTCACACAAACTGCCTTTAGCCCAGTCTGGACAAAGCTCTTTCTTCCTCTCATAAACCAAATCCCATAGCCCACCGTTCCTACTGCATTTAGGTCTGTCAACTCCAAGTTGATCCATTAAGTATATAGGACTACAATATGTCTCCTAGGCCAAATTTTCAAATATTCCTACATTCTTCCCTCAAATCAGTTCCAAATGACAAAAGCCATGATCAGGTTTCTAGAAGCAATGACCCCACTTCTGGAGCCAATTTACTGTTGCAATTAACTTCCTATTGCTGGCAGAAAGCACCTGATCAAAAGCAGCTTGTGGGAAGAAAGGGTTTATTTTGGCTTATAGTCTCGAAGGGGAAGCTCCATGATGGCAGGGGAAAATGGAGGCATGAGCAGAGGGTGGACATCACCTCCTGGCCAATAGCATCAGGAAACTGTGGCAAACACTGGCAAGGGGAAGCTGGCTATGATACCCATAAGCCTGCTCCAACAATACACTGCCTCCAGGAGATTCCAGTTCCCAAATTGACACCAGCTGGGGACCTAGCATTCAGAACACATGTTTATGGGGAACACCTGAATTAGACTACCACATGGAGAGTCTGTTTTTCTCTACCTTTTTGCTTTTGCTGCTGAATAAAGTTTGCTCTTTGTTTAAACTTTCTCCTGCCTTTTAATTTTTTATTTGGCAGGGAAAACAAACCCAAACTCCTAGACAGTAACAAAACCTGCCCTGTGCATTGCTCCTGTAAGACCTTCCTTTAATGATAAAGTTAATAAAACATTTTCCCAAGTTAGTCAACCTAGCAAATTATCAAACAGGAAGGCAAAAGGCTAGGGAACCCCAAGTTTATAGCTAAGTTAGACAGAACTATAAATACCTTGGCACCAACACCTCGATTCAGGGCAATCTTGTAGGACTCAGCCCCAAAACTTACTCCAAGTATTCAGTGGCTGAGTTGAATTATAAAATGCACAGTTGGTGTTAGCTTATTTTATGGAGTGAATTATTTAAATTGATGTAATTTTGTTCTTTGACAAATGGAAAATAGAAATATAAGAAAATAAATAAAACATGATAAAACAATAAAATGGAATCTCAGGCCTTAAAAACATAATATCTGAAGTGAAAACGTCCACTAAACAGACTTAGCAGCACAGTAGGTGGTAAAGGAGAAACAGGTAATAAACGTGAAGATAAAG
Organism: Dipus sagitta; assembly: GCA_036346955.1. Lineage (NCBI taxonomy): Eukaryota > Metazoa > Chordata > Mammalia > Rodentia > Dipodidae > Dipus > Dipus sagitta. Next base: position 337,084,708 of record CM070770.1, read on the forward strand.
CAGTAGTGACTATCTAAAATAAATGTGAGAGGCCTAGAGAGATGGCTCAGCAGTTAAGCTCTTGAGCCTAATGACCTGGGTTCAATTCCCTAGTACCCACATAAAGCCAGATGCGCAAAGTGGTGCATGAATCTGGAGTTCATTTGCAGTGGCTAACTGCCCTGGTGTGCTCATTTTCTCTCTCTTTCTCTCTGTCTGTCTCTCTTCTCTCTCTCTCTCTGCTTGCAAATAAATAAAATATTTTTTTAAAAAGGCATGTACCACCATGGCTGGCAATTTTAACATAAATGTGGGAGGGCTGGTGAGATGGCTTAGCAGTTAAAGGTACTTGCTTACAAAACCTGGCAGCCTGGTTTAATCCCCAGCCACCCACATAAAGCCAGACACAAAAAGTGGTACATTTGTCTGTTTGTTTGCAGCAGCAAACACACACACACACACACACACATGAATAAATAAAATTTTAGAAAACTTTAGTGAATATCAAAAGAAAAGGAGCTGGAGAAATAGAATAGCTAAAAACTGCCACACAGCAGTTTGGATGAAAACTATAGAACCAATGATATAAGGCATTAAATGAATCCCCAGAAGAATAAACATACACACACCACACAAAATAACATAATAATTGAATCAATGAAAACCAGTAGTAAAGAGAAAAATTTAAAAGCAACCAGAAAAAAATAGATACATTATGTACACTGATACAAGATAAGTATTCCCTAATTTTTCCTCCCTTCCTTTTTCCCTCCCTCCCTTCCTTCTGTATCCAAGGCTGGTCTGGAACTCAAGTATTTAGGCAAAGATTATCTAGGATTTTGGATGCTCCTGCCTCTACCTCTTGGGACTGGGATTATGGGTGTGTAGCACCATGCCTGGTTTACATGGTACTGGGGATTGAACCCAGGATTGTGTGAAGCTGGGCAAGTACTCCACGCCCCAAAGTAGTCCCTAGCTTCTTACAAGAAACAATGCAAGACAATAGACAATGGAATGAATAATCAAGTGTTCCCCAAATGTAAATAAAGAAAAAAGCGGGGATTGGAGAGATGGATTAGCAGTTAGGGCACTTGCCTGCAAAGCCTAAGGACTCATGTTCAGCTCTCCAGGTCCCACGTAAGCCAGATGCACAAAGTGATGCAAGAGCACAAGGTTGCACATGTGCACAAGGGGGCGCACGCGCCTGGAATTTGACTGCAGTGGCTGAAGGCCCTGGCACGCCAATTCTCTCTCTCTTACTCTCTCCCATACTCTTGCTCTCCCACATAGAAACATCTAAAAAACAATTAAAAAGAACAAAATAAAGTTACCAATCTACAATTCAACATTGGTTAAAATATTCTTCAAAGATAAGATAAAGGTAAAAAAAAAAAAAGGTCATTTTTGGGCTGGAGAGATGGCCTAGCGGTTAAGCGCTTGCCTGTGCAGCCTAAGGACCCCGTATTGAGGCTTGATTCCCCAGGACCCATGTAAGCCAGATGCACAAGGGGGCGCACACATCTGGAGTTCGTTTGCAGTGGCAGGAGACCCTGGTGTGCCCATTCCCCTCTCTCTCTCCCTCCTTCTCTCTCTGTCGCTCTCAAATAAATAAATAAAAATAAAAAAGTTTTAAAAATGTAATTGCTAGATAAACAGAAGTTGAGAAAATTTGTCAGTAGCAAAACTGCATTAAAATAAATGCTAATGGAAGTTCTTCAGGATGAAGAAAAATGATATCAGATGGAAAACAAGATAAGCAAGAAGGGATTAAGAGATCAAGAAATGATAAATATGTAAAAATATGAGACCTTTTTATTCTCATCTTAAAACATTTCTAAATGTAATTGTTTAAGGTAAAAGCTTGAGAAAACATAGTGAAGTTAGGCATTGTGGTGCATGTTAGTAATCCTAATCCTGTGAAAGCTGAGGCAGGAGGATCATAAGTGTGAAACCAGCCCGGAATACTAAGAGAGTTTGAGGCTAGCCTATGTTATGTAACAAGACCCTGTCTCAAACAACCAAAAAAAAGCATACTGTATGCTTGGATTTGTTTCAGGCAGATAAGGCAGAAAACTGTAGAAAAGAAAAGGGAATCCTACCTAAGACAAGCCATACTTCTTGAAGCCTTTAAATATCGTTGCAGGTTTTGGTGAGACAGAGATAACCCCCATGGGATAGGTCAGCAGTGGAAAGAAATGCCCTTTTCTCACTTCTCAAGGCTTAGAGGCCTATGGTCAGGCACCATCTTGAGACCATCTATTGTTGGAAATTGTGCTTTGCTGAGGCCTGAGAACAGGGAATAAGACTTATTATTATTAGGGAGCCTGAGTCAACCTGCCATAGCCCCAGGGTGGGAGGCAGCCAGGGGAGGCAGCTGCGGAGAGGGGGAGGGCTGGAGCTGACAGGCTATCTGACCCAGGTAGCGAAGTCTGTAAGGGCCAGCGGCCCCACCCTAGGGGAGGAGCTGACCTCAGCAACTGAGAACAACCCTGGCATTTCATAGCCCAGCCTGAGTCAGTGGGTAGACTGACCTTAGAAGCCACCTGTCTGCTGTGAGCGTCCCAGGCGCGGAGACAGCACTGAAGGTCCAGTCGACTACTTGGCACCCACAGCCTCACCCCCCTGGCAGGGGCTTCAATGCTTAGCGGGTTTTCTTCGTGGCAGAGGCAGGGTTTCACTAGCCCAGGCCGGCTCATACTCACCACATAGCCAAGGAGGACATTGAACTTTGAATCCTCTGCAGTGGTCTGAATGTAAAATGTCCCTCGTAAACTAATGCATTTAACCACTTGGACTCCAGCTGTTTGGGAAGGTTGTGGAACCCTTGTAGGAGGAGCCTTGCTGGAGGAAGCACATCACTGGGGACAGCAGGCCCTTATGTGTTTCAGGCCAGTCCTGCTTCCAGCTCTTCTGTTTTCTACTTCCTCCCTGCTGATGTAACACTGGGATCCCCGCTTTCTTCACCTGCCAGCCTTTCCACACCATGATGGACTTGTCTCTTGGAACTGTAAGACTAAATTAAACTTTCCTTCCCTAAGTTGTTTCTGGTCAGGTGTTTATTCACAGCAAAGAGAATCCTGCTACCTGCACATCGTGAGTCCTAGAATCACAGGCGAGCACCGCGACTCCTTGTTTTATGTAGTGCTGGGTTCCACCCCAGGGCCTTGGGCGTGCTAGGAAGCACTCTGCCAGCTGAGTTACATCCCCAGTCCAGCAGGTTGGACAGTATGGACACAGGTCCACTCGTACAGATCTTAGTGCTGTGTTTGCTTCCCCTACTCCCAGTATTCTTGGGGGACACCCCCACCTTCTAGAAAATTAGCCACCCCAGGGTCCATCAACTGGGGAAGCCTCTGGTGACTGGGAGAATCTGCCTGACCCATGGACTACAAAGCTAAGTGTGGCCCGCAGAGGCCCCTGGTGTGCATGAAGGGAAGCTACTGGAGTGATGACAGCTCTGGCAGGTATCAGATGTTTGTAGGTTCAGGCTTAGCCCCAGCATAAACAACAGAAATGCCAATGGCCTCCAAGTTCAACAGGCAATCCTCCCCACTGCATCTACCTGGAAGACTCCAAGAGACCAAACCTAAAAATTCACAAGGTAGAAGAAGGAACTGAGATACTGAGATAAAAATAAAACAAACAAATCCAATGCATTAATTTTTCTGGGGTTGTCAAAAGAAACTACTACAGACTGGGTGGCTTAAAACAACAAGATTTATTCTCACAGTTCCGAAGGCCAGAAGCCTAAAACTCAGGAATCAGCATAGTAGAGACAAGCTTCGGAAGGCTCTGGAAAGAACACTTCCTGGCATCTTTCGAGTTTCCGGAGGTGCTCAGCAATCTCAGGCACTCACTCCCTGGTTTATATGAAGGGAGATGGATGACTTCGGTTTCTGTGCCCATCACATGCTATTCTCCCATTTGTCTCTTATAAGGACACAAGTCACTGGGTTAGAGTCCATCCTAATTCAACTTCACTATGTCTGCACAGACTCTATTTCCAAATAAGGTCACACACTGCGTTTCTGCCAGATACGAATTTTGGGAAACACTATTCAATCTCATATGGCTAATACAGCAAAAGTGGAAATAAAATAGGATTATAAGAAACATTCAAGCCAGGTATGGAAGCTCACGCTGTAATGCCAGCACTCAGGGAGGCTGAGGGAGAAGGATTGCCACAAATTCAAAGCTAGTCTGGGCTACACAGTGAGTTCCAGGTCAGCTTGGGTTAGAGTGAGTCCCTGCTTAAAAAAAAAAAAGAGGGGGCTGAGGAGATGGCAAGGTGGTTAAAGACACTTGCAAAAACCTGAGAGCCTGGGTTCAGTTCCCTAGTACCCACCCAAAGCCAGATGCACAAAGTGGTAGACACATGCATTTGGAGTTTGTTTTCAGCAGCAAGAGGTCCTGCAGTGCCTATTCTCACTCTTCTTCTTTCTTGCAACTAAATAATTAAAAAACTAAAAAGGTGAAACATTCAATATATTAGTTGATTATTAGAGTAGACAATTTCCTGAGGTCCAGAAAAACAATAGTTTAATCTGCACAGAGCTAAATTGGCAAATTTCAGGCTTTTTTTTTTTTTGTGAGAAGACACAGTTTGTTTACGTATGTCCACCTCCTGCCCATTTTCTTCCTTTTGTTCATAGTGACCCTCCTCCAAGTGGCTGGTCACATGGTGACCCTATCCCACGGTTAGCACTGTTCATGGGTCTCAGCCATTCCCACTTATTTCTTTTCCTTACCAATTACGTATTTAGGGGTGGGCAGGCAATATAGTGTAGGCCAACAAAACATAAAATATGCTACTGAGATTTTTCTGGGAAAAGGTCTTCTTACTGCTAAGGCATGTACACTGGGAGAAACAGCCCCACCCCCCACTTTAATCTCTGAAGGTTGTGTTTGAGGTCCGCATCAGAACCGTTGCCGTTTTCTTGATCCCAGAACAGTCAGAGAAGAGGTGGAGCTGGTGGATCAAACATGGAACTTCCCAACCTCGGAAACTCTTGTGGGGGAAAATGTAAGCGCTTTTGTTGTTGTTGTTGTTCAAGCTGAGTCCTAGTACTTGGGAGTTGAGGGAGGAGTTCAAGGTCATATCCAGTTTCAGGCTAGCCCAAGGTAAATAGTGAGACCTTGCTTCAAAAAACAGACAAGCAAACGACAACAACAAAAACGAGCTAAGATGCATGAGGCTTTTCTATTAACTGCTTCTGTAAGTGTTTCTGTTCCGCGGAGTGGGTCTGCACCAGACGGGTGAATAAGCTCAGATTTTCATTCGTCATAGCTGTTTGAACAGGTCTTGCTCCCATTCTAGAGCTATAGTAGCATATTTTTTTATTTCATTTATTTATCTGACAGAGAAAGAGGGAGAGAGGGAGGGAGGGAGGGGGAGAGAGAGAGAGAATGGGCACTCCAGGGCCTCCAGTCACTGCAGATGAACTTCAGATGCATGTGACCCCTTGTGCATCTGGCTAACATGGGTCCTGGGGAATCAAACCTGGGTCCTTGGGCTTTGCTGGCAAATGCCTTAACCGCTAAGCCACCCCTCCAGGCCCAGTAATGTATCTTTTAAAGGTCTAGAATGAGCCAGAAAACTACCAATATAAAGCTGCATATTGTCTGTATTTCATTAATATTTCTTAAAGATCTGATATCTAGCTGCAATTGTCTTTTCTCCTTCTTTTCTTTTTTTAACCTTTCCTTCTTTCCTTCCTTCCTCCCTCCCCTTCTTTCTCCCTACCTCCCTCCCTTCCTTCCTTCCTCCTTCCCCTTCTTTCTCCCTCCCTCCCTCCCTCCCTTCCTTCCTTCCTCCTTCCCCTTCTTTCTCCCTCCTTCCCTCTCTCCCTCCCTTCCTTCCTCCCTCCCTTCCTTCCTTCCTCCCTCTCCTTCTTTCTCCCTCCCTCCCTCCCTCCCTCCCTCCCTCCCTTCCTCCCTCCCTCCCTTCCTTCCTCCTTCCCTTTCTTCCTCCTTCCCTCCCTTCCTCCTTCCCTCTCTTTCTTTCTCTTTCTCTTTCTCTGTTTTGAGACAGGGTCTTGTGAAACCCAGTCTGGCCTAGAACTTACTATCATAGCCCAGACTTGTCTGGAACTTGTGATTCTCCTGCCTTAGCCCCCTGAGTGCTGGGATTATATGGTGCACGCCATGTCCAGCTCTAGCTGTAATTTTTTTTTTTAAAAATTATTTATTTATTTGCAAGGAGAGAGAGAGAGAGAGAGAGACACAGAGAGAATGGGTGCGCCAGGGCCTCTAGCCACTGCAAACAAACTCCAGACGCATGCACCCCCTTGTGCATCTGGTTTATGTGGGTACTGGGGAATCGGACCTGGGTCCTTTGGCTTTGTGGGCAAGTGCCTTAACTGCTAAGCCATCTCTCCAGCCCCCTAGCTGTAATTTTTCAATACAAACTTTCTTTTTCTTGTTCACATACTGAGCTCACTCCTTACCTGTCCTGGCGATTGTATTAGTTATATATAAATGTCTCACCCAAGCATCTTAGATCAGCTGACATGACTCACATATATTTGGAAGAACAAGATGAGTACAAATCTTACAGTGCTGATATCATAGTAAGGAAAGATCTGAGCTGGGCATAGTGGCTCACACCTGTAATGCCAGTACTCAGGAGGATGACACAGGGAAATTTCTGTGAGTTACAGGATAGCCTTGGCTTCAGTGTGAGATCCTATCTCAAAAAAGAAAAAAGAAAAAAGAAAAAAAAAAAAAAAAAAAAACAACGACAATGCTGGGTGTGGTGGCGCATGCCCTTTTTCCTAGCCAGAGGTAGGAGGATCGTCCTGAGTTTGAGGCCACACTGAGACTACATAGTGAATTCCAGGTCAGCCTGGGCTAGAGTGAGACCCTACCTTGAAAAATAAAAAAGAAAAAGAAAAAGAAAAAAACAAAACACACAAGAAAGAAACAAAAATAAGGGGGAGAATCTGTTGACATTTAAATCTTATCAGAATTTTTAATCTTCTCTATTTTCAACAATATTCTAAAAGTCATATATAAGGCATTTAAATCACATGGAATACTGCTGTGAGATCTCAAGGCTCACATTCCCATTTGCACTTGTAACTGTTTGACCTGGTGATACCCAAGCAATTGTGTACAGGGACGATCGTTAGTTTCTGTTTGAGGTAGCGTCTACTATGTAGCTCAGGTTGGCCTCTAACTTGTAGCAGTCCACTGGCCTCAACCTCCTGAGTGCTGGCACTAGAGGTGCCCATACTATGATGCCTGGCACAGTACTTGATTGTTTTTATGAGTTTGTAATAAAGTCAGGTATGTCCTAATGTCAAAATGACAACTGATCCATGGCTGTTCCTGTGATCATGTTAAATTCTTTTAATAGTTAATGGTTTAAGGACAAAAAGTTCCTTCTGCAATGATAATTCATGCTGCAGCATCATTGAGTTTCCCTTTGGCACCGATTCAGTGTTCATATTTTTAAAGAAATGAGACTTGGAGCACGGCGTTGAAGCTGAGGTGCAGATCGCTTTGAGTTCAGGTGAGTTCACCATGCCTGTGCTGTCCTGAGCCCAGTGTAACCCAGTTCTCCCCCATTCTCCTCTCTGATGATGTTGGATTCTGCCAGGCTCATAAGTGGGCACAGGCCTTGAAGTATGTGGCACTGTTGGCTATGGGCTGGCATTTCACATGATGCCAAGTATGTTTTTATTGCATATTTTCCTCTTAAAAATGAAATGGAAGCTCAGACATGTTAAGTAACTTTCCAATATCAGGTAATGACTGAGCAGCAGAACCATTGTCTGAATGTACGTAATCAGGCTCCCTGGGTGCCAGTGTTTCCCAAAGTGATGGGCGCAGCAGGCATATCTGCTCACTAGGTAATAAATGAGCAGATTTCCACTTTAGCAGTTGACTAGACAACTGTGTATTATAAAATATAATTTTCAATTCTTTTTTAAAATATATTTTTTCAGGAGCTGTAGAGATGGCTCAGCGGTTAAAGGCTCTTGCTTGCAAAGCCTGATGGCCCAGGTTTGGTTCCCCATTACCCATGTGAAGCCAGATTCATCCTAAGTGGCACATGTGTCTGGAGTTTGTCTGCAGTAGCTGGAGCCTTGACATGCCCATACTCACTCTCTGTCTGCCTCTTTCTCGCTGTCTCTTTCTTTCTTTTTAAATATTTTTATTTATTCATTTGAGAAACAGAGATATTTTAGAGGCAGAGGCAGAAAAAGAATGGGTGCTGCAGGGCCTCTAGCCACTGCAAACAAATTCCAGACTCATGTGCCACCTTGTGCATCTGGCTTTATGTGGGTCCTGGGGAATCGTACCTAGGTCCTTTGGCTTTGCAGACAAGTGCCTTAACCACTAAGCCATCTCATTGTATTTTCATACACATATACCATCATTCTTTGTTCTTATTCATCCCTGTTCCTCACTACTTCCCCCATTTTCCCTGTTCCCCTCTTGCGGGATCATTTTCTTCCCCCTTAAGTAGTTCCCACTTCTATTTTCATGTGACGTGTACTCTATTACTTCCTACCTTCTCTTTTTAGATCTCTTTCTCCCTTTTTGCAGCCCCCTTTCTATGTTTAATATTTACATACAAACACCAATTTAAATCTAGAGTCCACATATAAGAGAAAAGATGCAGTAGAAAATATAATTATGTGGCAAAACGTTGGTTTCAGGTTTTTGCACAGGTGAGGGTTAAAATACACAGTGCCATAAAAACCCATCTTAGGACATGTAAAACACAAAATGCGCCCAGGTAAGTATGTGGATGTTTCCAACGTGCAGTTAATGAGCCTTGTCTATAAAAATACTGGTTAAAATGCCACAGAGCCCTTCTATGGCTTCTCCTAGGATGTGTGCTTGTGTGCTTTGCAGTAAAATACTGAAATCGCCCTTCCATAAGTCTCTGTTATTTGCAAAATCAATAAGAAGACTTGCTTCTCATCTAAGCTCCGCTGCAGCACTAAGGGAAATTTACTTCCTGATATAAATTCAGGGAAGCACTTTCTACCAGAGAATTGTGTGAATATTCCCCAAACCTGTCAAAATCATTAGTCACAGAGAAAGCAGGCTGGCACAATCTTGGCTTTTTTTTTTTTTTCTCGAGTAGATGCTGACCACAAGCAGTGCTTGCTCCCTGCTGAAGTTCAGTGGCTTTGTAAGAAGAGGCTCACTTGTCTATTCTTATTGCTGGAAGAGCTGTAGGGCTTCTAGAAGGCACCTTGAGGCTGTGTGCGTGGGTTATGAAGGCTACCTGGCTGTCACCTCACTGATCATCAGAGTTGACTTGGCCCATCTCGCTGGTTAGGTGGGTGTGCCCTTCTTCCTCAGTGCTCCACATGCATTCCCCCCAAAGCACTTGCTCTGTTGAAAAGGCTGCCCTTCCCCATAGAAGATGACCATTCTCCAGTCAAAGGTACGTGAGCAGCTGCGTTCCCCCGCTAGAGCCTCCAAGCAAGCGCCCGGGATTACATTCAGTGTTGAGATTGATTATGTAAACTAGTGAAATCTATATACATACATATTATAGGTATGCATATATCTCACAAATACAGTTACTCATCCAAAAGCCTTAGCATTTCTTGCAAGGCAAGCTCATGAAAGCTTCAGTGGATGTCCCCCAATAGACATAGTTTTTTTTTTTTTTTTTTTTTCAAGGTAGGGTCTCACTCTAGCACAGGCTGACTGGGAATTCACTATGTAGTCTCAGGGTGGCCTCGAACTCACAATGATTCTCCGACCTCTGCCTCCCAGAGTACTGGGATAAAAGGCGTGCCGCCACCATGCCTGGCAGATACAGGAGTTTTATTCAAGCTTGTACTTTAGGTCTCTAGCCACCTGGATGGAGGAGGTGTCACTGTTGGCGGATCCTAGGGTCCAGCCCCAAGATGTGTTTGGGGGTGGATCTGATTCCAAACTCAAATATGCAAAGTGTTGCAGTTTTGTCTGGGGTGCCTGGAGTGTGCTTGCTTGTGGTGATGGCGGTGGTTTCTGCCTCTGCGCAGACCTGTGCAAGTAGGCCAGCTTCTTCTGCCACTACGGAACGTCCCCTGAATCTGTAAACTTCCAGTAACTTCCCTTCCTCCCATAACCCTGTGTGACCTGGAAGTTCATCCCAGCAACCGGAAACCGACAGTGTGCCAGATGCCAATCCAAAGATGCACAATTCTCATGAAAATGGAGTATGGGATGCAGGCATGGTGGTATGGTCTTAGGATCTTTTTGTTATTTAAATTACCTGGCTATTTAGATGGCTGATGTTACCAGTGACATCATTCCCCCTTTAGTGGTCTACATGGCATGTGCACCCGTGTCCTGTGACTTGATAGATTCATTTGTTCTAGTTATTTCTTTATCAGTTATAACAGTTTTCTCTCCTTCCTTCTTTCCTTTGTTCTTTTTTTTTTTCTAGCTAGGATCTTGCTCTAGCCCAGGCTGACCTGGAATTCATTATGTAGTCTCAGAGTGGCCTTAAATTTACGGCAATCTTCCTACCTATCTCCCAAATGCTGGGATTAAAGGCATGATCCACCGTGCCCAACAATTTTCTTTCTTTCTTTCTTTTTTTCTATCTCTTTGTTTTCTGTCTTACCTAGGGCTTCCAATATAATGTTGATAGAAGGAAGAATGGACTTGTTCCTAGTCTATGTGAATAAAACATTTAGACTTTTACCAAAAGCATAATGTGAGCCACCTGGGAACAGGGGTATAAACCTGTGATCCTAGTACTCAGGAGGCAGAGGCAGTAGGATCAGGAATTGTTTTATATATATGATATATATATGGATATATATATATATATATATATAGATAGATAGATAGATATCTATATATAGCCTATAAATATACCTTTATATATATGGTTCGTTGAGACAGGGTCTCAATCAGGCTGACTTGGAACTCACTCTATAGTCCAGGCTGGCCTTGAACTCATGGCAAAATTCCTTGCTCAGCCTTGAACCACCACACCTGGGTAACTTATTTTTGATATGTGTGTGTGCACAAGGGCATAGAAATTTGAGGTGGGATTTCTCTCAATCTCTTCTTTGCTATGTTGGCCATGTGCTTCCAGGAAATCGCCCTGTCTCAGTCTCTGTCTCACTGTCAGTGTGCTGATGGTTTGTCGTCATGGCTTCCAGCATTTTTACCTGGGACCTGAGGTTGTAACTCAGGTACTCTGGCTTAAGCATCAAACACATTATCCACTGATCATCTCCCTAGCCCCTATTTATATTTATTTATTTATTTTTGAGATAAGATTTCACTATGTAGCACTGGCTGGCCTGGAACTCACTATGTAGACAAGGTTGGCCTTGAACTTGTGGTCCTTCCACTTCTGCTTCCCAGGTTCCGGGATCACAGGCATGTGCTACCATGCCTGGCTGAGGATCAGGAATTTGAGGCCAATTTGGCTACATAGTGAGACCCTGTCCCAAAAAAATAAGGGCTGGCCATGTGGCTCAGTTGGTAGAGGACACTGGGGCACTCTTACAGTCTGGATTCAATCCTCGGCACTGTACAAGTAGCTGGAGATTTTCACATTATCTATTTTTGGTGTTATTTATTTTAAGTCTCTCATTAAGCCTTATGTTTGACAGAATTGCCTCATTTGCAGATGAAATACTAAGGCTCAAAGAAGTTATCTAAATTGCCCACAGCCATTCAGCTAGCAAGAAGCAGTCAAGACACTAATGCACAGGGGACCCAGTTTGTCAAGTGCCCGTATTCGAGCCATTTATTTAGTAAACAGTCATTGACCTCATGCCCCGTGCTATGCTTTGAAAGTACAAAGTGCTGAGCCAAAGTTCGTTATTTGTATTAATACCAGTTTCAGGGACTGGGGATGTAGCTTAGTTGGTAGAGGGTCTGCCTGGCATGCACAGAGCCCCGAGTTTGCTTTACAGCACCCCATAAACCAGGTGTGCTGGTGCATGCCTGTAATCCCAGCCCTGAGGACATGGAGGCAGAGAGTCAGCAGTTCAAGGTCATCCTCAGCTACATGATGAGTTCTAGACCTGCCTGGACTATATGTAAGCTTGTATCAAAATTAATTTATTAATGATAGCTTTAAAATTGAATACTGAGGGCCGGGATGTAGCCAGTGGGAGAGCACTTGCCTAATATATGGAAGGCCTTGGGTTTGGTCCCCAGTACTGCAAAAGAAGTAAACCAAAGCAAAAAATACAATTGGTGGCTGGAGATATATATATAGTTTAGTGGAAATGCACGAGACCCTGGGTTCAATCTCTAGCACCTATTCAGAAAATTGAGATAATATCCATGTAATCTTTTAAGAAATGTTTACAAGAATTTCTTTCTTTCTTTCTTTCTTTCTTTCTTTCTTTCTTTCTTTCTTTCTTTCTTTCTTTCTTTCTTTCTTTTGGAGGTATGGTTTCTCTCTAGCCCAGGGTGACCTGGAATTCACTATATAGCCTCAGGGTGGGCTTAAACTTACAACTCTCCTACCTGGCTTCCCAAATGCTGGGATTAATGGCATGTGCCACCACGTCAGGTTTTGCAAGAAGTTTTGTGTAGAGTACTTAGAAAAAATAAGAGGAAGTCATTTTCCCTGTTTGTGGTGATTTGAATAAGATGTCCCCCATAGCCTCACGTAGTTTGAATACTCAGTCCCCGGCTTGTGGCAATCTGGGAAGTGGAGCCTTGCTAGAGAAGGTGTGTTACTGGGGTTACAGCTTGAGGTTGATTAGCCCAGCTTGCCACTGCTAGCTGGCTCACCCTCTTTCTGCTTCCTGCCTGCTGCTGTGGCAAGATGTGATGTCCAGCCTCTGCTCTACTATGCTTTCTTCACCACTGTGAAGCTTCCCCTGGTGACTGTAAGACAAAATAAACACTTTCCTCCCATCAGCTGCTTTTGGTCTAGTGTTTTGTTCCAGCAACGAGAAGGTACTACCTCACCAGGACAGTAAGCACTGCTCAACCAGGGCGGCACATTCCATTAAGCGCCAAGAGGTAGTGAGCTTTCATTCTTTAAAGAATGAGCTCGTGTCTCTGGAGATAGTTGGACACACTGTGTGTTTAGCAGCTCCATTTTTTTTTATCCGTGTTGGCGAATACACTAATTCTTGCATAAATGCAGGTTATTCCGTTTGGGGATGCGTGTAGTGTGTACACATGTGTGTGAAGATGGACACGCCCTGTATACATGCATGCAGAGGCCAGGGAAGGTTGGAAGTCCTTCTGTATCACTGTTCCATGGAGTTTCCCTGAGACCGAGTCCTAGTGGAAGCTAGGGCTGCCATTTTTGCTTTTTGGTGAGCCCAGTGATTCTTCTGCTTCTGCGGGGCTACAGGTGTGTGCGGCCATGCCCAGCTGTTTATGTGGGTGCTGGGCTCAACTCGGACCCTAGTGCTTGCACAGCAAGGTCTTTTACCTCCTGAACCATCGCCCCAGCCCCAGCACAGGTGATTCTGGCAGAACAGCATCACTGGCTGATAACTGCCTGATAGCTTTTCTAAGCATCATATCAGACAATGTCCTTTCAGAATTATATTGAAAGCTAATTTATTCATTATCTTTCGTATTTAAAATTTTATTTATTTATTTATTTGAGGGGGGAGAGGGAGAAAGAGAGAGAGAATCAGCACACCAGGGCCCCTAGCTACTGCAAACGAACTCCAGATGCATGTACTACCTTATGCATCTGGCTTACGTGGGTCCTGGGAAATTGAACCTGGTCCTTAGTCTTCACAGGCAAGTGCCTTAACTGCTAAGCCATCTCTCCAGCCCTATCGTTAGCATTTTAGCTGTCGCTTTGATCTGAGGGTTAGTCGTTTATTTAATTAAATTTAGGGATAATTTCCAATGTGGAAATCAGCCCATGCTTCTTTAGGTTGTAAGAATGGAGGTCGCAGGAGAAAACCACCCCACCTGGGAACCGAGGCTCACTGCGGTCACCTTTTCCAATCTACAGATGAGGACACTGAGGCCCAAAAGACTTACAGCACCCATCTAAGATCAGGTAGCTCTTGTCCAAGCGGCAAAGGTGGGATTCAGACTCAGGTCTTAGGTCCCCAGGGCCTGTGGCTTCTATTGCCACAGGTGGACAGGACCCAGCAGAGACTAGAGTAGTTTAAATTGAGGCTTCCTTTTAACCCAAAGTACCTTTTGTTATTTTATCCTATTGCATGTAGAATGTTTATCATTTGGAATAGTTCATGATATTCTCTTCAAATAAACATTTCAAGTTTAAAAAACCCAGTAATTAAAAGTTACAGTTCTGCTTAATTAAACCACCACTATCTCTGAATGAAGTAGTCAGGAGTCACATCCTTGTAGTTAAATAGAACAATTTGGTGTGACTGTGTCTTCCAGGACAGTGGCTGAGCTTCTAGCATCAAAATGATCCATGATATTTTTATCATGCTGGAGAATAACCTGCCATGACTTCAGATATCTGCCTAAATTAACAAGTCAGCATTCAGCTTTCTTGAAGCACAAAGCCAGCCTGAAATATACAAAAGACAGATCATTGCTTTAACATATAAAGTGTGCTTTGCCAAAAATTCAAATATCCATATTCAACTTTGAAGGATCTATATTAAGATTGGATAAAATAAAAAAGAGTATTTTCTCCTTAGGAGAAAAAGAAACTTTTGTTTGTTGAAAAGTTATACAAATCATTTTCATTTCTATAAGATCTACCACTTGTTGCTTCTCAGCCCACAGTTGTTTTCAACCATGACCTGAGTCCCTACTTTCTCCTTACTGGCTTGCTAAAAATATATAGTCATGGGCTGGGGGGTGGCTCAGTGGGTGAGAGCGCTTGCCACAAGCATGAGGGCCTGAGAAGGCCTGAGATCTGAGTTTGATTCCTCAGCACCCATGTAAAAAGCTGGGGTGGCCATGCACTCCTGTAACTCCAGTCCCGGGGGAGAGAAGAGATCAGAGAATCACTGGAGCTCATGACAACATTGCAGCTCCACATTCAGCGTGAAATACGCCTCAATGAAATAATCATGTCACTGGACTATGCCTCTGAGTGACAGAGGAAGGACACCTAATGGTCCTTGGCCTCTATGCACTTGGAAGTGCATCTGTACATACACATGCACATAACACACACACACACACACACACACAATAGAGTCATTATTCTTTTTGATTTTTTTTTTTCAGTTAGGGTGTTTTAAACACTCTTTTACCCAGTTCGAGGATAATTTTTATTTATTTATTTAATTTTTAAAAAAGATTTTATTATTTATTTATTTATTAGAGGGAGAGAGAGATAGAGAGAATGGGTACACCAGGGCCTCTAGCCACTGCAAACGAACTCCAGATGCATGTGTCACCATGTGCATCTGGCTTACATGGGACCTGGAGAATTGAACCTGGGTCCTCAGGTTTCACAGGCATGCACCTTCACTGCTAAGCCATCTCTCTAGCCTGAGGATAATTTTTTAAATATTTTATTTTATTTTTATTTATTTGAGAGAGGGAAAGCGGGAGAGAGAGAGAGATAGATAGAGAGAGAGAGAATGGGTGTGCCAGGGCTTCCAGCCACTGCAAATGAACTCCAGATGCATGCACCACCTTGTGCATCTGGCTTACATGGGTCCTGGGGAATCGAACCGAAGTCCTTTGGCTTTGCAGGCAAACGCCTTAACTGCTAAGCCATCCCTCCAGCCCTGAGGATAATTTTTATATGTACCAAGTTTGCATCATTGGCTTAGAAGACGGAAGTGTGCGTCTGCTGTTGTTCAGAGCTGCTTTAGTTGTGAGTAGCAAATCTGAAAGCAACCGCAGTGCTCTTCCATATGTGAATCGCTAAGCAGGTGGTGGTACTTCCCTACCATGGAGCACTATGCAGCGACAGGAAGGAAAGAACTGTGTGCGTCAACCTGGATGGATAGCAAGGTTATTAAGTGAAAAAACAAACAAACAATATATATTCAAATCTCAAAGGTCACATTCTAAGGGTTGAGAAGACTGCTCAGTGGTTAAAGACACTTGCTTGCAAAGCATACCAGCCTGGAGTTTAATTCCCCAGTACCCACATAAAGCCAGATACGCTAAGTGGCACATGCATCTGGAGTTCATTTGCAGTGGCAAAAGGCCCTGGTGCTCTCATTTTCTCTCTCTCTGCTTGCAAACCACACACACACACACACACGTCACATACTAAACAATTCCTCTGTGTGTGTGTGTGTGTGTGTGTGTGTGTGTGTGTGTGTGTGTGTGTTTGTAGTGCTGGAGCTCAAACCTAAGGTTTTTCTGATTCTAGGCAAGCACTCTGTCACTAAGCTGCTTCCCTGCCTTATATAATCTTCTTTTTCCCCTAGTTTTTTTTTTTGTATTTATAGTGCTTCTTTTTTTGAGGTAAGCCCAACAGATTGCCTTTTTTAATGCAAGAGTGACAGAGATAATTGGCACACCAGGACCTCCAGCCACTGCAATCGAACTCCAGACACATGCACCCACTTGTGCGCATGTGCCACCTTGCATGCTGGCATCACTGTGCATCTGGCTTACATGGGACCTGGAGAGTCAAACATGAGTCCTTAGATTTCACAGGCCAGCGCCTTCACTGCTAAGCCATCTCTCCAGCCCTGTTTTATAGTTTTATGAGATAAGGTCTCACTGTGTAGTCCAGGCTTGTCTAAAGTTTTTAATCCTCCTGCCTCACTAAGTACTGATGTGATGGTCAAGCTTTGTTGTCAATTTGATCAGACTGGGAATCCACAGACACTCCTCTTGGGCAAGCCTATGAGGTTGTTTCCTGGAAGGCTTAACTGAAGGAGGAAATCCTTCCTCCAGGGTGGGCAGCCACCATGCCTGGTCCTACGTAATCTTCCTGAAATAACAAAGTTGTAGAAAAAGAACAGTGGTCACCAGGGTTCAGGGTGGAAGACAGAGAGGAGTGGCTATAAAGGGACAGGTGCAACAGGCCTGGGACAAAGGAGTCGTTCTGCGTCTTTCTAGATGCGTTGGTGTTCATATTGATTTTCATCCACAGTGCGCGTACACGCACACTCGTGCACCCACACACGTATAAAACTGATAAAGTCTGAATGTCTGTGCTGCAGTCCTCTGGCGAGAGGGCAACACCATGCCTTCCCGAAGTCAAGAGAGAGGGTACCTGTAATCCAGTTCAAAGTCGCTCACTGCTCGCACATTTGAAGGTCAGGTTCTGAAGAGGCTTGCTGGGGAACAGGCACTTGGCCGGGCTCTGGGGGTGCTCCAGTTCTCACAGAAGTCCATTCTCTGGTTCTATGTTTTTGAGAGCATCAGGGTTAGTTTGTATTTCAAATATATTTTGATATGCTTAGATATCATCAAGGATTGTTTTTTTTTTTTTTTTTTTTTTTTTGAGACATGGTCTCTCTATGTATCTCAGGCTGGCCTCGAACTTGTAGCAATTCTCTTCCAGCCTCCAGAGGGCTGGGATTACAGGCATCAGTCATCATGCCCAGCTCTTTGTTTCATGATTTTCATAATAAAAAGGCAAAGCCAAAGTATCCTTTGAAATCAGGCTGGGGGGGGGGGGCTAGGGATGTGGTTTATGGTTTAGTTGGTAGAGTTCTTGCCTTGGGATTTGATCCTCAGCACTTCACTAAACCACGTGTGCTGGTACATACTTTCAGTCCCAGCAATCAGAATGTGGTCAGGAGAATCAGAAGTTCAAGGTCATCTTTGGCTACATATAGTGAGTTCCAGGCCTCTCTGAGCTACCTATGTGAGACCCTGTCTCAAGCTTTCAAAGACCTTGTCCTGTATAGGTTTGTTCAATTCTCAGTTCTGCCTCTTGAGGGCGCCAGAGACTGCTCTGCCTTACCAGCACTGAGGAAGGCAGAGGGAAACAGTAGCTAAGCTGTGTGATCCATGAAGAATCCACGTTAGGCCAGCCCACAGCATAGAGCTCTGCTGACTTCCCCAGGGCCGATAGGTAGCAGCCAGGTGTGTGGATCGGTGATAGAACCCAAGAAGCTCGAGTTCCAGCTTCAGCTCTGCTGTTAGCTAGCTGTGTGATCACTTAAGGGCCCGGGAGACGGCTCAAGTGGAGAAAGTGCTTGCTGTCCAGATCCTGAGGCCCTCAGTTCCAGATGGCCAGAATGGGGGTGATAACAGAAACTATGACGATAGAGGAGGAAGGTGAGACTTAGGAGATAAATTAGGGGTTGAACTCTCACAAAGTCTCCCTAATCCAGGATCCCGGTCAGCAGGAAACGGGTCTTTATGTTGTCACCATCCCAAGCTCTGTACAGCTGTGCATGAGCCAACAGGTGTAACGCAGAGTCAGACACCAGCCCCACAGATGCGCAGGCAGTTGTGTCGGTAGTGCTTTCTTTTTGCTTGTGTGTGTGTGTGTGTTGTATGCATGTGCATGTGCCCTTACAGTGTCCCATGAACTTGCCTGTGACAGGCTAGGCTCACTTGCAGTGGCCAGAGCTGAAGGTTGGGTGTCACCCCACGCCATCGCTCTTCTGCCTGTTCTTATTCACTTACTTGAGCCAGTCTCTGCTGGGAATTCTTGGGTCTTTGTTTCCCTACAGGACTGGGGTTTACAGAAACATGGGGCCATGGCCAACTGTTTATGTGGGTCCTGTGGATCGAACTTGGGTGGGCTCTCAAGCCTCCTTTGCCCCTCATGCTTGCACAGGAAGGGCTCTTAACTGCGGAGCGACCTCTCCAGCCCATGTTGGTAGTATTTTGAGGCATGGATGAGCTTCCCTTTCAAACCTGAGTTATACATGATGCTTACTCGGGTGAGAAGAGAATAATGCGTTATGTAAGTGCTTCTGAATGAATGAATGAATGAATGAGACAAGGAATGAAAACAAGCAAGCATTGGGTGTGCTGGTCCTGACTGAGGATGGCAGAGGCATCTGATGCAGACATAGCCCTTTGTGGGGAAGTCTACAGGCCCTGGAACATACCGGCAGGACAATGACATGTAGGTCATGTCCCAAATGGAGCTTGTGGGTAGGTTGGATTTCGAATCTAAAAAGTAAACGTGGAGCATGGGAGAGAAGGGTGGTCCTATATGCTGTAGAGCACAGTGGAGGCGGCAAGAAGTATTCTGAATACATGTTATCATGTTGCGGACAACCTCACAACTGAGCTCTTTGACCTTGTGTGGACGTCATGTGGGTTATAGGTCAGTAACATACGATAGCTATGTGGGGAAGACATTCAGAGAGCACGGGAGCCAGTGGGACCCCTCGGAGCTTTCTAGAGGGTATTGTCTTCTCATCTTAGAGTTCATCCACTCCCCCAGAGGCACCATAGGGAGGCAGAGCACTTCTCCTTTGGACTTGGCTTCATAGCTGTGCATCTTTCCACGAGGCTCTCCCACTACGACAGTTAGGTTAATGGAGTGGATTATGGAAGTCAAGGATCAAGGAGAAGGAGTGGCCAGAATGACCTGGGTGGGGCTGGCCTGCATACACACTGGGTTCCACTGCTTATATCTACCTGATAGTGGAAAATCCCCAAACCTCTCTGAACCTTGGTTTCATTGTCTACACAACGGGAAATGTGCTGTCTCCTACTCAGAAGGTTCTCATGAGAACTAGGTGAGAGAACAGAAAAAGGGCTTTGTAAACTATGGTATCAAAGTAAGGCATTGTGTAAGGCAGAGACAGCAGGTGTGGATCACAGCACCAGTAAAATTAAATGACTCTATTCAGCGGCCTTTTGGAGACCCCTGAAGTCTTGCCAGAAAGAGTATTGAATGATTGCAGGTGTTGGCAAAATTAGAGTTTTTTAAATTTTATTTTTAGAGAGAGAGAGACAGAGAGAGAGATAGAAAGAATTGGTACGCCAGGGCCTTAGTCACTGCAGTCGAACTCCAGACACTTGGGCCACCTAGTGCGCATCTGTGACCTTGTGCTTGCTTCACCTTTGTGCGTCTGGCTTATGTGGGATTTGGAGAGTTGGACATGGGTCCTTAGGCTTCGCAGGCAAGCACCTTAATTGCTATGCCATCTTTTAAGTGGGCTCAAGACTGCTCCATGTAAGCTGAATTCTTGCATTCTTCAGCCTGGAGTGGTTTGGTGGTCTGCAGAAGTTGTTTGTAGCCTGCAGGAACCCTACAGATTGTCTGCTAGTTCTCCACGTTACACAGACCTACTTCTACCTCGTTTAGTTCTCCTCAATTTGTGACCCAGTAGGCCATAAAATCCTCTCTGGAGAAAAATCCCACATACATGTCATGTTGAAGATCAAGGTCATATTGAACACTCACAGGTTTGGTCACACAGGGCCAAGGAGGAGAGACGCTTGGGACCACTAACGTAGCACATTTCTCAAATACATCTCGAGTTTCATTTATTTATTTAGTGAAGGATCTTATTGATCCTAAGCTGGCCTCAAATTCACTAAATAGCTAAGGATGACCTTGAACTTCTGGTCTTCCTGCTTCTGCCTCCCGAGTGCTGGGATTACAGGTGTGCACTATTATGTCCATTTCCAGACAATGCTGGGGATTGAGCCAAAATAAGTACATACTCTACCAACTGAGCTATTTGCATCCTTAACTCCAAAATAAGTCTCTGAAAGGCAGGATGGGTCCACTTTATACATGCTGTGCAAACACCTTGCCACTGGGCTCCATCTCCAGGCCCTGGGTGGGTCCTCTTGTCTCTAATGCCACCTACCAACAGATATCAACTAAGAGCTTCCAATGTGCCAGAACCTGTTAAATATTTATAACTTATACATGGTTGTTTTTGAATGTTTTTATTTTGGGGTTGGGAGATGGCTCAGTGGCTAAAGGCACATGTGGAGTGTGTTTGCAATGACCAGAGGCCTTTGTGTGCCCATACCTACAGACACACAGACATGTGCAAATAGATCATATATAAATGTATTTATTTATTTATTTTCAACCAGGCATGGTGCTTCACGCCTTTAATCCTAGCATTCGGGAGGCTGAGGTAGAAGGGTTGCTTCCAAAGTGAGTTCTAGCCTGGGCTAGAGTGAGAACCTGCTTCAAATAACCAAAAAGAAAAGAAAAAGAAAAAAAGCTGTTTTACATTGGTAAAGTATAACAAAATTTGTCTTATCTTAACGTTTTTTTCTACCACTGAGCCACACCCTCAGCTCTCTTAATTTTTTTTTAAGAACAGAGTCATGTTTATCAGGAGGGAGAGAGGGAAGGAGGTCTCCCAGCCAGAGTTTCCTTCAACATAGCACAAAGCCCCCAAGCCTCTGCCGCTTGGCTGAGAGTGGCGAGGTGGGGAGCACAAAGCCGGGTGTCCTGCAACATGTAAGGAAAGAGGGAGAGGACACGGACCCCCTCATTGCAGGCCCCAGCCCCAGTCTGCTGCTCTGGCCCTTGTGCTCTGCAGGGTCAGACATCAGTGAGCTCCAGCCTCAGGTTCTTCCTTTTCACCGTGAACACCCTCTGTCCTGACATGGTCACCAGCAGCGCGTTTCTCCAAAGACCGTGGACATTCAGCACCGGTAGCCAAGCTGGATTGGGATTCGTTCTAGCCGAATTCCATGTGGAAGCCAAGGCAGCGGTGGGTGCTGGGAAGCTCCTATCCTAGGTAGCTTCTGGTACAGGTTTTCTTTCCCAGTTTTGTTGAGACAGAGTCTCACTACATAGCCTAGGCTGCCCTTGAACCAATTTTGCAGCCCAGGCTGGCCTCAGCCTGCTGAGGGCTGGGATTACAGGTGTATATCATGAAGATTACCACTATCCACATCCAGGACTTCATCGTCATCCCAAACAGAAAGTCTGCACCAATGAAACTCTTAACTCCCAACTCCTCCACCTTCTTAGCCCCTGGTTCTGACTGGTGTATGTTTTCTGTTTATGGAATTGTCCATTCTGAGTACTTTATATAAGAAGAACCACATAACATTTGTTCTTTCTCACTGGTTTATTTCACTTAGCATGATTCTTCAAGGTCGATCCATGTTTCCACATGTGGCGAGATTTCCGTGTTTCTTTTCCAAGGTTTTTGAGACAGGGTCTCACTAGACAGCCCTGGCAGGCCTGGAACTCACTAAGACTAAGCAGCTCTCAAACTTACAGTTATCCTGCTGGCTCTGTCTCCTGAGTGCTAGAATTATAGGGGTGTTTCACTACTCCAGGCTAAGATTATCTTTCTTTTTAAAGTTGATTTATACTCGTGTTCTGTTGTGTACAGTATATTGTGTTTATTCATTCATATGCTGGTGGAAAGTTGAACTGTGTCCACCTTTTGGCTACTGTGATAATGCTGTTGAAAATTTTTGTTAAAATGCTGTGGTGGATTGATTCAGGTATCTCCCAGAAACTTAGTTGTTCTGAACGCTAGGTTCCCAGCTGATGGAGATCTGAGAATTAACGCCTCCTGGAGGCAGTGTATTGTTGGGGGCGGGCTTATGGGTGTTATAGCCAGTTTCCCCTTGCCAGTGTTTGGCACACTCTCCTGTTGCTATTGTCCATTTTATGTTGGCCAGGGGGTGATGTCCACCCTCTGCTCATGCCACCGTTTTCCCCTGCCATCGTGGAGCCTCCCCTCAAGCCTGTAAGCCAAATAAAAATCTCTTTTTTCCCACAAGCTTCTCTTGGTTGGGTGGTTTCTACCAGCAATGTGAACCTGACTGCAACAAATGACAAATTCCAATCACACAAAAACCAACCTAAGCAAAAACCCAAATCAAAAGAGGAAAACAAACCCCTGGGCACAACCATGATCAACTCATGGACGATAATCAACTCATGGCCAATCTTGTTTCGTCAATGCCGCCCCCCCCCCCGGTTGCCTCACCCCATGTTATTATGAACGTGTCTCAAACACCACAGATGCCATTATTGTTTCCTTCTTACAGACAGGGGAAAACCAAGACAAGCAAGGCCAGTCAGCAGAGTTCATAAGTGATGAGTGGCCAGGATTCAAGCTCAGACACTGTGACAACGGGTTCTGCACTCCTCAGTCTTTGCTTCAGGTGTGTGTACATCTTCACACATGTGTGCTCACATGTATATGTGCATGCATGGGTAGGTTAACTTGGAACAAAACAACATGGTCTATTTGGAAAAGTTGACATCTGGTGCGTTTTTCTAGTTGGATGTTTTGTTAGTTTTTTTTTTTTTTTTTTTTTTTTTTTTTGATGTTGTGACCTAAAGGCCCTATAAGAAGCAATATGAGGAGGAAGGACATCTTAGAGTTTAAGAAGAAATACAGGGCTGGAGAAATGGCTTAGTGGTTAAGCCTAAGGACTGAGTTTTGATTCCCCAGTACCCATGGAAGCCAGATGCAAAAGGTGGTGTGTGTGTCTCGAGTTCGTTCGCAGTAGTTGGAGGCCCTGGCATGCCCATTCTCTATCTGTCTCCCAAATAAATAAATAAATAAATAAATAAATAAAATGTTTAAAAAAGAAAAGAAGAGGGGCCGGAGAGATGGCTTAGCAGTTAAGGCACTTGCCAGTGAAGCCTAAGGACCCAGGTTCTGTTTCCCAGTACCCATGCAAGCCAGATGCACAAGGTGGTGCATGTGTCTGGAGTTCGTTTACAGTGGCTAGAGGCCCTGACACACCCATTTTTTCCTCTTTCTCTCTCTCTGCCTCTTTATCTCACTCTTAAATAAATAAAATATTAAAAAGTAAAAATAAGCAAAAGGAAGATATTGACCGTCATGGTAGGAAGGCCTGGAGGCACAGGCATGAGGTGGCTGGTTACAATGCATCTGTACAATGCAGGAGCAGAAAGTGGACAAGAAGTGGGGCCCGGCCATCAAACCTCAAGGCCCACCACCAGTCACTCACTTCCTCCAGCAAGGCTCCACCTCCTAAAGGTTCTACAATCTTCCAAAGTAGTGCCACCAGCTAGGGAACAAGGGTTCAAACACATAAGCCTGTGGGGGAATATTTCACATTCAAACCACAGCAGATGCCATGTGAACTAAGGAACAGATGTTGTCATGAGACTAAGTGAGATAATATTAATGGGCGTGCAGGGAACTTTCTAGCATATGGCACATCAGTGATGTGCTTTCCCTTTCTTGTGGGGCCAGGCATGTCTGCCTCGCACTAGCAGTGTGCCCCTGAGAGGCAATGAGGGCTCTGTGCTGTGCAATAAAGGATTCCATCGTTTTGTCTCGAGGTGCCAGGTGCCGTGAGGATGGAACAGAGATGGCGCAAGTCCTTCTCGCTCCTTGAATCACATATGCATGCGTGCACGCCCAGATGTCGAGACCAGACCTGTGGACAAGTTCAGACTTGACTTTCTCTGCCCAGAGCATCGCAGGGTCTTTCTTTGCTGAGAGGAATTGTAAACCTGAAAGGAACGATTATCTCTTTTCCTTCACGGGCAAAAATAGGAGCACGAGCCCTTTGTGGGGACCCTCTTCCTTTTCTGGCCCATGGATACAGAGCCAAGGACAGTGGTCAGAGTCCTGACAGGCCTTGAAGTATGGCTCATGGTCCTTCCCAACCTTTGTACCCATAGCTACTATGATAGCCAGGTCCCTGGAGTGAGCTTGGGAAGCACACAAGCTGAACAGCTGAGCTGGTTTCAACTGGATGGTTAGAAGTGGAAATGCATCTGTAGAGGGGCAGACCCACCTATTGCATGGAGTGAGGGTCAGCAACAGTCTGATTGGCTCTTTCTTCTACCTGGATTGGCCTTTTCTCTTCTTGCTTATGGAATTAACGAACCATTTTTTGGCATGTGTATGTGTGTGTGATGTGCATGCATATGTTTATGCATAATTCATTTGTGTATGTGCATGCATAAATGCACATGCATGTAGAAGCCAAATAAAAACATCAGGTGTCTTCAGTCACTCTCCACTTCATTTTCTTAAAAAATATTTTTATTTATTTATTTGCAAGCAGAGAGAGAAATAGAGAGAAGAGAGACAGAGAGAATAGGTGAACCAGGGCCTTCAGCCACTGCCAAGGAACTCCAGATGCCTGCACTACTTTGTGTATCTGGCTTTATGTGGGTCCTGAGGAATCAAATCTGGGTCATTAGGCTTTGCAGGCAAGTGCCTTAACTGCTGAGCCATCTCTCCAGCCCCCATCCACCTCAATTTTAAATTATCTTTTCAAATTTATTTGCAAGAGAGAGAGAGAGAGAGAAAGAGAAAGAGAAAGAATGGGTGTGCCAGGACCTCTAGCCACTGCAAACAAACTCCAGATACATGTACCACTTTGTGCATCTGGCTTTATGGGGTACTGGAGAATTGAATTCAGATCATTAGGCAGGCAAGTACCTTAACCACTGAGCCATATCTCTAGCCCTTCCACCTCCTTTTCTGAGATAGAATTTCTCACTAGACCTGTAGCTCACTGATTTGGCTAGACTAGCTAACCAGCAAACCTTAGGAATTCTTCTGTCTCCTCCTCCCTAATGCTGGGGTTATAGGCCTGTGCTGCCATAGCCTGCTTTTATGTGGGTGCTGGGGATCTGAACTCAACTCCTCGTGTTTGCATAGCAAGCACTTTACTGCCTGAGCCATCTTGCCTCCTCTAGGATACTTTCCCTGGCTCTCTACCCCTTCCTAGTTGCCACACAAAGTGGCTGCTCCTGTTCTGACCCCTGATGTCATCTCTTTGGCCCTGAGAATCATTTCTCTGCTCTATTTCTATACCACATGGTTACCTGGATACCAGTGTTTTTGTTTTTGGAGACAAAGTCTTGCTATGTAGCCTGGCTGATCGGGCACTTGTTATGTAGCCCAGGGTGGCCTTGAACTTGTGGCAATCCTTCTGCCTAAGCATCTCGAGTTTTTATGATTACTGGCATGCACCACCCTGCCCAGCTGGATCCCAGTCTTCATTCTTTGCTACACCAAGGTGAGAGCAGGGACATTTCATCTCTTTCCTTCTTTTGTTCAGAGCATAGTCACATGACAATGGCACCTAAAGGCACACACAAAATGCACAGGGAATGAAGTAACACCCACCTCCATCAGCTGGTGAGTATAAGAACATTTTTATCCTACTCTTGATGTTTAGATGGAAATTACTTCATACAATTCTTCAAGCAATGAAATTTATCAAAAATTTCATGGAAATTACCATGAAAATGGCCTTGGATGCCAGCTGAGAGGGGCCTCAATGTGGTTTAGGTATTCTAATATGCCAAAGTATGACATTTGTGTCTGCTTAATATTCCAACTGGTCTCCAGAAGAACTTGAATGTCATAAAATCGTACATTCTTGTTGACTTAGACTGTCTCACTTAGATCATCTGATTAGCTAGAATGCTTTTCTCATCAGCAGAAGAATTACTGATTTCTGTTTTGAAACAGGGTCTCATGTAGCTGAAGATGACCTTGAACTTATGATCCTCCTGCCTCTGCCTCCAGAAGGCTGAACTACAGGAGTTTTCCAGTGCTGGGGATTGAGCCCAGGGCTTTGTACATGCTATACAAGCTCTCCACCAACTAAACTGCATCCCCAGCCTGATAACTGGTATTTTAAACTATGACCCTATAGTTCATTCCACCTTATGTAAGGAAGCATAATATCTTTGGAGACATACTTTTTTTGAGGGGGGGGGGCTTTTTTTGAGGTAGGATCTCATTCTAGCCCAGGCTGACCTGGAAGTCACCATGTAGTCTGAATCTGGCCTTAAACTCACTGTGATCCTCCTACCTCTGCCTCCCGAGTGAGTGCTGGGATTAAGGGCATGTGCCACCACACCTGGCTTAAAACACACTTAAATGTTTTTTTGAAACATACACTTGCCTACAAAGCCAACGGACTCAGGTTTGATTCCCCAGGACCCACATAAGCCAGATGCACAAGGTGCCACATGTGGCTAGAGTTAGTTTGCAGTGGCTAGAGGCCCTGGCGTGCCCATTCTCTTCCTCCCCCCTTTCTGTCTGACTCTCTCTCAAATAAATAAATAAATAATTACAAAGCTTTAAGCTGGGTCTGGTGGCACGCACCTGTAATCCTAGCACTTGGGAGGATGAGGCAGAAGGATTGCTGCAAGTTCAAAGCCTGCTTGAGCTGCATAGTCACTTCCAGGCCAGCCTAAGCTACAGTGTGAGAGCCTATTTCAGTAAAGTTAGACCAGACCAAGCCAAACATCATTTGAACCACCTTGAAGTTCATAATGCAATGGCACTTAATTATATTCATGTATTTATACAGCTATTGTCACTATCCTTCTCCAACATATTTTCATCGTCCTATAGAGAAACTCTGTACCTGGTAAACTATTACTCTTCATCATTCCTTCCTGCTGGTCCCGGTGACATTTAGTTTACTTGTTACTTGGACTTTTATGTTCTCTCTTTTGTTTTGTTTTCTTTCTCTATTTTTTCTTTGAGTTTCATATAGCCAAGGGTGGCCTTAAACTCACTTTGTAACTGAGGCTGGCCTTGAACTTCTGGTCCTCCTGCCTCTACTGGGATCATAGTTGTGAGTCTCCATGCCCAGTTTCTCTAGTTTACTTCTTGTCTCTATGACTTGCTTCTTATTTAAGAGGAATAAAGAGTAGTTGTCCTTTTGTGACTGGCTTATTTCCCTTAGCTTAAATCCTCAAGGTTCATCCACATTGTAGCATGATAAGATTTTCTTTTCTTTTTTTTTTTTTTTTAACTTGAGAGGGCACAAGAGAGAGACACAGAGAGAAAGACAGAGAGAGGGAGAGAGAGAGACAGACACACAGAGAGAGAGAGACACACACACACACAGAGACAGAATTGGCACACCAAGGCCTCAGCCACTGCAAACTCCAGATGTTTGCACAACCTAATGGGCATGTGCGACCTTGTGCTTGCCTCATCTTTGTGCTTATATGTGGCTAACATGGGATCTGGAGAGTCAAATATGGGTCCTTAGGCTTCACAGGCAAGTGCCTTAACTGCTAAGTCATCTCTCCAGCCCCTTCTTTCTTTTCAAGGCTGAATATAATTCCATTCCATGTACATACCACTTTTTAAAGATCCATTCATCTATTGATGGGCAAATTGGGTTGTTTCTAGTTTTTGGAAAGTTATTACAAATAATGCCTCTACAATCACAGATGTGCAAACATCTGTTCTAAAGTGTGCTCTTCATGAGCTTTTTTCATCTTCTTGTTTAATAAACATTATACTCATGGAAACTTTCACTAACTGTAATATTTGACTGGCCAGACTACTGCACTCTATCATTGGGCTTGGTAAGGACTTTTCTATGGGCTACTGTATTGATGGTTTATATTTTTAATTTGACAGGACTTAGAATCACCTGTGAGGGATTATGTAGATCAGGTTAGCCTCTGTGTTGAAGTAGGAAGACCACCATGGGGGGCACCATTCCATTGGCTAGGGCCCTGGACTATATAAAATAAGAGTTGGCTGAGCAACAGCCTACATCTGTCTCTGCTTCCTCATTGTGCTTAACGTGACCAGCAAGCTGCCACAAGCTTCTGCTGCTATGCCTTCCCCACATGATGGACTGCAACCTGATTTAAGCTGATTTCTGTCAGGTATTTTGTTCCAGCAACAAGAAGTTGCCGTATATGGTTGGTGCACAATAGGAAGCGATGGGAATTCTGCGCAGGCGCACGTGCCACTGGGAGACAGATGAGTGGACTGCAATAGTCAGGTGTGTTAGTGTGGACATCAGGTTTCTGTTTGGAGGTCCCACCCCAGCCTCACCCTGATCCCCTTACCATTCTAGCTATTAGATGGGATGCTTTTCCAAAAAGGTACGAACATGAGAAACATTTGTTCCACATTACACTTGGCTGCAGTTAATGTGTTATCACGTACGTGGAGCTCAAATTCCAGAGGCTGCCTTTGGCCAGTGAATGGCCCAGCAGGCTGTTCAGAGAGGTGGAAAATCCTGAGGCCCCTCCAGCACTATTGCAAGTAACATGCTCTGAATGGTGTGGAGAGGGGCCAGCTGGTGATGTCTAGGGATTTATAAAAGAGATCGCAAGGCCTTTTAAGGGAATGAGGCAATTACTAATGATGGAAAACTGCTAAAGCTGGATCTGGATGAGGCCCGAATGCTGCATGTTAGTTCTCCCGAAATGCCCATAACTTTGGAATAGCATATTCTGCCACTGCCTTGGTGTGGAGTTCAAAACACAGCATCAGAGTGTGATGAGCGGAGCCTGTTGCGCTCAAAGTGTGGGTTAACGCAGCTGAGCTCTCAACACACGTCAAGCCCAAAGCGGGACTCTGGACCTGGGTGGCACTGCATATCTGTATTTTTCTTTCTCGTTTGCTTTTTAGTTCCATTATTACTAGCCATGCTGGGGATAGAACTCAGGGCCTTGTATATGCTAGGCAAATACTCTACCACACTGTGACAAGCCTCAGACCCTACCTTATTGCTGCTGTTTTCTTTCTTTCTTTTCTTTTTCTTTTTCTTTTTCTTTTTTTAGCACCCTGGTGGTGGGGGCTTATCTGAAGGAAGCTTTGTTTGTTCTGTGGTACTCAAGATGGAATCCAGAGCTTTGCATATGCTAAGTATATACCACACCACTGAAATACACCCCTACTTTCTTTCTCTTTTAATTGGGGGAGTTGGTTGGAGGTACAGTCTCTAGCCAAGACTGACCTGGAACCCACTCTTAGCCCCAGGGTTGCCTAGAACTCATGGCAACCTCCTACCTCAGCCTGTTGCTTTATTATTTTTATCACTATTATTATTATTTTGTTTTTTTTTTTTTTCAAAGTAGGGTCTCACTCCAGCCCAGGCTGACCTAGACTTCACTATGTAGTCTCAGGCTGGCCTCAAACTCACACCTATCTTCCTACCTCAGCCTCCTGAGCTCTGGGATTACAGGCATGCACCACCACCCCTGGCCTTATTTATTTATTGGTTTTTCAAGGTAGGGCCTCACTCTAGCCCAGGCTGACCTGGAATTCACTATGTAGTCTCAGACTGGCCTCAAACTCAGGGTAATCCTACCTCAGCCTCCTGAGTGCTGGGATTAAAGGTGTGCACCACCATGCCTAGCTATCATTTTATTTTATTTTTTGGTTTTTCAAGGTAGGGTCTCACTCTGGTTCAGGCTGACCTGGAATTCACTATGTAGTCTCAGGGTGGCCTCGAACTCACGGCGATCCTCCTACCTCTGCCTCCCGAGTGTTGGGATTAAAGGCGTGCGCCACCATGCCTGGCCTATTATTTTATTTTTAAGCAGCTTCAAACATTCCTAAAACCTTTACACCTCCAAGGAGAGATCTGCAAATAAAATATGTGCAACATTTATGTTGCATTTTCAATGGTCTCCATAGTCTTTTAATTAATTAATTTATGTATTTGCAAACAGAGTGAGATAGAGAGAAGAGAGACAGACACAGAGAAAGAGAATGGGTGTGCCAAGGCTTCCAGCCGCTGCAAACAAACTCTAGATGCATGGGCCACTCTGTACATCTAGCTTTATATAGGTACTGGGGAATTGAACCCGGGTCACCCAGTCATTAGCTTTGTAGGCAAATGCCTTAATTGCTAAGCCACCTCTCCAGCCCCCCCCATAGTCTTTAAAAAAATTCTTCTGTTGTTGTATATTAAGCATGTGGATTTTATAAAGAGGAACCAATATCAATTACAATGCCACAGAATAGATTTAGTTGAACAGATAAGACCCAACTTTCTAAAATTTTAAAAACATTTAGTATAATTTATTTATTTAATTGAGAAAGAGAAAGAGGCAGATAGAGAGAGAGAAAGAATGGGCATGCCACGGCCTCTGCCCACTGCAAATGAACTGCAGAGGCACATGCCACCTTGTGCATCTGGCTTACGTGGGTCCTGGGGAATTGAGCCTGAGTCCTTAGGCTTTGTAGGCAAGCACCTTAGATGCTAGGCCATCTCTCCAGCCCCTAATTTTCTCAATTTAACAGCTGGACTTTCTCTGTGTTTTAAATAGAGAGCTGATGAAAATGGTCCCAGATCGAACAACAGTTTAGAGGGGTAAAAGCAAAGGCCCTGAAATCAATTTTACATAGAAGAAATAAACCAGAAACTTCCCCATCAATTATGTACCATCTGTCAGCTAATCAGTCAATTATTTTGGCCGGGTACAGGGGTGTGTACCTATAATTTGAGTCTAGGTGTTCAAGGCCAACCTGGATGACATAGTGGGACTCCCCCTCCCCTCAAAAAAGAGCACTAAAATATACTAACCAAATTATACTCAAATCATCACCCAGTGAAAAGGGCCAAAGCTGGGAAATGTCTCTTTGCTTAGCAAGCCTGGAAACCAGAATTCAGATTCCTAGAACCCACGTAAAGTTGGACACTGTGACGTCTTGAAGCTCCAGGCCAGTTAGTTTGGTGTTCATAGCTGCAAATGACAAGAGACCTTGTCTCAAGGTGGAAGGTGAGGACTGACACCCCAAGGTGGTCCTCTGACCTACACATATGTGCTATGGTGTGTGTGCTCAATCACACCCCCCATACCAATAAAATAAAATAAAATTTAATTTAATTTGAAAGGGCCACAACTAAAATGGAGTAGAACAAGAATTAACAAGTCCCTGGCAGGAAGCATATGGAGGCCTTTGGGGCTCATGAGTCCGAGGAATAAAGGATCGCAGTTTGGTTTTCATCATCTTCCACGATTGGGTATGCAAGCCCAGCCCAGCCACTGCTGAGCCAACCCACTCTAGAATCATAGTATAGAAAAGCCAATCCGCGGCCTTACTGCGAACTGCCCCCAACCCTGGCTTTTTTATGGCACTGGGCATCAAACCCAGTGCATGTTTGGCAAGTCTTCTGCCCTTGAACTACCTTCTAGCCTAACAGTTTTCAATTGCATCTTAAAATAAAAAGACCAGAGAATGCATGTTGTTTTCTTTTCCTCTTTCCCTTTCCTTTTCCTCCTTCCCTTTCTTCCCTTCTTCCCCTTCCTTCCTTTCCTCCTCCCCCCTTCTCCTTCCTTTCTTCCTTCCCTTCCCTTTCTTTCCTACTTTCTCCATGCCTCCCATATTCCCTCCTTCCTTCTTTCTCCCTTGCTTTCCTTCTTCTACAGTGATGGTGGTTGGGGTAGGAAGATCTCTCTGAATTAGTACCTTGGGTCATAGCCCAGGTCAGCAGTCAGGTCTCTTCTCACTGTTAGTCTTATGTCCAGGAGAACTTCCTTCCTGTGAGTTTGTCTCCTCACTGTCCCCTCAGGAGAGTTTGTAACATTAATGTCTCCAAAATCCCTGCCTCCATGCCCGCCCCCCTCTGTGTTATCAAATTCCTTTTACCTTTTCAAGCCCAACTCAAGGCAGCTGGCCTCTTTGAAGCTTTACTTGGTCATGGGAGTCCAGTGATTTTCTACTTGCCTTCCCTCCATGCTGCAAAGAAATGATTTTGCTTATTTATAGGCTTAGACCACATGTTGCTTTTTGCTTTTAAAGGTTTCTCTCATGAAGGATGTGACTCTCTTCTATGACCCTGCTACCCTGGGAAGCACTTACTGCAGGGATACTTGTTAAAAGTCTTGTTACCAAAGAACTTTTTGACCAAAGCTGTTGAATCAATAAATATTTCTTGCCTGAAATATTGAGCATGGCCAAGAAATGAAGTTGTTAACTTTAATTTGAAAAAGACTCCTGTGAGTTAGGAAAGCAAGGGATTACTGGGCAAATCTGTATAAGAACGGGAAGCCCAAACCTGCTAGGAATCTAACTTCTTTCTGAATCAATTCAATTTTTAAGACTTTGCCTCTTTCACAGCGCCAAATTCCTCACCATTGTTGTATGCGAAAGGACGTTATTACGCATTTGGCCTCAAACTTCTGGACCTCTTGCCAGAACCTCCTGGGCAGCTGGGACCACAGGCACGCCCATCATGCCCAGCAGCCACCACCTTTGCTACACAGCATGTGCTTCCTGTCTCTCAGGTCCAGGGATGTGAGGGAAAGTCCTACAGGAGGAAGACACTCTAGCCAGGCTTGCTTCCCTGACTGCTACTCAGCTTGTCTTCACCGTTACTCTGCCTGCACCCACAAGCACCGGAACCCCAAAGCTTAGAACCCCAAATGCATTTCCCTCTGGAAATTGATTTTATAGAGAGACTTACTTTAAAACACAAAGAAATAACTCAATAGAAATGTACCTTGTTCTTGGTTTAGTGAGTAGAGATATATAGGCCAGTGTCACAGTATGTGAATCCCTCTTTCCCTTCCCTCCCTGTCTCCCTCCTTCCCTCTTTCCCTCCCTCCCTTCCTAGTTTTTCTTTGCTTTCTTTCCTTTCCTTACCTTTTTTTGTTTTTCAAGGTAGGGTCTCGCTCTAGGCCAGACTGATCTGGAATTTACTATGTAGTTCACTATGACCTTGAACTCAGAGTGATCCTTCTATCTCTGCCTCCTGTGGGCTGGGATTAAAGGCATGTGCCACCATACCCGTTTGTTTGGAGACAGGGTCTCACTATGTAGTGTAGGCTTCAAACTTATACTGATCTTTTCTCAGTCTCCCAAGTGCTGATGAGCTATACCTGGCCTTTTCTATTTTTATTATTTATTTATTTTTGGCTTTTTGAGATCTATGTAGCCCAGGCTGTCCTCCTACTCTCCACAGTCTTCCTGCCTTGGCTCCAAGAGCACTAGGATTATAGGGTGCACCATCATATCCAGAAGAGTGGGATTTCTTATTGGGACACAAGCCAAATTTTTCCTCACTGAAGAGAAATCACTTAATATGTATATATTTTAAAAAATAGTTATTTTAGAGAGACAGAGAGAAACAGAGACAGCCAGAGTGAATGAATGAATGAACACATATGCCAGTGCCTGCTGCCACTTCAAATGAACTCCAGACGTATGCATCACTTTGTGCATCTGGCTTTCATGGATACTGGGGAATTGAACCCAGGCTGGCAGGCTTTGCAAGCAAGCCCTTAACCACTGAGCCATCTCTGCAGCCCCACTTAGTATCTTTACTATCAACCTTTAAGATTGGTTAACTATTTCTACCTTTGTCTGCATCACAGTCATGGATCTAGGAGCAGTGGCATGTAATAATCTCAGCTACTCAGGAGGTTGAGGCAGAATAACCATTTGAGTCCAGGAGTTCAAGACCAACTTAGGCAATATAGTGAAACTGTTTCAAAATAAAAATGGCACCATGCAAAAAACAATTCGGGCTTTTTATGCTAAATGTTACCCAGGGGTAGAAACTGATAATGTGTTGTTAATGTTTAATATTTTATTTGTACAATGACTTGGTGAGCATGTGTGTATGTTGGTACTATTGAGCAAGCTGACACATTTTTCCTTGGCTCTATTCAAGTAAGATTCCCAAGACTTCCTGCATTATGACCAGTATAGAGTACTTGCCTCTCAGCCTCAATCTTCTCATTTGTAAAGTAGAGTTACAAATAGGACCCATCTCTTGTGGTCAAGCGAGGCCGCACATGTGATGATTAGCAAGCCTCTGGTGGCTTGAATATAAATGTCCCCCATAGCCTTAGGTCCAGCTGGTGGAGCCTTTGGGAGACAGAGCCTTGCTGAAGGAGGTGTGTTATTGAGGGTGGACCTTGAAGTTGATTAGTCTAGCCCTACTGGATGTGCAGAGTTCCCATGCTCTTTGCTGTGTGACTAGGTGTGACTCTCCAGCTGTTTGCTCTGCTATACTTTCTCTTGAAACTTTAGGCTGAAATAAATCCTTTCCTTGCATAAGATGCTTCTGGTCAGGTGTTTTGTCGCAGCAATGAGAGGAAAACCGTTATAAAGCTATAGTAGGAATTAAACATTTTTTTCTAGTACTGAGGATTGAACCAGGGTCTCATACATGCTGAGCTATATTCTGACAAAGTCGGAATTATGAGCAAGTTAATCTTCCCAATTCTGAGTATGTACTTAAAGTAGAGTTTGCTGTCAGATTTCAATTTATTCATAACCCATTACCCTGCGATGGAAAGATTGCCAAGAAAGGTACTCTGGTCTGGAGTTATAATTGGACAAATTACCAAAACTCTCTGGTAGTCTAATTCTTGGTCTTTATAGTGAAGAACATGGATTAGATGAACTCTAAATTATATATTATTATCATTATGATTTTGTGGCACTGGCGATCTAACCCATGATTCTGAGTGGCTAAGTAGATCTGCTATCACTGAACTACATCCTCAGTCCCTTATAATTTATTTATTTAAATTTTGTGTGAGGGTGCCACAGTATGCATTTGGAGGGCAGAGGACAACTTTCAGGTTGGTCCTCATATTTTCATCTCATTTGAGGCAGGATTTCTCTCTGGATTCTATTTTTATGTGGGGTCTTGGGATTGAAGTCTTGACCAGCGGTGAATATTTTATCCACTGAGTCATCTCTCCAGCCCCTGGTTTTGATTATTTTCATGAGACAAGGTCTTCCTATGTAGCCCAGAATGGCCTTGAACTCCTGATCCTCCTGTTTTAGCCTCTTAAGTGTAGACTCACTAGCATGTGCCACTATACCTAGTGCTACAATTAATCCCTGAGCAAAATTAATGTAGGAAGTATGATTGAACAGCTTATATTTTAAATGTACTTCAGATTAAACTTTACTATGTAATGTTTAAGGTACACTAGGGTTGGCTGGGGATGTAGCCTTGGGTTTGATCCCCAGCACTGCAAGTAAATAAGTAAATGAGAAATATGGAAGGGGCTCCATGTGGTGGCACACACCTGTAATCCCAGCACTTGGGGGACACTGAGGCAGGAGGATCATGGAGTTTGAGGCCATTCTAGACTACATAGGAAATTTCAGGCAAGTCTGGGTTACATAGCAAGATCCTGTTTCAGAAACTGAAACAAACTGGGCATAGTGATCAAGGGTCTGTAATCCTAGTCATTTGGCATGCCAACACAGAGAATAGCAAGTTTAGGTCCTGCCTGGACTACTTAGTTAGAACCCCCATATTAATTTAAAGCATTAAAAAGAACTAAAACAAAACAAAAGATACAGAAAGCAAAGTGGTACTTACACCTTTCATTCACTAGGAGAAATAAAACATTATTTATGGGCTTGGGATGCTGAAGATAAAATTCAATTATACTTAAAGGTGTAAGAACAAGACTGATACTACTTTCAAAGTTATTTAAAAAGGAAATCCCCTTGGCTGCTATTGTTTCTGCAAAGAAGGGTGTTTTCTGTGTGGTACTGACAGTGTAGAAGGTGGGGGCAATTCAGAGAATAAGTCTTTTGTTTTTTTGGAACATACTTTCTAAAAGAAATAGAATGAATATAGTTGAGCAACAATATCCACCTACATAAAGCACAGACCTGGAATTTGACATGCATCTCATTTGCAAACAAAAGCTTCCCATGGCCAGATAGGCTCCACCTGCTGATACAGAATTGACTTGGACTCACTTCTGGCCCCTTTGCAAGTGTGAGCTTGGCACAGAGTAAGTTATGCAAATCCCTCTGTGCTTTTTCTTTGTAAAGTGGGGCTAACTTTACAGTTGGTGTGAATATTGAGCTAGATAACATATATAAGATGCTAAGAACAATGTCTGACACCCAGAAAAATGAATGCACATGAGCCATCATTATCTTTCAGCTCCTTAAGTAATTATTGGGTGTCTACCACATCGCAATCTCTGTACTAGACCCTGACAGGCCTTTGGGCTTCTGCCTTTTTGTTTGTGTCTTGTCTAGAAACGATGCTATGTTACAGACTTGGTTATAGAATTCACTATCAGTTCAGTGAGATTCAAGTTAATTTAGAAAAAAGGCCTCAGAGTCAGAGGACATTATTAATTAGGGCAGAATATGAGATGTAAATGATATGCAGAGACATTTAGCTTACCCATAACTGTGGGCTAACTCCACAATGCATGACCCGTATACCTCAACAAGGAGGGGCCAAGGGGAGGGGGTAGGTCACGGATGAGCCTAATAATGGTACCAAACTGACTGTATTTGCTGAATACAGAACTGACTAATAAAAAAAAAACAAACAAACAAACAAAAAAAAGAGATGTAAATGAAATACTTACTTAACATCGTGCCTTTAAGTTGTTGAGTTACTGTGCCAGGGTTCCATAGGAGTGTGCTTGTGATGCATATTAAAACCACAGTGACATTCAAAGAGTCAGACAAGCCTGATTAGGCGTTTCTGTCCTGTATTTATAAAAAGGTTAGCGGTGCATTTCCTCTGTGCAAACTATTTTTGGTTCTTACTAATATTTATGAATATAATAAAGTCAGTGCAGCATAATGCATATGATTAATTTGTCCCAGTCATTTGCTTGCTTTTGTTTAGGGGGATATTCGGGAAGATACTGCCTCTTGACAGGAACTTCAGCTGACAGGGAATAGTATAGAGGAAAGGAAAGTGTACTTGAGCCCTATGGAACAAGATGAGAACTATACCTAGGGCAATAATGTATTCTTTTGTGTACATTTATCACGGAATCCCAGCAAGAACAATTTCGTCAGGATGCTTCACGCAGTTCTAAGGCTGGCCTACGCAACAAGCAACGGTCTGAGAATGAGATGTTAAAGGCAGGTTTTTGTCCTGCTTGGTGGTGCAGGCTTGTTATTCCAGCTACTGAAGCGGCCCGAGACAGAGGACTGCCAAGTTCAAGGCCAGCCACAGCCATGGATTTAGTGAGACCCCTGTCTCAAATGAAAAATAAAAAAGGAAGGTTGGGATTGGTAGTAGAGAACAAGAGCCTAGGCTCAATCCCCAGTTCTGAAAAAAATAAACGACTAATAATAGTAATAATAACAGAAAACCCCCCAAACAAGTGATGAATTCAAGAAGGGATGGTTATTTGGTCGGAGGGTCTCAGCTATGACTGGCTTGGACATTAATGGTTACAACTAGTGACTTTTGGAGTATTAAGGTGACTGTGGCTATTACATATCTCTGTGACAGATATCATGACAGATACTGTTTGGTCCCTAAATCCTCCTAGGCTATGAGAAACTGAACAAGTAGCTCACCATCTTTCCATTATCCAAATCTCTTCCAAGACAAAAACAACTTTTCTAAATAAAAATTTGATGGAAAGGAGAGACATGAATAGACAGCCTTACAAACATGCGAACTTGACTGCGGTATATGCTCAGACAGGAACTATACTATCCCCGTCGGAGATAAGTGGGAAGCTCTTTTGTCTATACCCAGCAATAGAAGTTTAATTAAGGACACCAAAACATTCGGGATTCTCTTGTCCTCCGTACTGTTCTTCTTCCTACTCCACCTCTACAAGGCAGAGGACTTAAATATTTGACTCTTCCCCCAAGGCGTCTCTCTCTGCATCGCAGAACGAGTCACATATCACTGGCAAAGGGACAAAAAAAACCCCACCTGAGATAGCTCCCTTATTTGGGCGCAGTTCTGGTTCTTATTGAAAACGGGGCTCTCCGAATGAATGATGCTCAGGTTGAGGATTCCTGGGACAGGTATTGGGCCTTTCAGGAAAAAAGGAAAACAATCAACAGCGCTTCTGTCCCCCTCCCAAAACAAAAGAAAACACATCGCAGGCGATGCCATTGCTGCTAAGCCTGTCCAGCTCTGCCACGAGACGGCGGCCTGCGCGTGGGTCCCGGGCGAGGTTGCCGGGGTCTGGCGGGGCGGGGCCCGGCCCGCGCGGCTCTCGGAGACTTTCACCTGCGGGCGGCGGCGGCGGCTGCGCGGGGGCGGCGGGCGCAGGGTGGGCGTGGCGTGGTGAGAGTGGGCGTGGCCTGGAGGAGGGCGGAGCCGGGACGGGCCCGCCCCGCGGGAGGAGCCGCTCGCTGGCTCGTTCGGTCGCTCGCTCGCTCGCTCGCTCGCTGGCGGCGGATCCGGCGTCTCCGTGACAGGCACCCGCTCCCCCGCCGCCGCCAGCGCCGCCGCCAGCGCCGCCTTTTCTTCCTCGTCCCGGGCCGTGCGCGCTTCAGCTCTGGGGCCCGCCCCGCGCCCTCCGCTCGCCTGCCCCGGCCCGGGGCGCCGCGCCGCCCGCCCGCCTCGCCCGCAGGAATAGCGCGGCCGCCGCGCCGCTCGCCTCTCCCGCATCCACGCTACCGCCCGCTGCCGCTCGGCCCTTGGTGTCGCCCCGGGTCCCCGCCGCGGCCACCAGGGCGCTGCCCACCCCGCGCCCCGCGGTCCCCGCCCGCGCCGCCTCGCCCGGCCCCGCTCTCGCTAGCCCTTTCCTACCGCCGCCGCTGCCGCCGCCGCCTCGGGTCCACCGCGGCTCGCCATGCCCAGCAAAACCAAGTACAACCTTGTGGACGACGGGCACGACCTGCGGATCCCTTTGCACAACGAGGACGCCTTCCAGCACGGCATCTGCTTTGAGGCCAAGGTGAGGGACCCCCACCGGGAGGGTAGTGCCCCAGAGAGGGCATGTGTGGGTAGTGGATGGCATGCCAGCCGTACGGGACACCGAGCAAGTGGCTTAGGCCATTGTGGGGGCCTTTCTCAGCAGACGGTGCCAGGGCTCCTGCAGGGCCAGAACTGCTGGAGAGCAACTGCAAAGTTTGAGTGGGGTGCCTCAGCCCTCTTCCCACCTGCAGGCTCCCCATCCTTGCCTGTGCAGGCTGGGTTGGGTTACTTCTCGCAACCCTTCTGAGCAGAAGCTGGTGAACGGGCGCAGCCTGGGCACCTGGTTCTTTAGAAGCCGTTTAAGGAAGCTCTGGTGTTATTTACCTACTGGGCTCTCCTGGGACAAGGGCTTTCAGGAAGGTCTTTTAAAAGGATCATGCCTGCTTCCTGGTTGAGGAAAAAAAAGAAATGAATTCAGGCTTTTTTTTTTTTTTTTTTTAATTCCAGGTAACTCGGTCTAGGTGTTAAAGTCACTTCCTAAATGTCTGATTTTGCACCACTTATTTTCATGTGCTGGTCCTTGATGTGAGGTGGAGGGGGTGAACACCGCCTGTTCGTTTTGTGATGCCGGGGTGTTAAGTCTTAGCATTTGCTCCTGAAGAAGGTAGCCTTACGTGCCAAGTCCAAACCCCGGGTGCATCCTTACGGGAGGGGAGGGGAGGGGGTCCGCAGAAGCCTCTGTGCTGGACCCTCAGTTGTATACTGTGATGCACCTTGCCAAGTGAGAAGTTCTGGTTTCTGAAATTGCAGTGGAGTTTCCCTCTGCTGTTCACCAGGGAAGTGTTTTTCCATGGAAAAAGCGCTCTGCTCTTATTTTATGGCCCCTGTCCCTACTCCCCACCAT
The DNA here is from genome assembly GCA_036346955.1 of Dipus sagitta. Taxonomy (NCBI): domain Eukaryota; kingdom Metazoa; phylum Chordata; class Mammalia; order Rodentia; family Dipodidae; genus Dipus; species Dipus sagitta. The sequence continues at coordinate 337,124,663 of CM070770.1, forward strand.
CTGTGACTTCAAGACCCAGGCACACTGAACACAGACAGTGTGTCTGTCACTGAGTGAAAGTCAGGTACTGACCCTCTGCATATGTCGAGTTTTGATGTGGATGCAATATTACTTTCTGTTCCCTTCTCTTTCATGACTGTGTGCGTGCAGGTTAGCAGCTCATGAAAGTCTGTCTCCTTCAATACACAGAACATCTTCGGAGTGTCTGTTATGTGCCCAATATGGTCACTGATCTTTAGATTATTTTTCCTTCTTATGGGCACGTATGAGTTGGCAAATACTATATTTTTCCCTTAATAACTTTTCCCAGTCATATTTGTTAGAACTAGGGGAGATGGTCATTTCTCCACCAGTAGACATCAAACCCTGCCTTGGGATGCTGAGTTCAGTTTTCTTGGTATGCAGGCAGCCAAGATCTTATCTCAGTTCTCTATCAGAATAGGTCTGGTTGGTCTGAGATATGAGATGGGTTAATTTTTGTCTGGGTCTGTGGATTTGGTTAAAGGGGTGTGTGTGTGTGTGCGTGTGTGTGTGTGTGTGTGTTTGGACACACCAGGATCTGTTGTCACTGCAAATGACCCAGACTCATCAGCCACTTTTTGGGTCTGGCTTGACGTGGATGGCTGAGGAATTGAGTTCAGGGCTGGTATGCTTAACTGCGGAACCATCTCCCCAGTCCCCAGTTTTTAAAGTATAAGTTTTCATTATGTTTGTGATTTAATTTTCATGGATATACAAAAGCTGTGAAGTTGCCTTTTGTCTTATGTGGTTCACTGGTGCTGTTTTTAAGAATGAAGTTCAGAAGGGAGATCAGATTTAGAGTATTTTTAAGCTTTTTGGTTTTCTCTCACAGTACTCTGCATTTGGTCTCAACTAGGTGTCAGAATCTAATGTGTGTGCATAATAAGAATCAGTGGGTAAGGATAGTACAATTCTTAGTGTAATCTCTTGGCCTGGGACACTGAGGCAGGAGGATCACTGAATTGGTGGCTGGCTTGGGCTACATAGTGAATTTCAAGTTCCAGACTAGCTTGGGTTTCTTTGTGAGACTCTCTCTAAAAAAAAAAAAAAGCCCTCTCATTCTTCCCATGCCCCAGTTCTAATTTGGTACACTAGGAGGGGAGGGGGTCAGGAACGGTACCTTCAATGAGCATTCCAAGTGACCGAAGGCAGGTGATTACAACCAGACTTTGAGAAATCCTGGGCTTAAGGCTCACCTCTGGCTTGCTGGATCTCACTCATTTCTTTGCTAGTATGGAACATGCAGTTTCTTTTCTAAGCCAATGTCTGGGGGCTGTGTGATGTAGTTCCTATAGTAACTCCCTGGATTCGCAAACAGTGGTAGTCAGTAAGAGGAAGAGCCATCGTTGGTCTAAGCTGTGTGCGTTCCCAACACAGATTTGAGACATAGGGGGCCAGGGAGTCTGCCGTGAGAAGGGTGAGGTAGAGGAGAGAGGACAGTAAGGGCAGAAGGTGAAGCTCTGTGAGCAGAGGCTGACTTTGAGGACTGGGTCCTAACTCCCAACTTTTTGATGCTGGAAACCGGTGCATTCCAAACACATGCTGACCTGCACGAAGGTGAAGGCAGAAGTGAGTCTGTCCCCCATGCACCTTGTGAGTTTCTTTTCCAGCTGAGCAGTGTCCATGAGACTGCACTATCATTGGGATTTCAGGGTTAAATCCACACTGCACTCTTTTTCCTTGTTTTGGAAAAGCACAGACTGTAAAATGCAAATGTATTGTTGCCTCCTTATGTACCCTTGGAAAACCAGCCCAAGACTTCCTTTCCCAAGGGTTGGCAGTTTTTCAGAATCAACACTGGATGGAGTGATTCTCTGGATGGATGCCCTCTTATTTTCAAGGTTCTGCTGAGGCTGAATGATTTAGAGTCGAAGGGCATTTTCATGGCCTATGTTCTGCCCACTTAAGACACATGTATACAGGCTGGAGATGTGGCTCGGTTGGTAGAGTGTTTATCTAGCTTACGTAAAGCCCCGGGTTTGCTCTCCAGTTTCCAGAACTACCAATACTGGGCATGGTGGTGCACACCTGTAATCTCTGCACTTAAGAGGTTGGAGGCAGGAGGATTAGGATAAATGAGATCCTGTCTTACAAAAATTTATCAAACAAACAAACAAAACATCTGTCTCTTGATCACCTGGTATGTCTTCCTGTTGGCTAGTGCCATCAAATGGCCATTTCTACTTTCTCTTCTCTTTTCAAAAATATTTTATTTATCTATTTATTAGAGAAAGAGAGAGAGCAAGAATGAATGAATATATGGGCAAATGAACTCCAGACACATGTACCACTTTGTGCATCTGGCTTATATGGATACTGGGGAATTGAACCTGGGTCCTTTGGCTTTGCTGGCAAGTGCCTTAACAGCGAAGCTATCTCTCCAGCCCCTGTCTCTCTACTTTCTTATCAAGAAAGACTTCAAGTGACAGTGGCACAAGGGATAAGAGTATTAATAATGTACTTAGGTGATTATTGGTTTACATGGGACTTTCACAAAGACTTTTGTAGAAACAGGAACATTGTTACCTCTGAGAATCAGATATTAGTTCCAGTAGAGTCACAGACCTTGTAAGTGTCATCATAATACACAGAGTATTATGATGTGTGACAGAGTATCTGACACAAACAATTTAAAAGGTGAAAGGATTTATTTGGCCTCCTGGTGTCAGAGGTTTGGTCCGTAGTCCTGGCTCTGTTGATTCTGGGGTCATGAGGGAGAACATCATGAAGATGGGAGGAGAGAGGGAGAGAGAGAGAGAACAATATGATGGTGGGAGGACAGAGAGAAAGAGCCAGGGAGGGAGGGAGGAAGGAAGGAAGGGACGAATAGGGACTAGGTAGAACCTATAAAGGCATATTCTCAGTTGCTTGCTTATTTCCGATAAACCCTCCTTCTTAAAGTTTCCGCTGTATACTAGCATAGCACCACCAGCAGGAGGTAAGCATTGGACAGTGAGCCTGTAGGAAACATTCCATATTCAATCTGTAACATATTTATTGAACACTTATTATATGCCATGCATTGTTCTAGCTGCTGCCTCATTGATACACTCCAGGGCTTTTGACTCTTGGTCTCTGCTACTCCTGAAGTGATTGTTCCCATGTGCCTCACACAACGTCTGGACCTTCACTGATATCCACATGCGTGGTTAAGATGGTCAGAACTGAAAAGCACCTTAGCTCATCTAATACCTCATTTTTTTGGATGAGGAAATGGAGGTACAGAGGAGAAGTCATTGATCCAGGGTACATAGCTACATAATAACAGAACCACAACTAACCTCTGGGCCCAGTTATCTATGGCTGCATAACGAACTACCTCAGGACCCAGGGGCTGGAAACAACAGTTGTATGATTTGTTCATGATTCATAGGTCAGGGACTCAGGCAGGGCTTGGCTGGGCCGTTCTCTGTATTCAGTGGTGACCATTCTCTTTACTTGAATGTATAGGCTGCAAGGTCCTAGAAGACTTCACTCTCATGGCTGCTGTTTTAGTGGTCCTTCGTGTGGCTGTTGTCTTCACTGGCTGGCCTAGAGTTTGTTGTAGTTACCTTCTCGTTGCTAAGGCAGAACACCCCCCGCCCAATCAGCTGAGAGGAGGAAAGGGTTTACTTCAGCTTACCGTTTTGAGGGAAGCTTCGTCATTACAGGGTAGAGCAGAAGCTGAGCATCACATCATCTGGTGGAAGTAGTCTGAGTGTGCTGGCTCATGCTGGCTGTATCATCCCTAAGCCAACCTCAGTAACACACCTCCTTCAGCAAGGCTCCACCTCCACAGTTGGCACCAGCTGGGGACCAGGTCTTTAAAACACATGAGACTATGGGGGACATCTGATTCAAGCCACCACAGAGTTTCTCGTGGCACGGTGGCTGTTTGATTTTGTTGTTGGCTTTCCAGAGAAAGCGCTCCAAGCAGAAAGGAGGATGCTTTTAAGGCCTGGTCTCTTGGGTTGTATAGGGTCCCTTCTGCCACCTTCTGTTGATTGAAACAGGCTACAGGGGATGGGAAAGAGACTGCTTCTAGATGACGGAGTGTCAATGTCAAGTTGCACAATTGGAGATATACCTAGAGTTTCCATAGTTACATGAAAGACCAAAGTGTCTTGGGAGTGGATGGAAAAGTCTATTTCTATCTTTTCCATACATGTCATGATTGAATGGCATTCAGTCATGGTCCATTTGCCCAAAATACCCCAGTTGTCTTTAGTGGTCAAAATCATGTGTGATGATGCCTTTTGCCAGTCATCTATGTCCAGGATCCTCATCATACCCCAGTCAGTGGTTTTCATTGTTTGCTCCTAACACTGCTGCTTCCAGAAACTCAATGTAGTCTTCTCTGGCTAGAACTACCTGTGTTTTCCTCATGCCTGAGGCCTCAGTGCTGCCCTTACTCTCCAGTGACCTTTTAGCCATCCTTATCCTGCTGCCAAAGCGGCGTGAGACCAGGTCTGCACTGTTTGCTTCCTTTTCAGTTTCCTGCCCTTGACTGAAGCCTGATTCCTGCCACTCCACTTCTTCCTTCCTACGTTTAGAAAGAGAACTTCCTCTTTTTCTCCCTTCCTCCTTTCTAATAGCTTTATTGAGATCTCATTCACATATCGTGTCATCCACCAATTTGGAATGTATAGTCCAGTGGTGTTTTAATATCTTCACAGATGTATTCAACCATCACCATAGTTCATTTTAGAACATTTTCATCATCTCCAAAAGGAAACCCTGAACTCTTTAGTTATGACTCTCTCAGTACTCCCCTCTGCTCCAGCCCTGAGCAGCCACTACTCTAGGTTCTGTCTAGAGATTTGTCTGTTCTTGACATTTCATGAATGTAGTCATACAATACATATGATCTTTTGTGTCTGACCTCTCACATGTAAGGTTTAAAGATTCATCTGTTTTTAGCATGTAACAGCACTTTATTTCTTTTAATGGATACACACAGATACATAGACACACGTATACATGCATATATATTTTTGGCTTTTAAAAATATTTTATTTATTTGAGAGAGAGAGAGAGAGAGCGAGCGAGCGATGGAGGGAGGAAGGGAAGGAGGGAGAAAGAGAGAAAATGGGTGTCCCAGGTCCTCTAGTCACTGCAAATGAAGTCCAAACACATGCACCACCATGTGCTTCTGGTTTATATGAGTACTGGGGAATCAAACCTAGATCCTTAGGCTGTTGCAGACAAGAACCTTCACTGCCAAGTCCTCTCCAGCCCCAAACACTTTTTTTTTTTTTGAGGTAGAGTTTTTTACTCTAGCCCGGGCTGACCTGGAATTCACTGTGTAGTCTCAGGGTGGCCTAGATCTCACTGTGATCCTCCTACCTCTGCCTCCTAGTGCTGGAATTAAAGGTGTGTACTACCACGCCCCACCCTATTTTTGGCTTTTTTTGGAATAGGGTCTTGGGGCTGGATAGATGGCTTAGCAGTTAAGGCACTTGCCTGGGAAGGCTAATGACCCACGTTTGAATCCCCAGTACCCACGTAAGCCAGATGCACAAGGTGGTACATGCATCTGGAATTCATTTGCAGTGCCTGGAGGCCCTGACATACCCATTCTTTCTCTACATATGTCTGCCTCTTTCTCTCAAGTAAATAAATAAAATATTTTAAAAAAGAAACAGGGTCTTGAACTCTTAATTTTTAAAAAACATTTTTGAGACAGGATCTCTGTATGTAGCCCTGACTGGCCTCAAGCCTGTGACCATCCTCCTGCCATTGTCTCCCAGGTGCTGGGGTCATGGGTGTGTTCCACCATGCCCAGTCTGTGTGGTGCTGGGGATCTAATTCATGCATGCTAGGCAAGCCTTCTTCCAGCTGAGCTATGTCCCTAGGCCCCTGTCTCAATTTCATCTCTACGTTGTCATTGTCTGTGTTCCTCTGCCCCTGTGTCTTTTCATGTGCCAAGTGCAGTGCCTTGCATGTATCAAGTGCAAAAGAATGAATGTAAGTTTTGTTTTTAATATTTTTATTTAGTTATTTGCAAGCAAAAAGCTAGAAGAGAGAATGGGCATGACAGGGCCTCCAGCCCCTGCAAACAGACTCCAGATGCATATACCACTTTGTGCGTATGGCTTTACGTGGGTACTGGGGAATTGAACCCAGGTCATTAGGCTTTGCAGGCAAGCACCTTAACCACTGAGCCAGCTATTCAGCTCTGAATGTAGGTTTTTAGATGTTCCCTGTAAGATGCTCCTGGATCACCTAATAGTGGGAGATGCTTACTGGCCCCAGTTTGCTTATTGAATACACCACTTTTTTTTTTTTTTTGAGGTAGGGTCTTACTATAGCCCAGGCTGACCTGGAATTCACTATATAATCTCAGGGTGGCCTCGAACTCATGGCGATGCACCTACCTCTGCCTCTTAAGTGCTTGGATTAAAGGTGTGTGCCACTATGCCCGGCTCGAACATACCAGTTAAAAAAAATATTTTACTTATTTATTTGAGGGGGAGTGTGTGTGTGTGTGAATGTGTATGGGTGCACCAGGATTTCCTGCCACTGAAAATGAACTCCAGAAGCCTCGGCACTGGGGAATTGAATCTGGGCCGTTAGGCTTTGCAAGCACCTTTAACAGCTGAGCCATCTCTCTAGCCATGACCACACCACACCTTACAGGTCTTGGTCCCCAGTGACTTCAGGCACTCCTTTGTTGTGGTGTCTTTCTGATATTCCTCCATCTACTTCACAAGGTGCCACTTCCTTCAGGGGAAGTGCTGACTGAGCATTTTTTCCCCCTGAGTGAAATTAAATTCCGATGATGGATGTGCACTGGAATTAGAGTTTGGATTTAGAACATAAGACCAATTTCAGAAGTAGGTACTTGTCATTTGCTAATTGTCTTTTCTGTAAGAAAATCTGTTTTCAGCATATGTTCCCATTAATGAATAGGCTTGTCCCCTAATTCATTGTTTTCTTCAAGTTACTATTTTATTATTTTCTTTTCCTTCCCTCCCTCCCTCCCTCCCTCCTTATCTCTTTCTTTGAGGGAGAGTTAGAGAGAGAAACAGGCAGATACAGAGAGAGAATGGAGGTGCCTCTAAGCCACTGGAACCAAACTCCAGATGCATGTGTCATCTTGTGCAGCTGGCTTACATGGGTACTGGGAAATCTAACCTGGGTCCTCAGGCTTTGCAGGCAAGCACCTTAACTGCGAAGCCATCTCTCTAGCCCTAACATTTTTAATGATATTAATTTGGCTGGCAAGATGGCCTCCCTTGGATTCTGGAGCTCTTGCTTTGCTTGGTTCAAATCCTAGCTCTGTCTCTTACTTACTGTGCGACTTTGTGTGAGTTACTTGACATCTCCCCTGTAGAATTCTCATGTGAAAGAAGTTACGATCCACAGGTTCCGTAGGCGACCACAAGGAGTCAGTGAGTTATCCGTGCAAATGGCCTAGCACAGTACTTGGCACCCAGTGGGTTGCTATTTTTATTGCTGTTAAGTCCTAAAAATTGCAATTAGTTTCATCTGTGCATAGTTTTAATTTTAAGGATAGTTATACACTGTTTTCTGAGTCTGAGGCCTGGTAGGGCATTATCTTCATTATACATGCCTGCTTAAAAAAATTGAGCTGCAGAATTACTCTGATTCTTCAAGCTGCAAATCAGACAGCATGACTACTCTGTGGGCTTAAAATAGCTGTCAGCCTCCTTGGAAGGGGAGGGGGAGAAGGGTTCACTAGGTTCTGGTATAGGCCCCAATCACATTTGTTCCAGCCTTTTCATCCTTGTTGGGATTAAAAATCACAGAACCTTAAGTATGGTATGTCGTCGGTCTTCACATGTCTTTGAATTTCTGGATAAATATTTCTTTAAGCAGAGGTAATCTAAGCAGAAGGAGCCTTGCAGCATGGGATTAATTAATACCTTGGGATGCTTACATTTCCCTTTTAGTTTTATGTTCAGCATCATGATTGCCTGTAAGCATCAGAGCAGCTGGCTTTTTAAAGTTGTTTAAAAAGGCACTTCCAGCAAGTTTGTGCCCACAGAGGGCTCAGTCCTCATGCATCCTCTGTATATAACCAAGTTGGTTTTCTCTTTTACTTTACTTTATTTTATTTTATTTTTTATGAAAGAGAGAGAGAGAGAAAGAGAGAGAGAATTGGTGTGCCAGGGCCTCCAGCCACTGCCATTGAACTCCAGACATGTGCGCCACCTTGTGCATATGTGCAACCTTGTTGTGCTTATGTGGGATCTGGAGACTTGAACATGGGTCCTTAGGCTTTGCAGGCAAGCACCTTAACTGCTATGCCATCTCTCCAGACCTCTTTTTTTTTTTTTTTTTTGAGGTAGGGTCTCATTCTAGCCCAGGCTGACCAGAATATCCCTATTTAGTCTCAGGCTGGCCTAGAACTCATAGTGATCCTTCTACCTCTGCCTCCCAAGTGCTGGGATTAAATGTATGTACCACCACTTCCAGCTCCTATTTTTATTTTTTGAGGTAGGGTCTTGCTCTAGCCCAGGCTGACCTGGAATTCATTATGTAGCTTCAGGCTGGTGTGGAACTTTAGATAGTCCTCCTGCCTCTGCCTCCCGAGTGCTGGGATTAAAGGTATGTGCTACCATGCCCGACAAATATTTTTATTCATTTGCAAGGAGAGAGAGAGAGAGACGGGGGGGGGGGGGGAGGGTGGGAGAGTGAGTATGGGCATGCCAGGGCTTCTAGCCACTTTAAACAAACTCCAAATGCATGTGCCACTTTGTGCACCTGGCTTTATTGAATACTGGGGAATCGAACTCTGGTCGTTAGGCTTTATGTGTAAGTACCTTATTGGCTGAGCCATCTGTCTAGCCCCTGCCCTCACCTATTCTTTAAGCTACAATGTTTTCCATGGGGAGCTAGTTTATATGAATAGCTTCAGTGTTGAAGGACATGGGTAAATTCCTACCAAGGGCCTCTTGGGAATAAGGGGGTGGCCAGGAAGGGGCACTTGCCACCAGTATACACTATTTTGAGAACGTACTGAACTCTGTTAGCCTGTGTGCATATGTGTGTTTGGAGGGAGAGGAGACAGAGAGAATAGGCTACAGAGAAAAGTGTGCTTGTAGGATCATCACACAGCTCTGGACTATGCTGTTGCCCTGCTCTATCTGTAGGTGCTCTTCCTTTCTTCCTCCCTCCCAGGGAAGGTGAGGCTACAAGGTCTTCAAAGGCCATAGGAACTTTGCCACATATCTGCCTAGTGCTGGGCACATCCCAGAGAGCTAACATAACAATCACTGACATTTAAAAAGTACTTACTATGTTCTGGGCACAATGCCAAACCCTCTGTGTGAAATGATAAATTAATGCTCCCAATAACCATGTGAATTAAGGCACTCTCATGATCCTAGTTTTGTAAATGGGGAAGCTGAGGCAGAGGAACACCCATGGATTCATGTCTGGTGATGGATAAGTTCCACAGTCCAGCCAGGCAGCCTGGCTCAGGGTGTCCACTCCTAACTCCTGTGCTGTATGTCTTTCAAGACCCAAGAGTAACATGAGTTTTGGACACCACTCTTGTTTCCAGTCTGCTGCCCCTGCAGTATACTCAACCTGTTTTCTTCTAAAACAGCAGAGTGGGGAAGGAGGGCTGGGGATGTAGCTCAGTTGCTAGAGGGCTTGCCTCATAGGCAGGAAGTCCAGAACCACGTACAATTGGACATGGTGGCACATACCTATAGTCTCAGCACTCAGGAGGTGGAGGCAGGAGGATTAGAAGTTAAAGACCATCCTTGGTGATATAGAGTTTGAGGCTAGCCTGGGATACATCAGACCCTGCTAATATTTATCACTATTTACTGCGCTCTGTGCATTCTTCCAAACACTTTGCATGTGTGAACTAATTTAATTTTTCACAGGGTCCCCATGAAGGTAGGTATTGTTCATTTTTGCAGATGGGACACTGAATGAGTGGGCACATGGTTTGTAAAAGATGGTGTTCCTCGTCTCTCCCATTGAGGTTATATTTGTGAGGTTGTATCGGCCTACTACTCTGCCAATGGGCCACAGTCCACCTGAAAAGACCTTCCTAGTGGACTGTATTGGTGTCAGGATCCAGAAACGAGGCAGCACTGATTAACAAGGGGAGCCGAGAGAGCAGGAGGGGCGCGTGGGAGGCCTTTCCTTCCTGGGGAGCCTTCTGCTCTGTGGGTCTCCTGTCTGCGCACTTCCTGTCCAGCGTGGCATTGAGCTCGCCTCAGCTGCACACCCTCTGCCCTGCCTTTCAGTCTCTGAAGTTCACCTCTCTGCTCAGAGGTCCCAGGGTCCCTTCAGGACAGCATGCATTTGGAGAAGCTTCCTGGGAGACAGTGCCCTGTGGATACTTTGTTATGCCCTGTTTTCCCATCTTGACTCTAATCTTTCCTGGTCTCTGGATGGAAGAAGCACTCATGTGGAAGCATTTTCTTTTCTTTCCTTTTTTGCCAAGAGGAAGATTAATACCTCCCACGGGCCAAGTGACAGATAACATATTATCTTGCTCCTCTGCTATTTTTCATAAGCACACACAACCTGTACTGTAAGTACGTCTTCAGACTGGTTCTTTGATGTTTGTGGGTTTTCCTTTCTTAATTTGGCAGCCTAGGTTAAACAGACATTCTGGGCACCCATATCCATGTGGAAACGGCCTCCTTCACGATCCCTAAATGCTCTTTGCTTCAGCCAGGGCTTCTGCAGTTTCTACAAATGAGAGGAATAACCTGTCGGTGCTCTCAATTGCTGGCCTACATCAGGATAATCTGGAAACTAAGAAATAATAAAGTCCTCAAGCCCAGGCTAGTTGAGATAACATGGGTGACTTTATAAAGTTTTCCAGGCTGTTCTGATAGATACTGAGTTGCTGAACCATGGTGTTAGCGCACTGTTTCTCAGACATACCACTAATTGGATCTCTGAGGAGCTAAACAAAACAAGACAAAAACTGATGGCTGGTGCTATAATTTGGATTTGTGTCCCCAAATGTCCCATGTGTTAAAGGCTTGGTGATTAGCCTGAAGCATTGTAGTGAAGCAATGGAACCACTTGGAGATCATTGGGAGTGTCACTGAAGGGAATATTTGGAGCCCATCTCTTCCCCCTTCTGCTTCCTGCTGCCATGAAGTGAATCGACCTTCTCTGTCAGCATAATGCGCCTTCTCAGACCTGAGGCATTGGAGACAAGTGGTCACAGGCTGAAGCTCTGATGGGAAGACTGGAACTCATGCTGCCTGTCACCACAAACACCAGTGAATTGAATCTTTAAGCTGCACTCAGGCACTCAGAGGGCTGGCGATCTGAGATGGTGGCAGCAGGTTTATACCTCAGGGGCATAAAACAAAACAAAACAAAGCAAAATGCCTTAACATCTGCTCTTTTTATAAGGAGAGGGACAAAATCATTCTGGAGCTCAGCCTTGACCATTTTGAGACTTGTGATGTCCGCATCTCTCTTTTCTCAAGCACCTTTTTCTGTCTTCATTCTGTGGACATCTGGGCTCAGTCACTTAGAATGCTGAGTCTAGGTAGTGTCTCCTGTATCAACCCTGTGCTCCTCCAGGTGGCACCTGGGTTAGAGTGTTGGTTCAGGACAAACAAGCTATTAGCAATGTGTATGTGCTAAGCTATTAATAATGTGTACATGCAACTCCTTTCTACAATAGAATACAAAAGTGCCCATTCACCCCCTCCACCCTCCTGTCAAAGTCTCTGAAACTGTGAGCCAAAAAGTTTTTCTTTTGTTAAAGTTGATTATCTCAGGTACTTTGTAGCACTGACAGAAAGCTGATGAACACAGCTGAGTACTCCTAGTCATTCTAATTCAGTCGTATGGGGTGTAACCTGGGGCATTGTGACCTTTTTAATCTTTTATTTGCTGAGACTTTATATTTTTCATTTGCCTTAAGCATAATTAGTCATAATTAGTGAAGCAATTTTATGAGAGCTACTATCAAACCCTTCTTAGGTGATTCTGATACAGCTGTCTTCTTGATTCTAGCATCTGCTGATCCTTTTGCATTTGTGTTGAGATTTATTTGGGTTCGTGGAATGAATGGTTTTGATTAGAACCTGAATATTTTGAATATTATGCTAGGAGACAGTGTGTTATATAAATATTTTCTTGTGGGGCTCTTGAACTCAGGCACTGTGTGACAGGAGGAGTCCTGCCTCACTCCTGTCAGGCGAGGAGCAAGTCTAGGTGAGTCTCCAGCCCTTAGCTGATCTGCCCAGGCTGAAGGCTGTGTTCCTGACATGACTGCCACTGTGGCCTTATTACCACTGGGTGGTGGTGAAAGAAAGTTCTGGTCTCCACTAGGCTTCTTTTGGCACCTCACCAGGGAGGGGAGGAAGCCTTGTTATTGCCAGGTGGGGAGGGAGAATGTCCCAACTTCCCGTTTGGCCTTCCCTGGCACTGCTGGGAAGAGGGTGAAGTTGGAGCTTCTTACTACGGCCTGTTAAGGGCAGAAGTCAAAGTCATTTTCCCGCTGAGCCAGTGGGGTGGAAGCCACAGGGTTTTTTGTTTTTTTTTTTTTAAAGACATTGTTATGGAATATTGATACCTAAAAGTTTTCTGTTATCCTAGGCCACCCGTTCCCCGCTAGCGAGAGTACGCTTTCTTAGGACCTTTCTCTGGTCTGTGTCTGTTGGCTTTCTGGGTCTCTAGCTTGTCTACAGCCAGCCTGGATAAGGGAGGCAAAAGGAATGCCAGGGAAGTCACTGCCACACGCTGGTTATCCTTGTGGTAAACATAATGTGTGGAGCTTTAGGTTGTCCTGAGGAGGAGGAAGGGAAAAATGTACCTCTTCGTCTTTCTGGAAGTGAGAGTTCCCCACAACGTGACTGTAAGTTTCTCTGATAATTCTGATCAAACCACAGCATATGAGAATCAGTGGGAACACGATTTTATACACACACACACACACACAGAGAAAGAGAGAAATTATGGTGAACTAGGAAAATCTATACTGTAGCAGGCTTTAAATACTAGTCTTCAGAGATATGACTCAGTCTTGTCAACAGTGGGGAGCAAAACTGTGTATGGGAATGACCAGTTCACTGTCATGAATTAGGAAGATGACATGGGTCAGAGCTAATGCAGAATTAGAAGAGTACTGGGCTGGGGAAATGACTCAGTGGTTAAAGGTGCTTGCCCGAGAATTCTGACAGACCAGGTTCAATCCCCTAGTTCCCACATAAAGCCAGATGCACAAAGTGGCACATGCATCTGGAGTTTGTTTGCAGTGGCAAGAGACCCAGTTATTCCCATTCTTACCCTGGCCTTTACAAATAATAATTATATATATATATATATATATATATAAGAAAATAGTATGGAGGACTAATTGTAAATCCCAGATATGAGGACCTGACCAGGATGTTGCTGGGTTTGGCTGAAGGGACAAGGGGAGGCCTAATATAGCAATGCATATTGTGTTTTTAGGGCCAGGCTATGCATAGGAAGGGGAATCAGATGTGAACAGACAGTCTTGTCTGGAAAGGGACTTCCATCTAAGTGAGTTGCTATAGTTCACACACCAAAGCTTTAAGTACCATTCATTTGGAGGACACTCTGTTATCTGAACAGTGTGAAGTCTGAAAAGTGGTTTAACTCACCTCATCTCTGTGTGTTGTCCTAAGCTGTTCACTGAGTGCTACGTTGATGTCTTAGTGTCCTTTTCTGAGTTCTCTGTCTTTTTAGTGCTGATATTTTATACACGTACCTTATCTCATAATTTGGCAAGCCTATCAGTATACTGCTGAGATTTAGCCATTTAAGTTCTATTTAGCTGAAACGATGAGAATAAAACCGTGTTTATGGGAGCCCCTTTGGGACAAAAGGACAGAGTGGAAGCCAAGCAAAGGCTGTACAAGAATAAACTCTACCAGGTGTGTCCAGCTCATGGCCCACATGTGGCCCAGGGTAGCAATGAATGTGTCCAAAACAAAATCATGAACTAACTTAAAGCATTATGAGATTATTTTGTGATTTCTTTTTGGTAACTCAGTTGCACAGTTCTTGAGTGTGACGTTTGTAGGTGACAGCGTCTTGTCGCAGTGTTAGAGGGTTGGACACACCTGCCAAAGGACAGATCACAATCTCTGCTAGGCAGGTTTAGGAAGTCCCTTACTCCCAGCCTCTCCTTGCAAGTGGAAGTTGCTGAAATATGAAAACTTTAGGCAGGGTTTCTGTGTCACTGGTGATAAATCCATATTGGTTTCCTAAGGCTGATAGGATTGTTTGATATTTTGGATAGCGACTTCCTGCTTCCTTTATGTCCTTAGGCTTTATTATTTTTATTATTAGCTCAGACTGGTTTGGAGCTCACTATGTAGCTCAGTCTGGCCTTTAACTTATGGCAGTTTTCCTACTTTGGCCCCTCAACTGCCAGAATTACAAACCTCAGTCACCATACCGACCTCTCTAGGCTTTTTTTTTCCCCTCTCTCTCTAGGCTTTTAAAACATATTTTTTTTCCTCTCTCTCTGTCTTTCCATGCACTTGCGTGCGTGTGTGTATTTGTGAGTGTATGACAGAGTCTTTTGCTGCTGCAAATGAATGAATGCCCGTCTTTATGTGGGTGGCTGGGGAATTGAACCTGGGATGGTAGAATTTTCAAGGAAACACCTTTAACCACTGATCCATCTCCCCAGCTTCCCTAGGCTTTTTAGTGTAGCAGTATGGTAATTATTTTGACTTTTATACCTCACCCCACCCTGAATGTTTTCCCTGGCCTGTGATATCCTCAAATAAGCCCCATGGCTAATTCGCGTCTGCGTTTTCATTGCCTGGCCTAGTGCCTGACGCATTGCAGAGGTGCCGCTGGTGCTGAATGAGCCCCAGAACCGAGTGGGCATGGGTGAATGTGCGTTGCTCCCCTTGTTGCCACATTTCCCTGTGTGCCCTTTCCAGAGTCGATGCCCCACCGTGGCTCTTATGCAGTGTATTGATTCTGCCTCCTTTGTCCGGCCAGTTATTGTCTGTGATGTGTCAGTTATATTTCATAAAAATAGTTTTCTGGAGAGAATGTGATATTTTATGACTTTTCTCCTCACAGGCATTCCCCTGACAAGATGGTAAATATTTTTATGGCGCGAGTCTCATTTTTCTAAAGGTGAACTGGCTCGTGGTCAGAGCTGCTGAGTGTACCAGCTCTGTGCTCAGGAGGCTTAGCTCATCCAGGGCTGCTCCTCTCCTCTTCTCTCAGTTAGGGATGTGTTCGTCCTTGAATTGCTGTCATACCTTTTGGTTTATAGTCTTAGAACTCCTTGTGTACTTGTCTAGTATAGGCCCATAAACGTGGTTGAACTTCAGTGCTTTAGATAGCTGCAGCATGAGGCAGCTGCTTGGTAAAGACATGTCATGGTAGCCGAGATCCTGAGAGGGTCTTGCTTATTACAGTGAAGCCAGTATGCTTAGAGTGCCATGGATGTCAGGCATCCTGTGACCGTGACACCTCCTAGTGATCCTTAACTTCCCCTTTCCAGCATAAGCTGGAAGTTGTCTTTCATAAAAATATTTCTGGAACTCACACTTAAGGCTACTGACTCATCTCGCCTAAGGGAGAAGCCTTGGAGCCCTGGGTAAGCCAGGCGAGTATGATGCAGCCACTCCCCCGACCTCCTCATTCCTAGTCAAGTGTTTTCTCCCTTAATAGCAATCTGCGTACTCTTAATCACAGGGCAGTCAGGACTGAGTCCGGAGTGGAACAGGGAAGAGTTAGCTCTGGACTGGCTGCAGAGCCCATCCTGTCTCTTCTCCTATCAACAGCCTTAACAAGTCCCTTTCATCTTACTGTACCTCAGTCCCCTCGTCTGTAAATAGTGGAGTTGACTCAGAACCTAAGTCTTAGAGGGGATCTCTGAGGTCCCTCCCAACTCTAACCCTCTGGTTCTTCCCGTGCTCTCTGCAGACCAGCCTCCCTCACCCCTGTGAAGTCTCATCCCATTCCTTCAAGCCCACATACTGCTTGACAGATCAATTAGAGCACACAGCCAGAGCCCAGCAAGACCGCACAGCTCGGCACGTGTTCCTGGGCTGTGTGAAATGCCCTGAATGTTTGAGGCATGGGAGGAAGGCACGTGTGATCTGCCTCCCTGTAGGTGTTCATGAAGTATGGACCAAACACATGCAAGCAGCATGAGTCCGCTCCTGGTCTTATGTCTTCAAATATTTATTATACCTTTTGCTGATCTGTGAGGAAAAAGAAAATCTTCCAAAATCTTAGTCATCAGTTTTGCCCTATTATAGCCAAAAGGGAAGACTTGAAACCTAGCAGAACTCCATAGGGCCAACTGCTGTACAAAGAGGAGAAAAAAGTTTGAGATAGGAGCTTGGCTTCTGAAAAATTCAATAAGAAGAGGCATATGGGTGTTTGACAGTTCCTGAGCCTGCCCCAGGAGCCAAGGTTTTGGCCTTAAAAGGTGTCAGGGCTAGAAAGATGAGTTAGCACTTAAGGCACTTGCCTGCAAAGCCAAAGGACCCAGATTCAGTTCCCCAGTACCCATGTAAAGCCAGATGCATAAGGTGGCACATGCATCTGGAGTTCATTTGCAGTGGCTAGAGGCCCTGGTGCACCCATTCTCTCTCTATCATCCTCTTTCTCTCTCTTGAAAATAGATAACTTTTTTAAAAGGTGGCATTTGTAGCATACTGTTCAAAGCCTTGCCCTTATCCTCATTGCTTTAGCAACTGACTTGCTTCTCAGTTTTTTTCAGCCTAGCTGGATCTTAGGATGGTTTGGCAAACTTACAGAATATGGATCCCGTTGCTTCCAGGGGTTATGTCCTCTGTGGCTGGGGTGCCACCAGCATTATAATTATTAAAGCTTCCAAGTGATTGCAGTGTGCAGACAGATAACTGCTGATGTGTGCACAGAATGGGGACCTTAATGGGCAGACCTGGGTTATTCAGGATGTCAAACCTGATTTATTAGTTCAGAATGCCTTTCTATGGATCTACAACGGGACACGCAGTGCATGAGTTACTCACCTCCCTGCAAGTGGGAAGGCCATGTTAGGAGGAGCCAGTTTCTTGTTAGGATCTTGGTTAAGAATATTTAATAGCTGTAAGCCAGGGAGACTGGAGGTGTCCACATACAGTGATGGTTTCTCCCTTGTAATCAGAATATTCAGTCTGAAGGTCAAAGCTCCTCCCACAAAGTTTTGGCTGGGTACCAGCAGCCTTTAATATTTATTTGTTTATGAATGACAAAGTCTCATAATGTAGCCTAGGTTGTCCTTGAACTTGTGAGTCTCTTGCTCCTGAGTGCTGGGATTACAGGAATGTACCACCACACCCTGCTCTAGCAGGTGTCTTATTTTGTGCCATGTGGGATTGTGTTTATTCTGTCCAGGATTGAGTTAACACTTCCTTCCCTTTTTTGGTATAACTACTATTTAGATTTTGTTTACTTATTTATTCAATATTTATTTATTTATTTAGATTTTGGGTATCCAACCTAGGGCCTCTCATTCTTTATTTACATTTGAGAATATAGACAGTCTGGTGACTGATTGTTTTTTAGGCCTGGGGATTTTCTCTTTCCCTCTCCATTTCCTCCTCTCTCTAGTGTTCTCCTGCATACAGTTCTCATGTATTTTTGCCTCAAACCTGGGATCACCCATTTCTCCAGGAATGCCTGATAGGTTATAATATAAAATAGTATTGCAAAGCACCATATGGGGCACCAGAGCCACTCATATCATTTTTACTGGATAGGTAAGGACAGAGCTGGGGAATTACATAGGAAGAAAGACTGAGGACACATGTGATTACAGTAGGCAGATCTGTAAGCTTGCATTGATATTTCCAAACAACTCAATTCTAGGAACTTTATAATCTTCTGTATCTTATAGGTGATTTCTTCTACACCAAAAATTCTGATTTTCAAGCATAACTGAAGTGATAAAATCAAATATCACATGACTTGCTTTACCTATAATGCATAATTAGTATGCCCAGTAATAATACTAATACCATATTGGTTGTGTTTACTGAAAACAGAAAATACTTTCTGCATATAACATCTGTATTTTCTTTCTTTTTAAATACAATTACACACATAATTTTTAAAATATTTATTTGAGAGAGAATGTGCACAGGGCCTCTTGCTGCTGCAGACATGAACTCCAGGTGCATGTGTTGCTTGTGCATCAGCCTTTCCATGGGTACTGAGGAATTGAATCTAGGCCATCAGGTTTTGCAAGCAAGTACCGCTGAGCCATCTCTCCAACCCCATCTGTATTTTCTACCACTTATAAAGTGATTATCTGCTGGGTCTTGTGTTTCAGGCCTGCAACCCCAGAAATTTGAGGGTCGAGGCAGGGCAAGGCAAGGTCTAGCCTGGGCAATTTAATGAGTTTCCCAAGAGAAACAAAGAAAGAGCTGGGGAATATAGCTCAGTGGTAGAGCACTTGCCTAGTAAGTGTGAAGGCCCTAAACTCAGTCCCTAGTACCCCTTCCCTCCCAAAGTTGGTTATGCTATCGTTTAGTTAAGAAATGTACTCCTCCCCAAAGCCATTGTTAAAAAGACTTAGTCCCAGAGTGGCATTGTTGGGAAGTGGCAAAACCTTTAAAAAGTGGGGCCTAGCTGGGGAGTGGGGTGATGGTGGTGGCACATGCCTGTATCCCAGCACTTGGGAGGTGGAGGCAGGAGGAATAGCAGTTCAGGGTTATCCTTGGTTACATAGTGAGGCCAGCCTAGGCTGCCTGAGGTAATATCTCAAAAACAGCAACAACCAAAAAGCAGTGGGGCCTAGTGGGAGCCTTTGGATCACTGACGTGTGCCCTTGAAGGCTTGGGGCCACTGAGGCCCTTGCAGGGGATTGTGGGACCCCGATCTCCTTTCTCTTTTGCAGCCTAAAAGCGAGCTGAACAGGTTTACTCTGCCATCTACCTTTGTCACCTTGTTCTTTCTTACTACAGTCGCCCAAAAGCGGGGGCCAAATGACCAGGAACTGAGGCATCCAAAACTATGAACCAAATATCAATTTATAAAGAGAAAAGGTTTATTCACATGTTTGTTCCAGTAATGGGAAGTTAACGCGATGTATAGTTATGCAAGGCTGAATAATAACTAGTCCCTTAAACGATGTCGGTGACTTAATCTTACCCATGAGTGTTCCTGTGCATGGCAGACTTCACATAGTATGCTTCGGATCTTAAGAAGAGATTATTCTAATTATCTGAGTGAGCCTTAAATGGATCAGAATTGTCCTTGAAAGGGAGGGAGGGAAGGAGAAGGAGAGAATGAGAACAGGTGGAAGGAAGAAGGGTCACAGTGGAGCCAGAGGTTGGGCTGATGTGCTCAGCAGCCGAGAAGGGCTGGCAGCCTGTAGCAGCAGAAAAAACAGGAATAATAGATCCTTCCCTAGAACCTCCAGCTTCCAAAGTTGTGAAGGAATAAATTTCCCATGTTTTGAGCCACTGACTGAAACAACCACGTAGTCACTATCCACTGAATAGCTTCCTTTTAGAATCCACTTAGCATGCACAAGGCCCTGGGTTCAGTCCCCAGTTAAAAAAGAAACGTGGACTTTTTAAACCTTCACTTAGCTTTAATTTTTCGGTAATTTCATATTTACTACTTCTCAAGCCTGTATTTTTGTCTACAGTTATTTTTTCAGAAAAGTTTTCACAAATTCCTGCTTTTTGGAATTCTGTCCCTGGCTTCAGATTTTTCTTCAGGAATTTTTCTTGTCCATATATTTCTCCTTTGACTTCAGTATTTTTAAAAAATATTTATCTATTTGCAAGGAGCGAGAGAGGGAGAGAAAGAAAGAGAATAGGTGTGCCAGGGCCTTCAGCCATTATAAACAAACTCCAGATGCATGCGCCACCTTATGTATCTGGCTTTATGTGGGTACTGGGGAATTGAACTTGGGTCCTTTGGCTTTGCCAGCAAGTGCTTTAACTGCTAAGCCATCTCTCTAGCTCTGGGGTTAGTTTTATTTTTTTTTCCTTATATTACTTCTAGTTTAATGATCATTTCCTCCTTTTTTTTTTTTTACCCCCACTATTGGGACTCAAACCCAGGGCTGAACATGTTAGGTAAGTGCTCTACCATGAGCTATACCCTCAGCCCTTAATTTTTGTTTCTAAAATAATTTTAAACTTCCATTTCGTTTTTGAGTTGTCACTTCACTTCTGAATTTTTCAGATTCTAATTTATGGTTTTTTTTTCTTCTAAGCTTTGCATAGCCTAAAATATTTATAGGTTATTTTGAAATATGCTATATTTTATGTGCTTTTAAAATGTCTTTTTTTTGGCATGCTTTCTTTTTTGCATATCTCTAAAGATGTTATTTTTCCCTTTAGTCTCTTTTTTTTCTTCTAGAAATGTATATGGATTTAATCTTTTCTATTAGTTTTTCTGGAAACTAGTTTTCTTAAAGTTTAAAAAGGAGTCTTGGTATAGTAACTTTTCTAACTTAATGAAACATGAAATTGTGTTATGTTCATAGTAATTAAAACGCCCGGGGCTGAGGAGGGCACTCACTTGGTACAGTGCTTGCCTGACATGAATGAGGCTCTGGGTTCCATCCCTAGAACTAGAAAAACCAAACAAAACAGTGGCTTTTTTCTGATATTTATGCTCTCCCACTTTTATCTGATTCTTTTCTTTCTGTTATCTCTCTTGCTTGGCCTGCTCAGTATTGATTCTGCTCCTGTCATTTGTCCTCAGAGTAGCATTCTGCTCAGGTGGGCCGCTTCCTGGAGCCCCAAGGGCTGGGCAGCCCAGCCCTTCGGACTTCACTGTGGGTCCTGGAGGTTTTCAGCCCCCACATTAGCTCTTCTGGGATTTTTCTCATTCAGTTCATGTGCCTCGTCACTGGCCTCCTTCTCTTCCCCCTTCTCTGTCTCCCTTTTCACTTCCCTCCCATCATGTCTTGTAGTGCTGGGGGGGCCCATGCTCGGCAAATGCTCCACCCCCAAGCTACACTCCCAGCCTGCTCACCCTTGTTTTGTCCCTCATAGACAGTGTCTCGCTGGCTGCTGGTGATTTGACCTCATCTGCTTGTATTTTGGGGCTATATGGTAATGCCTCGACACCAAATTTTGTTGAACATTTTCATGAGTTTTTAATTTTGCTGTTTATTATTTTTGTAGGGATTGAAAGATCCAATAAATACACTGACATCATTTTTCCTAGAACTGGAGTATCATTTTTTATTTTTACCACAATATGGCATTCTTGACTAAAATTTTAAAGTTTTTTCCCTTAATGCAGCTAAAGATACTATTTGAAGACATAAAACAGGAATGAACCCATGCTGCTTGCATATGCTTATATTTGGTCCATGTCTTAATGAACACCTACGGGAAGGAAGATCACAGGTGCCTTCCTCCCATGCTTCAAATACTCAGGGCATTTCACACAGCCCAGGAACACGTGCCGAGCTGTGCGGTCTTGCTGGGCTCTGGCTGTGTGCTCTAATTGATCTGTCAAGCAGTATGTGGGCTTGAAGGAATGGGATGAGACTTCGCTGGTCTGCAGAGCATGGGAAGAACCAGAGAGTCCCAGAGAATTAGAGTTGGGAGGGACCTCAGAGATTCCGAGGTTTAAGTTCTGAGTCAACTCCACTGTTTACAGACGAGGGGACTGAGGTACGGTGAGATGAAAGGGACTTGTTAAGGCTGTTGATATGAGAAGAGAGAGGATGGGCTCTGCAGCCAGTCCAGAACTATTTCCTATCCCATTCCAGACTTTCAGACCCCGGCCTTCCTGTTGAGTAGTTGGTCAGTAGTACATTGTAGCGTGAAGAGGGTTTGTGCAGAGTAAATTAAAGGGTTTTCACTCTTTTGTTTTAAGAAATTCAACATTTCAGTAGTGGGTTTTCTTAGAATAGAGACATGGTAACTTGGTGTTTGTGTGGAATAGTCACAGGGTAGAATGGTTGATTTTATATGCAGTCTCTAGCTCTTCCATGACAAGAGCCAGAGCCCGCTTATGTGAGTCCCACAGAGCTTTTAATTCCATCATGTGGTAAATCTGGGATCACCCAAGAAAGGGGAAGAATTTCAAATTGAGTAATACTCCATGACAGACAATGTAAGGAATTGCCTCTCAGTGCCTGTTCTCTTCTCATGGTTGTCTTGTTTCCTTGGTCAAGAGGATAGTAATTAAAAGTTAAAAGACGATAATAATTTGTATTTTTTTTTTGCACCCAGTGTCTGGCACATGATTTTTGTTCGTTGTGTATGTATCAAATGATTTTTTCTGTAGTGCTGGGGCTGACTCATGAAAGGGCGAGTACTTACTGGGCCACACAGTGCTTAACAATGCCCTGAGAAGTACAGTGTGGGGAGCCTTTCTGCGTGAAATGGTAAGGAGGCTTGGAGTACAAACCCTCCCCCGCACTCGCAGTGAAAGCCCTTATTCGCTTTAGCACGGTGCTAGCCGCGTCAGTGAGGGAAGGCTGGAGGTGGTGTCTTTGCCATCAGAGAAAAATGGCTTCTTGAAGGGACAGGTGTTCCACTGCTTCTTTCTCATCTTTTGCTTCCCTCCCCCTGTACCAGTCTCTTTTCATTTGTAGTTTTTCAGGCACATTGATAACTATGTTTTGTTGTCAGTTCCTTCAGTGGAGATAATTGTCGCTTCCATTTGAGGGCAGCAGAACTAAGTCCTAGTTGCTAAATGGCGTAACATCCCTTAGCCGGGGGAACTGGGACTCTGGAGCCTAGGTATCGTGCCCACTGCCTCTCAGAGATGGCCCTGATGAAAGCATTCCTCCTCTCTGAGCAGTTGAGGTGTGTTAGGATAGGACAAGGATCATGGAAGAGTGTTTCATTCGTGAATTCAGTACTTAGCACTATAGTGATCAGAGTCCTTGCTAGGTGCTAGGAATAGCTTCAAGCAGGTCATGCAGTATTGGCCTATCCTGTGGCCCATTCAGACTGTCCATGCAATAGGTGGGTACAGAATAAATTTTTCTGGTCTAATTATTATTATTAAAATATTTTAGGGCTGGAGAGATGGCTTCGTGGTTGAGGTGCTTGCCTGCGAAGCCTAAGAACTCATGTTCAAATCTCCAGGTCCCACATAGCCAGACACAGTGATGCAAGCACGCAATGTTGCACATGTGCCACAAGTGGGCGCACATGTCTGGAGTTCATTCATAGTGGCTGAAATCTCTGATGTGCCCATATTCTCTCTCTCTCTCTCTCTCTCTCCTGCCTCTTTCTCTTTGTCTCTCTCAAAAATTAAAAAATAAAAAATTATTTATTTGTTTGCAAAGGGAGAGAGAATATGAATGGGTGCACCAGGGCCTCTAACTACTGCAAATGAAGTCCAGATGCATGTATCACTTTGTGCATCTGGCTTTATGTGGGTACTGGGGAATTGAACCCAGGTCATTAAGCACTGTAGGCAAGTACCTTAACCACTGGGCCATCTCTCCAGCCATGTAAATACTATTTTTAGGGTGAGACTGTACTGAGCAGTGCAGGAGATACTATGGGCATTTTTTTTTTAATTAAGCAGTGGTACAAAGCAATTAGTCCCTGTTATTGGGCCTATGGTATAATTTTCTTTCCTCTAGGATGTGTGTTTCTGATGATGGTGACCAAGATGGATTTTAACATTCCTTCTAGCAGCCTTGTGATTTGTTAAGAACTCAGGAGATATAAAATGCTAATCTTTACCCTTCACAGCCTCCCTTGTAGGCAGTTATGTCAGGGTTCACGCTGTATGAAGGACTACACTAATGGCTCAATTTTGAGCTGATGGGTGGGCCTTCGTCCCTTACCTTTTGAGAGGGAGGAAGGCTTTTGCATTCTCTTGCCTCGTCCTGAAAGTGGACTTGGCTGTCCGATGGAGTGGTCTTCATGGTATCCTGAACAGGGATTGGTCCTCTGATTCTTCTTCCCCATGCTCATAATTCCGTTGGCTCTAATCTCCCACTGGGATAGCAGATGGCCTGTTGGGGAACATGATGTTTGCTTGTTCCGCAAAGTTTTGTTTCCTTTAAATGTTGGTGATATGTGCCGAGTCAGACTTGGTAAAACTCTTGCTTGATTTATTCTTCCCCTAGAGCCCACAAAACCTGTACAACAGAATTAGAGAACCAGCCCCTAATCATGCTTGTTAGGGCTAACCATAAACACAATCTCGCTGATTTATGGAGGGTTTAATAAACACACACTGCGCAGCTGAGCAGGCCTATCCCAGGCCTGAATTGGACCTGACTGGAATGTGGACCTGTTGCAGATTCTTGGACATTTAGAGGCCATTCTCCTGTCTTTTGCTCAGGCTTAAGTTTGGTAGTTTATCAGAGCACACACAGCAACCTTAGGGTTGAGCAGAGATGAGCCAAGCTTGTTAGGCTTCTGTATTGTTCATGGTCCCTTCCAAACCGTGGTTTAGATGACAAAAATCATGGGTGGGGTGGGCCAGGCCAGGTATCTCCACCATTGTAGCTCTAAATCCAGCACCCGGCACGTAGCCCAGTTATTGGAGAGAACGCTCTGTATGGGGCGGTTTATGAAAGTCCAATCCAGTCATGTTCCCCTGTGGGAGTTCTGCAGGGATCTTATGTTATGAATGTGAATGTGACCTAGATTTCTTTTTTACATATTCTTTTTTAAAAAAATATTTTTGTTTATTTTTTTTTATTTATTTGAGAGAGAGAGAGAGAGAGAAACAGACATATAGAAATGGAATGGATGTGCCACGGCCTCCAGCCACTGCAAATGAACTGCAGACACATGCGCCACCTTGTGCATCTGGCTTACATGGGTCCTGGGGAATCAAACCTGGGTCCTTTGGCTTTGCAGACAAGCACTTTAACTGCTAAGCCATCTCTCTAGCCCCCCCCTTTTTTAAAACATATTCTAATGCATGTACTTGCTAAGAGCTCCAGAGCCAGGGCATACCTGTTCAAGTGGATAATTGATTAGTGACTTATAGACAGGGTGCTATGCACTGAATACTTGTGTCCTGCAAAATTCATATGTTGAAACTTTCATCTCTGGTATGCTGGTATTAAGAGGTAGGCTCATTGAGAGGTCGTTAGGCTGTAAGAGTAGAGCTATGAGGATGCAGTAAGCGGTTTTGTATCTGCAAGCTGGCAAAGAACCTCAGTCTAAAGACTGAGTTGGCTGACACCCTTGATCTTGGTCTTCCTAGCTTTCAGAACTTAGGGAAATAAGTATCTTTTGTTTAATCCACCAAGTACATGCTAATTTTGTTACAACATTGCAAGCTACGACATGATTTGGGGGTGTTTGGTACTAGGAAACATTCAAAGAAAAGGTTGGCAGTAATGGATAGTCAGGTTAGAATGTTAAATTGTGTTTTCTCCTGTCTGTGCGTCAAATTCTGTGGGGACTGTTTTGCACTGTCAACATACCTGTAACAGTTTGCTTACCCTGTGGGTAGAATTACGTGTGCCACTGGAAGATAGAGGGCTTTGGTCCCTGGAGACTTGTGGTTTAAGTCCAGTCTTGATACTTAACACTTTGTTTGTAAGATTTGGGGCAAGTCACTTAATCTTTTCCAGGTTCATTTCCTTACTCCCTCCCTCTCTTCCTTTTCTCCCTCCTTCCTTTTTGCAGGGCTAGTGATTAAACTCTGCCTCACAAATGATAGGAAAACACTGTACCACCGATCCCACTTCCAGCTTCAGTTCCTCACAGGTTTAAATAACTATAAACCATTTTTTGATACAAGGCCTCATGTAGCCAAGGCTAGCCTTGAACTTGTTATGAGGTTGAGGATGTGGCCTTGAAATCCATATCCTACAGGTGCTGGGATTATAGGCATGCACCACTATGCTTGGCTTAAAAAGCACTGTAGAATTTACTGGAGTAGTCTGAGTCCGATATGGATGGTTTCTGTGATTACTGGAGCCAGTGTTTCTTTCTTTCCTTTGTAATCTCCTGCCTTCCTCTTCATCCCATTTTTTCCTTGCTGATAAATGTGAACTAATATTTGTAATTAATACTAGGTATAGGGTTATCTTTCATTCATTTCAGTTTCCTACTGCTGGCATTTAAAGAGACCATTAGTTAATGTTCTAACATTTTCATCAGTCAGCAGGTTTTTTGTTGTTGTTGTTGTTGTTGTTTTATGGGGTCAGAGGGAGGTAGGGTCTTGCTGTAGCTCCAGTCTCACTACAGTCCTCCTACCTCAGCTTCCCAATGCTGGAATTCTACCTGTGAACCACCATGCCTGTCTGAGTCTGCAGTTTTAATGGAGTGCCTTCTAAGCACAGACCATGCCCTGGAGATGTAACTTTTTTTTGAGGTGTGTGTGTGTCTTTTTCTTTGAGACAGATTTTTGTTTTTAAACCCAGGCTGGCCTCTTAACTTATGATCCTTCCTTGGCCTTGTGAGTGTACCACCTGCCTTGCTAAGGAGATGTATTATAAATAGGGGTATTATTGTTCCTTTTCTCTTCAAAATTTTCTATGGGAGGGACCTACTTCCTGTTGTATGTAGGCGTGGCTTTAAGTCACTTCCTGTTGTATGTAGGCGTGGCTTTAATTCACTTCCTGTTGTATGTAGATACGGCTTTTAAGTATGAGTAGATTTTCTCTTGCTCTGAGCTGGGGTCTTCTGGTAGAACTTTGCCACTTGAACCACACTCAGAATTCTTGGCACAAATTTAACTTTTTCATATTAGGAAGCATATTTTGCATGTAATATAGATGAAAAAAAAATCTTGCACCTGTCCACCTGGACTAAAAAAGAAACATGCATAGTTAAGTTTCCTGGATGCCCTTCTTTATCTTTTTCTACAGAAGTAACCACTATCTTCATTCAGCTCATTGGTTCATTCTTCCCTTATATATATTGTATATGTGTATGTATGTATGTGTGTATGCATGTATGAAGGTATATGGCATAGTTGTCCATTCTTGTAACCCAGCACTCAAGAGACAAAGACAAGAGGAGTGTGAGTTTTGGGCCAGCCTGGGCTACATAGTGAGTCTCTGTCTCCACTAAGACAAAACAAAGAAACCCACTCATTACATTGAACATATGCTGACGACTATAGTCAGTAATTTAGCATTGAAGACTATTGTTGGCCATGTTTTTAGAGTTTATTCTGTGGTTTAATGCTATGTTATTTTGTTTTCCCCTCACATAACCATGTGTTTCTGAGGCTTAGCCATGGAGCTTTAGGTCAGTTGTTTTCACTTCTAAGTAGTATTTCATTGCCTGGGTGGATGCACCACAGTTTGTCATTTTCCTATTGCAGATTTAGGTTATTTTGGGGTTTTCAAAACTGTAGAGTGCTGTAGTGAACGTTCTTGTGAAAATCTCTGTGTGTTCTTGATCACCACCATGAGTTTTTAGGAATAGAATTTCAAGGCCATAGAATGCGAGCATCCTTTTGTAAGATGACTGATTACAGATTCAATCTGAGACCTGCCTTTGTGTTGTGTTCCAGCAACACTTGGTTCCACATGCTAGCACTTTGTTTTGTTAGGACCAACATTTTCTTTCTTTCCCTTCCTCCCTCCCTTCCTCCCTCCCTCCCTCCCTTACTCCCTCCCTCCCTCCCTCCCTCCCTCCCTATATGGTAGATATGAAACACCTTAATTTTTTTTGTATTTACCTTATCATTAGTTAGAACATCAATTTCTGACCATAAGTTTTGCTTTTTCTCTCATATGAACCACTTGTTCACATTTCTTATCTGTTCTTCTTTCTTAAAAAATATTTTATTTATTTTCAAGCAGAGAAATGTATGGAGAGAGAGTGAGAGGGAGAGAGTGAGTGAGTGAGTATGGTCATTCCAGGGCATCTTGCTACTGCAAACAAACTCCAGATGCATGCACCACTTTGTGCATCTGGCATACATGGGTACTGGGAAATTGAACCTGGGCTGTTAGGCTTTGTAAGCAAGTGCCTTTAACTGCTGAGCCATCTCTCCAGCCCTTGTCTGTTATTCAATTGAATCTTCTCTGTTTTCTTGAATTATTTGGTTTCTTTTTTTTTTTTAAGAAAACTTCTTTTTTAAACTATATTTTTATTTACTAGGGAGAGAGTATGGGCATACCAGGATCTCTTGCCACTACACATGAACACCAGATACCTGTGCCACTGGGTTTATATGGGTGCTGGGGAATTGAACCCAGGTCCCACCAGCTTTTCAAGCAAGCACCTTTAGCTGATGAACCACCTTTCCAATCCTTGTGGTTTCTTTTCCTCCCTCACTCCTCATTCCCTCCTCCCCTGCCTCCCTCCCTCTCTCTCATTCTCTTTCTTTCTGTGCATAGTAATTCTTAGTTATTGAAACTATTCCTTAACCCACGTATTCATAGTTCAGGAACATAGACCAGTGATGACAAAAGTTCTATGGAATTCAATGCAAGGAAACCCTTTATATTCCAAAATCATTTCACATTCTGGAAGATACCAGCTCTCCTCATCTCCTCAAAATCTCTTATGGAATCATAATTTCTGTAGAAGTCTGTATATACTTTCCGTTTTTGTTCAGCCACACCAAACTTATATAGGAAAATATGGGAATGACAATGAATGCTCCTCCAATGGTATGAAACCACAGGCGCTTGGCCAGAAGACCCCGCATCTGAGGTTTTGCCAAAGCTCTGGAAGCCATGCTGGTAATGTCCTCAACACCAGTGTCCTCCTGGGTGGTGATGAAATGCTCATGGTTTCTTAGTTAAGACTTGATAGGCCTTTTGTTGGCTTGATATTTTTGGTGCCTTATTGTGTTGATTGCAGTAATATTTTAAACTCTTAGATTTTTCTTACTTTTGGGGCCAGCGTTCTTTGATTGCGTTGCATGACTGTATGCCGGGGCCCTGAGATGTTTCTCACCATCCCTGTTCTGGACGTCTCCATCCGTGCCTGCATGGACTGTTGAGCAACAGGCCTTGTTATCACAAGCGGATCATCATCACCTAAGAAGATGCTCACCTTGGCTCACAGTACTTCAGATCATTTAAACATAGCATTTCTCACTTACCAGATGGGCAGAATTCCAAGCATTTCACCAGGTACTCTATTGGCAAGGCTGTGGGGGAGTGCAGAAGAGGGCAGTGCCTGTCTGTGGAGGGGAATGGGCAGCACTTTGTACAATTACATATGTATTAGTCTTTTTGAACTCTTGGCATGCATCCCAAAGCTTTACTGGCAAAATGATTTTAAAAAGTATATGCTTTGCGATTCTTTACAGCACCATGTGTGCAACAAAAGGCGAAACATGACTCAGATGTTCTTCCCTGGGGCACTAGTTGGAGCCAACGATGGCATCTCCACAGGGTGGGGAGCTGAGACCATCACAAAAGGAGCAGGGGCTGGGAGTGCTTAATCAGCATGCAGGAAGCCCAGGGTTCAGTTCCCAGTGTTGGATGTATTTGTGTGTAATCTCTTGGATATGTTAAGCAAAAGGGCAAGATAACATTTATCTGAGAAAAAAAGAGAATGTATTGCACGATCCATTGGGAGGAACTCAGCCTCAAAACACCGATTTAAGTGGTTGTATATCTTCAGGGATATGTTTCATGAAGATCCAAAAATGCAAACAAAAAAAAAAATTCTCCACTGTCAGTTGTCATTGGTGGTAGTGGTGTGCTAACGTGGGTCCTAGATCCCTATATATATGGTGGAGTAGGCGACAAATTTTATTGGTAGGAAGAATGACAGGGAGGTCCTGGACCCCTGCAGACTTGAATTTGATGGGATGTACAAAAGAAACTCATGAGGCATTTTATTATTACAAATGCTTGAGCTCTGGCCACTGGCAAAGCCCCAAATGACCCAGTAGCAGGGAGCCTTCCTCAGGGCTCAGGTTGTGATTGACAAGAACCATTTCCCAGGAAAAGCAGTCAGTGCTCTTTGGAGAAATGACTGCTTTCCGGCCCAAGGCAGGTGATAGACAGGAAGTGCCTGGAGCTTTGTGTCATACCAGCAATCAGGAAAACCATCAAGGACTTTCAGGGTCATGTTGCAGAAGGACTCAAAAACCAACTTGGAGAGGTTTCTGCTGGCCAAATGGGGACAGTTTGGATGCCACTGAGAATAGCTGGCAACAAGTTGAATGATACTCAAGAAAAAAAAAAAAGAGTCACTTTGTAAGCTTGGAAATCAACTCATTATTTTGAAAACTGACACATAATGGGAAATAAAGAAGCATTTTATAAATACTGCCTTGGTTCCCCACCTCCACCCCCACTCCTGGGCCTTGTGTATGTGAGGCAAGCGTGGCCCACTGAGGTATATTTCCGGCCTGCAAATAGGGCCTTGGAAAGACTGAAGAGCTGAGGAGGGAAACTTCTTCTTATAGAAATAGTCCAGCTAAGAGATGAACGGGAAATGCCAAATTTATCATCATTTTTAAATTCCTACTCCTAAGATCTAGACAGTGACCATCAGTGGCTGCTGACAACACGGAGGGGAGACAAGTGCCTCTGGATCCTTGCTTGCTCCCAGAATGGCCTAATGTAGTCCCACGTTCAAAATGTCCTTCTGAGACAGTGTCTCATGTAGCCTGGGCTTTTTTTTTTTTTTTTTTTTTTTCAAGGTAGGGTCTCACTCTAGCCTAGGCTGACTTGGAACTCCATAGTCCCAGGATGACTACAAACTCCCAATGATCCTCCTACCTCAGCCTCCCAAGTGCTGGGCTTAAAGGTGTGTACCACCATGCCTTGGGCTGTATTTTATTCACTGTGTAGCTGAAGTCGGTCTTGAACTCCTGATCCTCGTGTTTCCATGTCCCAAGTGCTGGCATTACAGGCATGTGCCATCATGTCTGACTAGCAGTCTTTTAAAAGATCTGCAGGGGCAGAGGAACAGGTTCAACAATAATACCATGGGAATGTAATTGCAAAATCCAGGTTGGAGAAAACTTCACAGGGAAATGAGTGGGGTTTTCTGCTAATTGCCTGTAGTAAATTATGGAGGGTAAAAGATCAAGGCAAGCCTGCAGATTAAAAATAGATGAATTAATCAGTTGCTGTGTGTGTGCCTCACTTGGATAATAATTACAGTGAGCTGTATTGCAATTTTTTTGAGATTAGAGAAAATTTGAGCACAGATTTATGAAAGAAATCAGAGATAGTGGTATTGAGACTTATGTTTAAAGAGAGATCTTTACCTTATAAAGATGCATGCTGAATAATTTCCTTTAACGTAGCATAATAATGTAATACCTGGGATTTGCTGTAAAATAAAGGGCTGGTGAGGAGGGTGGGGACGGATGAAACCAAAGTGGCTGAGTTGGTGGTGACCAAAACTGGGTCACCCTTGGGGATCGCTCATTGTATTTTCTCTTCCCTTCACCTTCTCTAATGTATGATGTGGTATGTGAGTGTGTGTGTGTGTGTGTGTGCACGCGTGCACATGTGCGCATGCATGCAGATACATGTGCTGTGTGGACACTTGTGCATAGGCCAAAAGAGAACACTGGGTGTCCTCCCTCCATCGCCCATCTGTGTGTTTCCTTGAGACAAGTCTTTCACTGATTCCAGAGCTTGCCATTTTTGTGAGCCATGCTGGTTTCCCAGTCTCTGTTCCCCATAGGATAGGGGTTACAAATATGCATGGTCATGCTTGGCTGTTTATGTGGGTGTTAGGGAAGCAAACCAAGGTAGTCTCAGGCCCTCAACCTTGTGATGGAAACACTCTTAACCTGCTGAGCCGTTTCTCCAGCCCGATTTTCTCTACTTTTATGTATGCTCAAGGTTATCAGTGGTGAAACATGAAGGGAAAATGGAATGCTTACTATAAATATGGCTCAAAAGGGGTACTTCTGAAAAGTTAAATGTAAAATGGTACAAAACTTCCTTTTCATATTGTGCCCGAACATGAGAGAGAAGTTCCCAGAGGAACACAGAGGACACCCTGGGTGTCTTATGTTTGCTCCTGGTTTGTGGCTCAGCTGCTCACCAGCCCTCTGCTCCTGCTGAGAGAGGTAAGGCTTTTCACTGCCGATTGTGATTTTCCTCCAGTCTGTCCTGTCTTCTCTGGTTGTCACTTCCAGCCAGCTGCAGACCACACCTTTACATTCTCTTTTCCAGTCACAAGTCCTCACACACTTTGAAAAGCCAGCAAACTAGAGGGACTCCGACCTCTTCCTGCCATTGGCCAGTCAGCGGGATAGCTGGGGTTTGATCCTGGTCTCCTTCACTGCCCTGTGCCCTACTGCTTGGCTCTCTTTCAGTCGGTTAAATTCTACATGTTGTCGCATGTGATGAGGGTGCCTGTGTTCTTTGCTGAGCCTTCAGTATGCTAGTCAGAGTTTTTATCCTGAGTCATTTATAGATCACTGTCAGGGCACACATTCACTAGCTGGATAATTTTATTTTTTCTCTACTTGGGGTTGGACTCAGGGCCACCCACATGCTAGTCAAGCACTCTGCCACTGAGCTATAGCCATTCCTTTTAATTAATGTTTTTATTTCTTAAAAAATATTTGAGGGGGAGAGTGAACATGGGTGTGCCAGGGCCTGTTGCTACTGCAAATGAACTCCAGATGCATGCACCGCTTTGTATATCTGGCTTATGGGACTTGCACCGGGGCTGTCAGGCTTTACAAGTGAATGCCTCTAACTACTGAGCCATCTCTCCAGCCTGTGTTTTTGAGTCAGGGCCTTGCTAAGTTGTCAAGGTCTGCTTTGAATTTACTCTGTATCCCCAAGTGGCCCTTGAACTTGTGATCCTCCTGCCTCAGCCTCCGGAGTAGCTGGGATTATAGGCCTGAGCCACCAGCCTCTGCAGCCAGATACCTGTCAATGTGCTGAAGGCAGGGAGTGCAGCGTCTAGGCTCCAACTGAGGACAAGGGAAATTTTAATATTCATAGTACTCACGAATTCAGTGCTTTGGAAGGCAGCCATCTCACCACTTTCCCACTAATGCCAGTTGTTGCTGTGGAGTTTAGAAAGTGTTCTCCTTCATTCTCTACCTCTCTCCTGCTTGTGGTGATGGAATGGCTTGTCACTCCCGAGACTCCAGCCAGGCTCGTCTGACAACGGACTTCTTGCTGTCTCTACTTTGTCATGCTGTCTCCTTTTAGAAGAAGGTGAAACATCTGATATCCCAGGTGATGCCAGTGGCCAATCACTGTTACGGCCCAGTCCATCACAGACATTGCTGTCGACAAATGAGTAACAGCTACTGCAATTGGTAGAACTTACTCTGTATCAGGCATGTTAGAAACTCAAGTCTTAACTAATATTTAAAAGTAATGAAATTCTCATTAATATTCTGTTGTATACTTACTAAAATTGTATTACCTAGTCAAGCATGTGGTACATATCTGTAATCCTAGCACCGCAGAAGATTATGTGTTTAAGGCCAGCTTGGCGTGTATAGGGAGGCTATCTCAACAAACCACCAATCAACCAACTTCCCACATTGTATAATCCGGGTAACCATTAGTAAAATTGCTTTCCCAATTTACAGCACTAATAAACAGCAGAGCTAGGACTTGCACCCATAAATGTCTGATGTCAAGGCCTGAGCTACAGCCGTGAAGTTACTCACTGATACTCATTCAGATGTTTATTGTTTATCTGCTGATGCCGGGTACTGTTTCAGGCCCTGGGAATATAGTTGTGCTGAGATAGATACTCTTTTGTCCTTAAACAAGTGATAAACAGTGACAAAAATAGGAAGCAAGATATTTTTGGGCATTGAAGAGTGCTTCAAAGGGAACAATGAGGCAGTGCGACAGAGAGAGTCAGAGTGTGTGACTGGGCTGCTGCTCTGGGCGGGTTAGGACCTTCTCTGAGGTTAGGCAGGACTTGAGGATTCCATTCAGAGGGAACAGGTAGAAAAGCTCCTGTCCCAGGGCCTGGCATGGTGTGTTTTGAGAGCAGAAACTATAAGGGGCAGTGGCTGGGAACCATCAGAAAGGCAGAGGGTCTTGTGTAGGCAGCGGGCTTGCTTTGGTCAGCTGTGGCTATGTGAGTGTCACTGTTGCTGGTGGAAAAATGCAGGTGGACCTGTGATGGGACTCGATTCTGAGAAACAAACCCTATCCTACAGGAACAGCCTATGTCTTCAAGACTTTTGGGGCCTTATTCTCCACACCAGCAGGGCGAGTATAACACATGGAGACCTGGCTTGTTTGTGTGCATGAAAGCAGTTTTAGGATCTTAAGTGACATCAAGTGGAAGCTATGGCGACAGAGTAACTTGATTGCTGAAAAGTTGCAGTTTCCTGATGGATAAGGTAGGAAGAGGCCAGTGCCTGCCAAATGGGAGGATGCTCCTGGCCCATACTGGGCTTTGGATGCTGCTGCTACTGCATTCCCTTAGAGTGGTTGAGAAACTAACCCTGCCTTGTCAGGATGCTGCAGACAGAAGTCAAGTCTGGCTGGAGTTGGACTCATTGATCTCTGAGGGCTTCCACCCTGCAGGCCTGGGGGTCTCACTACCTCGGTAGTAGTCCATAGGTAGTAGTCACAGTTCATGGGAGATCCTCAATGTTTCCATCTACCCCTTAGTTTAGGCTAGTGCCCCCCCCCCCCGCCCTGTAACTAGAGATCGCTGAGATACACTGAACTCCTTAGTATTTTTAGTGATGTCTTGTTTAATTGAATGCGCTGCTAGATTTTACAGCTAACCGGCATGTCCATAATCCCACTTCCTAGAGCTGTCTCTTTGTCATCAGCCTGCTGCCCATCTGATGGCTGTGAGCAAGTGGTCCTCTCTTACAGTCTTGCTGTACTTTAGAACGCTTACTTAGTGTTATTAGACAGTTTCTGGAAACCTGCGGAGCCCTTGGAAGGGAAAGTGTGACCTGTCATCTCTGGGTGGGATGAAGGTTCGTGGGAGTTGGCCTTAGGTTCTGATATCAACTGCATAGTCCTGGCTCCTCCACCAGTCCCTTTGGACTTAGAGGGCTCACTCCAATCTCAGATTGTTTGCCTATGTTTTTATCATCGGGAACATGTTTGGACTTTCAGATAGGTTTTAATTTCTCAAAACTTGCAACTAAAGCTTTATGATGTGGTTGTACATTTAAAATACAGAGACCCTAAAGACAGTCTTGTTAGTAGTGTGAAGCTGTCATTTCTGTAAAGGAAATGTGTGGTATTTTTCCCTCTCACTTTCATGACTTAAGTTAAATCACTTGCCCTAAGAACACCCTTAAATATAGGCATGCATAAGCACAGAGACTTACTGTGTTGGCATTATAAACACATCAAGGGCCTATTAATGGCAGTTCCCTGTATTATTTTTCTCTTTGCTGTGACAGAATACCTGGACAAAAGCAACTTGAGGGAGAAATGGTTTATTGGTGGCTCAGGGCTTAAAGGTGTAGCCCATCATGGCGTGAAAGACATGGTGCAAGAGCGTCAGTTGTCTGGTCACCTGTGTCTTCAGTCAGCATAGAGATGGATGAAGGTGCTCTCCTCCTCACCTTCTCCTTTTGCCTCTTTTTACTCAGTCTTGGACCCCAGTGCATGAATGGTGCCACCCATATCCAGGGTAGGTCCTCCCTCCTCAGTCAAACATCCGTGGAAACACTCTCCCAGACATGCTCAGAGTTGTTTCCTAGGCAGTTCCAAATCCAGTCAAGTTAACAATGAAGATTAGCCATCCTGCCACCTTTTGCCTACGTTGTTTATATGTTTTATAAAAGTCCACGAGATGAGCTGCTGGAGTTTCTACCACCATGTCGCTCCTCCACCATGTGGGCCTCTGCTCCCATGCTTTGCCCCGCACGTTATCTCTGCATGGGTTTAGTGGTTGGCATATTGATCAGGTTGAGGGTGCGGGGATGAGAGTTACTGAAGGAGGCAGTTGACAGGATCCTGGCCTCTAGGGAGAAGGGTGAGGAAGTGCCTACTCCGCTCCTCCTGATGGCCTTGGGGAGGTGGCATTTGAGGCTGGCAGCAAGCCCATGGTGGGTGATCTTGGTTTCTGTAATGAGCACAGTTGCTTCTGCAGGAGCAGAACTGGCATCTGGCCAGGCATGACTCAGTTGGCAGGACATCCACACATCAAGCGTGGAAATGTGTCTGGTTGCCCAGTGTTATCTTGTGAGCCCCACAGTGGGATGTAGGGTGGTGTGAGGCTCACAGTTCTGGGAGAGTGCATCCTCCCACCTGTGCACCCTTCTTCTGTTAGGAGGCAGGGCAGCCACAATAGGATATCTGGCCCCAGTTGCAAGTGATGGGGAGTCAACACAGGTTTGTTTACTTATCTGTAGTCCTGTTTAAGGCAGTGCTGCATCCACACACACTGTTTGAATGGATAGAACTGTGGTGGTGTTATACATGCAGATGTTAGAAGAGGCTGTGTTGCTGTCCAGCAGGTCAGAACTGTGCTGCCTGGCTGGCATAGCAGTCAGGGTTCACTGAGAGACGTGGATCAGCAGGAGATCTATACACAGAGACTTGCTGCAAAGGCTGCCTTCTGTGATTGTGGGAGCTTCTAGACAAGCCTCAGGCCCACAGGACAGTGCATCATGTGGGAAATCCAGGTGTGACCACGAGCTGCTGAGCCCAGGTGGAGTTTCTTCTTCAGGGAGGCATCACCTCTGCTCTCCAGGCTTTTCACTTGACAAATAGGGCACATTCAAATCACCTGGGACACTCTTCCTTACTTTAAGTCAGTTGAGTAGGGACCCAATCACATCTACAAAATACCTTTACAACGACACCTCCATTATTGTTTGGCTGATTAACTGGAAACTGTACCCTCATCAATTTGACACACAAAAAAATCATCATGCCTTGCTGGAAAGTTAATCTGAGGAATCGTGTGCATCAGTTGCTATAGTCATTCCACCCCTCCTTCACCAGTCCTCCCTGCTAGGCAGTCCCGCTGATCTCACCTGGCCCCACCCGGAGCCTTACGTTCTGCTGCAGTGGCAACTGGCACACCCTAGTTGTTTGTAGTTGTATATTCTAAGTGTGCTTACATCATCTCTCTTTTTTTTTTTCCTTCGAGGCAGGGTCTCACTTTAGCAGCTGACTTAGCACTCTGTAGCTCCAGGCTGGCCTTAAACTCACAGGGATCCTCCTATTTCCCCTCCCAAGTGCTGGGACTAATGGTGTGCACCACCGCACCCCACTTAACTCATCTTTGTGTATCTAAGACCTCTGCCCATGAATGGGTGGGAAATTCTTCCAGGGACGGTATATTAGTTACTTGTTGCTGTGACCAAATACTTGACAGCAAGCAGATTACGAAAGGAAGGTTTTGTAGTAAAAAGATACTGTGGCTCAAAACATAGTAGGCAGAAGAGTGATGGAGGGGAGCATCTGACGTTCCACTGTGGCCACCACAAATGAGGTGAGCAGCCCTGCCAAGAGCATATGGGGATCCACAAGTACAAATACTGTGCACACACCACACATAACCCACAAGTACAAATACTGTGCGCACACCACACATAACCCACAAGTACAAATACTGTGCACACACCACACATAACCCACAAATACAAAGGCAGGCACACAAGCAAAAAATTTTAGTTTTAATATTTTATTTATTTATTTGAGAGACAGAGAATGGGCATGACGGGGCCTCTAGCCACTGCAAACGAACTCCAGAAGCATGTGCCATCTTGTGCATCTGACCTTATGTGGGTACTGGGGAACCGAACCTGGGTCCTTAGGCTTTGCAGGCAAGCACTTTAACTGCTGAGCCATCTCTCTAGCCCCACAGAAAAAAAATTTAAAAAACAGAAAGGAAAGTTTTTTTTTTTTTTTTTGGTTCGTGGCTTGATGGAATAGTCTACCATGGTGGGGAAAGTGTGGCAGCAGGTGTGTGCGTGGTGGAGGTGCTTGTGGCTGGAACTCCTCGCATCTCAGTGGGACAGGAAGCAGAGACAATATAGAACTTGGGCCAGGCTATAAACCTCAAGGTCTACCCTCTAAGGACCTGTTTTCTTCAGCTGGGCTCCATTTCTTAAAGGCACCACTATCTCCTAAAGCATCACCACTGGAGGGGAACAAGTGGTCATATGTATGGGGAATGTTTTACATTCAAACTGCAGCAGGAGGAATGGTGTCTTCCCTACATTTGTTCCTTGCTGGCGTGTCCATGCCGAGTGGCTTCTCCGTGACAGATACTCATGACCTACTTAACTCCAGCTCCCAGGATAGTCCACATTCTTGCTATATCTCTTCACAGAAGAGAAACAGTTGGTTTCTTTTGTTTGATAATATACGTTTGATGTTAATGATATATTTTTTGTCTGATAATGTTTGTTTGGTGTTGTTTGATACCATCTTTTATTCAACAGAATTAACAAATGCTTCTTATGAACTTGACATTGTTCTAGGGATTGGGGATGTAACCGTGACCATGATAGAAATAATCCTGTTGTGTTTGGAGCATTACAAACTAGCATCCATCTTGGAGGTACTGGTAGAGGGAGGGGAAGGAGACACAATTATATAAATAAAACGAGAAAGGCAATTTCTCATGTTAAATGTTTTGAAGAAAATAAAGCAGTTTACTGCGATTCAGTTTGGTACCTGCTTGAGTTCACATGTCGCCCACTGCATGAAATGGGGCAGATGACTTCACTGCTTTGAGTCTCAGTTGTAACATGAATTGAAAGAACAACAATCCATGAGATATTTGGATTTTGGGCCACCTGTGGTTTGTGAAGGGGTCCCAGGAAGATGGCTTGTCTGGAAACATCATTGGAGATAGTTAGAGCTTCACCTCTCAGAGTATGGCTCAGTCCAGCATCATTGGAGAGCTTGTCAGATATGCAGATTCCTTAGCTCCCTTTCTAGACCCATTGAATCAAATGTGTATTTTACCAGGATCTTCCAAGTGATTTGACTGTGTACCTAGGTGTGAGACACTGCACCCCAAGGCTGAGGCAATTTGGAGGCTGGAAGAATAACTTGGATATGAACCACTGGATTCAGATAGGAAAGTGTGGAGGGGAGAGAATGAAATCTAAAGGCCCTTTTATGCTGACTGAGGTCAGTCTCTGAAGATCTAACTTAGACAACTTGTTCCCAAGATTGACAGTTCATCATATTATAATGGCAAGTACGCTCTTGTCCTTGAGTGCTTGCAGGGTGTCAAGCAAGATGGAAGGTTGTTTGGTCAGGAAAGGAGCTCTAAGTCAGAGTAAGTCTTATAAGAAGAAGGCTTTTCCAGCCTCTCCCTTCAGGAACATCTCCTTTAAGATCTGGCTCAGTCCTCTAGAGGCCCAGCCTCTGGCCTCAGAAGCCTGGGTTGTCTCATACCTGTTCTGTGTTACCTTCTTTAGAAGCTGGGAGATGGCTCACTTGTGTGTGCAGGCCATGGTGTGGCATCTTCCTGCTTGTTGATGCCTGGTGGGAGATCCATTGGTCTCCTTTGCTGAGTCTTCCAGAGCAGGATGTGTTCAGTCCTTGGCTTGGACCCATCCAGGAGATGGAGGCTCTTGAATGTCTCACTCTCCACTCTCCTTCTTCAGGTGCTTCCTTGTCCTACTTGGGGCCCATTATGTTTAGGGTGTCACTTCATTCAGTGCATTTTAAAAATACTTATTTGTTTATTTGAGCAAAGCAGATATATAGATAGAAAGAGAGAGAATGGGTATGCCAGGGCCTCTAGCCATTGCAAATGAGCTCCAGATGCATGCGCCACCATGTGCATCTGGCTTACTTGGGTACAGGGTAATTGAACCTAGGCTCTTAGGCAAGTGCCTTAACCACAAAGCCATTTCTCCAGCCCCCATTCAATGCTTCTTGCTCAGCATTGGTCCACTGTGTGGACTCCTGACTACAGCTAAGAAACATCTCAGATGAGCTGCATGCTTAATATGATAGACTCATAATGCATTACCTTGGAATAAGTCCCAGTTAGGGGCATCTGTGGATGCTGTAAGATTTTCCCCCCTAGTTTCCCAGAGATGCTTTCACAGTAAAATAAAAGAACATGCAGAAGATGGGCACAGTTTCAGTTCAGAGTGGGCGGGTTCTTAGAAGCACCTATGGAGAGAGCTTCCCTTACCTGCCCCGTTCCTCTGAACATCCTCGTCAATGAGTATAGTTTTCTCAGAGATCTTTCTCTTCAATGTTCTTGATTGTTTTTATATTGATTTGTGGTCTTTTGTTGGGGAGGGGAGTGGTAAGTGTGTATTTCATAAGCTTTGGCATAAGATGTAGCCTTTGTTCCATTGTCTGAATCAAGATTCAACTCCATTTCAATTCTTAAGTTACTTGAGCACCCATACAGCTTTTTGTATGTATGTGTGAAACATATACACACACACATTCTCCAGCAGTAGGGTATAAGAAAGGAGTCAAAAGTGCCCCCATGGACAGCATTAATCCATTTTCTAGGGCATAATCTAATAAGCAGAAAATACTGGCTTTAGTTTCCTGAGGACAGGAGCTCATTTCATACATTTTGTTCTGTTTGCATTGGCTACCTCTCAGGAAAATGTAGGTTTCCGTACATTGGTCCTGTCCTTATCAGATTAATGTCGGGCAATTGCAACTGGATTCCTGCATTGGAGTTTACTCAGGGCTGCTTAATGGATTGCAGCCTGTGTCTGACATTGTAGTGCTGACATCTTGCCCGCCTCCTCTTTAAACTGATAAATTTTTGACATTAGTTTTTCTTTCTCTAGATAAGAGGCATGAGTAAGGTACTCTAGCAGTTACCCTGTTCAGAGGAAATGAGAGGGACATAGGAAAACAAAGGAAAAGTAATGTGCCAGAGGGACCCCAAGGGCTTCCAGGGGTCCCAGCTGCCCTCATCTGGGATCATTGGCCTCCCTGTCAGACATACTATTCATCCCGATCCCATGGAGTACGAATATGTGCTTCCTGAAATAAAAAGGGGCTGGTACCCTGCCAGGCTGCACCTAAGTGCCCTTTGGTGCTCCTTTCTGTTGAGATCCCCTCTGGAAGTAGTTGTTAGGGCTGTGTCCTTTCCAGCTCTTCCGGGAAGGCTCTGAGCAGGAAACTTGGTGTGTGTGTTGGGGTGTGTGTGTATGTACGCACCAGTGGCCTTCTGCTGTCTCCTGGGAGCCTCAGAGACCTTTCCTGACTGCTGGTCATCTTATGATGGACAAGGCTTCATATCCGTCCTTTGTCTCCACTTTCTTATAGTTTACCAGCCCATGAACACGTATCATTCCTGTCAGCATCCAGCATATTGCCTTGTCTTCTTTTAGAGTTGTTAGGGGATGCTGAGGGAAAGATTGTGAACTGTTTCATCAATACGAGTTGCTTACCAAGTGCTTTGTCTTCGTGATATTACAGTCATCTCTTCAGTTAAAAACAGAAACATTCTGTCTGCCACAGTTTTCCTTTTGTATAAATCTTTATGTACTTAGTCACAGATTTGGTAAAAATGTCACAGGAGCAAAATCATCACAATGATGTGAGTAACTATACAGAATCAAGTTACTGTTAAAACAGAACATGGGGAAACCACAACTACTCAGCACCTGCACATGCAGTTCCATGCACACACATACACCAAGTGAAAACACAAGTGGTCACTGAAAGATGCTGGGGCTGCTTGATGCATCTCTTTGCTATTGACTCAGAGAAGACATGAGCCACTGTGGCAATTAGTTGTTCCCTTCACACAAAACTGAACAGGCAACAAGAAGGTCAAAAAGGCTTTCAGCTAGTCTCAGGTTTAGATCCATTATTCAGCATCACAACAGGGTAGCAGGAAAAAATGAAATTCAGGCATTTGAACTTCAGGAAAAAGGGAGGAAGGGGCTGGAGAGATGGCTTAGCGGTTAAGCGCTTGCCTGTGAAACCTGAGGACCCCGGTTCGAGGCTTGATTCCCCAAGACCCATGTTAGCCAGATGGACAAGGGGTCGCATGAATCTGGAGTTCGTTTGCAGTGGCTGGAGGCCCTGGCGCGCCCATTCTCTATCTCTCTGTCTGCCTCTTTCTCTCTGTCTGTCACTCTCAAATAAATAAATAAAAATAAACAAAAAAATTTAAAAAAAGGGGAGGAAGGAGGGTTAAAACAGCACTCTTCTCTGCTCTAGTTTTTCAGCACAATTAATCAGTTCTTATAAGCACCCTTACGTACCTCACTGTTGTTTTTAATAGATACGGTAGTCAGATTCTATTTTAAAATCTGCTTGTATTTGCTATACCCCTCATCTGTGGCTGGGACTGTGCATGCATTTGGGGTGGAGATGCAGGTGAGTTGGACATCATCATTGGGAAGGGGACTGAGTTCCTTTGAGTCATGGGCCCTTTGAACATCTAATGGAAGCTTTGGTCTCTCATCTCAGAAAACTACTCCTAAATAGAGAATTTACCGTATCATTTCAGGGGGTCCCAGCACCCTGTGGAAACATTCATGGGGAATTTTAGGACAGCCAGGATAAGAGCATGTGTCTAAGATAATGTGGTAGGCCAAATGACTTGCCATTACCTGCAGGATTTGAGGAGGTAGACATACTAATTTCTGGATGTTTTCTTTCTTTTTTTTTTTTTTTAAAAACAAACTATGGGGACTTTTAAAGTTGGACTGAATGCATTGTATTTTGTTTATTTTTATTTACTTATTTGAGAGTGACAGACAGAGAGAAAGGGGGGGGGGAGGGAGAGAATGAGTGTGCCAGGGCCTCCAGCCACTGTGAACGAACTCCAGATGTGTGCGCCGCCTTGTGCATCTGGCTAACGTGGGTCCTGGGGAATCGAGCCTCAAATCGAGGTCCTTAGGCTTAACAGGCAAATGCTTAATTGCTAAGCTATCTCTCCAGCCTGGATGTTTTCTTTTTTCTTTTTTTGGTTTTTCGAGGTAGGGTCTCACTCTGGCTCAGGCTGACCTGGAATTCATTATGGAGTCTCAGGGTGGCCTTGAACTCTCGGTGGTCCTTCTACCTCTGCCTCCCGAGTGCTGGGATTAAAGGCGTGCGCCACCATGCCCAGCTTTGGATGTTTTCTTTTTAAAGAAAGATATGGAAATGAAAACACTATATTGTCATAACAACTAGAGAGGAAACTGTTCTGGTAGCCCATGAAGTAGCCCAGCCAGAGGTCTGGAGAGTCTGTGCAAGCATCTTGGAAAGCTCATTCCTTCTCCAGTTTGCAAGTGTGGCTGGGAACTCCATGTGTGACAGAGCCAACATGAGACCTGATTAATGGGAAGGATTTACTAGACATAACTATGCAGGCATTGAGCCTGGGCATCTGTGTCTCCCTGAGGACTGTATAGGGGTGTCTCTGCTTTCAGCTTCTGTTTTGGTAAAGCTGAAATCTCTGTTGAGCTTACTCCACATTCTACAGAAGCCAATAAATAAATAAATAAGTAAAACAAAACAAAAAAGCAACAAATGTCAAAATATAAGCAAAGGACTTGTGCTGCTGCTCTTAGTTTAATTGAAAAGTTGTCTCCCTAATTTTTTATTGCATCCCTAGTTTTCTCTTGAATCCCAGAGCTCTCTGCTTCGAGGCCTGGGGAGTCTCTATCTTGTTTTTGTCAGGTTTGAAGGACAGCAAAAGATCCTCTTTTCTGAGAAGGAGATTAGAGAGGCGCTTGGGCCTGCCGGGGATTGTCCTCTGAAGGCTTGAAGCATGAGCATCGTAGCACCTTGCTCACTGTGAAGGAGACATGTTGAAAAGGAGGCAGCAGGAATGCTCAAGGTCAGTGTGTGGCCCAAGTGACACACGAGTCCGTCCTGTGAGCAGTGGGATGTCTTAGTGCTCCTGATGGGAGTGTCAGTTGTTTCAACCTTTAATGGAGGCAGTTTGACTTCATGTGTCTGCATATATGCATATATGTACATACATATGTGCATACCTATGTACATATGTACAGGGACATGAGTCAAGATTCTTCAGCCTTTCAGACCCTTTAATCAAATCATGCTTTCATCTGAGAACCTATTCTAAGGAAATAGCCTAAGTATGGTAAGCACTTTTGTATATTATGTATTTATGTCATCACAGTTTTATGTGTGGTAATGAAAGCAGAAATAGAGCTTACATGTCCCTGACTGAGGACTTACCATCTAGATGGTGGACATCTGTGCTGCATGGAGCTGGTTGACAAGAAACAAGGAAATAAGGAGAGGATGGTTCCAGATTGTCTCCTGTGCCAGTAACATCATCTCCACAGTCACTATGTGTTGTTCTAATGTTATTCCTTTATCTTCCCCACTTTTTTTAAGTTAGTTTTTTTAATTTTTGTAGTCAGTGAATACATTCAAGTTGGTACCATTGTTAGCCTCCTCCCTGTCCTTCCCCCTCCACTGGGATCCTCCTTGTTGGGGTCATGCATTGTGGGGTTAGCCTTTGATTTCAGGTAGGAGGAAATGTCTCTGTGTGTCATGACCCAACGTGTGGCTTTGACATTCTTTCCGCCCCCTCTTCTGCAAATTTCCGTGAGCCATGTTGGGTTCATATTAGGTCTGCTTCCGTGCTGAGATCTTGGGAGCCTCTGTGTCTCTGGTTTGGTAGGGGTTGGTTGTTCTGTGTCGATCTTCTCCTTCACCGTTGTGCTGGTTCCTGGATCACCAAGAGAACAACATTCTTGCATGTTTCCCCAATTATCCTTAGTTTCATCCGGGG
Source organism: Dipus sagitta (assembly GCA_036346955.1). Classification (NCBI taxonomy): domain Eukaryota; kingdom Metazoa; phylum Chordata; class Mammalia; order Rodentia; family Dipodidae; genus Dipus; species Dipus sagitta. The sequence goes on from CM070770.1 coordinate 337,169,080, forward strand.
CCCTTTTGAGGTATGATGGGGTGGCTCTCTCCTTAGTATCTGCATCTATCTGAAAAAGAGAAGCAGATTCTCCAATGGAGAGTAAAGTTAGCACTAAGTAGATGTGTTAACCATTGTTTTTTAGAAATAGTTTAGCGGAGAGCAGGTTCATTTTTGGATATGGTTCTGACTTGTTTCCCAGCTCCAGCCCCACTTTTGAGTCCTTTCCTTGCAGATTCCCAGCAATCTGTTGCTACCCAGTGTTGTTGCCTCTGCTCCCCCACGCTCATCTCTCTTGGATGCAGTTCAGAAAAGAGCCCTGCCCCCTGCGTTCCCCTATGGCGGGCAGGGATGAGGTGTCTCAGGTATAGGAAGACGCCTTCTGTTGACAACAGCACCTTTGCACTTCTTTTTATTAGGAATACTACCTTTGAGAGAGGGAGACAGGTCAGTGCATGGAGTTTCAGGACAGCTTAGCTCAACCTCCTCCCTTTGCAGGTAAGGAGAAGGAGACCAGGTGCCATGCCTCAACTCTTACAGCTGGTGGTGACAGGGATGGCACCCCCATGTGGAGAGGAGTGCAGCGAAGTACCCTTCATTGGTGTGTGAGTGGGAGAGCCTTAGGAGGTGCAGTTGTAAACTGAAGGGATTGTCCAAGGTGCTTACCACTGTGTCTGCTGTATTAAGTGATTGGTAAAGGTTACTATTATAATTAATAGAAATAGCAGTAATAGTGAAATTAGCAATAATTACTTTGTATTATTTTTTACCTTAGAGAAAAAAACTTTCGTGTAGCTGTCTGTCTCTGGAAGTTGCACCTCGCCTCCTGGAGGATGTGGGATAAGTGTTTGGGAATGTCTCCACATGGGGGCATGAGGTAATAATTGAAAGTTGCAGTTGGGACAAATTAAGCCATTCACAAGTTCAGGACATTTGAGGCAAGGGCATCACAATGCAAGTGGACCTCTGTTTTAAGCAACTTAGCATTTAAAAGCTAGAATGTAAAATACTTTGGGTGATCAATATAACTACAAAATGGGTCCCTTTTCTTTACAGAATAATTCCAAAGTTTATTTTCCATTCCATAGTACAGGATAATCCACTGACATACGGTAGTTATCTAAAATAACAATCAGGGGCTGGAGAGATGGCTTAGCGGTTAAGGCACTTGCCTGCGAAGCCTAAGGACTCAGGTTCGATTCTCCAGGTCCCACGAAACCCAGATGCACATGATGGTGCATGAGTCTGGAGTTCGTTTGCAGTGGCTAGAGACCCTGGCGTGCCCATTCTCTGTCTCCCTCCATCTCTCTCTCTCTTTCTGTCTGTCTCAAATAAATAAAAAGATTAAAAAAAATTAAAAAATAATCAGGTAAAGCAAGATATATGTAATCTGTTATTGAGGAAAACGTCCTTCTTGGTATTTTGGGACAGGGTCTTGTATAGCCCACACAGGCTTTGAACTTGTTGCTATGTAGCCAAGGTTATCTTGAACTTGTGATCTACCTCCCAAGTTCTGTAACTGAAAGTGTGCCACCATGTCCAGACTTCTTTATTTATTTGTTTGTTTGCTTACTTATTTACTTTTGAGACCAGGTTTTATTATGTAGCCCTGCTGACCTAGAGTTCATGATCCTGCCTCATGAGTGCTGGAATGACGTGTGTGCCACCACAACTGGAAACATTATCTCCTAGATACTTAATAGGTGTTGAGAGACAGGGCTGTCAAGTATCAGCAGTGTTTAAAAATTCTCACCGTGAAAAGCAGTAGATTTGCTAGGCATAAGTAACAGTTAATTTTCATTGTCAACTTGCCTGGATTTGGAATTATCATGGAAACACATCTCTGGGTATACCTATGAGAGTGTTTTCAAAGAGGTTTGTCTGAAGAGGGAGACCCACCTTGAATGTGGGCAGTATTCATGGGCCGGGATACTGAACTGCAGCAAAAGAAGGAAGTGAGCTGAACGCCAGCCTCCATCTCCTCTGCTCTCTGACCACGGACACGATGTGACCAGCTGTCTCATGTTCCTGCTGCCATCTTCACCATCCTTACTTTGATGGACCAAAATAAACTTTTCCCCCCTTAAGTGGTTTTTGTCATGCATTTTTTCACAGCTACATAAAAAACCAAAAAGCAAACAATAACAAAAAAAACCCTAGCCTAATTCAGCATATGACAAATGGGCCAGTGAAGTAGCTCGGTTTGGTAGAGACACAGGTAAGAATTATTAGTTAGAACTTGATGCGGTGGTTGCACCTGTAATTCTAGCATTCAGAGCGGGAAGATGATGAATTCCAGGTTAACCTAGGAGACCTTGTTTCCAAAACGATTTTATTCCACAAAGGTTGTTAATAAATCTCAAATTGAATTAGTAAGAAAAGAGAAGCTTCCAGAAATTAAGGTCACATTGTATTACGAATGTAGTAAGTCTTTTGCTGATATATTTTAAGGTATTTTTATTATGACAGAATTATAAAGTGTACCAAAATACAGAGACTAACAGAATGACTCAGTCAATACTTATTACCCAGATCCAGTTGTTATGATTTAGCTGTATTTGGTTTATTTTATTCCCTTATTTTGTTAATGTAAATCACAAGATTGTATTATTTTCACTGTGTATCTGAATATCTGTCTGCATAAAAATATAGACACTTACTTATACACCTAAGAACATTAGCAAGAAATCTCCATGCCAAGTCATCAGCTAAATTTCCCCCAGTTGACTTCAAGTGTGTCTGTGGAAGTCAGGATCCAAATGTGGCACCCTGTGGCTGTAGGTTGTCCTGAGTCAGGACTGGTACCCAGAAGCTGGGTTTCCTCAGTCTTCTATTATGTGGACTAGTTCTGCAGGGTCAGTCAGTCAGTCTGTCTGTCTTTTTTAAAAAGATATTTACTTATTTATTTATTAGAGACCCCCCCCCCATACACACAGAGAATGGGCATGCCAAGACCTCTAGCCACTGCAAATGAACTCCAGATGCATGTGCCACCTTGTGCATGTGCCTTACGTGGGAACTGGAGAATTGAACCTGGATGCTTAGGCTTTGCACGCAAGTGCCTTAACTGCTAAGCCTTCTCTCTAGACCTCTTCAGGGTTTCTTTCCATTTCATGTCCTTCACAGTTTTGTTTGTAGATTGTCCTTTATTTGGGATATGCCTTGTATTTTCTCCTTATTAGACTTAGGGTTAGCATGTGAGACTGGAACCCACAGAAAAAAGTGTTGCATATCCTTAGAAGACATGTGACACTAATTTCATTGTCTCACTAGTTTCATTGTTGGTAATGGTGTCCTCCATAGTTTGCTTAAGATATGCCTTCTCTCTCTCTCTGTTTTTCTTTCCCACTTAACAGTGTATCTGGGGAATCATCCAGGCACCGCACGAGGAGCTCTGTCCCTCTTTACAGCTGTATAATGTTCCATACCAGAGCAAGTGGCTTGTTCAACTTGTTCTGGTTGACTAACTTTTGGATCCTTTCCAGTGTCTTATTACTACAAATACTGTCACAACAGAAAAATTTATGTGTTAATCATGTAATAGTGTTACCAGTTTATTTTTAGGATAGATTCCTAGAAGGAGGAATCCTATCTCACAGGTAAATGCATAGGTATCGTTGAACCATCTCTGCAGAGATGGTATCATTTAACATTCCTATGGGCTAAGATTGCTTTTCCATCCTCTGCTTACCAGAATATATCATCAGACTGGAGCTTTCTGCTAATCCAACAGGTGACTTTTGACTTGAGTTTCTCTTATTGATAATGAACATCTTTTCATCTGCTCACAGGCCATTGCATTTGTGTGTCAGTATATTGTTTGTCTGTTAGGAGGTGAAATCTTTTCCCCTCATACTTGAGGAGCATATTGTATATTAGGAGCATGGGCCCTCTGCTGTGTTATGCTGCAACTCTTTTTTTCTGCTCTGTCTCTATGCTGTCCTTCTCCAACCACACACAACTGGATGCTTGAAAATGTTAAATGTTAAAGACTGGTGCAATGAAACTCTGTGCTTACCATCTAGGTTCCCTAATTTTTACTAAGTTTTGTCACACATTCTTCATTTCTTTTAACTCTCTTAAAAAGGCACATTTTTAGTGTTATGTTTTAATATGCTGTAGAGATTATGACACTTCATCGTAACATGCTTAAAACATCATTCCTAAGAATCAGAATAGCCAGGTGTGGTGACACACATTTGGCATCCTAGCAGTTGGAAGGCTAAGGCAGGAGGATTCTGAGTTTCAGGCCAGCCTGTGTTGCACTTTGTTTTAAAAAGATAAGTGTGGGTTAGGGATGTAGCTCAGTTGACAGAGTGCTTTCATAGCATGTGTAAAGCTCTGGGTTTGGTCCTAAGTCAGGTGTGGAGGCACGTGCCTGGTATCCCAGCACTTGGGAGGTAGAGGCAGGAGCATCAGTAGCTCAAGTTTATCTTTTTTAAAAAAATATTTATTTATTTAGTTATAAGAGAGAGAGAGACAGAGAGAGAGAAAGAAAAAGGCAGATAGAGAAGAGAGAATGGGTGTACTAGGGTCTCTAGCAGCCGCAGACCAACTCCAGACACATGCATCACCTTGTGCATCTGGCTTACATGGGTCCTGGGGAATCGAACCTGGGTCCTTTGGCTTTGCAGACAAGCACCTTAATTGCGAAGCCATCTTTCCAGCCCAAGGTTATCTTTGACTATATAGTGAGTTTGGGAGTAGCCTGGAATACATATGACACTTTGAAAAACAAAACAAAAGAAAATATCAAGGGGTTGGAAGATGGTCCAGCTATGAAAGATGCTTACTTGCAAAGCCTGCTGGCTGGGGTTAAATTTCCAAGACATTCATTTAATCTGGACACAAAAAGTGACTCAAGTGTCTGCTATTTATTTGCATCTGCAACAGGCCACTGAGTGCATGTGGACACACATGTGCAAATAAACAAAGAGGGAAAATGAGAATGGATAAACATGTCCATAAATACAATAACATTATCACATCCAAGTAATTTATGATACTTTGTTTTGCTCTTTTATATACTTTGGATAGTTGTGTGCTTTCACAGAATTAAACTTATCTTTTACTTGTAAAGCATAGCAAGGGTTTTCTTACTGGTAGGATATAAAGGCAATTTTCCATGTGTTTATGTAGTATTTGGATAGTTTTCCTTTTTAAAATGGAATTCATATATCTCATGTATTTGATATTTACCTTAATGTACAAATAAGAAGTGCAGATTTAATTTCATATTTTTCCTAAATGGCACTCCAGTTTCCCCAGTACTATTTCTTGTATTACCTTTTCCTTCTGCTTATTGGAAATACTGGCTTGATTAGACACCGCATTTCCATATGAATTTGTGGTTTTAAACTTTGTATTATGTTACATTGTCTGTCTCTGGGGATATACTCAGTTGAATTAAATAGCTATCTCTGTTCTCCTGTGGTTTAGTTCTGAACACAGAGTATTCATTCCTTGTCCATATCTCTAGAAATATCTTCATACCAGAATGAACTATTCAATATTGTACTAAATATTAATAATTTTCTTCATAGTTACTTGTTGCAGTCAGGTTCACATTGCTGCCAGAAAACATTTGACCAAGAGCAGCTTGTGGGGAAAAAAAAAAGGGTTTATTTTGGCTTACAGGCTCGAGGGGAAGCTCCACGATGGCAGGGAAAACAATGGCATGAGCAGAGGGTGGACATCACACCCTGGCAAACATAAGGTGGACAATAGCAACAGGAGAGTGTGCCAAACACTGGCAGGGGAAAACTGGCTATAACACCCATAAGCCCGCCCCTAACAATACACTGCGTCCAGGAGGCATTAGTTCCCAAATCTCCATCAGCTGGGAACCTAGCATTCAGAACACCTAAGTTTATGGGGGACACCTGAATCAAACCACCACATTATTCAGCACCTCTTAATGAAAATGCCTAAAACTTGAGTATTCCAAGCCTCTTTCTTGGCAGTTAGTTTTAAACTTTCCCTGCTCTTCCATTACCTTTTGTATTCTTCCTCCTCTTGTCCTTGTTCACAATTGTATCAGTCACTTTTTCGCTGCTGGGACAAAATACCTGACAAACGTCAGTTTAAGGGAGGAGGGGTTCATTTCAGCTTACAGTTCCAGGGCACAGTCCAACATGGTGGGGAAGGCATGGTGGCACGAACTTGAGGCAGCTGATCACATGAAGTCCAGCGGTGAGGAGGAAGAGCAGTGTGATGAATGCTGCTGCTCAGCCAGCCGTCTCCTTTGTAAAAATTCACGGTGCACCAGGGCCTCATCCATTGCAATCAAACTCCAGACACTTGCGCCACCTAGTGGCCATGTGCAACCTTGTGCTTGCTTCACCTTTGTGCATCTGGCTTACGTGGGATCTGGAGAGTTGAACATGGGTCCTTAGGCTTCGCAGGCAAGCGCCTTAACGCTAATCTCTCCAGCCCTCTCTCTCCTTTTCATATATCCCAGCACTCCAGCCCATGGGATGGTGCCATCCACAGTTAAGGTGGGTCTTCTCACCTCAGTTAACCTAATCAAAACAATCCTCATAGACATGCTCAGAGGTTAACTCAATCTAGATAATCCCTCACCGATTATCCTAGGTACTGTCAAATTGATAATCAATGTAAACCACCCCACGCATATAGATATTTAAATGTCTGCCATGTGCAAGGTAATTTGTTAGCATATGACACACTATCAGTTGTGTAAAGGGGGAAAACTTTTGCTCCATAGTTGGTTCCTGTGTCCTCTCATTGCTTGAAGAGGGTGTTGCTGCAGCTCCAGGGATCAGCCGCCTGACCAAGGCCAGTCTGGGACTTCCCCATCAGCTGATCAGCTTGGTGGCTGTTGAGTCACTCCAGGGTGGGCCTGTGAATCCATCGATTCTTTCTCCTACTCTCAGGAGATTCTCATTTGTCCTTGAGGATTTCTTGATTTTTACCTTTTCTTTATACACAGAGATTTACAAAGGATATGAACGGAATGCATTTTTATAAGCTAATTTTACCAATTTTTGTGTGTTTTTATCTCATGCCTCCTACTCCCTTAAAATTCTTTGGGACCCAGCTAAGCTCTTCTCTCCTGTATTGTCTGCACTTCCTGTGTTCACATCTCCTCTGAGACACCACTGCAGCCCTAACCTGAGTGCTCTAGCCCTGTGTGATCTGCCTTCCTTGGAATGGTCTGTCTTCTCACTTGGCCCATGGTCCCCTGTGCCTTATTTTATAGCTGTTTTCTCTAGGTGACTTCCTCTGAAGTAATAAAGCTGGTCTCTTTGCCATTGAACTTCAGGTTTAATGAATCCCCACTGGTGCCCGCTAGCCCACAGGGCATGCTTCCCATGCTGCTCAGACCAGTCCTGCCTCTTCCACGAGTTTGTAACCACACTTTCCTACATTAAGCATCCCATGTTTTTCCAGCCCAAATCTCCTAAGTTGCTTCAGATCAAATGCTATAGCTCTGATACTATTCTCTAATTCATTAGAAGGTTCTGCCATCCTTTTTGAACCCTTAGTACACTGACACATCTCTATGAGGCTGTGAGCTCCTTGAGGTTGGTGATTCTATTTCATTAAGCTATTCTATCTCTTGATGAATCTGATGTTGGGTCATCACAGACACTTATGTACTGGATAATGAATAAACCCAAATCTTTCCCGCTGAACAGGCATGACTGCAACCACTCAGGACTCCTGGCCTCCTTCCTTTAGACCTGGGCAGTGTTTACAGAGCTTATAACACAGTGGAACAGGGTGTCATGCTGCCAGTATCTGTCATTTGATTTACCATGTCAACTTTTCCTATCTAAATTATATTTCACTTAAAGATAGGGGCCTCTCCAACTCACATAGCAATGAATCTGCTTAGTATACATTGCTTGGGATTAACATTTACTTCGTGGCCTGGTTGAAGAATATAATTCTTTCAGTAGGGGAGATGCTATGATAGGTTGTGTATCTCTTCTTCTTCTTTTTTTTTGTTGTTTTGAGGTAGGGTCTCACTGTAGCTCAGGCTGACTTGGAATTTACTATGGAATCTCAGGGTGGCCTCGAACTCACAGCGATCCTTCTACATCTGCCTCCCGAGTGCTGGGATTAAAGGTGCATGCCACCATGCTTGGCTCTTCTTTCTTTTTTAAAATATTTTTTATTGTTAAACATTTTTGAATTTTTTTTTTCTAGCTCAGACTGACCTGGAATTCACTATGTAGTCTCAGGGTGGCCTTAAACTTGTGATGATCCTCCTACCTCTGCCTCCCAAGTGCTGGGATTAAAGGTGTGTGCCAACACGCCTGGCTCTTTTTTGATTTTTTAAAAAATATTTTATTTATTTGTTAGAGAGAGGGAAAGTGACAAACAAAAAGAGAGAGAGAATGGGTGCACCAGGGCCTTCAGCCACTGCAAATGAACTGCAAATGTATGCACCACCATGTGCATCTGGCTTATGTGGGTACTGGGGAATTGAACCTAGGTTCTTAGGCTTCATAAGCAAGTGCCATCTCTCCAGCCCTTGAAATTTTTTAAATATATTTTTAAAAACCTATGGCTTCTTTTGAGATAAGCTGGCCTCAAACTCCTGATGTTCCTGCTTCAGTCTCTTGAGTTCTGGGACTATAAGCCTGCACCACTAGGTCTGACTTCTCTGGGCCCAATTTAATGCTGCAATATAGAAATAACAGCCGCTACCATCAATGGATCCATTATTCTAAGGACATCACAGCTATTTCTGCAATGTTACAAACAGGCCTTTAAGGAAGTGACATTGTCTCCATTTTGCAGACGAGGAAACAAAGCACAGAAAGGGTTAAGAAATTACATCAGTCTCTTGGCCTATAAGTGATAGAAGCGAGACTATAATCTAGGTTTGTTCAGAAGCAAACATGTGAGATTTGCTTTCCTTTGGTGCTTTGAATCTAGTGGGTTCTTGGTACTTAACTTCTAGAGAGGAGCCTCAGCTTTAGTGGCACAGGGCTTGAGCTCCCAAGAGCTGGAGGAACAGACAAGGACTTGGGGCTGTCTTCGCTGTGGTTTACATGAGGCTAAGACATTGGCCAAGGCAGGAAGGAACCCTCCAAGAAGCTCCCTTTTTCACTTAGCAATAGTTACGCCTTGGATAAACCTCATTGACTACAATACTGACACTGCGCAAAGCTAGAAGCTCCCTTTTTATCAAGCAACACGAGACCTCAGGAGGTAACCTCATGTAGCATCCTCACACCGGACTCTGGGGATAGCTTCCCTAGCAGGTATCCCATTAGTGGTAGTAGAGTAAAAACTGCTCAGTGTATACCATGACTTTGTTTTAATTAAAAAAAATTTTTTTTAGAGAGAGTGAGTGTGTGTGTGTGTGTGTGTGTTTGTGTGTGTGTGTGTGTGAGAGAGAGAGAGAGACAGAATTGGTGCACCAGGGCCTCAGCCACTGCAATCGAACTCCAGATGCTTACCCTACCTAGTGAGCATGTGCGACCTTGTGCTTGCCTCACCTTGGTGCCTCTGGCTTACATGGGATCTGGAGAGTAGAACATGGGTCCTTAGGCTTTGCAGGCAAGTGCCTTAGCCACTAAGCAATCTCTCCAGCTCTACCATGACTTTTGTGGGGTGAATAGATGGTCAGTCATCAGAATCACTTCAGGAATTCACAACAATAATGTCACTTCCCGGGGCTTCTCTCTAGAATTTAAGATTTTCTGGATTGGGTTAAGTGGACTCTTGAGAGTCCAGATATAGCATCATAATTTTACTTCTTTTTATAGAAAAAAGTACATTGAGACTTAGATATGTGGATTAAACTACATATGGGCCGGGGAGATGATTGAGTGGTAAGGGACTTGCTGTATAAGCATGAAGACCTGAGTTCAGAGCCCCAGCACCCACCTAAGCATTCTGGGTGTGGTGGTGCGCACCTGCCATGCCAGCACTGGAGAGGCAGAGACGGCATCCCTGAGGCTCACTGGCTAGCTAGTCTAGCTGAATTGATGAACTCTAGGTTTAGCCGGAGACCTTGTCTCAGTACGTAAGATGGGGAATAACAGGGGAAACACTTAATGTCTACCTCTGGTACACACACACACACACACATGCAAAAAAAAAAAACAAACAAAAAACTAGCAAAGCAAAAATACTTCCCTATTTTCTTACTATTTTTCTGTACCGGGAGGAGTTTCAGGACTTAATTGAACATTTGGATGCCTGATGTGTACTGTTAGGTATCAGGTGTGGGGACTCAAGGTGTCTCTGTAGTCTTGGGGACTCTCAATATAATTGAGAGCAAATATGTAAACACATAATTTCACTAAACTAAAGCTGATTCTCCAGGTTAGGGGAGGAAGTGGGCACAGTAGAGACTAGAGGGTCTTCATTGCTGCTGAGGTAGGTAGCTGTTAGAACTGCGACTTCCTGAGGAGAATAGCTTTTCTATTACGTCGGTAAACAACCTGATCCAGAGTGCAGTGCCCTTGCGGTGACACTTCCCTGGGAGATTGGAAGGTATTCAACGGTGGTTTGATTTATCTCTCGTCCAGGCTCTGCAGCAGCGGCCCTTTTTTTATGGGCCTCTTGGATCATTCTGTGGGCTCTGGTGTTATCCGGTGGCATCTTTTTTTGGATGTGATTAAGATAAACAGAGGAGGAAAATGCTTTTCATCCTTGCACTGCTGGAAATTTTGGCTCGTCACCTGTGAACTAGAGGCCACAGTGTTGCTCACATCCAATGAGAAATCATGCATGGAAACACTTTGAAATTAAACTGCTCAGGGAGGAGTTCTTACATTGACTATTAAGAAATCTAATCCCATAGCAATGACACATATGTGTGTCCCAGACGTGTGGCCCTAACGTGTGTCCCCAGGCCACATAGGAAGATGAGCTGACACATCTGACTATAATGGAGGAGTGTAGCAAGTTTCCGAGTTTAGTTTCTGGGGAGGTGAGGGTCATAGGACAGCTGACTCTGCCAAATGCTGCTTATACTGTACCAAACACAGAGCTGCTTCTTCTCAAAAGAAATGGCAGCCTCAGACTTTGGGGAAGGTGAGGCTTATTGGTGTCAAGCATGTCAGGTACACTTCCCCAGGCAAGGGGGTCTAAAGGGAACTTGGAGGAAGAGAGTTATATCTAGGGGAGGTGAGGGTTGATGGAGGCAGAGGTATATTAGCTCAGAAAACCCAGATTCCTTCCTGGGTGTCAAGTGTGGTGGAACTTAGGGGAATTGCCTTTGGATTAAATTAGCCAGTGAGATGTGATCATGGGAATGGGACATTATTATTTAATATTATCACTTCATACTTATTCAACTGAGCCTTAGCTCATTAAAGCAACATGGAAAGTAGTGGTAGACTTGTTCTGAAGCATTGTCATTGGTATAAAATATTCTCTTTGGTTCAAAGAAGGAATGTAGAGCAGAGCTTGCTAGCCCACATCTGTACCTTGGGTTGTCCTTCAGTCCTTGGAGGCCTGGGGTGGCCTCTTGACTTCAGCCTGTCTTGGTTACCAGTGCTCTCTCTGGGTGCTAGGATGAGACAAGATCTGTTTCTGGAACCACTGCTTCTTCTGGTAATTTCCTGACCTCCTGGAATATGCCCTGGGTCCTTGTTTGCCCTGGCTGTTCTCTTTGCGTTGTGTGTGTCTTGTGACACCTTTTAAAAATGTTTAAATTTTTTTAAAATTTAAAAACCTTTTAAAAAATGTGCATGTGTCTGCGTGTTCATATGCATGTGGGCACATGTGTGTGTGGATGTGCATGCATATGTTTGCATGTGTGTGTGGAGGCCAGAGGTTGACATCCCGTGTCTCTCTCGGCTGTTTTCTTATTATTTATTGAGACAGTGTCTCCCATTGAACCCAGAGCTCACCTATTCAGCTAGACAAACTACCCAGTAAGCCTCTGAGATCCTGCTATCTCAGATTCCCTAGTGCTGGCATTGCAGGAGTGAACCACTGTGCTTGGCATTTTATGTGGGTGTTGGGGATCCAAACTCAGGCCCTCATGCTTGCATAGCAAAGCACCTTACTGACTGAGCCATCTCCCCAGCGCCCTGTGATACTTGCTGGCATTGTACACACTGAAAGTGAATGTGAACAAAGTCCAGCGTAGTAGAAATCGATGGGATATTACACTGCCTGAGATTTCTGGGTCCATGGCTTAAGGTCTCTGAGTTCATTCTATGCAGCAATTGAACTAAAATATTCTCCAGGCGTGTATTATTATCTTATCTATTCTTGACTGGAACGAGTTCTGGTAGCCTTTATATCCCTCTTGGTTACCATTGTGCCTGAATCCAGAGACCATTTATAGTTTTCTCTAGAAGTATATAAATAGGATCATACTATCTTGCTGTTTTATTCTAAAAATATATTTTTATGAACTAGACTTTAGAGAAGAGCTCTCTTCTCCGGTATTAGTATAAACTGTTGATGCTTATTACTCTTCTATCCTTTGTCCATGATAGATTAATCTGTTCAATTTTAGCTTTTGGGTAACTCATACATTGTTAGCATTCTACTGTGGCATTGGGTGGTCTTTAGAATTTTATTGGACTATTTTAGAACACATAACCAAATAAATATATTGGAGTTAGTATTTATTGCCTTAATCTTGTTGTCTTTATTGAGAAGTTGCTAAGTGAATGTTTTTTCCAGCTTTTCCTTAATTGCAGCGTGGTTAATTCCTCTCAGCTGCAGGAAGCCAAGGTATTCATCGTTGTCATTCTTTTTGTGGCTGGTAAAACTACTTGGTATTTGGGCTGGGGAGATGCTCAGAGGGTAAAGTGCTTGATGTGCAAGTGTGAGGACCTGGGTTCAGATCCCTAGCACCCACATGAAATATCAGGCACGGTGGTATGTACCTGTAATGCCTTTGTTAGGGGGTTGGAGACAGGAGGATCCCTGGGACTTGCTGCTTAGCTAGTCTAGCCAAAATGGTGAGCTCTATATTCATTGAGAGACCTGGTTTCAAAACACAAGGAGGAGAGCAGTAGTGAGAGGTACCCAGTATTTCTACACACACAGGCACACACACCTGCCCAAGCATGTGTATCCATACATGTACACACATGCATGCACACCACAAACAAATACACACATGCAAAAAAAAAATACTAACTGGCATTCACTGAGTGGCAGGAACTCAGTAGTATGGAGGAGAACGTAGAATTAGATCAAGTTCATGTTAACTTGAGAAAATAGCTAGGAAGGGAAGAGGGAAGGAGAGAATAAGTTTTCACAAAACCATTTCTTCTAAAAAGGAGAGATGATGAACTTTAGTTCAAAAGGGCACCTTAGGAATTCAATCACACAAGCTGACACACAGATGACATAGTTACCAAGTCAGTATTTATGCCAGATTGCACAAATCTTAGGCATGAGTCATACAAGGTGGTATAGTGGGCAGTTTACCTCAAAGCAAATTCATGGAGGCATACGTTGGGGAGGAGAGGAAGGCAAGTGAGGAAACCATGGGGATGTGTTGGGTGGAAGGTTGAAGGACTCCTGGCACACACTGGATTCTTCTCTCTGAAGGCTATATCCAACCAACTTCCTGGACTTGACTCTCTGACTTTCCCGACCACCCCTCCTCCTGTGTCTGATTTTATCATCCTGGTGTAGGTCCTCCTTTTCTCACTGGTCTCATCTTGTCCCCTCCAGTCCATCATCGATGAAGTGTTCATACCTATCTGATCAAAGTTTATTGCTCAGAACTGGCTGCCCATGCCCTTCCTGCCCTGCCCCCCGCCCCCCCGCTTGTTCTATCTTATGATGAGAGGTGTGGTAGCCAGTAAGCCATGCTGGTCTGGCTTTCATCTCTTTGTACGCAGTGGCCCTTTCCAGAATGGACCCTTGCCCTGGTTCTATCCAGCAGCAAATGTTCAGCCTTCAAGTTCAGAAACCATGTCCTCTCTGAGCACTTCTGACCCGCACACGAGTGAATTAGGTGTTTGTCCATCTGTGCTTCTACTGGACTTTGTAGATATCACCTCATTACAGCAGTGACCCTAGTGTCTTGTCACTGTTGAATGGTGTGTCTGTCTTGTGTATACTGTTAACGTTTAAAAGACCAGCATCATACCCCTCTCTGGAAATTGTTGCTGGCTGTCAGAAGGACTGGGTCATGTCACACTGCCAGCTCCTCAAGGACACTGCATATTGAGAATCTGCAAAGCTTTTCAACTTTTGTGTACTGCAAGAAGAAAAGAGGCTCTTGGAATCATGAGAGGATGAATTTATTTCTCGTTCTGGAAGGTTTCCAGTACTGGAGGACAGGAACAGTTGGTACAAATGTCCTGGATTTCTGGATATGATCTTGATGGGAGACACCTGCTCTATTTTCTTTGGACTCTGAGAAGCAGAAGTCTTCACATCTTCTAAAGAGACAGGCGGGTCTGTGCAAGGAGGTGGCTGACCCAGGTAGATTTTGTAATGAAATTACTGTTACCATCTGGGGATCTGCCTTAAAGCATAAAGATGTCATGGGCACTGTGACCTCTGCAAACTCAGGGAGGGTAACTGAGTTCAAGACCAACCATGGCAGTCAGACCTACTTTAGAGAACACTTAAGTCTTAACCTAAATGAACTTTGTACATGCAGTAGATGATGTTCTATTTGTCTCTGTTACTTAAATTTGTGTAGGAAACAGTATATAAATGGACTCCCTTGGTTTTTGTTTGTCTGTTTTTGAGACAGAATCTCACTGTGTATCCCTGGCTGGTTTTGAGAGATCCTCCCACCTCAGCTTCCCCAGGGCTAGGCTTACAGGCATGCGCCAACATGCTCAGCCAGGTATTTTGTTATTATATGAACCTGCATTGATGGCTTTCCTACCTATTTACTTTTATCTGGCTTCTTGTTGTTTGATAACCAGCAGGTGTCCTACCCGGTGCTAGGCAGGGTACAAACAAAACTGGTAATATACCACTGCTTCTCCACAGAACTTCAGCATCGCAGATCACTGTATCCCAGACAGAAGCTGAGGACCAGCAGCAGAGTTCTGAAATGAGAATGCAAAATTAGACTTTGAGATTTGTGTCTCCTTCTCCCGGTTCTTTGCAAATGTGTTTCCCCTCCTAGCTGCAAAGGTGGGTTAATTGTTCTTCTACAGATAGGACAGGATATCAGCTGTGAGAAGTTCTTCTTGGCCCTCTTGGGCTTCCAAGACTTCCCTTCCAGGTATGCCCTGATAGTTTAGGGAGGAGGTAGGTTTTCAGGCCAAGCGAGGAGGTAGGTTTTCAGGCTAAGCAGAGTTGGGTTGGAGCTGAAGAAATGGTGACCCTTGTGAAAGCATGTACGCTTGCTTGTGGGGATTCTGAGATTCTGGTCAGCGTGGAGCTGAGTCCAGAACTCGGTTTTAGGGTGATAGTGGGAGCTGAGTCCAGAACTCGGTTTTAGGGTGCCAGTGGGAGCTGAGTCCTCCTCCCCTGGCTGCCTCTACTTTGTTGTTGCTGCACGCCCCACCAAGTCACTTAGGAGGCGTAGCATGTTTGCACCCCTGCACCAACTCCTGCAGCAAAGCCACTAATCCATATTTCGATTCTGTCCGTTTCCTCTTGGTCTACTTTAGCCTTTTAACCTCACTGATAAGCACATTCAAATTCTGGACCATTCCTGCCAGCCCCAAAGCTGTTTGTCCTTTTGCGCTTCTGCAACGCTGTTGATTCTCCATTTGCTTGCAGTTTAACTGGACAGGTGTGTGCCTGTGGAAGCTGTTCTGTCTGCTGGTCTAAGTTAATGACACGCATCACCACAGTTTCCAGGTGATATACAGATCCATATGGTGTGTGTGTGTGTGTGTTTCTTTAAAGGCAACATTGGGTCTGAGGATATAGCTCAGTGGATAAAGTGTTTGCCTTGCAAGCATGAGGACCTGAGTTCAATTCCCAGAACCCATGTAAAAATTCTGGGCATGTAATCCTACAGTGTAGTGAACGTGTATATTTGATGAACAGATATGTACAGGTAGCTAGCTGCCTCAAAACTTATCAGCTGAAAGCACCCATAATCTCTTTATTTTCTCATAGTTTCCATGGATCAGGTTTTCAAGAGGAATTTAGCTACTGGCTCTTGCAGGAGGGTGTCAGTTGACCTTTCTGTTGTGTGGTAAGCAGAGTGGTGATGGGATATGTGGTTTTCCTTTGGTTGGGTTTTATAAATGTGGGCCTGGTGGCTCAAGAGGATAAGACTGTGTGGTGGTGGGATGGAGTGCAGTTCTTGGAATTCGTATAAAAATGCATACAGTGATACAAATACATAGTTATTAATAATTGTGTATTACGTATTTGGGTATCATTTTATTTCATTCATTTATCCTTCCACTCAGATCCATCCTGGGCAGTGGGAGAAGCTGGCATGGCTGAATGCCAGTTTTTAGAGGGCATTCCCATGACCCCAGCAAGACAGGCTGAGCATCTCAATGCACTGTCTGTTGTTATAACAAAATATCTGAGGCTGAATAATTTAAACAGGAAAGCAGTTTCCTTGTTAGCCCATGGTTCTAAAAGTTGGGAAGTCCAAGGGTATCTGATGTGGGCTTTCCTGCTGAGTTATAGCCTGGCAGTGGGCATCGTAGGATGAGCCAGAGCTAGCAAATCAGAAGAGTTTTAAAGCTACTGTCATGAGAACCCATCTATGAGTCCATGAATGGGTTAATCTATTCAAGTTACTCAGGGCACAGCCCTAATCATCCAGTCACCTCCATCTACTGCCAGCATGGGACTTCGGAGGTTAAATTTCCAATACCTGAATCCTTGGGAACAAACATTTAAACTGTAGCAGCTGGGATCCTGTCTGCCTAGGGCCATTCTAAAAGCCTAACCTTCCCTTCCCTCTTTCTCCTTCCTTTCCCTCCCTTCCTCTCTCCTCCCCTCCGTCCCAATGGGGAGCATGAAGAGAACCTTTCTCTAAGAGAGGCTTAGTCAGCAAGGCTGCTAGCAGCACCCACGGCGCCCCTGGTGGGCCAGGGCTGTTTCACTCTTGCTAGTGAAACCAACCATTGAGTGTAGAGAGGCGAGAGCACCTTATCTAAGGCAGCTAACCAGAACCAGGGCTTCCCAGGATGGAGGAGCCCTGGCACATGGGGCTTTCAGTGCTGAAACCACAACAGCAGCAGGCAAACTGGGCTGGCTGGCAGTCAGACTGTACCTGAAGGTGCTTCTCGTTGTGGCCCTGCCCCTGGTGCTTTTGCCCCTGCTTCTTGCCACGCAGAGCTTCACAGCTCATGGGCTTTATGCATGTGGCCAAGGGCCCTGCTGGGGGGTGTTGGAACGTTTCTGTTCACTCTGGCAGCTGCCTCTGTGCTCAAAATCTTGGATTTTGGCCTCATTCCCTCCTCATTAATAGTAGTATTCTCCAAACCTCCAAACCAGGGATGAGGTAGTTGAAAGCCACAGGTTCTAACCACACGCAGTGTCATAGTGTTGTGTGGTGCTGGGCTGAATGCCAACCTGGCCTTATGTCTGTCTTCTTGCTCATCTCTGAGTGTGAACTCGACCTAGAGATGAGCTTGGTCTGAGGGACTAGAAGCAGTGAGGCGACCACTGGTGTAGGTACTGAAAGGCGTTCGTGGTTGTTCCGAGGCTCACTTCCAGTGTTTTGTTTGGTTGTATGGCCTATGCGGAGGGGCTGCTGGGAAGTTTCTTGTCAGAAGAGAAAGGGGACGAGGCCAAGGGTGGAAGTGCAAGAATGTCTAACAGGTATGCTTGTTGACTCTGTTGTGTGCAACGTGAATCTTTTACATCTCTCCACAAAAGTCTTTGTTAAAATATTAGTTTCTCCTAAGAATGTAAGAGCCAAAGGAAGGGTAGGACTCCTTACAACGTCCTCCCTCCAGACATAAAATGGCCTGGATACCCATGACCTCATAGTGCCTGACACTATCTACACAAGACCATCATAAGAGGAGGAAAAGATCATGACATCAAAATAAAAGAGAGACTGATTGAGATGGGGAGGGGATATGATGGAGAATGGAATTTCAAAGGGGAAAGTGGGGTGAGGGAGGGTAGTACCATGGGGTATTTTTTATAATCAAGGAAAATATTAATAAAAATTGAGAAAAAATAAAATTAAATAAAATTAAAAAAATATTAGTTTCTCCTTTTAAAACTGTTAGTATCTGAGAGTGGAAGGCAGTCAGTGTACACTGAGGCTGACTTTAAGCCAAGTTTGTTGGAATCTTACTTTTGTTTCCAAGACCATTTTTCTACGTCACCAAGACCTCTGGCTTGTCTGGGATGGCCTCCCTTGCCTTCTCTCAGTTCTTACATTCTTTTAAGGTCTGCTGGTTATTTCCAAGCCAGCTTCTTTGCTAAGGCACAGTGTGGTAATTTATTCTTGTGCATGTATATATAGACATATTAAATATATTAAATATTTTACATAATTTACATATTATATTATTTGTTCTTGCATTATCTTTTTCTCTGTCTTTGGCTAATGCAAAGTGCTCTATGAGTTTTTTTTGTGTGTGTGTTGGGGAGGTTGAGGTAGGGTCTCCCTCTAGCCTAGGCTGACCTGGAATTCACTATGTAGTCTCAGGGTGTCCTTGAACTCATGGAGATCCTCCTATCTCTGCCTCCTGAGTGCTGGGACTAAAGGCATGTACCACCATGCCTAGCCTCTATGGCTTTTTAACAAATATTTTTATTTTATATTATTTACTAGAGAGGGGGCTATGGAGGGAGACTCTGGGTATGTCAGGCCCTCTTACCACTGCATACGAACTCCAGGTGCATGCACCACTTTGTGTATCTGGCTTTAGGTGGGTATTAGTGAATTAAACCTAGGCTGACAGGCTTCCAAGCACTTTAACCACTGACTAATCTGTACTTTTATTTTTTATTTTTATTTATTTATTTGAGACAGGGAAAGAGGCAGAGTGAAAGAGAGAAACAGAGAGAGAGAGAATATGCATGCCAGGGCTTCCAACCACTGCAAACTAACTCCAGATGCATGTGCCACCTTGTGCATCTGGCTTGCGTGGGTCCTGGAGAATAGAACTGAGGTCCTTTCACTTTGCAGGCAAGTGCCTTAACCACTAAGCCATCTCTCCAGCCCTGTGCTTTTATTCTTAAGAAAGAAGTGGAGTTGCAATGTGACACTACATACTTTGTTGACGTGATTAATTCCTGTGCTGATTAGTATTCTGCCACTGTGACATACCTGAGAAAGGGAGGAAAGAACTGTTTAAGTTCATGGTCACTGGGTTCTGTTGTTTCCTGGCCTATGGTGGTCAATGTATCATGAAGGCAGGGCAGGGCAGAGGGCAGCCGATCACTTCATGGCCTCCGGGAAGCAGAGAGGAACATGGGACAAGATATGCCCTTCAAAGGCATGCCCCGCCCCATGACCTGTCCTGCAGCTTGGCCTCATTTTCTAGGTCTCCATCACTTCCCAATAATGACATCAAATTAATCAATTGATGAAGCCAGAGCCCTTTTGAGCCAATGACTTCCAAAAAGCCTATCCACTGGCAACCAAGCCTTTAATGCTTGAGCCTTCGGGGGACATTTCAAATCCAAACTGTCAGGAGTAGCCAGAGCTATGAACAACTCGGCATGTCTGGGCTGCAGCTGTGAGGAGTGCTTTTCAGAGACCTCTACTCAGGAAGCTGGAATTTTGACTTAGCCACAGAAGAGTATATCAGGATAAGTCAGTCCAAAGCAGAACTGAGGTTTATTAGGTAAAGAAAAAAAAAAACCATACAATTTATTGAGAGAAGGTGTGCACTGCAGATTTGAGTATGGATATTAACATATATGCAAATACATGCACATGTGTATGCATGCTTAAGAAAAGAACATAACACTGGCCTTCAAGAGGCAGTTGTTGTTAAGTGTCTTGAAGACATTCTGTCCCAAGGTAAAAATGGTTTGGGATAACTGCTTTTATCTAAAGAATTTTTCTGTAGTGAATGAGGCTATGAGGCGTATTGGATAAGTTTACACATAAGAGAGGAGTGTAGATAAACAAGAGGGCTGGAGAGGTAGCTCTGCCTTTAAGTGTACTTCCTGCATAAACATGAGCTCATGAGGGGGCCTGACAGTGGAGTTCAGTTCTCTAAATCCCATGTAAAACAGATGGGGGTGCCCATGTGTGCCGGTTACCCCAATTGCATAGGGGACCAAGGTCTGAGAATCTTCTCAGCTCCACAGGCTCCAGAATTAGTAAAACTAGACTGGCTCAAAACAAAACCGGGCAGAAGAGTGATGGAAAAGTTCGTCCAAGATTCCACTCAGGCCTTTGCAGGCGAGAGACCCCCACCACACCACATTTTACATACACACCCACACACACACGTATATCCATAAAGGGCAAAGGCATCCTTATTACACATTGGTCAAGTGTATGGTTTTTAAAAAACTATTTAGTAGCCGGGCGTGGTGGTGCATGCCTTTAGACCCAGCACTCAAGAGGCAAAGGTAGGGGGATCGCCATGAGTTTGAGGCCACCCTGAGAGTACATAGTGAATTCCAGGTTAGCCTGGACCAGAGGGAGACCCTACCTCGAAAAAAATAAATAAATAAAAATAAAACCAAACAATTTATTAAGCCAGGCATGGTGGCACACACCTTTAATCCCAGCACTTGGGAGGTAGACGTAGGTATCATCGTGAATTCGAAGCCACCCTGAGACTACATACTGAATTCCAGGTCAGCCTGGACTAGAGAGTAAGACCCTACCTTGAAAAAAAAAAAAAAAACTATTTATTGATTTGTCTGTAAGGAAAGAAAGAGAGGGAGGGGAGAGAGAGACTATGAATGAATGAACGAATGAGTACAGCAAGGCCTCCTGCCACTGCAAATGAGCTCCAGATACATGGGTCACTTTATGCATCTGCCTCTATGTGGGTACTGGGGAATCAAACCCAGGCTATCAGGCTTTGCAAGCAGGTGCCTTTAACCACTGAGCAGCTCAAGGCATGTGTTTTAATTACAAATATGGTTCATAATCTTGTTTGTAAGATTTTTCTTAGAAAAGTAGAGGTTTATAGATGAGAAAGGAGTGTGGTAGGTTAAACGCAAAGGTCACATTGGGCTTTACACACTGTTCACAGCTTTTGTAACGTTCCCATTTGAAGTATCTCCAAAACACAGAGGCTGGGTGCTGTCTCTTGTACAGGCAATTTGGTCAGCTGTGTCACAGTTCTTTTTTGAAAAATTTAAAATTTTTTTGTTTATTTTTCTTTATTTATTTGAGAGAGAAAGAAGGAGAGAGACAGAGAGAGGGAGAGGGGGAGAGAGAGAGAGAATGGATGCACCAGGGCCTCCAGACACTGCAAATGAACTCCAGATGCATGTGCCCCCTTGTGCACCTGGCTTCGTGGGTCCTGGGGAATTGAGCCTCAAACTGGGGTCCTTAGGCTTCACAGGCAAGCGCTTAACCGCTAAGCCATCTCTCCAACCCTGTGTCACAGTTCTTAACTCTCAGTCCATGGGAGACGGAAACCAAATCCTAGGGTGAAGGGGCTGCTTTCCTTTCCTATACTCCCTCGAGTTTCTCTGTCTCTCTGTCCTGCCTCAAAACCATAGCAACTCATGTGGCTGCCATGGAAAGTTCCATTTCACAGATGAGAAACTCAGGCAGGTCCTGACTGTCTCAAGTTCATAGCACAGTTAGGATGTGGTAGAGTTGGAAATGGAACTGCTTGCCTTTTTTTTTTTTTAATGGTTTTTTGAGATAGGGTCTCTCTCTAGCCCAGGTTGACCTGGAATTCACTGTGTAGTCTCAGGCTGGCCTCGAACTCACAGCAGTCCTCCTACTTCTGCCTCCTGAGTGCTGGGATTAAAGACGTGTGCCACCACAGTTTCACTTTGACTGTATAACTAAGTGAATGACCTTGAGCAAAACACTTGATCATTAGATAGCAGAATCCTGCCTTGTAGGAATGAAGCAAGAGGTAGGGCTGAAAGAAATGGGAACTACTGACCTTCCTGCGCCTGAGTTTCTCTCTTGGTCTTTCCATCCTGCTGAAGGAAATCTGTCTCCCCAGTGTGCGTGTGCCCTTCACTCCTGCCTCCTTCACTAGCTGCCCTTGCGTGTCCTTTCCCCTGTCACTGGACTTCTGCAGTTACCCTGTAGCTTCTTACCCACTGCCTCCCTTCCCACATTCTGGAGAGAGGAAATGTTTCTGTGATGTAGTTTCTCAGACTGCTGCCTTTAGGTTACTTGGGTAGTTCTATCTGACAAGCCATTGCAAAAGTATGTACCTTTTTTTTGGTGATGATTGCTGTGTTAGCCAGAATGATTAATTCCTCTGCTATGAGAACGCTTGGGTGGGTCACCTTAGGAAGTTGGGTAAGAGATGGAATCTTTGCAGTGTGGGAGGTGCGGGACGGCCTGACGGCAGGTAAGAGAACTGGATAACATCTTAGGTTCTTGCTTAGGAACAGGAAAAGCTACTGTGTGGCTGTTCGTTCGCATGGTGGGCCAGGCCTGGGACTACATGCTCAGAGTACAGTGGTAGCAGTAGTGATACCTTGGAGCTGCCAGGGCGGTCAGTTCTGGAGAGACACAGTTAATCTAAGAATTCAGCAGCAGCTGATAACTCACAACTCTGTTACGTAGACCCAGATAGAACAGGGAGGACCAGCCTGCACTGGCTGCTGGGAGAGGCTGTGAATGGCAAGCTGTGCATTATCTTCTAGGCTTTTCACAGAGCCTCTGTAAAGAAGATGCTCTTCCCAGGTTACAGAGGCAGTTGAAACTCTGATCCAATTCCAAAGCTTAGGTTTTTCCTGCTACACCTCACTAGAAGTCTTTAATTCCAGCCCTGTAATTCTCTGCAGGAGGTTCACTTGGAATAGATGGGAGCTTGCAGGCTGTAATTTGCAGGCTAAAGTTAACAGGCATCCCTGTCTCCAAGCCTCCTCCATACTGATTTGCTACTCAGTGCCGGAAACCCTGATGACCAGTGAAAAGCCTCTGAAGATATCTGGTGTCTGAGATGCAGTTAGTCTGAGGTGCAGCCTGTGGAGTGAGTTAGGTTTAGCGTGGAATGGAGGAAGGCTGAGGACTCAGGACACAGAGCAGGGAAGCTTGGGTGGGTAGAAAGTCTGCTTGAGGATTGGGGCTCCGGGAGGAGGAGGGCTGGATGCAGGGCTCCTGCGAAGATGAGGGGTGGGACCAAAAGCAAGAGGCAAAACTCACCAGAAGTGAACTTTGTCTGAACTGGTTTTAGCAGCTCATCTGCCTTGGAATCATTTCCCCCTTTCCAAGAAATAAGTATGTCACACTACTGTTTTCTCAACTCTGAGAAAGGAGCTGGTGTCTGCCATATCTGTTCTACACAGCTTAATAAGCAAATAAGTAGGGCATGGTGGCTCATGCCTGTAATCCCAGCATTCGAGGGGCTGAGCCAGGAGGATTGCTGAAAGTTCAAGGCCATCTAGGCTACATAATAAGGTCCTGTCTCAAAAATCAAAATTAATCATTCCATCCATCCATCCACTCACCCACTCACCCAAAGGTATTGTGCAGTAGTTAAGCCTAGAGTGGATTGGCTCCTGGATGCTCAGGGCTTGGGTGGCAGTGGATGGAGTGCAGGGCTGTCTCTAGCCAAGATGCTCTCTTAGACTCATCGGTATTAAAAACAATAATATACAAGCAAGTTGCGAATTACCTGGGCAGAGGACGGCAACATGTGAGTTAGTGATGGCCAAGGAACTTGACTCCAAATAAGCTTTTAAACATTTGTGAAAGGAAGGGATTTAGGGCCATGACCTGTTGGACTCTGCTGTTCTAGAACACACACATACTATTCACAGATGCAATTACACTAAGCCCTTCTGTTGCTTTCAACAATTCTGTGGACGATTCCTTACTTTTAGCAAGACTGTGACTTTCAATGCATGTTCAGCGTATCTCATGCACCTATACATTGTTCTGGGTCAGGAGTGCAACCAGTCACTGAGGAAGTAGGGCAAAGAGCATGGCCTAAATTCAGTCAGCATCTCTCAATGTTCCTTGTCGGTATTGGTCATCTGTGCTGTTCAGGCCAAAGGTAAGCTAAGGCAGAGGAACCTGGTTACATTGCTCCAAGCAGGCGGATTTCATGGTTGTAAGATTAACATCAGAGCAAGTTATAAGGCAGGAACTTAACAGAAAAAGCATCTCAGCAGTGTTCTCAGGCAGGCTTTATGTAGGATCCATAAGAAGTAGTCCCATAGTTTCCCATACTTCATTTCCATACTTAGTTTTCACAGTTCATTCTTGAAGTCCGTTCCCACAGTCATGCTCAGCAGGGCTGGTAGCCCTTGAGGCATGTTTTTGAGAGTAGTGACACCTTGCCCATGATGTTCTTTGAGATCTAGACTTGGGAAGAGTTATAGTGTACATAAGAGAGCCTGTGGGTGCCAAGATGATGAGAAATAGCTTTCCATATTTGAGGAGTGAGAAGACTGAATCTTTATGGCAACACTAGAACTTTCTGACAGTGTTGTTAAGATGTTGATCTCTTCATTGGTGACAGTGTTTAAGCCTAAACTGGAGATACCTTGGTAGGGATTTAGGAGCTTAGCATTTTAGGTAAAATAGGGAAAGGGAGGGACATAGATTCTATCTTCTACTTTTTCTGTTGGGTGCTGGGAATCAAACCCAGGGCCTTGTTCATGCTAGACAAGTGTTTTCTCATTGAGCTACATCTCCAGCCTTTCCTTTATTGTCCTTTTCTTTTTCCCCATTTTCTCCCTTCCCCTTCCCTCCCCTCCCTTCTCTTCCCTCCTCTTCCCTCCCTCCTCTGCCTTCCCCTCTCCTCCCCCCCTTTCCTCTTCCTTTCTTGCTTTTTTTTTAAAAAAATTATTTTACAGTATTTACTTGTGTGTACACACATGCTCGTGTGAGTGCAGACTTGTGTGTGCTGGGTGCACTGTGGCTGGGGGTGGGGTCAGAGGATAACTTTCAGGTTGGTCCTCTCTTGTCCACCTTATCCGAGGAAGGGTTTCTTCCTTTGGATTCTAGCTCTGCTAGTTCTTTGGTACACTCTCCATGAGCTGTGAGTTTCAGGACAATTTTCCTGTGTCTTCTCCCATCTCACTGCCAGTGTCAGTGTGCTGGGATGACAGAAGCTTGCCCCTGTTTTTTTTTTTTTTTTTTTTTGCATAGGGGTTGGGGATTGAACTTGGGTACTCCAGCTTGAACAGTCAGTGTTTTCTCCACTGAGCTATCTCCCCAACCTCATGTTTATTGTTAACTAATTATTATTATTATTATTTTTTGAGCAAGGCCTCACACTGTAGGCCAGGTTTTGCCTGGAGCTCACTATGTAGCCCATGCTGGACTCAAAGTTATGACAACCCCTCTGTCTCAGTCTGGCCTACAGTATATATGAAGCAAGGCCTTGTTATATAGCTGAACCCTGCACCTCCAAAATGTTGGGAGTATAGGTGTGTGTCACCATGCCCAGCATATTTGTTTAAGGTCCATTTTAACCTTTAAATTCTATTTATTTTCCATGTTAAATTCTCACCATAAACTGGTTTGCTTTTTTTCCATTCAAGTCATTGCCTTGAATACTTGGAATTTATAAGTTGGAAAATGCATAGTATGTTTTAAAATCTTTCTCTTGCTGTATGCCTTTAAGAACACATGCCTGCCTTGAAGATTGGTATTGATAAGTAGTAGATCTGGGAATAGAACCAGTTGGGGGAGTGAAGAGATTGCTTAGTGGTTAAGGCACTTGCCTGCAAAGCCTAAGGATCCAGGTTTGATTCCCTAGTATATACATAAACCAGAGGCACAAAGTGGTGCATGTATCTGGAGTTTGTAGTGGCTAGAGGCCTTGGTGTACCTATAATCTCTGTCTGCCTCTTTCTGTCTCATAAATAAATGAATGAATAAAAGATTTTTAGGAGATTTAATTTATTAAAACTCCAACTGTGCTTCAAATTAACAAAGACAGTTAAAGGATTTACTTCAAATCCTCCGTACAGGATGTGCTGACAAGAGGGTGTGCAGACAAAGCGTGGGGGTTCTGTAACAAGCAGTGAAAGCTGTACTTGAGGTCAAGTTCACCGTTCTCTTTTGTGTGTTTGAGACTTCCTGTAAGCAGCAACTCTGAGACAAAGCGTTCAGTGGACGGGTGTGCTATGACTGACATGAGGAGCTTAACTGAGGTTTTCCATCGCGGCACATGAATCTTCAGACGAGAAATCTCATGAGTCTCAAACTAACCAAGTTATGTTGGGTGGAGACAGAGCAATTTGTTCAAGAATTTTGGTACCAGAATCTTGGGTCGAAATCCAGGCTCTGCTATGTGCTGCCTGTACACTTGGGTAATGATGTGCTCTGCTGCGCCTGTGACTAGACAGACAGTAACAATGGTGTCTGTGGGACTATCTGACGGTCTTGTCCCTGTTGCTACCACCGGGTGCTTTTCAAAGCACAAATCCGACCATGTGCTTAACTGAGTAATGTCCTCTGAATGCTTTCAGCATAGAGTTCCAAATCCTTAACGTGATGTCTTAAGTCCTTATGTGATCTGGCTTCTGATTGTCCCTGCAGACTTATTTCGCTTCTTCTATCCTTGACCCTTTAGCCATTGGCTCCAGCCAAATAAGCTGTGAGCAGATCCCTAGCCCTGGGATTTTGTGTGTGTATGTGTGTCTGTGTGTGTGAGTGAGATAGCTCATGCCTTTAAAAAATTTTTTTTTATTGACAATTTCTATACTTACAGACAATAAACCATGGCAATTCCCTCCCTTTCCCCACTTTACCCTTCATAATCCTACTCTTCATCATATCGCCTCCCTCTCTCTATTAGTCTTTCTTTTATTTTGATGTCATTGTCTTTTTTCTCCTCTTATAACGGTCTTGTGAAAGTATTGCTAGGCACTGTGAGGTCATGGATATCGAGGGCCAATTTCTGTCTGGACAGTTGCATTGTAAGGAGTGGTACCCTTCCTTTGGCTCATACATTCTTTCTGCCACCTCTTCCGCAATGGACCCTGAGCCTTGGAGGCTGTGATAGAGATGTTTCAGTGCTGGACACTCCTCTGTCACTTCTTCTCAGCATTATATTGCCTTTTGGATCATCTCAATGGTCACCACCATCTGAAAAGAGAAGCTTCTCTAACCAAAAGTGAGAGTATCATTAGTATATGAACATGAACATTAAGTATAGTGTTCTCAGGGCAGTTTGGTAAGAATTTTTTTTAAAAAGAACCACTTGGGATCACCCAGGGCAGTCCCAGAAAAGGCATGGTGAGTGGAGAGTTTGTTTTGCAAGCTCCATCGGGGTGTAGAAATAATCTTACTCGTGAGCTTCTCTCCTCCTGCTCAGAAAGTAGAAGTGTATGATGGGTCACTTATGCTTTTACAATGTAAAAAAAAAAAAATCAAATTCTTGGGGGAGGAAAATATAACTTCTAGAAAACTAAAATTTAGTGTAGTTATAGCTCATTTTCCACCATGGATTACTTAGTGAACTCATCTAGATGACAGCCTGCAACACAGGACAGCACAGAAGGAGTGAATACTAGAGCAGTCAAAATGGATGGAGGCTCATCGCCTTGACTTGAAAGAGAGCCTCAGAAGCTCATGCAAAGCCTGATTGGTTGCAGTTGTATTTTCTCTTTCTTTTCCTCTTTCTCTTTTCTTTTCTTCCTTCCTTTCTCTTTTTTTTTTTTTTTTTTGAGGTAGGGTCTCACTGTAGCCCAGGTTGGCCTGGAATTCAGTCTGTATTCTCAGGGTGCCCTCAAACTCATGGTGATTCTCCTACCTCCGCCTCTGGAGTACGGGGATTAAAGGCCTGCGCCATCATTCCTGGCTTGCCATTGTGTTTTCTGGTTCACGGTAAACGAAACAGGGAGGGTAGTTTGTGTGTATACATGTGTGTATGTGTTATAGTAGCTTTATGGAGACATAATTCACCTGACATTAAAGTTACCATTTTAATGATAAACAGTTCAAGGGTGGGGAAGATGGCTCAATGAGCAAAGTGCTTATTGTGCAAGCATGAGGCCCTGAGTTCAAATCCCTGGCTCCCATGTAAAATGCTAGTCATAGTGGTGCAGAGGAGGTGGAGGCTGGGTATCCCTAGCTAGCTAGTTTAGCTAAATTAGTGTAGTCTAGGTTCAGTGAGACCCTATCTGAAAGAATAACGTGGAGGGTGACTGAAGAAGACCCCCACTTCTTCACACACCTCTCACAGGTAAAAAAAAAAAAATCGAAAAGAAGTATATACAGTTTAATGGTTTTAGAATTGTCATATAACCATGTAACCGTCACCACTATGTAATTTTAGGACATTTTCATCATCCTCAAAACCTGTACTATTAGCAGTCATGACTGCTCCCCCCCCCCAACTTGTGACAACCAGTAATCTACTTTCTATTTCCATGGATTTGCCTCATCTGGACATTTTTCACTTAAGTGGATCATATAATATGCAGTCTTCACAGTCTTTCATGTAGTGTGTTTGACAGCCAAGCAGCAGGGAACCCAGGCAGAACTGCTCTATGCATATCTATGGGCAGAACCCAGACTGTTCTATGCATATCTTAGACTGGAATTCCAGATCTGCCCCAAGTAACACCTTAGGGATGTGCCCCAGGATCTGCCCACAGTGACATGTCCTCAAGCCAGACAGCTGGTGGTTTAAATTACAAGCTTTAATAAACGCTTGAATCTCTTGGGCACATCCATTCAAACTATCACATTCTGCGCTTGGCCCCCAGTAGATTCATAACCACCTCACATTGTAAATTGTATTCAGTCCACATTCAAAGGTCTCCATAGTCTTTACCAACTTAAGAAATTCCAAAGTCCCAAGTCTCATCTGAGATTTAAGATTGTATCTTATCTGTGAGTCCTATAAAATCAGAGTAGGTTATTTACTTGCAACATATAAAGGCACAGATTAAACATTTCCTACTGCTATAAGATATAAGAGGGAGAGACAGGAACAATGCAAACTCAATAACCTTCAAGCAAACATCAAACATCTGCAGTTCAAGTCCAATATTGTAACCAGTGTCTAACAGTCTTCAGATTTTCCAATTCCACCCCTCTAGCTGGGTTGAATCACCAGGAAAAGCTTCCATCCCAAGCCAGCAGCACTCCATGGTAGCTCTTGCTTAGTCCTGGTATATCTAAACATCCTTGGGTCTCCACTGCAAACCATGGACCATCTTCTAATGGCTCCACTGGCCTCTTTATCAGGTTCATCATGTGGTGCTCATGCCATATCTCAGCAGCAGCTTCTGGAACTCCATGCATGACCCACTCCATGCATATTTTTCATGCTTCTGAAATCAATACCAGATGTGTAGGACACAGCCATCAGAGCCATGTTGTTAATTCAGGGATGAAATAAATCATGACTTTGAAGAGCAGGTTCCTTCCTTTAAGTCAACTGCTTTCTTCCTTTTTTAATATTTCATTTATTTATTTGAGAGGAAAGAGAGAGAGAGAGAGGGAATGGGCATGCCAGGGCCTCTTGCCACTGTAAACACATGTGCCACCTTGCACATCTGGATTTAAGTGGCTACTGGAAAATTGAACCTGGATCCTTTGGCTTTGCCAGCAAGCACCTTAACTGCTAAGCCATCTTTCCAGCCCCAAGTCAACTCCTTTCTAAATAGCTTGCATTTCTGCCATTCAGTCTTTCTTCAGGCATACTTTCCATTGTTTCAATGTAAAGTACTTGGATCATCTTCCTTAAGATTGTTAATGTGTTTGAAAATAGCAGCTTTCAGTAACCTAAAACTCATCTGTGACTATAAGTTTTAAACTTGTTTGAATTTCTCCAATTTTAAATCTTACATTGCTCAGTTCCATATCTGTAGCCAAGCATATCAGTCCATTACAGATTTAACCTTGATCAAACTCTCTGGGCATGGGCAGCAGAACACACCCAGTCCTTATGCCAGTAGCCCAGTTTCAATAAAGTTCTCTGCCGTCTTTCCTTCCCCTTAGAAAGTTCACAAGCAAAACCTCCAAATACAATTCTCTTTGCACTTAGCAATTTTCAAATTCTCACCAGAATAGTGCACAAAACTTGGCTTACCCCTCTGGAAGGCATCTTCAGTTGCAAGTACCAAGTCCATGCCCATTCCTCCAAAACAAAAGTTCCCGAAGACCAAAATCCACAGAGTCAGATTTATCTGTCAGCAGCACCCACTCTCTGGTACCAATTTTCTGTCATAGTCATCTTCATATTGCTGAGATGAACTTCCAAACTAGGCATAGTTTATGGGAGGAAGGGGTTTATTGAAGCTTACAGAGCCAAGGGAAGTTCTATAAAGGTGAAAGGATAAAACCCACCACCAAAAGCAAGAGCAAAAACCATCAGCCAAACAGCAGGGAACCCGGGCAGAACTCAGACTGCTCTCTGCGTACCTTAGGTTGGAATTCCAGATCTGTCCCTAGGGCTGGACCCCAGGATCTACCCAAAGTGCCATCTCCTCCATCCAGATGACTAGAGATCTAAGTTACAAGCTTTATAAACTCTTGAATCTGTTGGGGGACATTCATTCAAACTACCACTGTTGATAAGCCAAATTTTCTTTGCCTGTTTATCAGTTGATAGACATTTGGATTGTCTCTGTTTTAGCTATTATGAAGAATGGAAGTATGAGCATGTGTTTTGGTTTTTGTGTGGCCATACATTATCATTTTTTCTGGATATTTACTTATGAGAGGAGTTGCTAGTTCATGTGTTAACTCTAGGCTTAAATATTTTGAGGACTCCCTACTCAGTTTCCCAAACTAGATGCACTATTTTCTGAAACAATATATAAGGATTCCAATTTCTTCACATTTCTGCCAACTCTTTTTATTATTTATATATTTATGTCTTTTTTAAAAAGCTGGAGTTTATTAATGTAGAGCTAAGCACAGCTATTAAGTACTAGAGAGAATGTAGATTTCACTAAGTCTGTAGAAATTTATTTTTAAAATTTTATTTACTGCTGGTTTTTATACATGTATATATTTTTATCATTATCTCCTCCCATTACCTTCTCTTGATACTCCTCCCCACACTTCCCACTGATCCCGTTCTTTTCCCCAACTAAACCTTCTTCTATTTTGATTTTTGTCTCTCTCTCTCTCTCTCTGTGTGTGTGTGTGTCTGTGTGTGTGTTCTCGTATTATGTGGGTGTTGTCCAGAGTTTAATTAGGGTTGCCTGTATGGAAGTGGTGGAGAATTCTTCACCAGAGTTTGTGGGTTTTGTCTGTGGCTGTATCATTGTAAAAAATGTCCCTATCCCCAGCCACTGCGTATAACTCCTCAGTGTAAGGTGATGGGGGGGAGGTCTCATGCTCCCCTTGATAGTCCAAGGTGGAATGTTGATGGGCCCAGTATTGTGTGGGTCTTATACAGATTACTAAAGTCACCATGAGGTCACAAACCTAATGGCCATGTGATACCTGGAGGACAACACTCCTCCCCATCCTCTGGCTCTTATGTTCTTTCCATCCCCTCTCCTGTATTGTTTCTTGAACCTAGAGGAGATGATATAGAAGTCTCATTTAGAGTCGATCATTCCCGGCTCACGTTATTCTTAGCACTTTGGTGAGTTTTGAGTCTCCTCAGTAGTTACTACCATCCGCAGAGAGAAGCTTCTCTAACCAAAGGCGAGGATAACATTAATCAATGGGAATAGACATACATATTTAAGAGCAATTTAATGGCCACAGAACACATCCATTAAACCATTTAGACAAACAATAATAGCAGCTTCCCTCTTATGACCTTCCCAGACATAGGCTTTTGAATAGGTTTTCAATATCAGACATGAACACCTTCCCATGGAGTTGAGCCTCATATCTAATCAGAAAATAGTTACCCACATCACAATCATGCCACGATTGCAACTGGCTTATTATTATTTTTAATCTCATGACTATTTGAGTGTCTATGCACAGGCATCCTCATCCAGCTCAACGTAAATGCATTGAACCCAGCTTCAGTGGAGCATTGAGTCATGTTTTTCTTGCTTGCTTATTTCCTATTGGGATATCAGGGCGTCAGGAGACCTATGCTTCTTCTGACTCTGCCGCTCATAAGCTGTGTTTCTGTTCTTCCTCTGAGTCTCAATTTTACCTTCTGTGAAAATGAAGGGTTGGGTCAAATACCATATAAAGCCACTTATGCTGTGCCATTGATCTGGCTTCCCTATTGATTTCATAGTGTGCTTTGTTGGTGTTGTGTACCAGACGATGTTTTGTAGGTAATTTAATTGTTGCATGGCGTTTGTCAGTATTTTTCTTCCCCATGCCGTGCACTTTCCCCTCTTCCCTGTTGCTGAGGAAGAATCCCAAGTGAGCAGGCAGCCCTTTGGGTTGGCAGAAAGCGCTGCCTGCCCAGGATGCTGCCCTGGCCCCTGCCCCACACCTGTCTCTGCCACATGAGTCAGAGATGTTAATTGCAGAGCTGAGGTTCCATTCAGGAAGGAATGGCTTTCTCTGCCGTTCTCTTGTCCTCTCTTCTTTGCTATGTCAGACATATCCTCATAGTAGAGTGGAAGCAGACCAGCTCATCTAAGCTTTTATGGGTGGAGACTAAAAGAAGCAGAAGGTAGTCTCCTCATGGGCAAGTCTGATGGTTCTGGCCCATCTCCATCCCTTTTAGAGGATGGCATTAGCATAAAGACAAGCCACCAGTTATTTTGTACCCCATCTCTAGTGCGGAGCAAGAAGGATTGATTGTGTTGTGATCTCTGGTATAGTCATCGGCCCTGCAGAGCTACTGATCACTAGAGATGGTCACATCAAATGGCCTTCAAATAGTACTTCCTTTTTCAGATAGACTGGGGGAAAAAAGAAGAATATATTAAGTGTCTCATTCCTCTTTGACTAGAAATAATTAAAGACATGGTGTGCAGCTGCATTTGAAGCAGTTTGAAAGCTTTTCTGGGGTGTGTGTGTAAGAGAGAGACAGCGAGAGAGAAGGGGGGTGAGCGGGGGCAGGGTTAAATACTCAGTCTTCAGTCTTGACAGTAAGACCTGTGGAAAAGCCTTATCCCTGCCCATCCTCTTCTCCTTTAGCACTTGGAGAGCCCACAGCAGGCTTCAGAAGTGGGTGTGGGGCACTCCAGAGGAAACTCCTTTCCTCCCTTCCCCTCCCCGAAAGCAGTTAGTAGAGGTCATTCCCCGAGTGTGCCCTGGAATCTGGGTTGCTCCTGCCGCTGCTGTTGTTAATGTTGCTTTGGTCCATGCTCAATGAGGCGAGAACTTTTGCCCAGGTCACATTGGTAATCCTGCCCAACAGGACACTGGCTGTGCACACAGCAATTTTGCAGGCAGCGAAGGACTTTTCCTTTGAGCAGGCCTGGAGGAGTGGGAAACTGCCTTGTTTATGTGTCCTTGGGCCAGACACTCGGCTTCTGTGGGCTCTAGTTGCCCTTCACTGCTTCAGCAGATTGTTTTTGTTTTGTTTGGTTTTTGAGACCTGGTCTTACTCTAGCCCAGGCTGGCCTCAATCCTCCCGCCTTAACAAATGTGAGTCACCATGTGGCTCAGTAGATATGCATGTTACTCTTCCAGGCCCTGTCCTAAGAGTTGGGAGTCTGGAATAAGAGGGCAAGGTCTCAGCCCTGTAGGGCTCACACTGTGCTTGGGTGGACAGCAGCCCCGTGAGCACGACAGACCTCACCTTGCAGACTGTGGTAAATGCCAGGAAGGAGATGAACAGAATAATATGAAAGAGTGGCTTTAGATGGGGTCAAAATAGTGAATATTCATTGGCCCCAGAAGGAAACACTGCCATGCTAAATACTTTTCATATGTTCTCCTTGGAACCTTTTCTCAGTAACCTTGGATGTGATTCCTTCAGTTTCTTTTGGACTCAATCCTCTGTCCCTGTGATGTTGCTTATGTGAAGGACATCAGGAGAAGGCAGGGGACTCACTGAGATGGGCATGTCATAGCTGGGGATTTCTAGCCACAAACATACTTTATGCTGTGTGTATTGGAGAGAAGATGGGATAGCAGGAGACTGCGGGGATGTGAGGAGATAGGCCATGTGAAGGTAGAAACCAGATCTGGTTTGGGATCCCCAGGGAGAGAGTTAGAAAGAATACAGGGTGTGGGTTCTAGACAGACATCGAGCCCTCTCTCTGCTTTGTGTCTCTCAGCTACTTTTGGTACCTGATCTACTCTGGAAAGGGAGATAGATGGTTACTCCTGCATCTCAGTGGTGGATGCTATAGGTGGAGATTCTGGAACGGAGCAGTTTCAGAGGGGAGAACAGAGCTGAGTGGACCACAGCTCCGGGGACCATTACGTTAAGCCCATTCTGGAGCTCTGGTCAGTCCAGTGGGGTTTTAACACAACCATGCCCAAGATTCTACAATTCCTTCCTAAGAATGTCTTCTTGTTCCTTAATAGAATTGACTTCTTTGCTCTTAAGTCCTTACTATGCCCCTCTGAGTTCAGCTCTCGAGGCTGTCTGTGAGATTTCCTGCCAGAAGTCTAGCCAACTTGCTACCTCTTCAGATGGTGTTACCAAGCCAGAACCCAAGTCTCTCCTAGAGCCCTTCCTTTCCAGAGTTAGTTACCTGCTAGCCTTGGCCTGGTTTGGGTCTTTTAGAACCTTCAAAGCTATTACTATTTTAATTACTAGACTTTTTTTTTTCAAGGTAGTGTCTTGCTCTAGCCCAGGCTAACCTGAAATTCACTATGTAGTCTCAGGGTGGCCTCAAGCTTACAGCGATCCCCCAACCTTTGCTTCCTGAGTACTGGGATTAAAGGTGTGTGCCGCCACACCTCGTTTAAATAGACTTTTTTTTTTTTTTTTTTTTTTTTTTGATTTTTCGAGGTAGAGTCTCACTCTAGCTCAGGCTGACCTGGAATTCACTCTGTATTCTCAGGGTGGCCTCGAACTCATGGCAATTCTCCTACCTCTGCCTCCCAAGTGCTGGGATTAAAGGCGTGCGCCACCACACCTGGCTTAAATAGACTTTTTAAAAGCAGATTTAAAATATTATTTATTACTTATTTATTTGACAGAGAATTAAGTGTCAGGAATAGTGTCCATGCCCACTTCTGTTGTCTTGCTAACCACTGTACTAACATACAGTCAGCCAGTGTCAGTACTTATTACTAATGGTGTTGCGTTACATTACACGTCACTCTTTGGGCCACATATTCCACGCGTGCACAGTTGTTTTCAGTACCTTGTTCAGAGTTCGTAGTCATCACTTGTGTGACGCTTGTCCAACCTTATCACAAGCAGAATCCTCTGATGTGCTCATCTTTGATTACGCTCTGAATTTTCACCTTGTCTCCAGTGACATCTGACATGAACATTGTAAACAGAGGGCACTTCCCTAGGGAAGTGATGGCAGAAGTCACAGGAGTCCGTGGGCTGAGGTCATGTTACGTTGGTGGATATTTCACGCTGTCTGTCTTTCTGCTCATTGTGCTGTAATTCAGGTAGCAGAGACGCTGCACTCCAGTTCATTGCTGTCGTCCAAGCTTCATCTCCAGCAAATAAGGAGGCAGCAAGGATGAGAATCCTTCACGGGATAGTTGTCACCCAGTCCCGAGGCTGGGGTTGTCCAGAAACACAAAAATGGATTTGAAGTCGTTTGATTAATCTTACATGAAGTTAACCCCTGCTTATTGAGAAAAATGAAGCCACCTGTGAAACAGATACACACATTCTTGTACCTGGATTTACCGTAAAGTTTACGTCTTTTTTTAAATTTCAGTCTCTCTCCTCTCCCTCTCCTCCCCTCCCCTCCCCCCTGTCGTGTTTCTAGAACAGGTTCTCCTTGTACTTTGGCCTGACCTTCAACTCACAGCAATCATGCCTCAACCTCCCGAGTGCGATTCAGTGCTCAGCATTTTATTTTTATTTTTGGGGGTGGGGAAGAGGGAGGGGGCTTTTTCTTTCTAGATATTAATGAAAAAGTTTTAGGCCATGGTATTTTTTTATTATTATGGACATACTCAATATGTAAACAAAACATGTTGGTACCATCCTTACCCTCATCCCTGTACCCCCCCCCCCAAAGGGACCCTCCTCCTTATAGATGCCGGTTATCCCCATGGGGATTGTGGGTTGTGCATTGTGGGGGTGGCCATCAGTTATGATGGGGAAGAGGCAATGTCTCTGTGAGTAATGTCTCAAATTGTGACACTTGCCTGCAAAGCCTAATGACCTGGGTTCAATTCCCTACTGCCCACAAAAATCCAGATATACAAAGTGGAACATGCATTTGGAGTCTGTTTGCAGTGGCTGGAGGCCCTGATGCACCCTTTCTCCCTGTCTCTCTTCTATCTCTCTCTGCTTGCAAATAAATTAATTAAATAAGTAGTGTTGTAGAGAGATATGGGAATCCTCAACACGGGTTCTCACCTTCCTTGGGATTCAACAAAAGAGAGGTGGACATCCCAGCAGAATGAGGGAATAGAGCAGAGATGAGGAATGTTCTGTGCACAGGCAGGCCCAGGCCCACAACTCTAATGTGAGGAGATAAGGTGTGTTTGAAGATCTATTGGAGAGGCCACTGGCTGTGAGATGAAGCTGGACCTGGGAGGCTGTGTCAGCCCTGCTGAGGATTTTTATTGTCATCTTTAGAGCAGATGAAAGCAAGCATGGGAGGTTCTTAAGATGATAAAACAATCTGATTAGCATTTTAAAGAGATTGTTCTGACAGGCCTGTAGAGAACCAAAGAGGCAGTGAAGACCTGTGAGGAGCCATTGGGAGGTTTTTTCTGGGATGGGGCAGTGGAGAAACAGTGCTGGAGGGAAGAGAATTGACAGGTTTTGGCCACTGATGAGCTGGGATGGTTAAGGGAGAAGCCCCTCAAGGATGAGGACTAAGTTTTAGGCTAGAACTACTAGGGCTGTTATCAAGGCGAGAAAGACTAGGAGAAAGATGTGATGTGGGAGTTGGAAGGAAAGGAAGCACATTTTCATTTTGGAAATTGTCCCTCCAATTCCCAGGTATTGGAGCAGCCTCCTCATTGTCCCAGCAGCCCTTGGAACCCAGTATCCTACAGAAGCAGCAGATGGGGGGAAGGCCATTCCTCACAGATAATTGTCCCCCAGGCAGCAGCCTTTGATAGAATGTGGGAACTGGCTTTGTCTGATTCCTGTAGAAAACGACAGCAGCTGCCGCCTCTACTGGTTGTTAGCTTAGCTTGGGGGTGAAGTCCAGGCTTTCTGGTTTAGACTGGGAAGCTGCCACTATAGTTCATTTTACCACAGACACTAGGTGAGGATGACCACTGGAATTACTGATCACAAAGGCCACCTTCAGCAAGCAGGACTGATTTCACACTCACCTTTTGCTCAAGATAGACCTGTAGCTGTGGAGGGGGTAGTGCTCAGGGACCAAGGTGCTCTTTTTATTGTGGTAGAAAGGGGGGGGGGGAGGGAAAGAAGGGGAGGGAGAGAAAGGAAGGAAGGGTTTCACTTATCTCACCTTTACACCAGGGAGTCACGTTCTGACCTTGCCTCGGCCTCCCTGGGGCATTGTGGTTCTCATTTTGATTCATGTAGTCTACGTGAGTGTTTGGCTTTTATCTGGGACATGTAGACTGGAGTTCTACTTTATATGTGTCCTTTTAATCTGTTTGGATGACCCGAAAGTGCAACTTAGTGGAGCTGGGTTAACTCATCCAGGCACTTTTCTGGAAGGTAGATTTTTTTGTTTGTTTGTTTTCTTCACAGGAAGAAAGAAGGAAGGAAGGGAAGGATAGGGTAGCCATGTGGTATGAGTCTGGTGTGTCAGTGGGTGTGCAGTGTGACGTGGTGTGTGATGTTAGAAGCAGGTGAGCATGTTCCGGTGTGAGCGGGGGCTGGTGAAGCGAGGGAGGCCCTTGCAGAGTGAAGAGTCTGGTGTCTGAATGGGACTCCCTCCCAAGAATTCCGCCCCCTCTTCAGGAAACTTGTCAGAAGCTAGAAAGACACCTTCTCTCTATCCTGTCTGTGTTGCTTCTCTTCCCTGCACCCGCATTTCCCTACCACATCCCCATTCTCCATCTAGTAGCACCCCTTCACAAGGAAGGAGAGGTGGGCTTGGGTGGGGCTAGCAAGGGGGTGAGTCTCCTTTGGGTGTCTGGGCTTAGGCTCAGTGGTGGATTTCTGGGCATTAGCTCCTCTTATGGCCTGACAGTGTGGGAGGAACATACTGCTTTTTTTTTTTTTTTTTTTTTGAGGTAGGGTCTCATGCTAGGCCAGGCTGACCTGGAATTCACTGTGTAGTCTCAGGGTGGCCTCGAACTCATGGTGCTCCTCCTACCTCTGCCTCCCGAGTGCTGGGATTAAAGGCATGCACCACCACGCCTGGCCATATTGCCTTTTGGCTCCTTTATGTAGTAGGTGACCTTGCTCAGTCCTGAGGTCCTGGCCCTCACATGTTGGGAAGGGGAACATGAGCCCTGGAAGGTTTGTATTCCTGATTGTTTGGAGCTCAGGGCAGGAGACATGAGCATAAGGACTTGCAGCAGTGTGTGGAAACTGCCTCTGGCCTGGAGGGCTTACGAAGTTGGGCAATCATGAGCCAGGGCCTCACCCTGTTCCTGCCTGTGTGGGTCACGGACACACTGACAGCCTGCAGGGCTCCGACAGAGCTCAGCAGGGAGAATTGCTAACCACAGAGAAGCCTAATCACACTGTTCGGTTTAGGGGCTTTGTTGACTCAGCAAGGTGCAAGGTCCTTCGTCAATAAACTGATGGCTTCTCACGTGAAATATTGGGGAGGTTCCTCCAGGGGCCAGAGGCAGTGTATCTGCAGCTGACCAGCCAGCTCAATGACTGCTCGGAATCTCACTGTTCAGGGTGACAACACAAACTTCTGATCAATACTAGGGAAGATCCGTTTGCAGTGTGTCCCTTGTGAAACTCTGCTCTGGGGCAGGCCTTAGCAACAGATCAGGGTGAAATCTGGCTTTTCCCATAACCGCAGGAAATACCTTTCCTGCACAGATGACTGGCCTGTTCTTATCTTGTGTTGATGCAATCTTTGTGTGCACACAAGCTGTTTGGGGCTAATACTGTGGATACCTCATAGGTTGTTTTATGTGGCTGTTTATAAACAGGAAAAGCAAACCCCAGTGGTCAGTATGTAGTGGTATGTAATGGTATGTAATGGAATGGCTTTTTTTGAGAAACCAGACATCACATACGTTTAGTACATGTTGGATAGTCCTCTTTTTACTTGATCTTCATGAGGGAAGATATCTAAAGATAATCTATGCTTTTGATGTAGCAATTTCAGTCCTAGGAATCCAGTTTAAAGAACTTGGGTGAGCTGAGAGACGTGTATCTGATGTGGTTCAGGGAAACACAGTGACCAGGCAGGGAGTGCCTGTCAGTGGGGAGCCAGGAGTTGCAATGCCACCCACCTGTGGGCACCGGTAGAGAGATGTGCATGTTGTACATAAAGTGGGAAAAATGCAGAATAAATGTAATATGAACCTATTCACATGGAACAAATTACCCTGTCTATGGATATCTATCCATTAGAACACAGAAAGGGAGATAGACCTCAGGCTTTCTTTTTTCATTTTGTA
Source organism: Dipus sagitta (assembly GCA_036346955.1). Classification (NCBI taxonomy): domain Eukaryota; kingdom Metazoa; phylum Chordata; class Mammalia; order Rodentia; family Dipodidae; genus Dipus; species Dipus sagitta. Next base: position 337,208,507 of record CM070770.1, read on the forward strand.
TATGTATTATTTGAGAGGTTCTCAGCAAGAGAGCACTTAAGGGTTGGAGAGATGGCTTAGCGGTTAAGGCATTTGCCTGAAAGCCAAAGGACCCCAGGTTTAATTCCCCAGGACCCACATAAGCCAGATGCACAAGGTGGCACATGCTTCTGGAGTTTGTGTGCAGTGGCTGGAGGTCCTGGTGTGCCCATTTTCTCTCTCTCCCTGTCTCTGTTTGCCTCTTTCCTCCCCCCAGCAAATGAATAAATAAATAAAATTTAAAAAAAAGAAAGCACTTAACATATTAAGTACTAACCTGAATGTAATCTGGCTAAATAACTTTGGAGTATAGTCAGGGCCAGTTGGGTCTGGTACACCTTCTAGTTCCAGTACCCAGGAGACTGAGGCAAGAGAACAGGAGAGTTTGATGCCAGCCTGGGCTACATAGTGAGGCTCTGTCTCAAAAAAATAAATAAATAAAAGTATAATCGGGTTAAAAAGCTTTTTAAATTAAAAAAATGATTATTCTTTCCTCTAGCTAGGTACTTAATCAAATGCATGAGGCCTCAAATATATCTAATGAATATGTGAGTGAAGTTCATTAATCTGAAAAAAAAAAAAAGTCCGCAGGCATGGTTACTCAAGCCTGCAACCATAGCACAGGGGAGGCTGAGGCAGGGCTGCTGTGAGCTTGATGTCATCCTGACCTAAAGAATGAGATCCCGCCGGGCGTGGTGGCGCACGCCTTTAATCCCAGCACTCGGGAGGCAGAGGTAGGAGGATCGCCGTGAGTTCGAGGCCACCCTGAGACTCCATAGTGAATTCCAGGTCAGCCTGGGCTAGAGTGAGACCCTACCTCAAAAAACCAAAAAAAAAAAAAAAAGAATGAGATCCTGCCAAGAAGCCAAATACATATACATTAGATTCCTGTCTTAAATGCACTAATTTTGTCAAGTACTTTTGTATAAGAGATTTTAACTCATCTGACCTTACACATGAGGAAATTGAGCTAAAGGAAAGTTAAGATCCTGGCCATAGAGATAGTGGTAAGAATCTCCACACTGGGTCTTTCTGTCAGAAGCCTGCTTGGTCAAACACGGGGCTCAGCTACATCTCTAATAAGAACAAGATGGGAAAGAAGCAGTAATTTCTAGCTAAATCGCTCCTTTTTGTTAAAAATTAGAAACAGTTCGAAACAGACACCCCTTTGGTTTTTAATTTCCTCATCTGTAAACTGGTGGGCCTCCAAAAATCCTTCACGCCCTAACATTTTGTGACTAGAGACCTTTGACTTCCTCCCCTCAATCTGCATTTGTTTCTTCCCCACAGTATGTAGGAAGCCTGGATGTGCCAAGACCCAACAGCAGGGTGGAGATCGTGGCTGCCATGCGCCGGATCCGGGTGAGTGGCTGGAGGTGGGGGTGTGTTTGGAGCCGGAATTCAAGCCATCTTGCCACTTGCTCTTTCAGACCTGGGGCCAGAATGGGTGGCTGTGTCCTTTGCAAACCCCAGGCCCTGTGGGTTTACATCACCCAGGAGAGTCTTCTGGATTGGGTACTTGGCCTTAATCAAAGGCTAAGGTTGCACTGGATTGTGATGGTTGAGCAGCCGGCCCTCTTCCCTCTCCCGTGGCCTGCAGACCCATGAGGCGCTCGTGACGGTTGACTAGAACAGTGAAGGAGAAGGGTGAAGTATCAGTTCTATTCAAAACTTTTAGGGCAGTGTCTTCGTAAATTATCTGGTACTTGACTCAAATTGTTTTAAGTGTGGTGTGTGCATGGTATGTATACACAAGCACATGCAGATGTGCACGCTCTGTGCACACATGTAGAGTCCAGAGGAGAACCTTGGGTGTCCTCCTCCGTGAGTCTTCCGTGTTGTTCCCTTGAGGGAGTCTCTCACAGAACCTGGAGCTGCCATTTCCTTTCTCTGTTTCTCCCAGTCAGACTGGCTGACCAGTGAGTCTCCACCTTCCACAGCATGGGGTTACAGGTGCTCCTGCCACTCTGGCTTTTTACATGGGTGCTGGGGATTAGACCCAGGCCCTCATGCTTGTACCCACTGGGCCACCTCCCTAACCCTCCAAGCTCCTTGCAAAGGCAATTTATTGTGATACAGAATAGAAGATTTGCTTGAAGTTTTAGGACTAAATGTGACATTACAACAGAAATTCTTTGGTTGGATGCTTGAGGCTGTGGAATTGGGTTTTCTTCTGTCTTTTGATTCTCATACACTGAGCAGGGATTGGACTGGAAGTTGGCTGCCTGCTGACCCTATGAAGAGACTCAGGTCTGGAGCAGAAGAAATTTCCTTAGACTTGTGCATTTCAAAGGTCGGCTTGGGATTGCTCAGGTGGAGTGTAGTTGTTTTCCAGAGGGAATCAGGGATGGTATGGCTGGATTGGCCACCTCTGGCATAGCCTGGTTTGCTTGGTGTTCTCTAGAATGATCTTTCCATCTAAATGGAAAACACATAACGGATGTGGGGAACTTCATTTTACTTTGTGTGGTTTTGCTTTCATCCACTTCTTTTTCTGATAGGCAGAGAGCTCAATCAGTGACAGCCGTGTTGGGAAGAAAAAAAAATGTGCTGCGCTTGGTTTTCTGAGGGTCTCATTAGCCTCATAACCTGTTCAGGGGCTCGGTGCTTCCAGCCTTTCAGCCTTTTTAAAAATTAAGTTGAATTCATTAAGCCTACAAGGAAATACACTACATGGTAACTGCTTTTCATGGACTTGGTAATAAGTGACTTCTAAGCTCTTTCATGTGAGCGATTCCATTAGTGTCCCAGCAAACTGTGAAGTGGGGGATCATGTTACCTCATTTTCTAGATTAAACTGAAGTGCAGAGACATTGAGAGAGGAGTCATGGAGGCCCAGAAAGGGTCACACATGTGACCTGAGTGCATTTTGTTGCTCATTCTCATGGAAGCATACACGTTTGACCACCCTCTTGGGTGTAGGCTTGAGGAGCAATCTGTTTAGGTCTCTTTTCTTTTTCATTGCTTTCCAACACAGACAGCACTGGAGTGTTAAACTTGTGAGGACAGGCCACTGCTATGATAGAGACGGGACCTGAAGCTGCCCTGTCACTGGAGTGCCACCAGAGAAAGTTCTCCCCGGCCCCCATGTTTGACCCAGCAACAGGGAATACGTTGCTGTTAATATCATGGTCATTATGAAAGCAATCTCTCTCTCTATGACTTGTGGATACTAACAGTAATAGCTCCGTAGGTGTCAGGTGCTTACTTAAGTGTTTCTATATTGAAAGAATGTTTTAATTCTATTGACAGCTACAATAGGTGAGGAAACTATCACTGTTTTTGAGGCCGGGTTTCATTCTAGGCCAGGCCAATCTGGAGTTCCCAAAGATCTTCCTACCTCAGTCTTCCGAGTGCTGGGATTACAGGTGTGGGCCACCATTACTGCATTTTGTACACGAGACTTCTCTTTTGAGACTGTTAGGTTAAATTAATAATTCAGGTCAGGCTGCTGTTCCCACAGAGGCGGGGTTCCCACTCTGGCTGTGCTGCCCCCTGCGCCCTGCAGAAGGGGGTTTGTGATGCTGACTGTGAGTCTTGACCTCTCCGCCCCCAGTGGGCAAGCAGAGAATGAGGCCATGTGGCTTCCCAGTAAGGAAGCTGATAGCCAGAAACACAACTTTGTCGAATGAGCAGAGGTAGGAAAATGTCACCTGGAAGCAGGGACAGATGAGGCATGGCATGGGGCTGACCAGTCACGGGATCTGCAGGCATCTGGGGCTGGAATGTCGCCATCTCCTCTTCCTTCGTCACCTGCCTGCCCTTGCCGCCTGTGTTTCTCTTCCTGCAATCCCCTCTGCGGGAGCTGCTTCCAGCACTTAATGAGCAGCTCATTAAGTTAGAGGGAGAAATTAATTGGTCAGAAAGTTGTTTGGTCTGGCCATCCAGTCGCTTGTGTAGCCCGACCACCATCAACAGCTAGTGCTTTGATTGTGTGTCGTACCCAAAGCCCACAATTCACTGCTAAGTCCAGGCTGCTAGTTCCTTTCTCTTTGCCTTTCAAAAGCTGTTTGGGCTGTAATTACAGCTGTCAAGAACTAGGGCATGGGAGTTCTGTGTAAAGGACTATAACTGACATTGTTCTTTTATGTTGAGTGATGCCAGGCAAATGCTGGGCAGGACACTGTGGGATTTAGTTGCTGGGTGCTCTTGTGTGCTCGTGAGCCACAGGCCCCAGAGCCTGGCCAGAGCGGTGGTAGCGTCGAGGGCAGCAGTTGGTGAGGACCACAGAAACATACAAATGATGTGTGTGCCTTGCCACCCTCCATTTTATTTTATTATTTTACATTGAGTAGTTTTTGTAGTGTGCATGCATGTTTATATGTGGACACACATGCGTGTAGGCCAGAAGACAACCTTGGGTATTGCTCGTTGGGCTCCATCTGTCTCTTTGAGACAGTGTGTCTCATTGGCTTGGAGCTCACCAATTAGGCTGGCCCGTGAGCTCCAGAAATCCTCCTGTCTCTGCCTCCCCAGTGCTGGGACTATAGAAGCACACCACCACACTCAGTATTTTACATGGCTACTGGGGATTGAACTCAGGACCTCATACTTACAAGGCATTGTGCTCCCTCCCCAGCCCTTACTGAGTCGCCATCTCACTGTGTAACCAGGCTGGAATTGAATTTGAGATCTTGCCTCTGGCTCCCAGGTGTGTCATTGTGCCCTGTATTGCCAAGCTGTGTGGGTTGGAGCTAATCTTCCTTGGAGTGCTGTGCTGTGGCAGCCCTCCTGTTTCCCAGGGGAAGCACTTGAGGTGAAGGGCTGTGCTTTAGGGTGTCTCCATTTCTCCCAGGAGCTGGGGTTCCAGCAGATGGGTGCATAATTGCTCTTCCACAGCCCATAGCCCACACCCCAGCTAAATACACGTGGGCAATTGATTGACACTCTACCTTTTCACTTCTCATTAGTTATCTCATCTTGTTTTTTTTGAATTTATGATATTAGTCTTGAATATCTTTTTCTTTGTACCTTTTAAAGGTTTTTGTTGTTTTATTTATTTATTTGAGAGCAACAGAGAGAGAAAGAGGCAGAGAGGAGAGAGAGAGAGAGAGAGAAAATGGGCGCACCAGGGCCCCCAGCCACTGCAAGTGAACTCCAGACACGTGTGCCCCCTTGTGCATCTGGCTAACGTGGGTCCTATCTTGTGAGAGACAGGAAGGGCCTGTAGGGGTGTTGAGAAATGAGTCAGTGATCATAGATGCTCTCACCAGATGGCTTCTGAGATGATGCTGTCACAACTCAGGGAGGTCTTGTTACTCCTGGAGGAAGGGACCACATGAGATGACAGCTGTCTTTGAACCTCTTCTGCCTAACAAGTGTCCAACCAGCCCGTGTCCTTGGTTCCCAGATATCAGCGCCAGTTCATGTCCCATGGCTTCTTAGCCTTCTCTGTGTAGTCAAGAGGGCTCTCAACAAGGAGTAATTACAGTTGGGCGTGAGTCTTCTCCTTGACTTAATGGGTGACCTTGGCAAGGCATCCAGCTGCCTTTAATCTCATTTTCCTCATTTATAAAACAGCATGATGCTTCTTGTCCTGTCTCTCTGGTGCTGTTGCTGATTCTGGGGTAATGTATGAAAAAATGCTTTATTAACCGTAAAGGGCGATTTATATTCATTGCTACCATTTTTATACTTTCCTTTGGGTTTCAAAGCACTTCAGAAATGCAGATAATACCCTAAAAGACATTGAACTGCCTCATCTAGCTCCTCGTAATAGCCAGCCTCTTCTTTCAGGTTTCAGTGCAAACACTCCTTCCTCAGAGAGGGCTGTCCTGAATAGATCATCTTGTCTTCGTATGTTCCTGCCACAACACATCCCTTCCTTGGCCACATGGGAGTGAGTATATATAGTGTTCAGCACATGGCCCTCATTTGCCTATTGGCTCCTCTGACTTTGGACTGAGCACACTCTTGGCCACACTACAAATGGCTTACAGACCAATCCAATATGGAATCAAAGTTTCCTTCTTAACTATGCCTTTCTCTAGTGCAGTAGCTCAGGAGGGGTGTTGGTAAGTGGTCTTGAACAAAATGGCTTAGTGACCAAAAACTGGTCATTTCCCTTGACAACTTTTCCAGAAATTTTCTCAAGGAGAACAAAAAGATGGAAAAACATAAAAGGTCCCAGATGTCCTCTGTAGCAGACAGCTTCAGGCTTGCTGAGATGAACTTCCACACCAGGCACAGTTATACAGGAAGGGATATCTATTGAAGCTTACAGATCCATAATGGCAGAAGAAGCTGGCCCTGCTTTCACAGGTCCCAAAAAAGACAACCACATGCCAGAAGCCACACCACACAGCACACTTTAGGAACTCCAGGTGGAACTAGGCACTTTGTAGATCTTTAGGTTGGAATTTCAAACCCACTACCACACCGTAAGATCCGCCCAATGCCACCTCCTCCAGCCAGGTGGTTGCAGATCCAAGCTACAACCTAATAAGACACTGAATATATTGGGGGCCGTCTGTTCAAACTACCATACCCTCTTAGGAGCACACGAAGGAAGATGCACTTGGGGGCATATCAGAGCCTGATGGTTTTGCGGATGCAGTGACTGGAGTTGTGTGGCCTCACATTGCTTCTGTATGGGCAGCCTGCCTCTGCACGTGGCTCTTCGTTCCTTCAGCGATGTGCTTCCTCTGGGGTTGTGTGTCTGGTCACTCCATCTCGTTTGTAACTTTCTCCCTGAGTGGCTTGCCTCACTCAGCACTTCCCTCCTTTGTCATGAAGTGATCTCCATTTTATCATAAGTTCAGAGTTGGCAAGTCTGCCTCTGAACAGCCAAGCTTGTTGCAAACCTCTTGTTTGTGTTAACTTGTTCTCATTACTTTACTGTTCCGGTGTAACCAGTCACTATACACTTGATGGCTTATGATACTTCAGACTTCCTATCTTAGGATGCTGGAGGCCGAAAGTCTGAACTGGCGAGATGTCAGGGTACTGGCAAGGCTCCTTTCTGCTGGAGGGCCTAGGGGAACAGTGTGGTTTCTGCTTTTCCAGCTTCAGAGTTCTCGGTGCGTACCTCATCTCTGTCCGGTTTTGAAGACAGCAGTCATTAAATTTCCTTCTCCGACTCTCTTGCCTTGCACTGGCATGGACCCATGTGATTGGCTCTCCCTTCTCCCCAAGAATCCTGGACAATTTCCCTTCCAAGCACCTTTATTTTATCACTCCTGCAAAGTTGTTTCTGTCATGTAATGTGGCATAGGGCTGGGGAAGTAGGTCCAGGATTTCCTTGGAGATTATGATCTTGCGTAACACAGCAGGTTAGAGCCTCAGGCTCCCGTGGGGATGAAATGATCCTACCCCTCCTGAGGTTTTCTAGTGTGGGATCAGGTAGGAGGAAATTCATATCTTGTTCCTTCTGCTGGTGAGCTGGTGGCTATGGACAAGATTCTTAACCCATCAGTCTTTGTTTAATCATCAGCAAGACCCCTGGGATGGTCCTTTGGTTACTTCTGTACGGTGGTTATTCTTCAGTATTGTTTTATTTGTTGGCACCTATGCTAGCTATCCTGGTGGTTTGTATTCTGCACATCACTGCTGAGTTACATACAGAGTTCAAATAGATTTCTGGGGCTAGGGTTGCAGCTCAGCTGGTAGAGTGCTTGCCTAGCATGCACAAGTCCTTTGATCCCCAGCATGCATAAATTGGGCATGTTGGAGCAGTCTTGTAATCTCATCACCCCAAAGGTGAAAATAGGAGGATGAAGATTCCAGTTTCACCCTCCTCACCTACATAGAGAGTTCCAGGTCAGCCTGAGATTCAGGAGACCCTGTGTCAAAAAATAACTTGGGTAATCACTGCATATTCTTGTTAAGAGCAGTGATATCATTTCATTGAAGTCTTTTCTAACTTTTATCTGAACTTGTTACATAATTTGTGTTTAATTTATAAATCTGTATAAGGCCTATATGTATGAATAGTTTATTTCTAGACGTATGTTTTATGTATCTAAATAATGTTATAATTTACCAACACCTTATTTTGGGTAATAGCCTTATTGAGATATACTTTACCTATCATAAAATTTAAGCATTTTAGTATGTGATTCAGTGGGCTTTGGCATACACTCATATATAGTGTTGTGTGGCTATCATTGTAGAACATATTTTTATCCCCAAAGGAAACTCTGTGCCTCAATTACTTTCTAAAATTTTTGCAGTGTTGGGGATCACACCCAGGGCCTTGTACATAATAGGCCAGTGCTGTGCTGTTGGGCTTTGTACTCCAGCCAGTCCTGTACTATTTATCTGTTATCTCATCTGCCCGAACCCTCAACCCCAGATACCTGTCTACAAATCTGCTTCCCGCCTGTTTGGATTTGCATATTTTGGATCTTTAGTATTAATGGCCCATCATAGCATGTGGTTTCTCTTAGCTGGCATGATGTTTTTGGAGTTCACTGGTGCTTGTGTTTGTATTTGTGCTAGCATCAGTACTTCATGATATTCTGGGGCTGGGTGTACTATCATCAGCCATTCAAACATTGGAGTTTGCCTTTATAAAAACTATTATTATTTTCTGGGCGTGGTGGCGCACACCTTTAATCCCAGCACTTGTGAGGCAGAGGTAGAAGGATCACTGTGAGTTCGAGGCTACCCTGAGACTACATAGAGAATTCCAGGTCAGCTTGAGCTAAAGTGAGACCCTACCTCGAAAAACCAAACAAACAAACAAACAAACAAACAAACTATTATTATTTTAATTTTTTTTTTTTGAGGTAGGGTCTCATTCTAGCCCAGGTTGACTTTGAACTCACAGTGATCCTCCTACCTCTGCCTCCCAAGTACTGGAGTTAAAGGCATGTGCTACCATGCCCAGCAAAAATTATTTTTAAATATTTATTTATTTGCAAGCAGACACACACACACAGAATATGAATATGAATATGCATGAGAATGGTCATGCCAGGGCCTTTTGTCACTGCAGACAAACTCCAGATGTATGCATCACTTTGTACATCTGGCTTTATGTGGGTATTGGGGAATCAAACCCAGGCTGGAAAGCTTTGAAAGCAAGTACCTTTAACCACTGAACCATCTTGCCAGCTCCCCTTTTTTCTTTAAAAGACTTTATTAAACTTTAGAAAAATACTTGATGTAGATTGATGAGTGTGTATGTGTGTGTGTCTGTCTGGTGGGGAGGTGTTATAGATGTCTTTGTAGCCAAAGGACACAAATCACCATTCCCCCAGGGAGACAGGGGCAGGTGCTCTCATCTTATTACCACTGCTGCTCTGATAGCAGTCCCTGAGTTTTTTCTTACTCATTAAAAAATGTATCGACTTCCTTCTTTGAGTCAATATTGTTTTAGGTACTGGAAATATATAAGTCTAAATAACAAAGCCCCTGTCTGGATGAAGCTTTTGTTCTGATGGCTGAGAAAAGAGAGAGGGAGAGACCATAAATATTTTATAGTATCATATGTAAATTCTATGCAGATGGTGAAGCAGGGCACAGGACAGTCAGTGCCAAGAGGTGGGGGTAAGGGCTATTTTGCATAGACTTTTGGGGAAGGCCTTAGGTTATGGTGACACTTGAGATTTGGACATGTGAATGAACAGAGGGAGTGTACCATGTGGGTGTATGCAAGAAAAGTGTCTAAGATAAAAGGAACAGTAAGTATAAAGACCCTGGGGCAAGAAGCCCCAGGCTCGAGGACTAGTCTGAAGGCTAATGTAAATGGAGGTGTGTGAACCTGAGGCAGGATAGCAGGTTATCTGTCAGAATTTATTCCCATGAAAAACACCTCAAGAGGGTCTGGCTCACTAAGAGTCCCCTTACTATCTCTCCACATGTGAGCAAATTGAGCTCTTCCCTACATTTGAATCAGACTGGAAGTCACTCTGTGTGGGGGGAGTTAGGTTCTGTTCCTGAGGTGAGTGATTAAGGAATGACTTTAAATCTGAGACAGAGATGTGTCCTAAGACCCTAGAGTTATTATCTATCAAAGCCCAACACATGCTTGCTTTTAAATAAGATGCCTTGGTTTATTACAACAATCTGTATTTAAGAATAAGCAACAGTGTTCTTGGAAGTATTTGAATATTGTCCTGCTCAGCCTAGGTTTTTGTATTAACCAGTTTAATACTGTTTTGTTTTGTTTTCAGGTAGGTCCTTACTGTGTTGCCGGCTGGTATTGAACTTGCAGGCCCAAGTGATCATCCTACTGTCTCGTAGCTGGGGCTATGGGTGCATACCACCAACCCAGCTGGTGGGTGTTTTTTGAAAGTCTGCAGTAGGAAGAATATACTGAAAGCCAGTTCATTGGTGCTGTACTAAACAGCCTCTGGGGACCTTTTGTTCATGTTCCTAACAGTGGCGATGGGTGGCACTGAACATTTCTCCCTTATTTTGTTGACTTTTGTGGTTTTAAATATGTTTATAAATAAATATGTTTTTCTGTTTTAATCATTTGTGTCTGACCCAGTGGGATTAAATACAGCACAATACTTTGTACCCCTTGTTGCTGTCTGCACCCCAACCCTCTGCTCATTGAACTCTATTCTCATTAAACAATAACTTCTTGCCCCAGCCCTGGACTTTGTTCTATGACAAAAGGTCTCTGGGGTTTACCTCTTCTAGAAACTGCGTTCATGTGAGATCTTACAAAGTTCTTGGCCTCCTATGCTGTCTATTTCTCTAAGTGTAACATTACATTTTCAGGGTCCATCTGTGTAATGGTATGCATTATCATTTCACTCCTTGTATGGCTGAAGAGGGCTTTTTCTGTGGCTTAAAGGATGTTTCTGCATGTGTTATGACTGTGTGGTTTGTGTATGCATATTTGTGTGTATGTGTAGGTACACGTGTGTCTGAACATATGTATGGAGGCCAGAAATGGATGTTGGGTGGTGTTTGTCCTCAGTTGTTCTCCATTGTATTTTTTTTTTTTTTGGAGGTAGGGTCTCACTGTAGCCCAGGCTGACCTGCAATTCACTATGTAGTCTCAGGGTGGTCTTGAACTCACGGTGATCCTCCTGCCTTTGTTTCCTGAGTGCTGGGATTAAAGGTGTGTGCTACCACCCCTGGCTTCATTGTATTTTTTGAGACAGGGTCTCTCACTGGACCTGGAGCTCACAGATTCCGCTTGTCTAGCTGGCCAGTGAACCCCAGGGATCAAGGTATTATAGGCATGTGCCACCGTGCTTTTATGTGGGTGTCACATACGTGCTGGGGATCTGCACACAGACCCTCACCTCATGCTTGTGTGGCAAGCACTTTGCTAACGAGCCATTTCCCTAGTCCTATCCTGTGACTTTAAAAAAAAATTAATTTATTTGTATTTGAGAGAAAGGGAGAAAGAAGCAGATAGGGAGAATGGGTGTTCCAGGGCCTTCAGCCGCTACAAATGTACTCTAGACACATGCACCACCCTGTGCATCTGGCTTATGTGGGTCCTGGGGAATTGAACCTGGGTCCTTTGGCTTCACAGGCATCACCTTAGTTGCTAAGCCATCTCTCCAGCCCCTCTGTGACATTTTTTGAAACAGGACCTGATAAACCAAGCTGGTCCACTGTGACTTTTTGCATTTAGCATTTGACGTAAGTTTTGATATGCAGCCAGCTTCCTCCTGGGAACAAACACAGCATATGTAGGACGAGGATGTGACACCATAGAATGAAACGTCTTCGGCACCACACAGTGAAGACTCAGCTTCTAAGAGGGCAAAGTTACTTTTCATTTCTTCTTTACTTCCCTCTCCAATCCTCCTTTCTTCCTCCTCCTCTTCCTTCCTTCCTCTCTCTCTGACAGAGTCTCATGTAGCAAGGCTGGCTTCATATTCAGTGTGTAGCTGAGAATGACCTTGAACTTCTTATTTTCTTGCCTCCTGAGATTTCAAGCATGTGTCACACCCCTCATCAGCATGGCGTTGGGGATTGAACCCAGGGCTTTGTACACGTTAGGCAAGCACTCTGCCAACTGAGCTACATCCCTGGCTCCCTGCTGAGAGCTACCCATTTGTTACATTCCTATGCTTCATAGCTGCTTAAATGAATTTTCATATCTGCTGTGATTGGGTCTTAGTCTCTAACAATCTGGTAAAGGGTGGATATTATTGCTGTTTTACAAAGATGGTCATAGAACTGAACTGACTTGCTCAAATTCATTACTGTTGTCCCTGTCTGGCAGGCTGTCAGACTAAACTATTGTCTCTATCAAGCTGGCTGAGTCTCGATTGCATTGTGCCACATCACCATGCCAGTCTGCATGCCAAGTATGCAAGTTGATCCTCACAACAGCTCCGTGTGGTATAGGCAAATCCACTACTCCATTTTATAGATGAGCAAGCTAAGGCACAAAGAGGTTAAACGGCTTACTTTAGCTCACAGAGCCAGTGAGTGGGGAGTGTAGAATTCACTGCAGAGCCTAAACATGGCAGCTCTATGGTTGAAGCTCTGTGGTGAAGACTACAGTGTGGTGTGGAGAATCCTACAAGAGCATGCCCACTGCCCTCACTTTTCCAGTGTGTGGCTGGACAGCATCATCTGTGACCCCATTGTACCTGTCTTCTGTCTGGGAGCGCTGCCAGACAGTACATAGCACTAGATGTAAATCAGGCCATTATTTGATTTTTATAAACTTCCTTTTTAGAGCTTGAGACTGAGATATCCTGTGTGACACCCCCATTTGGAAAACCCTGAGGCACCTTAAAGTCAGTCTGTCAAAAATTGGATGCACAAGCTGGGAGTGGTGGTGCACGCCTCTAATCCCAGCACTGGGAAGGCAGAGGTAGGAGGATCACCAGCCTGGGACGACAGAGCGAGTTCCAAGTCAGCCTGGGCTTGAGTGAGACCCTACCTTGAAGAAAAAAAAAAGGCTGCATCACTTCCTCAGTCTCTCCTCTTTGCTTTGAATCCTCTCCCAGTACTTTGTTCTTATGCCAACTTATGTCATTGAAAGTCATTTTACCTACCTATTGTGGTGTGAATGTAATATGTCCCCCATGGGTTCCTGTGTTTAAACACTGTCCCCAGCTGTGGCGGTGCTGTTTGGGAAGACAGTGGGATCTTTACGAGGCAGAGCCTTGCTGGAGGACGTGGGTTACTAGCGGGCAAGCCTTGCGGGTTTTCTAGCCTGGTCCTGCTTCCTTGCTGCTTCCTGACTGTGGATATGTTGTGACTAGCTGCCTTCTATTCCTGTTGTCATGACTTTGCTGCTGTGATGGAAGTATCCCCTCCAACTGTGAGCCAAAATAAACCTCCTTCCTTAAGCTGCTTCTTGTCAGGTCATAGCGGTGAGTAAAGTAACGAATGAATACACCACGCAAGGATGTAAGCTTGAAACCTCAGGGTCACCTTAGAGTCCTGTCACTGGTCCCTCCATGAGTCACCCTTACCGATTTGTCTTCTAAATACTTCTCAAAGGTGCTTCCTATCCCTACAGGCAGGGGCCCTCTTATTTCATAAGAGCTGCAGTGGCCCTCCAGTTGCCTCTCATCCATCCTCTACCTTGAGGCCAGGTTCATCCATGGAAAGGTAGTCTTGTAGACACGTACTGCTGATGCCTCCCCACCCCCAGACAGGAGTCTAAGCTGAGCAAGGTGCTTGGACCCCTGCCCAGCACCTCGGGTCCCAGGAATGGTCAGCCTTTTCTTCGTGCCCTGTTTGGGCCCACCTCTATCCCTGCTCTTCCTTTGTCTGCCTGGGAGGCAACACTCTTGTCTGGGTGGCTGAAGCCTGTCTCCTCAGCTCAACTTCCTGTCCCAGCTCAACTTCCTGTCCTCCATGAGCCAGTGCTGGTGTTCACTTTTTTCTAGAAGCTTACCGTGGCTATCTGCAAAGTAGCTTGCCCTTTTTTTTATATGACCATCTTACTGTGGAGGCTTCTTTTGTCTCTGCACTTAGCACAGTGTATCTTTTTTTTCCATGAAGTTAAAAAAGGCCCCTTTCATCCTGAAAGCCAAGGGGTGAATTATTCAGTGGGTAATTCTTTTGTAATGCAAGAAAAATGTCATCCCTGTGCGAACTAAATGCAGGAATGGTATCAGGTCCTTAGCCCTGACTTGGTTCATACCAGATGCCCAGTGAGTGTCTGCATTTTCTCTCTATACCCTTGCCTCTGTTGCTGGAGAGAAACTTCCTCAGCTATCCTGGACATGGTTGAAAGACTTTCTTCTGAAAGGTTAAGTGAGAGATTTCACAGTGGCCCTTGTTAACTGACAGGCTTCTGTAAATTGCATCTGTTGATAGGTAGTGGCTGGACCCTGAAAGCAGCCATGCTTGTAGCACGAGCCCCTTGGTCAGCCCCCGCCCCCTCCGGGCTGGGCAGGAGGAATGCCCTTGTCTGGGGGAGCTTCTCTGGTTGTCTGTGGTGCCCCAGCAGACCTAGACCAAAAGCCTGCAGAGCAGAGAGACCTGCCAACTCCATGTGTCCCACTCAGCACCCAGCCCCTTGGCATTTAAGCAGTGTTGGCAATAAGGCGCAGCTGCTGTCCCTGGGCTCTGGGCTACACGAAGCTTCCCATTGCCCAGGAGAGGCATTTTAACTGCAGGATGGTTGGTGGTAGGAATGACAAGTGGCTTCTCCACACTGTTGCAGTCAGGTTCACATTGCTGGTAGAAATCACCCAACCAAGAGCAGCTTGTGGGGAAAAGAGCTTTATTTTGGCTTACAGGCTCAAGGGGAAGCTCCACGATGGCAGGGGAAAACGATGGCATGAGCAGAGGGTGGACATCAACCCCCTGGCCCACATAAGGTGGACAACAGGAACAGGACAGTGTGACCAAACACTGGCAAGGGGACACTGGCTATAACACCCATAAGTCTGCCCCCAACAATACAATCCCTCTAGGATGCATTGATTCCCAAATCTCCATCAGCTGGGAACCTAGCATTCAGAATTCCTAAGTTTATGGGGGACACCTGAATCAAACCACTACACACACAATTCTCAACCCTGCTGTGTATAGCAAGAGTCACCCTCAGTGTGACCTTAGCAGTGTGCCTGGTCTCCTTAACCACTCACCTGCCTTGGTTGAATTCACCATCTCGTTGCCACAGGACTGGGTAAATAGGTGGAGCCCACAGCTGCCTTTGGCCCACTGGCAACAATCATACCAAGATCTTGGCATCCATTCTCGGAGCTCTCTTAGCTGCCTGACAACTCTCCCTCCCCCTGGATGGTGGGGAGAGCTAGGCTGTGGGCCAGTGAGTACCTAGCTTGGGTTTTGGCTTGCTGGAGACATGGGTCCAGAGTGAGCAACTATCTCACCTGCCCTTGGCTGCCAGGTGGCTGTGGGATGAGACGGTCCCATGTGCCCCATTTCTCCTTCCCTTATTAAGGCAGGTTGGCCTGCCCCAGGTGTCCCACCCCTGACCCTGGAACCTCCTCCCTCCCTCTCTCCTTCCTAAGTCTCAGCATCCCTCTGGGAAAAGGGGCCTCAGTAGCGACACGGACTACTACTATTGTGTCCTTGTCACAGTAACCATCCTCGGGTGCTTATGGAGCCAAGTGGGTTTTCATTTACTCTGGCCTAGGAGGAGCTGGGAAGAAAGGTGGTTTGAATAGTTGCTAAGTTTTAAAATTTGGCTTAATAACGCCTAATGCTGTCATAGACAATGCTTAATCATTGGCATTGTCGTCGTCGTTTTGAAGAAGGGTCTTGCTATATCCCAGTCAGAATTTTAGAGGTATGAACCTGAAAGCCATTTTACAGAAAAACCAGGAAAGAATGGGACTGGGTTTTCTTTCTTTTCTTTTCTATTTATTCAGTCATTCAGAGAGAGAGAGAGGGGTCTCACTCTAGCCCAGGCTGGCTTGTAACTCATTATGTAGCTCAAGCCAGCCTCAAGCTCACAGCCATTCTCCTGTTTCGGTCTCTCACCTACCAGGATGACAGATGTGAGATGCCCTGTCCTTCTTGGCTTTATTTCTCTGAGGTGACACTGCTTAGCTGCACCAGAATTGAAGTGACCAGCGCAGAAATACTAATGGTAGACGGTGTGGTGGTTTACATCTGTCACCCCAGCACTTCAGAGGCTGACGTAGGAGGATTGGCATGAGTTTGAGGTCAGCCTAGGTTACAGAGTGAGTTCCATATCAAGCCTGGGGACTGAGATATAGCAAGGCTATGCCTCAAAAAAAAAAAAAAATCTCCATAATGAAGCACATCTCTGACAATGTCAGGTGTTATGTGATAGGTGTTGTTCTGTGAATTTTTCCTGTGGTAACTCACCAAATCCAGTTAGTTATTATTTCATGAAGACGTGGTTCACCAACTTGCCCAAGACCACCCTGTCATTAGCCATCCAAGATTTAGGCCTTAAAACCTGGGCTCCCAACCACTGTGCTGTCTTTCTAAGGCAGGTACACTTGCTATTCCACACCCCCTTTGGGATTCTCTGCTAGCTGAACAGTGGTGTTCCCCACTAGGTGCGTCCTCACCTCTCGCTCTGGACTGCACCGCACAGAGTCAACAGTCGTCTACATCCTGTCGAAACTGGTCCCAGCTTCTGGCTGAGCCAGCCTGCTCAGGTATGAACTTCCACACCAACCTGTTCCTCTTGGGGCCTCAGCCAAGCTTGGCAACATCATGTGATACAGGTGTGGAGACAACTGATCAACAGGTCAGACAGTTAGACACGCATGTGGGAGTGGTGAGGGAGCTGGCATCCTTCAGAGGCTCAGGCCAGGGCTGGCATGCCTCCTTTCCTAGGCATACACTCTCTCTCCTCTCTTTCCCCTCTTTTACTTCTGTCCTCTTGACAAACGAAGATGTGCTGAGCATGGTGGTGCACACCTGTTATCCCAGCATTCAGGAGGTGCTTAAGGCCAGCCTGGGCTACATAGCAAGACCCTGTCTCACAAAGAAAGAAAGGGCTGGGGAGAGATCTCAGTCATAAAGTGTGTGCTTTGCAAACATGAGCCCCAGAGTCAGATCTCCAGAACCCACATAAAAGAGCAAGGTAAGTGATGCCCCTTTGTAATCCCCGATGGGGAGGCGGAGACAGGTGGATCCCTGGGCTTGGCTGGCCAGCCAGTCTGGTCTACTTAGCAAGCCTAGGCCAGAGACCCTGTTAGCAAAGATACTGCTGACACTTCAGAGGAATGACACCTGAGGTTGTTCTCTGGCCTCCATATTTATACGTACCTGTGTGTGCACACATGCACACACATTCAATAAAAAAAGGAAGAAAAACTAAGATGAGGCCCTGGTAAAGACAATGCAGAGAGGAGAGGCACTGAGCCTCCAGAGTTTTACCTTCTTTTCCCTGCTGAGCGGGAGGCCTCGTGCTGAGGCAGGGAGGGTCGCAGTGACGTCAGGCCTGGATGGTGTGAGCCTTCACCTCTCCTGCTTTGCTCTGGCTGGGGCAGTCTTATAAGTCTTATAAGCTTTGATCTTGAAAGACAAAAGTCTGACTCCCTTAGCTGGGGTTTCTGAGTGTTGGGATTCTAACTGCCTACAGAGGGTTCACAGGCTGCTTCCTGATGAGGGTCCTTCATGGATGGGCTTGGACGGGATCAACCTTTCCTTGCCAAGCAAGTCTCCTTCATCAGGAGCGTTTGACGAGTCCCCGCTGAACCTGCCTTCCCTGGACTGAGCCCAGCCTCCCCCAGGTTTCTCATTTCTAGCAATCCTTTCTCCAGACCTGATTAGATGTCTTTGTTGGCTTGCACATCTGGTCTTCATTTAGCAGGGATGACACTTAATTTAAGTAAGAGTTTGGCTGCTTTTAAACTAAACAATGCACCCTGCTGAGGGGAGGATGGGGAGCCAGTAGCTGGATTGTTTATTGAAATAGATCATATTGATTTATGATTTTCACCTAAGAAATTCACTCCAGACACCTTGACATTTAATTGTGTGGCTGGGCAGTCAGACGGCTCCTTAAAGGGTCCAGTACCCATCTCAGAGAGAGGACTCTTCACAGTGTACGTGTAGGGCCACTCTGTAAGGAAGGGCATGCCTCAGTGCCCTCACAGAGGGCAGACATGGATGAGCAAGATGGGCCCCCTCCTATCTACTACACCACTTTGAATCTTTAAAAAGATTTTTATTTATTGATTTATTTGCAGGCAGAGAGAGAGACAGAATGGATGTGCCAGAGCCTTCAGCCACTGCAAATGAATTCTAGATGCGTGTGCCACTTTGTGCATCTGGCTGTATATGGGTACTGGGAAATCGAACCCAGGTCATTAGGTTTTGCAGGCGGGCACCTTCATGGCTGAGCCATCCCTCCAGCCCTACTACACCACTTTGGGCAACCTACTAAGGTGTCAGGTCTGTCATGTCGGTGCTCAAAACCCTTCAGTGACTCCCCTTTGCTTGTGAATGTACCGTATTGTCCTCAGTGGTGGCTTCTCTGTACCTGTCCAAACTCACGTTGCATTATTGCCATACACGTACTCAGTGTTCTGGCAAGACTGAATTTCTTACCAGTCTTTCAGTGTTTTGGGGTAACTTTCTGTCTTATGCTATCACCTCTCTCTGGAATTTTCTCCCCCTGTTTCCCTGCCTCCTAGTCTACCTTCTTAAATGTCCGTTTCAAACCTTTACTATCGTCTTTTCAGCAATAGCATACCCCCTCAAGTTATTTTCCTCACCATTTTCCTCTGCAGATATTTTAGTCTGTTTTGTATCATCATGTGTAATTGTTGTTTACTCTTCCATGGAGCTGAGAGCAGTGATTCTGTGGGTCACGTGTGTGTCCTGCAGCGCATAGTTTAGACCCTGGGGCAAGTAAATAGTTAAGGTTTCTTAGGTACTCTCAGTACCTCCCACATGCACATCTTGGCTAGTCCTCATTAAAACTCTTGAAGGGCCGGGCGTGGTGGCACACGCCTTTAATCCCAGGACTTGGGAGGCAGAGGTAGGAGGATTGCTGTGAGTTCGAGGCCACCCTGAGAATACAGAGTTAATTCCAGGTCAGCCTGAGCTAGAGTGAGACCCTACCTTGAGAAAAAAAAAAACAACAACACATACACACACAAAACAAACAAGCAAACAAAAAAACTCTTGAAGGGAGGAACTAGTTGACTGATGGGTAGTATTTTGCTGATAAGGAAGGTAACTGGGACATAAAGCCAAATAGTTTGCTGATGTCCACACATGAAGCATGTGGCCTTGGACTCTCAACCATCAGCTTTGTGGTAGGTACATAACAGGCAAATGTTTATCATGAAACGACGTGCTCAAGTCAAGAGATGAAGGTGGGCAGGGCTAGATTCGTGTTTGAACAAGGAAAGGGATGGGAACCAGGAAAACCGGAGTGCAGAGAGGATAGGAAGACAGCTGAGAAACCTGGAATAGAGGTAGGCTGCTAAGAAGGTGGAGTTAACCCTATGGGTAGAGAGGAGAGGAGGAAGTTCTGGGCTCAGATTTTGGAGTGAAATGGGTGTGTCTTGGGAGTTGAGGTATCAGCATGTTGGAGGGAATGCTAGAACTGTCAGGGCTATGCCTGGTGCATTAGCCCAAGTGGTCTAGAGCAGGGAGGATGCAGACATCAAGCTGACCAAGGCCTCTTACTGCTGCCGTAGTGTAGATGATCATAACTGGGTCCAAGTCATTTCCATTGCAAGCCAGCACCCTTCAGGTACAATCATGATGAAGTAGAGGGTTTCAGTGGAATATCAGAAGATGGACCTTACGTTGAAAATGTTTGTTTATATTTATTTGCATCTGTCTATGTGTGGGTACTGGGGAATCAAACTTGGGTCATTAGGCTTTGCAGGCAAATGCCTTAGCTGCTGAGCTATCTCTCCAGCCACCCCCCCTTTTTGAGCCCAGGCTGATCGGTTATGCCAGAGTTCGTGCCTGGTGTTGCACATTCCTTGGGTTCAGATGACAAGTGTCCGTCCTTGGAGGATGAGTCAGAGGGCTTTCCCTACCAGGCAAGTCCTCTGTGCACAATCTCGTCTTCCTTGCACTGTTCCCTAAGCCCTGGCAATCTCGGATCTTTCTGCTGCCTGCATGATCTGTCAACCGTTGGAAGCATCCAGAAGGTAGTCTTTTCAGACTGGCTTCTTTCACTTAGTAATATGTGTTAAGGTTCCCCCTCAGCTCTCATGGCTTCCTAACTCATTTTCTTGGAGTGATGATTACTGTTCCATGTTTTTGTTTATTTTTATTTATTTATTTGAGAGCAACAGACAGAGAAAGAGGGAGGGAGGGAGGGGGGGAATGAGAATGGGCACACCAGGGCCTCCAGCCACTGCAAACGAACTCCAGATACGTGCGCCCCCTTGTGCATCTGGCTAATGTGGGTCCTGGGGAATTGAGCCTCGAACAGGGATCCTTAGGCTTTGCAGGCAAACGCTTAACTGCTAAGCCATCTCTCCAGCCCTGTTCCATTGTTTGATGTACCAGTTTGTTTATCCATTCACCTGCTGAAGGACATGCTGGTTTCTTCCAAGGTTTGCCAATTATGCATAAAGCTGCTATAAACATCTGTGTGCAGGTTTCTGTGTGGGCAAAATTTTCATTTCATTTGAGTAAATACTGAGGAATATGATCTTGTGGTAGGAATGTATTTTGTTTTATTTGTTTTTTAAGTGCTTACTTTAGTGGTGTTGAAACCAAGGCATAGAGAAGCTGAGTAACGTGATCTGTACCATAGTGCTCTGCACCATAGTCTGTTTGTTGTTGCTGCTGATAACACAATCTTACAGACTGAGTAAATTATAAATAAATGAGGTTTATTTTCACTCACAGTTCTGGAGGTCAAAGGTGGAGAGACTGCATATGGTCCTCTTGTGAGAGTGTCTTGAGGTGGTTCAGGGCATTTGTGGTGTGTGTGTGTGTGTGTGTTTGTGAGTGTCATAGGCTCCCACCTCTAAACACCATAGTCACATCGTTTTGCCTCCCCCCCACCTTTTTGTTTGAAGCAGTGTCTCAGTTTCACTCCAGCCCAGGCTGAGCTGGAACTCACTCTATAGCCCAGGCTGGCCTTGAACTTACTGGTTCTCCTTTCTCAGCTTCCCAAGTACTTGGATTATAAGTGTTAGCCACACACCTGGTTAGTTTTGACCCTCTTAATACCTCACAGTGGGCATTAAATTTCACCACATGAAAGCTTTGGAGAACACAAATTATAACTAAGCTCTAGCACACAGCTAGCATGGGGTCAAGCTGACCTTCAAACACAGGCTGTGCAGTTTTTATAATCAGCAGTTTTGCTATACTGGAAACATGATTAATTTATAGTCATTGTTGCTGTCCCTGACACCATTGTTCTTTGGTACCAATGAGGATCTAGAAGATCTACCTTTAGAGTTTCCCAGACTGGTAGAAAGAAGGCACTGGAAGCCAGTAGCTATAGTACAGGGGAGAGGGATGGGGTACTGGATAGATGTGCACAAGATTCAGTGGGAATGTAGAAGAACTGCTGTATGGAGCTTCCTGGGGAAGTCAAGGCAGATTCCACAGAGGCTGTGATTCTCTATTCAGAAGGATGGATTGGATGACAAGGAGGAGAATCTAGTCAAGACGTATACCTTGGACCTACAGGAAAAGAGCATGGGGAAGCTGGAGAGGGGTGGGATTGGCACGTGACTTCTTAGACTGTAATATCCCAAAGGGACTGATTTGCCTGCTACAAAGCTTTGAATTCATCTTGTTGATGGTGGGGAACTATTGAGAGCTTTAGTAGAGAAGAAGCATGATGAGGGCTTGCAGGTCACTCTCTCGGGCAGTGTAGAGGACAGAGAAGAACAGCAACGGTGGTCACAGCTACAACATACTCACAAGTCAGTCACTGTGAAAGTAGTCCCACTTTGAATGTGACCCCCAGGGCATCAAGCTTGTGCTGGATCCTCTTCACCGCATGTTAAGGCTCTGTTGTGGCAGGTGGTATGTTGTGAGAGGGACGTGTGGGAGGGACTTCTGGGGCCTCTGTGAGCTGAGAGTGGCCCTGGTTGACCCAGACAAAAGGCCTGACAGAAGCAACTCAGGGAAGGAAAGATTTGTTTTCGGCTCAATTTCAGAGGTTCTCAGTCTATGTGGAAGGGAAGGCATGGTGGAGTTAGTGGTCGGGAAGCTTGTTCTGCAAGTTCCTCATGTCATGGCTGGCTAGGAAGCAGAGAGCACACCCGAATCAGGGCCTGGGTTATAACTCTTAAAGGCCTAGTTCCATACTTCCATTTTCTGCTTTTAATCCTCAAGGTTCCGCATCCTCCCAAAATAGCCCCGCCATCTGAGGAACAATTTATGAGCCAGTGGGATTCAAACTCTAATAGTCCTCTGTCTTCTGGGACCTGAGTTCCACTGACAACCATGTGAGCTTGGAAGAGTACGCCAAGCTCTGAAAGGGAACACAGCCTGTTGGATGCTGTGACTGCCAACTTGTGAGACTCTGAGCAGAGGACCCTTCTGGAGAAGCTGTCTAGACCGTTGGCCAAGGGAAGCCAGCAAACAAATATGTGTCATTTTAAGTTGTGAAGTTTGTGGCCACTTGTCAGGCAGCAGTGGGAAGCAGCGCGGTCCGGTCCCTATTCAGTCATCCTTCCCTCACCGCCAGTGTCTTTTCTCCTTGGTTCTCAAGGCCCATCAGCCAGTGTAGTGCTTTCAGATCTAGCAATACAATGCAAATCCCATGCAAATATATTTCAAAGTAAAATTGCAAATCTTTGAGAAGATGTAGGATTATATATAGTCAATAAAAGGATTGCCGAGGAACTGCTCAGACCTGCCTACAGACAAATGAGAACCGGGTAGGCCGAGACCTATTCATAATTGGTGAGAAAAACAAACAGCATGCTGACAGAAAGCCAGCTTCAAACGAGGAGGATTCGAATATCTTTGAATATTAAAACACACCTTTGAGAAAGTGGAAGTCCTTACAGAACTCTTGTCAAGATTATCCTCTGTAGCGTAGTGTTGTCAAAGTCAGAGGTGAAATAAAGTATGCCATGTTCTTGTGTAGTTATGTCAGAAAAGTTACAATAAATCAATAGTTAATTAACTCAGCCCAGTTAGGTGAAATTCAATATAATCTACATGTTTCATATTTTAAGTAATGCTTTCCATTTTAAATGCTTATTTGCATAATTCTCTCATTTAAAAAGATTAAGCCTCTGTCAGGTCAGCTCTTTTTTAATTTTTTCATCATTTGCTGTAAAGTTGTTCCTATTTTCAGTGGCCTTTCTTGTTCCTGCTGTCCCTGGATAACAAGACCTTCTGAATCAGAGGTAGTATTGACCTAAAACCCTTGCCTGGTATGGAAGCTTCCAGATAGCCTGGAATTGGGGGTGAGCTTGGAGGGGAGGTCTGAATACCTAGTTAAAATGTCATTCAGGGCCCCGTGAGCGATTAGTACCTCAGATGCTATGCAAGCAGCGCTTGGCACTTAGTCTCCACATACCAGACAGGAAACATGGTGGACCACCCAGCATGTCTGCGATGAATTAAATGTGTGCAACATCTTTTCTGGCACTGACCTAGAAGACCAGCTCTTATGAAAGGACTCTGGAAAATTCCTGCATAGTAATGAAAACTGTCTTACTTTACATTTGTGTTGGGGTTGTATTTTTCATAATGCTTCCATAACCATTGTTATTTTAATCCTCAGAGCAGTAGAGGGGAGTAGTTAAGGAGCTGTCTGCTTTCTGCATTTATGGAGGAGAAAGCCAAGACTAGGCAGAGGGAGATTAGAAACTGAAGTCACGTGGCTCCCCACTCTGAGACAGAGAGAGAGAGATTATTATATTAGTAATAATTGTCATTGTTACAGCAGCCACCATTTACAGCGTCTGCTCCCTGACAGGCACTGTGCAGGGTGCTGTCATACACATGGCATTTAATCTTTATAGTTGGTCACAATACTGTCAAGCTGGCTTTTTTACCTTGTTATTTGGGAAAAAAATAGTCTTGAGTGGGTTGCTTGCGCTTGGTGAAAGGAGCCATGATTTGAAGCCCCCTTTTACCTGACTCTTTGTATCATGTCATGGAATTTCCTAAGAGTCCTTTCTGCTCTATTAATGCTGTGTCCAGCACACTTGGGAAGGTCCCTATGGGTGCCTATAGAGAACTGGCAGTCCTGTTTTCCAGTAACTTCTGAGCCTGACTGAGGCAGAAGTCTTATTCACAGGGATTCAGTGGGGATCAGTTCTAATGGTTGGATAATTAAGGTAGTATTTGTAAATTTGATGTGTTGATTCACGCCTATAATCCCAGTACTCTGAAAACAGAGGCAGGAGGATTGTGGGTTGAGTCCACCCTGGGCTACACATCAAGAGTTGGTCTCAAAACAAAGCAAAAGAAACATAGAGATGCTATCTGCATTTTCTATTGCTGCTATAAAGAAATGACCATAAGCTTAATGATAAGCTTAGTTTTGTATATGTCAGGAAGTTGGATGGTCTCACTGGGCTAAGTTCAGAGTGTCAGCAGGGCTGTATGTCTTTCCGGATCTCCTGGAGAATCCTTTTTCTTGCCTATAACAGCTTCAAGGGCTGCAGGTATCCTGGCTCATGGCCCCTTCCCGCATCTTCAGAGCTCATACTGTTGTGTCTCTCTAATGATCCTTCTGTATACACATCTGCTGTGCTCCTCCTCTGACTTCATCTTCCACTTTTTAAAAAATATTTATTTGCAAGCAGAGCAAGAGAGAGAGAGATAGAGAGAAGAGAGACAGAGAGAATGGGTGTGCCAGGGTCTCTAGTTATTGCAAATAAGCTCCAGAAGCATGAGCCATTTTGTACATCTGGTTTACATGGGTACTAGAGAATGGAACCAGGGTTCTTAGGCTTCACAGGCAAGCACCTTAACTGCTAAGCTATCCCTCCAGCCCCCATCTTCCACTTAATTTTTAAAAATTTTATATACTCATATCCCCTCACCCAGACTCCTGTTACCTTGGAGGTCCTTCTCAGTGGGGTCATGATATGCACTGTGGGGTCATGAGGTCTCAGTCAGTACCTGGGGTAGTGGGGACGACCATGCTTCAGGGTTTTCCAACTCACTCTATGGCTCTTATCATCTTTCTACACTGCGCCCCCACAGTGTTCAGAGTCATGGCAGGCCTGTTGGCAGTCTGATTTAGCATTGAGTTCTTTGTAGCCTCTGGATTTCTGCTTTGATAGGTTTTGATTCATCACCATGTCTGTCACCATCACCCTGAAGCTGGTTGTCAGGCTAGCAGTAAGAGCAGTATTCATGTCGCCACTTCCTCTGCATTTTCTTCTGGGTCCTGGCAGAGGTGGCACATCTCATGGTGGGTTGTCAGCTATCTTGTCTTATCTATGGATCTTGGTTCTTCTCCGTTTGCTCAACCTTCTGTGAAATAAAATAGATTCTGCAACCAAGAGTGAGAACAGCTTGGGTTACAGGGGGTATGCAAAGTCATTTGAGAGATTTTTGGTATTCAAGCCCACTCTTCTTTTCCAGAGAGCAGGGGGGGGGGGGGCTTTGCTCTGAAGTCAGTTTCCTGACCATGGGATTCTGACTTGGTTTTCAGGACCAGATAGACATTCTCTCCCACTGAGTGAGCCTCATGTCCAATCAGAGAATAGCTGGTTACTCAGCCAGGCTATGTGCCACTACTGCACAAGTGTGTACTTCTTGTCTGGCTGGTTGATTTTGCAGTCTGCAGGGTCCCCTGCTTATTCACGCTGTTGGTGACCATTGTCCTGCAGCAGCTCCCATAGGGCTCTCCAGCTCTGTGAGGGCTAGCCAGGGGCGGGGAGCTAGTTTCCTTTTGGTTCCAGCACTCACCTTCTACTTTTAAGGACTTATTATTATTACATTGGCTACTAGATAAGCAGAATGATCTGTCTCTAAGTTCTTAATCACACCCATCAATTATTTTTTGCTATGTTAGGTTAGATTAGATGTTTACTGTCCGGGAATTAGGATGTGGACGCCTTTGGTGGGGGGTACAGTTCTGACTATCCCAGTCTCTGTTTAGTTCCATGGTAAACTAATTCCATTGTACCTCACAGAACCCACTGCTGTAACAGAGCACTTTTGCCTTCAGTCAATAATTCAAGAACTCTAGAGTATTGATCAGGGTCCTCTGAACAGCCAGTCAGGCAAGGGCTGGAAAGTAAGGGGTGCCTGGGTCAGAGCTGTGTTCGTATGGTTGTTTGAATGGGGTGTCCTCCATAAACTCATGGGTTCTGAATGCTTGGTCCCCAGCTGATGGTAGTTTAGGATATGGAGCCTTGGCTGGAGGAGGTGTGCTATTGGAGACTGGATTAATGATGTTATAGCCAGCTTCCCCTTGCCTTAGTTCAGCTCACTCTCTTGCTGCTATTTTCTACCTGCTCTGGTACAAGTAATATCAACCCTTTGCTCATGCCATACTTTCTCCTGGTATCATGAAGCTTTTTCTTGAGGCTGTAAGCCAAAATAGAAAGTTTTCTCCCACAGCTGCTTTTGGTCAGGTGTTTTGTCCAAGTAATGAGAAGGGAACTACTATCATTCTCAAACTTGGGCTGTCATGTTGACTTACCATGTGTGTTGGGACAGATTGCATTGGCAGCTACCTTGACTTTCAGTAGGAGTGAGCATTCTCACCCACCCACCTCCCTAGGGTGGTAGCATCACTGAGAAGCTTACAACACAGTTTCTAAAGTTGCATTTTTGCACATGTGCACATAATATGAAAGTCAAATATAATAGGGAGGAATGTCATGGGGTTTAAGATGGAGGAAATTCAAAACCTTATGCAAGCACAGTCTAGAAAGAACGCACATGTGTACTTTCCTTCCTCTGGAGCCAGATTTGGATTCTGAACCCTTGGCTGACACTTCCTACCCCTCTTCCAGGTGGCAGTGAGCTTTTGTGTTCATACCAGGCTTCAGCAAGTCCTAGGAAGGCAGTCAACACTAAGCTCTGCCTGGAAGCCAGACCAGATCTTTCTTCCTCCTTCTTTCATAGTTGCTTTTCTTAACTTTTTGTTCACTTATGTACTTTTCTGTAAAACAGTACTGGTAATTATGGCATCAAGGTGGATCTATATCTGGCAGCATTTGTTTAAGTTCTTTGGAAACATGCGGCAAAGCAACATTGTCGTTGGCATGGTGTTATAAAGCATACTGCTGGGTAGAAAAACTAATATCACTGCACTTGTTTCTAAGGTGTGATTCCCTCCCACACACGAGTGTTTAAAGCCTATGAGATGTTTTATGTACATTGAACTATTTTTATTCTTATTTATTTTTTTAAAAAGTATTTTAGTTATATGAGGGAAAGAGAATGAGAATGGGTGCCCTAGGGCTTCTAGCCACTGCAAACAAACTCCAGATGAATGCACCACCTTGTGCATCTGGCTTATGTGGGTACTGGGGAATTGAACCTGTGTCCTTAGGCTTTACAGGCAAGCACCTTAACTACGAAGCCATCTTTCCAGTCCTGAACTATTTTTAAACATTAACTTATATTTACTTTGTAAAGCCTAAATCACATTGATTATGTAATTTTTAGATATTTGTGTGTATGTGTGTGTGTACCTGTGTGCTTTGCATTTGT
The DNA here is from genome assembly GCA_036346955.1 of Dipus sagitta. Lineage (NCBI taxonomy): Eukaryota > Metazoa > Chordata > Mammalia > Rodentia > Dipodidae > Dipus > Dipus sagitta. Next base: position 337,235,945 of record CM070770.1, read on the forward strand.
ATGGAAGTCAGGACAGCCTCAGGATGTTGGTCATCACCTTCTTTGAGACAGGGTCTCTCTTGTTGTTTTGCTGCTAGGAAGGGTAGGAGGCCTGTAAGCGTCAGGACTCTCATGGCTTCACTTTCCAGGCACATTGGGATTACAGACCTGTGTGCCACTTTGCTTCACGTGGGTGGTGGGAATCAAACTTGGGTGGACAGTTTTGTGCAACAAGCACTTTTTTTTTTGGTGTAGGTAGGGTCTCACTCTAGCTCAGGCTGAGCTGGAATTCACTATGTAGTCTCCGGGTGGCCTCGAACTCATGGTGATCCTCCTACTTCTGCCTCTGGAATACTGGGATTAAAGGCGTGCTCCACCACGCCCAGCTGCAGCAAGCACTTTTACCTGCTGAACCATCGCCCCAGCTCCAGCTCCAGCTCCAGCTCCAGCTGCAGCTCCTGTGTGCATAAAGGTGTTTTTTTTGTTGTTTTTTTTCTTAAGAGATGAGTGGGGATATAGCTCACTGGATGGAGTGCTTGACTAATATGTACAAGGCCTTGGCTTCCAACCCCAGAACCACATAAGCCAGCCATGGTGGTCCATTCCTGTAATCCTAGCACTTGGGTGGTAGAGGCAGGAGGATCATAAATTTAGGGTAATCTTTGACTGTATAGTGAATTCAGAGCTAGCCTGGGCTACATGAGACCCTATCTGAAAAACACACACATGCACACATACATGCACGTGTACATACATAATGATGGGAGGGGGAAGAAAACAAGCAGACCTTCCCAATAATCCTTTGGCCAGAAATAACTACTATGCATTTTGGTTTATATTTTTCTGCAATGGCCTGCATGTTTATGTCCCCAATGACATGATACTATGAGATAATAATAAGGTCCAGGTAAGGTTGTGAGGGTGGAGCTCTTGGGAGGGGATTGGTGTCTTTGTAAGAAGAAAGACACTAGAGCTCACACTCATGGAAGAATGAGGGCTCAGTGATAGATGGCTGCCTGCAAATTGGGAAGCAGTCCCTTACCAGACATTGGATCTGCTAGCAGCACCTTGATCTTTGGCTTTTCCAGCCTCCATAATTTGAAAAGTAATTTTTTTTGTTTAAGTCACGAGTCATGACACTTTTGTTATAGTAAAGTGAGCAGAGTGATGCTGTCAGATTATAATTTGTATAAACAAATTCAAGCATGGTGATGCATGCCTGTAATCCCAGTACTTGGTAGCAGAGGTTCAAGATCACCCTCAGCTATAAAGCAAAGTTTAAGGTTAGCCTGAACTGCAAGACTGTTTAAAAAAAAAAACAAAAATGAGGCCTGGAGCAATAGCGGCTAAGACGCTTGCCTGCGAAGTCTAAGGACCCATGTTCGACTCTTCAGGTCCCATGTAAGCCAGATGTACAAGGTGACACAAGCTCACAAAGTCACACAAGCTCACAAAGTCACACATGCATCTGGAGTTTGATTACAGTGGCTGGAGACCCTGGCATGCCAATTCTCTTTCTCTCTCTGTCTCTCATTTTTGCTCTCACTCTCTCACATATATAGGCCAGTCTATTGGGCTTGCCACAAAAATAAAACCCAAAAATGATAAGGTAAAATAATTAATTGTACAAACATAGAATATTTTTAATAAAAATGTGATGTTTTCATGGAGAATGTTTTGTAATCTTTATTCACCTAATATTTTATAAGATCATTTTATGTCTTTAATTATTTTTTTTGCATTTTTTTTGTCTTTTGTAGCATCATTTTTAATGGCTGAGTAGTTACATTTTATTGAATAAAGTACACAACCATTGTTTAACATTTTGTTTCTAGTTGATGACAATTTTCTGTCGATGTCCGTGTAGTTCCTACACTGAGTGACAACATTCAGAATTGTCCCTTTAGAATATGACTTCTGGCTGGCTTTGTGTTCAAGGGCATGTAGACTTCTAAGCCTTTGATACATCTGTTATCACTACCCAATTCCGGCTCTCTGAGTGTGCAATGGTGCTGGGTTCTCTTATACGCCCTCTAACTTGCAGAGGTATGTATAGACTGCAATGCTTCTTGAATAGAGAGTGGCGGTGATGCTTCATGGAAATACAGGTCACTGGTTGGAGGGACTCGGGCACATTATTAGTGAGTTGAAACCTGAACCAGAGGGTCACGGCCAGAGGCGTGACCTCAAGAGTCTGCTGTGCTGACTGAGAATTTCCCAGTGTTTGAGACCCGCGTGACGTGCTGGGCAGCGGCCAGGCAGCGCTCAGCCTGGGTCAGCTGTGCTCGCGCAGCCTTGGAAGATCCGAAGTAAGAAGGAGCGCTGAGGAGTTCCGAGGGCTGCGTGAGTGTCATGATGTAACGTCGTCCTGCGTCCCCGTCCGGCTGTCCTTGCTGTGAGGGTGTTCCTTCCTCTCAAACAGAATCAGCGGTGGCCCAAAGTCATGGCTATTTTAATCACTCATCGACTGTTTTCTCATCTGCTGGGTAGAGAAAGGGGCTGGACTCGTAAAATTGGGATCAATTTTCACTTACATTTAGGACCTCAGTGGGAACAGCCTCTGGTCAGATGACACACTGTGGTTATCCTCAGATAGAAGGTGCTAGTTTGTATAAGCAAATAAGCCTTTTGTGATAATTATCTGAAGCTGTCTGGGAAGCTGCTCAGTGTGCTATTCCACGAACTCTGCTTAATGAGATAATTCTTCCCTACGTTTCTGTTGTTGGAGTTGTGCTCACGTGCTGTCTCTTTATAGGCCAAATGCTTGATAAATGCTCTGTTGTTAAGGTCCCTCATAGGAGCTGCATCACTGCTTTATTGAAAGAGGGTTTTTTCCCGTAATTTTTGAAAATTTGTGTGTGTGTGTAGATGCTTCTGGGCCTCTTGTTTCTGCAGACAAATGCCAGATACCTGTACCATTCCTTGTGTCTGACTAATGTGTGTCACTGGGGAATTGAACCCAGGCTGGCAGGCAAGCACAGCACCTTTAACCACTGAGCTATCTTCCCGGTTCCTGAAACAGTCTCCCCCACCCCAGCCCCCAAGAATGTAGGGTCTGCACTCATGCCTGTCTATACTACCTAGCTTAGGTCCAACTGACTGAATCTTTTTTCAAGATCAGCACATAAAGACAGTCTGTCTGGCTGTTGGATCTTTGGGAGAAACAACAGAGGTGGTTGGAACATGGCTACACGTATGGTGGTATACTCTTATCGTTAAAGTACAGTAAACTTTGCTTAGTAATATCCACGTGATAAACATCTTCATTTCTTTCATTTTCATTTTTATTTATTTTTTAATTTGAGACAAGATCCCATAGATACCATATTATAAGCCCAAGTTGGCCTTGAGCTCATCCTCCTGCCTCAGCCTCTCCACTGTTGGAATTACAAGTGTCACTACTATATCTGTCGTCAGTTTTCATTTTCAAATATTAGTTGGCTGAGTTTTAGATCAGCATTTTTCAAAGAAACAGAGTCTGCATCCTGGTGTATGTATTCAGGATAGTTACATTCTGCCATTTTGCCTTATGATGGAAGGTCTACAAATGGTCTAGTAGGGTGGGTGGTGCAGCTCAGTGGCAGAGTTATGTGACTGCTGTATGTGAAGCCCTCTGTTTGATCCCTAGCACTGCCAGAAACAAAGCAAAACAAAACTCAGGTCTGGAGAGATGTCTCCAGCTAAAGCACTTGCCAGCAAAACCTAATGACTCAGGTTCGATTCCCCAGAACCCACATAAAGCTAGATACAAAAAGTGGCACATGATCTGGAGTTCATTTGTAGTGGCTAGAGTCTCTCTCTCTCTCCTCTCTCTTCTTGCACATAAGTAAGCTTATTTAAAAAACTCAAAAGAATAGTCCTTTACATATTGAACATTTTATCTATTAATAACTACCCAGTAATTATTACTTAAAACTGCCATTATAAAACATCCAAAGCAAATCTAAGCAAACTTCATCTATTTAAAACATGGATAACACTTAAGGTGCTGGTTTGCTTTTGCTGATGTCTTATAGAAAAAAATGGCATATTTTTGTCTGCTTATTCTTAAGGTAAGTTAACTAGTTTCTGTAATTTAGAAATAAGATGAACGTGCCTTTGCATGCAAAGCCAGATTTCTCATATTTACAGAATTGGATTGTGCTCATGATCTCAACAAATACTCATTTAATTGACCAACATTTTATTATCACTATCTGTCAGAGAGTGTTCTAGTCACTGGTAGACAAGTAAGTAAGATGTGTGAGGTCTGTTGTATCTTGGAATTTACGCTCACATGGAGAAGACCTGATTATAATACTTAAAAGAGCAGGTGACGACAGCAAGTCCTATGAGGAAAATAAAAAGGGGGCATGACCTAGAGTGATGCTAGGCGTGGGTGGAAGTGTCTTCGGAGTTCTCTCTGAAGAAGTGTCATTTGAGTTAAGACCTGCCTGTTGCCACCAGCCAGCATCGCCAAGCTCTGTTCACGGCTGCGGGGGTCATAGGTCCAACACTGGGAGGCAGGAAGGAGCTCCATTCCAGCAAGGCAAGGACAGGACAGTTCAGTAGCACTACGGGGTAATGTGGCCTCCCTTGGGGGTGTGAGGTTTGGCAGGCCCAGGCCATGGAGGCCTTCTAGTCCATGGCTAAGAAGAAACTTCTCAACCTGTTGTAACCCAGGCCTTTGAATTCATACAGGGTTCAAATAGGATTTTGTGGAGTTTTACCTTTGGTACCTGAACATACAAAAATAATGTAACATTTATATATTGGTCTGATCCAACTCATCATTCTCTAGCCACTTCTCCATAGAATACCTTTCAGATCTATGGTAGCCTGTCTTCTCAGGCTAAACATCTCTAGTTTTCTTAGCCCTCTGGTTGGTGAGGTTTTTTCTTCTGTAAACACATTTTAATATGTCAGAGAACCCCAGAAATTGGCAGAATACTGGGGACTTGAGGGGGTCAGTGTAAGAGTAAGATACCATTTGGAAAGACTAGTCAAGAATTTGGAACCCAATGTCTGTTTCCACAAGCCAAGGATCCCTATTGAGTTGCTATTTCAGAAACCTGAATGAGGGGAGGCCTTATAGAGAGCTCTGTGACCAGAGTCTGACAGAGTGGTCCCCTTGCTAAGATGGTCTGCCATCTCCTAGCTGAATTTGCCCATACCAATGTTATTTAAAGCAGCCCTTCTCTGGCACTGAATTCAATTTTCTTTTAGCATTTCAACATGTCACCACTGACACTCTCCCATAGAGCTATATTTAGGTGGGAAAATATCCCTGGATTTTTTAATAGATACTGGCCAGGTATGGTGGCATATGCCTGTTCACCCAGCCTAAAGGAGGCTGAGGCAAGAATGTCATTCTAAGTTCTAGGCCAGCCTGGGCTACATAGTGAGTTCTAGGTCAGCCTAAACTAGTTAGTGAGAGATTGTGCTTCATAAAGCCAAACCAAACCAACAACAACAAAGAGATGGGAACTTCTCTGAGGTTCCTCTTGCCCTTCCTTTATGCTTCAGCAGGTTGACAGACTTCTTCACCGGGGACCACATCTTCTCAGCTCTTTTCTGAGCATTCTTTTATTGGGGACCTTTCCTGCTTGAAAGTGCCTCACTCTTGTAGAGATTTGGTGAGTGTAACTACACAGTTTATTTCTTTCTCTTTCTTCTTTCTTACCATGGAGCTGACATTCTGAGATTTTGCCCATGGGCTGTCTCCTCCAGGCACCAGCTGTGGGCATGGTGGGAGAGTCCTGGATCCTCTCAGGGCCTTTAGTATGTATTCTCTGGTTTACGGAGTTGCTTGAGGAATCTGTGTTTGGTCTGGCAGAGAAGATAAGAGATTCCAGAAATTCTTGCTGCTTTCTCCCAGATAGCTGGCTAAGTTCCCCTCCCCTGCCTCCCCCATCAGAGAGGCCTGGGGGCCAAGAGGGCTGAGCTCAGACTGAGCCTGTAATTGACCTCTTTGTGTTTGTCATTTGCTCTTGATCCTTTGGATCGAGATTTATGGGTCCATTAATTTTAATAATGATGAAAATAATAATTATTGCCTTTGCAGTCACACCATTCATTTAGCCTGGGCATTATCCTATTTATTTAAAATTAGATAATGTAAGCTAAAATGCCTGTGTAGATTCTGGCTTAGGGTTGTTGCTTAACTAATGGGTTTTGTGTCACTGCTACTCAGATAGGGAGGATATGATTATCCCCTTGAAATTAAGGGAATTGTTTGGGATTTTCAGTCAATGACTATGTCTTTGCACTGAGAATATAACTTAGTGGTAGAGTGTGTGTGCTTAGGATGTGTAGGCCCTGGGCTCATGTACACGTGCACACGCACACGCACGCACGTGCGCTGTATCTTTGGTCTCCCAAGTCCATATCTTGGATTATTTGATAGCTTCGTCAGGCTCACCTGAAACTTGCTAGAACTGCAGTCTTAGCCTTACCTATGACCCTGACCTCCTACAAATGGTGTTGTGAAAAGCCCTGTGGGGGATTTTAATGCTGGCTAAAACTTTATCATGGCTGGTTTTTCTGGATTTTGTTTTTGTTTTTGTTTTTTTGAGGTAGGGTCTCACTCTAGCTCAGGCTGACCTGGAATTCACCATGTAGTCTCAGGGTGGCCTAGAACTCACGGTGATCCTCTTACCTCAGACTCCCAAGTGCTGGGATTAAAGGTATGCATCACCATGCCTGGCCTTTTTCTGGATTTTTTTTTAAAAGACAGTCTCCCTAGGTAGCCCAGGTTAACCTTAAACTTGTGATCTTCTGTCTTATCCTCTTGAGTCCTGGGATTACAGGTGAGTGTCACCCTATCCAGTCAGGGCTTTGGGATATGTGTGACTTTTATAGTGATTCTATTGGGCTGGAAAAGTCTCAAGAGAGTTCTGAAAGAGTATACGGGTTTTGTGTTGATAACTAGCTGGTCAGAAGGATGGCTCTGTGATGGGGTGCTAATGGTCCAGGAACGTTCTTGCACCCCAAACCCTAGGTTCATTTCTAATTTTAGTCAAAGAATTGAATAAAAAAGAAAAATGAGGATATATTTATTGAAGGAAGTACAGAGCCAAGGCTAGAGATCCCAAGTGGAGGGCCTAGAAAAAAAAATGAGCAAAGAAAAGAGAAAGGAAAGTTCAAGCAACTCCTGCCATGTGGGGAGCTGGAGGGGATAAAGGAGCCCACGTGGAGAGTAAGGGCTAGGGGCCCTCCCGGCTGGGCCTGGGCTACGGCCTAGGCCGAGCTCCAACTCAGGGAAAAACTCACCCACAGCTAGAAGTTCCCAAGTGGTCAGAAAGCCTGCCCTCCCCTTGCAAAGGTATTTATAACCTTTTAGTGGTGGGCTGTCTTCTGGCTCAGGTGAACCAGAGGGATATCTGGTTGGTTAGAGCTAAGGGCTGTCTCAGGACCAGATTAGCTCTGGCACCAAGTTCTGGGGGCTGAACTTGAGTAACCACAATGTTTAAATCCTATGAAAGACCTCCCTCTTAGGAGGGGTCCTGACTGTGGAAAAATAGGTCTGGAGCACTAAGCCAAAAATAAGAAGTCAGATCATTGATTTCTAGCAAGTGCAAACTTTCCTGCACTTTTCACCTTCAGGGTCCACTCACCCTAACTCTACCCCCCACCTCAACTCCCTCTACCCTTTTGTAGTTTAGAGACAATGACCAGGCAGTCCAGGCTAGCCTTGAACTCACCGTGGAGTCAAGGATGCTCTTGAACTTCGGATCCCCCTGATTCCATCTCCTAAGTGCTGGGACTATAACCTGCACCATCACACAGTTTATGCGGCACTGGGGATCAAGCCCAGCTCATGTATGCTAGGCAGGCACTGTACCAGCTGAGCTACATCCACAGCCCAGAATACCATAAGAAGTAGTAGAGCAGACAGGGGAGGGTGTAGGATGACAAGGCAAAGGGTTGCTGGGAAGATACTACAGGCATACATGCTGGAGAAACCAGAAGAAGAGCCTTGAAGGCTGCCTTTACTCTCACAAGAAGTATGTTCCCATGGGTCTGTGGGCAGGGCTTGTCCTTCTGAGGTCTGTGCCTCTGTGGGAATGACAGTGGGCTTAGGTGTCTCAGCCTCTGGGTGCCTCCACTGACCAATCCCTCTTCTGATTTGAATGTATGTAAATATAGATGGATGCTTCTCACTGTTAATATAACTGTAGTCAGGTGTAGCAGCCTGGGCACCTTTCTGTTTTCTTCAGGCGGGGTTGCATCTTTTGGTGTGGATCTGCTGTGTGTTTGATTTTTAAGCTGAGTGCTCACCAGGAGTTCTCATTTCTACCTTGTTGCAGGGCCTAGTACACGTCTCCCTTATGCAGTCTACAGGAGAGACTGCAGAAGAAGTTAGCTAGCCTAGTTTCCCAACCACAAACTGAACTTCTAACCTCCCACTTTGGCTTCTGGAGAATGTCGGTGAAGTGTCCATGTGTGAGGAATTGGCAGCCTCTCCTGATGAGATTCCTGTGTGGAGAGAGTTCAACTTGAACTTCTGAGAACCCTCAGGATATTAGGCTGGGTTTTAACTGTTACTAATAAGAGCACCCTCAGGGTGTAATGGAATTAAGGACTGATACTTAGAAAGTGGCCAGAACGGAGCTACATTTGGGAGCCTGGAGATTGTTTTGTAATAAGTGGAGCAATATTTTGCTTATGTCTGTCTGTCTGCCTATCTATCTGTATATCTTTTTTTTTTTTTTTTTTTTTGAGACAGAGTTTCATGTCACCCACATTGGCCTTGAACTCCTGATCCTCCTGCTTTTGTCTCCCCAGTGCTGAGATCGTAGATGTGTGCTACCACATCTGGCTTAGATTTCCCATTTTAAATTCATTTTTAGCAACAGGTTGTTTATCTTATATGGGCTAAAGATGATTTTAAGGACCTTCCAAGGCTGAGGAGAAGGTAAATTGAGGGGAAGGTAGATAAGATTCTGGGCCATTTTGTTCTAGAGCATGAGTGGGTGCCCTGACTTAAAAGGGCACTCTTGAGCTTGAGAGATGGCTTAATGGTTAAGGCGCTTGCCTGTGAAGCTTAAGGACCCAGGTTCAATTCCCCAGTATGCATATAATCCAGATGTACAAGGTGGCACATGTATCTGGAGTTTTTTTTTTTTTTTTTTTTTTGCAGTGGCTGGAAGCCCTGCTATGCCCATTCTCTCTCTCTAATCTGCCCCTTTCTCTCACTAATAAATAAATAAAAAATATTTTTTTTAAAGGGGGACACTCTTAGCTATTAGGTATGAGGCTGTTGAAAAGCACTCTACAAGAGATAAGTAGGAATGGCCTCAGGGCCAGAAAGGAAACTAGATAAGCAGTCAGGTCTGAATGGGGGGAAAGTATGCTGAGGGATACTATTCATGTGTACTTTAAAAAAAAAGACTATTTATTAAATGTTTGTCTTGCTGCATGGAAGCCAAAACACTGAATTCTCTTTGACTTCCATCTGCACTTATTTGGGTTGTCTGTTCCCTTTCCAGACAATTCTCTAAAGATTCTCATGTGCTTTCGGAGGGAGAAATGGAAGGAAGGGGTGTGTCTTAGAAATGAAACTTCCCTGTTTTCTATGTCCAGACAGAGTTTCTTTACCCTTCTCTCTTTTTGATTAAGAAATTACTCTTTTATCTGAGCTCTTGGCAAAGATTTGCCCAGAGGACCTAGGCGAAGCTGTCAACTCACTGGAGCATGATGCAGAAGCTGAGGCCGCCTGTCTCACAGGCTCTGCAAAGAACTGGGGCTGTCACCCCAGCCACTGTCAGATAGACTTACTGCTTGCAGAGTCCCGTTCACAGCCTTGAATAAACACCTACCCTAGATACTGATGCACCTTCCTGTTTCCTATCTCCAGTCCTCTTTCATCTCCCTCCCTCCCTCCCTCCAAAAAAAAAAAATTGTTTTTTTTTTTTTTTTTGGAGACAAGGTCTCCCTCTATATCTTAGGCTGGTTAGTTCAAGCTGACCTTGAACTTGAGGCAGTCCTCCCTCTTCAGCCTCTCAAATACTGGGATTATAGAATTGCCATACCCAGCTCCATTTAAAAAAATTTTTTTAAATTTTATGTATGTATTTGAGAACGACAGACAGGCAGACACAGACACACAGACACACACAGAGATAGAGAGATAGATAGATGGAGAGAGAGAGAGAGAGAGAGAATGGGTACACCAGGATCTCCAGCCACTGCAAACAAACTCCAGATGCATGCGGTTCCTGGGGAATCGAGCCTTGAACCAGGGCCCTTAGGCTTCACAGGCAAGCGCTTAACTGCTAAGCCATCTCTCCAGCCTGCCAGCTCCATTTTTAAATCTGATTTTCAACTTTCTAATGACACTTACCTGGTCTCTCTGTATTCCCTCTCTCCCCTCCCCATGTCTGATAAAATAAGGAACCAACAGCCTTGACTAGAGCGGACAGTCTTTCCCCTTAGCCAGCACGAGTGTGTGGGATAGCGTGGGTTGCAGAGAGCCTGCCCGGTGAGGTGGGCTCGGGCCCTCTCTCCTACTGAGCAGGAGTTCCTCTTTCTCCTGTTGAGTTAACCTTCAGTGTCTGCTATGTCCTTCTTTCTTCTGTTTTTGGTTTGTTTTGAGTTCTTTTTCTCAAAGGGCACTGTGGTTTTACTTCCCTGTTGGAAGTGCTATGTCTGTGGAAAAGTTCCCCTTCCATCTTTCAGGAGCACTTGGAAGTGAAACGGGTCCCTTCTCCTTAAAGGACCTCACAGACCATCAGAAGAGGCTCATTAAAAAGTGCTCCAGGCAGTCGGCTGCGCTTTGTTCCTCATCTCTGGTCTGGGGTTGTGGGGCTGAGACAGTGTCTCAGCAAAGTCCTTGGGGACAGAGATGGAAAGAAGATGGGAGGGAAGAGGGGGACAGGACTGCTTTGAGGAAGGAGGCTACATTTGTTTTTGTCCAAGATGTATTTGAAATTGGTCTTGGCTCACTCCATCACTCCATCCTAAAACAGTGAGTTTGCAGGAGCTGGAGTTTGCTGTCAAGCGGCGTCTTGGCGGATTCCTTGGGTGTGTGGCATCGGGCCTGCTCCACTGGCCCCTGGAAGTCTGTGTGAGTTGAGATCTCTCTGCTCTGTGCCATTGAGGGAAGAGCTCACAGGCTGTCACAGAACAGAGGTTACTTTGTGAGTTTTGTAAAATTTCCTTCCGGTCTTAGTGAAATGGGCTAGGGTAGTTCTCTGCTCATTCGCTGAGGTAAGAAGTATTAGACACGGAGCTTGGCACATGGAAAGTGTTCAGTGGAGGAAAGCTGTCGCCATCGCTGCTACTACTATCTGTTGCTTTACATGGTGATGGGAATTGAACCCAGGGTGTCACACATGCTGGGCAAATGCTCTGTCACTGAGCTGTGTGCTCAGCTCTTGCCATATTCTGAATAAGGGTAGTGGCAATTATTAATCCACATTCTACTATTCTTCCCAGCTGTGTGAAGTGGGTGCCGTAGTTGCTGCCCCGTGAGTACCCTGTGGTCATGGCTGCTATCACCCTGTCCTCCCACTGCCAGTGGACTGCTGTCTGTCCGTGAGGGCATACTCTTAGCACCTTGAAAAACCTGAGAATGTCATGTTTACTCCCACATTTTCCCATCGTGCCATCTTCAGTACCAGGTACTGTGTCTGGCCGTAGGATGGGTTCAGAAGGTATGTGTGAAGTACTAGATGAGAGCTCCTCTGGTGGGCTCTTCCTTTAACACCTGTTTCCCGAGCGCATGTCCCTGTACCCCACCATGCTCATCCTGCGCCTCACGCAGGGTGGGTACCGACTTGAATGCCTCCTGCCTCTCAGTTGCCATATTATTTGCTGTTTCCTCTCCCTCAAGCCTTTAATCTTTTCTGCCCGCACTCTCATTGTCTTCTTCCTCAGTTATGCCGTGATGCATTCTTTGTTGGGCCACTCTAGCCCACATGGCGTCCCATTCATGTATATTCTGCAAGTTGAATTTTTGTCTCATAGTTTTAGCTTTCCTTATTTTTTAGGTTGAACTTTTGTCTGATAGTTTTTTTAAAAATTTTAAATGTCTTCATTTATTTATAAGCAGAGAGGCAGAGGGAGGGAGGATATATAGGCATGCCAGGGCCTTTTGCCACTGCAAATGAACTGCCGACATATGCACCATTTTGTGCATCTGGCTTAATGTGGGTATTGGGGATCAGCAGGTGTTGCAAGTAAGTGCCTTTTACTGCTGAGCTATTTCCCCAGACCCCTTGTCTGATAATTTTATCTTTCTAACTAGATCAATAGCGTCTTGAGAACAGGCATATGTCATATATTACCTCTACTCAGTATGGTCACAGATCAGGGTTGGGACATAGTTTTTTCCTTTGTGGTAGTAGTACTGATAAGGGAATTGAGAGTGTTGGAGGCTTTCTCGCCTCTCAGCTAGACAGTAACTCCGGTAGCGTGCCAGATGCTTACAGTCACACCAAGTTTCCACTGAAGTTGTGACCTCCAGATTCTTAAGAATTTCTGCGAATGAAACTCACAGACCTGAGGATAAAATTTAGAAAGATTTTATTATAGAGCTTAAGAGAAGGAAAGAATTCAGACTCCTGCCCAAAGAGGAGGTAAGAGGGGTTCCTGGAAAATGGGAAAGCCCACCTAGGTTGGGGCTAGGTATCTAGGTAGGAGGTCAGGTTTTCTAGGAGAGGGGTAGTCTTCCCAGGGATTGTAATTCTCCAGGAAAAGGTACCATTTGTCCCTTCTAGGAAAGGGGGACTCTTTTAGGGAAGAAGAGGCAAGGAAGGAAAGGCCAGACCTGTGGAAAAGTGGAGGCTGTCAGGATTCCTTTAGGGGGAAGGAGGTGAGGACCCCTCCTATATTCCTCACTTTTACTTTCAGGGCCCTGTCACCACTAAATTATCTCTGTACTGGGTATTGAACTTAGGACCTTACGCATGCACGGTGGACAAGAACTGTTCCACTGACCTACACGTGTGCTTCCCCACGCCCTAGACTCTCTTTGAACTTGCAGCTCTCCTCCTGTCTCAGCTTCCCAAGCTGAGGTTCCAGGTGTGCACCACCATGCCCAAATCCAGCTATTTTTCTTCACAGCATGGAGGTGGTGCTGTATTTACTGACCCATAAGCTCCGACGCTGATTGTCCTTGCTGCCCCTCCTACACTTGCCAGCGGACTTGCAGGCTCTCTCTGAGTCAGTGCTCTTACACCGCTGAAAGTCTTAGTAACGCCGCATTAGCTAGCACACTCCACCCAGCTACTCCAGGCCCTGACATAGTACCTGACACAGAGCCATTACCAGCATAATTAGACTGTCAGACTCAGCGGGTAAAGGAGATAAGAATGTCTCTGCGGATGGAATAATTTCAGAGTTGAATAAATGGACAGGGGCTTTGAAGATGGGCGGAGGCACCTAAACATTTTGTTAAGATTTGAGTTTCAATCCCCTGACTCAGTTCTTCCTGTCACACTTGCCCATTGGTAGTTTCCTGGGTGCAAAGTACATGTCTCCTTCCAAAGTTCTTTTGTACTTGTGGCAGTGACTTTGTCCAAGAACCATACGGAAGTACTCTGGTTGTCTCTTGGGTTTATGATCTCATCTGTTGTCTTCCCTAGTACTGGATGCCTCCCTTTCTCTCCTGCTGATTATGTTCTCACTGCGTGAGGTGCTCACCCATGTATGAGGTTGGAAGGAATGTGTATGCTCAACTGACAACTTCTCATCTGTCTCTGGGAGAAAGGCAATATGTTGTGGAGGCTGACAAAGAAAATGGGAGTGACTAGGAGTTCGTTGGAGCTTACCTCTTAGGTTGTGGGTTTTATTTGCCCATGCAATCTTCTTTTTCTTCTTTAAATATTTAATTAATTTTTTGCCAGCAGAGAGGGGGGAGAAAGACAGACAGAGAGAATGGGCACACCAGGGCCTCCAGCTGCTATAAATGAACTCCAGATGCATACGCCACTTTGTGCATCTGGTACTGGGGAATAGAACTGGGGTTGCTAGGCTTTGCAGGCAGGTGCCTTAACCACTGCACCATCTCTCCAGCCCATCTTTTTTATTTGGTTGGCTGTGGGCAGGCCGTTTCTGAATTAAACTGTAGCTTAGTAATTGCTGCTCTTTACATTTACTAAGACCAGATTGCAGCAGAAAAATTTGTCTGCTGGAGGTGTTTCAGTGGGTGTGGTAAGCCAGGAGTGGTGGTTCACCTTCACTGGATGTGCTTCAGAAGATGTGGTGAGCCGGGAGTGGTGGCTCACCCCTGAAATCCCAGCACTCAGGAGGCTGAGGCAGGATAATTGTTACGAGTTTAAGGCCAGCCTGGGACTACAGAGTGAGGCCTTGTCTCACAAAAAGAAAGAGAAAGATGTGGTGTGCAACACACAGTAGCTGCCTTGTTGGTGGTTAAGACCAATGCATGCCTGTAAAACATGGGCCTGGGGTGTGGGCTGCACTGAGGTGGCAGTGTGAGGGCCAGGAAGCCTGAGGGTCGAGGGCATTAGCACTCAAGAGGGAGTTGGGGGGAGGGGGCGATGCTGGGTGAGCATCCCATGACCATGTAGGTTGTGGAAGGCAAATGTAATAGAGATAAACATGCTTTTAAAGAGGCAAATTAATATTCGATTATAATAAACATGTAAAGCATCATAAGCTTTATGGACTGACAGGAGCTGTCTTGGGGGAACAGACTCCCTGGCCCTTAGCAGATGCAGTGAACATTTATTGAGTAAATGAATGTAGGGCAGAGGAGACCGGAGGCCCCACCATGACTTTGACTTTCTTTCCTTTCCACACCCAGTCCTGCTAGTTCACGCAACAGCTTTGCCGGCCCCAGCTGTGGCTAGAGAACTTTCGGAGTGGTCAGGTTAGTTTCTAGGACGTTTTTCAGCTCTCCTTTCCTTCTTGTGAGGCACGAAAGGCCACTACTGTCTAGGTATTTACTGGCAAATGTACAGAAATGCAAATTTTGGAGGCATACTCGAATAATAATTAACTGATATTGGCGTTGCCTTTGGTATTATAAAGAATCAAAAAATAATCTTTCTTTAATGACCAGTGCAGAGACCGCATACACACAAACCTGATGGTGTCTTGGCTTAGTCACAGGGAGCAAGGGGAAAGCTGGTTTCCTGTGGCTGCAGCCTATGAGGATGGCTGGCTCCCACAGGTCTTCATGTGCAGCAGAGGGTCTGCATGGGGACTCTGCCCAGGGAGGCGAGTAGAGCCCAGGCTCCTGGCAGCAGTGGCACGGGCTGCTATTTCCTACTGTAGCCGCATCTCACTTGGAGTTTTCAGGTCTGAGCAACAAACAAATTGAGCGTGCTCTGATCCTAAAGCTAAGTCCCTGAGAACCAAGCAGAATGCTTTGGGAAGCCTGTGGAAAAGATCCTGGAACACCGACTAGTGGTAAGGCCAGTTAAGGTTCCTCTAACCCAGCCTTTTTGGGGCGCAGGAGAGAGGGAATGCTTGCTGAGGTCATTTAAAGTTAGGTCCATAGGCTTCATCTGCTGAATTTCTCCCCCAGGCCCTTCTACCACCGGGACCTGTGTGCCCATAATGTCATGTTGAGTGAGCAGCAGAACAGAGGCCTGGTCTGAGGGTGTGTCCCAGGGTGCAAGACCAAAGCACTCACCCTCCTGGCTCCTGCCCTGCCTGGGGCCACACGGTGTCCCTGCTTGACTTGTGTTCCCCTGTGGACTGCTCTTCAGGGCAGTGCTAGGAGCGCTTCACCAGCACTCCAGCAGGAGGAAGACAGATTTTCTGCCAGGCCTGTCTCGAGTGCGCCTCAGCCCAGGCTGCAGTGACTGCTGTGGCACAAGCTCTGGGGTCTCTGACCTGGAAGGCATTTTAAGAGATGTGAGGGAGGGATGAGCAAAGGGTGTGGGAGAGAGTGATGCTCATTTAGAGACTTAGGGAGGGAGCTAGGGGAGCTTGGGTGAGAATGACATTTTAATTACACAGTGAGCTGTCAGGCCTATAATCTTCCTGGATGCCCTTCTTCTTCTCCAGTCATCAGGGGCATCTGCATATGAATCAGAGGAGCTGAGCTTAAACCTTTGATCCTTGTGACACTGCCTTCAGCCTAACCTTCTGTGATCTTGTCCTCCCGGAAGTAAGGGCCAGAGCTGGGGTTAAGGTAACTGACATGCAGGGTAGTGAGTCAGGCATTTCCAAGACTGTTTGTAAGAAACTGGAGGCCAAAGTTAACCCCGAGAGACACTTGAAGATGATGCACTGTCCTGGGTTATTTATTCTTGCTGTCCTAAGTTTGAAAGGATGGGTTCTGAAGGACCTGGGACATTCTGATTTCTCTCCCAGACTTTGGAAATGAATACACCAATGTAGCATTTGGTGTCAGTATGTAGCAGATCTCTGAATGATTGTGTTTCTCCTACTCAGGTTTAATTCATTCTTTCATTGTGTAACCAGAAGAAAAGCACAGCTCTTACCTCAAAGGGAATAAGAGATAGTTTATTCAGGAGCCAAATATGAGTGACCATGGCACCAAGGACACAGATTTAGGTTACCCCAAATACCATGTCCCAGTGTGGTAACGGTTTTATGAAGTAACAGAACAAAGAAAGTCACAAATCAAGACACCTTTTAAAATGCATTGGTAGAAGCATCAGGTAGGTGGGTTATAGTCAAGGGGGTGATCATCTCTTCTGAGAAGGAAAGAGGTGAGACCAGACCCTTTTGACATTTCTGGTCTTTAGCCAAGTAGAGGCTGCAAGGACTCCTTCAGGCAGAAAGTAATAAGGAGAAAACCAGATTCCTCCTCACAGGCTCAAGGATGTTCCTTGGTTTTACTTTCTGGGGGCCCCATTACCCCTAAACTATCTCATCAGGACCTGCCTTCTGCATCATCCCTACCAATCCCTACTCAACTAACATGGACCCATCAAGTAACCACGGCAAAGGTAATCCTTACCATCTCCAGTTGTCCTGCCGCCTCGTCCCATCTAGCGCCCAGACTGAGGGAAGGGGCTTGTGATTTTCCCCACTCCTTCACTGATGGACTTCAGCCTGCATTTGACCTTCAGATTTCCTTCTGTTTCTAGAATTATGTGGGGCTTGAAGCAGCAGGAAGCTGGATGATTTTATTCTTAACAGTCCTGCAAAGATAAATGCTAAAGGACAGGGGAAGTGAGGGGCAATGGGGAAAGGAGACGGCGCTGCTCATGGACAGGGGAAGTGAGGGACAATGGGGAAATGAGACAGCGCTGCTCATGGACAGGGGAAGTGAGGGACAATGGGGAAAGGAGACGCGCTGCTCATGGACAGGGGAAGTGAGGGGCAATGGGGAAAGGAGACGCGCTGCTCATGGACAGGGGAAGTGAGGGGCAATGGGGAAAGGAGACGGCGCTGCTCATGGACAGGGGAAGTGAGGGGCAATGGGGAAAGGAGACAGCGCTGCTCATGGACAGGGGAAGTGAGGGGCAATGGGGAAAGGAGACGCGCTGCTCATGGACAGGGGAAGTGAGGGACAATGGGGAAAGGAGACGCGCTGCTCATGGACAGGGGAAGTGAGGGGCAATGGGGAAAGGAGACGGCGCTGCTCATGGACAGGGGAAGTGAGGGGCAATGGGGAAAGGAGACAGCGCTGCTCATGGACAGGGGAAGTGAGGGGCAATGGGGAAAGGAGACGCGCTGCTCATGGACAGGGGAAGTGAGGGACAATGGGGAAAGGAGACAGCGCTGCTCATGGACAGGGGAAGTGAGGGACAATGGGGAAAGGAGACGCGCTGCTCATGGACAGGGGAAGTGAGGGACAATGGGGAAAGGAGACAGCGCTGCTCATGGACAGGGGAAGTGAGGGACAATGGGGAAAGGAGACGCGCTGCTCATGGACAGGGGAAGTGAGGGACAATGGGGAAAGGAGACAGCGCTGCTCATGGACAGGGGAAGTGAGGGACAATGGGGAAAGGAGACGCGCTGCTCATGGACAGGGGAAGTGAGGGACAATGGGGAAAGGAGACAGCGCTGCTCATGGACAGGGGAAGTGAGGGACAATGGGGAAAGGAGACGGCGCTGCTCATGGACAGGGGAAGTGAGGGACAATGGGGAAAGGAGACAGCGCTGCTCATGGACAGGGGAAGTGAGGGACAATGGGGAAAGGAGACGCGCTGCTCATGGACAGGGGAAGTGAGGGACAATGGGGAAAGGAGACAGCGCTGCTCATGGACAGGGGAAGTGAGGGACAATGGGGAAAGGAGACGGCGCTGCTCATGGACAGGGGAAGTGAGGGACAATGGGGAAAGGAGACGGCGCTGCTCATGGACAGGGGAAGTGAGGGACAATGGGGAAAGGAGACGGCGCTGCTCATGGACAGGGGAAGTGAGGGACAATGGGGAAATGAGACAGCGCTGCTCCTGGACAGGGGAAGTGAGGGACAATGGGGAAAGGAGACGGCGCTGCTCATGGACAGGGGAAGTGAGGGACAATGGGGAAAGGAGACGGCGCTGCTCATGGACAGGGGAAGTGAGGGGCAATGGGGAAAGGAGACAGCGCTGCTCATGGACAGGGGAAGTGAGGGACAATGGGGAAAGGAGACGCGCTGCTCATGGACAGGGGAAGTGAGGGACAATGGGGAAAGGAGACGCGCTGCTCATGGACAGGGGAAGTGAGGGGCAATGGGGAAAGGAGACGCGCTGCTCATGGACAGGGGAAGTGAGGGACAATGGGGAAAGGAGACGGCGCTGCTCATGGACAGGGGAAGTGAGGGACAATGGGGAAAGGAGACGGCGCTGCTCATGGACAGGGGAAGTGAGGGGCAATGGGGAAAGGAGACGCGCTGCTCATGGACAGGGGAAGTGAGGGACAATGGGGAAAGGAGACGGCGCTGCTCATGGACAGGGGAAGTGAGGGACAATGGGGAAAGGAGACGGTGCTGCTCGTGGACCCTGCTCAGCTCCCTTGCATTGGTTTAGTCTTTTAAACCTTCCCCAGGCTCTGCACTTGATGTAATTCCCACTTTACTGAGGATTGACAACAGGTAACTGGCAGAGCTGGCTGGAGCCTGTGTCCTGTCCTTTCTACCACGACTCCCAGTCCTTCTGAAAGGTGTACAGGGAGGTGAAATTAAGAGCTTTGCGTGGTTTCTGCAAGAATATTCAGGAGTCTAACTCCTGGAGATTCTCCTGATGTTCCTGGACAACAAAGCATGGGGAGGGGGAGAAGGGGAGAGGGAGAGAGAGACTATGAGAATATGAATGAATATGAATGCATGTGTGAGTCCTTGTGAATTCTTCTGCCTCTGGAGTTAGTGCTGATAATCTGCCAATCTTAACAGCCAGCCTACAGGGACTCCTACTCAGGGATAGCACTGAATGAACTGGTGTTCATTTAGTGTTTTGTGGCTAAAATGCATAATTCTGTGTTTGAGGACAACTGCAGTAGACTGGCCCAATTGTTTAATTTACCCACTTGAAATTAGGGACCATGAATTCAGTATGCAAATGCAAAATAAAGGAGATGCAAATTAATGCTTTGGTTCTAGAGTCCAGAGGGCATTTGATGCCCAGGGCAGTGGGTAATGGTGGAACCAAGAGTGTGAGTGGACACTGTTTGGTACTGGGGCTGCTTTCCATGTGAGATCTTGGGGAACCAGGTTCACTTCTGCAGCTTTGGTTTTCCATCTGTGCACTGGGAGAAGAAATGACTGGTCCTTCGCTGTCCGTCTGTCAGGGCTGCTTTAGTCAAAGTGTACTGTTGTCAGGGGTGGGAACTACTTACCTAGTGAGGGCACATGCCTGGATGTATGGTGGCATTCCACAAAGTCTGTTTAATTCATTCATTCATTAATTTGTGTATGTAAGGGTGTGGTCTACGCATATGCATGCCTGGGTGCATGTGTATATGTTTATTCGCATGTGGGTGGAGGCCAGAGGGTGACATCAGGTGTTCTTACTAAATTTCTCTACCTTATGCATTGAGACATAGTCTCTTGTCTAGAACCTAGAGTTCACCAATTCAGCTAGACTCTAGCCAGTGAGCTCCAGAGAATCCCTGATTTACCTCCACAATGCTGGGGTTGCATGTACCCTAGCACCCTAGGCTGGTTTTGAACTGGCTATGTTGTTGAAGATGGTCCTCCTATCTTTCCTGCCCAGGTACTGGAATTATAGGCATATACTACCATGCTCAGCTGAAGTGTCTACCTTTTAGCAAGTTTTAAAAGGCAAGATATCACCATAATGAGAAAATAGACCATAGATAAAGGAGTTTCAGAGCCACAGGGAAGATACCCAATGGATATAATATTTTTAAAAATGTTGATTTTTTTTTTTTTTTGAGGTAGGGTTTCACTCTAGCCCAGGCTGACCTGGAAGTCACTATGGAGTCTCAGGGTGGCCTCGAACTCACGGCGATCCTCCTACCTCTGCCTCCCGAGTGCTGGGATTAAAGGCGTGCGCCACCACGCCCGGCAAAAATGTTGATTTTTATCTCACTCAGTGATCATGCACTATCACTTTAGCACGTGTCCTTGTGTCTGCTTTTCTTCTCATCATTTACAAAGGGCTAATGGAACTTTTGCCAGTCTTAGGAGATCAGGTGAAACAACAATGTAAGCTTTATCTTGTTTCTGAAGGAGTTTTCCTCTCCCAATCAGCAGAGGCCCAGAGGAATTGGCCTTTATCTTTTTGGTCAAAAACAAGAAAGAATTTTAGTAGAAAATTAAAGACGCACCAAGGGTCAGCACATAACAATCTGAGGCCCAAGAAATGCATGTCACAGGCCAGGCATGGTGGTGCACACCTGGAATCCTAGCACTCAGGATGCTGAGACAGGAGAATGGCAAGTTCAAGATCAGCCTGGGCTACCCATTGACACCTGTCTCAAAAAACCAATCACCAGCCGGGTGTGGTGGTGTGGTGCATGCCTTTGATCCCAGCACTTGGGAGGCAGATGTTGGAGGATCACCGAGAGATTTCGAGGCCACCCTGAGACTCCATAGTGAATTCCAGGTCAGCTTGGACTAGAGTGAGACCCTACCTCAAAAAAAAAAAAAAAAAAAAAATCGCCAAACCAGAAAAAGCACATCACAAAGGACAGCTTTTTCTTTGTACCTTTTATCATCACAGACCCCCTAGAGTCTGGCGTAGAGTCCCCCCTCTCTTTCTCCCTTCTTCCCTTCCTCCCTCCCTGCCTCCCTGTAGCCAGACTGTCCTCAAAAACTCACTATGTAGCTGGGGATGACTTTGAACACCTGATCCTCCTGCCCCTTCCTCCCAAGTGCTAGGATTGCAGCTGGCTTAAATTTCTTCCGCATTCTCCACAGGTCAGGCACGGTGCTCTTTCTACGAATGTCTTGTCCATGCCACATGTCCTGCCTCACCTCTGGAGTGGCTGACCCTTGCTCCTAGGGCAACACCGATTTTTCCACACAGCCTCAAAGGAAGTCACATGGGAATGGCCTGGCCTTCGCCAACTGTCCACTTTGCTCTTTCACACCATGCTCTCACTTGCCTCAGTTCCCTCACTTCGAAGCCCCCAACCCTTGAAGCTTCACGTCATTGTCTAGGTTTCCATTTACAGATGGCATCATCCAGTTCTTATCCATGTTCTGACTGGGAGACTGATGGCGGAGAGAGCGTTTTTTTTTTTTTTTAAGTTTTTTTGTTTATTTATTTATTTGAGAGCGACAGAGAGAAGGAGGCAGAGAGAGAGAGAGAGAGAGAGAGAGAGAGAGAGAGAGAGAGAATGGGCGCGCCAGAGCTTCCAGCCTCTGTAAATGAACTCCAGATGCATGCTCCCCCTTGTGCATCTGCCTAATGTGGGTCCTGGAGAATTGAGCCTCGAACCGGGGTCCTTAGGCTTCACAGGCAAGCACTTAACCGCTAAGCCATGTCTCCAGCCCGAGAGAGCATTTTTTGTTGCTACTGTGTGAGAAGGTGGCCATGGCCATGGTGTCAGGGTGGTGTGGTTGCTCTGAGCACAGCTCCCAGCAGGAGC
Source organism: Dipus sagitta (assembly GCA_036346955.1). Classification (NCBI taxonomy): domain Eukaryota; kingdom Metazoa; phylum Chordata; class Mammalia; order Rodentia; family Dipodidae; genus Dipus; species Dipus sagitta. Next base: position 337,257,830 of record CM070770.1, read on the forward strand.
TGCAGGAAGGTGTTCTGTGTCCCGCCCCCACCCCGCCCACGAGGCATCACCCTGTGCCTGTCTGACTTGGGCACGGTCTGTGTTAATGCCCCTTGCTGCATCCTATGGAGTCCCCCAGCCTTTTGATGAGTGCAGCTGCTGCCATCTGTTTGCGTGCCTTTCTAAAGGGGGAGGGACGGAGGAATGTGCCTGTCAAGCTTGGCTTTCTGATTTCCTAGAAACCATTATGGAGCTGAATCACTGGGGTGGCGTTGCTGCAATTATCTGAAGACCGTGTGCACATGTGTGGCTGTGGGTGCTTGTGTGGGCTGTGAATGGGTAGTCATTTGTTTACAGGGTGGGGCTGGGGACTTTGTGAAGATGCTCCTAAAATTTAGTCTAGATTTTTGCTGAATTGGATAAAAAGGGATATCCAGATTTTTTTTTGTAATCAAAAATTCATTTTTCTACTTAATCTATTTTTTTTTTTGTTTTTGAGACAGGGTCTTACTCTGTAGCCCAGGCTGGCCTTGAACTCTCAGTAGTGTTCCTGCCTCGGCCTTAGGCATAAGCCACCATGTTTGGCTCCTTTCAATTAAACATATATGAGACTGGTGATGTGAAATACTGGAGTTCTTTTGTAATACCCGATTTAGCACAAATATATGGCCAAAATCCATACTGTTAATGAGTGGGTCCTGATGATAAGCAGATCTGATGCTTAGCCTCATAATGAATTAGAATATAGAGAAAGGGTCTTTGTGGCCCAAGCAGGATATCAGCTCCTAGTGATTATGCACCCATTTATTGAATAAACATTTATTGATTATTGTGTGCCAGGCTTGAGCCTGAATACGCTTTTCTGCATTTTTCTGAGGTGTGAGGTCAGTTTGAGCTGTAGTGCAGGAAATTGTTGCAGATGTCTGGAGTTTAGTTAGTGGGAGTGGAGTTCCCTTGTGCCTCAGGATTGCAGAGCCGTATGATGAAAATGAGTGTGGCTCTCCTGCTCTGTTTGCCACACCTCTTTTCCTTGGTGGACTGTGAGTAGTGAGTGACCAGGAACAAGAGAAAGACAGCTAATTAAGTAAGAAGCTTTCTAAAACTGGGGTTCAAGGTTCCAGCGTTTTCCTCACTTCTCTCACCACCACTCGAATATGCCTGTGTTCAGGTTTCTGTCTGCATTTTTATGCAGACTGACACAGGCCTTCTCCAGGGAGTGTTTATTCCAGTCTTCCAGGTTGGATCTCTCTGTTAAGGGAGGTCCTGGGAGCTGTGTTGAAGAGTGATTAGTTTGGGAATTGTAGGCACCTTGCTCTAGGTCAGCCCTAGCTCATGGTTGAACCACCCTGCAAAGATCTGCACTCTGTAGATCTTGCTCCATGGGTCACCTGAGGCTTTAAGGGATTTTAGTGGCTCTTCGATGGTGTCAGGAGTCATGAAGTCTTCATTTGTCTGTGTGGTCTCAGTAGAGCCATTGTTCCTGCTAGTGATGTGGAGACCCCTGTGCGAGGGACCTGGGAGCCATCTGCTTACCTTTTGAAAGGCAAAGCAACAGTAGAAAGCCTTCTAGAGAATGTTCTCTCAATAACTGAGAAACTCAGAAGAACAGGCTGTGTGTGTGTATGTGTTTGATAGAGATGGGCAGAGAGAGGGAGGGAAGAAGGGGGGAGGGAGAGAAAGACAAAGAGAAATTGAGAGAGAGATTCAGCCAGTGGCTGCAATATGATAAAGAAATGTTTGGTTCAGGGAGCTTTAGAAAGGAAAGAGACTGGGGTATCTTAAACTTATTTCCATTAGGCAAATGCTCTACTGCTCAGCTACATCCTCAGCCCCAGTGGTGGCTCATAGACCCCCAACATTTCACAAGGCTGAAATAGGAGAACCATTGTTAGTTCAAGGCCAGCCTGGGCTACAGAGTGAGTTCTGAAGGAAAGAAAAAAGCAGTAGTTTCCTAAGTTGTAGATTTGACTCTTGGAGGTTAGTTTAAGTTGTAAAAGGATGGGCGGATGCCATCATTTGCATCGGTAGTTGGTAAGCTAGATTTGTATGCAAGAACTGTCCTTCCCTACCTCCTGTATTTACCATGTTTTATTTGAAACAGGGCCACACCTGTTTGGTGTGACTGCTCTTGACCACAGGGACAGAACTGAGTAGTTACGGAGTCAGTCTGCACTGCGCAGCCCAAGCGTTAGCTTTCTGGCCTTCTATAGAAAAGCTTTGCTGGCCCGTGAAACTGGCTAAACTTTTCTATTTTTATTTATTTGTTTGAGAGCAACAGACAGAGAAAGAGGCAGATAGATAGAGAATGAACGCGCCAGGGCCTCCAGCCACTGCAAATGAACTCCAGATGCATGCGCCCCTTTGTGCATCTGGCTTACGTGGGTCCTAGGAAATTGAGCCTTGAACCAGGGTCCTTAGGCTTCACAGGCAAGCGCTTAACTGATAAGCCATCTCTCCAGCCCCTGCTTTTTTTTTTTTTTTTTTTTCTGGTTTTTCAAGGTAGGGTCTCGCCCTAGCTCAGGCTGACCTGGAATTCACTTTGTAGTCTCAGGGTGGCCTTGAACTCATGGTGATCCTCCTACCTCTGCCTCCCAAGTGCTGGGATTAAAGGCGTGCGCCACCGTGCTGATAAGAGGAAGAAATTGTTAGGTTTTGTGTCACAGTGATCTTTTTATTGGCATACAAGCACACCTTATTGGTTATGAGTTTCAAATGAGTAAATTACCTACTGCAAGGCAACTGTGGTCGGCAGACCTGGCTGCGTGATGGCTCTTATACCATGATTGCTTGGATCCAGTGAAATGAAGCCATCAGGGCCTCCTGTAAATGCAGGAGGGCTGTATAAATAGAAGGAATTAACCAGAACCTATTTGTGCTGCTGCAGCTGTTGCCAATACGTGCCTTGTAAAACTACCCTATTATTTAGGGACTGAGAAATATTTGGATGATGGTAATATGCTGCTTTAGGAAAAGTGGTCGCCAGTGGGATTTTTATCACATAATTAGAGAGTGTGTTCAATGCGCTAGTGAACAGAAGCTGCATATGTGCTGCTGCCTCGCTTCACCACAGGCCGTGTCCCTCCCCTTCTCTCCCCACCCTGGGTGGGCGTTCCTCCCCTTCTCCCCCGAGGGTGGCTCTGGATCTAGTGCTAATGCCTCAGTGGTCTTCGAGATCCTTGCAAAATCACTGTCAGCTTAGTGGACATACCTGCTTTAGACAGCCGCGTGTTGGGATAGACACTCATGAGGGGCTACGCGGAGGACAGGGCTAGCTGGTGAGCTGGGGAACGTCGAAACCCGCAAGATCCCAGGTTAATCAGAGTGACAAGCAGCTGTTCACGTTGCCTGTCTGCTGACTTTCTGGCGCTCTCATTGCTTCCTTAATTCATCCATTCACTTCCTCATTGAAAAAGTGGTAATGACAGGAAGCTTGTAGGATTGAATGAGGTATTGCAGAAAAAGTGTGAAGCAACAGCCTGGAATGGAGCAGATGACCATTAAATGAAAGTTCTTACTTTAAAATTTCTTTTCCATTTCTTTCATATTCATTAAATTCTTCTGTTGGAGGCACTGTGGGACAGAAGTGGGAGGTAATGGTGTATTGATTCTGGTCAGCCTTGGCCTCTGCTAGTTGCTGTGGTGTGGTAACACCCGAGAAAAGTGTGTTTTGTGGACTTATGTTGGGGCCAGTGATGCCATAAATGCCCCTTAGTTTAGCTTGCTAGCCAGAACATTCTAGCCTACCTATTAGGTGTTACTATCCTCCCATGATCAGGCACAGACCCTCCTTCCTTAGTAATACTGGCTTAAAGTCGTCACACTTCTCTCAGAAATGTGAAGCAGTTATCCAGTTTAACTTTGGATCATATTGTGTTTTTTTCTTTTTTGGATTGTATGTGAAATTTACTAGTGGACATGATTGGTGAGGTCCTCAGCAGCAGCAGCCCTTGGGTACAGAGCCCGCCACTTGTCTAGGGACCATGATTGGGGATATACTTGACCCCCTCAGCTACCATATCTTCAAATTGACCTGCATTCACCTTGGTGAAGTCTACCTCTGAGATATGGATCTTCTGGTGGTCAGAAACTTGAACTCGACTCTGCCTAGAGCCTCAGTCACATGTTCCTTATTCTGCAACTTGGTGCAGATGGACATGATGACCTGGCCAGTGTGCACATTGGCCACTTGTGCCCTGAGGCTTCTCAAAACTCACTCCCCCCCACCCCCCCACCCCCCCGCACACACATACCTGTCTGGAGCTTGTCAGCTCCAGTTTAGGACGTCATTGTGTTGATGCAGATAATGTGGAAAGGGTGGAGTCACACTTGATTGTGAAAGCAACTATTTTTACCATGTACAGTTGGCACAAATCCAGGACTTCAGATGAGAGGTATGCATATTCATTTGACCTGAAGTACCACAAAGAGGTAATTCATCCACTTTTGCCTTCTTCTGCCCCAGGTCAAGGATCTTGGCCTCAGGAGCACTTTGGCAGAAACAAGACTTCGGGTGTGGCTTGTTCTCGCAATACTGGCAACACGGGGTGGTGTGGCGATCCACGAAGACACACAGGTCTTAGGCTCTGGAGGACGGAGATTTTTTTTTGAGTCAGAGGCTCATATATTCCAGGTTGGCCTCAACCTTACTGTGCAACAAGAAATGACTTTGAACTGCTGGTGTGCTTGTCTCTACTTCCTGAGTGCTGGGATTATAATCCTATAGGGTGTGCCACCTTACCCAGGTTTGTGCTGTGCTAGGGATCAAACCCTGGGGCTTTGTGCATGCTAGGCAAACACTCTATCAACTGAACTACATCCCACCCCTCAGAGCATCTTGTGTTTTTATTATAATGGGGAAGAGACATGTCTCATTTATTTTTAATTCCCAAGTGCAGATTCCCATATCCATCCCCTCAGTAAATACTGAAGTGGATAGATTCTAATAAAGTTTAGCCATTATTTATTGAATATCTACTTTGGGACCTTATCACTATATTTTGGACCAAATAATTCTGTGATGTGTGTGAATGGGGCTGTCTTTTATAGTGGCTTGCTAAATTATTTTTTCAATATTTAATTATTAGAGGGGGAGAAAGAAAGAGGGAGAGAGACAATGGGCACACTAGGGCCTCCAGCTACTACAAATGATCTCCAGAAGCATGTATTACTTTGTGCACTAGGCTTTTTGTGATACTTTTCAAGTCTTTAACCACTGAGCCATCTCTGTAGCCCTTATGATGGTTTAAATGTAAAATGTCCCCCAGAACCTCATGTGTTTTTATACTTAATTCTAAGTTGGTGGTGCTATTAGGGAAAATTGTAGAACCTTTGTAAGGTGGAGTCTTGCTGGAGGAAGTATTCATTGGGGGTGGACCTCAGGGTGTTGTAGCCCAACTCCACTTACTACACTCAGATCACAGCCTCTACTTCCTCCATGTTCATGTGAAGATGGGATGCTAGCTATCTGCTCTTGCCTTGCCTTCCCCACCATGACAAAACTTCCCCTTGAAACTGTTAAACCTTTCCTTCCATAAGCTGCTTCCCAATTGGCTATTTTGTCCAAGCAACAAGAAAGTAACTGCTACGCTTGTGAACTGTAGGATGTTCACCAGTTTTCCTGCTCTCTGACCTCTACATTCCAGTCACGACTTCTGGTGGTAACAATCAAAAATGTCTCCAGACACTGCCAGATGTTCTCCGAAGGGCACAATCACCCCTGGCTGAGAAGCATCAATTCATTGTGTTCTTGGCCCTGCATGCATCTTGTCTTTTCTGTTATGTTATAAATGCCATGGGGAGACTTTCCTTCTCAGTGCCTCTTGATCACAGAATAGACATCTAATCAATGTTTGTTTACTTGATCTGCACAAGTCCCATTCTTGGTTGAACCACCTATAGCTAAGGCTGGGTAGAACAGAAATCTGAGGCCATATTTATTCTTCAGTTAACGTATATTAAATAAATCCTTAAAATCATCTGGCTGTCATTTTTCTTTCTTTGCAGACTGAGGCCTGGAGCCTCATTCAGAATGCCAGTACTGCAGAGAAGTAAGAACACCTCACATCTCATGATCAGACTTACTGTGGAAAAAGATTAGTAGGCTGAGCTTATAGAAAAATCTGTGAGAACTTGGGCTAAGCAAAATTTCCCCTTTGGGTTTGGAGATGAGTTAAATGATCTCTGTGAAGACTCAGTGATCTGAAAACGTCATCCTGAAGACCACGTCTTTTATGCTTCTGAAGGAGAATGTGATGGCAGAGTTGGGCCAGGCCCCCCAACACTGTGATGACAAGTTTCTTACCAGCCATATTCCAATACAAAAAAGGCTTTAATGAAGCTAAGAGCTTGGAGTATTTCTTCTGTACCCTGAGAATAGAGCCAGGCAACAGGAAGATAGATTCTGGCTCCATGTAATAAGAATTTTCTGGCCATCAGAAAGAGATATTGGAAATGAACTAAGATTGGGAGGAAAGGAGTTTTGCATCCCTGGGGATATTGTAGCAGAGGCTCATGTGGACTGAATGGGGTCATGGCCTGGGATGTGATGAGACTAGGTGACTCTGGCTCTGAGGATTTATTTTAAATATATATATATACATATATATATATATTCTTTTTTTTTCCAAATTTCCTTACGGCTAAATCCTTGGGAAGGGATCTGGGAGGATACTGCTGTCTGAAGGTGAATCCTGTGACAGGAATGGCTGTTGCGGAGAGAAGGGTGCCGGTGAGGAGAGAAAGATTATCACTGTACTTACAGTGACGCTTCCTTTGTTCCTCCTGCGTTGGGTATAATTTGGGGTCCAAGCATCCCAGGAACTCTGTTTTGACTGTAAGACTGTCTTCAAAAATAATGTTAGGGGGCAGGAGAGATTGCTTAGTGGTTAAGGCATTTGCCTGCAAAGCCAAAGTATCCTGGTTTGACTCTTCAGGGCCCACATAAGCCAGATGCACAAGGGGGCGCATGCATCTGAAGTTCGTTGACAGTGGCTGGAGGCCCTGGCATGTCTATTCTCTCTCTCTCTCTCAAATAAATAAATACAAAAAAAAAATGTTAGGGTGGGGAGTGACCTCTAAAATAGGGGCTCAGAGGTGCATTGAGTAAACCCTTCAGATCTGGTTGTGGGCTCTGGTTGGCAACCTCATGGGCACCGTGGCCAGCTCCCATGCTCAGCCTGTAGATCTTTCTCACCCACTCGCTCACTTTGAGCTGCCCTGCTTCACTGAACAGCCAGCAAAATCCAAATTGTTTTTCTAGCTCCCTCTGCCTATCTCCTTACCACTGTGAACCAGCTGTCCTGGTTGTTGCCTATAACTTAGAATCAAAATTAATCTACTTTCTGTGGAAATTATTTCTTTTGGGCTCATGATTGTTTCATCTCTGAGCTTTCAGAAGGCAGCTTTTTCTGTGGTGTCCTTGGTTTCTGCGAGCATATTTTTGTAGGGCTCCATGGAATATCTGTTCCACTCTAATTGACTGGACATTTTTATGCCACTTGTAATTACCTCTAGGTAATCACCTTATGTGAGGCACAGCGGTGGCTTCTCATGAGTGCAGTGCCCAGACACTCAAAAGCCATGATTCCCTGACCACGGAGTAGATTCGTTTTATTCAGATCTAGGAAGAAGGTAATGCGTCCCAATGGTTGTGTGACATTGGCTTTCCTTTTTCTGTACAGTACATTCTTTTCTCTCTGCTGCTGCAGGAACCAGTATGGTATAGTGCCTGGCCTAGCTGTCATGGGCCCACTGAGCTGAGAGTCCTAAGCTGCAGAGAAGCCAGTCTGAAGTGCTGCCACAAGCCCAGGAATCTCTGTGTCCCACCATTTGAAAAAAATTGACCAACCTGTTCCCACCATGGTCTTACTCCATTAACATCTTTTAAGTTCTTGTTGTTTCTGTCCCCTCCTCCCACTGAGCACATCTTTCTGTGGATGTATAGAACCCAAGGTGGGCCCCATCCAGCTTTGGAAACGGGGACAAGTGGCATTTGAGATTGAAGAGAGCTAGCAGGCTACTTAGGTCTCCTATTGTCTTAAGCTTGGGCTAAAATAGTTTTTTCTTTAAAATTATTTTATTAAAGCATAAATGTATAATAGCTTCTTAACTTTACAGATGCATTTAAGTCTTAGATTTTATTTATTTATTGAGAGAGAGATTGAGAGAGACAGAGAGAGAGAGAGAGAACACGAACATACCAGGGCCTCCTGCCACTACAAATGAACTACAGATACGCACTGTTTTTGTGCATCTGGCTTTAGGTGGGTACTGGGGAATTGAACCCAGGCCAGCAGGCTTTTCAAGCAAGCTCCTTTAACCACTTTGTCATGTCTCCAGCCCCACACTTTGTCAAAGGAAAAATATGTTATGTCTTACTACATTCATAATCCTGGATATTAGCTTTTTAAAACTTTGAGAAAAAACAATCTGTAAAAAGGTTTCACATATTACCTGAATCTTATAAATTTAACATTGTTGAAGAAGGAATGCTTCTACACTCCTGAAAGACCACTGGAAAGATGAAACAATGAAAAAGCTAAGACTGGGCTAGAGGGATGGCTTAGTGGTTAAAGCATTTGCCTGCAAAGCCAAAGGACCCAGGTTCAATTCCCCAGGACCCATGTTAGCCAGATGCACAAGGGGGTGCACGTATCTGGAACTCATTTGCAGTGGCTGGAGGCCCTGGCATGCCCATTCTGTCTCCCCCTTTCTCTGTCAAATAAATACATAAAAATAATTTTTTTAAAAAAGCTAAGACATGGTCTCAAAGTTTGCTTTTTAAAAGTAGTCCTTCCTCCACAATAATATGTTATTAATAATCCAATCCATTCACAAAATGAATCTCTGCATGCCTGTGGTGACTCCTCCCACATATCTGCATATTCATGCTGTTCTGGAAACTAGAAAGCTCAAGGTGCCAGTGAGGTTGATGTCTGGTGAGTCCTTTACCCTCGGGTTATACATGATTTCTTTCTTGCTGTGAGCTTGCATAATCTTTCCTAGGGGTGTACACACACACACACACACACACACACACACACACACACGAACACAGTAAGAGAGAGAGAGAGAGAGAATAAGTATCAGTCTTTCTCTTCTTGTAAGGCTACTAATTTATTAGATTAAGGCCTCCCATTTTAATTATAGTTATCTTCTATAAGCCTGCAATGACACTGATGTGGATTGGGAATGGGGGGCACATAGTTCGTCTGTCTTATTAATTATTTGTTTTTATCTTCCGAAAGAATAGTTAACTTTCTGGGACTTAAAACCCAGTGAAGTTCTCTCTGTCAGAACCTTTGCCTTGTTTTTTATTCCTTTGCATTTTTCTAACTGTTGGTGAGCTACTTTCCTTCCTCCCCCTGTGGTTCCATTGTCCACAAATAGCTGATCATTTCCTGGCTAAAGACAACTGGCAAGGGTGTAGGCTGTCTAGATGTCCTGCTATCAGGGGCACCAGCTAAATTAAGAATGTCTGGCCTCACTCAGCCTTGGCCTCCAGGAGTAGCATATGTTTAAGGTCAATACTTGTAGCCTCCCTCTCCCAAAAGGTAATTTTACAGAAGGCAAAACAGACTCCAGAAGATAATATGGTGCTTGGAATGAGGTCTGCATACCACTTAGCCTGGCTCCTCACCCCCTAGTCGCCGTTTGGCAGGTGAACTTCCACACAGATGGTGGATGGAGGTGCGCTTTGCCCATGTTGTTCAGTACCCCTCCTTGTACTGCTTTATTTTATACTTGAAGGGGCAGTAAGAGGTGGGAGCTCATCCAGAGGCCTTTGCTACAAGACGATGATCTGTACCACATACGGAGCCGGAGGCTACACGGCGGGCAAGTCTTCTGTAGGTTGCATCTCCTCTATTAACAGCCAGTTTATGTTACTTTTTTTTGTTTTGTTTTTCGAGGTAGGGTCTCACTCTAGCTCAGGCTCTCCTGAAATTCACTCTGTAGTCTCAGGGTGGCCTCGAACTCATGGTGATCCTCCTACCTCTGCCTCCCGAGTGCTGGGATTAAAGGCTTGCGCCACCACGCCCGGCTTTAATGTTACTTTTAATTCAGGTGACAGTACATACCACAACTGTGCTGGATGCTGGCATTGAGCAAAATGGCCTTGCCCCACCCTCACGGCTTCCTCTGTGCATCAGTAATCTCATCACCCCAAAGCCCCATTGACACATAAAGACTAAGAATCTTTGAAAGACTGGGGTTTGGGATGGGATACCCCCACCCCAAATTTGATAATAGGTGTTTGTGTGTGTGGTGGTAGGCGTGAAATAGGACACAAGGCTAAGACCACAGGTGGCTGTAAAGGTTCAGAGATATTTGTGAAGCAGAGCTCTTTAGGGAATCTAACTGAGGGTGGGGACTTGAGAAAGGACAGTGAGGCTGGGGAGTGCATGCTATGGGATGGGTATGGAGATTGTCCTGCGCCTCTTTTCTGCCTCTGTTCAGCTGACTCTACCATCCAAACTGGTTCCTGAACTTTGGCTATTGCTGCCTAACTTGTGAGTTCTCCAGTGAGTGAGTAGCTCAGCATACAGGGTCAGGTTCGCTTCACAGGCAATACCAGCTACTCGGTGAGCCTGGAGACTCTCCCTTGAAAGCCTGTCTCATGGCTACTTCGAGCTCAGCTTCTTGCCCAGTATAACCATTTCTGATTCTCCTGAATGATATGTGGTCAAATGGGGCATTTTGTTTAGGTAAAGCAGGTGGAGGACATTTCTGGGGATCAGAGCAGGGCTGGCTGCCCACCACAGCCTCCAAGAATGTAGGCATAGTTAGTGAATCCTGCATAGCTTGCAAACCCTGGCCTATTTCCTTAGAAAGTAAATGAACTTGTGATTGTGAGCTCTTGCTTTATTCCATAGGTATTTAAGTAGACTTGCCGCTGTCATCCACAGCATCAGTCATAATAACCAACTGCATTTCCTGCCCCAGAGCTGCTCCTTCTCTAGTAATTAACCCCCTTGTTGTGCCCCTTTACTTCGGCAGCAGTAGTACCAGCTGTCTGTTCAGGAATGTTTGTGTTTCAGGGGTCCTTCCACTGATGCTATGCAGCTATTTTGCTGACAGGTCACTGTGGATGGAGTTGCAGATGCAGGAAGGAGAGATGTTCCGCCTTCACCTGGATTGTGTGCTTTGGAGAAAGGATGTAACAACCCTCTTCCCTAGTTCTTGGCCTCACTGCCCAGTCTGCAGTCATGTCCATCTAACTGGATTGCTTTTAAGTTCTCCTCTGGATAAATTATGACTTTCTTGACTTGGGTCCCAGTTCAGGCAGGTGCTGTGCCAACCTCCTTGGCATGTGCTCGTGCCAATGGCTTTTACTATTGACCCCCCTAGCTCTCCCTTGGAAATACCAAGCCTGGGACTCTGGAGAAGGCACTGCCACTTGTGTAGTCTTGAAAGGCCGCCTTTGTCCAGAGGAATGCCTGTCTCAATGAAGCCTGATAAATAGCTAGCTCATTTCTCCCGCAATTGAAATGAAAGAAACCTCGCCTGCTCGAAGTTAACTTTACTTGTCTGTTCTCATCTTTGTTATTCAGGCCTCTTTAATGAATATTTATTTAAGTCTCCAGATCTAGTGCTGTGCCAGGAAGTATAATGGGAGACATAGTAGCATTAGTTTGTAGTCCCTGCCCTCAAGGACCTAAGGCTTCTCGGTGGAGACACAACATATGCACATCAGACCCTCAGAGAACATAGAACATGGAATTCAGTTAAATGCCAGGTTGAAGGCGTTGTCTTCTGTGTTGTTTGGAATCTGTTTCCTTTGTCATGGCTTTTAGTGATAGCTTTTTATTTCTGACCCTTCAATATTTGCTCATTTGTTAAGTTGGTCATTTAGTCATTCATTAGTTCAGTAAATATTGTAATATGCTCCGTTTGCCAGGCACTATACTAGGCACTAAAGACCGAGAGGTGTGTATAAAGCATGGCCCACTCCGGCCTAGCTGAAGGGAAAAGGAGCCTGGGTAACACAGTGTACAGCAGACACTGCTGTACCCGAGGCAGGGATGAAACAGCATGTGGACAAGAAGATGGGGAGCTAAGCGTGTAGGTGTTCATTTGGCTTGATAATTTGTCTTCTATTCAAAATAATTTTCAGTGTTTCCCTTATCTCTCTGCCATCCAAATAGCTGATTAACCTCCATTTTTCTGCCAACCTGCTGATCTTTTTAATTTTGTGAAATATATTTCCCTTCCTCCATTAGTCACGGTGTTGCTTATAACCTTCTATTAGATATTTGCTATTTTCTCTTGCACTCAGGAAGCACCTTGCAGAGCTGTTATATTTTTGTGTCTGATTTTTTCACTATTTTCTTCCATACAGAGTGGGTGACAGTTTATGGGAGATCTATCTATATGCTTATATTTGTTTATTTCTCTTGCACATTATAGTACCTTTGAGTTACTAATTTATCATTGTTATTAATGAATCCTTAAATTTATTTTTTGGAAAATATTACTTTTTCCCCTCTAAGCCATTTCAGTGAATGGAATTCCAAGAATGGAACAACTTTTACTTTAAAAAATGTTTTTAAATTTTTATTCATTTATTTCTTTATTTGAGAGAGGGAAAGAAAAAGAGAGAAGAAGAATGAAAGTGGGTGCTCCAGGGTTTCTAGCCATTGCAAACAAACTCCAGATGCTTGCGCCACCTTGTGCCTCTGGCTTACATGGGTACTGGGGAATCGAACCTGGATCCTTCAGATTTGCAGGCAAGCTACTTAACTGCTAAGCCATCTCTTCAGCCCTAGGACAACTTTTTTTTTTTTAAGTGAAAGTTTGGCTGGGTGTGGTGATACACACTTAAAAAAATTTTTTTTTGTTGTTTATTTTTATTTATTTATTTGAGAGCAACAGAAAGAAAGAGAGAGAGAGTGGGGGAGAGAAAGAATGGGCGCACCAGGGCCCCAGGTCACTGCAAATGAACTCCAGATGTGTGTGCCCCCTTATGCATCTGGCTAATGTGGGTCTGGGGAATCGAGCCTCAAACTGGGGTCCTTAGGCTTCACAGGCAAGTGCTTAACTGCTAAGCCATCTCTCCAGTCCTAGAACAACTTTTATAATATCCAATAGATAGACAATAGTCTTCTAGTTTTGCCCTCTGTCCAGAACATGTTACCTTTTCCTTGAAGTTTCTCCCAAGAATTCTTGAATCCTCCTGGGGATGCCAGTTGCCTCGGGACCACAGGATGTCGAGATCCCCTCCACAGCGATGCTGCTATGAACACGCATCCTAGCCCCAGAGCCTCGTGAGGCTGTGTCTCCTGAGGCCCTGCAGTGGGCCTCCTCTGGTGCTTTCCAGGATTGGGTCCCACACTCTGCTGTGGTCACACCGCTTCCTTGTTGGACACTGCCTTGCTGGGCCACACTAAAGAACTGCAGGCTCCTTGCAGATGGCAGCGCTGCGCTGTGACCTCTGTTGAAGCGGTGTGACCTTAACATGGAATATTGAGTTAGATTCATCTCTTGAGCCCCGGGCTGCTGTTATCTGTAGCTCTCAGATGTCCTGCCCTTTGGTCTTTTGCTAAGATGAAAACCTGAGACCCTGGATGCCAACTAGATGCCAGTCTGAGTCACTGTTTATGCTTAGAACAGACCTGCTGCCTGGCCTAAACATAAGGGCTCAACTTTCCCTTCAGATATTCTCCCAATCAGCTCTTATCTCCATGGTCTCCTAGCAGCATGGTCTCTGGGTTCTTTACACACACCCAGGTCAGTGTGACTCATCTTGATGAATGCATCTTAGGCTCAAACAGGGACCACTGCAGTAATTATGAAGTACAGTAACAACAGCTTGTGATCTTACCATTCTTATTTGGTTAACATTTCAGAGAATTCTCATCAACCTTTTCTCGTGTACGGATTCTTCACGTAACTCTAGTGTGATCTCTGGCCATGCCGATGTGCATGTCCAGCTTCTGTCTGTGGGGTAGTAAGCGGGGCTGGCGAGTGTGTTCCCGCCTCCAGACTGCTCCCCTGTCATCACTCCCCAGTCCCGGACATTTGTTTGCATTCCTTTCTCTGGCCGTGGGCTCATTTTCCAAAAGCCTGCTCAGGTTTCTTGCTCATTAGTCGCTCCTACCTTGAGGCACCCACGTCCAGCTCCCAGTCTCTCCTCTGCTGGCTGCCTCCTTTGCTTGCTGTGTGCTGGGCCCATCTGCCATAAGAAAACCTTTTCCACAGAAATGCCACACCAGGGGGAGCCTAGGGTGGGGCTGGGGTTTGTCTGGGATCTGAGCACCTTTGCAGGTTTCACAACGGCCTGGTCAAGGCAATGGGCTGAGTGGGGTGGGGGTGGGGGCCAGTCGCCGGAGGTGCTGGTGGGGGACCGCTGACGAGGTGGACTTTCCGTTTGCTTGCTTCCCTCATCCTTCCAGAGACAAGGACTCATGCTCCCAGGCTGGCTTGTACTCACAACCCTCCCAGATAGCCGGGGCTATAAGGGTGTGCCACACATCTGGCTGAGGTTGATTTTATCTGTGCCAGCATGATCCCTGGACCTTTCCTTCTAGAGCGGGTTTGATATCTTACAGTTGGACTCTTGGTGACCTGTCATGGTTGGGAAGGCATGAAAGCAGGACCTTGACACAGTTGGTCACACTGAGTCCACAGTCAGGAATCAGAGGACGGACAGGAAGGGCCAGGCTATCAAGTCTTAAGGCCCATCTCCAGTGACTCACTTCCTCCACAAGGTTCTACAACCTTCCAGATGAGTGCTACAAGCTGGAGACCAAGTTTTCAAACACACGAGTCTCTAGGGCATTTCCTATTCAAACCACAACAGAGATGAAGAGACTGAGTCACGGAGGCCTGACTAAATGTCTTCAAGGTATCACAGCTAGTAAGTGGCCAAATTGGGATTTGAATGTTGACTGCTCCATATTTGGGACTCCCAGCACCTCCTCTGAGTCCATCAGAGCAGTTCTACTTTGGGCTGATTTACAGTCTGCGTTTCCAGAGATTCTATTTGAAGCCATACCAGGACTTCAAAAATTTGAAAATCACTGCAATAGAGGAAATGTCTGATGACTTCAGATCTTGCTGTGTGTTGGTACAGAGTCCATTGACCTTAGCAAGCCTCATTTTCTCTACCTGTGAAAGTGGGACTACACTATTGTCCTCAACAAAATGTCAAGCTGATGAATATACTACTGTAGGGATGGTAGTAGTTTGAGCTTTGTGACCTAATAGAAACCAAGTCTCTTTGGTTAAGTGTCGAGTGATCACAGTAAGGACTTTGTAATGATGGTGATAGGTGTGACTACAATTCTACTGTTGCTGTCGTTCCTACCACCTTCAGGGCCAGGCCCTATAGTAGTCATTTGGTGATCCTGTGAGAGCACCTTCAGGACTGATTGCAGGCTTCATGGTCTTAGAGAGATGACCACCCATGTCCTGCCCATAGGCATAAGGCCTCCTCAAGGCACGTTTCCGATTCTGAGTGGCTCGCTGAGCCCAGCTTGCTGCTCTTTCCGGAACCCGGCCTGGTAGAGTAGGTTGTCACGATCATCTGCAGCTCTCCGTCTCTTCCAGCCCCATCTATTGACACCTGGGCCGCTAGGAAGCTCATGCTGTGCCAGGGGACGGACGGCAACTCTCAGTCCCACAGCTTCCGCCTGACTTCTCCTGTCTGGCTTGATGTCACCATAGCATTTGTTATAGGTTTAGCGATGTTTTAGACATTCGCCAGCGGGTCTCGGGGAGACCTCATGTGCAGTGGTGGTGCAGTGTTCCAATCGGGGGTCATCAGGCAGTGGGTGACAGTGCGGGCATTCAGTGATGGCTAGAATCCTGACTCCATTATTTACCACATGTTCTTCTCTGAGTAAGCGCCTTAACTTTCTAGCCCTGCCTCCTATAAAATAGGGATGAAATCTCCCACCGACCTCACTGGGTCATTGTGATTGACACCATGAAGAATGCCAGGAGTTTTGGACATTGGCTGTCACTGAGGACACTAGGAGTCAGATTTTGGATAGCTCTTGTGTCTATCTTCTTTCATCTCCTAGGACCCAAAAGGCTGGTCCTTTTGCTGCTTTTTTTTTTTTTTTTAATTAAGCATTCATCCTTTCCTGGTTGTTTTACTCAGGTGCTGTGGATCCAAGCCCTAGCTCTTCATTCATCCTTTTGTCTCTTTCTCCTCTTTCCTTCTCTGACATTATCCCTCCCTCCACTCCCCCCAGCCCCCCAGGCATCTTCACAGAAGCAGTTGAGGCACAGTAATTACTTGTTTACACTGCTGGGCAGTGTTAATTTGCAGGATAGCTTGTTGCCCCTGGAGGGAGGCTGTGAGTTCTGAGCGAGCAGCCCTGCATCCTTCCACTGTCTAGGGAACCTTTCCTTGTAGGACTCACGGGTGCTCACGCTAAGCTTTAGTCTGTGATCCTCTTAACTTGGCCTGATCTCTCTACTGTGAGAGGAGGATTGATGGCTTGGAAAAATGTTGCCTTTAACTGGGAAAGAGTAAACATTGCCCTGTAGTGAATGAACATGCTATGTGCACATGGGTGTGAGGAAGGGTGCTGTAGGACTGGAAGCTTCTTCGTTCTGCAGAACCCATGGCCTCCATTCTATCTGCTGAAACCTGAGGTATCTGCTATGTGCCATACACAGATGGGGGAGGGTCTGTCACAGAGAGTAAACATTTTAAAATATTTAGTTGTTTATTTCAGAGACAGTGTGAAAAAGGCAGATTGAGACGGGGGGGGGGGGGAGATGGTGTAGAGAATGGGAACACCAGGGCCTCTAGTCACTGCAAAGAAACTCCAGATACATGCAGCACCTTGTGCATCTGGCTTTACTTGGGTGCTGGGGAATTGAATCAGGTCCTTGGGCTTTGCAGGCAGGTGCCTTAACTGCTGAGCCATCTCTAGCCCAAGAGTGCACATTTTTTGTGTATTTTTATTTATTTATTATTTGAGAGCAACAGACAGAGAGAGAGAGAGCGCCAGGGCTTCTAGCTGCTGTAAACGAACTCAACATGTGTGCGCCCCCTTGTGCATCTGGCTAACGTGGGTCCTGGGGAATCGAGCTTTGAACCGGGGTCCTTAGGCTTCACAAGCAGGCACTTAACCGCTAAGCCATCTCTCCAGCCCAAGAGTGCACGTTTTAATGGGGTGGTATTAGGAATGGGGCCACGACTTTTTGTGACCTGTCAGATGGATCTTTCCTGGGTGTTGTCCTGGCTGTGACTTTTCAACTCTGTAAACTCCCACGCTTTGCTTCCTTCATCAAGCACACTTACCCCTCCCCATGGCTTTGGGACACAGTGTCTCAAGGGCACTCTTTCATTATACTCAAGGGTATTTGTTGTCTTTAACATAGTCTTTTGGAATGCTTGGGTCAGTGGGATGAGGGAAGGAGTTAGTGTGATCTTGTACTTAAATATGTGTATTAGATAATGTCTTACTATTCAGAATAGGTTAACTAATGATCAGGAGTCTATTCTGAAAAATACAAAACAAAACCTATTTAAACACTATTCTTACATTTTGGAGGTGGTGGTTAAGCTAATTGCATGGTGTTAAACGAATTCACAGGGAAAGCTTGCTGATTTTTAATCCCCCCTCTCTGACTCTTTTTCAATTACAACTAGAATTTGTCTCTGAGAGAAAAGTCTAAATTGTGCCTAGGAGGATAAAGTCCCTTTCGCTTCTTTCCTTTTCTAGAAAGTTTAATTTCATTACACCTCTCTCTCTCTCTCTCTCTCTCTCTCTCTCTCTCTCTCTCACACACACACACACACACACACACACACACACACACACACACCCACGCACGCATGCGCGCGCGCCCCCACCCCAATTCAAAGGCTGGCTCATTGGCTTCTTGACCTGGGGAAAATTACTAAATCTCAGCAGGGTTGATAATTGTGTGTGTAGTGGTTTGATTCAGGTGTCCTCCATAAACTTAGTTGTTCTGAATGCTAGGTTCCCAGCTGATGGAGATTTGGAAATTAACACCTCCTGGGTTATGTTGGGGGCGGGCTTATGGGTGTTATAGCCAGTTTCCCCATGCCAATGTTTTGCACACTCTCCTGTTGCTATTGACCACCTTACGTTAGCTAGGGGGTGATGTCCACCCTCTGCTCATGCCATCGTTTCCCCTACCATCGTAGAGCTTCCCCTGGAGTCTGTAAGCCAAAATAAATCCTCTCTTCCCCCACAAGCTGCTCTTGATTGGGTGATTTCTACCAGCAATGTGAACCTGACTGCAACACTCTCCAACTCTCATTGTCCCTAATTTTTAAATGGAGAGCATTAAATAATGGCATTCAGAAAACCTAAGTTTATGGGGGGGACACCTGAATCCAACCACAACCTCCATTGCCGCTATTCCACATCTCAAAATAAAGCCTATAAAAACAGCACAGAGAGGCATAGTCACTGCAACATTTTTATAATGGCAAAAAATGTAAATATAAATCTTCAATGGGGGAACAATGAAATGAATATAACTTATTTTACACAACAGAACACTCTGAGGCCATTAGAGTAGAACAAGGTAGCTATATATTAACAAGAAAGTGCCTATGATTCATCACTGAATAAAAGGAAACAATGCTATAAATAGTATGATCCCATTTTTGTTTTTAAAATTAGTAGCTAGCTGACATTAAATCTCCATGTTCAAATACTATGCTAAAATATCAATATGGATCTCAGATTTAATAATTGTTGACAATGCCATTATTTAATTGTTTTAAAAAGCATTGTGCTGACGTTTGTCTTCTGCAGCAGCATGTGACCACTGGAATGCATGTAGTGTTCAGTGTAAGCAGTGGCATTAAACATGGCAGTGTACATGGTCTGTGATGGAAACTATTATAAATTTTCCTAAGGCAGATATTGTAAAGACATTTGCCTTGATTGATGTTAATTAAAGAGCTCTTCATGGGGGCTGGAGAGATGGCTTAGTGGTTAAGCACTTGCCTATGAAGCCTAAGGACCCCAGTTCAAGGCTCGATTCTCCAGGACCCATGTTAGCCAGATGCACAAGGGGGCGCACGTGTCTGGAGGCCCTGGTGTGCCTATTCTCTTCTCCCTCTCTCTATCTGCCTCTTTCTCTCGCTGCCTGTCACTCTCAAATAAATAAATAAATAAAAATTTTAAAAAAAGAGCTGCTCATGGACTGATGTCCCTATATTATTGGGATCTTCTGCAGTCCAATAATTAAGTGGTATTGACACCTCCAAGGTTACTTGGTAGCTCTTCACATACTGAAGATGTGCATGGGCACATCTTTATTTAATTTTAAATATATATATATATATATATATGTATTATATATATATTTTTTTTTTTTTGAGGCAGGGTTTCTCACTCTAAGCCAGGCTGAGCTGGAATTCACTATGTAGTTTCAGGGTGGCCTCAAACTCACAGAAATCCTCCCACCTCTGCTTCCCAAGTGCTGGGATTAAAGGCGTGTACCACCATGCTTGGCTATTTAATAAAATTTTACACAAATCATTTGAAGCTAAATCTGTTTCAACTGATTTTTATTAGTAAAGCAGTTCCTAAGCAAAGCTAGTCCCATGGATGCACATAGGTGTCCCATAGCATTTGGAGTAGCTGGTTCATTATGAAGTTGTGCAATTTTCACTCCTTTGCAGACTCACTTTTAAGTTTTATGTGAACCCTGGGGAGAGCATATTTTACATCATTCTGAAAGGCATGGCACTGTGGAAGGATAATGAGAAAGAAAGGCAGGCATGGCGATGCATACCTGGAGTCCCAGCATGTGAGAGGCTGAGGCAGGAGGACCATGAGTTTGGGGCCAGCCTGGGCTATATTAAAACAGAAAGCAACATGTATACGTATGCTTTGTTTTGTTTTTTTTTTTAGGATTGATCTCTGCATTCCTTTGGGGGGCAAGGATAACCCAGCCCCTGTGTACGCAGGTGGGCATGGCAGCACATGGCTGTAACCCTGTCCTGTGCTCATTAGGTCACACTATTCTTTCCTGATTTTGTTGTTGGAAGCCATTAATAGACTCACGGGGTTGTCCCAAAACCACCTTAGCTGTCCAAAGACTTCCAAATGTTTTATTCAGAACGTTGAGTATACAGAGTATGGAATCTATTTTTAAAAAGCATTTCTAAAGGCCTATGTGGTGGGGGCACACCTAAAATCCTAGTAGCTAGGAAGTAGAGGCAGGAGGATCAGGAATTTAAAGCCAGACTTAGTTACATTGTGAGTTTGAGATCATCCTAGGCTACTTGAAAAACTATCTCAAAGCAAACAAAAACAAAAACAAAACAAAACAAAACCCAAACAAGGAGCTATAGATGGTTCTGTGGGTAAAAGCACTTTCCATTTAAGCATGAGGGCCTGAGACTCCTGTAATTTAATTCCCTAGCACCCATGGAAACCACTGGGTATGGCCACATACAACTTTCCTCCTGTGGGAAGGAGGCAGAGACCAGAGAAGTGCTGGGGCTTGCTGACCTAAAGCGAAGCTCAGGGTTGAAGTAGAGACTCTGTCTCAAGGAACGTCGTGGATGAGCATTAGAGGAGGGTACCAGACCTTCTCCTCTGGCTTCTGCACACGCATACGCAAAGTGCACACATCTTCCCGCACATAAACTTATGTCACATTACACACCACACCACACGTACGCTAATAAAGTTGAATCTGAAATTATATCTTAGACAGTTGTGATTTTTTTCCCATATATGTAAAATTTAGACGTCAAACCCCACCTCATTTAGAGTGGAGAGAATTTACTTAGGGAATATTTTCCCTCTCAACTTAAAGACGTGCAGTTTGAAGACTTTTTGTGTGTGTGTTGCAAAAAGCAGAGAAATTCAGTTAAGGACAGAAACAGTGGCGAGCCTTTCAGTGGTGTTTTGAAAGCAGCACAAGTGTAGATTTTATATCAGCAGATGAGGGCAGGGATGACGTTGCTGGCCACCAGCAGGAAAGGCAGCCCGAGAGATTCTGAGGCTAAGCTGAGCTGAGTGTTCGGAAGGTTTAGGGAGGATGCGTCTCAGAGATAAGGCATGGGAGAAAACTCCAGTAAATTTAAGGTTAAGCTCAGGGTCTAATTAAAAAGTCGTTGAGAGATTTGTGAGAAAAAACTCCCAATTTTATTTATAATTATTTACATAAAATATTTCTTTTTAATTCATCTGTTAAGTTCATCTGTTTTTATAGTTTTAGTTTTGTAAATGGAGCATAGGAAATTAGTAGAATGAAATCCTGTGTCCTGAGTTCCAAGCACCTGTCACCCCTGCTCACTGTATAGCTGGTTAGAGGAGAAAAGACTGAAGACAACTAAAATGACAAAGTCAAGATAAACATTTCAGCACTGTACTTGATAGCATAGTATGTGTAAGACTTGTTTCTGATCCCAAAGAACTCCCCTCTCTTGTGCATGGGTGCCCTGAGCAATGTGTTTTCTCCCAGAATCACTCACTAAGGGCGATCTCCAGTTCCAGAGCTTAATTTGTAGTAGATGGCAGTTTGCATTCACAGGTTTAAAGACTGTTGAGTCATTAACTTGTAATTAACAAACTTGCATCCTCACACTTCATTCGAGAGCACAGAGTTTTAGGGGAAAGGAAAAAAAAAGGAAGAAATGGTGGAACTTCTGCGGTTCATAAGACACAAGATGTGGTTGCACTTGGGATGTTGGCAGGTAGGGATCAAGAGGACACGACAAAGAAAGCCACCCCCTCCCATCTGCTTTTGCAGATCCTCCTGGCCCTGCCTCCCGAATAGCTGGGGATTCCTGCTGGTACCACCATGCCTGGCAGGACTGATTTCTTGAGACCACTCCCTCATTCAGTACATATTTATTACCTACTTCTAAGTGCAGTGATACTTTTCAGGATTGAAGTGTAATTTGAAAGGTTTACTTTATTTTATTTTTACTTCTGACCTTCACACATTCATTACTTTGGTAAGAACATTCATTACTTCATTGCTTTGTTAAGAACAATAAATTTTGGGCTGGAGAGATGGCATAGCAGTTAAGGTGCTTGCCTATGAAGCCTAAGGACCCCATGTTCGACTTCCACGTAAGCCAGCTGCGCAAGGTGAAGCAAATACTAGATTGCACATGCACACGGTGGAGCACGTGTCTGGAGTTCCATTGCAGTGGCTAGCGGCCCTGGTGCACCAATTCATTCTCTCTCTTTCTCTCTCTCTCATAAAAATAAGAAACAATAAACTTTTTTGATAGAGGAGATCAGAAGTTGCCAGGGAACCTAAGACATGTTTTAGTTTTCTGGGTGGTTGAGCTTTATTGGTTCTTAAAACTGGAGCTGTGGGGAGTCAGGAAAAAGCAAATAGAAAAGTAAGGAACGTTTCCCTGTTGGAAACAGGTAACTGTGACATGAAGAGGGATAACCTTTCTGATAGGAGGGTTGGCTTTAATAAATGAAAAATGAAATGAAAAAAAAAGCTGCACTGAACAAGAAGACTGAGGAAATGCAATGGCCCCATGAAAAATGGATTTTTATCTTGAGTGACTTTAGAAGAGGAAGAGGAAGAGGCAAAGAGTGAGAGACAGGTTAGGGAGGATAAGTATTGTCTGCCCTGTTGCCAGGGTAACTGATTAGGCCCCCTCCCCCTGTTTTGGCTAAGACTGATGTTTCCACAGTTCCAAGTGTCCCTGCCTTGTCACAGAGTGACTCGTAGTAAAAGCAGGGCCCTGGAGAGTCTTTGTTTGAAATAGGCTCTTTCTGTCTGGCCCACACTGACCTCAGACTCATGATCCTCCTGCCTCAGCTGAGATTATGGGTTTGTCTCATCATGCTGTCTCCTGGGGGTCTTAAACAGGGAAGAACCCTCCAGAAGGAAGCCCATCAGTAAGTGTAAGGGTCACGTTACTTTTCCCTTTGGGAATGATTCTCTTTCCAGTGACATGTCAGATGGAGCCTTAGAATCCGGAAGGAGTTACCTGCCATCCCGCCACGGCCCACCTGCTGCTCTCTTAAATTCTGAGCCAGTCTTGAGCCTGCGGTGATCAATGTCAGCACAAACCTCAGGCTCTCACCAGCGACCCGACTGACCACCTGGTGAGCTCATCGCCCTCCTTTCTTTCCCACTGTTCTGTGGTAGCCATCTCCTACCCCAGGGGCACTGTCTCGATGCATGGGGTGACCACTAGGGGAAAGAGTGTGCCCTGCCTCCATCTCTCCCACCTTCCCCTAAGGCTCTTACTCTATAGGGCTTCGCTTACTCTCCCCATCTCAGTCTCTTGCCTGTGAACTGTTAGGGCCATGCCTGTAGTACAGTGGACTAATGGCAGTTGGGAGTGCTTTTTATTCATATAATCAATGAATTCAACTTTCCCCTTTCCAAAGACTATCAAAATGTCAGTAGGTCCTCATAAGCAGACAATTATGACTCCATTTCCTCCAAGTTTCGTATGTTACAGATCCCATGAATCCAGGTGATAGCTGTCAGTTTGCACGCCGTGGCTGTTTGGTTCACTTAAAGGGAGGACGTTTGGAACTGGGTCTCCGAGGGGCTTGTGAAGCCCTCCAAGTCCCTGGCTTTGATCTCTGGCACAGTCCTTGGATTTCTAGTGGTACTTGTCAGCATAGTTCAGGCTCTGGAGTCACTCTTGCTGCAGCCTTGGAATACTGACAACTCAGACTATTTTTTTTCGTACAATTATCTAAACAAATTGCTTAAATGTATTTTGCTTTTAGAAATAAGGGCTGCTATAGAAGTGGGGAAACTAAAACCAGTTAACGATATTTTGGTCATGTGGGATCCTGGGCATCTGATGACTGAACCAAAAGTCCAGCGATAGGCATAAGTTTGCAAAGGGTGATAAACGGCAGTGATGGTATAGTAAGTGGGTAGTGGGACACCTACAGAGTCTGATTCCATTTGGGAGGCTTTTCTCCAAAGTCCTTCTGAGCCATAACTAACTTTAAGCACCAATTTTTCTGTATAGAGTTTGTGTATCCCAAATCCAAATTGCTCTGAAATGTGTCAAAATCTGAAGCTGTGACATAATCTTTAGAAGGTTTTGGATTTCAGAACACTTTGGACTGCAGAGTTTTTGGATTAGGGATGTTTAACTGGTAAAGTCTATACAAATATTCTCGGATCTGAAAAACTCTAAAAATCTGGAACACTTTTTATTATAAGTAAGCATTTTGGATAAAGGATATTCAACCTGTATTTACTTTGCCCTGTAGACTGATTTAGCTCACTTTCTACCCTTTGGGCTGTATTTCTTTCTACTGCTCTAGTTAGAGAACAAGTGATAAATACCCCCATTAGCACACTATGTCTTTCTAAGCTAGTGTTGCCCTCAGGGAGCTCTTAAATTCTCCCCTCTTTAATCGCTGTCTGATGACAGGCCATGCACTCTGTTCTTAGCCCTTCTCTCGCCAGTATGACAGTAGCTTTTTTTTAATGCCCAAAAGGCCAATTTGTCTGTGGGAGGGTGGGCAGGGGAGACTATATAGGACTTCAAGCTCCCTGAAATTATGCCATTCATTTCCCTTTTGTTTGCAAGTTCAAAGAAGGCATCATGGTTGGTAATAATAAATATATGATTACAGAAAATGTGTACCTAAGCAATTTTTACATATATAAATGTATACATATAGGACATATCAATCACCCTTAGCTTCAGCATTCAGAATTTTCACTGTGAACCTCATGGAGTATACTTAATGTCATGGAGTATGCTTTTCGTTACCCATGCTTGTTATCTAATATATCTGTTTCTCTCCATAAAAAGATAATCATCAGTTTTGGGACACATAATTTTTTTTGTGTGTATGTTTGGAGGAATTCTTGGGGTAGAGTTGGCACATTCAAAGCATCTTTCTTAAGTCTTTTGAACCTACCAGCACAATTTTTAAAAAATTCTTAACAATTAAAAATCAAGTATTGGGGTCAGGAATGGCAAGTGGGGGACTATGACTCAGACTTGAAAATCTTCCCTGGAAAAAAGATTTAGTGCATCATGCATGTAGTGGGACACCAGAGCCAGACTCCTGCATGGAGCTGGGGGTGGAATCGTGTATATTGGAGCCTGGTCCATTGCCATTGGACTCCATGGTGATAGGGAGGTATCCTGTGGCCCAGGAGGGAAATGGAAGTAAGTGTGAGAGTCAGGCCCAGAACTGTGCAGTGCAAGTTATTTAGTGTTTTAGTGTCCATATGCCAGAAAATCTTAAAAATTATGTTAGAACCTTGTTCAGTTGCATATCCTGTAGAACAAGGTTCAATTATGACATTGGCTACTGGAAAGGAGCAAATAGAAGAATCCTCCACCATGAGAGGCTGATGGAAGACCCCTCAAGAGAGTTGAAAGTCAAGGAAAGAGAAACCATGGCTTGGTGTGACAGTGTGGAAGATGTGTGTATTTAGAATCTCGGAAACAGACTGACTCTGTGAGGCCCCTCGACTGCTCTGGCCTTTCTAGCAAGCATTGCTGCAGCGTTCTCTACCAGGGCACTCCAGCCTTCTCACATGACATTGCCAGCATGCAAATGTGTTGGGCTGCATTCATAGCAACCCCGGGATGCATGTCCACTGCACAGTTTTGAGTGGAAGATTTACTGTGGTAGAGAAAGCATGGCCCGAGCAGGAAGCTGGCTCACACTGTCACGTGACGGCAACAGGAAGGAAGTAGTTCAAGTGAGGTAGACCTGAGCACCCAGTGAACTGGACTAGCAGATTCTGGATGAATCTCCCCTCTGGGCTGACTAGATGTTCTCCCACTCTGTAGGCTGTTTCTTCATTGATTGTTTCTTTTGTTGTACAGAAGCTTTTTAATTTCATGCAGTTCTGTTTGCCAACTCTATTATGTCCTTTTCAGAAAGTCCTTGCCTCTATTATCAAGTATTTTTAACAGTCTTGACATTTCAGGTCTCACATTAAGATTTTTGATCCACTTTGAATTTATTTATTTTTATGCAGTTTTCCCACACCATTTGCTGAAGAGGCTTTTTTCCAGTATATGTTTTTGGCACCTTTGCCAGAAATCAAGTGGCTACGGTGGTATGGGTTCATTTCTGGGTCGTCTGTTCTGTTCCATTGGTTTTGTGCTAGGACCATGTTGTTTTTCTTACTATGTCTCTAGAATAATCTGAGATCACATATTGTGATATCTCTAGCATTGCTCATTCTGCTTAGGACTGCTTTGACTGTTGAGGTCTTTCTGCTCCCATATGAGGTTTTATTCCTGTTTCTGTAGAGAATGTCATGGGAATTTTGAGAATTGTATTTAATCTATAGATGGCTTTTAGTCATGCCTTCATTTCACAGCATTCATTCTGCCAATCCACAAGCAGGACAAGTCTCTCTACCTTCTAGTGGCGTCTTAAAGGTCTTTCTTCAGTGTTTTGAAGTTTTCATTGTAGAGTTCTTTCACCTACTTGGTTAGATTTTATTCCTAGTTTTTTTAAAAACTATTATTGTGAATGGGCCTCCCCCGCCCAATTTTTTTCTCAGTAAGTTTGCTATTAGTATATCATAAAGGTTCTGATTTTTATTTGCTGAATTTGTATCTTGGTACTTTCATAAAAATGTTCATTAGACCTATGAGTTTTCTGATGGAGGCTTTAAGGTCTTTTAAATATAGGATTATATTGTCTGCAAATGGAAATAATACGATTTCTTTCTTTCCTATTTGTATCCTTTTTATTTTTTCTCTTGCCTTATTGTTCTAGTTAAAACTTCAAACACCATATTGAATAAAAATGAAGAGAGTGGACACCCTTGTTTCATTCCTGATTTTAAGGGCAATGCTTTTAGTTTTTCTTTCATTTAATATAAAGTTGTTACAGATAGTCTCTATTGAGGTATATTCTTTTTATTTCTAGTTTCTTCTTCTTCTTTTTTTTTTTTTTTTTTTTGAGGTAGAGTCTCACTCTAACCCAGGCTGACCTGGAATTCATTATGTAGTCTCAGGGTGGCTTTGAACTCACAGTGATCCTCCTACCTCTGCCTCCCGAGTGCTGGGATTAAAGGCATGTGCCACCATGCCTGGCTCTATTTTCTTCATTTATTAAAAAAAAATTATTTCTTATTTATTTGAGAGAGAGAATAAGAAGCAGATAGAGAGAGGGAGAGAGAGTGAGCCTGCCAGGGCCTCTAATCATTGCAATCAAATTTCAAATGCATGTGCTACCTTGTGTATCTGGCTTATATGGGTGCTGGGGAATGTAGACTGGGTGCTTTGGCTTTGGAGGCAAGTGCCTTAACCACTAAGCAATCTCTCCAGCCCTCTTCATGGTTTTTATCATGAAGGAATATTGAGCTGATCATGTGATTTCTGCCCTGAACCTATTTATGTTCTGCATTACATTTATGAATTTGCTTATGTTGAGCCATCCTTACATCCCCAGAATGAAACCAGCTTGATCATGGCATATGGCATTTTTTCATATGCTATTAAATTCGGTTTTCAGGTATTTTATTGTGAAGTAGGGTTTCACTGTAGCCCAGACTGACCTGGAACTCGTTCTGTAGCTCCAGGCTGGCCTTAAACTCACAGCGATTTTCCTACCTCAGCTTCCTGAGTGCTGTGATTAAAGGGATGAACCACCATGCCCAGCTACTTCTCAGATATTTTATTGAGGATTTTTTTGTGTTTATAGTCATTAGAGAAATTGCTCTATAGTTTTCTTAGTGTCTATAACTGGCTATGGCATCAAGATCTTTTTGTTGTTGCCATTTACTTGTTTTGTATTCTTATTTTATATTGAATTATAGTGGTTTGCAGCTTCCTAAGAGTGGTTAGATGCTTGAAGCCAGAGTTTCTGTTTCACCAGTTCGTTTTCCTTTTCTGCAAGGAGCCTTCCTTTCCAGACTTCAGCCACCACGTGTCTCACCGTCAGAGCATTATCTTCCCACAGTAAGAGCTAAAGTCAGTATTTGTGGAAGGAATGGTAGGTAGAAGATACAAGTCCTGTTTGACTTAGTAACTTGGCATTTTAAAGTGTTCGTGAATGCATGCTAGTTCCAGGGTGGCACTGGCTCAGTGCAAAACACATAGTTACTTCTGGGGAGTTGGAGCTGGGGAAGAGGAGACGGAAGTTCTTGAAAGGAGGGCTGTAGGAAAGAAAGAAAATGTTGTAGCTATAAAATCTCTCACACTCTCTCAGCAACTTGATTTTTCTTCACTGTGTATACTAAGGTCCAGTCAGAATACAGACACCATCACCATCTCTCTTTCTGTGTTTGTTGTGGAAACAGTATTGCTTTGTAGCTTAGGCTGGCCAGGAACTTGTGATCCTCCTACCTCAGCCTCCTGAGTGCTAGGGTTAGAGATGAACACTTGGACATATCCATACCCTAAAAGAAAATTTATTATAAAACATTGTTAATTAGTAAATGAGAATGAACTACGGAGAAAGGAACAGGGGAACAATAAGGCATATATGATGCTAGTCTGGACGTGTTCCCCAAAGGCCCACGTGGTAAAGGTTTGGTCACCAGCTTGTGGCACTACTGGGCCATGGTGAAACCATTAGGAGATAATGCTGACGGAGAGACGTTAGTGCATGGCAGTATGCTCTTGGAGGAGATATTGGGACTCTGGCTCCTTCTTCTCCATCTCTGGGCATCTCAGATGCTATGCCGGGAACAGATCTCCACCCTGTGCTCCACCACGGTTTTCTGTGTCCCCAGAGACCCCACCAACAGAAACGGGACTTCTATTCGGGCATGGTGGCGCACACCTTTAATTCCAGCACTTGGAGGCAGAGGTAGTAGGATCACTGTGAGTTCAAGGCCACCCTGAGATTACCTAGTAAATTATAGGTCAGCCTGAGCTAGAGTGAGACCCTACCTTGGGGGGGGGGGGAGAAACAGGACTTCTGAGACTAGCAGCCCTAATGCATTTTCTTAAACTGTTGATTATATCAGGTATTCTGTTATAGTAATAGAAAGGTGACTAATGCATGAGCAGCAGCCTTTAATCTCTAGGGCCGAGGGAGAGTATCCAAGAAAAGTTGAAGGGGGGTCCCTCAAAACTGAGATTCAGGGTACCTTGCAGACTGAGTGCCTGCCCACCCCACTGATGTCAGAGTAGTCTCTGGGTGCCATAAGACAGGGCTGGTAAGCAGGAAGCTGCCCACTGGAGGAATAGCAAAATGAGATGGATGTGGTGTGCGCCACGAGTCTCTCCTGTGCCGTCAGCCAGGAAGTGACCTGTTGTGCCATAGAAGCAAGAACAAAAGTGCTGCGACTAGGAAGAGCCTTCCCCCAGCGTCCTTCCAGCACCCTCTGCTGACAAGACCTGAGGCCCAGCCAGCTGGCAGTGGATGGAGGAGTATCCAGTGCCATATGTCCACTAGCAGTACCATGCCGGTATACATATAGCTCCTGTTTCTAATAGGCACATTAAATATTAGCAAGAGCCACGTTATATTACTTTTTAAAACTGGTAATATACAATATAAAATGTATCATCTTAACCGATTTTAAGTACACAGTTTAGTATCTGGTATGCAGTCGGTCTCTAGAACTTCTTTATCTTACAATCTGAAATGATACCCATTAAACAACACCTGCCCTTTTCCCTCCTTCCTGTCCTTGGAAGTGACCATCTTATTGTTTCTATGAGTATTCTTGGTACCTCTTATAAATAGGTCATACAGTTGTGTCTATTCGTTCCTGGTTTACTTCACATAACATAATGACCTCAGTTCATCCTTGTTGTAAGCATGTGTCAGAACTTTCTCTTTTTAAAGGCTTGATGTTACTCTATTGTCTGTACATAACACATTTTATGTATTCATTCTGTCATTTGCTTCCACGTTTTGCCCATTGTGAACAATGCAGCTATGAACATGAGAATACGGATTTATCCTTAAGACCCTGCTTCTAGCTCTTCTGCAGGTATATTCAGAAGTGGAGTTGTGGAATGAGATTACAATTCTCCTTCTAATCTTTTTTGTTTGTTTTGTTTTTTCAAGGTAGGGTCTCGCTGTAGCCAGGCTGACCTGGAATTCACTGTGTAGTCTCAAGCTAGCTTTGAACTCACAGTGATTCTCCTACCTCTGCCTCCTGAGTACTAGGATTAAACATGTACATCACCATACCCAGTTACTTCTAATTTTTGAGAAGCTACCATGCTGTTTGCCGAAACAGATGTACTGTTTTATACTCCTATCAACATTGCATAAGGGTCCGTTTCTCCCTAAGCTCATTGATACATTTTATAGTTGACATCCTAGTGGTTGGAATGTTGCATGTCACTGTAGCAGTGATTTGTGTTTCCTTATTGATCAGTAATGTTGAAAATCTTTTCCTGGGCTTCTTGGCCATTTTATTACCATCTTTCGTAAAATATCTACTGAAGTTCTTTGCCATTTTTAGTTGTATTTTGTTGTTGTTGATGATTTGTAGTTCTTTATAAACATTGTAGATATTAACCTTTTATTAGATATACAATTTACAAACACTTTCATTTTGTGTGATGACTTAAATTATGTTGCTTTCATTTCAAGATTATATTTAACCAAACAGAGTTAAATGACTATTTTAAATATGATCCACATATTTTTTCCCAAGGTAGTATGTTGCCCATACTGACTTGGAATTCACAATTTAGAGTGGCCTCAAACTCATAGTGATCCTCCTACCTTGACCTGAATACTGACATTAAAGGTGTACACCACCATATCAGACTCCACATAAGAATTTTAACTTGATATTTTACATTATTATAGTAAGTCTTTAGCATCTGGTATGCATTTTATACTTGAACCCAATCTCAGTTCACGGTTGTTATGTTTTCACTGCCTAATCATCATATGTGGCTGGTGGGTACTTGTGGTGGTTTGATTCAGGTGTCTCCCATAAACTTAGGTGTTCTGAATGCTAGGTTCACAGCTGATGGCAACTGGAAATTAAAGCCTCCTGTAGGCGGTGTATTGTTGGGGGTGGGCTCATGGGTGTTATAGCCAGTTTCCCTGTGCTAGTGTTTGGCACACTCTCCTGTTGCTATTGTCCACCTTATATTGGCCAAGGGGTGATGTCCACCTCTGATCATGCAATCATTTTCCCCTGCCATTATTGAGCTTCCCCTAGAGTCTGTAAGCCAAAATAAAACCTTTTTTCCCAAAAGATGCTCTTGGTCAGGTGATTTCTGCCAGCAATACGAACCTGACTACAACAGTAAAGTTGGTGCGAAGAGTGTTGTTGCTGCTAGACACCTGACTGTGTGGCTTTGGCCTTTGAATGTGGAAGGATTTGAAACCTTGGCCTAAGTGATGCCATGCAATACTGTAAGTACAACTTGATGGACTATTCTGGTTAGAATTGAAAGGCCTGAATGCAGTAAGAACTATGGACTGTGAGGTTTGGCTTAGGAGGCTGAGAAAGAGCTTTGCTTGGACTGGGCTAGAGGCAGTTTGTGTCAAAAGCTCGCTGATATGCCCATGTCCTGAGAAGTTGTGCATGGTTGGTTTGCATAGAAGTGAACTGGTGTGAGCAGAGGGATATGGCACAGAGAAAAAGAAAAAAGAAAAAAAGAAATCTTTGGGTGAAACTGCTGCCTTTTCAGCTATAATTGAGAGATTACAACTATTGAGATTGGGCCAGCTGACCTGCATTGGGACAACAGGAAGAATGTAGACTCTTGAAGGGGCATGAATGCTCAAGGAATGTCTTGTTCTTCAGTCTGCTTTATTCCCCCCGAATTAACAAATTGCCCCTCTACCTGGTATTAAGGGAGTATAAAAAATGCATGAAAGAGAGGGTTAGCCGGGCGTGGTGGCGCACGCCTTTAATCCCAGCACTCGGGAGGCAGAGGTAGGAGGATCGCCATGAGTTCGAGGCCACCCTGAGACTCCATAGTGAATTCCAGGTCAGCCTGGGCTAGAGTGAGACCCTACCTCAAAAAATCAAAAAACCAAAAAAAAAAAAAAAACCAAAAAAAAAAAAAAAAAAGAGAGGGTTATTGAATTTGCAACATGGTCTTGCGTTTCAGAAACAGCCATGGGCGGTGTGAAGCAGGTTTGCTGGATGCCTTCATGGAGACCCAATGGAGCCATGAGGATGAACCATGGGTTGCCACAAGATGGCTGCCAAGGAGAACTGCCCGCCCGGATGAAATTTTCTAGGACTCTGAGTAGCCTAGCTGGAGGGGCAGAATTGGAACTCCAGAGACTTGTTGCTGGTTAGAATAATCGGACTTGGAGATTTGTCACTGACTAGAGTTGTGGGACTTGGAGCTACAGAGTTTGATGTTTGCCCTGTTTTAAATCTTGTATTGGCTAAATATTTCTTTGCTATGCCCAATGCCATCTTTTGCAATGTGAATGTTTTTCTGTGCCATTATGGGTTTGGGGGGGGGGATTTTTTGGTATTATGGCTCAGTTAAAAGACCTTGGATTATGATCATGTTTGAACATCATTAAGATTAATAAAAACTGTGGGGACTTTTAAAGTTGGACTGAATGCATTGCATTTTATATCATGTATGGTTATCAGTTTATGAGGGCCAGGGGTAGAATGTGGTGGTTTGATTCAGGTGTCTCCCATAAACTTAGGTGTTCTGAATGCTAGGTTCCCTAGCTGATGGCAATTGGAAATTAAAGTCTCCTGGAGATGGTGTATTGCTGGGGGCGGGCTTATGGGTATTGTGGCCAGTTTCCCCTTGCCAGTGTTTGGCACACTCTCCTGTTGCTATTGTCCACCTTATGTTGGCCAGGGGTTGATGTCCACTGGCTGCTCATGCCATCGTTTTCCCCTGCCATCATGGCGCTTCCCCTGGAGTCTGTAAGCCAAAATAAACCCTTTTTTTTCCCAAAAGCTGCTCTTGGTTGGGTGGTTTCTTCCAGTGATGCAAACCTGACTGCAACAGTAGTACAGTGATCGCTGCAGTCTACAGGGTCCAGCTCCAGGGTTTAAAAGCAGGGTCATGTGTAGATGTGAAACTGAGAGGCAATAAATTGAAAACTAGCACAGAATTGGGGCCATAATTTGGCCACATGGTGGAATATAGCATGTAATTAAAAATGTTCTATAAAGTTGCAGGAGTTTTGACAAAAGGCTTATGTTAAATAGCAGCTTACAGGATTGTGAACAACAGAATGTCAATATTGTGGCTGGAGAGATGGCTTAGTAGTTAAAGCACTTGCCTGCAAAGCCTAAGGATCCAGGTCCCATTCCCCAGTACCCACGAAAACCCGATACACAAGGTGAGACATGTATCTGGAATTCACTTGCAGCGGCTAGAGGCCCTGGCACATCCATTCCCTTCTCTCTTTCTATCTGCCTCTATCTCTCTGTCAAATAACTAGTTTTTTAAAAATGTCAGTATTGTACTAACAATAAAACTCCAGACAGAAGCTTAGGTGTTTGTTTATTTTTTTTTTTAGCTTAGTTGTTTATAACATAGAAAGGAAATACACCTAATATTTCCCATGCTTCTCAGTGGGTTGTTTTGGTTTCTGGCTGTGTTTTTTTCAAATTCTCTTTAATGCATCATTCCACAGTTAAATTCACATCAAGTTTATGCTCTCAATGCCTAGGGTGTCCCTGTAACTCTGGGCAATGGAGCTTATTTAGGGTTCAGGGTTTTGAATCTCCCTGTTGGTCATGGTTTGTGAGGAAAGGTTTGTAGGGTATAAAACTCTTGCTGTTCTAAGCTTAAAACGTCAAGGCTAGACATTCTCAAGGTAGCAGGAAACCTCATCTGAGTTTACGGGGTAAAAAATAGTGGCTTAATCAGTTTCTTGCTGAAAGTTTCTTGGTAATACTATGATAAGAATGCTTGACAGTGTTCATTTCGTTTCTTCCTTGGCAACTAGGGGATTAAAAGGCTGTTATTAGAATTGAATGATTTTCCTCTTATGTAGAGCATTTCATAAAAAGTAAAGGTTCGTTTTTTGTTTTCCTCACGGAAGCTGAAGATAGGAATGTTGTGTTCTTGCCCATTTTCTGGCATTCTCTCTTGGGTTGTGATTCTGCCAGCCTGCTTCAACTTCTGCTAATTTATCTTGGGAAGATCAAAAGAGCTTGAGACAAATGCTAACTCTTTCTATAAAAAGTTTTCAGAAGCGTCTCTTGACTTTATTCTGCAGTAGACATGGTTCTGAGTGTTTATCGCACATTAACTCACCTAACCCTCATAATTTCATCATATATGGGTAGAGCATTTCCTCTCATTACACATGTAGTTAGCAGAGGCTTGACAACTTGCTGATGATCACATAGCCAGCAAATGATAAGACACAATTCAAGTGTCCAATTGGGCTCCACAGTCTGGGCTACTAAGCAGCTCACCATGTAGTAATCACCTCCATTGAGGAGGTTGTCCTGTCTGCTGTTGGAAATGCATGAGATGAACAAGAGCTGGTCTCTGCCTCAGCATATTTAACGTCTACTAGGAAAGACAATCATGCATGGAGAGCTGGTATAGCAGGCAAAATGTGGCAGGCCTCCAGGAATATGGTGTAGTGTGGCTGGGAAGCACACTTGGCTCACAGTGTAGGGGCATGTGATGTGGACTTTGAAAAATGATTTTTTTTTTTCAGTAGATGACAATGAGGAAAAGCTATAAGCTGAAGGAACAGGGATAAGAAGTAGGGAACAAGAGAAATTGAAAGGAATGAGAGTAGGGAGCCATGTTAGGATTATGTTGTAGGAGGAAAAAGTTAGGTTTTTTTTTTTTTTTAATTTTTCTGTCCAAAGGAGTATGTGTCTTCTTTCATAGACAGTAGGAAATTCAGTTGTTTGTTTTTGAGACAGGGTCTCACTCTAGTTCAGGCTGTCCTGGAATTCATAATTCCCCATCCTGTGCCTCCACATGTGGCTCAAATCTGACACTTTTGGATCTGGGGAATGGCAGTGTGAGAGCTATGTTCCAGAAGGTCTCTTTCAGTGGAAATCTTTGTCTTGTGAAGTCAGCAAGATCATCTTGGCATCTTCTCAAAGCTTTCCCCTTTTCTAAGCTCCTCCCAAGTGAAGCCCTACTGTTCCTCTCTCTGCATCATTTTATGTCTCCATTCTTTCCAACATGCTGCCTCCTTTGAACAGTTACTTTTCTGTTCTCCATGATGTTTCTGGTCCAACCTCAAAGATTCCTACCTCAGGAGGAATGGGCACTGCTGCCACTCTGAAGTCTAATCCAGAAACCTTGGTGTATTTCATACACAGTGCCTGTGAAAGGACCACCTCCCCCACTCCCCTGCCCCCGACCCCCTATGTACCCTACCCTTTGTGCTTGAGCAAGTCATGTGTTGAACTTGTAACCATGTTACTTCTGAAGTCCTACAAGGTGCATTTTGTAAGTGTTCACTAAGACACAACCCCACTCAGACTCCAGCCCATCTTTGCTTAGTTTGTGTGTGGTTCTGACAGAGTCCAGCATGTCTGATTCACAGCCTGTCCATTCAGATTTGACTCACCACTTTTTTTTTTTTTTTTTTTTTTGGTTTTACGAGGTAGGGTCTCACTTTAGTTCAGGCTGACCTGGAATTCACTATGTAGTCTCAGGGTGGCCTCGAACTCACGGCGATCCTCCTACCTCTGCCTCCCGAGTGCTGGGATTAAAGGCGTGCGCCCGGCTTGAGTCACCACTTTTATGGAACCTGAAAGTTTCTTCAGTGGGCCCTTACAATGTGGGGGAAGTGATATAGTATGTGGGGGCTGGTGGTACTTTTTCCTATTAAACATTTGTCCACATTTTTAACTTGTCAGTTGTTCGATATTTTAATCCTGATGACCTGATTCTGGGAGCTTTCTCCTCACAGAAAAGCTTACTTAATGAACCTGAATTTGAACTTGGTCATTTTTCCCCAGCAGAGCACTTTCCTTTGTCAAGATTTCATTGCTCTGTGTAGCAGTTAGCCCTCCTCTCACTGGGCTTGTGCTGAAGGCTTTCCTAAACTGAAGGATCCTTCCCTGACTCTGGTCTGGTGCTCTGCAGGAAGAACCTTCCTTGCCCTTCTCCACCACCATCTCTCTGGCGTCTGCACCTCTGTGGGCCCTCACTGATGCACGTACCTGGAGAGGGGCCTTGGGGAGCCTTGTCAAGGCTGAACTGTCAAAGGCTCTTGCTGGTTTGTGTTTCAGGCTCTGTGAGCATGGGCAGCAATGCAGAAACATCCCCCATGGGGAGATCAAAGCTTTGGTGACTGGACAGATACAGTCACTGCTCTGCTTAATTAAAACCAGGCTTGTGAACCTGCCAGTGTGATTAGAGGCAAAGGCTAGTTACACAAAAGAAAGGTGATAGTGATTCCATCTCTCGGTGTACACAGGGCTGGCATGCAGACAGCACGTGCCTGCCTCACCGGCTCAAGACACACACACATCCCTTGCACACACATAGGCATCCATCTGTGTGGTCACATCACTTGCTAACATCTATAGCATTCGTTGAATGAATCACAGAAATGTGGAATCTGAGTGCTGGAAGGGACATGGAGATCATGCAGTCTCATTTCCTTTGAGATGAGAAACTGAGGCCATAGTTACACTCTGGGAACGGGTAGGAAGCAAAGCTACTTTTCATGTCATGTCTCCAGTCCCATCAGAGTTACCTTGTGAGTGACAAACACAGGTTAGTTACTTAGATTCTCATTCATCCATTCCACAGATGCTTATTGATTATCTCCTGTCAAAGTCGTTGATTTCATTACTGATTTCCCTTTCTGCCTTGAACTGTACACACAAATGCAACTGCCAGTACTCAGAACTTTCTAATGTTGACCAAGATTTAACACTTGCCACATTCCAGGCACTGTGCTATCATTTTCCTTGCTTGCTAATTTAAAGACTGCTTTATGGGCTTGGTTGATAGCTCAGTGGATAAAGTGCTTGCCACAAATGTGAGTACCTGAGTCTGGAACGCCAGAGCCCATGCAGATAACCCCAGCATGCTTCTGTGAGAAGGGAGGCGGTGACAGAAGAATTTCTCAGAAGCTGCTAAGCCAGATAGCTTGGGAATGAAGCAGTAACCAGCGAGAGGCAAGGGAACATACTTGAAGTCATCCCCTGACCGTCACACAGGGACCATCTCACATATGTGCCCCTGTCCTCATGAACATAACCATGTGTATACTACACACACACACATCTGCCTTATGAATTCCTGCATCTATATTAGATTCTTTATGGGTACCATATAATTTAATCCTCAGAGAAATATTAGTAGCTGACTTATCCCTTATAACATACCATTCATATTTTCACAGACAAATGACTTCCAGTTTGAACAGGTGCCCAATACTCAAACAATTACTAGTGGGCCTAGCTTTTTACTCCTGTATGTTCCTCTCTGTCTACTACTAAGGCAGGTGTATTTTTCTAAATGGGCACACTAGGGTCTCTAGCCACTGCAAATGAAGACACATGCGCTACTCTGTGCATCTGGTTTTACATGGGTACTAGGGAATTGAACTTGGGTCCTTAGGCTGTGCAGGCAAGTTCCTTAACCACTAAGCAATCTCTCCAGTCCTGGTCTTCTTTATCATCTTTTCATTCTTTGCCTTCCCCCTGCCCTATTACATTTATTTTGTCTTTTTGGACAGGCTATGTAGCCCAGGCTAGCCTTGAACTACAGTTCTCCTACACCAGCTTCCCAAGAGCTGGGATTATAGGTGTGACCACCATGCCTTGCTTCTTTCCTTTGTAGAAAAGAACACTGCAGCCCTTTTGGAGAAGAATGTGCTGTTCCTCCATTGCTCCTCCTGCTTTGTTGTGCAGGGTGCAGGGTCTTTGAATCCAAGCCTACAACTCCCTGCTGAAAAGCCCCTCTGGTCTCGGGTCTCCCTTCAGCACATGCTCTGCATTTGGGTTGTGCTGTCACTGACCTGTGTGTGTCCCCCTCCCCAGGCACTAGAAGAGCCTCATCTAGCTCAATTGCTAGTTACTCAAGGGAAGACAATGACATCTTGATGACGTTAGTGCCGTGGGTAGCCCCAGCCCTCATAGGCGTCCCATACCCGTGTGTCACGTTGATCTGGAGTCCCGGCAGGGTGGTGATTTCAGCCTGCTCACCTCTGCTGTAGAGGACTTCACATCTTCCTTTGTGGCGTGAACTCTTGAGTTGATCGAGTGTTTTCAAGAGCATCAGGCAGAAAGCCAACATCCCTCAAGTTAGACTGGTGTTGAATTTTTAATTGGGTAGGTTCTCATTAGAGTCCAAGGATGGGGATTGTGCTGGGGGAATCGTATGGCTTTTAATGTTGGCTTCAAGCTAGCAAAGCGCTTTGGATTGTTTAGCCATAAAATTAGAGCCTGGAAAGGTAGTGTAGCCCTGGGGTTTGAGGTCAGAAGAGTTCAATTTGGTCTCCAGCCTTCTGCCTGTCAGTCACTCACTCTTAGACCTTAGTCCAATTAATTTTTATCAGGATTCCCCTATTTTGCACAGGGACTTTTGCCCACTAGGGTTTTTACTCAGAAACTGGCTTGTGGAAGATGCTGGTAAGAAGAGGCAGTTTTGTCATTACTATAATGAAATATCTGAGCCAGGCTACCTGTATAATGTAAGATTTATCTAGTTCATAGGTCTGGAGTTTCAAAGGCATGTGCCTGCATCAGTCTTGGGAGGACCCTCTTGGTTGCGCCACATCGCTTAAGGTAGCAGTGCTGAGACGTGCACAGGAGCAAGTGATCACATGCCAGTCAGGAAGCCAAAGTTGCACAGGGCATGGCTGAGGCTTGTGACAACAACTCTCTTTTAAGAACAACCAAGGGGTCTATAACTGCCCTAATCTCTTCTGAGAGTAGGGCCTCCAGTGATTCAGGAACCTCTCATGAGGCTTCACCTCTTAAAGGTTCCCTCACATCCCAATACTTTCAGCCTGGGGACAGCCTCTAACACATACGCCTCAGAAGGTGAGACCATATCCAAACGTATACCACTGGCCAGTCTAGATTTTAACACCAGATAATTTGGGGTTAGCTTTTACCAATCCCTGAAATTACTGAAGGAAAAGGGAAACGGACATAGACCGTCCACTTCTAATGCTTCATCAGCTATGGCATAGAAAGGGAGCTTTGCTGGGAAATTGTTGAAAATGTTAATTAAGTGTACTCTACAAACAAAAACTATTTTTGGTGCTGTTATTTTTGGTCTTCAATAGAAACGTGTGTCCTTTTCAGAGGGCCCTGAGATTGATGAGGGTCCTTTGCAGTCCCCTCCGCCTCTGGGGAGGAAGTGAGATGGGCAGGGCCACCAGGCGAGGTGTGAGGAGTGTTCGTCACAGCCGAGCTAGAGAGGGCTGCCGGTGACGGTAGCGGGTAACGTAGTGGCCTGCAAGAAGTATGTTTCCTATGCAGGCGCTCTTTGGCTGGGCTGTTATTGTTAATGAAGGTGTCGCTTACAGTGTGCCGCAGTGCATCAGTCTAATAGCTCTGCTTAATTGCATTCTGTTTAGTGTGTGGGCCTGAGTGAGAACATGGGTGGGCGAGGTGGAGAGTGGATGGGGGAGCTAAGGAAAGGTGCCTCTTCCTTTAGATAAATGCAGCCCCATGTCAGGATGTATGGCTAGGAAAGGGGCACGGGATGGATTTCAGCCCCAACTTCTATCTTTACTGGATGTCTTTGGACAGGTCACAGGTGTGCTGTGTTATACATTCGCCCTGACTGGCAATGGAGTCCCAAGGGGCCCTTACTCAGGGAGGAGGCTCTCTTAAAGTGACCTCCATTTGCCTTTCTTGTTTGTCTCCATCCTTTGTGCAAACGTGTTAATATTTTAGTACTGCTGCATGCTTACTGTACCAGTCCCAGAATGTTCCTGCTTTTATTTGGCTTGAGTGCATACCAAGAGCCAGTGTGAGACTCCCTGTGCCTACTGGTGAGTGGTTACCATGTATGAGTGATGGGAACGAAAACAGTAGTCTTCTCTTGCTGAGCACCTGCTGTGTGCTAGCCACTCATCTCAAAGCCTAGCATTTATTCTGCTGAAATGGCTGTTTATAAAACCAAGTTGAATGTTTTGAACAAAATCAATACTAGTGAGTTGCTGCAAAAGAAGTTGCTAATAAAGTCACGAATTAGGAATGAAGAAGATAACCATAAGAGTTGGAGGAAACAAAAAAACCTCCAAAGTGTTGCACATTTCAGTTA
This sequence comes from Dipus sagitta, assembly GCA_036346955.1. Classification (NCBI taxonomy): domain Eukaryota; kingdom Metazoa; phylum Chordata; class Mammalia; order Rodentia; family Dipodidae; genus Dipus; species Dipus sagitta. Next base: position 337,297,836 of record CM070770.1, read on the forward strand.
CTCATTAGCAAATGTCTTTTAGCTTTTAAGTTGCTTGGAAGAAAGCAAAGTTCAAAATCAGAATTGACATGTTATTTATGCAAGGAAGACTTTGGGAAGTTAATCTGTGGACCTTCCTAGAGGAAAGACCTCATAACTTTATCAGTGTAGCAGTGAATAGACATCAATCCATGCTTTTATATTAAATGTTTAAGGTCTGCACATATTTCTGTGGTTCTTTGCTTTATTGTCTGTTTTGGCTAATAAACTAACTTTTACTCATTATGATTGGACTGATAAGAAAGTCACTGATGCCAGACGAGACGCAGCCCCAGGTCGCTGCTGGTGTGGCCGGTACCTCTAGATGAGCTGATGAGGCTCATCCAAGGAGGTGTCTATGAAGTCACTACAGGGACTGCAGATCACCCTGTCTTACTGCCACTTCCTGTTTTCTATGTACTGAGTTGGAATTGATTTTACAGGTCAAATATTCTTAAAACTCAATGGACTGCCTTAGATCCCTGTTTGAAACAAATAAAATTTATATATATACTCCATCCTTTGGTCCCAGTCACCAGAGGGATTTGGTTGTTGTTCCAGTGGCCTGATCCTACGAAGATGTTAAGAATGAACACGTAAGCATGTGTGTGCACATCAACACAGGTTAATACACATGCTTATATTCAATGAAGCAAATCTTTATTGGGTCTGCTGTGTGCCAAGGGCTGTGCCGAGTCAACAGGACCCAAGAAAACTCATGATGTGATCATTGTCCCCACCTCCATGCTGAGAAACCTAGATGTCCACCAGGCAGAGTCATATATCACTAGCTGAGAGAAATGGGCTGAATGATGCCATTGGGAAGGGAGAGGGCAGCAGGAAAGGACCCAGTAGGAAAATTAGCCCAGAACTCCTCTGTCATGATGGAGAGAAAGTATATAACTCGATGATAATAATAACCTGAAGAGTCCTTTACTCCCAAGTTGCTTTTACTTGTGTCTGTCTAATTTTGTTCTCAAAATAATTCCAGGAAGTAGAAAGAGTTTTCTACTACTGGCTAATGCTTGAGGACACACCATTAGAGGCAAGGTGACTTTTCTAGTAATTTGGAAGCTGAACTACAACCAGGAACCCTGGTGCAATTGGTGTCGGTTCCACCCCCAGAGAGCTTTACATCTTCTGGTCACATCCACCCACTTGCTGTCCTGGACACACTGACTAAAACCCGTGTCCTAACTGCCAAGGTGAGTCTGAATGCTGCACTGCTGCTCCTCAGTAAGCCATCGCTACCGCCAGCTTCTTGAATCCAGGGTCGCACTGACGTCTGGGGTTGGCCCAGCCTCTTTCCTGTGGCACTGTGTGGCCAGTGGGTGGATGTTGAGACACAGCGCTCGCCTGACGTGTGGCTTGGGATTTCGTTTACCCTGTGGGCAGAGCACAGGGGCAGCCAGTTCATCCAGTACCTTTCATTCAGTGCTGTCCGGGGAAATATTTTAGACAAGCACATTCTGCCAGGCCCAGGCACGCTCTGCCATGCTGAGAACAGCTCTTTGCCACTTACTGAGGAGGGTCACATTTACAGAGATGCCAGTAACCACCTGGATGAGGGTTCTGTAGCAGGGTATGCTGGCCAGCTGGAGCCTGTATTTTACGTTTGCATGAATGAAGGGCCTTGAAATCCCCCTCTCATCCCCTCCCGCCAAAATCACACGGGTGAGAATAAAACATCAGCATTGTGTTATCCAGTGGCTTGGTGTCTCCACCAGGAAACTGAAGGATAAAAATACAACCCCAAGGGACATGGTTCTTTCTTCATATGCCTTTCATGTGTTGAGTGTTTACTGAGTACTTGCTAAGCGGGTAGTATAGTAAGTGTTGAGACCTCCTTTGGAGCAAGTGTGGCCCTGCTCTGGCAGAGACGAGGCTTCCGGGAGGGCATAGACAAGTCAGGGAAGGATCCAGTGGAGTTAGGTAAATATGTAGATGCACGCTGGAAACAGGGAAAGGCCATGGCTATGCAGTGTGGCTGCTCAGAGCTCTTGACCAAAGGGACAAATAGAGGCTGAAACCCCGTCCTCCCTCTGGTGTGCGTGCTGGCTGGAGGAAGGGAAGGAAGCCTTTTGAAGTCCACCAGAAGGGCAAGAGCTATCAGCAGTGGCCCTGACTGGAAAGATACCTGGCCTAGATTTAGGGCGGAAGGGGAAGATTTTTAGAAGGAAAATCTGCTTTGGGACTCGAGTGATGAATGGAAGTAGTGGGCAGGGGGAGGAGAGCAAGGTGGAAAGAGCCATCCAGGCCACCATCCTGGCAGCAGGGACGAGCGTGCATGTCATACACTCCTGAGTGCCTCGAGGACCAGCCCTTCTTAGAGGAAACTCTTTGGAGCAGCCTAGAAGTTGAAGAAAGCTCAGCCCTTTCAGGAATCCAGGTGCATTCATTATGAGCAGGGCTTGGAATTCAGAGCAGATAGTGAGCTCATTACACTTGCTTCACACTTGCCTTCTGCGGGGCAGCATAGCATACTTGGGCTGTAGTGACTAGGGTGGCAGGGATTGTTCCTGCCTTGTTATGTGGGTGAGAATGAGGCAGAGAAAGCTTAGGCAACTGTCCAAGGCCCAACCACTCAGTGGAAGCGTCAGGATTTGACTGCTTCTGGTCATAGAGTCCAGGCCTTTTTTTTTTTTTTTTTTTTTTTTTTTTTGGTAACAGGGTCTCAGGTTGACTTCAGACTCACTGTGTAACTGAGGATGACCTTGAACTTTTGCTCCTCCTTCCTCCACCTCTTGAGTGCCGAGATTATATGTGTGCATTGCTGTACACCTGGTTTTATTCAGTGCTGGGGATCAAACTCTGGGCCTTGTGCATGCTCAGTAAGCACTCTACCAACTGAGCTGCCCTCCCAGTCTGAGTCTAGGTTCTTAATTCCAGTGCTGCCTTTCTGAGAGGCGTTCTAGAGAGGTCCCTAAGGACTGACCCAGCATGTAAGATGACAAATGTCAGTATCCCCAAGGTGGGGGCACTGCAGTTCTCTGAGCAAGCACTGGCTGACCACATAGTGCCTTCAGCAATGCTGGGAGTTCAGAAATCCTTTTCCATGCACTAGCACATTGATTCATTCATTTATCTTTTTAGTACTTGGGATTGAAGCTAGGGCTTCATGTGTGTTAGGTAAGTGCTAGTCCATTGAACCATATGATCCATCTTATTCAGTCCTAACCACAGTCCTATGAAAGATAGTTGTATCCTTGCTGTAACATGAAGGAAAGCAGAGCTCAGGGAGAGCAAGTAACTTTTCACTTTCAAAAAGTTGTCCTAGAGGTTTTGATTTTTGTGTATATGTGCATGCGTGTGGTGTGCATTGGTGGTAGGCATGTGTGCATGTTCATGCATGTACAGGTGCTTTTGTGTGCCATGTACACAGTGCATGTGTTCGTGGAGGCCTTCCTCAATCATTCTCCACCTTATTTTTGAGACAGGGCCTCTCACTGTTCCCACGGCTCAGCCATTTGGCTGGACTAGCTAACCATCAGGTCCCAGGGACCCTCCTGTCTCTGTTTGTCTAGTAGTAGAATTATAGCTGCATGCCATCGCTCCCAGCTTTTATGTGGGTGCTGGGGATCCAAATTCAGGTCCTCATGCTTGTCTGGTGACTGAGCCATCTCTTGGCCCTCTTAGAGTTTCTTTGCCTTATTTGTTCTTTGGATTTTATCTCTCTCTTTCTTTCTTTCCCTCCCTCCTTCCCTCCTTCTTCCCTCCTTCTTCCCTCCTTCTTCCCTCCCTCCCTTCCTTTTTGTTTTTTATTCAAAGTAGGGTCTTACTCTAGCCCAGGCTGGTCTTGACCTCACAGTGATCCTCCCACTTCTACCATGCCTGGCTCATTTGTTCTTTTGTTTATTCATTATCTATTGCCTGACCTGGTGGCAAACACTTATAGTCTTAGCACTAAGGAAGGTAGAGGAAGAAGGATCAAGAGTTCAGGGTCATTCTTGGCTGCATAATGAGTTTGAGGATGCCTGGGCTATATGAGTCCTTGTTTTTCTGGAATGTTTTCTTAGACTTTTTGGATGTAAAGCAGCTTACATGTCTGCAATTACTTGACAGTGGCATCACTCTTAAGAAAGCTTACAACTGGGCCCTGTACTATCCAAATCTTCTGTAATCCCACTTGGACATTTTTGCCATCATTATAACAGGGTAGCTGAGTAGTGTCACCGTTCTTTGCTGTGGCACAGGTTAAAAACTTAAGTAGAGCTTATCGGCAGCATCAAATGTCTCAGCTTTAAAAATAAAAGCAGGGTACAAGTTACATGTTTATTTCTAGAAAATGTATGTAATATGTTCTCAATGATGGTTGTAGTTGCCACAAAGTGCCTCGTTTACTTTCGATACTGTGACTGGGTCATGCGTGCACATGGGAGGGTGGAACTGTGCACTAAAGTGGGGGCTTGAGCTAGTATTTGGCAGAGCTGCCTTCTACCTGCCAGTTCAAACGTTCAGTGTGTTTTCATGTGGAACATAGGTACGTAAGAAATTCACTCTGTAAAACAGCCTCTTCAGAGCCTCTCGCGCTGTGCAGCAGTGGCTCTGTGTGAATGTCGTGCACTGAGGGTCCACAGCTACGACGTGTACAGGAGCATGCCTCGTACCCATCAGATGTCCACTTTTAACTTGTTAACAACCCTTTACCTCTTAGTGTTATAAACTCCACTGAAAACTGAGTCAAGTCTCATTTTTTGTCAAAAACAAACAAAACATCCTCCCCATTATTTACTGAGTATCTCCTGTGTGCCAAACTCCACAAGGTTTCAGAGCTAGAGAAACAGCACATTTCCTGGCTTCCTGGGTTTGAAATTCGTGAAAACAAGTAAATCAGTGTGAGGGTGTTTGAACATGTCTGCAGTGTGACACTTGTCTCATTGAGAGATGGGGGGTCTCCAAGTGCTCCCCTTAAATCTGGGCTGACCTTAGTGACTAGCGTGTAGGTAACAGAATGCAGTGGAAGGATGTGACTTCTGAGATCCAAAAAATAGACAGGGAGCCATTGATCGCTCCGAGGGACGCTAGCTGTTGAGTAGGAAGCTGACTGGCCGGATGCAGCCGTGCTGGAGAGGCCACGTGCAGGCGGCCACGCTGGCGGCAGCTCCAGCTGGGCTCCCAGTGGACAGCGTCGCCTGCCAGCATGAGTGAGCTGTCCTGGATGCCAAGCCTAGCTAAGGCTTCAAATGGCACAGCCCCAGCCAGCATCATACTGTGACTGCATGACAACTCCAAGTGCCAACAGCCCAGCTGAGCCTGTCCCTAGTCCCAACCTGCGGAACTGTGAGCAAAATAAAGTGGTGGTTAGATTGCAGATGTGCCTTGTTACATAGAAATGGCAGCTAGAAAGCTGGGCTCGAAATGAAAAGTGAAAAAAAAGGGGGGGGCACTGTGAATGTAACTCAGTGGTGCAGTGCTTGCCTAGCCTAGAGAGCGTGAGTCCCTAGTTCTGTCTCCAGTAAAACACACGCATGCGTGCACAAAAAAATGAAATAGTAGCTGTAATTGTTAGCCACCTCAAATTGAGGAGAGCAGCAGCTTAGGGGACTCAGTGGAGAAATGATTCATATTATAAAAGACGAAATTGCCTAAATCTTCCAATAAAGCAGTGAGCATAAAACCTTCATCTGCCGCTCAGGTGTTAGGTGACTTGGTCTTTGGGAAGGAGTGGGTAGGCAAACACATAAAAAGAAAAAGCGAAGAGTGTTCTCTAATGGAGAGGAATTCATTTTGCTGGCCGCTTTGGGTTTGGCATCCGTCCCTCCATATGCGCCGCTCCACACCGTCTACGCACATGTGGGCAAAGCGGGAGCCTGATCAAACAAGAAGTCGTGACGTCTCTGATGGAGCCTGGCGCGCTCTCACTCGTAATGAACACTACTCTTGCTTTAGGCTTGACCTCCTGATTGGTTGAATTATTTTCAAATGTCCACAGCGGCTTGGCTTCATGTGGGTCTGGAAAGGTAGCCGTGGCCAGCAGGGGGATAAGTAGGTAACATGAGCAAATTGGCTGCTGGGGGAGGGTAGCCTGTGCCTCATGGTCCTGTCATGCATTGGTGGGTTGAGAGAGAGAAGCGAGGTAGGTGGGGTGAGGGTCAGTGGGCGTGGCCTCCAGCCGAAAGCATTTCCACTCAGAGATCAGGGTCTTTACTTCTAGAGCCTGTGTCTCACCTTTGTGGTCCTTGTTTCCCAGTGTGGTGCTAATGATTGGTTGGCCCTCACCCTGGTGGGGGGAGGCAGGGAGCAGTGCAGTCTCCTTTCCGATTAGTCCACCGTGAAGAGCAAAATCTCTCCCCTCTCACCAGGACGGGCCATCTTCTCTCTCTGTCAGCTCAACTCAGGCAGAAGTCACTAGTCCTCCATCAAAATACCCATCCAGGGCCAGCTTTGCCCCCCACCCCCACCCCCGCCCGAGAGGCAGGGCATACCTGGTAACTATTCTTTAATTAATGTTTCTAATTTTCAGTGATTTTTGAAATGAAAAAACCTTACCCCTGGGCTGTCCAAGATGTTAGCTGGCTCTTCTTTCTTGCAGAGACGCACAGGAACCATTTTCCACCTCATTTAACCTGCGAAACAGCTGTTGTAAGAACGGTTGAAAGATCTTCTTCCCCACAAAGGGGGTGTGGGTGGCAGAAACTTGATTAGGATTCAGGGCTTGTAGAGGCCTGTTGCTTGATGATGGTGTATCCCTGGGTCCTACTGGGAGGCCACTTTCCTCCTCTCAGAGCCTCAACCTGGCTTTTTAAAATAAATGTTTATTTACTTGAGGGGGGCAGACACATACACTCACACAGTATGTGTGTGAGAGTACCAGGGCCTACTGCCATTGCAAACGAACTCCAGACGCCTGTGCCACTCTGTTCATCTGGCTCCATATGGGTACTGGGAAATAGAGCCTGGGTTGTTAGGCTTTGCAAGCAAGGATCTTCAACCACTGAGCCATCTCTCCAGCCCCTCTATCTGGCTTTTTGAAGGCACTACATCACTGGCACTATCTGACTTCAAGTTTGCGACAACCCCTACAAGGCCTTGGCAGGGCTTTGCTCCCACACAGCTATGACCGTCAAGTTTGCTCCTGGGTCCATGTTTGTATCACTGAGGATGAGCCAGTGTGGGTGGAGTGGAGGACAGAGAAGTTGGTGGGACAGGATCTGCTTAGGAAACTGGTTCCTAAGGGTGCTGAGAGCCATGTTCACTCTCAGGAAACATTCTCCAGGGCTTTTCCTCTGAACCAGATTTTGCCACCATCTTGTGAAACTCTCTTAAGTATGAAGCCTGTATTAGTCAGGGTTCTCTAGAGGAACAGAACTGCTAGAATGAATTATATTAAGAAGGGAACTTATTGGATTAGTTTACAGTAGCCCAATAGCAGTTGCAGACCCCAGAATCAAGGAACCCAGTAGCTGCTCGGTCCACGGGCCCAGGCGCCTCAGCAGTCCTGATCCGGCACTGGAAGCCTGCTGGACACTCCCTCAGTCCTCCAAGCGATCGCCACCTAGTTGGTGCTGTAGCTTTTTCTTTAAAAGGCCATTCGACCTGTTCTGTCAAGCCAGCTGCTTCAGGGTGGTGGGGCACTTGGTAAGACCAGTGAATTCCATGATCATGAGCCCACTGCCGGACTTCCTTGGCAGTGAAGTGAGTTCCTTGGTCAGAAGCAATGCTGTGTGGAATGCCATGATTCTGTAAGCCCACGGATGGTAGTTTTGGCAGAAGCACTACGTGCAGGAAAGGCAAATGCATAACCAGAACAAGTGTCTACTCCAGTAAGGACAAAACACTGCTCTTTCCAAAGCCGAAAGACATTTTCTTGATTGCTCAAAGCTCAGTTGGTTTTGAATAAACAGTCATAGAATTGCAGATCTTTGTCATTGGAGGAGAATTTAGAGATAACTTAGGCTAGCCCCTGTGGTGCCTTGAGATATTAAGCAATTCATCTAAGGTTGTACAATTAGTCAGTGTTGGAGTTAGGGAAGACATTTATGTTTTCTGGGTCTCAAATCACTATTATTTCTACTGTACTATTTTGCTTAAGCCAAATAAGTATTTGTATGGGATTTTTTTTTCTTTTGCTGAAGACAGGACCTTTATAACTCAGGCTGGCCTGAAACTTGATAAGTAGCTAAGGGTGACCTTGAAATTCTGATGCTCCTGCTTGTAGCTCTCAAATGCTGGTATTATAGGCATGCCCACTGTGGTGGTTTGAATAGAATAGATGGCCCCCAATACATTCAGTTGTTTATTTGTTTGTAGTTTGCATCTCTAGCCATCTGGCTGGAGGCAATGCCATTGTGTGGATCTTAAGGTGTGGTGGTGGGTTTGAGATTTCAATCTAAAGATATGCAAAGTGTGCCTAGCTGGAGTTCCTGAAGTGTGCTCTGGCTTTTGACCTTTAGGCTTGTGTCTCTCTGCTTGGGCCTGTGAAGGCAGGTCAGTTTCTTCTGCCATTTATGGAACTTCCCCTGGATCTGTAAGCTTCAATAAATATCCCTTCCTCTATAACTGTGCCTGGTCTGGAAGTTCATCTCAGTGAACCTGAAGCTGACTAACTCCTGCTTGTAGCTCTCAAATGCTGGTATTATAGGCATGCCCACCTTACCTGGTGCTAGGAACTGAACCCAGGGCTGAGCTATAGCCCTCGCCCTCTGTAACTCAACTTAAAGCCCAATTTCCAGACAACCCTTTGTTGCAGGGGGCTGACTTGTACTTTTGTTTAGCAGTATCTGTGGCCTCTACTTACTAGATGCCAGCAGCAGCTGTTTCTCTGCCCAGTTGTGACAAAAATGTCTCCAGAAATGGCCAAATGTTACTAGAGTAAGGAGAATGGCAGAGATGGCTCTCAGTTGAGAACTAGTGAAGTTAGTACATCCTTACAGAAAAACACAAGGATCTTTGTTAAGCTCTTTTGGCTTAACAAAAATATGGGATATGAGAAGCTGTCCTGCTTCCTTCCTAAATTTGACCAGGCGCTGTAACAGGGACTGTAAGAAGTGCATAACTTCCTAGTTATTTTCTTATTTAAATACTTAGATTGTGGTTCTACTGTGGTAGAGAGCAGGAGAGAAGAGGGGTAAGGAAGGAGAATAAACTAGTAGAATTTTTTTTTAAAGTTTTATTTATTTATTTCGGTTGCTTGAGATAAGGTCTCACTCTTGTTCAGGCTGACCTGGAATTGACTATGTAGTCTCCAGGTGGCCTCGAACTCATGGTGATCCTCCTACCTCTCCTTCCCGAGTGTTAGGATTAAAGGCATGCGCCACCACACCTGGCTGAACATTTTTTCTTATTCATTGACTATTTCATGCATGTATTTAGTGTGTTTTGATTATACCTCCCCCATTGCCCTCTCTTAGCCTCTCCCACTCCCATTGAACCCCTTCTTCCCAGCTAGTCCCACTACTATTTTAATGGTTTTGTTTGTCTAGGACTGCTTCCCCGTGTACTGGTGGGTGTTACTTACGAGAGCGTGAGCAGCTTACCAGCAACCACACCGCTGAAGAAAATGACCCCTCTCCCCGTTACCTGCTAGTACCTCTTCAGGGAAAGCTGGGATTTCATGAGCCTCTTCCCCAGCTATGACAAAATGTTCATGTTAAGACTGCATAGGTCTTGTGCAGACAACCAGAGCTGCTGTCCACGAGTGCATACTTCAGGCTTTATAGCCGACTTTGCACTTCTGGTCCTTCTGCCTCCTGGGATCACAGGTGTGCACCACTCTGTCTGGTTTATGTGGTGTTGGAAATTGAACCCAGGACCGTGCATGCTAGGCAGCACCCCGCCAGTTGAGCTACGTCCCCACCCAGGATGCTTTGTTTCTAGTTTAATATAGGCAATTACTACAGGCATTTCTGTCTTAAGACTGTGTACCGCGCTCGTGCGCGCGTGCGTGTGCGTGTGTGTGCGTGTGTGTGTAATGACTTTCAAAACTGTATAAGAAAATAACCCAGTTTAAAATTGGGCAAAAGGTTTGAACAGACACTGCCACTATATAACTCTAAGAATGAAGTGGAGCATGGTGGTGCACACCTTTAATCCCAGTGCCCTGGAAGCTAAGATAGGAGAGTTGCTGGGAGTTCGAGGCTAGCCTGGGCTACAGAGTGAGTTACAGGTTAGTTTGCTCTAGAGTGAGATCCTGCCTCAAAATTAAAAAAAAAAAAAGCAATTAACTTTGAGAATGGCTAAAAAATGTAAAAACCTGACCATATCAAGTGTGGGTGAGGATGCTGGGGAATGGAATTTCCATGTAGTGCTGATGAAAATGCAGAGTGGGATGGCTTTCACTCTGGCAGACGATTTAGCAGTCTCTTAAAATATGAAACCGTATGACTGCCACAGGAATCAGCTATTCTACGTCTAGGCACTTGCCCAAGAGAAATGGAAACATATGCCTGCAGGGACTCATACATGGATGTTCATAGCAGTGATAATAGGCAAAGCTGGGAGCAGCCCAGATGCCCACCAGCAGCTGTCTTTTTGATATTACTTTGTGAATGGGACATTTTCTAAATCCTGCCAACTAATTGGATTTGGTAGAGAAGTGGGGTTGGATTGGGAACATCTATTTGGGCTAAAACACTGGCTGGATTCTGGGGTGTGTCAGGATGCCACTAAAATATATTCTTTTTGGCAGTAGAGTTGGTAATCCTTTCCTCTAAGTACTGCAGGTGGGCTGTTTTAGTGATGATGGATGAAAGTTTATGCCTTAACTAAAGCTGAACATTTTCAGAGAATTCCTGTAGCTACAGCTGCTAGTGCCTTTAAAACTTTTTACTTTATACTAACATTAAACCATTTGGTGAGTCACAGTGTCATTGGTCACCCTTGATCTCTCTTGAAGATGGTAGGCCAGATGTTCTTATTGCTAGAATTCTCCCCCTGCAAAAAAGCCTCAGGGAACTGTGAGATGACTATCTCTGGGATGGCTATCTCTCGCTTATGAGGTAGCCAGGAGTTCCTGTGGTATGCGTGATTATACTCCCTTTAAAATGCATTTTTTGCGCTCCTAGTGTGTGCTGAGCATGGAGATACAATAGAAAACAAGACATGATCCAGTCTTGGCTTTAAAGACCATGTGGTGCCAGGCATAGTGGCGCACGCCTTTAATCCCAGCACTCCGGAGGCAGAGGTAGGAGGATTGCCATGAGTTCGAGGCTACCCTGAGATTACATAGTGAATTCCAGGTCAGCCTGAACTAGAGTGAAACCCTACCTCAAAACAACAACAGCAACAACAAAATAGACCGTGTGGTCCAGTAAAGAGAAAGACAAGTACCCATACAGGGCAATACTGAATGATGAGGGCTGTGGTGGGCTCAGCTGGCAGAAAGCACAGGCTAGATTCCCACTAAGGAGTGGTGGAAGTTGCTTAGGAGACACCTTAGCATTCTTTCTAGATGTCTTATCTTGGTGCTGGGTGTTGTGGCATGAGTGCCTAGAATTACCAGGAAAAATATTACTTTTGCTGTCCCCAGGCCTTCTTGGTGTGAAGAGAGCGGAGGTCAGTATGTGCAGGAGTAAGGCCACTGTGTGGGGGTAGAGTGTAATAAGGTGTAAGTAATACTGCACCGAGGGTCAGAGTGCAGACTAGGGACTGGAATGCTTGTGTAGTCTCTGGTGAAATGCAAGATGGATCGGTTATTCTGGGTACGTCAAACACATACCCACAATGTGATCCACCGTCCTACTTCTAAGTATTTACTTAAGAGAAATGAAAGCATATGACTGTGCAAAGACCCACGCATGAGTGTTCAGGTCAGCTTTGACTAGCCTGGTCTTTGATTCTGCTTGGCTCTGTGACCACTGGCAAATCATTTTCTGGGTGTCTTGGCCTTAGTTTTCAAAACTCTCATGAGAAGCATGGCACATATGTCAGGTCCTTTCTACCTCCCCCTTTCCATGTTATGCTGAGGGGACCAGAGGGAACATGACGGGTTTGTCCTCCTTGTAGAGAGAGATTTGCCGCCATGAAGCAGAGAAGCCACTGTTGAGAAGAAATGACATGGACAAAATTGTAGGAGTCGGGGATTTCTAAGTCTACAAGTCACTTTATGGGAAATAATATCTAAAGCTAGATCTGAATGTAAACGTTGTCACCTTGGCAGCATTCGCTTCCTCAGGTGCCATCCCTCAGCAGCCCCACTAGGTTGTCTCGTTTGGGGCTCATGCTGGGTTCCTGATGGTCATCATGAGGGACCTATGCATGAGGGCAAGGACTGCCAGCATGCTTTAAGTCGCCTGCTTCCTTCTTTCTCGGCATATAGGCTCAGCAAGTGTCAATCCCATGACGTGCACTCTTGCCCTTTTCTTTTATAATCCCTCCTAGTTGACTCCCTAATGCAGGTACTTTTGATCTGAGAGGATTCCAACAATACACAGCTGTGTTAGGTGAAACAAAAACATAAATAAGGAAATTTGCCAGAACCAGAGTTACTGAACTACATTTTTCTGACTCAACTCCATCCAGTGACACCTGAATACCTCCTTTGTCTGGCTCTCAGAATGCCCAGTGTTGAGGAACCTTTCCTGGAGCAGACTCGGAGTGCTGCGGGTCCCTCTGGGCAGCTTTGCAAGTGCTTGTTTCATAAGGGAAATTTCAAGGCTGCTGGTGTCTTTATAAAGGGTGAGAAAGATCCAGAAGAAAGTTTAGACTTGGGTAGCAGCAGTATAGCAGAGCACAACTTCAGTACCTTAGTCGCTGTTGAAATTTCGCCTCCTAAGACTGTTTGGTGGGAAGAGATGTTTCCCATTGTCAGACTTGGTGCTTACAGTTGATCTAATGGTGTTGCTAAGAAGGCTGTGAGCACACAGTGCACCTTCTCTTCTACAATTTTAATGCCACTATAATTGATTGGGTATCAGATACCTTTCAAATAGCCAAACAACACAAAATGGTTTATTATGGTTCTGCCTTGAGTAGTAGAAGTGGAAAGCCTTTGGTTGATATGGGTGTAACATTTTAGGTGACTCATTCTATCTATAGTATTTGCCAGTGTAATCCCATAGTTAGGCTTTATATCATATGAAGTAGAGGGGCAATAACTGGCCCCGTGGAATAGAGAGATAATCGATGCCCAAACGTATACAGTGTTCATAGTCATGCAAGAAGTGACGAGATGGACCTTCCAACTCTAATGTTTTGATTTGATCCCATGTTCTGCATGTCTTCATAATTCATTTGCTTTCCTATGTATTTGTTATACAGATATTCTAATTTACCTGTGATTTTCTTTCGTAAGATTAAAAAAAAAAAACATTTTGGGGCTGGGAAAATGGCCCGGCACTTAAAGGTGCTTGCTGCAGAGCCTCATGGCCCAGGTTCGATTCTCCAATGCCCACATAATGCCAGATGCACAAAGTGGCACATGTGTCTGGAGTTTGTTTGCAGTGGCAGGAAGCCCTGGCACGCCCATTTTCTCTCTTTCTCTCTGTCCTTGCAAATAAGTAATAATTAAAAACAAAGAGACTTAAAAACATTCAACACTGTAGTGCAGGGAATGTTGTGAGGTACCATCCAAAATCAGAGGGACTTCTGATATAGTCCTTGCTCATCTGACAAATATTATCAGCAGGAAAGGAGAGACTGGGCACAGTCCTACAGCTTGACCATACTGGTGTTACATCTGGTGTTTTTTCTAAGAGCACTGCTGATGTGGCCAGCACATAGAGTGGTGGTCATCCTTATGTGTGCTTCATTCACCTCAAATCCGCCAGTACAAATAACAAACCATAAACACTCATGTCTAATTTGTTTGCTTTGGAAATTAGATGTTTTGTTACACATGCCCTTGAAGTCTTTAGACACCCACCTCAATATGCTTTTTCCATCTTAAATCCAACTCTTCTTGTTCCCTTCTCTATCAAAACCCAGTGCCTTCTTTCCCTTGCTGTCAAAGGGTGATGGACAGTAAATGGCAGCAACAGTTTCTATGGTAACAGCATCTGAGTCATCTCCTTGGAAACCTGCATAAAGGCCTTCCATCTCCAGACCAGCTCAGTGCAACTTCCAAGGGCTTTGTTCCCTTGAATGGATCAGCATGGGGGAGCAAGCTCTCCGGGCTTTGGCCACTACAGTTTCCTTTGGCTCCTGATGTGCCTGGCATTTTGGATATAGAATCAGATTCAACCAAAAGTGGGGGATGGTGGGACCGAGAGTGCTTTTCTTGGCCTTGCTCTTGATCAGAATGTATTTTCCCTGGTCCAGCACCAGATACCCTGTAGATTTAGCCAGTAGGCACCTCACTCTCTTAGATGTTCATGTGACTCAGGCCTAGCTCCCACAGTGACCATCTATGGGTTAGAATAAAGCAGTACTCCATCCAAACACAGATGAGCTGGGTATTTTGGCATGGTCACGAAGAGAATCCTGACATTGGGCACCGTGGGGCAGCTTGTCAGAGTCCCTTTCCTTATGGTGTCTTTCAAATACAGCAGTTTGTTACTTTAGTGCAAACAGAATGGTTTCCAGCAGCTAAGAGGATTATTTCCTCATCATCCATCCAAATAAGATTCATAAACATTTCCATTGTGTTTTGTATTTTACAGATCATTTTCAGTACATGAGCTCAGTGCATTATTTTTTTTTCAATTGTTCAGCACGTTTTAATGTGAAACCACATAGTGTGTTGGAATTTGGAATATAATAGTGAGGGAAAAATGGACCTGGTCCCTAGCCTGAATGAAGTTTAGGGGTAAGAAAAATGAATACTAACCAGATAATTGTACATAAGTATAAACATTTCCTGAAGATTCACTCTATAGGACTAGAGTCCATGGCATTAGTGTGTGCAGTAGGGACATTTGATCCACTGGGGACATCTTCCCTGGAGAAGTGATAGACAAGTAAGCCGTTCAATAAGAATCTGGAATGTGAAAAGACATCCCCATGTTCATGCAAACTACCTGACAGTTATGGGATGTGAACCCAGGACTTGTGTAGTCAAACCCCAGGCCCTGTCTCTTACCCCATGCTGCTGTTCAGAGCATGGCCTCCAGTCAGTCTGAGGCCAGGACAACTGAAGGGTGTATTCTCCTATCTCCCCTAGAGAGCCCCTGCCCCGAGCCAGGACCAGACCTATTGTTTGCTTGCCCAGGGGAACAATTCTAGGAAATTTCTGTTTATTATGGGAATTCTTCTCCAAGGTATTAACTGCTCATTAAAGTTAACCTTCCTAGGAATAGACTTGAAATAAGGATTATAAACAGCCAAAGATTTTGAAGATCCTCTTCTCCCTCAAAATCATGTAGAAAGGTAAAAAAAATCTACTGGTCTTAAGAATATTCTTAGTTCTTAGGACAGATAGTTTGATATTTTGTTTTAATAACCTTTGGTTGACAACCTGTGTACCTGTAGGTAATATACAATGACCATAATCCTCTCCTACCACCGCCCCCCCCAGGATCCCCTCTAATGAATGTCTTATTCTTTCCAACTAATCCTTGGCTTATTTTGATGTCATAGCTTTTTCCCTCCCGTTATTCAGGTCTTGTGTGTGTAGCATCAACCACTGTGAGGTTTTTAATATCAAGGCCACTTTGTGTCTGGAAGACAATATTGCAAAGCATTCCTTCCTTCCTTTGGCTCTTACATTCTTTCTACCACCTCTTCTACAATGGTTTCTGAGCCTTGGAGGGTGTGATAGAGATGTCTCAGTGCTGAATATTCCACCGTCACTTCTTCTCAACACTTTGGTGAGTTTTGAGTCTCCTCAGTGGTCACCACCATCTTGAAAAGAGAAGCACATATGGCATAAACATAAGTATTTAGATGGCAGTTTGGTGAGTATAATATATCCATTTAGACAAGTAACATTAGTAGTTTCATTTTTAGGGCTTATGACCTCCCTAGTCTTAGGCTTTTCAATAGGTTTTCAGTACCAGGCAGAAATTTTCTCCCAAGGAGCTGGTCTCAAGTCCAACCAGAGAGAGCAGTTGGTTTGCACTGTAACAGACATGCCACCATTGTACCAGTTGGTACATTTGGCCTAACTGGCCAGCCAAGACAGACACTTTTAGCCAGCATTTAGGAGCAGTACCAGCAGAAGTTTGTGCTGGGCAGGTGCATTGTTATCTATAGCCTGGGTCCTTCTAGCTGCTATGATTCCCTTCTCACAGTGGGAGGCTCAAGGGCTGTGCTGTTTTCTCCTCTGATTGGAAGGAAAGCTCTACCACAGTCACTGCGAATCAGGGAGCTGGGCACGTGAAAGTGAAATTGGGTGAAATGGTGGAACCCTGTGCTACTGCTTGGTAGCCACTGGTGATGCAGGTAATGTTTATATTCAAACTTCTAGATACGTACATACATACATATATGCATACATATTTTAAACCCCACAAGAATTTAAATGCAGCTAATTCCTTTGTCATGTGAAGACTGTATAAATCCAATCTTGGGCAGACCTGCCCTGAATCTAGACCACCCTTCTTTTATTTTTAATTATTAAATTATTATATTTATTGAGGGAAGTACAGAGCCAAGGAAAAGGCACCCACGTGGCTAGAGATCCCATGTGGAGGGCCCGGGAAAGCTGTGCAAAGAAGAGAGAGAAAAGAAAGTTCAGAGACTCCTGTGGGCATAAAGAGACTGTGTGGAGAGTAAGGGCTGGGGGCTCTCCCCTGGGCTTCTAATACAACTTGAGTCTTCCTCTTATCTCAGTGCAGAGACTTGTGTCAGTCAGAAACCTTTTCCTTCAGTTCTTATGACCCCGAAGTTGACCTTGTGCTTTCCTGCCTTGGCTTGCCAGGCAGCTTAGGGATCCTCCTGCTCTCTTCATCACACTGTATGGTCTCCTCACTGGCACTGCCCTGCCTGCCATACTGCCAGGGGGAGAATCTGGGTCTTACCTTCAGTGCCCTGTTTCTTAGGCATTTTGGGGAAGGGTGATCCTGTCTCACTAGACTTAAAAATGACATCTTTATAAATTAATTCACATTAGTTCAGCTAGTGCGTGTGGCTGAGGAGCCCGTGAACATAGACAGTCTGTCACATGAGGTAGCTCTGTGTCATCTTTGGCCTAGACGATTCTGCTTTGATTCTGGGCTCTGTCAGCTCAGGTCCTGCGCTGTGTGCAATGGCTTCCCTGTCATTCTCCATGCCATCCACTTGACTACTCACACCTTGTCGCTGTCAGTCAGCTTTTCATCATGTGTCCTGCAATTTGCTATGCTGCGAAGAATCGCCTTCAATTCCTGATCCTTTTGCCTCCACCTCTGGAAATTATACAGTGCTAAGGACTGAACCCAGGGCTTCATGTATGCTAGGCAAGCATTCTTTCCAACTGAGCTGCATCCCCAGCCTTCATTGTTCCTAAGTTTTTGGGACAGTGCTTCATTCTCAGCATCTTATACTAGCTTTTGGCCAGAGTGGTTTCTTCATAAATCTGAATGGATTAAGTTCCCATTGAATCTATACTTAGTAATTAGAGGCTAACATTTGTTTCTACAACACAGGCCAGAGGGCTCGAATTTCCCACAAGCAACTTGGGAGGATGCCGTTGGTTGTACATGGACATGAATGTTTCCACTCCCTTCTCTTTCTAACCTTCTAAGCAGGGTATGGCTGGGAAGCTGGCAGCAAGGAGGTGGTCAGAGAGGAGCCAGGGACAATGGGACTGAGATACCTGCAGGGAAGGGGTGAGGATGCTTCCAGGGAGGAGCAGCGAGGCTGTGAGATGAAGAGAACATGGGAACACATTTGATATGAAGTAGGTAAATGAAGCGCATTACTGCTTTGACATGGTGAGAAGTAGAGGGCTTTGTATACATGGATGTGTTTGATGACTAAGGGTATCACAACAGGATGGCACTGGTGAGGGGTTCAAAAAAAGGATGGAGGGTAGATTTTGCTAAATTGGAAAGTACAGTATTTGATAGCCATAGTTTATCAAGTATTACACATTAATTTAAACTAAACTAAATAAACTAAAGATCATTATAAACCAGAAACAGCAGGGCATTTTGCCAACACAGTATGTGGTGTGCTGGTATTGTGCTCCTTCTGCAAGCAGGGAGACTGTGGGTTGGCTGGTTTAACTAACTTCCTGGGGCTCACATGAATGGTGGATACTTGATCTGTGGTTTGGATCCAGATCTTTCTCTAAGCCTATATTCTTCCTACTATTCCTGCTGCTTCTTATCTGAAGGGGTTTTTTGAGGTCCACTTCAATTTGGCCATGCTATGATGCTGTCAAATCCTTTAAAAAGCCGTTGGAGCTCCAGGAATAGTCTAGGCTGTGCTTGTGCTCATCAGTGATCACATTTATATTTTCCTGGGTGCTATGGAATCAGGAAGGCTAATTAGCATCCGGTAGGTGGTCTTAAAGTACAGGGACTCATAGATGACCTTGGGGAACATTTTATTATGATGTGGATCCCAGAGTTTGTTTTATAAATTGATCACTCTCCCAACCCTCCACCTTCATCTCTGGGAGCTTTCCCTCTCATCTGCACCCCCCCCCCCAGCTTTGAGATAGAGTCTTTCTATGTAGCTGAGGCTGGTCTGGAATTACGATCCTCCTGCCTCATCTCCAGAGTGCTGGGATCATGGACATGTTCCACCGGGCTGGCTCTGGAAGCTTTAAATGACCCTGCATCTTTTATAGGAACCCAGTGTGTGTCCCTCCCCGCCAACCTGTTCCATCTAGCCTTGCCCAACAGAGGCATCTTCTTAGACCTTTCTCCAATGCCTTCTTCAACTATTTCATGGCTAGAGACCTGGCTGACTGGGCCAGGGCGAGAAGTTATGGTTCAGATGTGGGATATTTGCTGATGAAGAGTAATTTTTACAGGGCAGATAATAAATTGCTCTGTGATAGCCACATTCTCTGTTTTCCTCTCTGTTGAGCTTCCATTGCTGTATATAAGGTGCTGATCGGGCAGGAGTCCCGACCAACATGAGCACTGTGGTCAGTGGCCGGAGCAAGGACTTGTGTAGCATTGTAAATTCTCTGCACACACAAGAGAGTGCTGGGGGAGAAACAGACAACTATGCCCATGATTGTTTTCTGCATAGATATGTAGGCCCAGATGTTATGGGAAGGAATAAATGGGAATTTGATAAGAGACGAGGAAACAGGGAACATGACATCAAGTGTACATATGGTCCAGCCCACGAGGACCCACTGGTATGTGGGGGTACATTTGAGTGAAAACTGGGCTTTCCTGTCACCTGGTGTGCTGGTAAGCTTCCTGCACTGGTTTGCTTTACTTTGACTTCTGAGCTGAACTTAATCTTCAATCTTATTCCCCACCCAGAGGTCTTCATTAGTGAGATTTTCAGATGTTGGCGAAAGACTACACAGGTTATAGATGCTATTTAATGTACTGTTTCCTTTCCTACCTTTGAATTCCAGTGTCATATACCTTCATTGACCATGTTTTCTCTTCCTTTAATTCCTGTTTGCTTTTCTTCTTCCATTCTTACACACACACTCTCTCTCTTCCTCTCACAGACATACACAAATGGGTACACAAATGTGTGGCTTCATTATGAAGTAGCAGGGTCTCTTCTGTTAACAGAATAATTGATAATGCAAAAGCCATTTCTCATGAATTCTTCGGGTCCCTTATGCCTAAACCTTGGAATGCCAAGATCTTTGGTTTTTATTTATTTATTTTTTTTACTGAGTCATCCTGAACCCAATACCCAGAGCTGCCTGTGAATTTCCCATCACTAAGCAATCACTTCTTTTAGGTGAACTGAAGCCCTTCAGTCATGTAACATTTCTACAGAACCTACCTTTTTTGGGATATCCCCCTTTTTCCTATTTATTTGTTTTTGAGAGGGAGAGAAAGAAACAATGAGAAAGAGAAAGAGAAAGAGAGAGAATGGGATCACCAGGGCCTCCAGCAACTGTGAATGAACTCCAGATGCATGTGCCACTTATGCCTCTGGCTTACATGGGTCCCGGGGAATTGAACCTGTATTCTTTGGCTTTGCAGGTAAGCGCTTCAACCACTGAGCCATCCCTCCAGGCCCCCTCTTCCTTCTTGAGTCAGGGCCTTGAGCTGGTGATCCTCTTGGCTCTGTCTCCTGAGGGCTGAAAGGCATCCTCTTCTTGCTATACATCATTTCTTGGTGAAACTAGCTTCTGTTCATCTATTTCTCAAACATTAAGATGTGGAGGTGAAGGGGCCACCCAGCAGGGAAATAGAGGTGTAGAAAAGATAAGTGACATCCAAGATCATTAAAAAACTTACCTTATGCCAGGCGTGGTGGCACATGCCTTTTTAATGCCAGCACTCTGGAGGCAGAGGTAAGAGGATCACCATGAGTTCATGGTCACCCTGAGACTACATAGTGAATTCCAGGTCAGCCTGGGCTAGAGTGAGACCCTACCTCAAAAAACAAAAAACAACTTACCTTATTTCTCAGCCAATCACATTCAGGCCTTGGACTCATGATAAGTGCAACGTGATCTTCTGGTTGGAAGAGTGAGTGTGGGTGCATGCATTGTTTTTATTGGAACAGGGTCTTTCTGTGTGGCCTATGTATGCTAGCCCAGAACTCACTATGTATTCCTAGCTGGTCTAGAAGTTGCCTCAGCCTCCCTGGTTTTACAGGTATATGGCACTACACTTGGCTGGAGGAGTATGTGGAGAGGGTGCTGTGGCTAGGGGCTTGGCTCATGGAGAGGACAGTAGAAGCAGTGGGCTTCCCTTTTCTATCTGCTGTCACTTTTTAAGTGTGCCCTCCCACCCCACGCAACACACACTGTCACCAGCAGAAGTGCTCCAGCACACACAACTTCTTGAGACCTACATGGCCATCTTGGGCCACGAGTCACCATGGCAATAACCTGACGTTGCTGGATCTGACTTGACCTTCACCTCTACAAATTTTCCTCCATTGGCCATAAGCACTTCTCTTTTATATACAAATTTTCTTGAGAACATATCCCCCCTTTAAGCAATTCTGTTAATCATGTATATCAGAATTGTTACCATTTGTTTATGTTTTGAAACGTTGCCCATGAACTGAGCTCCAGTTGAATTTTGAGCTTTATCACAAGCCACTCTCCAGTGCTCACTTCCTCCAGCATGTCTCCATTTCTTATACTGTGTGGATAGCTAGAGCTTTCTGCACATGTCCTTGCTGCATCTTATACCCTGTATCCTACACCAGAGATATGAATGGGACCTAGGTGGCAGTGATGGTGACTGGAGGAGAGCTGACTTCAGAACAGCCTAGCTGCATTGGAGGCGTATGCTCAGCTCCAACCACTCATCTCTGGAATTTCTGTCTTTCATGAAACCCACCTTCACTTCTCTCAGTTCTCCTTCCCTATCTTGGTTTGTTTCCTATGTTGACACATAGTGGTCTTTTATGTTCCCGTATGTCTTAGTTCCCCTAGTCCAGCTTCAAGCTCCAGCTGTCTTTCCTTATGGCCAAGCCTTTGATGTGTCTAGTGGAGACCTTGAGACAAAAGTGCCTAACTAACTTGTTATAGGATCCAATGATGTCCTGAGCTCTGTGTTTGTTCCATGCTATCTTTATGCATTCACATTGCTTCTTTCCTACACTTAAGTTCTCAGGCAAGTTTAAGTACCCACAAACCAGTCCACCACTGAAACAAATAAATGGGTATGTTTAGGGTTTGTCATCGTTAGACATTCTGTGTAAGTGGATCTGATATCAAATCAATAACAAAGGAGTAGCCTTGGGTTAGCAGGAGGTGTTGTGAGTGTTCATAGTGCATGGGATGCTATCTTCCTGGTTTCATTAGGACCTGCGATGGTTAGTCTTAGTATAAACTTGAGAATTCCACCTAACACAAGACTCTGCCTCAGCCTGCAACCTTCGTGGTAAGGTTCAGCCTGATGGTCATTGGTACCAACTAGGAAAGGAGATCCCTGATAAGTTGTCTGGCTGCCATTCTTACTATCTGGATCAGGGACCTTGTGTGTTTGTACACATGTGTTCTCCTTGTGACCACACCCCAGTTGTACTCTTGTCTTTTCTGAGTTAAATTGCTTTTGGGTGACTGACTTGAGCAACATTTTCACTCTTTTGAAAGACTATCCCACGTCCAGAAAGACATTCCTAAGATGCTTCTGGGGTTGTAAATCAGACTATTAATTATAAACACTTGAAAGAATGCACTGGTTTCTCTCTATAAGCTCAGCAGTCTATTTCTAACAACACAGACAGGCTCTCTTATGTTTGAATAGATAGTCTTAGGATCTGCTGGTGTCTGACTTTCTTTTCCATGGACTTTTCATTTCCATGATTACTTTAGAAAACATTTTGTCCACAGTTTATGTAATAGTTTATTTTTGTCATTCTGTACATGGAATTTCATAAATATAGTTCTGTCATTCAGTCTTCACATTATTGTGATTTGAATTTTGCAATTTGTAATGCAATTTTAACTATATACAAAATTGTTTTTAGTTGAACTGATAAAAATATTAAAACATACTTTCAATTATGTTAAGTTCACAGCATATAAATACACAGAGTCAAGCGGGGATGTTAAAGCATTGAAAGCATTAAGAGTTTTAAGTGTCTTAAATAGTATTAAAACATCATGTGCATTGTAGAATTGTAGATCTTATTTGGAGAGAGTAAGTTTCTTAATGTAAATCTAGATTACTTGGCAGAAGGTACATTATTTACAAAAATAATTAGCAGTTATTTTCTACTATCTTCTAGTTTTTTAGTTATTTGTAATCTTCTAAAAATCTGAAAATTTTCCCAAGGAACTAAGGCACCCACCCCCCTTCCCAAAAACACATTAGCTAACAGCTTGCCTATCCAATTCAATTGTTTGGGTTTTGTCTTCTCTGAGAATCTCTTCTAGTTTCTCCCCCTTTGAAAATACAGTGATGTTGTTTCTATGGAAACAATGATGTAATGGCTATGAATGGGGCTTTAGTGACCACCAAGAGTGCCATATATCAAGGCCAGTGATAGGGCCCAGCTTTACCTATGAAGTTGCTAATGGGGGTCTGCTGTCAGAAACTTGAAATATATACAATTGGTAGATTTGTGTAGCGATTCTGGACAGCTCATGTGGAGTGAGTGTGTATTTGTGAAGCCATGTGTATGTGATTGAGAAATGAATCCCCACATCACAGATCTGTAGGTTCCCAGACCTGTAGGCTGGGAAGGCTGAAACTTATGAAGACAAGTCTTCGTTCAGCATCTTTGGAAGGAATGGGGGGCACATTTGTGTTTGCTTGGTGTGCCATTCAGAAATACCAGGCATTAATACAAGTGGGAGCCTTTTAAATGTAGATAATCTACAGGCATTGATATAAGTTGACACCATCTAATTTAACATGCCTACAACTGAATTTCTCTAGATATGAGTGATATGTGATAAATATACATTCAAGTTGTGATGAACTGGCCAGAGTCAGTCATATTAAGCAATATCCCATCATTCACACGTCAAAGATAATGGTCCTGCTCGGAGGAAAGAAGTGGTCTGGAAACGCTCAGATCTTACTTCAGAGATTCTCTGCCTGCTCACTGTCCTCGTTCAGAATAACTCCACTCACATCCAACTCTTTTTCTGAGTGTGATTATGGCTAATGGGTAAGCATCATTTCAAACCAAGCCCAATGATTGCTTGTCTTGACACATTCACTTTATAATAATAAGACTGATGTTAATTGCTTATAAATTGGCTTTAAAATACCTTCTTAGGGGGAGATTTCCTCAATGATTTAAATAATGATTTGAATTTTTTGGATTCCTAAGGTGACTGCTTTGAGTGTTCACATCTCTGGAGGTGTGTGTGTGTGTGTGTGTGTGTGTGTGTATTTATTTATTTATTTATTTACAGAGGCAATGTGATGAGTGTAACAGACAGTGCAGCTGGCTGTGACAAAGGAAGGAACCTAAAGCCAAGAAATATAGGCTTCATATGAAAGTTGGAGAATTCAAGAAAATGGATTCTTCCCAGGAATCTCCAGAGACAAAGCATCTCTGTAGAGTATTTTACACGTTTGGCCTCTACAACCTAAAGAGAATAAATTTGTATTAATTTTAAGCCAGCGAGTTGGTGGTGGTACTTTCCAGTAGCAATAAGAAACTAATATATTGTCCTGTACTAATTTGCCACAGTAAATCATGGCTAAATTTGTTAGAAATATAATACCATCTGCTCAGTAAAAAAATTGTCAGTTATATGTCAGATGTCCTTAATAAAAGCATACAATGTGTCCTTAGATCTTGCTTTGTGATGGAAATAGTCCAGTTGCAAATTTGGGCTGGGAAAAGATAATTAAACTAGTCATTGCCATCCAGTGTGTCATGTTCTGAAATTAAATTATAAATGAGGAGTAGCTGAGACTTAGGGGAAGACTGACTGCCTTATTTGGGGAGGGGAGATTCGTATTGCTATGGGCTTAATAGGACGAGAGAGTGTGTACATATGTGTGTATTTGAAGTGGCCGTGGGGTTCAGGGGAGTTTTATTTGATATGTTAGATGGGGAGCAGGCGTATCAGGGAAAGCGAGGTGTGTGTATTCCCCTGGGCTGGCTTTTGTTTGAAGGCAGTAGATGAAAGCTCCTTCAGGGACGATGACTTCTGCGTGGTTTCTTAAGTTCTTTCCTTTTTGTCCTTCAAACTATAGAGAAGCGTCAATAATAAATGTAAGTTAAAGCAGCACTACCTGTGGCCTGTGCATTTTCCACATTATCTTTCAGGATGTTGTTCTTTCATTAACCAAAGTGGGGGTAGAGGGTGGGGACCCCGAGTTCCTTTCTCCTTAGAGGATGAAAGTCTTCAGTTTTCCCAGTAAGTCTTATAGTTGTGAATTGTGTCACAAACTGGCTCCCCTTTTAGTCAAGATTTATGGGTATTTCTTTCTTTCTTTCATTCTGCCCTCCTTTCTCTCTCTCTCTCTCTCTCTCTCTCTTTCTAACTTCATCATGATAATTATCTAATAACATTCTAATGAGAAAGTTTTGGTAATTCACAGCATGAGAGAATGAAGATCACTAAATCATATTTAGATTAGCTTACATTTCTGTGAAGGGAAAATAGTCCATCTGATTTGCCAAGAATTTATAACTACTTTTAATTGCAAATTTATGTAGAATGGTTTAGAATGCCTTTGTTCCTACTTAACAGTTATCATCATATCCAAAATATTTATTGGGTGTCAGCTATGTGAAAGCATTGTAAGTGTTAGAAAGCTTAAAGCTACTGGTAATAATAATAACAATTTCAAGCTGGGTGTGGTGGTGCATGCCTTTAATCCCAGCACTTGGGAGGCCAAGGTAGGAAGATCTGCTGTGAGTTCCAGGCCAGCCTGAGACTACATAGTGAATTCCAGGTTAGCCTGGGATAAAGTGAGACCCTGCCTCAGAAAAAAAATTTTTTTGAGCTTCTTAAATAAACTAGACACTACAGGCTCCTTAATACTATTATCTTGGTATTATCTTTAACATTTTATCTTGCATGTTATTTTGTTTAATTTTCAAAAGGCTTGACTACTTGACCATATTTTATTTTCCCAGGATTTTCATTTGAAACGGACTTCTAGTTGCATGTTTCTGCCATGATAATTTTTGTTAACCAGTGCTGTTTTGCTCTCTGCAATGGATGTTTCCAATCACCTTGACTACTAGGGTCATTCGTCAGCATTGGCTGTGACTGTGACTTTCACTGTCCATCGTACCCTCTTGGTAGACTTCCTTTAGCTGTCCCTTCTTCCAGGTTTTATGCTGGGGTGTACTGCTGAAGCAGAGTAGTGCTGACTATATAGCTGATAGAGAAGAGGGACTTCTTTCTCACAGTTCTGGGGGTAGGGATGTCCAAGATCAAGTTGCTGGCATCTGGTGAAGGTCTTCTTGCTGTTTCTCACATGGAAGAAGGGCAAGAAAACAAGAGAGACACATTTTTATAATAACATTAGTCCTTTGAATATTCATGGAACCTAAACACCTTCTCAACTTCCCAGTAGTTAAACTTGACATTAAGGTTCCAATAGACAACTTTTTAGGAGACACATTCAAATCACAGTCCAGCTAATCAACCTTGCAGGTCTACAAAATAGCATTTTTCTGTAGTGTCATAGAGCAGTGCATTATATTTATTGGCATCTACAAATACATGATTGGTATTCTTTCCTTTCTTTTTTCTCACCATAACCAGTCTTAGATACATTTGCAATTTTCCATGGACTTCCAGAATTTGTATTTCTGGCTCAGATCTTTTTCTTTTCTGACTCAGAATTCTAATTATATACCTACTATGTAACATCTTCTCTTGGACTTCTCAAAAGCATCTTAATGTTGTTTGATAAAATCAATCCCCTCTTTCTTTATTTGAGAGGCAGGTTCTCACCACCGAGCCCAGGCTGGCCTCAAACTCATGGTTGTCCTGCCTCACCCTCCTGAGTGCTGGGATTTTAGACAGGCACCACCAAGACAGGCCCCAAATCTTGATCTTCCTCCATACATCTAGTTCTATTCCAGTCATCCTGATGCAGTGACTGGTGCCGCATGAATTCCATTGCACAAACCCTAAGGCCTCTCTCTGGGTTCTTCATTGTTCTGTGTCACACACTTCTGTCTAGCACTGGGTGGCCTCTACTTCTAAAGCAGCTCCCGAATCCAACTGCTATGGTCCATCTCCACTACTCATGTCCTTCTGGTCTAACTAGACTGCTGCCATACCATCAGAATGGTCTCCCTGCATCTACATCCACCTTTACCCCCTTGATGTCTGAGGTGAGAAGAGGATGCTCTGATAGAGTTTGAGCATTTCTATTCTGATGTAGAGAAATATGCTAGTATTTTCCTAGAGGGCCTCACCAAAGTTAGGAAATGGTCATGGAATCTGGTGGAATGGCTGTGTGTGTGTGTGTGTATGTATGTGTGTGTGTGTGTGTGTGTGTTTTCTCTCCCTAAGAAACCCCACTGAAATCACGAGTAGGACGAAGAGAGGAACTGGTCAACAGGGGACTTCCTTCACTGTTTCACAGACAGCACGCAGGGTTTGATATTGACAGCCTTGCTGGGACACCAGCTGCTGCTTCAGTCCCAGGGCTGGAGGAGGGGACGTTGATGAAGAAAGGTGGGTGATGCCAGGACTTTTGAAAAGACTCAAGACATCCACTGATGGTTATTGCAGAAGGCAGGGCTGATGTGCTTAAAACAAAAGAATATTAAGAGGATTTATATAAACTCTTCTGGTGGTACCCTCAAGCTCTCTTCCATTTCTAGACTATTGACTCTGAGATCTTTTTTTTTTTTTTTCCTGTAGAGAAACCGAGAAATACCAGAGTAAATATCTCTATGCCTTGACCTCTGAAGGTTTCTACAAGGAATTTTCTTCCTGGTTACTTTTTAGGGAAGCTCTATAGTCAGTGAAATCTTTCAGACACAGGAGGCAACAAATTCCCTCCACACACAGTGTTTCCAGTCGTCTTTTGACTTCCTCCTTCAGAAATGTGCATGGGCAGCCAATACACACAAAATATTTGAGGAAACCTTCCAGTTTATATAAAAAAAAAACAGACTAAAATAAGCAAATGGAAGGAGGAAGCTAAAGAAAACAAATATAGAAGGTCTCGGGAAAATAAAACCAGAGAAAGAAAAAGACAAAATTGTGGCAAGAAGACACTGCTTTCTGAAATAATAGGAAACTATGGAAAAGAAAGAATCAGAAAATGCTTAGAAATGGAGAACAAAAGAGTCAAACTCAAAAAGAAGCCAGTAGAAGGTTTGGATTCTTTTTAAAGAACAAATGAGGTAAAAAGTAGAATAGACATAAAAGCCAAGAGAAAAAAAGACTGGCAGCTTAGAAAATCAATCTGAGAGGTCTAATATCTGATAAGCTGAGCTCCAAAGCAGAACAGGAAAAAGAGATGAGAAATTGTCAAAAGAAGCAATAGGAGAAAAAAAAATTCCACATCATACATTTCTAGATGGAAAGGACCCAGTGAGTCTCCCAGTCCTGTGCTGGCAAGCCAGGGCACCTGTGGATGGGCTCCTTTTCCAGGCTGGCATGCTAGAGTCTTTCTTTCTAGCTGCTCCTTTCTCCCTGCAGAGGCCACAATACAACCTGGAGAAGCAACTGTGCTCTGCTTTCTAAACTCACTGACTGGGAACCATGAGCCACTTTGTAGGCAGCTTCTCAGGGGCGTGTCCCCTCTGGTCCCTGGGTTACCTTGTTCATGATTAGATATAGGACCTCTGTGTTTAGATTGGAGTTGGTTTTATTCTTTGTAGTGACTGGAAAGAAAGTTAAGAAATAGGGTGATGTGAAATGAGGAACCTTGTGGAGAAGTAATTGTAAACATTTTAAGAAAGAGATTTTGCAGAGTGGAGTGGATGAACACATTCAGGTTTAAACATCAGTACTTTTTTTTTTTTTTTACTTATTTTTAAGCAGTGATCTAAATGTAATTGGTTGCAACTGAGTATCTTCCTAATTAAAAAGGGGGGACTATGGGGGAAAAATAAGAGGAACAAAACTCCTTTTAGCTGGGAGAAAAATGATTTTCCTTTTGGCATAATTATTCCACACCAATAAATTGTTAAAATGAATCTTATTATGGGTCCTAGTCACAGAAGATCTTTTGATTTAGGCCCAGAGGGTGATGATTACTATAAAACAAGATAACCATTAGAGATCATTTCCAAAGAGCAGTAGCTATTATTCTTTGTCCTTTTTCAATTTTCGTTTGGAAAAGGAGGAGAGAACCATTTTCATGTGGTCCGCTTAGTAACCTAGTTTCCTAAAAGTGGTTAAGCTCCTAGGGAAAGAGAAGTAGGTCAAGCAGGCTGAATCTGTGGTCTCTACATGGAAGAGCTTGTCACCATGTTGGACTTGGAGTCTGAGGGATGTTGAGCAGTTGCATTGGAGCATTTGCATAGATCCATGAGTGCTGAGATTGCATATGACGACTGCTCCTTACAAGAGCTAAATAGGTTAAAAGTAAATGCAAGGGGAGCACTGGTTGTTTTTGGAAGACTAAATGGCAGTCAGCCAAGGGATTGCCCACGGTGGTGGGGGAGGGGGCTCATGCTTCCTGCCTGGGGTCATCTCTCTTGGCTTGGGAAGCCCTTACAGGCCTGGGATTACAGCCCTGGTACACTTTTCCCACCCCACTGAGTCGGGCCTTCTTAGTGGTTTCCTTGCTTCCTCCCTTGGCTTTCACATTCTGAACACAGCAGCCAGAGTATCTTTCTGCATTGTCAGATGAAGCCCTTGAACTTGGCTGAAAACTCTATGAATACATACTAAAGAAGATATGTGGCTGAGTTTATATAACTCTAACCTTCAAAGAATCCATATGCTGGTTGAAAGGATGAGAAGAACCATGTTCCAGTTAAGAGTGTTAGGTGACAGTAGGAAGTACATTTTACATGTAGTATTGTATAGGTTGAGTCTCCTGAGAATTGCTGTGACTCCTTCAGGCTGTGATAGAAGATGCTTGATTTGGACTGGAACCAGATGGATGAGGGATTGAGTATAATTGGAGGCTAGTAATTGAGAAGTACAAATGTAGACATGGGAAAATCTAACTATCCTCAGGATAGACTAAATAAACCACAGTGCATTTTTAAAAAACCCCTTGGGAACCTGTTTTCCCACCCCAAAAAATATTTTCAAAAAATTTTTTTTAAAAGGGGAAGAGTTATGGGAAACAATACCGGAGTGCAGTTTTTTAATGGAAAGGCGCAAGATGGGGCCCGAAAAACGTCGATGCATACTCGCCCTGTGGTTCTCTCTCTCTCTCTTTCTAACTTCATCATGATAATTATCTAATAACATTCTAATGAGAAAGTTTTGGTAATTCACAGCATGAGAGAATGAAGATCACTAAATCATATTTAGATTAGCTTACATTTCTGTGAAGGGAAAATAGTCCATCTGATTTGCCAAGAATTTATAACTACTTTTAATTGCAAATTTATGTAGAATGGTTTAGAATGCCTTTGTTCCTACTTAACAGTTATCATCATATCCAAAATATTTATTGGGTGTCAGCTATGTGAAAGCATTGTAAGTGTTAGAAAGCTTAAAGCTACTGGTAATAATAATAACAATTTCAAGCTGGGTGTGGTGGTGCATGCCTTTAATCCCAGCACTTGGGAGGCCAAGGTAGGAAGATCTGCTGTGAGTTCCAGGCCAGCCTGAGACTACATAGTGAATTCCAGGTTAGCCTGGGATAAAGTGAGACCCTGCCTCAGAAAAAAAATTTTTTTTGAGCTTCTTAAATAAACTAGACACTACAGGCTCCTTAATACTATTATCTTGGTATTATCTTTAACATTTTATCTTGCATGTTATTTTGTTTAATTTTCAAAAGGCTTGACTACTTGACCATATTTTATTTTCCCAGGATTTTCATTTGAAACGGACTTCTAGTTGCATGTTTCTGCCATGATAATTTTTGTTAACCAGTGCTGTTTTGCTCTCTGCAATGGATGTTTCCAATCACCTTGACTACTAGGGTCATTCGTCAGCATTGGCTGTGACTGTGACTTTCACTGTCCATCGTACCCTCTTGGTAGACTTCCTTTAGCTGTCCCTTCTTCCAGGTTTTATGCTGGGGTGTACTGCTGAAGCAGAGTAGTGCTGACTATATAGCTGATAGAGAAGAGGGACTTCTTTCTCACAGTTCTGGGGGTAGGGATGTCCAAGATCAAGTTGCTGGCATCTGGTGAAGGTCTTCTTGCTGTTTCTCACATGGAAGAAGGGCAAGAAAACAAGAGAGACACATTTTTATAATAACATTAGTCCTTTGAATATTCATGGAACCTAAACACCTTCTCAACTTCCCAGTAGTTAAACTTGACATTAAGGTTCCAATAGACAACTTTTTAGGAGACACATTCAAATCACAGTCCAGCTAATCAACCTTGCAGGTCTACAAAATAGCATTTTTCTGTAGTGTCATAGAGCAGTGCATTATATTTATTGGCATCTACAAATACATGATTGGTATTCTTTCCTTTCTTTTTTCTCACCATAACCAGTCTTAGATCCATTTGCAATTTTCCATGGACTTCCAGAATTTGTATTTCTGGCTCAGATCTTTTTCTTTTCTGACTCAGAATTCTAATTATATACCTACTATGTAACATCTTCTCTTGGACTTCTCAAAAGCATCTTAATGTTGTTTGATAAAATCAATCCCCTCTTTCTTTATTTGAGAGGCAGGGTCTCACCACCGAGCCCAGGCTGGCCTCAAACTCATGGTTGTCCTGCCTCACCCTCCTGAGTGCTGGGATTTTAGACAGGCACCACCAAGACAGGCCCCAAATCTTGATCTTCCTCCATACATCTAGTTCTATTCCAGTCATCCTGATGCAGTGACTGGTGCCGCATGAATTCCATTGCACAAACCCTAAGGCCTCTCTCTGGGTTCTTCATTGTTCTGTGTCACACACTTCTGTCTAGCACTGGGTGGCCTCTACTTCTAAAGCAGCTCCCGAATCCAACTGCTATGGTCCATCTCCACTACTCATGTCCTTCTGGTCTAACTAGACTGCTGCCATACCATCAGAATGGTCTCCCTGCATCTACATCCACCTTTACCCCCTTGATGTCTGAGGTGAGAAGAGGATGCTCTGATAGAGTTTGAGCATTTCTATTCTGATGTAGAGAAATATGCTAGTATTTTCCTAGAGGGCCTCACCAAAGTTAGGAAATGGTCATGGAATCTGGTGGAATGGCTGTGTGTGTGTGTGTGTATGTATGTGTGTGTGTGTGTGTGTGTGTTTTCTCTCCCTAAGAAACCCCACTGAAATCACGAGTAGGACGAAGAGAGGAACTGGTCAACAGGGGACTTCCTTCACTGTTTCACAGACAGCACGCAGGGTTTGATATTGACAGCCTTGCTGGGACACCAGCTGCTGCTTCAGTCCCAGGGCTGGAGGAGGGGACGTTGATGAAGAAAGGTGGGTGATGCCAGGACTTTTGAAAAGACTCAAGACATCCACTGATGGTTATTGCAGAAGGCAGGGCGGATGTGCTTAAAACAAAAGAATATTAAGAGGATTTATATACTCTTCTGGTGGTACCCTCAAGCTCTCTTCCATTTCTAGACTATTGACTCTGAGATCTTTTTTTTTTTTTTTTTTCCTGTAGAGAAACCGAGAAATACCAGAGTAAATATCTCTATGCCTTGACCTCTGAAGGTTTCTACAAGGAATTTTCTTCCTGGTTACTTTTTAGGGAAGCTCTATAGTCAGTGAAATCTTTCAGACACAGGAGGCAACAAATTCCCTCCACACACAGTGTTTCCAGTCGTCTTTTGACTTCCTCCTTCAGAAATGTGCATGGGCAGCCAATACACACAAAATATTTGAGGAAACCTTCCAGTTTATATAAAAAAAAAACAGACTAAAATAAGCAAATGGAAGGAGGAAGCTAAAGAAAACAAATATAGAAGGTCTCGGGAAAATAAAACCAGAGAAAGAAAAAGACAAAATTGTGGCAAGAAGACACTGCTTTCTGAAAGAATAGGAAACTATGGAAAAGAAAGAATCAGAAAATGCTTAGAAATGGAGAACAAAAGAGTCAAACTCAAAAAGAAGCCAGTAGAAGGTTCTTTTTAAAGAACAAATGAGGTAAAAAGTAGAATAGATATAAAAGCCGAGAGAAAAAAAGCCTGGCAGCTTAGAAAATCAATCTGAGAGGTCTAATATCTGATAAGCTGAGCTCCAAAGCAGAACAGGAAAAAGAGATGAGAAATTGTCAAAAGAAGCAATAGGAGAAAAAAAATTCCACAACATACATTTCTAGATGGAAAGGACCCAGTGAGTCTCCCAGTCCTGTGCTGGCAAGCCAGGGCACCTGTGGATGGGCTCCTTTTCCAGGCTGGCATGCTAGAGTCTTTCTTTCTAGCTGCTCCTTTCTCCCTGCAGAGGCTACAATACAACCTGAAGAAGCAACTGTGCTCTGCTTTCTAAACTCACTGACTGGGAACCATGAGCCACCTTGTAGGCAGCTTCTCAGGGGTGTGTCCCCTCTGGTCCCTGGGTTACCTTATTCATGATTAGATATAGGACCTCTGTGTTTAGATTGGAGTTGGTTTTATTCTTTGTAGTGACTGGAAAGAAAGTTAAGAAATAGGGTGATGTGAAATGAGGAACCTTGTGGAGAAGTAATTGTAAACATTTTAAGAAAGAAATTTTGCAGAGTGGAATGGATGAACACATTCAGGTTTAAACATCAGTACTTTTTTTTTTTTTTTTTTTTTACTTATTTTTAAGCAGTGATCTAAATGTAATTGGTTGCAACTGAGTATCTTCCTAATTAAAAAGGGGGGACTATGGGGGAAAAAATAAGAGGAACAAAACTCCTTTTAGCTGGGAGAAAAATGATTTTCCTTTTGGCATAATTATTCCACACCAATAAATTGTTAAAATGAATCTTATTATGGGTCCTAGTCACAGAAGATCTTTTGATTTAGGCCCAGAGGGTGATGATTACTATAAAACAAGATAACCATTAGAGATCATTTCCAAAGAGCAGTAGCTATTATTCTTTGTCCTTTTTCAATTTTCGTTTGGAAAAGGAGGAGAGAACCATTTTCATGTGGTCCGCTTAGTAACCTAGTTTCCTAAAAGTGGTTAAGCTCCTAGGGAAAGAGAAGTAGGTCAAGCAGGCTGAATCTGTGGTCTCTACATGGAAGAGCTTGTCACCATGTTGGACTTGGAGTCTGAGGGGTGTTGAGCAGTTGCATTGGAGCATTTGCATAGATCCATGAGTGCTGAGATTGCATATGACGACTGCTCCTTAAAAGAGCTAAACAGGTTAAAAGTAAATGCAAGGGGAGCACTGATTGTTTTTGGAAGACTAAATGGCAGTCAGCCAAGGGATTGCCCACGGTGGTGGGGGAGGGGGCTCATGCTTCCTGCCTGGGGTCATCTTCTCTCTTGGCATGGGAAGCCCTTACAGGCCTGGGGATTACAGCTCTGGTACACTTTTCCCACCCCACTGAGTCGGGCCTTCTTAGTGGTTTCCTTGCTTCCTCCCTTGGCTTTCACATTCTGAACACAGCAGCCAGAGTATCTTTCTGCATTGTCAGATGAAGCCCTTGAACTTGGCTGAAAACTCTATGAATACATACTAAAGAAGATATGTGGCTGAGTTTATATAACTCTAACCTTCAAAGAATCCATATGCTGGTTGAAAGGATGAGAAGAACCATGTTCCAGTTAAGAGTGTTAGGTGACAGTAGGAAGTACATTTTACATGTAGTATTGTATAGGTTGAGTCTCCTGAGAATTGCTGTGACTCCTTCAGGCTGTGATAGAAGATGCTTGATTTGGACTGGAACCAGATGGATGAGGGATTGAGTATAATTGGAGGCCAGTAATTGAGAAGTACAAATGTAGACATGGAAAAATCTAACTATCCTCAGGATAGACTAAATAAACCACAGTGC
The DNA here is from genome assembly GCA_036346955.1 of Dipus sagitta. NCBI lineage: Eukaryota > Metazoa > Chordata > Mammalia > Rodentia > Dipodidae > Dipus > Dipus sagitta. The sequence goes on from CM070770.1 coordinate 337,332,212, forward strand.
ATTTAAACCATTGTAACCATGCTTTCCTACCAAACAATGATTTTCAAAACTTGTTTTTAAAGTGAAGAGTTATGCCAAACAATACAGGAGTGCAGCTTCTATGGATGGCGCAAGATGGGCCAGAAGACGTCGATGCATACTCGCCCTGTGGTCTCTCAGCCTGAGCACGGTCTTTGAAGACCTCACAGCAGACACGGGACTCTGAAGAAAAAGCTTAGAAACCATACATTTTGGGGAGCTGTTTGGTGGGGGAAGAAAAACTGTTTTGGATTACGTAGGTAGTGTTGAATGTTAGGTTTGATCATCTGTGTCTGCAGTGGGTGATTCAGAATATTTTTGATCAAACCTATTACACATTGTTTTAGGAACATTACAGTGGGGTATATTTTGTGCCCCTTCTCTCTACCACTCAGCATTATACTGGGACTACCCCTCTCCCCAGGGTGCAGTGGGCATAGACTAGATAGCGTCACATGGTGAGAAGCAGGTATATGTGGCTAGAATAATTTAGCAGGGCTAGGGGGCTCACTATGAGAGTCAGGTTGGTGAGCCCTAGGTGATATTAAATAGTGTAATAGATATGAAAGTGCTTTGGTGTTTATAAAATGCCATTGTGCCATGCTATGAGGGTTACTATAATAATGTTGTTGTAGAGGGAGGGAGAATAGGCAGCCTTTCAAACAGGAGAGACCAGTTCAGTCTTGTGTGTGTAACTTCCCAGGGCTCCAGCTTAGCTCTTGACCAGTAATCATGACCAGCCGTCTCTCTTTTCTCTCACGCTAGAACTTCCACGATTTCCTCCAACAGCTCTGGTGTATTTGGGTTGGCTCTGATAAAAGGTATGGTGGCTTACATAGCAGACATTTGTTTCTTTCAGCCTGGGGGCAGGAAGTCTGTCAGGCACCCAGCACAGTTGGTTCTTGTGAGGACCCTCTTCCTGGCTTTCAGGTGGTCACCTTCTTGCAGTGTTCTCACATGGCTTTTCCTCAACCTAGTCTCTCTCTCTCTCTTTCTCTCTCTTTCTTTTTTAGTAGCGTAGTTGTCTTTAAACTGTCAATCCTCTTGCTTCTGCCTCCCACCTGTTCTTACAAGGGCACCCATCCCAGGATTATTGGCCCATCAAAATCTAGTCTAAACCCATTTACCTTCCAGTCCTCTCACCTTCTTGAAACTAGAGCTTTGACATGGGAACGTAAACATCCAGGCCATGCCAAGCTGCTTTCCCCCTCATGTCGTGTGTGTAGATCAGGAAGGCGTTCTTGCAGTGTGTGTTCCACAACAGTCTCTGACACAGGGATGCCTCCGAACGGATAGATCCCATAGTTCCCAGTGCCCTCTGAGATGCAAGGACTGAAATGTAAATACCAGTTGTTCGAGGATGGAGAAACACTTGCAGAGAGGCAGCAACTTGGAGAGACATTGGGTAGCTGTTGTGCTGGTTTGAATCTGAAATGTTCCCCCTAACCTCAAGTGTTTGTGATTTAGTCTCATGCTCAATCCCCAGCCAGTGGTAATTTGGGTGGCTGAGCCTTGCTAGAGGAGACACGTCACTAGGGGCAGTGACAGGAGGTTTGTTAGCCCAGCCCTACCGGGTATTCACAAGCTCAGCTCAGTCTTGCTGCTCCTGCCCTGTTGCTGAGAAACTAGACTCCACAGAACCTGCCCCCCCCCCAAAAATAAAGGTGTGTTTGGGGGCAGGTCTTGAGTCTTGCCCTGAAGTATGGAGAGAGCAGTTTGGAGTTCTGGCTGTTTGCAGCTGTTCATGTTTGGTGTTTGCTGGCTGTTTGTGGTGTCTCTCTGCTTGGATGTGTGGAGTGAGCCAGCTTTTTCTGCCATTGAGAATGTTCCCCTGGAATTTATAATTCTGAAATAAACCCCTTTCCTGCCATAAGCTGCTTTGGGTTGGGTTTTTGTCCCAGCAACGCGAATGTGTGTGGTGTGTGTGCAGTATGTGTGTGCAGTACATGTAGGCGCGAGCGCTCCATGTGCATACATGTGGAGGTCAGAGGAGACCATCAGAAGAGGTGTTCTCTGGGCTGGAGGGATGGCTTAGTGGTTAAGGCATTTGTCTGCAAAGCCAGAGGACCCAGGTTCGATTCCCCAGGACCCATGTTAGCCAGATGCACAAGGGGGCGCACACGTCTGGAGTTCGTTTGCAGCGGCTAGAGCCCCTGGTGCACCTATTCTCTCTTTCTCTCTCTCTCTCCCTCTTTCTCTGTCAAATAAGTAAGTAAATAAAAATAAAATATTTTTTTAGAAAAAGAAGAGGTGTTCTCTTATGATTCATCCACATATTTCCTTGAAATAGGGTCTCTGTCTCAACCCTGACCTGCTGTCCTTCAGCAAGCCTTAGTGATTCTCTGGTTTCCACCCCCGCAGCCTGGGTTTACAGGGGCGTGTATAGCCATACCCAGCTTTTTTCATGGGGTCTGAGGAGTTGAACTTGGTGGTCCCCTACCACAGAGGCCCTCATGCTTAAGTGCCAAGTGGTCTGAACCGCTGAGCCATCTCCCCAGCCATGTGTTACAATTTTTATATGACTCAAAATACTGATATGTTCTCTGATTTGGCAGTAATCATAGAATATTAGCACCAAAATAAAACTTTTAGAGTTTAAACAGCTCAAAGCTTTAGCGCCTTGTTGTTCAGAGACTGGTCCATGGGCTGGTAGTGTCCACTGTGCCTGAGACCTTGTTAGAACTGTTAGCCAAGGACCCACGGAGTCTCTAGTTCAACAAGGCCCCTAGATGAGTCCTGTGGACCTTAGAATTTATGAGGCAAAGCTTTAGAAAATAGTGTAAGTGGGCACTTTGGGGAACATATTTTGGTTGCACTGTAAGAAACTACTTTTCTTTCTCTTGAGGCAAGGTCTCACTGTAGTCCAGGCTGACCTAGAATTACTGTGACCTCTCAGGCTGGCCTTGAACTCAGGGCAGTCCTCCTACCTCTGCCTCCTGAGGTCTGAGATTAAAGGTGTGCGACACTCTTCACCCAGCTAGAAGTGCTTTTCAAACAGAGTTTCCCTTACCTTGTTAGAGGCTGACTGATTGCAGAAACAATGGTTCAAAGACTTGGGGGAGCTAGGAAAGGAGTCTCACATGAGAAACTGCCTGGCCTGTACAAATTCTTGTCTAACTCCCTTTCCTGGTCCCCCAGTGCCAGATCGACATTCTCAATACGTGGCGCATCCTCCGCGCTCATGGCTGATGTCATTGTCGAGAGTGTTGCTTTTCTAGGCAGGGGACTTAGATACCATCCTTATCCTGCTTCACAGTCTGTGCTGTGACTTCATTCAGGCAGATTTTTTTTTTTCATTCCTACTACCCAGTGCTTGACAGATGTTCCTGCACTTTCCTGGGTTTCTTGTTTACAGCATCTTTCCTTTCTGAATCCTCAGTGCTCGTGCCAAGATCAGGATCAACATCTGCCTCTATCTCTGTTCACTCTTTAAAACCTTTAAGCATGTAACTTCCCCCCCTATCCTTCCTGTAAAACTCTGGTGGTTTCATTTCCCTTCCAGGTTCCTTCTATCTCTGCATCCGTTTCTTTTCCATCCTTGACCCTTGCTACTTGGATGTTCCTGGCTTCACCAAACTCCTCATTTCTTTGTTGTTGTCCTTTAACCCACCCCTCCTCAGGTGGACCTGTCCATTTAACCCTTCCTTTGAGGACTCTGGAAACTTTCTCAGATATACTCTAATTGAATAGACTCAACTAGCCAAAGTTGCAATGGAGGGAGGGGGTGCAAATGCTTGTTATGAAATCAAATCAGTGTGCGGTATGGCTTCTTGAGGGAACATGAGACTTCGTGAGAATTGTCCCACTTCGCTTCACAAAGAGAGTGAGATGTGTGTGGTGGCTGCTGAGAGGTGACTGCCAGCCTGCCTCCTTCTATACAGGGAGGAAACTCAAGCCTTTCAAAGACAAGGATCCATCGTTTGCCTCATAAGTGTTTTTGATCCGATGAAGAAAACGTTAAATCATGACTGTTACATACAGGGAAAAGTTTCTTCTACTGTGTGAGTCACACTATGTGAACTGTGTGCTTTCTCCCACTTCTGGAAGACAAGTTTGATGTCTCTTGTCTTCCTGCTTGCATGATATATACCAGATTAACCATTTACAGGAGACTCTGGGATAAATATTAGAGAAGAATGGTAGAGTTGACTGAATTGAGCTTTCTGTTATATTTTTAGCTTGTCATCCACCTCTGCCTCTGTTTTTACTTAAAGAAAAGAGTGCACATTCAGTCATCCCTCACTACTGCTGAGTCACCCAACCATGGATGGAAAATATTTGAAAAAAAATAGTATCTATATTTGACACTGTGCAGACACTCCCTATCGTCACTCCCTGAACAATGGAGTGTGGTGACGATTCCATAGACTTGACATTGTATCACACATAGTAAGTTATTTCGAGGTGACTGCAGCGTGCCCAAGGGTGTGCGTAGGCTATATACAAACACTATACTACTTTATATGCAGGATTTGAGCCCCTGTGGTTTTTAGTATATACACCACTTCCACAGAGGAGGGCTGCCTGTCTCTGCTTTTTTTTTTTTTTTTTTTTTTTTTTTTTTTTTTGGTTTTTCGAGGTAGGGTCTCACTCTAGCCCAGGCTGACCTGGAATTCACTATGGAGTCTCAGGGTGGCCTCGAACTCACAGCAATCCTCCTACCTCTGCCTCCCGAGTGCTGGGATTAAAGGCGTGCGCCACCACGCCCGGCCTGTCTCTGCTTTTAATGGGCTCTGGGAGATAGATGCTAGAGGGAAAAGCAACCTGGAAGCCGTGGATTATTTTAGCAGTGGTACTTACCCTGCTTCATAAATCGGCCCTCCAGGCCCTTCATCACTGGGTTAGTTGTGTAGCTCCCTGTCAACGTGTTCCCAGTCGGAAGGGGGGGGGGGCAATGGCTGTATTCCAGGGCATGTCTGGTCTCCTGTCTTGAGGGAGCAGCTGCCACTCACAGGCTCCCCTGAGTACCAGCCTCAAATTGCTTGTGTTCCAAGCGACTGCTGCCTTCCACCTAGGGCCTGCTTACTTTGCCCTTTTCTAGCATTCTGGTTCCTGATGCTGTGAAAAGGCTTCCTACCCAGAGAACATCTGCGTTTGGTTGAACCTCTCCCCTACTCAATGTTCTGAACAGCAACGAACATGACTGTTTTCTGCCCTGAAGCTGTCCTTACATTTAGAAGGCCCTTTTACCATGTTTTTCTAACTTTTGTCAGTAGTTTTCAGTCTTTCAAGGTTATTCATGTGTATCTTTGGGTGCGGAACTGGGGAAGAAGCAACAAAAGAAAGGAGGGCAGGTAGAATGGAAAGGAATGGGTGAGGTGGGGGGAGTGACTTTCACATAGAGAGACCTGGAAATGGCCTTGATCCTGTGAAGCTAATGTCCAGAGAGGTCGTCTTCCTCCTCTTGCTTCCTGCTGTCAGATGGGCTTGTGTGTTCACTCAAGAGCTTATTAGAGAAGTTAAGGTATCATTTTATTTCCTGGAGCTAGGATTGGGGCCAGTTAAAAGACAGAGACGTTAAACATGCAAAGCACAGAGCCAAGAATCAGCAGATGTGGGCTTCAGGCTTGGGGTTTCTGCTGTTGGACCTGGGGAAGTCCTTCACCGTCTCCAGACACTGGCTTCTCCATCTGTATGATGAAAACCTTGGTCAACATTCACGAGTCTAAGTATTTCAGATACAATTAATCTTCTATTTTTTTAAACCTTTGCATGTGAATGTGTGTGTTAATGCAGACATGTGCATGCCATGGCACGTGTGTGGAGGTCACAGAACCACCTCAGGGGTGGGTCCTTTTCTTCAGCCTTGTTTGAGGCCGAGTCTCATTGTTCACCTGGAGTATGTCAGGCTACCTAGCTCAGAGCTTCTGGAAATTATTCTGTCTCTGCTTCTTATCCTACAGTGTGCTCGCTTGCATTGCAGGTGTACACCACCACATCCAGCCCTGGCATGAGTGTTGAGGGATCTGAACTCGGGTCATCATGCATGCTCAGTAAGCATTTTCACCCTCTAGCCACCTTCCCAGCTCACCTCTAAAATTTTGAAAATATTCTTTTAAATTTATTTGTAAGTAGAGAGAGAAGAGAAAGGATGGGCCTAACAAGGCCTCTTGCCACTGCAAAATAACTGCAGATGCATGCACCATTCTGTGCATCTGGCTTGACGTGGGTACTGGGGAATTGAACCCAGGCCATCAGACTTTGGAAGAAAGCACCTTAACGGCTGAGCCATCTCTCCAGCCCCTCTAAAATTTTTTGATGAGCTGTTTTAGACATACAAAATGTATGAGACAGCATATGATATCAAATAGCTACCATCTAGCAAAATTCTCTCCCCACACCATAGTCCTGATTTTAGTAGCTTTGGGTTTGTAAAATGACTGACAGCAATTAGTGGTGGTGCTTCCTTAAGAATCTCTATTTTAATTGTTATAATAATGAACACCTTTAAAAAGTAGTACAGAAAAGCTTCTGCTTTTCTTATTTATCCTGTGGTGCTGGAGGCTGGACACAAGGTCATGGTAGGCACGTGTGTTTGTCATCATTGACCACCTCCCCAACATGAGCCACCTAACGCAGGAAAGGAGAGCTGTGGGCAGGTCTTAGGTGGCAGGGGTAGGGTCATCTTAAAGTCACTGGAACCTGTCATGGCTCAGGCAAAGTCTCTTGGAGCCATTTCACGGAGTCTGGAGTGGTGGCTATGGCAGGTGCACTTTTTCCTATGACTAGAGAGGAGAGAGCACAGTGTCTCTGGGGGATAGATGCTGGTTTGAAGACTTCCTGCCATTGGGGCTGAATTGGAGTCTCAGTGGGCGGGGAGAGATTTATTTACGTATTTTATTTGTTTGTTTATTCATTTGGTGCTGGGGGTTGAACCCAAGCCTTGTATATTGTGCTTTGCCACTGAGCTACATCTCCAGTCTTTGGGTCTGTGTTTTTTTGTTTGATTGCTTGCTTGTTTTTTGAGACAAGGTCTTGCTGTGTAGCCCTGGCTGGCCTGGAACTCATGTTGACCAGGTTGGCCTCAAGCATGCACTGATCCTCGTGCTACCTCCACCTCCATGTCACCTCTGCCCTCACCTTGTCCCCAGAGCACTGGGACTACAGGACTGTACCACAATAGCTGGCCTTTCCTGCCTTGGTTTTTATTTATTTAGACAGGGTGTCACTGTGTAGTTATGGACCATTTGAACTTGCTATGTAGCTCAAGATATTCTCAAACTTGTGATCCTCCTGCCTCTTCCTCCCAAATGCTAGAATTATAAGTAGCAGCACTAAACCAGCAGCCAAAAGGTTTTAGAAACAACCTTGGCTGTCATGAAAGCTGGAGGGATTGTGGAAAGAGTAGCTGCTTGATTGTCAGACTTGGTGGTTCCTGGGAAAGTATTGGGTCTGCAGTTGTGATTGGCACTGCTCCAAGGACCTTCAGGAATGTCAGAAATATCCCTCACAGTCCTGGACTTGGGACCTGAGAAGGTAATAGTAGAGGTGCAGGTCTGACCTCCACCTGTTCCTGGCCCGAGGCAATCGCCTGCTTCTCCTGCCAACTGGCCAAGCATAGGCGAGTAACCTGACTCTGTCAATCACTAAGTAGACCTGCCTGTGCCCGGCAGCTCTCTCCATTCAAAAAGAGACAACATTGGCCGGCCGTGGTGGCGCACGTCTTTAATCCCAACACTTGGGAGGCAGAGGTAGGAGGATTACCATGAGTTCGAGGCCACCCTGAGACTCCATAGTGAATTCCAGGTCAGCCTGAGCTAGAGCGAGACCCTACCTCAAAAAACCAAAAAAAAAAAAAAAAAAGAGAGACAACATTAAGAGGTTCTTGAGTTTGACATATAGATCTAATGTGAAACTAGCATTCTTTTTTTTTTTTCAGTAAACATTCTCCCAATACTTAACCCCAGATACCCTTATAGAAAAAAACAAAACTGATCCTTCAGAATGGCTGGGTCCTCTTGTCTCATCATTGCTCACATTAGACAGTGAAAGAAGGCAACATTGAGCCTATTTCAGATCTACTGAACGAATGCCTCTGAGAATGGGTCTAGGGTTCCACCATTGTTTATATATTTTTTCTTTATTTACAACTAGGAACTTAGAACTTAAGTTTTAGATCCCCTTGGTTTCTGGAGCTAGGCAATGGTATGATTCTGTATGACATGAGGACAATAACTGTTCCTTTAAAACTAGCCCTCTTGGTCCCTCTTAAGCATTTGCAGATGATAGAGATTGCATTTATACCCAGCTTTTATTATACGCCTGTTGCTGAAATACAGTGTGCATGGGGTTGAAGTTGGTAGATGAGAAATACATTTCTCTACCCAGCTTCTCCAAGACTTCTCGCAGATCCTCTGGAATTCAGATTCTAGTTCTAACTTTGGTCTTGGTGTTGCTGGTGACTCAGATTTCTTTGGTCTGGACACTCCAGATCACTGAGATACATCGGTGCATGGGCTGCCAAGGCTCTTAGCCCTGTCCCCCAGGTCTGGTTCTCTATGTTCAGGAGCCAGAAAGTAGGGAAGCTAGGCACTCAAGAGAGCAGAAGTTCATCTGTAAGGCCATTGCCCTCCTCATTACTCCAAACTGTGCCATGAAGTGATTATGAGTGGCCTGGTCCATAATGGCAGTTCTAGGTCTTTTCATTATGTAGCAAGCATCCATAAGGGGCTCAGCAGTGTGCTGTGGAGTATGGACTGTTTAAAGAAGATTAGGTATTGTTTATTTGCTTGATTGGTTGGTTTGTTTTTTCAGAGAAGGTCTCACTGTGTATTCTCAGCTAGTCTGGAATTCATTATGCAATCCAGTATGACCTTGAACTCACAATCCTGCTGCCTTAACCTCTTGAGTGCCAGGAGTACATCCTAGCTAGTTTGGGTCTTCTTAAAGTCCTTTTTGCATGCTTTGGAATCGTGTTTTAGTAGCCGAAGTTGTTGCCTAACTTCTGGAAGGCTTACTTTACTCTTGTACATGGTGTCATCTTTTCCCAGGCTCTGTGAATGACCACCACCCATTGTGTCTGTTACATTATTTGACTTCTGTTTATTACCTTCCTGTGGCCTGGTGCTATTTTCTTTTGTACAAATATATGTAAGTGATATTTCTTGCTCTCAAGGAAGTCATGACCTCTGGGGAAATAAGTAAACAACCAACCCACAATGGGTGATAATAGAGGCTGGCATTTAGCCTTAATGACCAAGTTGACGGAGCAGGGCTGTGGGGTGTGGGAACGGGCCTTGACTTGCAAATCCTCACTGTGGAGAAGCCTGGTCTGATACTGCAGGAGTAAGTAGGAGTTCACCAGCAGATGGTGGGGAGGGCATTCTGACGCACAGGGATGAGCAGATGTAGTTACACTGATGCATGGAAAAGCATGCTGTGTTTAACTTGCATGAGGGGGAGTTGCACAAGTAAGTTTTTTTGTTTTTTTTGCGTGTTGAATTAAAGTGAGCTTGCTGGGAGCAGAAATGCGTTTTTTACATGGTATTTTCAGATTTTGTTGTCTTTGAATTGTGGTAAAGTATACATAAAAAAATGTACCATCTTATTCATTTTTCACTTGTTTTGCTGTTCTTTTTTCCTTTTATTATTATTATTATTATTAATATGGAGTTTTGTAGCATCACTTGTAGATAAAGTAGCATAGTATAACAGTTTCCATCTCCTTCCATTTCCAAGATGTTTTCAAAACCTTAACTCCGGTGCTCAGGAAGCCGAGGCAGGGGGATTTAACGTTTGCGCTGGGCTTGGGCTACCTTTTCTCAACAAGCCCTGAAACTCTGCACCGGCTCTCCTTACTCTCTCCCTTCAGTCCCTGGACTCTACCGTGCTGCTGTCGGTCATTGTGAATTTGGCAGTTCTAGATAACTTTATAGAAATGAAATAAAAATATCTGCCTGTGTGTGCGGGCGTGTGTGGCGCATGCACGCGCATGTGCTGACGCAGCGCTGCGCGCTTGCCTGCAGTGGTAGAGAACGATGTTTGGGGTCCTTCTCCATCACTTGCTCGCCCGCTTTTCCTTATGGCAGAGTTTCTTACCGATTCTGAAGCCATTTGTAAGCCCCAGAAGTTCTGCAGTCTCTGCTTCCCACAGGACTGGGGTTACAGGTGGGTGTGGCCACGGCCAGCTCCTTATGTGGTAGCTGGAGATTCAAGCTCAGGCAGTCTCCGGCCCCCTCAGGCCCTCATGTTGTACAGGTTAACCCCTGAGCCAACTCTCAGCCCAGTATTTGCCCTTTTGTGACTTATTTCACTTAGCATGTCTTAGTGGTTCATCCATATTGTAGCATGTATCACAATTTTCTTCCTTTTATGACCAAATAATATTCCATTGTATATACAGAGCACATTTTATGTGTCCACTCATCTGTTGATAAGTGCTTGGGTTGCTTCCAGCTTTAAACTGTTATGAATAATGATGTTATGAATCTAGCTGTACTCAGGTTTTCTGTCCTATTATGCAAGTTATTAAACTCTCAATAAGCGCAAACGGCCTGCATGTCAATCTTTTAGAAGATCGTCCTAAAGTTCAGGTGCTGTGGTCAGTCATGAAACCAAAACTACAAGCAGAGTGTGATCAAAATGCCCGGTGGCATTGTCAGAATTCACTTCTAAGTCTCCTGTGGTGATTTGCAGAGCGCAAAGCCACAGGCTGCTCTAGAAGGCAGCAAACACAGCTGAACATAAGGCAAGGACGCGTTGAGCTGGTGCATCTCTGTTTGCCTCTGCAGTCTGATTTCTCGGGTCTCGGTGAAATCGCCTGTGGATGCCTTGACTCATCAGCATATTGGGAACACTGTGAGACAGTAGGAAGGAGCTGGGCTAAGTGAGGGGACCAGCTTCCCACGAAGCATGTGAGAGAGTATATTGCTAGCTAAAGTACTTGTCAAGATGAGGACCCAAGGTTCTTGTGAAAACATGCACTCTGGCTAAAAAGCTGTTCTTATCCAACATCCATGGAATTTTCAGGGAGCTATACATTGCTGTGAAAATAGACTGGTAAATGCTTGTACACTGTAGCACCAACCCTTGACCCTGGCTCTGAGAAAGTAATCCTCTGACCCCTGGTTGTACACACAGCCTCGAGCCTGGGCCAGGGATTTCCATCAGTGGATGTACACGTCAGCTGTGCATCCTGCCGCTGCTGCAGACGTCCTGCTTCTGTCCCTGGACTCCTGCTCTGGGACTAAGACACGGGGTTAGGAGGTAGTTCTGCGACTCAAGTGCTTCTAGCCAGTGCTCCTGTTCATGTCACTTCTTCAGTTTACTGACCTCTTTTGTATCCTCTGCCCAGCCTCCCCTTGCTGGGCCTCACTGATTGGCACAGCACACTGAGAATCCAGGGCCTTCATCCCGTGCAAGGTCCCAAGGCTGTTTATGAACCCCAGACACTTTCCCTCCTATGTTCTAGTGTGTTCCAGGGCTTCTATTGTTTTGTTCCCTCAAAGGTTGGGTCCTGTACGGTTTAGTCTGGCCAGCAAAGCAAATGGACGAGAACAGCCTGGCCCATAGTGGGTGGAGGGCCAGGTCTGTTGGCATGTATTCTGGCTCTGGCAGGGGCCTAGGAGAGGCTGGTCTGAGCCACAAACAGTGGTACTAGCAGCCGTATTTGTGCTCAGCCCCTGGCAAAGCCTGAGCTGCTTGGATTCCTGTCCCAAGGAACACAGGTGCTTCCTTGAGGCCGCCTGCTCAGACAGCACTCTCCCTCTGAGCAGCGTGGCCTGGGGAAGGGAACTTGTTCCTAAGAGCCTCTTCTCTCCTCTCTCTCCAAACCCATTTGCTCTCCCCTAATGACTGAGATCACATGGTTGTCTAAGTGAAGTGTAATAGTCATATAAATAAATGGCTTAAAAGTAAATATTCAAGCATTTTCAGACACTTGCTTTTCTGTCGTGTCCAGAGTTTCCAGCATTACTGCAGCTTAATTCTCATTCTGCAGGTAAAAAAAGGTTTGGGACATCAGGAGGCAGGTGGAGTAATGCAGAGTGTGGCTAATGTAAGAGCCCCGTGGACGACAGCATGCGGGCAGTGCTGGCAGCCGTGGTGGGGCCCGTTTGCTGCCTCTTTTGCTCTGTTTCATTTTGCAGCACTCCAGAGCTTTCTGCCAGCTGTTGTAAGGAGCACGTGTCTTTTCAGTGTCATTGAGAGTCTAGGAGAAAATCAGGTCTTCCTTCTCTGTACAGTCATGGTGTCCACAGACCCTGTAAGAGCCATAAGGGAGTGCGTGTGTGGTGATGGAGTCAGAAAGTATTTTCCAGTTGCCAAGAGACCACTTAGCTGCCAAGTTTGTTGGAATAGTAACTGTAGAAATGCAGTCAGGATTCAGATATGCAGCAAGGAACTGGCTGGGCACGTGTACCCAGGCATGAGTGAGGAGGGATCTTAATATACAGATGAGAGAGAGAGAGCATGCGCGTGAGCGAGCACACAAGCGCAAAGCCAACAAGGACATGGACAAAACCAGAAAAATGTGAATGGTCAACTATAACATTATTCTGGTAGTATAAGGTATCTGTGTTTAGCTTAGTAAGCAATTATCTAAAATGTCCTGGGGACTCTGATTGGATTTGAGGCCCACTCCATGAGAGGAGATACATGCTTGGTACTGAAAAGCTAGTCAAAAGCCCATAGCTGGGAAGGCTGTAGGCTCTAGTGGGGAAACTACTGCTGTTTGTCTACATGGATATGCTGTGCCCTTCAAAGAGCCCCACAGAGTAGTGCTACGCTCACCCTTGGTCAGAGAGGCTGTTTGTACTTGGCAGTGGCAATTGGGGACATTCAAGAGTGGGTTGCTATTAGGTGCTCAGCACTGGGTGAGGCAACCATACCACCCTCTGTATGGCTCAGGGAATGCTGAGGAGGGTGGCAGAGAGAATGTGGGAGATGGAGGGTGGGGAGGGGTGCTTGGGAACAGTCCTCTGGATATGGAGTGGCCGATGTATTTTTGACCTTGTAGCAACTATCGTTAGCTGTCCAAGGCCTGGACAATATCAGGCCGTTCAACATTTCCTCATGGACAATAGAGGAAGGCAATAAATAAAGAAATAAATCAGTGGACAAGACATCAAAGTCAAAGAGGGACTAACTGGAAAGAAGGTGTTTGGTGGAAGGGTGTGGGGGCAACAAAAGATAATAAAATGGGATTATAAAAAATAAAAGGGGCTAGGGAAAGTGATATACTACCTAGTAGAGGAAGATACGTGATATTTCTGCTTTCATTTTGTTGCTATACACGAGAAAGAAGGGGGCTATTCAAAGAGAAAGAAGAGATGGCTCAGTTTGTAAAGTGCTTGCCACGAAAGCATGAGGACCTGAGTTCAGTTCCTAGCACCATATCCAACTCAGGCCTGGTGGTATGTGCCTGGAATCACAGTGCTGTGGAGGTGGAGGCAGGAGGATCCCCAGGACTTACTGGCTAGCTAATTTAGCTATATCAGTGAGCTCCAGATTTAATGACCCTCACTCAAAAAAAAAAAAAAATCATGTGGAAAGCTCTTGAAGAAGATAAGCTGACATCAACCCCTGGCCTCCACGTGCACTTACACACACGTGTGTGCAGCTGAGCAGAATGCTGGAGTCTGGGACACCTGCATCCAAACACGTGTGTTTACACTCATATTAACACGCACAGAGAGAGAGAGAGACAGAGAGGTGATGGGTAGAACATGTGTAAGTGACTTCCTAGAAGAGACCAAAGACAGTAACAGTGCAGTTGAGGACTGGCTCGTCTGGGCGGGGTTGTCCTCCCCGCGGCATTTCTACACTCTTACACCCTTAACTTCCGCTGGGGCGTATTCGAATGTCCTTTTCTCAGTGCCTGTGGCTGCAGGAGCAGCCCTGATTTTCAGGACTAGTTCAGAAGGAGGTGGAGCTGGAAGGCGTGTTTATTAAAGTTCAAGTGAGCGGAGGTAAACGCAGGTGTGGTCAGGAACCATGGCTGGTTTACCTCTCCCTGTAGGCACAAGGCCAAAGTCAGCAAATTCAGATTGCCATGACTGTCCCCCACCGAGAGGCTGTTTCAGTTCATCCAGTCTGGGACACGCTGTAAGTTGGAGCCAATGTACCCAGGAGCATGCTAAGCCATGCTAGTCCCAGCCTTCGGTGCTCAAGGCTAGAGAGCACTGAGTTTTGTGACTGAGATCCTATTCCAAGTCAGTCTCCAGGATGGGGAACTCTCCTCTCCATCCACACACAGCAACCATCTTTTCTCTTCATTCTTCAGTAGCCTCGTGCACTGGCCGAAGGAGATTTCTGCTCTTATGTGTGATTGCTGCCTTGTTTTGTTGTTCTTCCAGACACTTAGACAAGGTAGAGAGGCTGGGGATGGGCAAAGTGACCATCAGACTGGGGAGAGGTGTTCATTGCTGGTACCCGGAGGCTAATCAGTTATGATCCAGAGCCTGCCCTGACAATATGAGAGATATTTTGCTTCTGTTAGCAAGGTCATGTGCCCTTGTCTGTGAGAAGCAGGTAGCTGGAAGGCAGCAGCATTGTGCGCCACATAGCAGAAATTCACCCAGATCTTAGTCAAAGGGACAGACTGAAATCAATAGGAAACTTGCTTGTTTTATTGTTTTTTGAGACCAGGTTTCATCGAGGCCAGGCTGGCCTTGATATACTAGTCTGGCCTTGATCATAGCTATGTAGCAGAAGATAAACTTGGGTCCTGATTCTTCTGCCTGTAATTCCCCAGTGCTAGGATTACAGGTCTGTATAATCACACCAGTTTATTCAGGGCAAGGGAGTGAACCCAGGGAGTTGTTGATGCTATTGAAGTACTCTACCAATTGAGCCACATCCTCGACCCCTATGATGAGATTTTCAGTGTCTTTATGTCTTCATCCCATTAGGATAGATTACACTCATTCCTATCAGCTTAGTTACTATAGAAATAATTGGATTTCAAGAGCACAGACAAGGAACCAAGCCTGAGTGATGTGATGACATAATTGGAGAAGGTCTGACTATAAAAGGACCCAGAAAAGGGGGCCTGTGGGTTGGTTCTGGGTCTTGAGTTCCACATACTTCAGTCTGTAGCTTAGATGTTTGATTAGAGAGTTGTCTAGGTAAATTGTATAGATGGCAATACTAAGACAGGGATCAGATGGAAATGTTTTTGTTTTTGCTTGGTTTGGTTATTTTGAGACAGGGTCATCCCTCAGTGGCTCAGCTGTGTCGGACCTCACTGTGTCACCCACACAAGCCTCAGGCTTATGGCAGTCCTCTTCCGTCGGCCTCCCAGGTGTGGGAATTACAAGCGCGAGTCCCCATGCCCAGCGAGAATGGTTTCCGTAAACCAGAGAGGGCCTCAGAATGAAGTTCAGTGAGGAGGGTGAAGAATCAGACCACCCGTTATGAACAGCTGTACACGCATGACAAATGGCCGTGATGGTACAAACGCATCAGAAAGAGCTCGACGCCGAGCAGGTGCTCTGCAGCGGTGCAGAGCTGGGGTTGGGGCGCTTGGTCCAGGACTGCAAATGTGAGTTCAAAACAGAGCCCGTGAGGTCATGCTTCCTGTTTGATGGTTATTAAGGTTTTTTTTTCCAGAATGTACCTTCAACTCCCAGATCTTCAGTCTGATGGGATTGTATATAGCCTTAGAGACTGACCCACAGATAAAGGAATCTAGGGGCTAACCCTGTAGAGAGTACCTCAGGATTCACACTTATTTTTTTCATATGTAAAAAGTCCTTAATCCCCACTGGGGGTGGGATACCGTTCCAAGCAGCATTTGGTTAGGCACAAGGAGTACTGGCCTGACAGTGGGTCATGAAATGGCAGATAAGTTACTGAGAGAAGGTTCTGGTAGACTGATGGAACTTTAAAGCAGGCTATATTTTCATCTCATTAGGGTAGTTTCGGTCTATGTCATTGGGATGCTAAAGGTCTCTTCCCATGATCTAAAGACAAAGTAGAGGAATTGGCAACCACTAAGGGTCTCTGTTGTGACCTAGAGGTTTTCATGCTCCTGCCTGCAGATGTCTATGTGCTGTTTTATGTCTTCCCAGATGTTCCCTGTGCCAGGAGGTGCACCAGCATCCTAGACCCGCCTGCACCTCTCCCTGTCAGCCCAGAAGCCAGTGGTGACCCTGAAGATGCACTGGTCTAATCAGAATCTGCTTTTCTCTTTTCTCCTTTGCAGTATGAATTTAAAGCCAAGAACATCAAGAAGAAAAAAGTGAGCATCATGGTTTCAGTAGATGGGGTGAAAGTGATTCTGAAGAAAAAGAAAAAGGTGAGTGGCCCTGAGCTGGAAACTGGTGAAGAGGGAGGCCAGGAAAGTAGACACGGGATCCCTTTTCCTTTTAGAATATCCTTGACGGAATCACCCCCTTATCTGATGAGGTCTCTGTTTTGGTTAGCAAATTAGTGCCAACAAGCAGCTTGAACAGAGTGAGGCAGGGACCAGTGACCCGGCAGAATGGTGGCTCAGTTGGTCTTGATAGGCCACAGGTGATGGGTCATCTCCCATCATCCTCATGTTCAAAGCCTCTTCTCCATTTGAATATCTTTACCTTTGAATCGTGTGTGTGTGTGCGTGTGTGTGTGTGCGTGTGTGTGTGTGTGTGTGTGTGTAGGGTTTCACTATATATTCCAGTCTGTCCCTGAATTTCTGATCCTCCTGCCTTAGCTCCCATGTGCTGGGACTAAAGGTATGCACCATCCCTCCTGGCTTATCTTTGAGTGTTGATGGTGGGAAATAACTTCCAAGTTAAGTGATACATATTGAACACTCTTAACCTGATATCCCAAATTCTTCAAAATTTGGAAGTTTGGGGCTGTCACGTCAGCACACAAAAAGCATCAGACATTGAAGCATTTTTGATTTTGACTTTTCAGATAGATGAGGCTCGACTGGTAAAATCTATGTAAACATTTTCAGATTAAAAAAAAAAAAACCTCTGAAATTTGCAGGTGCCTGGTCTCAAGTGTTTTGGCTAGAGATATTCAGCCTATAAGTCATCCCAAGGTTTGGAGGGAGAGTGCATGAGAGACAGCTTCCTCAGCAGTTGCCTGTCTCCGTCTGTACCTGGGGCAACCGTCAGCCCACCCAGGTGCCCTGCAGTACCTAGGTATGTGTCCTGTGTCTTCCTGTCATGGTTGCTACAGCTGAGGGCTATCCTTTCTGCCACCTCTTCTCCCTCACCTGTGTGCACACAGTGGGTACTCATGGGACAGTCCTGAGAGTGTTGTCCTCTGTGAGGTTCCTGAGCAAGAAGCTGGGAAAACAAGCCAATGATGGTTCAATCCCTGGGCTTGAAGTTGAAGGTGATGACAGTAGGTTTCTTGGGAGTGGGGAGGAGGGGGAAGACCAGTACAACCCACAGTCTTGGTCCAGGGAGACTGGCTTCTGTCACGTGTCAGATTGCTGGACTCAGCCTTTCACTTGAGGGGAACCCTCCTATGCCAACTGGGAGCATGATTGTCATTTGTGAACATGTTCCAGGTGACAAGATTCTTCCACACCCCTTGTCACCCAGCTCTTCCGACAGTGGGTGTTTCTCTTGGCCAGCAGTTTCCTCACAGACATCCCCTCCCTTGCCAGGAACTAAGCCTTTTGAAGCCACAAAATCTAGACTTATCAGTTTCAAATTTGTGAACTTTAGGTGGCTAAGTCACATTGGTGAGCTCAAAAGAGACTGATATATAAACATGACCAAATAGTTTCTTAATTCATTGCAAGACTGAGTAGTCTCCTGGACCAGAGATTTTCATTATCCTAAAAACACATAATTCATTTCAATTGGCAGCAAAGCACACAAGAAGGCACAAAAGTGGGGACAAGTTGGCTCATTGTATGGCAGGAATGTTGTTGGGTTTACTGCGTGTTCCTAGTGACCTTGTCAGGAGTTGCTATTCCTGGGGTCTGTTTGACAGGCCAGCTAAGGTCTCTTCCATGACTCTCTGACTTCTATAACTGATGTCCATAGAATCTCCCCACCACCCAGTGCACACATTAAGTCAGGTTCCATTTCAACACCTGCTTTCCCCAGAGCTCCTTAGACATCTTCCACTGTGGAGCCCCTTAGAGGACAGTGTCATTTCCCACCTCACTCCCGGCTTCCCCATGTGTTGGGGGCCGTGTGTGGTGCTGTCCCATCCTGTACAGGGAAGACAGGTTAGATCACACAATGGCAGGGCTGCGCTCTGCTGGGGCATCACCTGCGAGAGGAGCGGCCCCTCCCCATGAGCACATGAGAGCTAAGCTAAAGCACCTTGTCCCCGAGGGGTCCTGGCGACTTTGTGACTCACTCAGAAACTATGCCAGGTGATCTCCAGTGTGTGCCCTCCTGCTGCCCCAGGAAGAGATACTCTCGCAGGTTGGTCCTGCATCAGATTCTTCTGACGCCAGCCTGGGAAAGAGGAGCCTCCCACCTTGTTTCCTCCAGCCACGCCTGGTGTCCATTTCAGGGGAGCGGCCGCGATACGGACAGTGCCTTTAATCACAGCTCGTACTGTCTGCTGTGCCTCTGGCAGATGAATGCACACTAACTGCAGTCAGCCCTTTTGTCATCTTCTTCCCATGTGACAGTCCTGTGGTAGCTGAATGTGCCACTACCATACTCGGGGACACGTTCTCTCTTTCTCTTAGCTGTAGTGTTGGGAAGGTGAGGTAGACATGCCACAGTGTAAACACAGTTTTCTCCAAGGAAATGGAATAGTCAGCTAGGGCCAGTGACAGCCATCATGGTTGAGTTAAGGACTTACTCTGGCCAGACAGCCATAGGGGCACAAACAGCAGGCTTAGGCACAGCCGTGTGCAGCAGTACAGCCTGCCGTTCCTCCCAGTCCCTCAGTGACTACTTAATAAGATGTCACATAGTGCTCTCCTCCCACAAGCAGCGTGTTGGTTTCTCACAGGGTCAGTGTGACATGCTGGAGGAGCCCTTGGCACAGGTGAGAAGACCAGGATTGTGGTCCCAGCTTCACCCTTCCTGGCTGGGAGCTCTGACCAGTGCATTTTGAGCTTCAACTAGGAAATGGAGAGTTGTTTGGGGATCACTGCCTTTGCCAGTTCAGATACTCCGCACAAGCTGTGGAGTGTGCTTTCTCATGTTTGTGTATACATGCAGGCCACGTGTATGGATACAGGCCTCTGAGAGCCTGCTGAGCCACAGAGAATGTGCCTAGTAATTGTGGTTCTTGGCTAGCTGGATGGATGAAACTACTTGTGTGTGACAGTGTCATTAAATTAGGAAGAAATTAACATACAGTGAAGTCTAGTTTGGTACTTTAAATATGTACATTTACTTATATTCATGAGTGTGTATGTGTGTGTGTGTGTGTGTGAGAGAGAGAGAGAGAGAGAGAGTGCTTCTTGCTGATGCATATGAACTCCAGACAGTTGTGCCAGTTTTTGTGTCCAGCTTACATGGGTGGCTTGGGAATTGAACCTGGGCCAGCAGTCTTTGCAAGCAAGTATCTTTCACCACTGAGCCATCTCTCCAGCCCATGGTCTGTTACTTTTGATTATCATGTTTTTCCCTCTCCTCCTGTCAATATGTCAGTTGAAGCAGTCAAACAACCAAGGATCAGAGCCTTTCCCAATCATTTGAAAGACTTTGGTAGAAGTTTTTAACTTTACTTAGTAGAAGGACTTGTTCCAGGTGACTAACCTTCATGTGTATTACACTAGGGCAGGCTGTAGCCAACTATGCTATAATCACCTCATTGAGATGTACACACCATCTTTTTGGTTATGTTAACAAGTATCAAAACTGCTCTTTTCTTGAACTGAGGCCATCAGATAATGAATCCCAGATTCTTTCCAAATCTTGGGGTGAATGTGTACCATGAGCCCCATTGCTATGATAATTGGCTCTGCTTTAGCATGGCTCAGTCAGAACATTTTCTTCGTTGTTCAAGTCATTCTCTTTTCTGTGTGCCTCATACTGATGGCTGTCATTCTGGAATCACACTCCAGCAGAGTTAGCTAGGGAATGGGATCCTGACTAAGGAAGGTTAGTGTTGAACCTCATCCAGGGGGTGTTCAGTTTCATGTGATCACTCTATAAACTAGTAGCTTTGTTGTCCCTCTAAGGGGGCAGTCTAGAAAGGCTTTATCATTCTCATTAACAAGTATTTATGATGTATCTACCATGTTAGAAGACCTGTGCTGTATGGATACACGTGTATGGATACTACACATGGACCCTTTCAGGAAAACTCTTTCTAATGCCACTATCCATATACATGAGTGTATTGCAGCTTGAGAAAAATTGAAGTAGAGTTTTTGTTGTTTGTTTGTTTTAGAAATTGAACCCAGAGATTTTCAGAGTAAGCACTGCCTATAAGCCTCACCTCACATTAATTTCTCTCTCTCCCTATCTGTGTGTGAGCGTTTAGGGCAAAAGGAACATGTCTTCGAGCGTGTTTATCATCTGCTTGGAAGGAGAGAGGGAGCTAAGAGTAATTTTCTTGGTAATTACACACAAGATGATAAAAAGACCAGCTTCTAATACTAGTGCACACAGACAGTGGGCACCTGCTGTCTCCTAGCACTGTGCTCACTTCATACTCACATAACCCACAAAGTGCATTCCATTCTGAAGCTCATTTGCCAAAGAAGGTCAAACAGTTTGCCCAAGATCTCAAGTCCTACCAGTGGTAAAGTCCAAGTCCAGACCAGCTTTGCCTTGCTCAGACGCCGAGCAGGCTCTCTCCACTGCTGTGTTGCGACTTTGAAGCCATCTCCTGTAAACTCAAAAATGGAGAAGGAATTGATATTCTACCACCAAACTACATCCTCAGCAAAATGCAGTCTTGAACTTCTAGCCTATACTATCCCTCAGGAACACTGCCTCACAAGGAAATTATTTTCCTGCCTAAGAATCAGTGTTAGTTACTATGGAAACAAACAAAAAAATCTGATCTAATAGGATAAGAAAAGGAAGCATTTAGAATTATAGCACCAGAATTTAGAAAACAGGATTTAAGTAATGGTCTCTCCTGATCCTGAGGTTGATTAGCTGCGGCCACAGGGGTGGGAGAGATTCCATGACTGTGCCTATGTTGCCTAGGTGTAGTTAGTGGCAGGGCCAGAGTGTGATCTACAACATAAACACCAGGTTGTATTTTGGGCCTTCATTTTCTGGTTTTAAATGAGCATGTTAGGAATATCTGCATTGCATGAGGGTTTATTAGCACTTTTGAAATGCATTTTGCTATATCCATAGATATGGAGGTAGGAGATGGATTTATTTTCAGGCTAATCCTGTTTGCCTAGAAGCTTGGAGAACTTGTCAAACTGAGTTTATATACCCTTGCACAGCTTTTATTTATGTTTTAATCTGAAAGAAGTACCATTGCTGTCAGGTGCATGAATAATGCCAAAATTCACAGGCTATAGGATATGTTTCCCAATGATTTCCAATAGGAATAGCACAGAAACATCAGTACCATTTCCTTCTCCATATATATATATATATATATATATATATATATATATATATATATAATTTTTTTTGGAGTAGGGTCTTGCCCAGGCTGACCTGGAATTCACTCTTTGGTCTCAAGGTAGCCTCAAAGTCATGCTGATCCTCTTACCTCTGCCTCCTTAGTGCTGGGATTGAAGGCATGCACCACCATGCCTGGCCCTTCTCCATTTCTTGTTTGTAGGGGAGGCTTCAAAGATGCCATATTCATTTATTCATTTCTATCTCCCAAAAGGAGGGACCAGCACTGTGAGAATGATTGATCCTGTTTTCTCTTGTTGGCACCCTTGCAGTCAGACCTATCTCTGAACCAGTCCCCATATCATATTCCCTGCAGGAACTTTTGGAATGAGAGAATGGCTACAACTTTCCATGGAGGACTTGACACCTGCACTCAGTAGATAAAGAGAAGGTCCTGTATCAAGGATGTGCTTATCTCATTCAGAAGTCTTACAAAAACACACACAAGCCCTTTATCCTTATCCTTTGTTGAAAGCAAAGAGCTTTCTGGCAGTGGGAAGTGAATTACTTTGATTTCATCACTTGAAGTAGCAAAGAGAACACGAGGCTTACATGGAAAAGAGATGGGTCTCACTTACCCCAGGACTAGTGGTACTGGGGGGATAAGCTGCCCTTCAAGCCTCGGTGCTCATTTAAAGTGGACCTCAGTTTTAATAATGTAAATGGAAGTATTAAGCAAAAGTTCATTCCTTGAGTAGACAAATGGTATTTTTTTTTCTATAACAACTAGGAAAAGTGTGAGAATAAAAGCTGAAGCAGATAGTTTGGCATAGTGACCCATGACATTTATCCCAGTGCTCTGGAGGCCAAGGTAGAAGAAGCACCATGAGTTCGAGGACAGCCTGGGTTATAGAGTAAGTTGCAAGTTAGCCTGGGTTAGAGTAAGATCCTGCCTCAAACAAACAAAAAACATTAGAGCAGGTAAAGATGAGTTTCCTCTGGCTGTTCATTCTCTGAAAAGCAAGTGTCAAGGCAATATTAAATGCTTGTGGGAGAAAATGAGAAGGCACTTGAAAAAGGCTGTCAGAACCTGGAGAGACTGCCTAGTGGTTAAGGCACTTGCCTACAAAGCCTAAGGACCCAGATTTGATTCCCCAGGACCCATATAAGCCAGATACCCAGGGTAGCGCATGCGTCTGGAGTTCATCTGCAGTATCTGGAGGCCCTGGTGCACCCATTCTCTCCCTCCTTCTCTCTGAGCCTCTTTCTCTCTTTCTCTTTCAAATAAATAAGTAAATAAATAAATATTTTTTTTTAAAAAAATGATGGTTGTCAGACTGCAAGACTGCTTGGATAAAGCCACCTATACTGCAGTGTAGTCTTTGGAAGTAATTATAGGGCCCTCAGGTATGCTATAGGCAAAGCTATCAGTCCCTCAGAGGAGTCCCACCTTTCCCAGGAAGGATCCTGTTGTGTTTTCCTTCCTTGCTGAATCCTGGGCTGGGAGCAACCCAGCTAAGCAAGGCCTTTTTGTGGTTACGTGGATGGGCTTCAGGGTGCAGCCCATGCGGCCCTGGGGTCGTGATGTTCCCTGGTGCTTCTGGAGCTCACTAACACACGCTCTTTCCCACAGCTTCCAGTTAATGGAGCAGAGCCTTCCTTCAAGTTAGGCCACTTTTCAAATTAATGTGGAGTAAAAAAATCGTGAAGAAAGAGACTAGAGGGCTGGAGGAATGGTTAAGTTAAGGCGTTTGCCTGCAAAGCCAAAGACCTCTGTTCGATTCCCCAGGACCCACGTTAGCCAGATGCACAAGAGGACGCACATGTCTGAAGTTTGTTTGCAGTGGCTGGAGGCCCTGGTGTGCCCATTCTTTCTCTTGTTCTCTCTCAAATAAATAAATAAAAATAAAAGAAAATTTTTTAAAAAAAGAAAAAGATAGGAGAAGAGTGAGGAGGAGGGTTCAGAGAGATAGGTAGGTTAGTAACATCAAGTTCAAAGCCTCTCCCCGCCCCCCAAAAAAGGTTCATCAGTGCTGCAGTTGTCTTTGAAAGGCAAGAAGGTGGCAAGTGTAAGAGACTGGAATCACACACACAAATGCAAAGTGGGGTATGGCAAACTTCCAGGTAGTTCACTGTAGGGCATGAACCTGCCCCATTAGGTACTTCTTCCCCACTTGTGATTTTTATCTGTTGTTTTATGTTTGTGGAGCTAGCGAGAAGTGGGTCTCATGTCCTTGGACGCTTGGCGACTGGGCCTCACCACTCCTGTTGCTCCCGGTGGAGTCATGTGGGGACCTGTCTAGACTGGCGGTGCCCTGCTGGTCCTCCTGTGCTGCTTGCACAAATAAGGCGCTGAAGGGCACACTTTCCCCAGGGAGCACTCAAAGGGGTGTCATAGCTTTAGAGGTACATACCCCCTCCTTCCTTCTATGCCTGTCTGGACTGGGAATGTCTTCACATCCTGCATGCTATGGAGACCACAGCTGAGTCAGGACAGTGAAAAATAGCAAAATTCCCCAGGTAGTAAGAATGTGAAGGAAGCCAGAAGCCATTCCCTCTAAGCTCTCTGCAGTTTCCACCTCCACTGAGTGTTTACCTCACAGCTACTGTTTATCGGGTAGTACTGGCCACAGGCTCTAGCCAGGTATGGGATTGAAGGGATCACAATCAGTTGACCATCTCTGGCATCAGGAGCCCTTCCATGCCAGCCTGGAGTAGGCAACATATGGAAGATTCTCTGTCTGGGGAGTTAGGTTCAACCAGTGTCCACCAGGGGCGCTCAATCCCACATCAGAATCCCCTGAAGTTTGCCCATGCTGTAGATTAGGAGACCTGATCTCAGACCTACTATATGACCATTTCTGAAAAGATGGAGTCTAGGTACCTGTAGTTAAGAAAACACATACAGCTACACATATGTGCACATATGCCCACCCCAGACTTTTGCTTCTGGGAATGAAAAATAGCTATATGCTGCACTTTTCCTTACAATTCCTGCTAAATGCAACTAAAATTCTGACTTGACTTGAAGGTGTGGGCAAAATGTACTGTCATGACTTTGTGCACAACTTAATCTGATAGTTATGTTATTAAAAAATCCACACCCAAATCAAATATTTTAACATTATTATATGTTGCTGTTTAAATAACTCATGGTAAACCATTATAAGTTGAAAACAGGCATTTGAACTTTAAGCTCTGAAAACATTTCAGTTCATCAGTTGGAAACTGGCTGTGAATGGATGCAAGCCCGAGTGAAGGCAGCTAATGATCACTGTGAATATCTCTGCCAGTTGAAGGGCAGAGTTGTGGCTGGCACACAGAGGGAGTGTGTGTCTCTACCATGCCAAGCAGACTACAGGTGAATTATGGATGCAGTTCAGAGCACTGGGTTTTGAGGGGCACACTGGCCAGATGTCACTTATAAACAGTTATGGTAGCAAAAAGTTTGGAAGATCAATCAAGTGAGGGGTATTTGCAAAACGTGGGGATTACTAAATGTAAAAGAGGTCTGGGGCTTGCTGTATTTATATATCTGAGAGTTCTTACTTAGAGATTATTGTCTCTGTGCTGCTGCAAGTAGGTATTTTAAAATGTTGTAGGGCAGGGCCTGGTGAGGTAGCTCAGTTGGTAGAGTGTTTGCCTAGCATGCATGAGCTCTGGGCTTGATCCCCAGCACATATGATGCATGCCAGTAATCCCAGCACTCGGGAGGATGAGGGAGGCAGGAGGACTAGAAATTCAAGGTCATCCTTTGCTATATGGCCAATTCAAGGCCAGCCTGGGTTACATGAAACCCTGTCTCAAACAACAACAACGAGAGAGTATTGCAGAGTACTGAGTAGTAATTATAGGAAGCTATCATTAAAAAATAGATTTTAGTCATACCTAAAGTTTTGCTTTCTGTAAAGCAGTTTAAATTGATTGTTATGAAATACTTATAAACCAGTCTAAATCTACCTCATGTATTGGATTGGTGTTGAATTTTTAAGTATTAAATAATTAAATACTGTGTGTGTGTGTGTGTGTGTGTGTGTGTGTGTGTGTGTGTGCGCGCGTGTGCGTGTGCAGGCAGGTAGTATGGTGCTTGTGGGATGCTGTTGGCAGAATTAGTCCTTCCTGATGTCACGCTAAGGGCCTAGTTTTCTCTTACTGCCCAGTCTCCAAACCCTGACGTTTTTGAGAGTGGTCAGCCACCCTGTGCATTCTGTTTGAGAAATCCACCTACCAAAAGCAACATATCCTTCCTTCCCCACACCCCCACACCCCTTGACTCCTTCTTTCACAGCTGAATGAATTATTTCTGGACATCACTCCCAATGTGACAAAAGCCAGGATTCTCTGACCCTGTACCTGTGGTAGGGCCTGAAGGGGTGTCACTGGCTGCTGGGCTCAGATACTTCCCCTCCACATTGAGGTGCTAGTCACCTCATCATGCAGTGTAGTGTGAGTTTTCTTACCTCAGTTCTTAGCATCATCTTTAGCTGCTTAGGAGATCTCTTTTGTGTTCACAATAAGTTAGTGTCACAGAATGTCTTTCAAAGAGTACCTCTTCAGAGGCACTAGGTAACTTCCCTGCCTTGTGTGACACTCTCTATTAGTGGCTGGTGGTGATGCTGTCCATCCTCTTAAAGGGGAGGATGGGACATTTCATTTGCACTTGACAGCATCCTCCACACATTTTTTTCTTTGCCTCCCTTACCAGTTTTCCTTCCTTTCCAACTCTAGAACAATGTGTAAATTTTTTTTTCTTGCAATTACTCTACGAGATTTTGATTTAGCATTGCTTGTGATCCCCTGAGGCCTTCTGGGTTCCTGCCTCCTTAGTGCCCTGAAGAGACACTCTTGAAGGTGCCTAGAGGGAATAGATCAGAACAGACACATGACATTTTCCGCCTGTCCTTTTGCAGCAATCAACTCTGAGCCTCTTAGAGGGAAAAAGGCCAAGAGCCAAGTGCATGTGTTTGCATAAACATCACCTGAACAGCTGTGATCCGGTTCTGTAGCTGAGGACAAGCCTAACTTATTCATTTACAGCTTCTTTTATTGCAGAAAAGGGAGTGGACGTGGGACGAAAGCAAGATGCTGGTGATGCAGGACCCCATCTACAGGTAAGAGCCAGCACATGGGAGGATGCTGAGCCCCAGCGCAGGGGCCGCCCTCCTGCTGCTTCTGGGGCCATTGAAGCCGTCTCCTGGGCTGATGGCTTTAGACAGAATTAAATAAACTTCTGCTCCTTTTCCCTTCCAAGACCTATTGCTTTGGTAGATGTAAATATCTTTAAGATACATGTGCCCTAAGGGAGCATTGAAGGATTTCTTCTTGGTGTTTAATACAAATCTCTCTGTTGTAACTGGAGAACTTTCCAATTTGTGTTTGTTTTGTCCTACCTGAAATTCCACAATTGCACATATATTTATCATAAGAAGTGAGATGACTGGGTTATTCTGTCCCCCATGCTTAACACTTTCCCAGTTGCCATCTCCTCCAACTTTCTGTCCCTTCAGAAACTGAGCAGGGAGAAGAGGTTTTGATCACTTGGAAAAGCAAAAACTTACAAATGGAATCTCCAGTGTTATGTATGGTCTGAATATTTCTGTTCCTCCAAAATTCACATGTTGAAGGCTTGCCATTCCAGGGATGGCCTTAGAGATGGGGTGTTTTGAAAGTAATTAGGTCATAAGAGTAAAGTCCTCATGTTCGGGATTAATGCCTTTATAAAAAAAAGCCCAAAGGAGCTATTATCTAGCTCCTTTTACCACGTGAGGACTCAGCTGGCAGGCACCATCTATGAACCAGAATGTGAGCCTTCATAGACACTGGATCTGCCAGTCTCTTGAGCTTGAGCCTCCCAGCCCCCAGATGGCATGTTATTATTATGGCAGACTGAACTGACACGACTCAGAAGCTGCTTTCACAGTTGGGCCAGTCTGATTTCTGTAGATGTTAGATGGCTGCCGCCCATATATACTCCTCTAAGACAGAGGAACCAAGATAGCAAAAATACACGAAAGCCAGGCTTTCCTGGGAGCCAGGGCAGGACCCTGAATGGTGGGCATCATCCTTCTGTACTGGATTCTGCAGGCTGAGATCTACCTCACTCCTACTTCCTGTTGTTTTCACTGGGAGAGTGGCCCTCTCTGTGAGAATTTGGTGACCTAGATTCTGGTTTTGCTTTCGTCCCCTCTCAAATTATTGCCATGTATTTGTTGACAAAGTGTATAAGGGTTGGAACTCAGCTGTGAAGTTCACAGCATGGTGGTCTTTTCTTCTAGTCAAAGATACCTATGAAGTGGGATTTCCATTTATTCCAACAAGTACGCATATGCAACATACCAGGAACTTGGCTATGTTTCTTGAGCAAATGAATTGGGGCCCCTGGTGCTCAGGGAATTTACCGCAGTACAGATACAGACCCTGAACAAATCACTGCGATGCAAGATCGAACATCTGACAAAGTAAATTTCCTCCTGCGTGTTCTTGTTGCACTTTTCAATATTTCTTGAAATGGCTGCGTTAGTGTATTGCTGATCCTTATTCATTTCTTTGTCATGCTTGCCTCTAGACTGTGAGGCTCTTGAGAGGAAGAGCTATGCCCTGTTCATTTTTGCATATTTAGGTCAAGCCCCTTCCTGCCCCATATAAGCAGTAAATGTACAGTGGGTGGGTAGATTAATGCCCTGAATCGATATCTGGATGTTAATGTAAGTTATGGTAATTCATAAAAAAGGAACAGTCACTTTCTACTTGAGTGATGAGAATGGGATTTAAGAAACAGATTGCAGGTCGTGCCTGGTGGCGCACACCTTTAATCCCAGCACTCCGGAGGCTGAGGTAGGAGGATCACCGTGAGTTCAAGGCCACCCTGAGAATACAGTGAGTTCCAGGTCAGCCTGGGCGAGAGTGAGACCCTACCTTCAAAAAACAAAAAATAAAAAGAAGCAAACAAACAAAAAGAAATAGATTGCACGAGTCTGGGCGTGGTGGCACTTCCTTTGACCTCAGCACCGCGGAGGCTGAGGTTAGGAGGTAATATTGCCATGAGTGCGAGGCCAGCCTAATGCCCGTACTCGCTGTGCAGGAGATGTGCTTAAAGGCATGTTGTGTGTTGTCACAGAGCTTGTGTTGAAAGTGAATTGGAGTAAGTAACCACAAAGGGATCGTTTGTACAGGTGGTTAGTAAGCATAACCCTGCTCTCAAGTAAGGTGAGCCAGCTGGGACCTTAATATATATTGTCACCCTTACCTCTAATGTCAGTGCACCATGATCCTTCTGAAGATGAAGAGATTGAGCCTGAACAGTTTTAGAAAACTTTCTCATGACAACACACAGCTGGTACGTGTTAGAGAACCGTCTGGATCTCAAGTTTTTTGGTTTTGCCATTCTGCTTCATGCTGTCCACCTGCCAAGGCAAACCACACATTTGTATACCTGCATATTTAGTTTTTATTATAAATAATGGTATGTTAAAATGCAGAACAAAGCCAGATATTATGCCACTTGCCTTTAGTCCCAGCACCCAGGGGGCTGAGGTAGAATTGTCATGAGTTCAAAGACACCCCAGGGCTACAGAGTGAGTTCCAGATGAGCATGGGCTGGAGTGAGACCCTGTCTCAAGGAAAAAAACTATACAGGACAGACAAACTGTATTTTGAGTTAAATGTTTTAGTTAGTGTTGAGTTAAATGTTGTTTATGGGGATTTCATGAGAAATCAAGGAGCCCTACTGTCTCCCAGTCAGTAAACAATCAGGGCTGGCAAAATTCAGCAAAGACAAGTATCTTCACATTCAGGAAGCACATCAAACTGCAGGCAAAGTTATTAGCTTCTTAAAGTGTGAACTCATAGAAATGAAACCATAGAATGTTGAAGATAATAACTTTTAGATATTTCAAAGGAGAAATATATGACCTGCAAATAAATAATTTTAAAAGCAGAATGGAAGACATAAAATGGTGAATAATCTTTAAGAACATGGTAAGTTAATTCCCCCTTATAAGTCCTTGTAAGGACTGAAACTTAAAAAAATACTCAATGCCTCTTTATTTTGAAAGTCAAGGAGAAAATATCCTAGGCAGTATTTGTAAAGGGAAACTGGAACTATGAAAAGGGATTATGACATCTCATTTACCCACCCTTAAAGAGAAGTGAGGAGTTTGGATCAAAGAGAAGCAAGAAGAGCCAGGAGTGGTAGCACACGCCTTTAATCCCAGACTTGGGAGGCAGAGGTAGGAGGATCACCATGAGTTCGAGCCCACCCTGAGACTACAGAGTGAATTTCAGGACAGCCTGGCCTAGAGTGAGACCCTACCTCAAAAAACCAAAAAAAAAAAAACAAACAAAAACAAACAAAAAAGAAGCAAGAAGCCAGAAGAAAGGAGGGTACTGAGGCATGTGGGTGGGTCACAACTCCAAGGGGGCTGTTTCAGCAAGGAGTGGAGTCGGAGCCTTTTGGTCACTTGACAGTGGAAGAAAAATTCATGGTGTGATGAATTGTAACTTACTTGTGAGATCAAGTAGAAATCTACTTTAGAAAGAGGAGACAAAATAAAGAGGAAAGGTTTTTTTGTTTGTTTGTTTGTTTGTTTTTGGTTTTTGGTTTTTTCGAGGTAGGGTCTCACTCTAGCCCAGGTTGACCTTGAATTCACCATTGAGTCTCAGGGTGGCCTCGAACTCATGGTGATCCTCCTACCTCTGCCTCCCGAGTGCTGGGATTAAAGGCATGCGCCACCATGCCAGGCTTAGAGGAAAGGCTTTTAGGAGATAATAATTGATGGTCTGTAAAGTATATACAACTTTGAAGCATTGTTATGTTTTGGTCACGTAACTACATATTGCCCTAACCTCAGTTACATAGACAGGATCCCAAAATTATGAGAGATGGTAGATGCCTTAATCATTAGTCACTCTATTGTTTTATGAAGCCTAAGTAAAATATTCCTAGGAGTCTTAAAGCTCCACAACTCATGCTGTCCCTCTAGAATCAAGTACAAATGGTTCTACTCTAAAACACCCTTTCTGTGTCAGTCACCTTTCCATCACTATGGCAAAAATTCAGCCTAAGCTGCGTATGCTCCCAGTGACCTAAGAACCTCCCATAAGACCTCACTTCCCAAAGTTCCATCACCTCCCAGTAGCATCACAGTGGGAACCGTGTCTTTTCACATGCACCTTTAGAGAACACGCCTCCAAACCATGCCACCTTCTTCCAAACCACCATCGGTCCCCAGCTCTACTCCAACATGCGTTCCTCTCTTCCCATTCTTATCAGACTCTGGAAAGAGCCCAAGCTACCAAGGATCCTGAAAGCTCAGAGATGGAGATATAGACCTGGAACTGGAGCCAGATTTTTGCTTCTAAATCTCAGTTGCTCACTGTGTGTTTATAAGCGACATTGTGACCTTCTATCTGCACTTTGCTATCTCTGAAAGGATAAGCATCCTCCCCTCTGATTATCCAGGGCTGTTGGGACCTCTGCTAAACTGGGACAACTTATAAGCAGGAATCTGAACGCTATCCTAACTAGAGATCTGTCCCTGACTCTTTCATATCATAGATCTCTCCCTGACTCTCCTGTATCATTTCTGGACAGCCTATTGGACAGATATGACTGTCCATCACTGTAGCTGTGAGTAATGCTTCATATTGAGTTGATGTTTTTATTTCCTCTCGCTTCAAAACCTCATTGACAACATCTCCTCATACATATGCATAAGTAGGAATTACCCAGTTTTATGCATGGAGAAGCTTATGAAAAGAATTGAAAATGGGAGGGAAGAGGAATCATGCTGTCTGGCTACTGTTGCTTCCCCAAAGCTGTCCTGTGATCCTTTGTTCACTGCAGAAGAAATTCCCCTCACTAGTGTCCAAATCCTCTATGCCCTTTCTTCTTGTCAGATGTACACCCTCACCGTATGAGACTTCTTCCTCGTTGAGATTCCTCAGCTTTCCTCTTGTCCCTCAGAGCATCTTCGTGCCACTGCCAACTGCTTCTCTGTTCTGGACCCACATTCACTGTCTTAGCACTTACAGCTATTGAGCACTCCCTTCACAGTCTCCATGGCTTCTCTTTCTCTCTTCAAATATGTTCAGCTCTCTCTCATCCTGAAATGACCTCCCTTTATCCCTGATGATCCCATTCAAGAGTGTGTCCTCTGTCAACCCTCCTTCCTTCCGCAGACTGCAGTCATGTCTTCATCAGAGCCCACCATCTTACAGTTAGTTCCTGGATTTGGTCTTCACTCCTTTGCAGAAACTGCCCTGCCTGTGTTTATTGTGTTTTCTCCACAGCTCCAAATGCACCAACATTTCTCCAGGGGCCTTTTGCCTCACTCTGCAGGACCAGCCCCCACTTCTCTTGCTTTTCCTTTTATCTCTTGTTTATTTTGTTTCCCCCTATTTTGTTTTTAGCTCTATGCAGCTATATGCACTCTATCTTTCCATAAGGGCAAATCCTGCATTTACTCCATCCTCATAGAGTGGACTAGGTCGCTAGTGCTTAGTGGGTCTCAGACACCCAGAATGGACACTTGAGTCTCCAGCAAGAAATTGTTCTGTTATACATCACTTGAGACCTCATAGCTCTCATTTACTTGAACATACTAAATATGTTGAACCTTTCTTTTCCTCTCTGTTTTCCTTCATTTTCATCTCTTCTGTTTAAAAGGCATCATATACCACTCAGTGAAAAGCATTGAGAATGTAAAGACAAATGGGGCATAGTCCATGCCCTTCTCAGGCAGATGTTCAGGAAAATATGATTCAAATATATGTTTTTAAAGTTAACAAATATTATTTACGTGTTACACAAGGTAAAGTAATAAGAGGTCTTGTAGTGAAAAGAAATCAGTGTCCCCTCAGTGGTCCATGGCAGTGTGAGCATCTGCACACTGTCTTCACTGCTTTATTGAACTGTGTTCTCTGTGGAAATATGTAGACATGGGATTTTTCTCCCCAAAAACCAATGTTCTTATACACCCAGTTCTACAATTAGCCTGCTCCTTGCTCAGTAATTTATCAGGAACTCGGTTTTCTCATAATGGCTTTGACTCTGAGAGTTCCAAAGTATTCTATGAAAACCACCAGGCTCACAAGCAAGATGGACGCAGGAGAGATGCCCTGGTGATCCAAAAATAATGGGAGGAGTGCCTGTGTCTGGCCAGTGTAGGCAACAGCAGTAGAAGTGCCTGACAGCCAATCCGTGCGGTTCTGGGCAGGGAGCAGACCAGTGGTGTTTGAATATAGAGGGTAAGTGAGAGGGGGGAAGGAAGCTAGAGGGATTTCACTGGAGCCTCAGTACATTTACAGGTGTGTCTCTCGGAGGGTTTCCGGTCTCTATGGTACCTGAGTGAAAGAATGAAAATCTGTATTATGCTCTTAGCATGAGTGCTGTGAAGGCCCCGGGGGATGGGGGCAATGCGTGTATACATACCCGTGTTGTCCACCTTTGTATTTCTAATGCCTGGGAGTATTCTTAGTATGTAATAAATACTCCATGACAAAGCAAGGACAGGGAAGATCTGCTGCTTTGCTGAGCCAAAACATTCATTTCCGGGGGGGGGACAGCATAGAGGCAGAATGTTTGCCTAGAACTTACAGCGTCATATGTTAAATCCTTTGCCCCTTAAAAATAAATCAGTTAATAAATAGAATCTTTTAAGTGTTTGTTTCAGAAATGCCGTTAAGCCCAAAGGACAGGTGACCCTGTCCTGTGGCCTAAAGCACAATCCAACAGAGGCACAGCGCCCATTGGAGAGAGAGGAAAACTGAAGCTAGCAGACACAGGGATCAAAATTATGCCTTAGGATAGGTCTCTCTGGGCCTGGCCTTATAGGGCATCTTTTGCACTAATAATGATGGAAAATCCAATTAGACCAGTTTTAGAAAACTTTGCATAATTAAGTAACATCTTCCAGGGAGAGGCATCTCTGTGGGGGAAGTAGCAGTGGGACTGGGACACCAGGTTAGTCGCAGTTCTACTATGAAGTGGCTAGCTCTTTTTGAATTTTATTACCTTGTGCTTCATTTTCTCCTCCTTGAATCTGTAAGGGAGTTGATTTAGAACTGGTGCAAGACACAGAAGATTCGCAGAGGGTCCTGGCTTCGTGGCAGATGCCTTTAATCCCAGTACTCGGGAGGCAGAGGAAGAAGGGTCGCTGTGAGTTCAAGGCCACCCTGAGACTCCAGAATAAATTCCAGGTCAGCCTGGGCTAGAGTGGGACCTTACCTCAAAAAACCAAAAAGAAAAAAAAAAGAATCTCAGTCATGATATTTCCTAGGATGTAAGGAGCTTTGAGAATCTGATGAAAACTAGAAAAATATTATCCTTGTGTATACTTGCAATTTTTTGTGTATTGGTTTGTTTTGAGATGGGTTCTTAGGGTGGCTTGGAACTCATTAGGTATTACAGGCTGGCTGTGAGCCCCTGGAATTCCTCATGATTCTGCCTCCCATGTGCTGGGATTACAGGTATGAGCCACCATATCCAGTTCAAGTTTTTAAATTTTAAGAGACCTTGTAAACTGCATAGTTCCATGGACCCATGAGCTCCAAGGAAGACTCCCTTGTGTCAGCATTTTAAAGCCAGGGAGGTTTACCATCAGCTGTCCTACTTCTCAAGCTGAACAGGAGAAGGAAAACAAAATAAAAATCAAAGCTCACTAGTTTTCTTAATAGTTTGATGTTTGAATGATTAATAGATTTAACTTTATCTTCCTAGGAGACGTTGATATCTTGTAAGGCAAGTCTAATTATTCAAAACAAGCTGCACTACTTTTCTCATGGCTGTGACAAAACACCCGACAAAAGCAGCTTAAGAAAGAGTTTATTTTCGGCTCACAGATAAGAAAGATGGGACTGTCTGTCACGGAGGCGTGGCAGCGGGAGCCGCAGGTCACATCGTGTCCACAGTCAGGAAGCAGACAATGAATGCTGCTGCTCAGCTGCTTCCACAGTCCATGCCACAGTGCATTTAGGGCAGGGCCTTTCTACCTCAATTAGCCTAGTCTAGAAACTCCCGCATAGAAAGTCCTTTTCCCCAGAGGTTTGTTTTCTTGGTGATTCTAAAGTCCATCAGGTTAACAGTATTCACAATCACAGAAACCAGGCTTTTGTTGATGAGTTTCCAGTCCTGTAAGGAGAGAGGATTTGCTCAAGAGGGGCGTTTATAGTATCCTCTGCGTCCTTGGGATTCTCTGGATTTGGATTATGAGGAAATTGATAGAAGGTCTGCATTTCACAGTGATCTTAAAGACCAGGAAATCACCCAGGGAAGAGCCACTGTGTGGCCAACCTCAAAGAGAAATAAAGGTTGTACCTGACTTGGAGATGCAGTCCTTGTCTGACAGATCTTTTAATATATAACTACTAGAATGAAAGTAGGTGGAGTCACTGCTCATCCTACAGTGGCCTCTTTGACACTTGGCAGTAAACACCAGTCTAGACACCATGTTGCGCCCTGTGCTCTGGGCTGCCTGGTAAACCCTCTGTGGGTTCCTCCTTGAGCCTGGCACGGCTGGAAGCCACTAGATTGTGAGCCTAGGCTTCCTTTCTGGTAGCCAGACCTCAAACACAGAACTCAGGAGGAATGGGATGGGGTGAAAAGCTGGCCTGTTTGCAAGGCCTGTGGCCTCTGTCAAGAGACCCTGAGATGTGGGCTCTTTTCCCAGTTGCTGGCAAAATTAGGATCAAGCCATGATTTATTAAGTATCATCTGTGTTTGGCTTAACATTCTTGCCTGTCAAATTCTTCCCTATATTTCAAGGTTTATTTTAAATTTCATGGCCAACAGGAATTCCTGATTTCATCCCTACCTCCACATTGGAAATCTAACTTCTATTTTTCCTAATTTATCCTGTGTATTTGTTTGTCTCTTTGTTTCTCTCCTCTTTATTTTCCTTCCTCTCTCTTTCTCTTTCCCTCCTTCCTTCCCTCCCTCTCTTTATTTTTCCTTCCTTCCTTCTTCCCTCCCTCCCTCCCTTTTTCTTCTTTCTTTCTTTCTTTCTTTCTTTCTTTCTTTCCTTCTTTCTCTCTCTTTCTTTCTTTTTTCTTTCTTTCTCTCTCTCTCTCTCTTTCTTTCTTTATCTTCCTATATAGTCATAGTACTTGATACATAGCCCAGGCCAGTATTGAGCTCATATCAATTCTCCTACCTCAGCCTTCTGAGTGATGGGATTACAGATATATGCCACCAGACCTGGGCTGTTTTTCTTTTGGATCCTAAGGCTGTGAAGGCTGTGTAAGCCTCAGACCATCATTTTCTTAATAACTACTTGTTCATCTACCCTATGCTTTTTAGTAGGAACTACCTCTTACTGGTCTTTGTAGCACCTTGACTACTGTCTTGCACATAATGGTGCTCAACATATATTTGTTCAATTTAATTGATTTCTTCTTAAACCTTTGCAAAATTCTTAGGAACTGAAGCTGGGCGTGGTGGCGCACGCCTTTAATCCCAACACTCAGGAGGCAGAGGTAGGAGGATTGCAGTGAGTTCAAGGCCACCCTGAGACTACATAGTTAATTCCAGGTCAGCCTGGGCCAGAGTGAGACCCTACCTCAAAAACCAACAAAAACAACAACAAAATTCTTAGTACCTGGAAACCTTCATTTTTCAAACATTGATCTAAGAGACAAATGAGCCAACAAGTTAACCTACGAAAACATTTGCTGAGAGTCAGGTGTGGTGGTGCATACCCTTAATCCCAGCACTCGGGAGGCAGAGGTAGGTAGATCGCTGTGAGTTCAAGGCCACCCTGAGAGCATAGAGTGAATTCTCGGTCAGCCTGGGCTAGAGTGAGACCCAACTTCTAAACACCAAAATAAAGAAGTAAATAAAAATTGCTGAGCCCTGAATGTAAGCCCGTGCACCGAGGGCTGTCAGCATAGACCATCAGAATGTATGTCACTACAGGAGATACGCAGCCCAGGGGGAGTTCCTGAAAGGCAGCACTGCATGTGGGAGCATTGAGACACGAGAAGTCAGGTGATCTTGTGTGGTTTCTCTCAGAGAAAGCCTGGCACCTCTTAGTGTTGTGGGACTAGCCACCAAGCAAGCTGTCTTTCAGAATGTCCGCCCTCCTTCGCCCAGCTGGTAGAGGGTGCTAGACCAGTCCTCAGTAGAGGCTGTGCAGTTAGTGCATTGCCTGAGGGCCTTACTGTCCTTCTCTCGCCTTTCACTTCATCTCTGGCCCCATTTATTGCATTTTTAATTGGTAATTCATAAGTTTCAGAGGGAGAATGGAAGAATGAAACTATTTAAAATACAGTAAATATGTTCATCTTGTTCTTTTTAATGGCCTCAGTGAAAATGTTTTTGGAGAGGGTGAGCAGAAAGAGACTGATAATGACAGTCCCTGGTGGCTGTGACCGGTACCTGTTGCTTATTGTCCTCCATTAGTATATAATTAATCTTCGGAGATGATTCTGACTGCTGGGAGAGCTACAGATGCATTCCCTTCCATACTTCAAGCAGCTGTCCAAATAGTGAGCCAGTGATCTGCTCTGTCTGCTCTCATATATATATATATATATATATACACATACACACTCATGCACATAAACACATCTATTTGTGTTTGTGTGTTAGAAGAATTTTATTAGCAAAAGGACTAAACCCAAATCCCTTTCAATTGCCTTTGTTCACTGAATAGAAAGACAGAGCCCTAAGGAAACAATTAAACCTGTCAGACGCCTTGGTAGACGAAGAGGAATTTGACAAGCTAAATGTAAGAAAACTGCAAGTACTCAGAAGCCAGGTCCCAAGATGGCCTTTGGTGCCCCATTGCCTGGCCTCCCCACACCCCAGCCCCGTGTTTATATGATCCCTGCCCCCCAGGGTTCAGAGACAGGATGATGTGATAGGTTTCTGCTCTCTAAGAAGAAAGCAGCAAGTGCTTCTGATTTCATATCCTTTCCTTCAGATCCATGTCACTGTTCTGCTGATGTCCCCAACCTCTGCAAAGTGAACTAAATAAAGGACAGGTGACATTGAGGCCCCGGCAATTCAATCAGCTTTGGCTTTGATCGGGACAGTTTACTAAAATTCATGCTGACATCTTGCTTCTGCCAGCCCTACTTCTATTTTCGCCTCAGACAGCTCTAGCTCTCTGGCAGGGAAAGCCTCAGCCACTTCAGAAAGTCGCCAAAGTGCCATCTGAGAAAGAGTGAAGAGAGGGACTGGCTCCCACCTTAGTGGACGGTTCCGAGTAGGTGTCCTCTTGGACCTGAGGTGACGCCTCCACTTGGACCCTGTCTTCTGCTTCCTGTTTGGATCTTGAGCCATGTTCCCTATATTTCTCCTGGAACTTGAGACTATTTCTAATCTGATTCTTCCTTTTTAGCCTATAAATGGGCTCAGGTTTTAGGTCCTAAAAAGAAAAGATACATGTCATTCTGTAGTGCTATTTTGTTGTGGAACAGTTTGGAATAACTAAATTTGCTGTCTTTTCAAAACTCCCAAGAACTTTTGAGCTTTTTCTGACCTGGCTTCCACTGAGATGGATGGCCCTTCCACTGGATGTCTTTGCTGCATCTCTTGCTTTCTTGTAGCCAGCATCCTGCTTAGTCTTTGGGGAGCACTTGGTACTGTGGGTCTTTCTGTAGTTCTGGAGACTTCCTGCACCCACCACTCCTGACATGGTTCTCACTCGGTCCTCTTGTCTTGGCCCACTCACTGGTGCTGTGCTGACTCCGGTTCTGCCCCCAGTAAGTAGACTATTAGGGAGACTCTCTCAGTGAGCTCTGACAGGGTTTGAATGTGACACGTCCTCTGTAAGTTCGTATGTTTGAACACTTGGTCCCAAGCTGGTGGTGCTTTATAAGAGGTCACGGAGCCTTTTGGAGGTGGGACCTGGCTGGTGGAGGTGGATTGCTTGGAGCAGAATCGTCAAGGCAGAAAGGTCTGGTGGAGGAGAGCTGCTCACTTCTTGGCAGCCAGGGAGGAAGAGAGGGGGAGAGACCACAGGATACATCTTTTAAGGCATGCCAGCAGACCTACTTTCTCCCACTAGATTCAACCGCTTAAGTTCTCCCACCTCCCAATAATGCCATCAAATTATGAATCCATGAACGACTACTACCTCAGTGGAGCTAGAGCTGTCACGATTCAGCCCCTCTGCATACTGCTGCAGGACCAAGCCTTCAACACCTCAGCCTGCCAGGGGACATTTCATATCTTAACCCCTAACACTGCTAAAGACAGAACTGGTAGCTTGTATAAGTGGATGTTTGTTTTGATAGCCAACAGCAGGTGAAGTTATTTTAAAACAACAAGTATTGGAGAGAAGCTAAAGCCTTGAAATATATGAAAAGGATTTTTTATTTTTATTTATTTATTTTTTTGAGGGACGCTGGCTCTTTTTTTGCCTGCCTGTCAAGTACTGAACAAGAGGAAATTAACTTATCACACACTTGGCATTTAGAAAAGGCTGTGTGAGGGTTTGTGGTTGATTCAAGGAGAGCAGGAAAGATTTTAGTGGGACATAAGAAACAATTTTTTAACAGATGGAAATTGAAACATAAATTAACTGCTGAGGTAGGCCATGAGGGTGCCTTAACTAGACATTCCAAAAATAAGTATGTATTTGTGTTGTTCTCACTGGATTTTAAAACTCAATTTATGTTTATTCCTTATTCTAGGTACACAGTATATCTTTGCAATAGTAATTTAGACACTTGTATAATTTGTTCCTTGAAGAATGCTGAGAAACCAGCTCCTGGGTTTGCATTTCTAGACCTGCAGTTGAAGAAATGAGCTTGTGCATCCCGTGAGGTTTCTCCTAGCCCTGGAATACACTTCCTTCCAGAACTTACCTTAGGAAGGCAGGTCTGTGATGTAATCCAAGTCATGGTGACAGGCTGCTGCCCGGTGGTGTGGCCCAGCGCCTGGACCATGTGTGGACGTCCCCGGGGGCTGTGGGCACTGTCGCTGGGCTTTGTTTCCTCTTCCTTCGTGCCCAGTGGCAGCCCTGAAAAAGTGAAATCTGAGCAAGCCCTTCTTCAAATTGAGAATGAGGGGTGAAAATGATGGAAGCTGAAGTAACTTCTAATAAAGAAAATCAGCCAAAATGATAAGCATACCAAGCCAGTAACAAGAGGAAAAAATGATCAACATGAGGACAGTGGTAAAGATTAGACTACAAATAAGAGGCGAGGGGAAAGGAGGGAGGGATAACCAGGAACAGGCATGTGAAACTACTGCTGCTGTAGCACTGGGTGAGAAGAGAACAGGAACCTCCAGTATTCAGCCACTGTATTGGGAATGGGAATACAAGGAGCATTTCTTCCCATAGATTCCCTGGAGTTCTTTTAGTAGAGCACAAGGAATAAGTTGGTGTCTCTCTGAACTAGCACCTCTCCTAGGATCTTCCTCAGGCCATAAAGATAACACATTTGGGGGAGTAAGTTACAAAACTTGAAGGGCTGGGATGCCTGGGGAGTCATCGTTCCTCAGGGCAGAGTCAGAGAGGACGGCTCATGGTCTTCAGCAAAAGGTTGGTTCTGTTCTCTGTCTTTGGCATGTTTCACACCATACATCTTACTTTTCTGGTGGTTTTCCTTCAATCTGTAGGTTACTTGATTGATGATCTTTTTCAACTGGCTTTCATTCTTTTCTATCCAGTGGGATATCTTTCCAGGTTAGGACTGCCCATATCTTCCAGGATCTCAAGAGAAAAATCTCTATGCCTATCATAATCTGAATGTAATTTGTCATTGCCTCACCCCAAACTCTTGAAAAAGTTTAATCCCTAAAATTTTATGTTAATTGTATTGAGTAGAAACTTATGACTATGGTATTTAGAGGTAGGGCTTTGGAAAAAGAATAGATTAGATTCACTCCTTAGAATAGAAGCCCTTAGCTCCATAGGAGTGGCTTCATGAGGAGAGAGGGAAACCCGAAGACATATGGAGATGATACTCTTTCCTGCAGACGTGATGTAGGCAAGGGAGATTAGAACCGTGCTGTTTGGATTTCCAGCCTTTAGGCTATGAGCTTAACAAACCTTTCTTTATAAAATACGTGATCTCAGGTATTTCATTATAATAGTGAAAATAAACTGACATAAGGCCATTTTCAAATTGAAGAACCACCTTTCCCCACCTCTAGAGAAAGTGATATTGGAAGAGCAATGAATATTTCTTTTTGTTCTTCCCCCTCACACTTTAGATTTATTTCCACAGTTATAAAATACTTATACATTTAAAGGCTTACAGGATATTTTCCTACTCATTGTCGTATCTGAACCTTATGACTATCCTGAAAAAAGATTTTATTATTCTCATTTCAGTGATTAAAAACAATGGCTGAGAGCTGGAGAGGTACTTGCTAAGCCTAATGGCTTGGGTTCAGTTCCCCAGTACCCACATAAAGCCAGATGCACAAAGTGGTACATGCATTTGGAGTTTGTTTGCAGTGGCAGGAGGTACTTGCATGCCAATACTCTCTGTGTCTGCCTGCCTGCCTCTTTCTCTGTCTCTCTCTCTCAAATAAATAAATAAATATATATATATATATATATATATATATATATATATATATATATATATATATGAATGAAAGCTGAGAGAAGAAATAGAGTTGACTCAAGGACCCTTGGCAGATCTAGAGTTTCTGGCCTCAGGTTCTATGATTTGGGCTATAGCAGAATTATGATGGCTGGAAGAGAACCATCAGGAATTATGTAAGAAGAGAGGTAGAGGTTCTTCTGTGAGTCTAGCAGAAGAAACTTGAATAGTGACCTAACATGAAACCTTGTAGATGGCTCAAGACCTTTCACATCTGCAGCCATGAAGTTCTAAAGGCAGCAGACAGTCCCCATAACGACAAAAGGCATTAAAGGCAGGAGACTAACATCCTGAGGAATGGGGCTAAATTAGGGTTCTATAGAGAAACAAAACCCACATAATGAAGATATATATATACACACACATACATACATACATACATACATACAGATACACAGATTATATATGCATGCATGTGTACATGCATGTATATGCACACACATACACAAACACACACACACACACACACACACACACAGAGTGATTCTGGAGGCTGAGAATCCTCACGTCACATGAACTTGGGAAAGTGGAGACCCAGGAGAGGTGATGTGTGGTTCCAGAAGTCTAAGAACTGGGAGGCTTGCCACTCAGGAATACCAGAGGCCAGAGCATTCAGGCAGAAGAGCTCCCTCTTGATCAGCCAGTGTATTCCATTTAGGTATTTCCTTGAGTGGCTGAAGCCCACTCACATTAGGGAAGACAGTGTGCTTTCTTCAGTCTACCATTCCAAATGTTACTCTCATAGCCTATGTAGGGTTTCATAAAGTATTCTGTGGAAAATACATGCTATGGAAGGCAAGGCTGAAAAACAAGTGTGAGAGCGAAAGAATAACCAACAGCCATTACTGATGAGACCCTGGGTACCCTGGACTCACGGGAAAGGATGAAGCTGAGCGAATGATTGTGAGGGAAGAAAAACTTAGCATGTAAACAGAAACTCCCAAGTCTCTTTCCTATAAACACCTCTCTTGATTTTTTCCCCTGCTGTCAGGTAGAGTAACTGATCCTCAAGTTAGAAACAAACACTAGAACATATGCAATGTAGAAAAATAAGAGATGTTCAAAAATGGTGAAGAAAAGACAAGTCATCTATCCTTTCCGTATGTCCAGGTCACTTGGGTCCTGAAAACCATGATCCCAAAATAGTATTTAGTTGTCTTTGCAAAATCATGAGAAACAGATAAGAGATTATAGCTCCATGGGTACACCATTCTTAACATTCCCAATCTCATCACATATGAAATTATAAGAAGACATCCTAATTTTTAGAAGAGGGAGGATTCTGTGTCCTAGAATGATAGACGTGGGAACTTGTCAATATCTCTGGGTAAAATCTGGAAGAAGTCATTGAGTGAGTGGTCTATGATAGCTTGGGAAAAAAAAACAGTGACCATTAGGAGCCAATCCTGGAAACTAGGTACTTAGGAATGCTCAGGGAATCTGCCTAGGAGCAAATGTGCAAATTAGCTGTGAATGTTTGAGTTGACCACAGTGTGAGCCAGCAATGAAATGCTATAACTAAAGAAAACACATTAGAGATGTGCTGCTAAAAATTCAGTTCTTAGACATAGAAAGTATTTGTCAGAATATATTCTGTGCTGTTCAGATTTATTTGATTCTTTGACCTGCATTCTTTTTAAAATATTTTATTTTTATTTAATTATTTGAGAGAGAGAAAGAGAGAATGGGCATGCCAGGGCCTCCAGCCACTGGAAAGGAACTCCAGATGCATGCACCCTCTTCTGCATCCATCTTCTGTGGGTCCTGGGAAGTCGAACTTAGGTCCTTTGGCTTTGCAGGCAAGCGCCTTAACTGCTAATCCATCTCTCCAGCTCCTGTGAGCTGCATTCTAAGTGGCAAATTGGTACATCTACAAAGAAAGTTAACAGGGAAGATGGAACTATTTACTAAACAAGTAACTAACTCATTATGTGTTAGGCCTTGTATTAAATGCAGCATGCATGTGATAATAGTGAAAGTAGGGCTGTGTAGAGGTCGTGACTATGCCTAGTTTGGATGAGGAAACAGAAGCTTATGTCAGTCGGGTACTGAACCTAAGCCCCAAAGCTAGGAAGTAGCAAAATGAAGACTCAAGTCAGAGTTCACGCTCTCAGTGGCACCAGTCACCAGAGCAAGGAGGCCTTTGGATGGTGGACTGTGGCTGGATTACTGATGCTGAAGAAGAAGTGCTTGTCTGTAAAAATGAGTGAGCAAGATAAGTGTGCACATGGTGGTTGGGATTTACCTGATTTTTGTTAGGAAGGAGGCTTAGTATTAATCTTGAAGGCCCCAGAGGAGAGAACAAGAGCAGGAGTGTGGGAACAGTAAGATCAGACTACTCGTTTGCTGGAAGTCAGTGCATCTCCATGCCAGAATTCTTCAACCCCATGGACAAGAGGCAGAATGGCCATCCCCACTTCTCAGCTAAAGGACAGGGAGGAGCCAGACCCAACCTATAATCCCCACTGTAGAAGACTTGAGGCAGGAGGATTGCTATGAGTTAAAGGCTAACCTGGAAAGGTCCTGTCTCAAAAAAAAAAAAGAAAGAAAGAAAGAAAGAAAGAAAGAAAAGAAAAAAAAGAGAGAGAGAGAGAGAGCAAGGGAGTGGAGAAGATGATGACAGTGTTTACAGCTAGTCAGAGCCTCGGCTGAATTTAGGTCTGTCCTACCCCAGGGCCAATGTTCCTAACTATTTTCTCCTGCTGCATTCTTGTGGGTGGATTTCCAATCACCATAAGAGAAAAAGTCCATGTAATTAGAACCTCCAGAAAGGGAAGAGATGCTCTCTCTGGGAGTGGACTGCCTGTTGCTGAACAAATCCTGCCTGACAGGCATGCTGGGTTCCAGGACTCATATCGTTACAGGATTTTTTTTAAGCCCCCAATTCTATTTTTATTCTGTGGCCCTGTCTGTAAAAGAAATACAGATTTACCTGTAAGTCTGTAGCTTAGGGAGGGAGTTGGTGGTATATCTGGTGGACTTAATCATTTTGTCAACCTGAATTCCAACAGGATGGTAACCCCCAAATCCAGTTTCCCCAAGATTTTGTTTAGTTGTCACTCATTTTGGTAAGTTTATGGGCATAAAAATCTGTAGGAGTTCATTACTATAATTTTCAATAAAAAAATCTACTAATAAGTGAAAATTAAAATTCTGTGCATATTTTGACATGAAACAAGAAATCTTAGGGAATTTGAAGAGAGAAAAAAACCTTAGAAAACCTTGGCATAATTACTAGCATTACTGAACTGCTTTGGTGTCTGATCTTTGATGATTCAGATGAAGGTTGAGGAGATTGATTGACACCATTGGAAAGCAGATCAGAACGACACTAGTCTTAAGATCAAATGAAGAGGGAGGAAGACAGAGCTCTCCTAATCTCCGAGATGCTCACGCTCAGCTCCCTACCCCACCCCACCCCACCCCACACAGTTTCGACCACCTCTCTCATCCACAGTTCTTAAGCCAGCTCACTGGTAGAGAATATAATTTCTTGGTCTATGTTTCTAGTTCTAGAAGTCTAGAACTGAG
The DNA here is from genome assembly GCA_036346955.1 of Dipus sagitta. Classification (NCBI taxonomy): domain Eukaryota; kingdom Metazoa; phylum Chordata; class Mammalia; order Rodentia; family Dipodidae; genus Dipus; species Dipus sagitta. The sequence continues at coordinate 337,376,722 of CM070770.1, forward strand.
CCTTTTATTTGTTGACTTATTAACATTTTGGTGAATGAGGTCATATAGATACACTTTCTGCTTCTTGGGGCTGTCAGTAGAAACTTTTCTATGTGCCACTAACTTTTTGGCTAGCTCAAGATTATTTGCTTTTCAGAACAACACATTATGCTCTGAATTTAGACATAGCAAGCAGAGCAGTCTCCAGAGAGCTTCAGTCTGAAGAGAGTGGCTGCTTCCCAGCACAAGGTTGTCATCAGACTTCTGAAAAGGGGCTTTGTCTCTGAAGGTTACGTTAACCTCACCTTGCCACCGTCCCTGTGGGTCTTCCAGATCTCTGTGTCTTGCTGGCATGCCAGCTCACTTTCTTCTCTGCTGTATCAATTTTAAATCTAACTCTCCGTCCTTAGGGTATTACATAATAAAGCAAAGACTGAAATCAAAGGAGTTTTATGTGCAATGCATCTGAACTAACCGGACCTGACTTCCTGCAGGGAAAATGAATAGCTGAGCAGACTATATTAGAGGTGCTCATTAATGGCAGCGCAAGGACCTCCCTCCCATGTGCTAGGCACTGTGCTGTCCCTGGGGATGCCAGGGTCCTTGTTCCTTCAAAGAGCTTCTTTATAAACATCATAGTGTGATTCATGTTCTAGCACATGTGACAGGTAACATGTGACTGCTGAGGGAAGGGAAGGCTTCTCCGACCCAAGACTTGAAGGGCATCCAGGTGTCCCCAGGACTGCAAAGTCAGGAAGGCACATGCAGCTAGTTCTGCAGGCCTGGGCAGGTGGTGACTGTGGAGAGAGATGGGAGCGGAAGGGCAGACACGCCATGCTAAGGAGTTTCAACTTCACTCTGGAGACGGTAGGGAGTATTTGGGTGGTTTTAGGGGGGAAATTATATGATGGGATATAACTCATGTTTTTAAACATATCACAGAATGGCTTGGCAGTTAGTGAGCTAGGAAGCAGAGAGGCATACCATGGGGAGGATGTTGGGAAAATCCAGATGAAAAATGACAGCAGAGGTAGTGCCCAGGCGTGGAAGAGGAAACATAGGCAGAGATGTAATGGGAAGGTATACTGTGGATGCTTGGTCCTTGAGGAATGGTCATGGGGGAACAGTGAGAATCAAGTCTATGTCTACTGCCTTGAGTAGATATAGAGCTTCTTAAAATGGAGCTTGAGGGAAGGAAGACCATGTTTGCTTGAAAGTGGAGTAAGGGGAAGGCGGTGGATTCAGTTAGAGGCCAGATGAGTTTGAGAAGTTTGAGAGTCTTTCAGGAAGGGATGTCTGGGAGGGTAGCCACATGGGCCTAGATTCAGATAGTAGCTGCTGAGGTGTAGCGCTTGGCTCATCCCTTTGATATGAAGACACGTTGGCATTGTTAGAAGGCTGAAGAATTCCATGGGGCCAATAATCTCATATTAGCTACCTTGAAAGCCATGCCATCTATTTTAGGATCATGTATGTGAGATACAGCTAAATAACTTCTAGCAGAGGGACTGTAGTCTTCCAGGTGAACTTGAGTTTCTTCCATTTGTCCTTGTTGCTGGACCACTCTTCCTTTGAATCTCCTTCCCAGGTTTCTGGGAGTAGCCACAGTGACTAGATTATTTAAAAGTAGCATTTGTAGAGAGAAGCAAAAAGGTGCTTTACTAAATGTTTCATCTTCTTAATTACCTTGCAAAATGTTTCTGTGGGCAATCCCATTCTACAGATAACACAACCTCTGAGTGGTTATATTGTAGTATGTAGCAAAATTATTGAGTTGTAGATTCTAAGTCCCATTCTCTCCTATACAACACTAACTTATATATATTTTTTACAAAGGCCTATTACTTGGTGTGGTGGGACACTCCTGTAACCCCAGTACTCAGGAGGTTGAGGCAGGATGATTACCATGAGTTTGAGGCCAGCCTGGTCTACATATTGAGTTTCTGGGCTACATAGCAAGAGCCCGTCTCATAAAAAAATAATTTAAAATAAATTTGCCTCTAAAACTCTTGAATAAAAGTTACCTAGCTGAGTGTGGTGGCACATGCCTTTAATCCCAGCACTCGGGAGGCAGAGGTAGGAGGATTGCCATGAGTTTGAGGCCACCCTGAGACTATATAGTGAATTCCCGGTCAGCCTGGGCTAGAGTGAGACCCTACCTTGAAAAACCAAAAAAAAAAAAAAAAAAAAAAAAAAAAAAAAAAAAAAAAAAAAATTACCTATGTTTTTGTTACTGACAAAAAAAAAAAAAAAAAAAAAAAAAAAACAAGTTTTGTGGCAAGGATGCAGCCCAAGTGGGGTCATCAAGGACAGTATATTGTATCACCCAACAGGAATCCCAGTGACTCCCACCACCCTGCCCCACCTCACATCCACTACAGTCAGGCTAGGCCCATGAAGACTCAGCCTCTAGGTCCTTGCTTATAATATTTCTGCTTTTCCTTCCATGTTCACCCTTGTCCCGACCACCTTACACCCCAAGTAGCCAGAGGACTCCTTTATTGTAAGTCCTCTGCACTTGGTGTTTATTTATTGACATCTACTCATGAATTTTAGAGCTCCCAGTGCATCCCCATGAGCTGGAATAGCCTGGGGCCACTTGTGCACTCATGTGATGAATATGTGGAATATATCCTGGCAGAGGCGGATGGGAAATGGAGTCATAACCACCAAGGTACCTGTAGTCATGCAAAGGAGTGTCTCAGCAAACTTGTGCACATTTCCCTGGGCTTAATGCATATTGTTTAGGTAAGGACGGGAGAGTTTCTCCTTCTAATACACTTTACCAAGACAAGTTTTCCACCTTACTACACAGCCGATGCTAATGTGGCTTCTGCGTCCTTCCCGTGTCTGTGCTCCCAAATCGGAAAATCACTCACGGGAACACCAGTGTGTGTTTAACCTGTTGAGGCACCTCCTACATAGTGGCTTTTTTGCTCCCACAGGAAATGGACTTTGATTGACAACTTGGTATTAGTGAGCTCTGCCTTCCGCCTGTCCTTAGTCAGAGGCTTCCTGCTGGCAGTCTGATCTGAGTGCTGTATTTAGCGCATTTTCTGTTGCTCTCTCCCTAGGATCTTCTATGTCTCTCACGACTCCCAAGACTTGAAAATCTTCAGCTATATCGCTCGCGATGGTGCCAGCAATATCTTCAGGTGTAACGTCTTTAAATCCAAGAAGAAGGTAAAGGGGTGGTCATCTGTTATTTTTCTCTGTTGGACCCAGCATGCACCTGCATTGGCATGTCTCCCCTGTTGAAGAATGCCACACCTGGGGGTTCTATCCCAGTCATCAGTCATTGCTCTTATAATGAAGTCTTCTTTGATTTTTCGTGTTATCTGAACTTGGTACTTGATTGCACGCAGACATTTGGAGAGGATTCAGCCATTGGATAAGTGCTGTGGAAGGGGAGCGTAGGTGGACGTAGCAGCAAGGATGCTAATCTTAGTTTGCAGTAAAAAGAAAAAGAGAGACATTGTCATTTACTAAGTGACCCTTTATCACAGTCGTATATATGGATCAGTGGACTTCGAGTCATGACAAAGGGGACCTGAAGGGATATTGACTTTCCTGGATAAATATCAAGATATGGCAACCTTCATAGTTGAATAAGTGGAACTTTTACACTTTAGTAGAAGGGTCCTTTCTCTGTCATTTCCTCAGGAATTTGACAGGAAACGGGTCTTAGACACCTGCCTGGGAGGTAGAAGACTTAGAATTTAGCCTCACCTCTCTGAGTAGTTTTGGATGGAAGATTGCCACCCTACTGAATCTCAGCTTTCTTATGAATATGAGATAGTTTAAAAAAACAGCATTTTTCTAGACTGTAAAAGATAAATCATTCAAAACTCCATATTAAAAATCATCCCATTTAAGTTTCTGAGGTCTTGAAGCTAAAGAAACCCATTAACTTTGTTGAGCCCAACATTTTGCAAACTGATCTAGCTACAGACCTATATTTTTCTATATAATACGTGTTAAGATTCTAGGATCTGTTTCTCTGCAGAAGAGATTTTGAAAATCACTGTATTGACAACTCTAAGGATCCTTACCTTACAATCGACTATTTAGAGGCAGACCACTTACTCAGGCTTCTTTTGAGACTTAAAACCCCCTTCCTACATACTCTGCCTTCAATTCTGTGTGACATCTTATGCCTTGAGACATCTTTCATAGACTTATAGGTACCTTGTCCTTGTCAAGACATTGTCAATACAGAGGTTTCTTGACTTACGATGGGGCTATGACACAATAAACTCATTTTAAGTTGAAATGTCATAAATCAAAGATGCATTTGATATAACAAACCTAGTGAACATTAGTGGGATATGGTTGTTTCCCTCCTGATTGTATCTTCTAGGGGGCTGTGGCTGACTGCCATGGCTGGCATCATGAGCATTTCAGCCCAGAAAAAGATCAAAATCTGAGGTACAGTTTCTACTGAATGTAGACAGCTTTTATACCATCATAAAGTCAAAAAACTATCAGGTCAGACCATCATAACTCAGGCTATATAGTAGTCTGTCCCCTGTGCTGAGAATTAACCTCTTCCTCAGAGATTTGTGTCCTTACTCTGTCCTTGGGCTTTTTGTTTTGTTTATTTGTTTTGTGGTGCTGGGGATTAACTCCAGTGTTTTGTACATGCTAGGCAAGTGCTTTATCGTTGAGCTCTATCACCCGGTCCTTCGGCCCCTTTCAAACATAAATCATGGAATGGAATGGAAAGTGATAAGGAGCTGGAGTGATGAGATGAAAAGCGGGATAAGTTGCCAGACATCATTTATAGATAATAATACAACTAAGCAGAATATATATACACGCACACACACATACATACGTGCATGTTGGGCTGAGTTTTAAGGAACTGATAGGAACACTAGTAGGTCAAAAGGGAAAGAAAGGAGAGCTGTGGGAGCTGGCGATGTGAGAGTCTAGAGACGGAGAGAGTAGGAGGCTCTTGAACAGCAGGGAGGCCCTGTAGGTGTGTGATGAGCAGAGGACAGGACACAGTGTTCATGACAGCCGTGGAGTGCATTGTCCGTGGTGCTCTTTGACAGTGCACTTCAAGCATGAAATGCTTTTAATTCAATTTCAGTTTTTGCTTGTGCTTCTAACATCAGTTTGGACACAGACCATGTAAACATGACTTTGAAATTTAGTTATAAATAACACATAATCATTTACCAAGTGCTTTAATAGCTAAGACAAGTACTTTTTTGTTTTGTTTTTGAGGTAGGATCTTGCTCTAGCCCAGGCTGACCTGGAATTCACTATGTAGTCTCAGGATGGCCTTGAACTCATAGTGATCCTACCTCTGCCTCCCGGGTGCTGGGATTAAAGGCATGAGCCACCATGCCTGGCCCAAGACAAGTACATTTCATTCTCAGTTTTATTGATGAGTAAATGAACACTCAATTTGAATGACTTCCCAGGTTCCCTTGAGAAGGCAGTGGCTAGAACCAGGAAGACACGAAGAACAAAAGAGTTTTGAGCAAGAAGCATCAATAAAGGAGGCCATGGCATTATATTTGCCTTGCCGTGGGGTCTAGTGAGAGCATGTTGCTGCCCAGTCCTGAGTGTGAGGACAGTGCCCACCCAGAACACTGATCGTGAAGTGAGGCATCGAATCAAGTTCCGTGTCACCTAAGGGAAAGTCATCTACTTCCCTCTCTGTCACATCAGGTTTTTTTTTCCCCATGTCTCATAGCTCTCAGAGCTAATTCTAAGCCCTGGCTCCCCTGTTTTCTGCATTCCTATCACCCTCACCTGCTGAGTCTGGAGCTCTCCGTGGGGTTGGTTCTCAGGCCTTGTGCTGGCCTACAGCCCTGCAGCTGAGGGAATTGTTTCTAGGCGGCCTCAGCTGTGAGTTCTGCTGCTGTTAGACCAGAGGCAGGAGGACCAGTTTCCAAGCCAGCAAAGAGAAACGAATTGTTCAGCAGAGGAAACCGAACTGGGGAGTGGTGGGGAACACGTCTGGGAGATTTTGCACACCATCCTGGTTACCTTTCAAATAAAGATTTACTCTTTATAAAGCACTTCTGGTTTCGGGAGATAATAGCTTGGGAAAGACTTTTAATTGGCAAACAGTAGGCATATTTAGGAGGTGAGAGAGAAAGGACTATAGACCCCAAGGAAATGTGGCTTGCTTGGATGCCTGTGGACTGTTAAAGGTCAGTGGAAAGACCTGCTGACTAGAAGCCAGCAGACCTGCTGCCCTGCAGAGCCCCCAGGCTGATCACAGTGTAGAGGAAATTTGACTAAGCACTTGGCTGTGCTGAGTGAGTGCTGCCTGGCATCAAGTCCTGTCCCCTGTGTGCCTGTCCAGGGCGTGGTTCTCATGGCGGACCTCTAACACAGGCATCACCCCTACTCTAAAGAGAAAAGGTTACCTTGTCTACCCATTGAGAATATGGGCCAGGCTTCTGTCTTCCTACTCGAAGAAATCCCTGGACCTGCTCCTGGCAGAATGTTCATCTTAACCTCTGGATCTTCCTCTTGTCACTCACATGCATGGCCCCCATCTTGGAGATTTTAACCCTGAGCTGCATTTTTCCAGTTGGACTTTCACATGAAGCCCTGGATTAAGAATATTGCAAGATTCCAACATGCCGCCTGCCCCTCTGCTACTCTAGATGATCAAAGCTGTAGCTGTCTGCTAAATCCAACAACATGTAGTATGTTTTGACTACTTACTGTGTACCTAAGACTGCTCTTCTGTCTGTGTATGTATGACTTATGGCTTGTTTTCTCTTGTTCTCACAGTCACTTTTTGAGGTAGGAACTATTGTTCTCCTCATCGAAAGATGAAAAAGTAGAACCCTAACCACACTTACATAAGGTCTCATGATAAATACTGGAGTCACAACTGAACCCTTAAAGTCTGACTCTTGAGCATGCACTCTTAATCACACTGTTGTCCCACCCTCCATGGCTCATCAGGAAGTTGCATAACTGAGGCATAGCCTTGGTCCCCATGGCCAATTTGTAACTGGGTTCTACTATAATTACTACGAGGATGTGAAGAACTGCTTAACTGAGTGGTCCAAATCACAGTGACACGGATTTTCCTCTCACTGTCATGGTATCCTTCTGTGGTCAACATTCAGGGATTGCTTCATTTTTATAGTTGGTGAAAGAAAGGGTCCATAGTTGTAAATTATCCTTGGTCCCACAGTGAGTCCAGAATGCCACTGAAATTAGAACCAAGATTTCTGCTTACAGGAAGCTATGACCACTAAGCCCTGTTGCATGAAACACGAAAGCCCAGGAGCCTGTCTGGACCTCGGTTTCTCCAGCCATCCAGTCCAATGAGGTGAAAGGCACTTCAGGAATGCTGGTTGCTACGTGTGATGTGAACGGATCTGACCTTTAGGGAACAAACCCTGTGCGCCGGGATTGGGATGGGGAGGGCCTGGCACTGCTTCACTGCTAGCGATGGGAAAGAGGGCTGCACGTGATAGAGGAGACTCTTGCTGATGGCTTGTGCATTCCTTGCTTCCCCTCCCTGCAGGGTATACTAATAGTACTCATTTGCAAGGCCATTGCCTTCTGGAGGAGCCTGTTGCCTGGCCTTCTGACCCCGCCTGTCGTGGATGTCACCCTCCTGTCATTTTCTGTCTGCCCCAGGAGAGTATAGCTGGCGGCCCTGATGCGCAGTGACTGCTTATTAGCGCATCGCTGCAGGAGGTGCTGGTGATTAGCGGGAGCAACAAGAAGCCCAAGCTGGACAGCTCCTTGACATCGGTTTGCTTGCAATCACAACTCCATTGCCTTGGGTTAGGAGAAGTCATTTCCTCTCCTGATGCTCTCACCAGCAAGTTGGGGCACACAGCTGTGAAGCTGAGCTGTCTGTCAGCATTTACAGTAGATGGTGAATGATGAGAGTCATGTATCCGAATATCACTTGCCGGTGTCCAGCACTAAGTGAGGCATCTCTGTCACCCCCCCCCTCTAAGGCTCAGGGACCATTGCGAAAGAGGTGGCAGAAAGAATGTAAGAACCGGGCTGGAGAGATGGCTTAGTGGTTAAGCACTTGCCTATAAAGCCTAAGGACCCAGGTTCGAGGCTCGTTTCCCCAGGACCCACGTTAGCCAGATGCACAAGGGGGCACACCCATCTGGAGATCGTTTGCAGTGGCTGCAGGCCCTGGCGTGCCCATTCTCTCTCTATCTCTCTATCTGCCTCCTTCTCTCTCTGTCTGTCACTTTCAAATAAATAAATAAATGAATAAATATTTTAAAAAATTTAAAAAAAAGAATGTAAGAACCAAAGGAAGGGTAGGAGTGCTTACAATAGTGTCTTCCAGACAGAAAGTGGCCACAGTATTCATGGCCTCATAGTGTCTGATGCTACCTACACAAACCCTGCATAATAGATGTGAATAAATTATGACATCAAGATAGAAGAGAGGGCTGGAGAGATGGTTCAGTGGTTAAGGTGCTTGCCTACAAGCCTGATGACCTGGTTCAACTCCCCAGGACCCACATAAGCCAGATGCACAAGGTGGCGCATGTGTCTGGAGTTCGTTTACAGTGGCTGGAGGTCCTGGCACACCCATTCTCTCTGTCTGTTTCTCTCCTGTCTACCTCTCTCTGTGTTTGCAAATAAATAAAAACTCTAAAAAAATATGAGACTAGTTGGAAAGAAAAAGGGATTCGATAGAAGAGGGATTGGGGAGGGGGAAAGGGCAGTACGATCATGGCATACTGTCTATATGTGTGGAAGTTTGTTTTTTTTTTCAAGGTAGGGTCTCCCTCTAACCCAGGCTGACCTGGAATTCACTATGTAGTCTCAAGGTGGCCTCAAATTCATGACCTCTGCCTCCTGAGTGCTGGGATTAAAGGCGTGCCCCACCATGCCCAGCTTATATGGAGGTTTCTATAAGAAGAAGAATGTCACTTTCCTGGTCAAACTTAAGAGATGGAGAGGTAGTTTCTAAATTTAAGGCAAGAAAAAAGAATTGAGGCAAGAGACTGTTTTATAGGTAGATGATAAATAGATAGACACCTTAAGTATTTTGGTGGGATTGGGAAGTTAAAATACTGGCATCCTAGGCCTAAGGGTCGTCTGTGTAATAGGGTATACACAGTGGCATAGCACTTTCCTAGGTATATGTGGCCTTGGATTTGGTCCCCCACATAAGGAAAAATAAAGAAAGCAAAATTCATCTAATCTAAATCACTTTATAGGTAAAGGAATCAGTACCATGGAAGGTAAGTTAACCTGTCCTAGTCACTGAGAGGGTTCCTAATTGCACTGAGGTTCTAACTTAGCGTTTCCTGCCTTTTTTTTTTTTCCTTCTTTATTGTATGTTTTTCTTTTTTAAGTAGAGTCTTGCTGGAATTTACTGTGTAGTCTCATTCTGGCTTCAGAACTCACAGTGACCCTCCTGATTGGTCCTAAGCGCTGGGATTAAAGGTGTGAGCCACCACACCCGACTTGGAAAATAAATTTTCTGTACTGAGCATTGTTTTATTGTCCAAACAGTTTCCTCCATCTAAATATACCATAAAACCCGTCAAATAATCTGTTGGGCAGAAACCTAACCCATCTATTGTTTCACAGCCTTAGTATCTTGCCTGTGCCTATACGCAGAAGTGTGAGTGTTTTCATGCCTCAGCATTGCAAATTCTATATACATTGTAGCTTGATGTTTTTACCAAGGTAACATGAAACAGTGCATTAAAGAAACATGACATTCAGTCCTGTTTTGTTGTGATTCTGTAGTGCTTGAGTTCAGGATGAGGACACCGTCCTGTATTTCTGTGACAGTTCAGGGGAATCATAAACGCTGACTTGTGGAAGTCAGTTCCCTCGAACTCAGATCAGAAGCACTTGGCAGGTAAATCTCCAGCACCCGGAAGATGGCGAGGTGGGCATACACAAAGCATGAAGAGACAGGGCCGTAGACCAATGAAGAATCTTCCCGACAAACCAGTCCCCACACATCTTCCTTTTTCTTGTCATTGTCAGCATCATCTTCCTCCGTGCCTTGAATTTGGTACTTTTTTCTCTGTTTTCCTTACTTATCTGATGATAATCAGATCTATAAGTTGCAAAGTCAGGCTGTGTCTAGGGAGGTGAAATTCAGATCACTGGCAATAATTATTAAATCAACTGCAGGATATGACTAGTAAAAGCATTCCATGTGTGTGTGTCACCAAAAGATCCCAGAGTTTAGAGAGCCTGAAAACAAAGTGTCACAGAATGAGAACAATAAATAACATTATGACTGCTTTTTCTCTATGGACCAGTGAAGTGTAGGGATGGACAGTAATTTCCATCTTCTTAAAGCTGCCACAGCAGGGTTTCACCTACTTTGGACTGGACAGCCCATTTTCACTGAGAATACAATTGATTTTCTTTACTTATTTTTCTTAAATATTTCATTTATGTATTTGAGAGAGAGAGGCAGATAGACTGTGGGCACACCAGGGACTCCAGCCCACTGCAAACAAACTCCAGACACATGTGCCACCTTGTACATTTGGCTTACATGGGTACTGGGGAATCACACCTGGGTCCTTAGGCTTCACAGTCAAGTGCCTTAACTGCTAAGCCATCTCTCCAGCCCAATTTTAATTTTTTAAAAAATTATTTATATAAGAAAGGGGGAGAGAAAATGGGCACACCAGGGCCTCGTGCTGCTGCAGATGAACTCCAGATACATGCCACTTTGTGCATCTGGCTTTGCATGGGTACTGGGGAAATCAAACCCAGGTCATCAGACTTTGCACGCAAATGCCTTTAACCACTGAGCCATCTCTCTGTCCCTATTATATCATTTTCATGGTTAATCCAGCAATCTATCAAATACTAACACCTACTAGGCACTCAGTTGAAACTATATTAGGCGTACTGAAGAAACTAGGAATTCACTGTATCTCCCCTTGGTTTCTGTACTGGGTTGAGAGAAGTCCTGAGGATTGGGAGAGGCGCTTCTTGTCGGCACGAGTAGGGCAACGGTTTAAAGTAACACTGTCTGTGGTGAGGATGAAGGCCATGCGGTTCTAAGACAGCTTCCTTTCCAGCCCTATTTTCACAAAATTGCCTGTAATTGGCCCTCCCCTGAGCTTCAGTGCTCTTCATCTGCAGCTGAGAGCCCCATTGGGTTAGATATTCCTTTCCAGCTTTGAAAACATGACAGCAGCTGTACCCAGGCTAATCTTGATAACTGAGAGCGCACACATACTTTGGGCTGCTAACAGAAATTGGCTTTTGGACAGGAAGATTTGGTCCATGTGCCACACAGCACTTTCAGGGGCTTATGTAAAGCTAAGCTGGATTTGTACAAAAATCATGTGGTATAATGATACTTCTTTTTCCTAATCTAGTAAATTCCAGGGTGGCCAGATCTCTGAGAGCTGGAAAAGGCTGCCTTCTACTTGCTGGTGCTGCTTTGTGCCTGAATGCCTGCAATCATTAAACCCCCACTTGTATTTCCAAAGGCCATGAGATCTGGACAACTGTTTCCAAGGGACCTAGGAGACACAGGAAACACGTATTCCTGGAAACCTCTGGAAGGAGTTCTTTTTAAATCCTTTCTTTAATCAAATTAGTCCTCTTGGAGACCTGGCTTACTATGAAGCCCCACCACATGTGACTCCTCATTCCAGGGCAGCAGGCAGAACCAGTTTTCTGGCCTAGAAGGGTCATCAACCTGTGGACAGGAACCTCCTCAGCTCTATCCAGAGAGCAGCTGTGAGAGGGTCAGCTGCTGACCACCTTCCATGAATGTAATTACTCCATTTGCAAGGTCTTCATATAGAATCTTCTAAAAGCACTTTTCCCTCTTGAAGGAAGGCAAGCCTAAAATAGCAATGGGTATCTGGACTTAACCATTGGTGAATAGAGTTAGGTGCCATCCAGCCCATTCTAACCCCCACAATGGTGAAAGGAAAGCAGAGTTCTTGTGTGTAGTCACTGCCGAGCAGATAGACTTCCTCTTCAGGAGCAGAGAGCTCTTCATGATATATGCAACTGTGTCCTTTAATTATAAATGGACACAGTCTTCACGTCAATGAGG